>JASJET010000103.1:38683333-39988750 GCA_034092305.1 Diaprepes abbreviatus | reverse complement strand
AAATAAATGGAATCTGCCACTCTTCCTTCAATCTGTGAATTATGACATCGAGAGTCAATGGTAGGGCATGAATTTATAAAATAATTATTTAAACTATTGACTATCTGAAAGGGATCACTAAATTTGGAAGAAAAATTTTCAATAACTGTACTGGTTTTATCTTTTCGATCAGTAATTTGTTTAACAACTTGCCAGGTAGCCCTAATTTTATTCTCAGAGGAATTAATATGGTTTCTATTACTTAACTGTTTAGCTTTCACAATAACATTCTTTAATATTTTACAATAAGTATTAAAATATTCAGCTGTGATTTGTCCCCTTGTTTTTTTAAAGTATAAAACACGTTTGTGTCTGCAGGACACTCTAATGCCTGCAGTAATCCAAGAAACCGATCCCGAGGGAGAGTTATACTTCTTAGTGACAAAATCGCATCCAAATGAACCGAGAAAATACCCAAAAAATTATCATATGCCAGATTTGCTGAATTTGAACCATATACTGGTGACCAGTCAACATTTTCAAGCTCCTGTCCAAAATGTTGCACCTTGTTCTTTGTAAAAATTCTTTTAAATATATAGTTACGATCTTTCTGAATAATGATATTCTCAATACATATAACTTGTGCCTTATGATCCGAAAGTGCAGTATTAATCACATAGCTTTGGAAACCCCTATCTGAATTATAGAAAATATTATCAATAAGTGTTGAAGTATTATCGGTTGTGCGGGTTGCCTCAAAAATACTTTGAGAAAGATTATAAACATTCATTAGATCTAAAAATCTCTTTGTGAATTCATTCTTTATAAATAAATTTATATTAAAATCTCCGCCAATAACTACTCTAAACCCCAAAAATTTTTCAAATATAAGATTTAATACCTGTTCTAATGTCTCTAAGAATATTTCGAAGTTGCCAAGACCCCTTCTATAAATACATAAAACAATAACCTTAAATTCTTTATTCACTGCACATGCTAGTTCAATCACACCATCTACGCTCTTTCCACAAATTGTAGTTTCATTTTTAAAGTCAAGTTCATCTTCAGCATAGACACACGCTCCCCCATGTTCCATCTGGGTTCGGGAAAAACAGGATACCAATTTATAGCCCTGTATCGTTAGACATGAACTTTCTTCTGGTCTCATCCAGTGTTCAGTGAACAGCAATAAATGGGGTTTGTTTGTAAGACCATCGATCATACATTCAACCTCTAATGTTTTATTTCGAAGTGATTGGATATTCTGGTGCATAATATAAATCTTATCCCTAGATTCGATATTTTGTTGATCGCTGACACTATCTATCCTATTTGATTGCTACTTTTCTTCAGCATAATACTCAATTTTAGATCTTTCCAGCTTTACCAGATGACAGTATGTAGGACATGCCATGCTGTATGCAGAGTGATCTGTATCCAATTTTAACTTATATTTTTCATTGCTCAATTTGCAGTTTATACAAGTTTGCTTATTGCTTGTACATTCTTTAGATTCATGCTTATTGCTACAGCATTTGCCACATGATTTATCTTCATTACACTCCTTTGAAGTATGTCCATATTTATTACAATTGTAACATCTAAAAACTCCTACATACTCAAAACAGCGACAAGATTTACACCCTATGAAAATTCTGGATTCAGACCCAGTCTGAATGCCATTAAATGTCGCTGGATCACATTGAATTATAGCAAGGAAGGTTTTTACCATTCTCTTGATAACCATCACCTTCAACTCACTGTCCTTTCTGAAAATGTCCGCATTTTGTGACTTTAGTGTTTTCACAAGATCCTCTTCAGTATATTGCTCTTCAATACCAACGATTTTTATTTGTGGATTTTTTTTACTTGGTACAGTAGTAGAGAAGTGTTGGCTTAGTTTTTTATCAATATTTTCCTTGAGCTTATGAGCCTCCTTACCGTCTCTGCATTTGACTATTACTGCGCCATCTTTCGCCTCTTTTAAACCTTTAATACCGACACCCAACTGCGAAGGGTCTAGTTTTTGCTTCAAATGTTGTTTTGTTTCACTGCTTTCACATTGTTTGTTAGGTTTTACTATTACTACACTCTCCTTTAGCGCCCTTGCGTAGCTCTTCTCAATGCCATTAACCTTCAGACTGCTTTCTCCCTCACTGCAACTCAAATAACCGTTCTTTAAAGACTCAACAGCCTCCAGACATTCAGACGTTCGCCGAATCACAGAATCGGTCTTCGATTTCACTTCCTGTAGTGCAGGTAGGATTTTTAGATTTTGATTTACTACCTCAACGCACTTATCACAATACCACGCGATATTCGCACATTCCGCTATACATTTCGATGTAGTATCCTTTAGTTTAACACACATATTATGAAAACAGTTCCTGCAGTACGCACATTGTACATATTTAGCATTAACAATAAAATTATCTTTGCATTCACCACAAGATCCTATGGGTGCCATTTTCAGCCGTACGTGACAACACTGTATTTAAAATACGAATTTAAATAGTTTTTTGCTGTTTATCACTATTGGAATGTTGGTCAAATTTAGGGTTATTTTACTCACAATGAAATGTTTTTCACGCTAAACTATTATGTCACTCGATTATTTATCCTCAAATTTACCCGGTAACATGTTTCAATAATTTTATTTCCCACAAAATTTAACGAAATTACAATATTGCTATGGACACTACACAACGTTAAACACGCGCAGTTGCCATATATATACCATCAAGGTAATCAAAATTTTCCGAATAAATCTTATCAAAAATATTTATTAGTAGCAATGCAATTGGAGAGTTAAATAATACATTTACTTGCTTTTTTCACGCAAATATATGTCTTATGTCGCCGAGGTCGCACGTGGGGCTTTCAGAATGTGGGATCCCTGGGCGAACCTCCTTATATAGAGTCGGTCCTGTGTTTCAGCTCTGATTGAAAAGTCGATATAGTAAGACTGTCTGACACCCCATGCATCCACCTAACACTGCAGCTCCAGTTCTTTCATCCTGTCGAGATCGTTATGTAAACCACCAGGATCTATTTCTCGAAAGATTTTTTTCTCTCTCCCAATTATTTTTGGTTAACAGAATGTATGTCCATGTAGTCCATTTGAATAATAAATAATGGACATCTCTCCACAACTATGTTTTAGCACACGGATAACCGCCTGTTCCAGCTTTAAGATACCTTAGGCAACTAAAACGACAGACAGCCATCAACGCCTCCATCTCTATAAATAAGTGGAGAAGAGAAAGCTTCGTTCTACCAGTGCCCTAGTGACTTTGTGACTTTTAAGTTTCGAACAGCTTTAAAGGAATCAGACAAGTCTAATGTCAAAACCGAGTTCGTCTAATATCAGTTTACTCGTATGGCACATAGGATATATTAGGACTGTAGAAATTACTAGACTCAGGCAGCCTTAACCTGAATGCTTTTAAAATCTAATCCTTGGTTGGTGTCAATATAAAGACTCTCAAGTTAATGCTTGATAATACACTGATCTTCTGAAGAGTAATATTAAGAATTAAAGTTTTATTTATTTGAAATTTCAGAGGATTAAAATATTTCCTATATAACAAATAATAATATTTAACAAATATTTTTTATAGCTTCAACTCTATTGCATTTTCAACTCTCAGCTTGGAAGGGTGCTAGATGGTCCCAGATACCGACGTGTCCTATAACCAAATTCTCGCTCTCTTTCTCTCATTTTTGGAAACTTTATCGTGCAGAAAGACCTATTTCAGAGACATCTGAAAATCTGCATTAAGCTGCATAATTTCTTTAAAAAATCCACACTATTGGTTGTCAAAATGTTTTTAATCTAGAATGAAGGGCGCATTACCTAATACAACAAACAAGTCCATATTATTTTTAAACTCCTTTATTTGACAATCTTCATATTATATTTAAGACAATATACAGTACCATGGGGACGTCTTACGTGCCTTTATATCCTGTATCATCAGAAATAACAATATTTCTCTTATCGAACCACTGAATACTCTGCCATTAAGTTAATGAACATTCCAGATGTTCCTTGGTATACTATAAACGTCGACGTTGCATATTACGTCTAACATCTAGTCCTAGAGTATCTCGAATTTGTTTGCCCAGTGCCAAAGGATCTTGTATACCAACCTGTATTAAATAGGTGCCCTGACTCATTGTTATTTTTGGTTTACAACCCCGTATTTCTGGAACATTTAAGTGTATTGTGAAGTTCAGCCTAAGTTCTCTCATCAAAACCTAGCCTAGACATCTAATCAGATACCGTTGTTCTTGGCTGCAGTGTTTACAGTGTTTTTATCTTTCCATAATTCTGATTAGAACCAAAAATAATTTGTATCAACAATATGATTGAAATATGAATTAAATATATTCACCCTGTCTTGCTTATAACCAGTAAAAGTTTATTATTTTCAAAACACTACATAGCTTAATCACACTGCAGTCGTTTATTTCTTTGTTAAAATGTTTACGCTTTGTTTACATGATTAATTGTACAATATTTTTTTACCACTGCTGTCATTTTAATCACAGATGTGCTGTTTATGACTTCCTCTAAGCTATGTTGAAATCAAATTGCAATACATATTATACTTAAACTAGCCAATGGCATTGGTTGGCAATTACCATTTCGCAATTTGCATCTAGCCTCACTTGTAATACTTTCAAAAATTATAGAGTATCCTTGCGCGTTCGCCATTATATTAGAATACTATAATTGGAATGACAAAACTATTAACAGTCACTAAACCTTGTCTAAAAATAAACACGATTTACAAGAGTTCAGTGATAGGACCATGCCAACAGCTTGGAATCTGCCAAATATTCTGCACTCCTGATATATTAGTTGAAGTCACGTTGTTTTTACTTTCATTCAAGTCTTTACAGCAAGAGGCAATAAAATGAAAAAAAAAATATTTTGATTCATGTTTTCCTTTTCCATTTAAACTACAAAAATTTTGTAAAGAAAAAATGTTTCTCTCCAGTTTTTTCTCTTAGTTTAGAAAGCAAAACAATATGCATATTCGTAAAAATTCATAATTATTGGCAAAGTTTTTTACATTTGAAATTTTTGTAACCCCTAAACCCTCTTAAACCTTGGAATTCCTATTTTCATTTTACTGCATCTACCTTCAATTTTCTACAAAAATAGTTGCAAAAACAACCTTAATAAATTCATAAAATTACTATGTGTTATCTATAGACTCCTGATAACTTCCTCCCAGAACCGGCGGAGTTGCAACCGCACTGGTAAAAGGCCAGGCCGAGGCCACTGGACCAAAAAATATAATAGTTATGCGCTCCTAGTTTTTCTTGTGGAACTGACGGCTATCTGCGTCATATCCGTGCTCAAGCATCCGACCGCAAGCGAAGTTTCATTTCTTGATTTTCATCTGGCTGGCATCTTATTTATCAAGCGTCTTCTTAATTTTTTCTCATTTCATTTATGCGATCCTAAGAGATTTCTCTTAAATTATTCAGCTTAACCGGCAGATTTAGTTTACCAGTACTCGAAAATTCAGAATAGTAATAAAACTAATTTTTGACAGATGATCACCAGAACATTAACAGAAATCTTCGAATTTCTATGCTCCTGTTATCAGAGGCTTAAATTTGATGCTTAGATTCGTCATCAACCGGGAAACGGAACACGAACAGCAAACACCGTCGTTTTTGGTACATTTTGAAAAAATCTTGGTATTGCTTCGCAATTTAATTAATTTGACCAAAAGGAAGTAATATTGTAAGTCTAAGGATTCAAGATCCATTTTTATATATTATTTGACTAATGTGTGACAACAAATGGTACAAGAAAATTTTCACACTGGTAGAGTCTATGACATTACGTATTTACCAGTCAGCAATTGTTTACAATATTTCTGGTATCTCGCCCCATTCTTCGAGTAAAAAATTATCTTACAAAAAAGTATATCAACAATTAATTAAGGCTTCTCCATCTGAAAGGGGTATCAGACATAACGAACGATTTAACAAAATTATCAATAAATACTCGAACATGTTAAATCTTCTGTGTTCCTGATAATGGAGGCTTAAATTCGGCGACTAAAACTCGTTTACAAGCATGCACCATCATTGATGCTCACTTAAGCTCGGCTTAAGTTTAGCCAATCAAAGGCGTTTTTACATTGTAAACTCTTCTCACCTTCTAAACTCCTGGTAGAAATGGTTTTAAATCGAGGCTTAAAGTGGTATTTCGATAAGCTCATTTTAAACTCAACTCAAGTATAAAGACAGGTGGATGAATATCTTAGTCTTATGTACTCCTAGTGAAAATGCACTTAAATCAAACACTTAACCCGCACTTGATATCATCGAGAACTACTTGGTCGTTCTGAGTGTAGGGACCGACTAATCAACTACATACAACGTATACCGACCTTATGCTGTCCTAATAAACATGGCTTAACTTAAGTGCTTGTGCTGGAAAATTTTACTTACCATTTTTTAGGCCGTGAACTAATATTTACCTCTGCATTGGGCCATTGGTTCTCTTTGATCATAGCTCCAACGCTTCTAACTAATTAAAAACATTCTGGTAATATCAACCATTTATCTATTTTAAAAACACATAAAAAATGCAAAACAAAACATGGTTTACCCCACCAGAAAAGAATTGTGCAAGTAACCTAAATTATAAGTACCTTAAAAAAAACACTTGTCAAATTAGAAAAAGGCGGTGCTCCAAAGCAAGGTATTTACTTCGATGCAAGTAATAACAACATTTTAACCGTTACAAATAGTGCTGTTTAAAGACGAAGCATGTGCGTTTTTAACAATCGTTTTTTAAAAAGGAAGGTAAAGATTTTATAAAAATGAAAAAAAAGCCAAAATGTGTTGTTTTTTAGATTTGTAATAATGCAAGTAAGCATCGTGAAAGCGAGAAAAAGCAGTCTGAAAATATCAGAATCGGACCACAAATAGATTCTTATATTTCTATTTGCTTTTAGAAAGAAAAATGATTGATTTTAAATTCTAATTTAGCATGATGAAACAATTTTATTGGTAAAAATAATTGATCTCTTACCCAAGACGTTTCTACCAAGAAAACATTTTGAAATTTTTCATCATCGATTTAATGAAAATTATATTGTGATCAGACAATTTGGAAATTAACGACAAAATGGCGATTTTCGAAATTAAGTGCCAGTTTATCTAGTCGAAACTTAATATTTCAGTTAAGCAATTGTAATTGTGGATAAGCAATTAAACAATCTTTCCATTTGAAGCGATTTTTGATGAGGTTAGAGTTACCTTAAACTTCAGTTATCTACCACAAGCGAACAACTAACGCTGTATATGCGCCCTTCTGAGGCAATTTAAGACTGTATTATTTGAATCTTTATCATTTTCAGTTTTATCGTTACTATCAGTTTTAACTAATCATGCTAACTTCAACGAAATAGCGACCAAATTATATTAAAAAGAACACAAAATTATCACTTTCACTTCTATCACTTTCATCACTGATAATAGAGTTTCTGACTACTGTTGGAAAATTATTTCATATTTTTTTTTATTGCATTTAATACACTACATAAATATGTCTTGGAGATCTGTTGTATTTTCAGTAAAAATCAATTAAAAATTTGCGCTCTGAAACGCAATTTGTGTAATAAGTAATGGCACCAGTCACGTGACTCCATATGACGCCACATTATAGTAAATACAACAACGCTAAACGATAGTTTGTTTCAATTCTTGCGATTTATTTTTGTTTGTCATTTTAAAATGGTTTATAAATGGCTCTTAGTGCCACAATGTACATCGACGTCCATAAGTACTCCAGTATCTTAGATTACAAGGAAATACCAGGACGGGGTGGAAGTCCCTCCTATGGAAGGGCGCCGCCATTTGCAGACCAATAAACATAGGAAAAAGCTTATATCACACAAAATATAAAGTCTAATACCACCATAATATTTAATGGCAATCTGAAATAGTGCTTTGTCTCTAACTGTGTTGGATTACAGAAGTCATTGGTTCGCGTCATTACAGGGTAGACAAGCGCACCTAAACATAGGAAAAGCGGAACTTATATTACACAAAATTTAAAGGCTAATACCAGCATGATATTTAATGGCAATCTGAAAGAGTGCTTTGACTCTAACTGTTAGAATACAGTACGTCTGCCCTTATAGTATAAGATTTTTTCAGTTGGTTAAGAACTAAAATGATATCTCTAATATAAATCGATTAATAATGTTTTCATTCTTTAAGTTGCGCAGCATGAAAATCTGAATTATTTTTTAACGAATGTCCAAGTGATCCTCAATGGATCTACTACGAGAAGGTTACTGTTGTCAACTAACACAAAATTTAAACAGCAATTGTTAAAATCGCGTATCAGTAGACTGACATCCTGTTGATTTACGGATATGTGCCGTCACCAAGTTTGCAACCATTCGTGGAACATATTTCATGACGTGATGAAACAAACAATATTTACTTAATTTACGCTGTTTACGGGATATAAACAAATTTTATTCAGAAAATAGATAAAATACCTTCGCCCATACCCCTGTAGAATTAGCATATCGTCAGAACTAGGACCCGGTTGTTTGATTGCTGAATAACGTATTAATATTTTTATTTATATTTGGAAAAGTGTTCTTAAATAGTAGATATTTTATTTCTTGGTACACACATACGGAACATATGCTATCTTTTTCTAATTGCATCAATTAAACTAGTATAACAGGAAAATTGGTATGTTAATTCTATAATGCATAAAAATATGAATTTGTGGTTGCCTAAATTATTATTATTTTTATTTTCAATATGTAAACAATATTTAACCATACTTACCAATAAAAATAAGTTGTTAAATCCTCTTTTTGTTGATATTAATGGCAAACTTCGCATTTATATTAATTTCTAACGCTTAAAAGAATCACGACAAGCAATTGAAAGCAAAAATAAGTAAACATATGTATGTCTGTCAAACATCAAAAAAAGTCTCTCCTCCACCGACACAGCCTGCAAAACAATTGTATTATTGTTTAAATCTACTGGCATAATCGAAGTAAAATACGCTTTTTTATGTTGAAATCTATTAGGATGACAACAATTTGTAACATATATTTAATAGAGTCAAATAGCCTATTGATCAAATAAAATATGACTAAAGTTTTAATAGTGACGTTTCTTTTGTGGCAGCGGGCAACTTCTAATTCAAATATAACCAAATGAGAAATGCTGTTTGATTTCCCTCTTTCTCTGAAACGTTTCACGCTTCCATATATCTCGTTCTCTTATGTCGAAAATCGTCGAGAAGAAAACGTCCCTCATATTTGTCAATTTGGGCCTCTGAATTCTAAATAAGTAACATAGAAAATAACAGGTGGCATCGACCATTATTAAAAATTGAACTGCCAACGATATCGACAACTATGATCATAATTAAAATCTTTTGGAAAATCCAAATATATTAAGGTGCCATTTGGCCCTCATGTGACAACTCTAGGCAATTGCATTGTTTAATTGTTAATTTTATAACCATAATCATTAAAAATATCCTTATAACTTAAATGAGTCAAACTTAGTTTTTAAGCTTTTTCTGACAAAATGGTGAATAATGTAAATAATTTAGACGATTCGTCTAAAGCAGGGGTCGGCAAGTGGAGTCCGGATGATTAAAATGTTTAAATCGAGAGCCCCGAAAAGAAAATTAAAAGCAAATTTGTATACCAAAATAGAAACATAGGATGTATCACAAAATACATATTGTACCAGAGGCAGACCCAGCGTCTCTTTTTTTTTGGAGGGGGGGCTTTATCGCAAGTGTACATACAGTACGGCAAGCGAAAGCGATCTGTCAGCGATGGGGGATGTCTATTTTTCTGAATTCAAAGCTTTTGGGGGGTCGACCGCCCCCCTTCCTCTAGATCAGCGCCTGTATTGTACAATAGAAATAAATGAATAGATGTAGACAGACAGTCCAGTTTTATACCCTTCGCGGTCCTACACTGGACTTGGTCCGCCAGTTACCGACTCCTGGTCTAAAGGTACTAAAATTTAATGGCCTGGACAACTAACTACTGGCCAATAGTCATATTAGAACTGATCTAAATCTATTTAGAGCCAAATATATTTTTATTGAAACATTCTTAGTTTACAGTAAACCAGTATTTTGGAACTAACCTTAACCAAGTACTTTTTTAGTTGCAATTTTCTTCATTTCTTTGAAACATTGGAAATTATGAATACAATACATAGTATAACACAAAATCGGCCGTCCCACCTGTCTGTGCACGATTTTCTCAGTAAGTACTAAATGGATTTTAGTGTGATTTTTCACTAAGGGATAGAGTGTTTAACGAGAAAAGTTTAAATGCGAAATTTGTGGATATTTTGTTTAAAGTGAAGTCGAAAAAATCAATGGTTGGAGCAAGTCGCTAGTAAAAACATAAGGGCATTTAACAGTTTGGCAATTTCTTGCAATTTTGTGCTCTGTTTTAACAACACTGCCGTAATAATAGATTTGGATGCTGCTTTATGAGTTGACACTATCAGCTGTTTTGTCAAATGACTGATGTCATAACCCTCATAAGTCACAAAACATGACACAAAAGCGAGAAAAGACAATTTCTAGCCAACCTTTACATACGTCTTTCTACGTTTCTGCTACCTTGATACAACTGTCGAGTGTATGCGACCGGTCGAGTTCAATCTCAATTCTTGACGATGTTGGATTGGATGAAACTATCCTTTTGCTTCTGCAGTGAATGCAGTACTGAAAGTATGTTAATTGAAGCAGTTCCAAGTCTGTGTATTATTAGCTAGCGCCATTTTGTTAACGTCATCCATTAGTGCATTGACTTATGCACTTGTTTTAATTTCTGTTCTCCTGCTACAGTAGTCGACTCCATTCGAACGATCGAGGTTTCTCTCTTTCGAACGATAGACGTAGATATGGCTCATTATAGAATGGGAATTCACTAATGAAATATTGCAATATCCGCTCATATTCTAAATCGGCTGAATTTAATTCCAATGAGCACATAAAGACAAAGGAAAGTTTGCAGTTATCTTTTGTTTTCTTTCCTCTCGTATCTTATAGTTTCCTAATAACTTCGGGTTAAATCTTAAGTTTAAACCAACAGCTGCAGTGCGCTGTCAACGCACAAGCATTCAAATTAACTCGAATTTTAACTTACCAACTTGCTTCTGTTTCTACTATCCTAATAAAAACGTCGAATTCATTCGACCGATCTGTCCCCTTATCATTTCTTGACGGATGACGGAAAACATGTGAGAAAGAACACTACGTATGCACTTTGAAGAATAGTCAAGTTCTTTCCTGATTTTGGTATTTCTACTATTCTAAAAGTAGCATAAAGTATTTTCTCCTACTGTTATGAAATTTGGCAAAAAGTGACGATTTCCTTTATCGAGAATTCTTAATTTTGACACCTGCTAACAATCTGTAGGCCATTAGTTATGGTTCAATCCGGTTAGTTATAAGCTTTTTCCGACGAAAGAACTGTTGCGTTTTGATTATATTTGTTCTCGTTCCTTTCCACATACTAAATAAAAGAACAAGGATATAGAAATACATTTTAATCCTCACTCGTTTGACTATGAAAAACGTAGAATACAAATTAAGACCTCCTCAAAATCATACGCTCCTATTATTTTCGGGTTAGATTCTAAGTATACTGTGTTGGCTTTTGCCTTGATGCCTCCTTGTTCAAGGTTTTATTTTAAATGTATACAACTTTTTAACTGTTGTTATATATCTTACTTTACCTCTATTCTCCTGATACAAGCGTTGCAGTTACGACTCTTTTCATTCCCTAGGCAAAGCGTTATTTTAAATTTAATTCGTCGGGTTGTCTTAAAAACCCTATTTTTTAAATTTTTTTTCTTGTAAGTTCCTTGTGTTTTTGGCTTGTCATGAAGTTTTAGATTATATATGAGCAAAACGATACAGTAGACATCACTGTGAAACGAGAATAAAAACTTTATATTGTCTTTTTTCAGATACAGTAATTAAAAAGAATATAATGCATTCACGTCTCCATTTTTTAATTAAATTATAAATTTGTTGTTTTCTTCTGTACGGCCCCAATAAAAATAATTATTAACTCCCAACATAAATATGTATTGCTTTTTATATTTTCATATTAAGAGGAAAACAAAATTTACACCATAAGAAACCTTTTCCTTATTATATATAATAACAGTACTTGTCATAGGTGCTTAGATTCTATAAACACGAGCAAGGCACAGTCATAGTAACGATAACCTCTTAAAAGTTATGTACTCCTAATATGCAACGACAAAGTTACGAGGTTTTTCCCGAACTTGGTCGACGCCCCAACAAACACAGATGGGATGGCATTTTCTTCATCTCCCTTTTTGCCAAATTTCAATACGGTATCTCTGTCTTTCGTACAACCAATGTGCAATTTTCTTCTTACTTTCACACAAGAACGCAAATAAATAACGTCAGGCCTTGCGCTGTTACGCCTTCTCTCGTTCAAGTCGAACGAGAAGTATAAATGTAACAACTTCCAAGCATAAAAGAAGGATGGAAACTACAATGAATCCGGCAACATTGCGAATGTTACCTTCTATGCTTTATATACTCCTGATAAGTAAAAGTTAATTCTTATATTTAACCGGGAGTTACGCCGTTTGTGTTGTAAGAAGAGTCCGTTAGTTAAAAGTATATTTTAGAAATGGGAAGGAACTTCTATGAATTATGTACTCCTGATACAAATGGTGGACTTACGTTGTTTTACTTGATCCGAAATATGATGTCAACCATTAGGGTAATTTTTTAAAAGAAAATAAAAATAAGAAAATTTGGACCTAAATAAAAGAAAGTATATTAAAATGATTTAGACATTGTACAATTTAGGTTATAGCTGAATACTTTTTTTTATTACATTTACCGTTTAAAATGGGTTAGAGGAAAATGTAAAAATAGAAATAAATACAGATCGGTTTAACTTCAAACAGTTTCAATTAGGGTTAGGTAGATTTAAAACTATCGTCAGATACTAATTTTTTGGTTGACAGAATTCTTTAACTATCAGTAACAATCACCTAAAGCTTTTCAAGTTAGTGTCTAAATCTTTACATTTATATTCTCCTAATATTTCTGGTGGACTTAGTTGGTTTTAAAACATAATCGCCTGCAGCACTGAGATTGCGATTTCTGTCTTGTTTGATTATATTTTAAAGCTATTTTGATTTTCCACTCGTTTGAAAACTATATATCGAGGTCTTCCATGTGACGTCATACAGTATTCTTGTGCTGTATAACAAACTTAAACTATGATAGCAGTCAATTTCTAGTATTAGTTTCCCCTGTAGTCTTATTAGGCTTAATATTTGCCATTACGATGTACTTATAATAGTAGCACTTTGTCTGGTACACCACATTTTTGTCAGTTTATGGGCCAAAGTAGTCTCAACCATTTTAATTATCAATGAAAAAGCATAAATTGATTTATCTATATCTTTCTGTGAATGTCCTGTTACCCTCTCTAGTGAGCGGCACGTTGAACAAATTCCCCCATAGACTAAACTCAATTTTCAGATATTTTAACAGTAGACACCCTCATTTTTTGTCAAAAAAAATTGTAAATTCAGTTCACATTTCTACTTTTCTTTTCGTACTATTAGTATTGAATTCGAAGAAACATGTGAAACATATTTAATATGTTTTTATTAAGGAGGTTCCAGCTTTCAAAATATACTTGTCCCTTACAGAAGATATCTTTCACGTTCTCTAGCCTCTTGGAGGTCGATTTTCAAACAGTTTCGTATATCGAGGTGTATTCACATCAGGGCCGGATTTAAAGGTCTGGAGGCCCTGGGCAACGAATGAGCGAAGGCCCCTAATTATTTTCCGAATAAAAGGAACAATTTTTTTCCGTCAAGTCTTTCATAAACTTATTGTCAACAAATAAAATTATTTCAACACAGAATGTAGTGAACAAATATGGATATATTGTTTTTAAGATTCGGAACAATATTATTATGTTTGTGCAAGTATTGTCGGTAACGAAAAAAGACTGTTTGGAAAAAAAAACAGAAAAGTTGCTGACCCGTCGAAATTTGGATATTTTTTTACCTCTATTGTGGTGGCCCCTCTCTTGTGGAAGCCCCGGGGCAGTAGCCTTGCCTGCCCTCCCCCAAAAGCGGCCCTGATTCACTGTATAGTAGATCTCGAGAATGCTTCGAGGCAGAGCGTTATTGGCCTGTTATTATAATATGTAATGTAATAAAATTTGACAAATATATTAGATCATCCTACTCCATTTCTGATTGTTTCAATATTTACTCATGCCCGTAGAAGCTGCTGGTGTACAAGCATGTCTAGTAATGTATCCTGAGAGCTTTGCGCTAGCGTGATATGTCCAATACGTACTACAATGTGTAATGAAGCCTTCATGATTCATGAAAGACAGCCTTAACATTTATTTTGATAAATTAAGCTATAACGTTTAAAATTCGTTCACCATATTGTCGAGAAATCACATTATTCAACTTTATTCGCAACGTTAGTTAAGTATCCAGATAAACTTTGAACTAAGATACAAATTCACTAACCCCCTGTTTTCGAAATACACAGGATGTTGAAGAATTTAGTATACTTATTCGTATTTTCATAATCGTAATAGATATCAATTTAAAATTTGACACAAACCGATATTGAGTGACTACAGTTTGAAACTATTAAATATTTTTTAAATCATTCTAAGAATTATTATTTGAGAAAAAATTATACACGTCTGATTTTTGCTAGATTTCACAAATGTGGCAGTGAAAGCGAGAAAAATACACAAATAAGCTATGTTAATAATTTTTGGTTTGGCAAATCGTTTTGGAAAAAAAAATCCTATTCTAGTTGCTAAATTCATACAAGTTATTTATTGATAGTGTCAAAGTATTTACTTTAGTAAAATATAGTAGCATATAATTACAAATTCTCTATTTTTTAGGTGATCTTCATTACCGAATACATGTCTTCTGGCTCCCTAAAACAGTTCCTTAAGCGTACCAAACGAAATGTCAAAAGGCTGCCCCTTCCAGCTTGGAGAAGATGGTGTACCCAGATTCTTTCAGCTCTAAGGTAATTAAAATCCATGTAAAGCAAAAACCCCTGATCAGAAGATTTTTTGCTTAGTTCTTAAGGTATTTATAAGATTTAAGAAGTGTATTCAGTTTAGATTATAAGGCTATTTTTAAAAATTATTATTTGTATCGTCCACAATAAGCTAGATCATTTTGTAAGTATTATCAATGCATTATTGTGGCCGATTTGTATTTTTCCTTGTATATTTACCATGTTTTACAGCTCCTTATTAAAGGTAAGTAGGGTCTGTAAGATTTTCACCCAAATTTCTCACTAATACCTTTATATTTTTGAGTAGTTTACTGGCGAATCGGACATTTTTTAGACTTAGGGCATTTTCGGATTTTAGACAAATATTCTATGGTCGTTCCCAAAGGCATCAAGCGCACAGGTACTGCCAGAAAAATTAGCATTGGCGGGCAATCCAGTGAATATCTGTCGCGATAGGTAAAAACATATAACAGGTCGCAATAGACCTAAAAAGGTATGGCTAAACGGTCAGATATGGAAATATGTAAAAAAAAGTTCCTGTATTTTTTGTAAATTTGAATTATATCCTTTACCACACTAATATATAGTATTCTAAGCCTTTCAATATTAGGAAAAAAATAATTTAAATATTCCTAGTTTCATGGGAGCGTTAATAATAACTATTTAATTAAATGTAATATTTTTTCTAATAAAATGTGTAGAATTGTTGGTATAAAACCATTGATTTACTTTTTTACTGGATGTGATTTTTAGGTTTGTTTTAGGGTCAGGCAAGCGGATTATATATTAAACAAAAATGTCGGGTAGGTATGCATGTTAGACTTGTTTAGTGTTGCAAACAACTTTGATGATAAAATTGTAAGTTTTGAGAATATTGTACACTATCATATCTAGTAAAAAATGCTTCTATGGTTTAATGACATTTTTAGTATTAAAAAAGACTCCCTCAAGAACTTGGGTAGAACATTTAATTTACCATTATTATTTGGAAAGGCAGTACTATCATTTATTGTGGACTCTAAAAGAGAAACGAAAGAGAAGTTCTAGACATGGTTGGCCATGCTGGTTAATTTTACCATTATTACAATTTATTATTAATTCCAGAATTTTTATTAATCTTTATTTAAGTTACCAGTTTTCCTTAAATCTAAAAAAAAATTATGCTACTGGTTCCACAAGACGACACTGTTTATTAATGCAGGAAACCTCACTTATTTAAATAACTAATAAAATAAAACAAATCGTCCCTTTACCTTCTAAAATGTTTTGAATCTCTAAATTTACATGTAATTTTAAGAAAAAACTATTTCATTATTTAAAAAAAAAATAGTATTTCTCTTTTCGACAATGATTATTATCTAAATATGTTTTTATGCTTTTAATTTTTTTCCCTTTTTAAAGTTTATTACGCAGCATTAATCTTATCCTGAAAACTGGTAACAAAGAAATAAAGGATTATGGGCTATTATTTAAAGTTAACCTTTTATTATTTAACATTTAGGCACTTCTGTATAATTTGTCCTTAAAAGCTAGCTTTTCAACACGAAATTCACTAATTTTGTAGCTAACCAGGAAATTTATTGGTATTCTGAAATGTAAAAAAAATATATTTAAAACTGTGTTAACCAGCTCACATAATTTTTGACGTGTGGCTAAAGTATTATGATCTTGTTAAGTTATATGACATTTTCATTTAAAGAACTAATTCACTGAATAAAGTGAATTGGTAATCTATTATAAAAAACTTTAAATAATAGCTGCTTAATTACCTTCTAATGATATTAAAGACTTTTTGAAGTAAGTTACTTTTCACAAATAAATCCTATCACAGTATTTTTGATATGGCAATATTTTTAAAATAAAAATATTTAAATAAAATTCGTATTTCCATGTTTGAAAGTCTAGCTACACCTTTATGGAAAAAATGGCCGGTTCGAGTTAGTGTTCAAAATCAGTTTTCAGCGATGATGTGTCGGCGCGGGCGAACAACTTTAAAGAGTCGTTCTATGAATCCAGTCTGTTTTCTTTACAGTTACTTGCATTCCTGTTCACCGCCCATCATCCATGGCAATCTGACCTGTGATACCATATTTATACAACACAACGGGCTCGTCAAGATCGGATCAGGTAATCACATAAAAAACTTTAACCTCACCGAATAAAAAATATATCGCTGAGAAAAATTCTTGTTTGTAAAAAAGTTGTAAAGTTTCATTGGTTCAATTTTTTTTTTTTGGGAATTCATAGCTGTATAGTTGCGGGATTGAGTGCTGCGGATCGTTACGCGCAAGTCTGATTTTGGTTTGGTCAATTGGTTTTTACGCTGAGGTACTTCCAAATTTTAGTTTTTGATTTTAGTGCGAGTCTTAATGGAGTATAATAGTTTATTGCAAAATATTCAGTAATAACAAAAATATTGGTAAACACTCGAGGATATTTTGCCTTCGATTACGTCAGACATTTCAACCAATCAAAGGCGACATGTTAAAAAATATTCTCATTTTGACGTGTTTCAAAAAGACCTAAAAAGCTTGGTTTAATTTTGGAATTGTAGTAACAGTAACAGAAGTATTGTGCTACTAAATCAACTAAATTACAATATTGATATGGCGCAATAAGAAACTATTTATAGAGAGCCCATTATTTGTATGAAGATGATGCTTGTTGTAGTAATAAATACATTATTTTTAAGACAATCTCTTCTATAAAAAATGCGCTTCACGGCAAAGGGAGGACCAGATTTTTTTTCTGATTTAAATACTAATTTATCTTTTTACAAGAAAATAAATTATGTCATAACAAATTCCATATATTAATTTTAAATTTAGTATAAGAACTGTGTCTAAGTTAATATTCAAACCTATGGGCTATACGCTTATAAAGTCAAGTAAGTACATTATATCATACTTCTATATTATCGTAAGCTTATGGTGATGTGGGTTTGGCTACAGCATTGTACTTAATTGCCTTATTTTAAATATCAAGATTCAAATTTTCAACGTTCTTATACTATTGTAATAGACAAAATAATGTTACTTTTGGTTCTTGAAGTAAAAATGTCGGGCATTTATTGCTATATATTTTAACTCTTAAAATCTCTTGTATTTTGTATTTGAATATATTTATAGGTTTTATAAAAAGTTAAAAAATAAAAAATCAAAGAATGAATGCCTGCTATTCTTACATGTACGTCAACTATTTTAATGAACAAATTCTTTGTTTTTGACTTTCTTTTATATGGAATTTGTTAGCATAATTAAATGTCCATGGGTATCACTGTTAATTAAGTAAGAAAATTAATATATAAATATATTCAGTACTTTACGGCTCATCTAATGCAAAATATTTCAAACAAACTATTTACAAATATTTCTTTGCATAATTCAGGGGATAGATAGATTTTAGTATTTCATCTTTTCACTCATTTTACTCTAACTTTTTTACAAAATACTTTATTTGAACTAATAAAAATATCAAAAATTCAGAGTATAATGATAAACAGATGCAATATTGAAACAAGGTATAAAAAAAATCCACAGCACATTGTCTTAAAAATAAGTATTATGTGAAGAAATTTTTCAGAACAATTGTTTCAACAAGTTTTCTTCTGACTTCAAAACTCACGTTTAAATCTAAATTTAACATAGTCAAAACTGTCTTTTACCCTTAAATTCTTATTTACAGCGTTCCAAAATTAAATAAAGGTTAATTTACAAATAGACTTATCGTATTCTAATGTAGATACATTTTATTATTTTGCAATATTTTATTTATTCTATTAAGGGTTCGCATGGTATCATTTGTTATTTGAATAAAACAAGTTTAAACTAGAAATGAAAATGTGTTAGATTTGAAGGAATGTTTCTTTTCCAAATTATAATTGTTGATATATTTATTACCATAACTATTGAGCTCTTCAAGTCTAGCCTGGTTGATTACCATTAAACCTGAACATTAAAATCTAAAAATTGATTTGAATTGAGAGCAGATGAATTTTTTATAAGTAATTTTAGACATACTGAATACTCTTAGTTTCACATTTCCTTCTATTCTGTTATAATTTCCACATATAGGTTTTTTTATTTCTAGTTCAAAGAGTATATGTATTTTTTTAAATTCTTTTTATAATAACGATATCAAATACTCGGTGCTTAAACCTCTGTGACTAAAACTCTCTCAGACTTGGGCATAGAGGGTCTGTCCTGTTAAGCGGTCGCTAGTTTTCCCTCATGGCCGAGCGTGTCGCTTATATAAGTGCAGTTGGGTGCTTATACGAGCTAACTACGCTCAGCAATGATTTTTATTGTAAAGCGGCTGCTTCCGTCTCGGGCTCTAATCATTTTCCATCATGTGAAAGTTTTTATTTGTTTGTGGAACGAACAACACGGTCCGTGTAGAGGGTGACCAAATCAAGAAGGACACCAGCCATATCTTGGGATTATTCTTTGCATAAATTTGAAAAATTAAATCTATTAATCAAAATAGGGATGAGAGCAGTGAAAATTATTTTTTTAGGTTTTTAGGTTAGCTTCCGAAGGGTCTAATTCTCAAGGCAAGTGGAAAATGATAATTTTCCTTTTAAATATGACTAATTGAGCTTGACAAAAATATATGTTTGTTGTAATTTTGAGGAAATTCTATATACCTTAACTAACCACTCGTTCATGTATTTTATCAGATATTACATCGAGGGGAGAGGGAATATCCCTGTGAAAAAATATTTATAATTTATTTGGTGTACATCAAATTGGAAGAACTTGATCTTTTTGAATAGAGCTCTTCTTATTCAATAATATTTTTATAAATTAAATCATTTTAGTTCTTGTGGCGGTTGATAGAGGCGCTGTTGTAGAAATTAATAGATTTATTGGCATATCTTAAAAATAACAGCGCTATCTAACTGCAGCTACGAGAGCTAAAATGTCTTAACTTATTAAATGAGAAAACTTCTTTTCTAGGAGATTAAGTACCCTCAGTTATAAGTATTTTTACTCTGCTCCTTGATTTCATATTTGATAAAATAAAACGATGAGGGTTAATCAGAAATGTATATATTGCAACAAACATATGTTAGATTTAGCTCAATTAAGCGTAGTTTAAAGAAAGTTCACGTTTTCAACTTGAATATAAAAAAAATTACTATGATTTTTTTATTATTTTTAATTCATTTGCCGTTTCAAAATTTTACAAGTAGATTCCTGAGACAAAGCGGACATCCTTTCTTAGTTAGGTACCCTCTACTCATTATGTCGACGGATTGTTGTTAAAAGTAATTTTTAAATTGAAATGTTTTATTTTATCTTAAGAGAAGATGGAGAATGGTTTGATGATCTGCATGTCCTCAATGTCCTTCTATCAGCACTTCGTTCATATGCTAACAACCTTAAAAGAACTAATTATAATTTTCGTTTTCCTTTAGTGGCTCCCGATTCCATAAACCATCACGTTAAGACCTGCGACGAGGATTTCAAAAACTTGCATTTCATCGCTCCCGAACATCCCGGTAAGAGAAAAAAAAATTGTTTCTTCCGCAAATTCATACTTATTAACATTGGTTTACTAATATTTTTTTCATTCTTTCAGGGTTATTATGGAGTGTAGAGAGGCTGACTGTGAAGTGTGAAAGTCTTCTGTAGATTTTAAATATGACGATTGCAAAAATATCTACTAAGTTGAAATTTCGTTAAATTAATAAGTTAGTTTTAAAATTAACCAGGCTTTCCGGTGTTTTACGTGACATATTTAGGGCCAGAATTAATAGTAGTCTTATTCGGGTTCAGCTTAAAGAACCGTTCACAATTTCCTTTCCACATCTTTACTGATTTATTTTTACAGAAAAGTACCGTTTCTTAAAAATAAATAACTCAGTTTCATGATTGAAAGGCGGTTTTATTTGAACACGGCAGATAAGCTATATTTGCCCCCTTACTCATCATAAACAAGTTAATAATATTAAAATACTGTAAAATTTATAAAACAATTTATTGAACATTAAATTTGTTAATATTCTGCAGTAGTTTTCGTGTAAGCTTTTTCAGGTTATGTTCGCCACAAATTTTGTTTCTTACTTAGGTTTAAATGTTTTTGATAACATAAAATTTAGGTTTTCGTCGTTTTCTTTTGCGCTAATTCACTAATCTGTAGCATTGTCAATATGCCATATTTTACATTTACAAGTATATACAACATTCTTAACCAACAAAGCGGACTATCGGAACTCAAGATGTCAGAAATAAAACCATTTGGTTGGTGACGTTTTAGTTTTGTAAGCAGTTATTTTAACGATCGCTATACACCCAAAATTTCAAACGTTCTGACTCAATTTTCCAGTGTTTTAAAAGATTCTTTAAAAAGAAAATTCGTTTACCATTCAAGAAAATTTAGAAATGACGTCTCAATTTTCATTTAAAAAAAAAGATATTTAAGAACGCAACTACGAACCTATTCTAAAACTTCAATCCTATTAAAAAGTATATAAATTTCATTATTTCCTGAATATCATATCACTAAAAAATCATTATTTTGTACGGCTCAACTCGTGTAAGTTCTCTCTCCAGAAAGTAATGGAAACGTGTCTGTTTGTCCGGCGTAGAAAATCATTGACCACGCAGTTTGTTCTTCACGTTCGACAACAAAAAAAAAATTAGGTGGCAAATCAGATTTGTACGACGGATAGCCTATCAATTTCATTTTTTGAGTGCTCAATGTGTGAGTGCTCACATTGTGAGAAGACTTCCAGCAAACAAATGGTCATGTACCATTCTACGAGGTACGGTTGCAACATGGCCAGTTTTTCTAAAAAAAGATTTGCTTCATATACGAGTAACATTTGTTGGTTTTGTCTTAACAATCGATTTTATGGATAGGTCAGCTGCTGTTTACTCTCGGGCTTATACGCATATATCCGAAACCTAACACCTGTCACAATTTTACTAATATTTTTTGAAACACTTCAATCTAATTTTTTGAGCAAATCGACACAAACCTTTTTTTAAGTAGTTGTCAAATTATGCGGGATTCAGCAAGAACATATTATATACGCATTACTAATACATGTTACATATTTTCTTGGCACTACAACCGATTTTGGACCACCTTTACGCCACTCATTTGTGAGCGAACAAGGGATATACCAGATGGCACCTAGCAACGCGCTAGGGTTACTAGTATCCGAAATATAAACGGCTGGGTTCTTATGGATATTATTTGGTCATATACAATTACATCCGAGTGTGCAAATCTACAGACATAATCACAACAAGCTACAGAGCTTTATAAACTCGTTATTTTCTGTAAGTTTTGCCCCGCTGCTAAAAATATATACCGTGCGAAATTTTAGAGAAAAGACCGAAAGATATAATATTGTGACCGGGTCTTAAAGACGAAATAAAAAAGTAATTCTATTCAAAATGGTTTCTAAGATGATAAATCTACTTAATGTTTATTTAACCTTTACAAAATAATTTAAGTTTAAGGCCTAAATCAATTTTTTTTTGAGTTACCTGTGTAAACAGTAAGCTGTTCTCCATAGAATTATTTTTAGTAACGCTACCATTAAGCCTGAAATTCCTACCTGAAATTCTATATTAATGCATGATTTTCACTAGCAGTCAGTTGACACGCAAGGACATTATTATTTTTTTTTAAATTATGTCATTTGTATACTCACTCTTATTAACTGAAGTACATAAAGAATGTTTTAAAAACAAGAGCCTGCGAGTGACGCCCAATTTCTTAGGTATAAAAGTATATATTTTTGCAAAATATTTAAAAACCGCAGAATACTTTTTAGAAGTTATCATCATCCTTTTTCAATATACGATCTTAACAAACACACCTTATTTATATTTTTGTTATTATTTAATCATTAGTTTTAAAAACTCAATGTTTAAGAATAGTTTGCAAACATTAAATCTTAGTAAAACCATAATTTCATTTTCATTATCATCGATTTTTGTTTCGCTTATTTTTTTACACATTTCCAATTTTTTCTTTAAATAATAACCTCTTTATGTGTCTACTATAGTTATCAGTCCGGCGCTAGACCTATACGCGTTCGGCATGTGTGCCTTAGAAATGGCCGCCCTCGAGATCGTCGGCAACGGAGACTCCGGCAAGAAAGTTACCGAGGAAAACGTTCGGCAGACCATAGATCTTTTGGAAGATGAGAGCCAGAAGAACTTCATCGAAAAGTGCCTGAGAAGTAAACCCGAAGAGAGGTGGACGGCCAAGGAGTTGTTATTTCATCCGTTATTATTTGAGGTCCATAGTCTTAAGTTGCTAGCCGCTCACGTGCTAGTTAGGAATTCAGGTAAATTATGTGAGTCATCATCTTTTTTCCATTTTATTCTTATTAACAATCTGC
The DNA here is from genome assembly GCA_034092305.1 of Diaprepes abbreviatus. Taxonomy (NCBI): domain Eukaryota; kingdom Metazoa; phylum Arthropoda; class Insecta; order Coleoptera; family Curculionidae; genus Diaprepes; species Diaprepes abbreviatus. The sequence goes on along the minus strand of JASJET010000103.1, from coordinate 39,965,282 downwards.
ACCAAATAACAGATTAACTAACTTTATACACTCTTGACATACATAGATTTATTTCCAAATGAGATTACTTGTAGCGTATAACAACTAGTTTATCTGTTACCATCGTAAATAACATTGATATATTTTTGTTTTGAATACATCAGTATTTTGTAAGATAGCCATTTGCTTCAAATATATGACCTGAATTAAAAATTATATTTTTATAATATTACAAAGAGCAAATTTTAAGCTTATCAGCATTACTGAATTCTCGAAAATCATAATAGAAAAAAAAATGCATCTAGCGCATCTACCTAGAACCAGGAGAAGAGATGACTCTGTGGATTTCACTCTGTTTCTTCCTTCATACACTTGTTGACTATCATCAGTGAAGATGTACTGAATCAAGAATAAAATTTATAGAAAACATTTGCCGTTAGAAAATAAAATCCACCAGTTTGATGCCAGACTGCAAAATATCAACGATCAATCGACATCCATAAAAACACCGGAGAAGTGGAAATTGTCGAAACGTGTATGGAGATGAAATCATGGTGAAATTCCTAGAGAACAGTTTTCTTTTCTTCTAAGTCTTAAAATGTCGTACAAAAAACTCTATTTCAAGGTTACAGAGAAGATTTGATTGGAATAATGTTGCCCTATTTAGTGTCTAATTGTTGTCGTTAACAAGTTTGGAGAATTGAAAGTAGATTTTGTCATTACGATATTTTCATTTTTTTTATGTCATCAGGGAAATTAATTATTTTTCTTGAAATTCCTATTCAACCATTATCGCACTTTTCATGGATAAACTGCCATCTATTTCGATAAAAAAAAAAGATCCGTCTATTTCTTTCTTAGTTATTTTCCTCGTGAAATTTTTAAAGTTGCTTATTTAAATATTAATTGGCTAGTTTAGACTTTGATTTAAGATTTGTGCCTAATGCTATTCAATTCCAATAAAATTGGAGTAAGCTTATTTTTATAACAAAGAAATAAAACTCGAACGCAGTGCAGTAAAAAACTACGGATTACATTATTTTTTAATGTCCTGTGGTCTGTTTCTATGAAATGGTTAGCATAATTTGAATTATGTCTGCAGTTTTGTGTTCTTTAAATCTCGTATAGAAGTTTCTCCTCGTTTATTTAATGTAAGAACTATTGAAATCCGAACAAACTCTACTAAACTCCTGACTTTAGTAGAGAGGAAATTTTGTATTTGGCATTAAACCTGTGTAATAGATTTATGACGATTTAAATGCTATTTTTAAATTTGTTTTTTTTTAAACATTAGCTATTATATCTGAAATAGGTCCAAAATACATAAGGGTGGCGTATTTAGTGTTATTTCCATTCATGTTGGGTTGGTATACTCGCTTGAGTGTGGTTTGTTTTTGTTTTTTATTTATTAAATTGTTAATTTACACTTCACTATAACCATTGTTTAATGCCTTTTATTTTATTGCAATAAGTTATGTTTTTCTTATCTGCATCTGTTAAAGGCATAGTCAATGCTCTATGTATCATAGACTTATATGCTGCAAATTTGTGAGATACAGGGTATATTAAGGGTAGTGAAATAGTGCAGTCGGTGAAAGTTGGTTTTTCTGTAAATGTCAAAAGAAAAACTATTGTTTATTTTATTTCATATTGTTCTTGCCTATAAAACAAATATTAAACAGTGGTTATAGTGAGTTGAAAATTAACTATTCAATAAATAAAAATCAACCACACTAAACCGAATATAAACCCAACATAGATAAAAATAACACTAAATATACCACCCTTACGTATTTTGGACATATTTCAGTCACAAAAACTATCACACGTGACACGATGAAAGACAAAATTTCCTCTCTACAAAAGTTAGGAGTTTATAGACTAAATTGTTCAGATTACAATAGTTCTTACATTGAACAAACGAATACAAACTTTCATAGAAGATTTAAAGAAGACAAAAACGGCATTTTTATTAACAAGACATTATTCAAATTTTTCTAACGAATTTCATAGAAACAGGCCACAGTTTTCCAGATGTTAACAATATTCAGATTGTGCATACCCTACCAAAAGTAAAACACTTAATATCTTAGAGGCCATAGCAATTTATAAGTGCGATAAAATCAATACGATTAACCTTCTTAATGATCAAAGAGACCTACGAAGTTCTCCGTTGTTTGATGTTCTGCTTTTAGTATATAGATAGTAGTCATAAAAAATATGCCAATTAAAAAAGCCCTATAAAATAATGTAACCTGTAGTTTTTTAAGACATTGTGTTTGAGAATGTTATCGTGTTACGATACTGCGGTCACGCCAACTCTATAATAAAACTGATAAGTCTAACAAAGTAAATTTAATTAAGTTACCTAAATTAAAAAAGATCTAAATTCTAGAACCCTTAATAAAAGGATCTGGACATACCTATAAGAAATGGTATGTTCAAAATGTCTACAAATATTATCTGAATATTGCGGTTCTTTAATTTGGTTTCTATAATATATCATTTTTTAAATTCCAATATCATACGTAAATTTAGGTTCAACATAAGGAAGGTTGATTTCACTTGTAATAAATTTTATTTATCTCTTCGGAAAATCTGTTGTTAAGAAATTTTCTGTATATTTTTCGCAGCTATAACCTTTCAAGTAACACTTATCAATACAATGAACTGTCCATAATAGTTATTTATGATACAAGTGTTAAAAGTGTCATTTTATTTTATTTGTGGGGAATATTGCAGCATAAGATAATGGAGCAACCCCACAAACAAAAGAAAGTCATTTTTAACACATGTATCATACACTATTTTTTTCTACAAACATTTTGTATGAATGAATGAATAAAAGGTGGTGATACTTTATCATCGATACCTTGGTCTCGTTGGGTCTTTTATATCCCACATTGGCTGAAGGTCATTCCAGGCCCATCACATTTGCGAATCCAAGCAACCTCGTTGATTGAACTTGCTTAAGAGCTTCCTGTGACAAAATTCTGCCTCCAAAATGTCTCTCCCTCAGTCATTTGAGTGCTGGGCACCATTTGCGCATCGGGTCATCTACGACACCAGTTTTATGAAGATGGACCCTTAGGTGACAATGTCCTATCATCAGTCCCACCACGATTCGCAGTTCTTTCCTTCCTAAGGAGAAAAGTTCTCTACTAAGATATGCACTAGGTCCAGTTATATGTTCCTAGACATACCTCATTTCAGGAGCCTCCCTCCACGATTCAATAAATTTACTTTCCAGCGATGATTTTAATTCCTTTTTACTTATGGCAATTGTAACAGCTAGAATTAGTTGGTATTCATATGGTTCAATCGCGAACTCCACCTTTGCCAGACGGTCCGCATCTTTATTCCCGTGTACACCCGAGTGACCCAGGACCCATACTAGTCTGATTGTGCAGCCGTTCCTTTTCAGGTTGTTCAATGCATCCGTGCACTCACATATCCGTTGCAGAGTTACGAAACTAGACTTCAGTGCCAATATGTAGCCCTATTATCTGAGCATATGTTTATTATCTTATTCCTGTTTATATCCCTCTCGCAGAGATGGCTACACTGCAGAATAGCATAAATTTCTGCTGTAAAGATCGCTATACATTATCTGAGAGAGTCAAACTCTGTGACTCTCTTGTTTCGGCGAACACTTCAGCTCCAGCTCATTCATTCTGTCAAGATCCATCTGTATACCACCAGAATCCATTTGTCAGAAGATTTTCTCCTTCCAATCCTCTCTACTTGGCAAAAGTATCTCGAGAGTGGTTGGGAGTCATGGACACCTGTTCACCACGCTTTCAAGTTCCCGTTCCCTAGGCTATTGAAACGATAAACAGCCTTCAAGGCCTCGTCCTCTATGTATAAGTGGAGAAGACGTAGATTCACTAGGACCTGCATAGCCCTGGTGGGGGTAGTCTTCATCGCACTCATCATTCCCACACAAGCCATTCTTTGAAACATTCTTTATATTTAAGTAAATAAATGCAGTAAAACTGAAGAAAATATATTTCTTAATTACATGTGTCATTTCAACAATCGTAAATTTCATAGATTTTTACATTTGCTTGTTAACAAGTTGTCACTTAAAGGTAATTTCAATATAACTTCTAATAATATTGATGTAATTTCATAATAAATTGAGAAGCTAATAGAACAATCTTGGATTCGTTTCCTAGCAAATCAAAACAATACATAATTACCAAATGTACTAAATAGATAACGTTTTTAAAGTAAATAAAAAAATCTCATCTAATTATGTTTTTCTATTATGCAAAACAATATCTGCACAAAATGAATCTCTACTACTGGAACCATAATTGTTGGCTAGTCAATCTAAAATAGGAAACTGTAAAGCACATTGTATGTTATTGTGAGTCTCATTAAAAAAAGAAACAAAGAGCCCACGCCTATATGGTGTAATAGAAATTCTTATTGAAGCTCAGTCATTGCACCAGTTACAGAAATCTTAGGGAATTTATGAATGAATTTTTGTAAAGATATCTACTTGTTATTTTGGTTAAACTTTCACCCCGGAAATCAACGATACTTTTGAAAAAAAGAAAAAAAGTTATTTAGTCATCAATATTTATTTGTCAAAGTATAATCCTTTGGAGGTGATATACATATGCCAACCTTTTTTCCAGTCTTCAAAGGCTGTGCTTTGAAGTAGCGAATTTCTTTTATGTCTTCAAAGGTCTAAAAACAATATTCTCGTAGTAGTAATTTCTATAATAAAAATAAGTTGCACGGTACCATTTCAAGAGAATACGATACTTTTGGAATGATATTGGTCGAGTTTTTAACCAAAACCTCACAACCAAGTGAAGTATAAGCTCATGCATTATCGCGGTATACAAGCCAACTCTTGTGTGGTGCTCCATTTCTGGCCGTTCTTTGGCTATGTTCTCTGTAGTTGATGCATAAGGGCCAATTAATATATCTCGTTAATCGTTTTGTCTTCTAAGGAAGCTCTCGTGGAATCGATTATTACATTCTTGACATAATGGTGAAGAATACTTTATAAATCTGTGTTATCGTCATAAAAGCGACTGCATTAAATGCTACCAATACAATATGTTGCCAACAAAAAATTTCACATAATTTTTTCTAGCGAAAATGAGAAAAACTAAAATTTTAATATTCGGATACTCCACATTTGGTAGAGCTGTTATATTTCTAATTTTTTTTATTTAGTTAATATGGGATTATATTGTGCTTGACAGATGGCGTTGATAGTACTATTACAAAATATTTTAATATTTTCACGTGGAGCAAACCAAACTGAATCCAGACTCAACCAGTTCATTATCTGTTTGCTTTCTGCGTTAAAATTAAAGTAGTTTTTAAAGAATGTATAAAACATAATTAAAAATTAAAGATTATATTTTGCCTTATTTAGGTATGGATTGGTGCATAATAACAATAATAATATTATTGTTACATAAAAATATGTAATTTATTGTTTTTAGTAAGGTATGCAGATTCTACAGTAAGATTATTGCACCAAAAATCTTTGAAACCAAACTGGAAAGAAAATAAAAAATAAATATTTTATTATGTCTATAAATTTATGTAGTTTGCTAAAAAAACATTTTTGATTTTGTATTGATTTAAGGACAAATAGACCCAAAACAATTGAGGTTTATAATAAGGCGTTGTAGCTCGATTTGATTTAACATTCGACAAGGCTTCTGAAAGACTAAAACTTGGAAATTGGCAAACTTTGCATAAAACACAATATTTGTGTCAACAATGTTTATTTTGAATTTTATTTTTAAAATGCAACCATTGACATAACGTTTCAAAATAATTGTTTCATAAAAATAAATTCATATAAAGTTGATCATTATCCTACAGACCATAGGTCATGTGAAACCTTTTTTTTTTGCTTCCTCTCTTTAAAAAATGCGTCGTAGTTTTTCTAGCATTTATAAAGGTTCTAAAAGACCATTAAAATATTCTAATATTCTCTTGGGCTTTATTAGTTATACTTCTTAACATTTCAACTTGTATAATGGCTACATCATCTATTCCTCCACAATCAATTTCATCATTCCAGGAGCAAAATTTCAACTTTCGTCATTCTAGAAGCTGCTGGCAGTATTTTGCCTGAAATTTTGGAACTGTAGAGAACCTGTTAAGAGTTTATTTTCCACCTAAACAGTATCATTATGGGTCTTATTACCCTTCAAATATACTAATTAGGTAATACTTCAGGCCTCAATTGTGCCCATTCTTCTGATTCCTCTCAAAATCAATTAGTATCCTGAATAAATTGTATCCGAATGGCTCAATAATTTCAGTGATTAATGAGATATTATGTTCTAATGCATTTAGTATATACATAGTATGAAACTATAAGCTATGTATAAAGTATCTTCAGATTTCGACGTTACATCTTTCAACTATCACATCAGTAGATCAATTTTTTTATTCGTACCTATCTTTACCTTTTTAACACCTTTAAAGTTTTGAACACACCCATTTAATATAGTTACTATAAAGCTCAATTTCTTCTCTTTTTACGCTTTAGAATATTTTTATTCTTCATGAAAACACAAATTAGGAGTAAGCCTTTTTAAGAGTTAAATATGTCGAACCGCTTTTAAAAAACCTAATGTCAATAATCAGAAATGAAACATCTAATTCAAACTCTGAAGAAAACGTAGACTGACTGTTTTTTCAAATAAAAAAATTTAACTCCATTTACGATTGTCTTCAGAAGTGTTCGGGCTCTTTTAAATCTCATCCTTCGTTTTATCTTGTTGTGCATCTATTATCAATGTGTATGTTTCTTCTTTTTTCTCTCATTTTCCAACTTGAAAGATCGTCTATATAGTTTCCTAATGAAATCAAATCATCTATTGAAGTAAATTTACCTTTTTCGTGGTTTTTAATAACACTTTTTATTGTGCACCTAATTAATTTATAATTAAATATTATTTACCACGTGTAGTTCTATCGGAAATTATTGTCGGTACATCTCCCATTAACGTCAATTTTACCTACGCAAAAAAAAGCCACTTCAAAATGATAAGCATTAGGATTAAAAATGTTGATTGATTTGTGATCGTGAGACTAAATGAGAAAGGACTAAAATTCTTTTAATTTTTAGACAATGGAAAAATACCTTAATTGTATTGCAAATGTTGATAAACAAGCCCTATAATATTTTTATAGATATTATTGGATTAGCAGACTAAGCGTTTATTTAAATAAAATTTTCTATGAATATTCTAAATGTTTGCAAAGAATGTAATTTGTGGATTTAGATGATTGATTTCCCAAGTTCTGATCTGTCATTTAATTTGTACGAGTAATAACAAATGTTCTGACTGAATACATACATATATTCCCTTCGTGATTTAAACACATACTAGGAATTTTTAGAAATTCATTTCAGAAGGGGGAAAAAGAATGAAATAGGTTTTCACCGATTACTTAATATTTATTATTGTGTGATAATTTTTTTCTAACTCCAGTTAAACATTCTTTAGTAGTACAAAAATGAGATATATTTGATGGCCAGTATTTAAAAAAAAAACTCGATTTACTAAAAATTAAACCCCCTCTTTCACTAACATATTCTAAGTTGACAGTAAAGGGTTAAAACTGACAGGCGCAATAATAAGTCGATCAAGTTTCGAACCGTGACAATACAAGAATAAAAAATTGTTTTCTTTTATCAAACCGGAAAAAATGGAAAATTTTGTTTTGTTTCAGATACAATTATTCCCCTTAACAGCTAATTCTTTTATCGATTCCAAGGCTTTATATCTAGGGTTTTAGAATTAATTATGCCATATAAAGATTTATTGGTTGATTATATATACGAGAGTAGCCGTTTATATTTCGGAAATAACAAACAAGAACAAATATTTTTCAGTTTTATTGTTCTTCAGCATATTCTCCACGATGATCAATAAACGTCTGCACGCGATTGATATAATCTGAATAGCATGTTTCCCACTGTAAAGATGGTATGCCCAAAACATGGTTTTTGTCGCCTCTTCTCGCGTAAGAAATCGTTGATCACGTATTCATGTACAAGAATAAAAATAAATCATTGGGTTCCAAATCAAAGCTATACGGCAGGTGACCCAATTCCACATTTTGAGTGCTCAGAAAGTCATTTATTTGAGCCGATATCTGAAAACTCGCATTGTAATGGCGGAGAATGATCCGTCGCCTCCGATTTGTTTCCCTCAATTCACTAAAGACCATTGACTATTCTACGATTCACTAAAGATTAAGTTTTGCCGAAAAAACAGGCGACCATTTGCTTCGAAGTGTGTGAGCTAATTTTACTGTCTTTAGCTTATCATGGAAGACCCATAGCTCGATTGCTGTTTTCTTTCTGGCTCATACGCCTAGATCCTTGTCCCCCCCTTCACGATTTTATAAATGTTTTTTGAAGCACCGCGATCATAATTTTTGAACATTTCCTTGCACCAATTAACATTAGCCTTTTTTGAGCAATTGTTAAATTATGCGAGATCCAAAATAAGGTGTGTTCGCACCTTATTTGCAGCAATATATTTACGCAATACACTGGTGTTATTAATGCTCAAGCATACCTCAGTCTCACGGTATGTCACATAACGATCTTGCATTATCAGTTCACGCACTGCATCGATGTTTTCTTGCACAACAACCGATTTTAGATGACCTTCACGTGACTTGCCCGTGAGCGAACGACGGCAATTTACTTCTCTAAACCAGCATCTACAGTGATTTTTGTAGAGCACTCTTGTTGGGATAAACGGGAATGAAATAGTAGACAGGCTCGCGAAAAAAGGGGCTAGGACACCATTTCTGGGGCCAGGACCTTTCTGTGGAATCAGTAACTGTGTAATTCTGGAAGAACTAAAAGTAAAAGAAGAAAGCAGAAGATCCAATTATCGGACGGAGCGGCAAGGATTGAAACAAGCGAAGATACTTCGTGGGAACTACGAATAGAAAAAATTCAAGGAATGCATAATTTAAAAACCAACTCAGAGTTCTGACAGGGATCCTGACGGAGCATTGCTACATGAAGGGACACGTCAAGAAACTCGGATTGGTAAAAGCAGAAGAGTGCAGATTCTGAGAGAAGGAGGACGAAACCTCTATTCATATCCCTGCAGAGTGCAGGGCTCTAGAAAACCCTAGCATGCGGTTCTTTAGAGCACACCAAATAGAAGAAAGGGAGCTATCCACCTTGAAGCCGTCCATCATCCTAAGGTTCCTGAGGGAAATAGAACTAGAAGACCTGCTTTAACCGGCAAGGTATCTCTTACGACTTGACAGCAGTAGAGGGGCAAAATAGATCTATCAGGTCACAGTGTACAGACCCCAATTCTACGCACATACGTAAGTACGTATACCGTCTAAAATGTCAAACTTTACAGTATTTATGTAAGATGACACCTAGCAACATCAGCGTTGGCAGTTCACGAAATTTTAACAGCTACCCTGTGAAATTAAAAAGCTGTTTCACACAGTCGGGCAGACGGACATCAAACTATAATGGTTTCTAGTTGTTTATGGAAGTAAGATTTTGTTTAATTACGCCAGTTATTTTTTAATCCGCAAAATTACCTTTGAATTTTTATCACGAGTTCGGTTTTTCCTTTAATTTCTTCATTTGGAAAAACCTTTGGTGTAAGATTATATATAAGATAAGATAATTTATTAGTAATAATATACAAAATAATACTTTTACAAGTCAAATAAAATAGTAAATTTTTGTGTGCAAAGCAGTAAGCTCCGGATATACTAACTCAATTGTCTTGATTATCATTAAACTCATTAAACATATACAAATAAAAAAAAAAATATACAATGTTGATTTTTTTTTTTTAAAAAAAAGCTACTTTAAGAAGCAAAGAAAAGCTGACAAGAGATAAAAGACAACACTACAGATTAAAATTGGATTTGAAATAATCCTCAAATGAAAAAAAAAACGTATTCAGCACAAAATAGCTCTTGATTTATTTTTGTACTGATTGAAGTTAAGAGCTTTAATTCTAGCCAACACGCTGTTGTAGACTTTATTGCAAAATATATTGAGCCATTTCTGAATCTCTCAAGCTGGCCAAAGTCTGGTACAAGATGGCTGTTTTTCTTGTTGAATAATTGGGAAAATCTTCATGTGATTCATATAGATCAAGTTTTTGTTTAACGTACAGCAAACACTGCTAAGGTAAAGTTAAAAGTTTTAGATTCTTAAAGGAATCTCGACAGTCCTCTCTATAACCAAACCCACAAATAATATGAATGTATTTTCTTTGTTACCCAAATGCCTTAACAATATGACAAGAATGACCCCAGGAAAGGACAGCGTAAGTCAAAAGAGAATGAGTGATACACTGTTAGAAGAAGTTCTCTGAAAGTTCACCGTAAAAGACTCCTAAACAGGAACAGTTGTCAGGATAGTTTTTTTGAGACATTGACAAGGTGCTACTTCCTGCATATAGGTGTACTCCCAGAAATTTGGCCTCTATTGCACATTGAGGTAGAAAAGGCTGTACAATTTCACTGTTCCTTAGAATAAAATTAATACTTTGTAATTTTGAGTTATTTGAAAATAGGCAATCAGCTAGAAAGCATTGAAATAGATTTTGTTCTGAAGTTTGGTAATCAAATTGTCAGTTTCTAAAGTATGATAGCTTATGTAAAAGTTTGTGTCGTCAGCAAATAAAACGGTGTTGATTCCTTCACCCTGAGGAATAAGATGCGGGCCTAATACGGTCCCTTGAGGTACATCATACCTCAGGGATTGTTTTTTAGAATCTTATTGGTTAAAGTGAACATATTGATCAAGATCTGAGAGATATGAAGCAAGTAACTCAACGGCGTCAACCTGAAAATTGTAGAAGTTTTTTTTTAGAAGAATGCTATGTGTGACACAATTGAAAGCCTTTGTGAGATCTAAAAAGGGTGCAAGAGTGTCAAGATATTTTTGAAACCCCTCTAAGATATTACCAGTAAAATTGCAAAGGTTGTGATCTTGTTTTTTCGGAATACAAACTGGTTCAAGGCAAATAATTTGTTGAACTCAAAGTATTCATTAAGTTGATTTTTTAAAATTCATTCAAAAGCTGAGCTATCGATAAGCTCTTGGTATATCGGATTTTTTAACTCCTTTTTCTTCTAAAAATCACATAATTCAGTGGTGCAAAAAGATTACTGAACTTTATTCAACTATTTTTAGTTACCGTTCGATAACACTTGTTTCGTTTTGTTGCTTACTATTATGATGGTCAAAGGAAGATTTTAAAATCATTCAAAACTTGAGTGTGCAACAACATATATGATATGTTACATCTATCATATCTGCAGGTACAGTTTGTTCAAAAAGAACATATTAATGGTTTTTTGAAAATATAGTCGATGATAACACTATAACTAATAAAATATCCATTCCCCGAGCATTTTATTGACATTTTTCTTAACTGCCCGAGCGTTACGCTTTCCTTTATACTTTACCTAGGGTTACTTACACTTTGTTGGGATTTGTATCTAATATTATGAAGGCATAGGAATTCGATAGATGATATTTTCTCTGTCTCTAGCTAAAATGTGTAATGATCCGGTTTAATTATGGCATTCGTGAATATATCTATCCCTAAGCGCTTATGCAAGGAGCTTTAACATTTGACAAACACTTCAAAGTTCTCTGAAATTCTAAAGCTTTTTTATGATAATTATTCAAAAGTTATTTCTTTAGAACGTACTACGACGTTAAGTAATTGTGTTGTCCCCCCCCCCCCCCCCCCTAATACTACCTATACTTTTATGTTTGTGTTTTTAACATATATTGAAGTTATTTAATTTTAAGATAACTTTGTTTTTGGGTTTTTATAACTAGGAAAAATTTATCTATAAGTACTTTATTTTTACTTTACATGAATTACAAAAACAAGCCGTTTATTAAAAATCAATTACTTTATCATCAAAATATTTGTGCCGTTTTTTTATATACACAAGTGTATCAGAAATTCTTAAAAACTTGTTTTGGTACATCATATATTACCCCAAGAAATAGCAATAATTTTGTGACGCTAAAGCAGATATCAAAGAATTATTGCGATTAGAAATATGCTGCCTCAGTGTTTTTGTATATTATTATCTTTTAAGATAACTAGTTGTTTTTTTAACTATATATCCGGTTATAACTGATGGTAGAAATTGTTATGATACTCTAAACATCAAATTAAATCGAAGAAAACCCAGAGGTCCGGGCGTTTTCTTGGCTTATGCTGGTTAAATCCAAAGATCTGGCAATACTTGATGTTGATTTAAACTCTTTACCTGAAACCAAGCTATGTTAAACTATATGGATGAGACGGCACACAAAGTGAATCAAACCCAATGTATACACGTATGTCCCCAGATGGGGTTTACAAGGAGACAATTGGACCAAAAAGTTCATGTTTCGAATAAAAGTTATCCTTGATAAAAGGTTTTGCCTTATTCAAAAATTAAAATCCCCTATATCATACAGGGTGTCCTAAAATTCATAAAACGTAATATTGGCTAAGAGTAAACTATTATACTAATCTTTGAATAAATAAGCAACACGTGCCAAATTTTTTTATTTATTTTAAATTATTTATTTCAACAAAATGAACCAAGAATTTAATAGCATACTTACAATAGAGAATGTTAATATTTTCATTCCACTCCACCTCTGTTATTTACACACTTCTCTAGACGATCTCGAAATTCATGTTAACTGTTATGTATTTCTAGAGATAATAATTAAATAGGAATTCGTATGCGTTCTTTCAATACAATAATTTCTAAAGGAGTTTGATAGATAATTTGTTTTAGTCTTCTCCAGAGATAAAAATCTAGCACCCAGATTTACTAAGAAGATTTAAAACATAGACCCGATTTAGTTGCCATTGAAGTTGTATTTTCTAGTTGGCCATTTACTTTTGCTAATGATATTATAATAATTGATATTATCTATGTCAAGGAATAAACTTTGATATTTTAAAACGAAGAATAAGAACCTACAGACAAAGCCTTGAAATCAGTAAAAAAAATAGTTGTCTCCCGAAAATAAACAAAATTTTCGGTTTTGCTGTATTAATAAATAAATAATACGATTTTTCTATCGTTTTGTTTTCAGAGTTAAAAACTTGACTGACTTGTCATTTTTGGCCACCTTACTGACTCGTTCTGACTAATTTATTTCTCACCAAAATGATTATTAAGCCACTCGGTAACATTTATCAAGAATAACTTTTATTCAAACTATTAATTTTTTAGTCCATTTGTCCTCCTGTAAACGTAGTAGAGTTGACATCTTAAAAGAATTTAGGCAGCTACATACACTGTTTTCTCATATCTGACCTCAAAAAGATCATTGTGTTTATGTTCTATTTTTCCATGTTTTAGGAAAATATAAACGACACCTCATTGTTTTTTATTTATTATTCAACGTATTTTTCCACACTTTAAGATATAACAATAAAATTATTCGTATTTTCCTACAGTTTTTTTAAGTTTTGAAAATTAGAAATATAATTATGGTTATGATAATGAACCGGTGTCCGCAGAATTATTCAAAATATATTAAAACATATGCCTCCGGATTCACTAACATGATTTAAATTTAAAATCATCCTAAATTGATAGCATAGAGCGACAATAAGTCAAGCAAATCTTAAACCCTAAAAATACTAGCATAAAGAAGTAATGGTGTTTTTTTTTATTGAACCGGCAAAAATGAAGAATCTTATTTACTCTCTAGATATAACTACTTCTCTTACATATTTCAAGGCTTTACCGCAAAGTTCTTATCCTTAATATCCCTATATAAGCGTTTATTCATTGTCATATGTAATATACATTATGACAAACCAGTCAACTATTGGATTTAAATTTCATGGCAACAAGATCGGGTTTAAATCTTCAATCTTCTTAGTGAATCTGGCTGATAAAGTCTATTGTGATTTCGGTCATAAATCATAGTTTATTAGAAATTTCGGAACTCCGATTCTATAGCTTATTTTTAAATCGAGAGTTCAAATTCTACCCAATCTTCAGAGCATGCAGGATATTTAGGAAATATATAATTAATAAAGATAAATTGTCATTTATTATAACAATTAGTTTATTTTAAAACAAAAAAGCATTAGGAAATACTTGAAAACTCATAAAATATTTGTTGTTTATACTAACCTATGAAATCTAATTTCTGTTGATTTCTTCTTATCCACTCCGTTTTTACTGCGTACAGAACAACAAATCATGTTTGTTTGTTTTTTTTTTCAAAAAATTAAATATTTCTCACAAAATAGTAAAAATAAAGCACAGAAATCCTTGATTGAACTGATGTTTCACAAAACTAATAACACACAAATGACAGGAAGATAGCAACAATAAGGCGGACCCAAAATCCTCTTGTTTACGTAATACCATCTCCGCTTCTTTTTAACCAAGTGGTTTACATAGACATAAAATTTAGTTTAAAGTCAAAGTAGATAATAAATAGAACTAATTCAAATAGTGTTCAATAGTTTTCTATATTATTAGGTAAACTTTATTTTGAGCTATTTTATTATCCATGACTAGTACATATTATCATATATATTAAATAGTTAGGGTTTAATGAAGAAAAATTATAAGTACTACTCCAAAAATGGATATAAACAGCAAACATTGAGGAAACTAAAAGGCTAGACTTCTAGGCAACGTGGATGTGTGCTTTTATTTTAATTCAGGTTCCCAGCTACCCCCCAGTGAAAGTAACATCAAAATTCATCCAGTATGGTTATTGTTAATCAAGATTTCTGGCATCCACCCCAATTACGCCGACGACAGTCAGTAAAGTGAATGACACGTGCTTCGGTTTCGGCTTTAATTTTTTTATCTTAGACGGCATCCATTGTTTCCAGATCTTTGACTAAACTTCTAGAAATATATCATCACGATATACTGGGAGATTGTAAACCAAGACAACTCTCTTTTGCCGCCCCTGCAAAAAATTATTTTACTTATTACAAAGAATAAACAAAAAAACACCATATTCCCAAAAACGGTTAAAAGAATTTTTTAAAATTGTCTCTAAGTCTACGTCTAGTGATAACATTATTAATTAACGTGCTGGGACATAAGAAAATAATAAAGAAGTGTTAACCATTTTAACTTAAAATTCTGGAAAAGTTTTTAGTTTTCTCTATCATGAAATTCTAATAGAGATTATTAATATTATATTATTAACAAATGTCAGTACTTATATAATTTAAACGTGGCTAATAATAATGATTTGTTAATGAACAAGTACCAAACTAATTTGTGTGATATTATAATTTTTTTATTTAAAAGTTTTTATCTTTTTATTATTATTTCCCTCGGAGTAAAAGTTTTTTTATAACTTATTAGGTAAACCTCGAGTACCAGGCAGTCTGCAATGACACGTTATCAAAGTATAAGTGAAAAAAATAGTGCTATAAATTTAACCTTTGTCATTATCACATGATTTTATTAATTTTGAAATAACAGTGGTGTAGTCAGATTTACTTATTAATTTGAAGGTTTCGGGGACTCTTACCATAATTTGTAATATCAATCTGCTACATTAAGTGTGCAAGATATTTCAATGTCGCTGCAGATAATGAACTATTTACAAAATTCTTTCATAATATAGATAACCTTCTAATTCCCTAACCTAAACTAATTTTCTTACATTTACTTATTTTTACATACACCATTTACAAAAAATATGTTTTTATTTATGGTGCTTTTATTTATAATTTTAAAATGTAACATGGTGTCAAAGATTATTGAATTTCAAGTGTTACAAAAAATAACAGCCTCTTTATAACTTGTTTCTGGAATAGCTCAATCGAAGCAGTTAATTACGTAACATTTTAAGGATGAATTCAGAACTGCTTCGTTCTAGCCCACTAACTGCCTTGAAAATTATTTAATTGAACAAAATGTTTTAGAAATTATCTCATTAATATTATTTTATAGAACATCTGTGCCACTGTATTTTGTTATCAAATTAAGCCAATGTAATTAACAGTTATTTTCAGTAAACAAGTTGTTTTTCACCATAAATGAATTATTATAAAGGTCTCGTTGCTGATAAACTTGGAATACCATTTTTCTAAATTAAAACTTTTTTGTTATTTAATACAATTTATGAGCATCTCTGTGTTATGTAAATATACAGATAAAATAAACAAAAACATTGAGCTTGGTTTTCTTTTGTTCCTAATTAAAATTAATAAATAATAAATATATAGCACATAAAGGGTATCTCATCAAGAACTTGAATTTTAAACATTATTTTAATGAATTTCTTAGAAATTTTTATTGATAAATACAGAATAAATGACTATCGCGGCTTCGTTGCCGAATACGAGGGTAGCTGTTTATATTTCGGGAACTGGCATCACTGCTGGTGCGAGGTACCATCTGACATATCCATTATAAAATTTAATATTTTGTTAGTATACGTACTCAAAATGTTTTGTCATACAGACGCTATTTGTGTCGTTTACAGTAACTTCAAAACTCCATCTAGACCAAATTATTTTTCGCAACTTTAGACATGATTTATCTCTAAAGCACCTCAAAAACCATTGTGTATCTAGTTTAGTGAATTCATTGATGGCCGCCGTTCGGTGGCGGACGATTAGTAAAAACTGATAATGCAATATCGTCATGTAACATACAGTGAGATTGAGGCAATCCCTGAGCATTAGTAACACTACGTATATAATATATTACTTGAACATTTGGACGTGAAGAAGCTTTGTTCGCGTTGGATCCCGCATAATTGGGCAATCGCTCAAAGAAGGCTCGTATAGATTCGTGCAAGAAAATGCTCAAAAAATACGATTGCTCTGCTTCAAAAAACATTTACAAGATAGTGACCAGCCTTGGATGTATGCGTATGAGCCCGAAAATAAACAGCAGTCGATCGTTTAGGTCTTGGCTGAAAAACCTAAACCAACAAATGTTGCTCCATCTTTTAGATAATCGTAGAACATGAAAATACGAGCTCTCTCACATCAAACAAGTGACTTTTTGATCAGTCAAAACGTGGAATTGGATCTTCCGCCGTACAGACATAATTTGCCATCATCGCGGAGAATATTTTGAAAAACAATAAAGACATTTTCAATGATAAATATTTATTTTTGTTTGTTATTCCCGAAATATAAACCCTCATATGTACTCTTTCGATGAAATTTCGGAATATGTCTTGGAGTTCAGTTTCTTCTTTACATTCTTGAATTGTCTCGGAATGGTTGACAGTGACTTAACCTTGAAAAAAAAAAACATAGGAAAAAATTCATGGCCTGTTTTGATTTTCAGAACGAGAGATGAAATGAACTTCGTTTACAGTGTGACAGGTAGCGCTACCTGTTGAAACCATATCTCAGTTACGTCCATTCTATCATTATCATCCAATTCTTGCCAAAAAAGTTTGTCGACATATCACGATAGATGTCATCTATGACAGTCACGGAGGCACAGTCTTCATTTTCAAAAAAAATTTGGTCTTTTGATTCCTCCTGCCCATATGGCACTTTTTGATGTTGTGGCTTGTGAATTTCCGGCTTCAAAGATCTGAGAATTCTGCTTTACGATAAAGCCCTTAAATTCAAAATTAGCCTCGTCACTATAGAAACTTGAAGTTGTTCCGAGATCCAGTTGGTAAAGTGTCTGCGCTGTCCATAGTTAGTAGGCTGCAATTATTGTGTCAACTAAATCTTGTAAACATGAAAGTGCAAATCTTTTCTCCAAACTTGTTAAAAGTGAAGGTTTAATTCTTAAGATGGATGCCGGATGAAGCTGTTTAGTTGTTTGAAGACACTGACACTCAAAACCGTTATGTTGATCTTTAATACCGATAACGGATAAGGTTTCTTCATCTTTCAGTGAAAACGCCCGCTCAAATTTCTTGATTAAA
Organism: Diaprepes abbreviatus; assembly: GCA_034092305.1. Taxonomy (NCBI): domain Eukaryota; kingdom Metazoa; phylum Arthropoda; class Insecta; order Coleoptera; family Curculionidae; genus Diaprepes; species Diaprepes abbreviatus. The sequence continues at coordinate 39,947,377 of JASJET010000103.1, read as the reverse complement.
TTTTCAATAGCGGGCCACGACGGTCGATTATACACACCAAGATAATCATGTGACCTGCGAATCATCACTGTCAAATTTTCTCCATTTTTGTAATGTAGTTTCACTTTTAATGAATCTTTTTCCAAACTGTAACTCAGTATTTTCGTAAACTTGGATGTTTTAATTAAAAAACTATGAAAAAGGGCTGATTCAATGATGGACAGAGGAAAATGCGCTTAAGTTGTAAAAAAACTTTTAGTGTTCAGTCGAACTTTAGAGCAATTTATTTGTTCTCCTTAAGGATTTATTTATAAAAAAGGAAACTATAGCGTTAGTATTATCCCAGTTTATACTGTTATTAAATCAGCTGACTATTATGAATTGTTCTATGACCAGGACATAGCAATATGATATAGAAAGTCATACTTGTAAATTAATCCTATGTCGCTAAAAAATTGTTCATTTGAAATATTAGCCAGTAGACATGACAGAAATATATGAGACGGAGCTGAATAACATTTATACTCCTTAGGTTAATAGTTCATGAGTTTAAAATACTTTCAGATATACTAAGTTATTTCTGTTTAAGAGAAAGCTTCACTTCGTTTGAAGAATCCATCATCATAGCAAGGCTACCTTGCAGAAATGTGGCTAGGAGCTCAAAAGGACGAGGATTTTTGCTCACCAATTTCGTTATTGGAAGAGGTTGTTTTAAATTTTTTAGCATGATTACAAGAATCGATTGTGTTATCAGGATTTACACCTATTTGGTTATTAGATCCAAATGATCCGAAAGCGCGTAATCTTTTCGCCGCCTCATAATTCAGTGAATTTTTATGTAACAATTTACCCAATTAATTTAGATGCAGACTTTAGAAATGATGTGGATATTTCGTGGTTGCAGGCAGCTGGCTACAGTTCTAATATACAAATAACTTTTTCGTGTTGTACCAGAAACGCATAACTAAACAAAAAATTAGTGTCTCAAATCTGATCAGCGCTGGAAGTTATTAATTCAAGTTTGCTGTATTATATTTTTAGTGTATTCGCCCATTGTAATCCCTTAACTAGGTTAGGCCAAAAAGTGAATGAGCAGTTCATGTGAACCCCCGGCGTGACTCTACTATTTATTGTGGCTCATACCTGTTTATATTTTATTTAATGTAGTCGACGATCATGTCGACTGAGGAACTTTTCAGGTCCATTAGTGACATGTTGTCGTTTGCCAAATATCAAGTTCCTGATTCTTACAAGTGATGGGTAGGCCCACAACTTGTGTTCCTCTTATTCACCATTTTCCATGCACAATGGCTATCACAGGGCAAACCGTCAAACCTATTTTGTGCATGTGATTCCTTAATATGTAGTATCAAATGTATACGCCTTCAATTGGACCCTATTGTGCTCCAGTAGTCTGTCGGCGATCTGCTTGTTCAAACGGTGCTATACCAATGCCTTAGAAGGTGTCAGGCCTAGTAAGTCAAGCTAATTTTGAAGCTTTTTGCTTTCCGCCCATGTCAATAGTGACTGCTAGGCAGTGTTACAGGCTATCTAGAACTGATTTGGTTCAAATAATTTTTCAGCCTTCTAGAATCAACCGCAAATTGAAAATTTGCCATACTGTCCACTGTTGTTTACTTTGGGGCTCATATTTGTAGATCCAAGACTAGTCAGTCACCTATCACGTTCTTATAAATATTTTTGATATACCACGATCGTTTTTTTTTTTGCACCAATCGACACGAGCTTTCTTTACAGCTATTGTCAAATTATGGGAGATCCAACGTGAATATAGCTTCTTCACTACCAAATATTCATGGCCTAGATGAAATTTTGAAGTTACTGTAAACAACATAAACAACGTCCATGTGACAAAATGTTCTTAGTACGTATACCGTTTCAAATATATAGCATTTAGTAATACCAATGTTGCCAGTTCCCTAAATATAAACGGTTACCCTCGTATTTTTACGACTTACAAAAGCCATGAAAAATATTTTCACTTGAAAATGTCATGTTGAAATTGTCTTCCTGAGGTCATATTTATTCCTTATGTCCTTATTTGAACCCATTGTAAATTGGTATTTTCTCTCTCTCACACACACATACGCATACCGCTTCTGGAGCAATTTAAATTAGTTTTGGTAATGATTATACTCCCATCATCTCTTTAATATATGATGGGATTTAACCAAAAACTGTGTACTCTCAAAGCAGTTATTAAACTAGATGAAAACAAACGGAGGATCTCTAGCTATGCCACAGGGTACTGCAAGCTAAGAAAATATTTATAAAATATAAAAGTATGCAACACACACACAAAAAAATCCATGTTAGACAAGTACTTTGACCGACTTAAGGGAAATGCCGCGTGTCAACGTTGTCATCTATTTTAATGAGGCCTAAATGCTGTGGAACCTAGCCCCCTCCTCACTTGCCAGATATCAAATAATTGAACTTTACCCATTAAAGATACACCTTTATTATGCGCTTTATAATCCAGAGATAATAAATCACAATAAAGAATACAACGTCACCATGGATCATACCATATAGATTTAAACAACAATAGATTAGTTTGAAGGCTGTTTATGGTCGGTGGGGGAGAGGCATTTTTGATGTTTGACGGACATAATAAAACAATAATAATAATTTAGGCAACCATAAATTCATACTTTTATGTATTCTAGAATTGACGTACCTATTATCATATGATACTCGTTTAAATAATGCAATTAGAAGAGGATAGCATAAAATCGGTATGTGTATGCCAAGAAATGAAATATCTACTGTTTATCAACACTTTTTCAAATATAAATAAAAATATTATTACGTTTTTCAGCGTTCAAACAACAGAGCTCTAGTTCTGACATTATGCTAATTTTACCGGGGTATATTCGAAGAACGTAACCAAAAAGCATAATTAATAATTTTTTCTGACGGATTTAAAAGAACTTTTTGATGCAACGGTAAATTTCGACAATTTTTGACTAAGAATGTGAAATTATGATACAAATTTTTAGATTTTGGATAATATCCAAATAGTTCTAAAATATTCCGATAGTTACTTACTGTAAAATAAAAGTAATAAAAAGTTTTATTGAGGTAACTACTGCTGTTTTCTAAAATAAACAAATTCAAAGGTATATAATTCATTCAAAGAACAACTACTACTGTAAAACTATCTTCGCCGAAGACGCATGCATTTCACTCCAAAACTATTTTTATAATTTCAGCTTTTCATCTTAAGTAACATCCAAGAAATTAAGTTAAATTATAAAAAAAAATATCCAGTGGTTATTTACCAATTAAAAGTTTTATGTTTAAAAAATTGTCTTCGGAATTATAACGGATTATGACAAATGACGTAGAAAAAATGGGTTTGGTGGGTAATTTGTCATTTTAAGCCATATTTCGGATGACGTCAAATACTATTTTCCTTCATTTTTTTAATATATTATTTATAATATTATCTTTAGGGCTTTGTTTGTTTATCCTTGTACGCATTTTATTTATAACAGTACGTTATCTACGATAAAATTGGAAGCTTTATTTTAACAGAAATATGAAAACATGTTTTGTAACACGAAAGTCACTAATATGATTAACTTTTTTTGGCAGGCTTTAGGAATCTACTAGGACAGCTAGTGATAATTTATTAACAAAACATTACATAAATCCTTGTACCATTATATTTATTCACCTAAAAACGAGATAAAAGTATGTTTACAATAGAAAAAATGGAATTTCCTACTATTTTGGTGCAGTAAATAAAAAATTTTTAATTTGTTGCATGCAGTCAAAAATTATAATACAAAAACAATACATAATAAAAATATTATTGGTAATATGTTTTATGATGGGCTTGTGTAGTGTGACTTTGTCCCCATTTAATTATTTTCCTTATATTTATTTAGCGACAACATTCTATACTTTTTCCACTTCTGTCATTTATTTACTACGTGTTCCGCTCGTTTATTTGGTTCTACGGCCCGTATACCAAACCTATTTTGTAACTTGGTACTTCTTCTTACTCTAACAACTGTTGATACCAAGAGCATTCGAAAACTTTTTTCTTAACCTCCCTATCTTGCAACTACTTTATTCCACCCGAAAAAAAAATTCTGATGGCCTTCAAACTAGGCTTTTTTTAACTGATGATCTTTTACAAAATGACTTAGAGAAAGAAGTTACACTCTCGGAGGATGGGTTGTATTGTGAACTCGCGTATTGTCATGAAGGAAGAGGAAATTCTAGTGATTTAATTTTTATAAAATATGAATATATATGCAGCTTATAGGATTAGTTTATTGGAGTGAGAAACCAAACTTCGTGCGGAATAGCTATCTTAATTGACTAAATTTCGTAATGCATTAATTTGGTAACTTTATAAATATCCAAAAATAATCCATTTAGGTCACTTCCATCTGTACTATTTAAAATACTCAGAATGCGTATGTATATTTTTTTCAGGTAACACATGTTTAAAATTTTCGGTTTTTTTACCCAAAATTTTTTCTCTTTGAACCAACAAAAATATCTCATTTGTAGGAAACCTAACGATATTTTCAGTTCATATGAAGCCGTGTATTCTTTTTAAGCCTTTTCATAACGAAATTTATTTTCTACCGCCTGTCAGTATACTGACCCGGATACACCTAGTATGTATTCACGACTTAGTTCGCATAAATGAAATAAAATTTTACCAAATAACATTAGTTAAGTCTATAAAAATTAACGATATTGTAAATATCCTTTCCTTTGGACCATTACTGACGTCACACGTCCTGCATTGTTAAACAACAAAACATAATTTAAATAAATCTCTTTATTATTTATAATGTCATCTAAAAATAAACTGTTTTTCGAAGATTCCAAGAACGGTGATGCTGATTTAAAATTAAACTTGTTTAAGATACTAGACTTCCATCTTTCCGGCATTTCTTTGAAAATCTAAAAAAGGTCGACTAGAAATTTTTATCAAAGCATAGAATACTAGACATCAGTTAGACATTGTTAGAATATCGTCGATGTTTTGGTCGGGCATTTTTTACAACAGAAAGTCTATTTATAATGTTATGCACCATCGCCAGTGAAACATTTTTTTGAATATTAACTGATTAGTGTTATAACTGTAGGGCTTCGCGGTATAATTGCAGGTAGATTTTTGTTATCGAATTTTACTAAAAAATGTCATACTTTTTTAAACTCGTAGAATGGCTTACTCTGAGTTGCATTTTCTTCAAATGGGTTTCACTCGCTCCACAGTATTTTTAGTAGATTAAACGTGTTTTCCTTTTATTATTGAAAATTGATATTCTCCTCATTCTTTTTCATTTCACTTTATATCAAATGCTTATATAATTTGAGATTAAACGATACATACAAGTAAATATAGAAAAATTTACTTTCTAATTAAATTATCAAAGACGTTTTGGAAGAAAGTTAATTAAGTAATGTAAAATTGCCATCTGCATTATCGGGAGTTGCCAGATCTGAGATGGACATAAGAAATGCATCAATGTTCATGTTCACTATGCAGGAGATTCTTGTTATGAGACTTGTGGTATAATGAACAATTTGTATATATTCTTTTCTTTCTTTTCAGCAAACATATCCGAAACGATAACGGACGAACTGATGCAACGATGGTATGGACCCGAAGTGATAGTGGCTGAAATCAATAGGAAGAACGGCGAACACATCCAGATGAAGATGACGGACGTGCCTGTCAACGAAAAGCTGGAGAAGTTTGTCGAAGATGTCAAGTAAGTTAATCTTACACATAGGTTATATATATATATATATATATATATATATATATATATATATATATATATATATATATATATGTTTTATCTGCGCTGTAAAACTTTTTCGTTTTAAAACGTGATAGTACTAGTAGGTATGTAGTTACTTGTTAAATTGAAATATATTTTATAGGTTATTAGCAACATCAGATATCGTAGTGGGTACAATCAATCAACCATGATTCTATCCCTAAAATAGTAATTTCGTGCAAACTTTCATTCCATATTTTTACCCCCCTAAGGGATGACTTTTCAAATAAGGGCTGGCATAGTTTTTCTTTCTAACCATAAGCCTATATATTAATTTTTAGGTTTCTGTTAAAACGAATAACTTTCATCCCCTATTTTTGGCATTTTAAGGATCGTGTATACAGCTAGTTTTATATTGATATTTGAAATTTTAAAAAGGTTTAAAGATGCTCATATGAAAATTTCCTTAAAGCTTTCGGAGATCGGCGGAAAGTTTTTAGTGATAACATTGACTAAATAAGTTATAAATATTTAGTCAATGGTGATAACAGTAAAGAATATTCTAATTTAAAACTCATTAAGTAGTAGATGTACATTTTATCTATCAAGTGATTTTATTACCTCTTTATTAGCCGCATTTTTATATATTTATGTGGTATTGGCGTTGATAGCAGATTTGAGTAAAAATATAAAAAAATCAAAATGGTGGACGTTTGAAAACGACTCAGAATTTTTACATTACTTTTTCTTCGATTTTTGAGCACAACTTTTTTTAAAAATAATTATTTGAACGTAATCCTGCTAGGAACGGTAGACAAATATTTTTTAAACTTGCTTGTGAAATAACAACCGAATTGGTCAATTAATTTTTCAAAATATCCTGCTCACCATCTTAAAAAATGTGATTATGAGAAAACACATTTAATATTTTAAAAACGTTTTCAAAATTATTGCTGTTACCATGACCAAAAGATCTGCTAAACCGATTGATCTTCCCTCCGTGCAATTCTGGCCTTTTTTGATACGTCAGTTCATTAAAGATGTGTACTGCCATATAAATAGCTATTTAAACAATCTCTGGACACTTTAATGCGAGCTCTTTGATACGTCAGTTCATTAAAGATGTGTACTGTCATATAAACAGCTATTTAAACAATCTCTTGACACTTTAATGCGAGCTCTTTGAAGCAAACGACCAGATGGGCGAATACAACGTTGTTGTGCTTTTTCGCAAGCACCTTTCTGATAAATTAATTCCTTCAACAAATTGACTTAATTACTTGCAGAACGGAATTGTTCTCCCGGTGGTCTGCAGCTTAAAAAAGCGCATGGTGCGTTCCGTCCGACCGACATTAGGACTAAGTAAACTTATGTATTTGACCGGACCTGCAAAAATTCTTTTGCACACTTATTCTAGACATCAAAACCTTCAAAAATGCGAAAAGAATTTTTGGATATCTTACACTAAAATAAGTAACCACTAACCATAAATTTGTACCATTCTGTATAACGTCAGGTGCAAAATATTTTCAAGGCAACCTATACATTATTATTCGAAGTTAAATATATTACAGACATCTTTTTTGGAATTTCACTTGCAAAATTATTATCACTAATTTTTTATTTTTTGAATGTCAACATCAGGTCAATATTAATTAAAACAGACAAATTATTTTGTCGACCTTTTTATCTTATTATTGAGTATATTTTCCTAATAAAAGTTTTTAAAAAGGGTTATACATGTAGGCTTACACGCAACTTATTTGCTGCTCACAGTCGTTTGTTGCCAACCTATTTTCAGTTAAAGTTGATTTTTAGACTTTAAATTATACTTTGTTACGTAATAATATTAAAACATTTTTCCTCTAATTCACTAATATAATTCCAACTTTAAATCTGGTCTGAGTTGACAGGAAAGGCTTTATAGTAGCCAGAACAATACGTCAATCAAGTTCCGAACCTTAAGAACACAAGGATAAAATCATATTCTTGAATTATCAAAAGGGCAAAAATAGATTTTTTTTATTTTCGGAGACACCTGTTTCTCTTACCGATTTCATTACATTATCTCTAGGTTTTTATCGTTAGTTTTAATACATAAAACTATATTTATATATACATATATATATATATATATATATATATATATATATATATATATATATATATATATATATATATATATATATATATATATATATATATATATATAAATATAGCTTTATGTATTAAAACAAATTGTAGCAATATCATGAGCAAAACAAAACTTACCGATTAGAAGATCTAACTTCTATGGCAACTAGAACGAGTCATCTAGCTTTTTAAAAAAATCCTAGTGAATTAACAGATGATTTGAAGACATCAGGTAAATCAAAAACTAATGATGAAAATTAGATCAACCAGGAAGAGTATTACTAATGATATTCCACTCAGTTCTTTATAGAAATAAAAAACAAACACAACAAAATTATTTGTGCCAGATATATTGTCCCCTCAACCTTAACTCAAGAACCCTCGGAAAAATATTTTTCAATATTTAAGAACTAAAGCTGAATGTCAGTTATTCCTAGAACAACTTACTTATATTAGTGTTCAAGAAATAATATTGTCCCCTCAACCTTAACTCAAGAACCCTCGGAAAAATATTTCTCAATATTTAAGAACTAAAGCTGAATGTCAGTTATTCCTAGAACAACTTACTTATATTAGTGTTCAAGAAATAATCAAAAAGACTTTCCCGTTTTACCTGAAAATATTCCCAAGTATTTAGCTTTCCCACCATCAACAATATACTTTGTGATGATATACTAAGCTGAACTAACCTGAACTAATTTTCATTATTAAACATAAAAGTTTCGCCTTTTACTAAACACATTATTTGTGTTTTATAAATTACGTTTTTTTTATTCCTTTTTCTGTTGTATTAAAGTTAAATAAAGTAGCTAAATATGAATAACTAATAGCACTATTTTAAGTTTGAGTATCAATATAATAAATTCAGTATCATCTCACTATTGACTTAGCCAGATGGCCTGTAGCACTCCTTCCAGGAAACATTTCAGATATACTGAGATATTAAAAGGATTGAGTTTCGTTTAGGTTCATTCCGTGTTCTCAGACCCTAGATGATGTTATGATCAGTGGTAAGTAGTGTTATACAAGTGTTCGTTAAGACCTAATCTCTTGACATTATGTAGAAGACTCTTTGGTTTTATGCCAGTTGTTGTTAGATCTATAGGAATCTTCAGAATGCTTTTCATTCCACACCGTGTGCGTATTTGTACCTCCAGATCTCTGTATTTATTATATTCTCATTATATTTATTCTTTAGATTGTTGTGAAAAGTGGCGACTTCAATTAATGTTGCTCGCTTAGATGTGTTATCTACTAAAATAATGTCTGGTTTGTTATGAGTAATTGTCTGATCCATAAGCACAGTTCATTCCCAGTACAGCCGTAACTCATTATTTTCAAGTATAGATTCCAAATTATGTTCGTAGTAATGGCACTTTCTCTCGTGTTTCTCCATGCGCCCCGATACGGCAAATGCCTAGCATTCTCCCATTATAGGTACATAAATAACCACTTAGTGCCTACTACGACATTAGCCTAAATCAAAGACAAGATTTGGTATTCATTTATGTATTGAAATAAATAAATATTAGAAATTCTAACCAGATATCAGCAATAATAACTGATATAAGGTATTTAATATAACAGTTTAAATCACATACTGAAACAAATCACCCCAACACAATTACAGATACATACAAATGGGCACTCTGTGAAAAGCATACTTCATACGAGGGTTTGATCGTGACGTAGTATATTTCTTTTGATGATGCGCTTGATTGAATGACATATCAGGCTAGAGTTGACAAGCCCTTACACTACAGCCTAGTGATTTATTGTGTCATCTGTCATATTTGCTCTGTATGAACAGGCAACAGCCTCAATCAGGTTTGGGAGCTTGTTAACTAGTTTGTCTGGATCATAGACCTTCCAAATTGATCGATCCTTGAAGGTGTCTCGAATAGGTTAAAGCTTCGCATTCGAATATAATATCTGAAGCTGTTCGTCATCTTTGTCACATAGTCTATATGTTATGTTGACTCCTCATTATATATGCCCATTGTGTACAGATGTTTCCTTAAGCTGCATTGGCCGATTATCAGTCTTGTCACCAAGCCATTTACGCTCTTAAAATGAGGCAGTATATTACAGAAGATACCCACCAGAAAGTTAAATTTATTTAATGAATTGAGGTGACTTGCGCCCTGTACAGGAAATGTACCATCCAGTTTAAAGGAGAGCAGGAGGAGCAGTTTCAAAATCGGCGTTACACTCTATATATCAGTGGCCAAATCAGTGCGGCATAACCAAATGTTGATTTAGCAAGCGTGATTCAACAAGTGGTATCAAGCCAAGTGGTATTTTTGAAGTTTTCGGCTGTGCTCAATTGGAAACCCAGCGTTTTAGAGGTACATTAGACAATTCCGTTTATATGCAATATACAAGTAAATTTTTTATCCATATATATTTCAAGATCTCGGACCTTATCACAATTCTCAAGTATGGTGTTTTCCAATAAATATGCTTAGTTAATATCATTATACTTTAGTCGTTTTCTTCCATTTTTTGGTATTTGAGGGAAGCTTATTTACAAAACACCAATAAGAGACTGTACTTAAATCAGCTAATAAAAACATGCGACATTATAGTTATATCGCTTATAAATATAAAAAGGATAGAAAATGCACGGAAACTACCCTGTAGACCACTACTAGTCGCTATAAATGGAACTGATTTATGGCTATTGTACTCTACTTTTTGAGAACGGTTTAAAAAGCTTTATGACAAAAGCGCAGGCAAAGTTTTATTAAAACCTAACCGAAACATTTTAGTCTCCACAAATCCATAGTCCATCTTGTTAATGTCCTTCAAGAGATTTGGGTTGCATCTGATAAATATACTACGAAAAAATAGGTTCGGTTTGTGAAGCTTGACCGCCTTGGGAAAAAGGATATGTTGTTGTGAGGCTAATAAATGTTTTTCATGAAGGAACAGTTTGTCATATTTGCACCTCTCGAAAGACTTGGCAGTAGTATAAGAAAGAATAGAGGAGGGTCGATAGTTTTGATGAAGTCATGAACAGTTTAGTTCAGGTTAGATTTGTTGAGTGCATTTCCAGAAATGTTTAGGTTTAATACAAATAGAATCTTGAACCATTGCTTCATATTGTCTTAAAATAACATCAATTTTAGGTTTAGTCATTGAACAAAAGTTCTGAAAAGCCTTATGTCAGAATAAGGTTGTGGTCTCTGCAAAACAGGTTATTTTAGTAGCGTATGACCGTTGGGCCCACAATTTCCTATTGTTATATATATATATATATATATATATATATATATATATATATATATATATATATATATATATATATATATATATATATATATATACAGGGTGATTCAAAAATCGATCACGAAACTTAAGGGGGTGATTCTACTTGACAAAATAAGGGTAGAGCTTCATATATTTTTTTTTCAAAATGTCATTCGTTTTCGAGTTACAAGCCGTCCAAGTTCAAGTTTTTATTTTTTGTTTTTTGAATTACTCGCTTACAGGAAAACCGATTTTACTAATATTTGAAAGATAGGCTAAGTCTTTTGCGCTTCATCATTTTAGTAACAATTCACATTGATTGTTTGCCGCTAGAGGGCACTTTACCTACATTGAAAATTGTTTTTTTTTGTCATAATTTTTTAGTGTTGACAGCTACAGTAGTTTTTGGCATAATTTCTGAAAGACTGATGCCAGGCCTTTAAAAAAGATGCTCTTTATTTACATCGCTAAACCCAACGGTTTAGACGTAAATCACCCTTAAAAATTAAGTGGTAAATTTACTTTTCTCATTTCATTACCACCAGCTACCAGGTAAATAGCTATCAAAGTATACTAGAGCTGTCAGTTTAACATCAAATAAATTCGCTTTTTAAACTATTTAATTTATAATCTTAAAATAACTAATAATGGCTAATCACCAATATTCAAATATCGAATATTGTGATATCCATTTTTGTTATGGAAAAGCAAATGGTAATGCAGAGTTGGCAAGAAGATATTATATGGAGAGTTATCCGGAAAGAAATATCCCTCATGCTCAAACATTTTCCAGTGTGCACAGGAGGCTTGCGGAATGTGGTTCCTTTAAAAGTTATAATGGAAATAGGGGAAGACCTAGAACTGCTAGAAACGTGCAACAAGAAGAAAGAGTGCTTGAAATTATTGAAGATAATCCAGGTATTAGTACTAGAAAAATTGGGAATGAAGTGCGGCTCTGTCAGGCTAGTTCATGGAGGATACTAAGAGAAGAACAACTCTACCCGTTTCATTCAAAAAAGGTGCAGGCTCTTTATGACGATGATCGGCCGAGACGGTTGGAAATGTGCAATCAGATCCTAGCTAAGTATGAACACGATAATCGATTAATTGGCGTCATATTATTCACTGACGAAGCTGGTTTCACTCGTGATGGCATAACAAATCTACACAACATCCACACATATGCTTACGAGAACCCAAACAATGTGGTAGAAACGAAACATCAGCGTAGATTTTCACTAAATGTGTGGGCAGGGATAATAGGAGATTACCTTATTGGTCCTCATTTCTTTGATGGCCCATTAACTGGTGACGTATACTTAGATTTTATCCAAAATCGTCTCCCATTGTATCTGGAAGATGTGCCATTGGAAGTAAGGGCCAACATGTGGATCCTCCAAGACGGAGCTCCGCCCCACTTTAGTATACGTGTCCGACAGTATTTGAATGCAACGTATCCTGAGCGATGGATAGGACGAAGTGGACCATTGGCATGGGCAGCGAGGTCACCAGACCTTAATCCTATGGATTTTTTCTTTTGAGGTCATTTGAAACAATTGGTGTACGATATTCCAGTAATCAACGTCGAGGATCTTCGCTTCAGGATAATCGAAAAGTGCCAAATTATTAAAGAAACACCAGAAATTTTTCATCGAGTTAGGCGACATTTTTTGAAGAGTGTTAGGAAATGTATGGAAGAAAATGGGGGACATTTTGAGAATCTTTTTTAGTTTGTTTAGTACTGTTTCATTAATTTTTATCAATTAAATGTATATCGCAATAATCCATAATATGAATATTTACTGATTAGCCATTATTAGTTATTTTAAGATTATAAATTAAATAGTTTAAAAAGCGAATTTATTTGATGTTAAACTGACAGCTCTAGTATACTTTGATAGCTATTTACCTGGTAGCTGGTGGTAATGAAATGAGAAAAGTAAATTTACCACTTAATTTTTAAGGGTGATTTACGTCTAAACCGTTGGGTTTAGCGATGTAAATAAAGAGCACCTTTTTTAAAGGCCTGGCATCAGTCTTTCAGAAATTATGCCAAAAACTACTGTAGCTGTCAACACTAAAAAATTATGACAAAAAAACAATTTTCAATGTAGGTAAAGTGCCCTCTAGCGGCAAACAATCAATGTGAATTGTTACTAAAATGATGAAGCGCAGAAGACTTAGCCTATCTTTCAAATATTAGTCAAATCGGTTTTCCTGTAAGCGAGTAATTCAAAAAACAAAAAATAAAAACTTGAATTTGGACGGCTTGTAACTCGAAAACGAATGACATTTTGAAAAAAAATTATATGAAGCTCTACCCTTATTTTGTCAAGTAGAATCACCCCCTTAAGTTTCGTGATCGATTTTTGAATCACCCTGTATATATATATATATATATATATATATATATATATATATATATATATATATATATATATATATATATATATATATATATATATATATAATTATTATTATTAAGTAGCTATTCTACAAATATTCTTAGACTCTTGCAGTTAGTACTACATAACTACAGGTTATTAGAGCTTATCAATCACACTACGGCCTCAAGACTCAAGAATAGCTGATATCAGCTAGCCAGGTTATGGCCCTTTTGTTATTTTGATATATGACAGTGCGCGTTTGCAATATTATCCGCATAAAGGTTTTTATTGATTAAGCAAAAGACAAGTTTTTCAAAACAGTTAATTGATTTAACCAAAAAAATATCGTAAACTATTTACAATGTAAAACTTAAGATTAAATCTTTAGTACATTCTCACAGTAATTAAAACAAAAGCTCTTATTGGCCGTACTTTAAATCCAATAAACTAACACCCAATTTTTAAATGTTACTTTGTAAACAGCTTTTTAAAAGGTTAATAAAAGAAATTCCCGAAGATAGCTATCTAAATTGTTTACAAAGAAAAGATAACAGAATAAAACTGCATTGGTATTGAGATACGACGAAAAACTGACTTAAGTGAATTCCAAATCGTAACTGAAGAAAATTACTTTTTTAAAAAATCACCTAATTTCTTATCCCCTGGAACATCTACTCCTGCTAGTTCACGTTAGTACCACCAATAGGGAAATGTACTACTTTGTGTACATCCCTATCGTTGTAAGACTAGTTCACGCAAAAGGTTTGGCTTTTTGTATACAGAGGGCGTTAGTAAGTCAGTTAAATTGAGCTCCCAATATAGCCCAAGCATTTAAATATTAATAATATAATAAACCGTTTATAAAACCAAGCTTTGTTTTTTTACTACTAGAAGAGTATTTATGAAAAAAAAATCTACTGATCTCTTAACCATTTTTAACAGTATTTTGATCGTTCTTTCTTTTTTATAAATAGGAAAAAATAATCAAGATGGAGCATTTGTATATAGTCAAACGAATATATTGTATTACAGTACTTTTTTAGATTATCCTTTGTTTCCTTATAAAATGAAAATTTGTTCAACTTAAACACGTTTCATCGGTGCCACATGTTCTTAAAAGCATACTTGACTTTAATCCTTGAAACTGTATATATATATATATATATATATATATATATATATATATATATATATATATATTATGTCGGATATTCTCACGGGTGGTGTGATGTGTAATCGAAGGTTTCGGGTATCCCGTATATGTGCAAAGTCCCTCTCAGGACTGTAAGGCAGCTGACATTTCGGCGAAATCTCATTCACCATTTTCAAAGCTCATTGTCCGGCGTCTACTAGCGAACTGACGCCCGCGCCTCGAGTGCTGTCGGTCCCGTGTGTACGTGGCCGGATGGTTCTGACCAATCAGGTTGCGAGACCTGCTGGGTGTCATCGGCCTTGTTGCCAGTGTTTGGGGTCCCGTTTCCGAATTGTAATCTGTTCGTTACTACCTACTACTGGTTGATGTTTTGTGAGCAGATTTTTCCAAGTATTAGGCAATCGCTGACTGTCATCTCTGCTATTTAAGTGTTGGGCCTCTTTGCAATTTCGATGGCTTCCCTTATAACACTTATGGACCGGTTTTCACATCTCAATAACATTTTTGTTTTTGAGAAATTTATCTTATGTCTCGTGTTTAACTACTGTTGGGCCAATGCAGAATAAGTTGTTTTTTGCTTGACAACGTTTATATGTTTGTCTTTTCTAGCGCTTATTTTACGATTGGTTTGGCCTACGTTTCACCACAAACGGTAAAGTAAAAGATCTCTTGCCAACACCTAAAGAAAGAATCGCTCTAGAAAACCAGAGAGTGTACGAAATTCCATGCGGAGAATGCAGCTCACCTTACGTAGGCCAACAAAATTTACTAAATGAAACCGTATTTAGTGTTCCCTTACAGCCCCAAGATTGTTTGTGCTGAATCGCCTTTGATAGTATATTCTATATTAAGAGGTCTCTCCAGGAAATTCCTCATTGGAATAACCTGGTCTTGCATAGATTTCCTTCTCTGGAAATATTTTCACTGACATTATCTAGTAGCTAACTTGTCCACGAAAAACTTCTGGAGCCAGGCTTGAAGTTTCTCTTGGTCTGTTTGTTGGTGTATATATTCTCATTTTATGCCCTTTCAACCTCAGTTGTGTTGAATGGTTAGTTTCACAAATTGTCCGGTATAATGTGGACGATTTTATTAACCTCTGGAAATTCATTTATTATTTGTTGATCCCTTAATATCATTATTTACATATTACTGAATAAGTCCATACAAAATTGTCCGTCTATTCGGTCTATGTACTGAAATTCGACCAAGTAGACCAAATATCCGAGGCATTCTACTGTATTTTTTTCGCTTTTAAGCACGTAATATGTTTAATTAACGTTTTGAGACATTTGTTTTAAGTCTTTTATATGTATTTTCCCATGCATAGTTTTTGATCTTTAGTTAATCAAGGCTAAAATGGTTTTCTAGCTTAAGCTTTAAATAATTTAGGAGATAAAATTATAACTGAATTCTAGTTTTATCCACCTCCAAGTCCAAGAATTTTCTAATATTAAATTGTTATAATATATTATGCACGTGTGAAAATATAACAGGCTATTTTTATAGCACACTGTATTTTTAACGGATGTTTTGATATTTTCGAAGGGTATTCAAGGGTAGAGAGCAAAAAATCATTTAAAGGTATAAATAAACAACATCCTCATAATGTTACCATAAATTGGCATTTAGTAACTTTATTTTTAATGTTTGTTAAGTTTAAATTTCAGATGATTTGCTGTCAGATTACTTTCAAAATTCAGATCTTTGGCCGAACAACAAAGAAAAACTGACCCCGTTATATGCTCTACTTACATTCTATGCCAAATTTTTTGATGTAGATATTTTCGCGCTCATTACTTTTTAGGTTCATTTATTCAAAAAATAGTTTCGTCGGGTTAAAGACCTTGTTACGAAGTAATTAGGATCTATTTTCACCTCCTACTATTACATGGTTATAGTATTTAAAAAGGATGTGAATAAGATTATAGAACGAATAGTAAGGGCACTTTTACAACTTAAATCTAAATTTGAGGTCGACGATCCACTTTGAATTTGAATAATTAGTTACTGCGCACACTCGCTGTCGATCGCATTTATGAAAATAACAGGTTAGTTCAGGTTAGTAAAACGTAAAAAATTACGTAACAAAATTGGGTGTCCGTAGTACAACCAAAAAAGACCTGTTCTCTCTTTGGGTAAATTCCCTACAGTATTCCATATAGAAATCTATAGCAATTCTACAATATGTAGGTGAAAATATAAGGAGGGTTTATATTAAAAGGCGTATTCTCATATAGTTGAACAGTCAAGCAGCTCTGAAGTGACAGAATATATAATTTAGACCGGTTTAGGAATGTCAGAGTGAATATATAACTCTAGCAAAAAACAATTAAGTCATGCTGTAGTGGGTACTAGAACATGAACACTTACACATCAATGGAATAGCCGAGGAGTTTGCGTAAAAGGGTTCGTCGATTATTGGTCCTGTAGTAATCTTGGAGTGCCAAGGTGACCGGCACGATAAGTCATGGACCACTGGCAAAAATTGAATCATAGTAAGATTCTTATAGGAAACCCTGACTCCAAACTAGCTAGAAGACTAATTTTAAAGAGCAGACATCAACTAAGAGCAATTACATAGTAACAGGACACATGGCGGTCAACAACCACCTGCACAAAATGAACCTTTACAACGAACACCTAAGGTTACAACGAACACCTAAGGTACTGACTCTAGTAAAATTTCGCCACCCTCCTTTTGTTACAGAGTACCTTTCTAGGGGGCGTACTCCTCAGATTCAGAATCGCTGTCCTAAGGCACAAAAAAATCCAATTTTATATGTTGTATATGTAAGTCCAAATTGAACAATAGCATTAACGGTATCGTCACTAGTTTTTTCAGTGACACGCGACAAATAAGCACATAAATATTTCATGGTTCTAACATGCTTGCGTTAATAAATCTGAAATTTATTAGGTTTATAATGTTCCTCAATAAATGTTCTCCCATGTAAATCGCCAGTTAATTGTAAGAAGAGATACTTTCTGATCCTTTATATTTAACGTAACACTGATTTGAGATCTATTTACACATATGAGTGAAATAGTACTTTTTTCCATCCTTTACTCTCGATACTGTGATTCGCTTATTAGCAACTTATATTTATCAGATAAAATAATAATTGGTTGTGGGTGTCTGATATAAAAACAATAAATAAAAGTATATATTAAACCTTTCAAAATTTCGATTGTTTCTACAATAATTACATAAATGCAACATTGCAACACATACTCAAAATAATTTGAAACTAATACATTGATACTTTGTAAAAAGTTTCCATCGTTAGGATATTTCTCTTTTGGATTAATACTCGTATTTTTTAATCCTTGTATATATTTTCAAGTTAGTCGAAAAATTAAAAGTGATCGACTAGATAATTTTTTATTATTCTGTTTACTAACGAAATTATATTTTGAAAATAGTTTTAATTTATTAGCCTACTTCGAGTTATCTAAATTTTTTAAACTACTGTCGTAAATAAAAATAACGTCTTATTAAGCTGGTTATAAATATATCCCCACCCAAACATGGGAAGAATTATTATTTATGTTTGAAAAGCGCAATATGAAACTTCAATTCTCGAAATTAATGCAAGAATAATTAGAATCTCGTTTAATACGAGATAACCTTTGATACACTGTATAATTGCATGGTGGTCTCAAAATCTAGTTCTTTGTTCGTAATCTAAATCTCCAATATTGTACTTACATAATATTTTAATTATAAAAGAGTTGTAGCCGTTGGTTAGAAAGATCCCTAAAATGCAACAATTTCTCCATATATATATATATATATATATATATATATATATATATATATATATATATATATATATATATATATATATATATATATATATATAAATTCTGCGTCCTAAAATCTAAACCATTACGCAAATTATCTTGTTCTTTCTTTTCTTGTTTCAATACATTGTCAAAAGGAAAATTTACTGCTGGAAATATTTTTGCAATTTAGGAGTAAATTGTAAAAATGGTGAAACTAAAATAATCGATTGTTATTAATTTTATTATTTTTATTTATAATTAAATTATTTTATTAATGTTCTTACGCAAGAAGATAAACATTACGAAATAAGGCGAAGGTGAAATATATTATAAAGTAGTGTAGTCAAAACTCGATATAGCAATTCTATTAAGATTGCTAAAGATGTAAATAGTTTTAGAAGCTCTACATCAATAGAAAAAGGAAGTTCTTAAAATCATTCTAAATATGATTTTCAGATATTGAGATCTAGTTCTAGTTTCTATATCTAGCAATTAAGTTGGATACAGACCTCCGATTTTAAAGTTAGGTTACATGTGTTTTATTACTATTATACAGTATGTTTCCTTTTTCTTTGGCTGGAACTCGTGGCACCGTGTCACTTGAGAGTGGGTATCTGCCCCTGATAACCGGATTTTGTTTAAATCCTCTAGGAATAGTCTCGGTATGGGCTGTATTCTTTTGAGTAAATTATCACTGATCAAAGTGAACAAAGTGAAACTGATAACTTCATGTTCTTTTGAATATGCATTTACTTGTCATTGGGTCGAAGTGATCATGATTACTTCAAGTGATAGAAGTGAAACTGATAATGACTCAAAAGAATAGTCTTATGATTCTGTATCTCTGTGATAGAGAATTTATCGGCAGAGAGATGGAAGAATTCCAGAGGTGTAGGCATCTGGAGACGCTGACGGATCTAGCTTCTCTCTTGGGGGTGAAGCAAGTTGTCGACGGGGGGAGACACCAGCAGTTCTGAATTTGACGTTGTTGGGGGGAGGGGGGGGGGGGAGCGATCGCAAGCGAAAGTGAGTTGGGGAGGAGACGCCAACAGCATTAATATCCCTAGTGTAAGAGGCAGAGTCCGGGTCTATCGCTCCACCGCCCCCCGCTATCGTTTAGAGTTCCCGCTGCTACTGTATTGTCCTCAATAACGAAGGGCTTTTAACGGCCATGCGGAGGGCCTTGTTCTGTTGAGCTTCGTTTGCTCATCTACTTCCTGAACAAGTGCCTGGTAGTGCAAACTTCAGCGCTGGGCGCATTATGGTTTTGAAGATAGTGAGTTTATTTCTGAGAGACAGCTTTTTGCTTGTACTGAGTAGAGGATACAGGCAGCCCATGAGCTTCTGTGCTTTTCTGATTGCGGCATCGATCTGGTCGTTCCAAACCAGTCTTAAACCAGCCCTAAGAACGCCACTTTGGTGGATAGTGTTAAATCACCATGAGAAGATTTCCTGCCTTTGGTGAATAGAATAAGATATTAAGATCTTTTGTCAAAAACTGCAGTCACGCTGAAAAGAAGTAGAAATTTAGATATATTTTAACGAAAATCAAAGAACTACAATATTTAATAGTATCGTTTGTCAATATTCTAAAATTGCAGGTTTTGTTTTTTCTGCAATGTCCCATTTTATTATGTTGATGTGCTTGCCTCGTACTGTAGTGAAAAACACTTTAAATCCTTTTATCATCTTGTTTTTTTCGACAACGTGATCAAAACAAAGGAAAAATATTTCTATTTTAAAAATTTCTTTTTTAAACCGTTGTTGCCAGAAATGTGCTTGAAATTACTATTGTATATAACACGACAAAAACTTGTTTTATTAAATAAAAAAACCTTGTAAATTTTCACCCATTTAGTATATGGTTTTTTCTTGATTTTAGGTATACCTATTCTTATTTATTCTTAATAATAACTAATAAAATTGACAATACCTATATCAGACAATGCAAAAGGTAATTGTTACCCTTAAACACTAATAATTATACGTATATATACCTAAATAAATCGTTAGCCTAACCTTCAATTGTTTGAACAACTTAAAACGATCTTTAAAAAAACAGCTATCATATTTATCTGACAGTATAATCAACCCAGAATACAGTGATCAGGAGCAACAATGATTCATCAAAAAAATTCATACAAGCGCCCTACATTGGAAATAATGACGTAATCTTCAACAAACCTACTATAAAGATAGAACCTTTACTTATAACATTTCTGAGTCATGCCGTAAATTTGCCATTGTCACCATCTTTCGCTAATATTTCATGTTAGCATTTAATAACTTTGCATTTGGCTCCCATTAACTTAATCCAGAAAAGACAAAATTGGTGATGAACCGAATAAAAGATCTGGTAAACTTGGATAGGTAAGCGGGGAGGTAATTTAACTAAGATAATAGAAGTAATTATATACTGAATAAAATATCAATTTATGTTTAGATAAGGGACGATGACATGTCAAATAATAAGTGACTAATAAACTGTAAATTAATACCGTATAAATAACTTCGGAGATTAGTTTAAATAGTGTTTTAAGTTTCCGAGATTCTTTTGAATTTTGTAAAACTATTTAGAGCCTCCTCTGATGATTGATTTATTAATAGGTATAATAACTTTTTTTCTGAGAACTATTGATAGTTTATGTAGACATAGAATTGACTCATGTGTCTAAAATTAATTTTTTATGGTCAAAACAATTTTAAATAAACTATTTACAAATTTAGATATTCACTTACGACAGAAGGTAGTAAAACCACATCTCTATCGTATATCCTTTAAGGAAGATATGACTAACATTTACACGTCCGTCATCAAGTGCTGCAAAAATGTATGATAAAAAATATGTCATCCATTATTGATTGTGTAGTAAAATTTTACAATAAAGTTATTTTAGCACGTGATTCATTGTTGATTTGTCAAAAGAGCAAACCTGATAAGAGACATCATTGTTAAGCAACAGAAATAACGCGGTGACCCGGCCATAATATGATCTGTGCATATTTTTATTATCTGTCAAAAGAATTTATTTTTATTTATTAATTTTGTTTATATTTTAAAAGCTAAAAGTCAAGAATATCTAGTTAGTTTTGATTGTGGCTAATGATACAATAAGATAATTTTGGAAATATGGCAGTTTAGTGTAATGTAAAAAAGTAATGCGTTATTACAAGAATTTTTCTCTGTTGCCTGCATAGATGAATAGAAAGAAACCTTTCATAACTAAGGACCAACAACTAAAAGAGAACTTGTTTTTATGGTGATATTCATGGGTATGTAAGACAATATATTGGCTGTATGCAACTATCACGAGACCCATTATTTCATATTGTTCTGCAACCTGGTGAGGCTAGAGTTAACAACGGCTCACTCAAGGCAAACTTACTGGGTTACAAAGATATATACCTGCAAATCACAGGTGCTAGCCACACACTTAAAACCCTCTCATTTTACTTTGCCTACATATACGTAATGCGGTCTGTTGTCTCCCTTTATTTCTATATATTTTTACTAACGTTTAATTGAAGTCTCTATCACTTAAAAAATATGCTGAATCTTTAGTCTCAAAATGTTTGTAAATGGTTTGTTTAATTTCAATATAGGAGTTCGATTATTTTCCTCGCAAATCTGCCTTCAATTTTGAAAACAAAAATAATCGGAGGGGGGCAAGACGGGGCTATATGGGGGATGATCGAGTTCAGTGAAGTTGCATTCTCAAACAGTTGCCGTGGAAATCATGGGGGTGTGGCATTATCGTGAAGCACCCGAATTCCCCGACTGAGTATTCCTCATCGTTCCTCGATAATATTCTGGCGCAGCTACCATAATAAAACATAGTAATACTCCGCGAAAACGACTGTATTTCGTTCTTTAAAGTTTATTAACCTTGGCTGTTCAAAAAATTAGTTATCATAAACTTTTTGGTGCTTTAGACGACCTTGTTTTTTTGGGATCGGTTTTTCCTTCTGATACCGCTCCATTGAATTCCTTTTTGAAGTTGAATTTTAATAAAGGATCATAGTTTCATCAACCGCAGTGGCGGCGCGTTCATAAGTGCTGCGGAGCTGCAGAACACACATAATTTCGACAAATTATATATTTTTTAATGTAGTGTATCCCTAAACTAAACAATAAAAATATTAAATTATTTCTCTAATAGCATTGGCAAAATGGCAAACAA
Source organism: Diaprepes abbreviatus (assembly GCA_034092305.1). NCBI lineage: Eukaryota > Metazoa > Arthropoda > Insecta > Coleoptera > Curculionidae > Diaprepes > Diaprepes abbreviatus. The sequence continues at coordinate 39,924,723 of JASJET010000103.1, read as the reverse complement.
AACACCGCAAGTTTTCCGGCCTGAACACTCGAGCGTAGGGCCGCCGCTTACGAGCCCGCCGCGGATTTGGGTTCACAGCTAATGATTTCTGAAAACAAAGCGAGTGATTGGTTTAACGCTGCACGTGGCTTAATACGGCGATTTATGGAAAATTTGCGGCTGCAGGACGGCAGCACCCAGCAGTGGTTTTGTAATTTTATATGCGCGCGGCCGGCTATTTGTTTTGTCCTGTTGTTTTATTTAGTTTAATTATAATGAATTCGATCGAGTTTTTGCAGAGTCATAGTTTTAGCTCTTTGGCATACGAGGACAAAATTAAAATTAAAGAACTTGGTCGATCGACACCACAATTAAACATTGAAATTAGCGGTTCAAGTCGAAGCAAAACATACAAACGCCAGTTTAATGACACGGTTTATAACAATACAAAGTGGTTGTGCGGTTGTGACAAAAAACACGCGCTTTTTTGTTTCCCTTGTATTTTGTTTGGAGGTGACAAATCGTGGACAGTTACGGGTTTTAGAGATTTGGGACATTTAAGCCAAAACATTAAACGGCACGAAGGAACACAGAAGCATATTTCCAATACGGTAAGCCTGGCATTATTAGGAAACATAAACATCCAAAAGCAATTGGATAATGCCTACTGGATTAATGTAAAACGGCACAACGAACAAGTTGATAAAAATCGTTATGTGCTATCGCGTATTATTGATTGTATAAAATTTTGTGGAACGTTTGAGTTAGCCCTCCGTGGCCACGATGAAAGTGACGAGTCTGATAATCCCGGAATCTTTCGTGGATTGGTGAATTTTAGTGCAGATCTTGACAACGTTTTCCAAAAACATTTAGAATCTGCTACGTTATTTAAAGGTACATCAAAGGACATGCAGAATGAACTATTACAATGCATGCTGGAGGTATGTAGAGAAAAAATCTCTGATGAAATAAATGAATCAAATTATTTAGCAGTTCTGGCAGATGAAACTAGTGATGTTGCCTCAAAATTTCAAATGGTGGTCGTTTTACGATATGTACATCAAGGAAGCCCAGTTGAAAGATTTTGGGGTTTTATAAATCCTGAGCAACATGACGCTCAATCTTTAGCAGCCTGTATTAAATCCGTTATAGATCCATTCTTAACGAAAGATTTCAACAAGCTGATTGCACAAACCTACGATGGCGCTGCTGTTATGAGTGGCAGACATAGAGGAGTACACACAGTAATCAAGGAAAAATATCCCCAGGCACATTTTGTTCACTGTTACGCTCATCAACTCAACTTAATAATGGCCCAGGCAGTGTCTCAAGATACAAAAGTGCGGGTATTCTTTTCAAATGTAGATGACGTTGTAAATTTCTTTTCGAATTCTCCTCAAAGAATGGATGTGTTAAACGAAGTAGTAGGGAGAAGATTACCACGCGCCGTTCAGACTCGGTGGAATTTTAAAAGCAGAGCAATAAACGTTATTTATGAGCACAGAAATTCTTTAATAGAATGTATGCAAGAAATTCAACGGAGGTTTGCTAATAGAATAGTCGTAAGTCAGGCAGTTGCTATAGAACGTTCGCTTAATGATGAATCATTTCTGTTTTGGCTAAATATTTTTCATCATGTTATGCCGCATGTTGACATTTTATATAACCAACTACAAACAAGGAAAGCCGATTCGGTAGAAATTAAAAACTGCGTCGATACTTTTGAAAAGTGTATCCAAGAGTTGAGAGATAATATTGACGGGGTAATAGACAGAGGAAATCTTCTCAGACAGGATTTGGAGCCCACTGTTAAACGAATTTGTCTTTCAAAAGAGAACCTTCGTGCGGCAGCATTAGAAGTTTGCGACACAATAATTCATACTGCCAAAACTAGATTTGATTATGTAGATCATTTAGCAGTCGCGACGTTATTTACATCTGAATTGTTCGAGAAGTTTTCAAAAAAATTTCCAGATGGGATATTAAACTCTGTGCTAACTATGTACCCTTTATTTGAACTAGAACGCCTAAAGACTGAACTGTCCATAATTTACATAAGGCCAGATTTTAGGAATCTTAAAGGGGCAGTAGCATTTTTAAATTTACTTACATCTAACAATTTGGATGAGTCTTTCAAAGAAACTGTCAAGTTATTACAAATAATTATAACTATTCCTATGACAACGGCAGAGGCAGAAAGATGTTTTTCTACTTTAAAAAGAGTTAAAACTTTCCTACGCAATACCATGGGTGAAAGTAGATTATCCGCACTTTCTATGCTGTCAATAGAAAATGCCTTTATTAGAAAAGACCCCAATTTTAATGAGAAAGTAATTGAGAAGTTTGCAAGAGCTAAACAAAGACGTATTGATTTGATATATAAAAAGTGAACTTTAGATTTTTTTAAACGTTTAAATTTTTGTTGTTGTTTTTCGTTTTTTGACATTTATTGCCCCTTATATTCAATGTGCTACCAGGTTACCACCTGCGACAAAAGGATTGCATGTTGCATGTTTGTACCTTGTACCAGAGCTTAGAAGGAATACAGGTAGGTCTAATAATTCTTTTTTTGCTTTGCGTATTTCGCGTATTTTCAATGCAGAACACACCCTTGAACATCCCACACGCCGCCACTGATCAACCGTCACAGTCAATTCGATAATTCTCTTCTCATCTTCATGGCAAAGCTCCAGAAATTGTTCTTAACCCTCTTCACACGACCCTCTTGTTGAACTGCGCTAAGAATCCGGAGTTTTGCCACCACTTTATGTAGGATCCGCAGAACACTAGTTTTCGAAATGACAGTTTGTACAGGTATTTCTTTTGCCTTGAGTGGCCGACCAGACAAAACAACTTATTGTCGCCGATCCATCGATTCACGTCCCATCGAGATAAGTTTGACTAGTTTTTAATTATAGCAAACGATGGGCAAGACTTGCCGTAAACAGCATCCATACTTTCTTTGATATACGTCGGTATTAAACCTTCTTTCGTAAGAAATAGAATATAACAGCTCGATATTCAAGTTTTAAAAATTTTGAAAATTACGCGACACTAATTTAGTTCGACCACAGTCACAATACAAACTGATTGACCCAGCGCATTGATATCGTTTATCAGACTTATTGAGACTTGTGTTTGTTTTATACATATGACAGTTTTAACATTAAACGTTTTTTACGTTATGAAGCTGAGAATACATGGACCGCACTACGTATGTCTGGAGAATGGAGAAGGAGACTATATCAAATTGCTATTAGTACGCCAAAGATGTTATATGATGGACATTGAACTATTGCGGGACATCTTTTATTGATATACTGAGCATGCCATCTGATATATCTAAAACAACCAGTTAAACTCTACACAATGAAAGCTAGTATTTGTTGATATATCAACGATTCCAAAATTAAGAAAGGCATGGAGTTTGGATTATGTGATGGGAACTCGAAAACGGAACATTCGGCGAGCCCTCTCATCTTAACAATATCCTAGGCAAAGCGTGGAAGCGTGGACCTTAAAACAGAATAGCACTGAAAATATAGCGACTAAACAAAAATCCGGAATTAATGAACACTATTAAGAAAAGGAAGCTCGAATACTTGTGGCACGTATTGGTGGGAAGAAGGTTAAAGAATATTATGCAGGAGAAGAGAAGCGTCGTAAAAGGAGAATATCTTGACTGGTTAACTTGGGTGAGTGGTTTAAGTGTAGCTCAATTGAACTATTTAGATGAGCCGCCTATAAGGTGAGAGTGGCTATAATGATTTCCAATTTCCGATAGGAGTGGCACTTGGAAAAGAATAAAAAGGCAAAACAATTTGTCGTTGAATTATGCACCATGATGATGGAAGATCAGCAAGTCACTGGCAAAACATTCATAATCTTCTCAGACAGACAAGCAGCCCTTAAAGCGAACTTCTGTCAGTCCGAAACAGTACGAAATTGATTGGGAACAAACGGCAACCATTATTTTATAACCCTTAAAAAAAATATAAATTTTATTTGAAAAATGAAGAACGGACAACTGCAATTTTTATTTCTGTGAGAGGTATTGGAAATAAACTGAATTTTTATCGGTATTTTTGCTTAAGTTATATTTCTGGAAAATTTGTCCATAATTCGGTTATTTGTCTGCCATACTTCTGTAAAAATAATAAACTTTTTGTTTTTTAGATAATATTAAGTGTCAGTGGCATTGTATCAAAATATTATTATCATTACTGGGACAAAAAGTTTCTAGTTTAAGTGTATTGTTTTTAAGAACATTTCCGTTATTTATTAGTTTGTAAAGATTTTTTCATATTCACTTATAAACTGATGTTCGAAACTTGGGTGAAAATACGCCAGATATTATTTTTTAATACTAGCCTTGACATAATCTTTTTAAACTCATTTGCCTACAGTTATAATAATCGCTTTAAAGAATTGCCTAGGTCTTTGTATTTATTTATTTTTATGCTTCCATATAAAAATAGACATTTCAATATTTGGTACATATTATAAATGAAGTAAAAGTCACCAAGTTGGTAAAATTTTCTTTCAACCAATTAGTTCACTAAAGTTAGATACATATGTATACCTGGTAATTTTCTTTACATTCATGGAAAAATATCTGAACAAATAGTTATTTTAAATTAATATGGACGTATAACAAATTATGGTATTTGCTTTAAACGATTTTTAGAAAGAATATTTTATGAACGGAAAGCTCATATTAGAAAAAAAAACTGATATTTGAACAAAAATTTAATTAATTCGCATATACAAAAAGAAAATACATGAAAAATATATATAGAGATAAAATTTCGGTAGAAATATGTACATCATTAGTTTTAGCTAGATACTTAATTTAATAAAAAGCTAGTAATTAGCTAGGCAATTTATTCCTTAAAGATAAATATAATTATAGTATTGAGATTGTGGTTCAATACATTATTCAGTTTAATAATATAAGCCTAACTGAAGTTTAATTAAGTTAATTTTAAATACGTTAGAAAATCTCACTGTGAATCGATCTAATCATAATTTTGGTTAAACTCATTATTTAACAATGTATTAGTTCTAGAAAAGCATCGAATTGTTGACCAAGTAAATTCGGGAAGGCAGTTTAATACATAAATTTTATTGGCAATTCAGGAGTAATTTGCATCATATTTTATAACTTCATCATTGCATAAAGTTTCGTCATCGTTTTTATTAGGTTTGCAGTTTAGTTGTTGATTTTGTTCTACCTCATCAAATAATGCAGTATTTTGTCTTACTGCTGTGTTTATTCAAAGATTTGTACAGAAACTTTTCTACGAAACGTCGCGAGGCGTAGAAAAATAATATCTTTTTATGGGGTAGAACTTACAAAAACTTTTCTTTCTCGTAGGGCCATCCTAACGTTACACTGCGACCAGACTAGGCCTATTATACTTACCCTGGATTCTTACACCCACTCTGTTATCTGGGCTTCCAACGCCAATTTATACTGGTCAGCCAAGAGATGGGTATGAATTTCGTTCATATGTATTTGACCTTTTCTCTTTTTCGAGCACATGACATGTGTCCCTTCATTATTCTTATAATTACCCGTAGTTGGTGCCTACCCACATGGAGTGTTTTTGGCTAATTTTGGGCCAAGAGCAATCTTGAACCTATAAAAGTCTTTTTGTGATTCAGTGCCTGTCTGCTTCTCTAGATATTTTTATTCTTTTTTTAATCCATTGTTTAATGGCTTTTCGAGCCACTCACCTAGGTTTCCCAAAAGCTGTCTCGGAATCAATATATTGAATCGATGAGCCCATTTTTGCTAGTTCATCGACTTTTTCCTTTCCATGTATGCCCTCGTATCTTAGTACCCAGTGTAACATAACTCTCTTGTCCTTTGCCAGAGTTGTAATTTCCTGGGACCCATTTTACTCACTGTAGCTTGATTTTGATATTCTTTGTCAGAGGTCTGGCGTTTCCAAACCAGACTATATTAATACATATTCCCCTTAAGGGCCTTCTGGGCATATATATATATATATATATATATATATATATATATATATATATATATATATATATATATATATATATATATATATATATATATATATGTATCTGCTGCTTTTTAGTCTAAGCTCTGCTTACGATTTCACCTGCGCATGGTAAAATTGCATAAATTTCTACCTAAAATACGGTTAAGAATCTGCCCAAGGGAATAGTCAGGTCTCTTCTTGTGGTAATCCTTATATCCCAGCTTAGTACTCTCTTTGTTCTTTGATCCGTATGAGTACCAAACTAATGCACCAGAAAACGAATTCGGTTTATTTTGGTTTACATACTAATGATGTGTTTCTAAGCTAGTCTGCAATATAGTGAAGCCTTTTTTTTATTTGGAAACCTCAAATACATACTTGTATGATATCCAAGGAAACCGAATATTTAAAGTAACGATATATCTAATTAAGAAACCTCCCACCTTCCTTGAACACTTTGAACCGACATGTGATTTCCTTTCAATCATACTTCAGTAGTTTTAACGAGTTTGTTTGTTTCTTATTCATGGTCGGTGGGGGAGCGGCTTTTTTTGATGTTTGATAGGCATAAATATTTTTATTTGATTTTTCCTGAAATTATTTTGGTTGCCCTGACCCCTTTGAATGTTTTAAGTGTTAGAAAGTACTACAAATGCGAAATTTATAATAAATATCAAGAAAAATTACATATGATATTAGTGACAAGTCTAAGTGGTTTTGGTTTATATGACTTTTATCAGTTGGTATCATCATTTTGGTAAAAAGTTGAGTTCACTTTGCATTTTATATAAAATTATTTCACTTTAAGACATTATTAAATAGATAGCGTAAAATATTAAAGTAGGAAAAACAAATTTTTTATATTTATTTGCCAACACAAAATTATTAACGAGTTCAAACCACTATAATAAAGTAATAATTTTAGCGACTTTGGACTAATACGTCACTCAACATTAATTTATTGATCTAGGGAAATGTCGAACTTCCTATATCACTTGATTGGTGTCATTTTTACGTCAGTTGTCTATCAAAAGGACGAGTTATATTAATATTTTGACTATTAGACATTACTTACTATGGAAAATTAGGCAAAATATTTTTAAAACTTCTGAGTTATTTTATTACCTGGTGGATATAGCGATTAGTATGCCTTACTTGTTTAAATAATACGTTAGAAAAGATAGCGAATAAGCAGGTGAATAAAGTAACTCACACACTTTTCTAAATAATAAATATATTTATTTTTGTAAACCATTGTACAATTTATAAGAATTTTTATAATCAAAGGTAAATTTCAATTCAACGGTTAACAATAGGCCTTAAAAAGCAGACATCTAGAATATCTAGATACTATTCAGGCTCTAAATTATATAATAATATTTCTATGACCTAAGCTAAAGTATTAATATAAATTTTTAGCACAATACATTGTGCTATTAATTTGGAAAGGAGAAAAATGGAAGGGATAGGATGGAGTTAGAGAGGATAAGGTAAATTGAAAATACTATAATGTGCATAGAGAGAAAGACCCAGACGTGCTGCCATCATAGTAGCCGTTTCTTCTTTTCCTTCTTAAATTTTAAAACAAACTAGTCTATATTAATATTTCCTAAATAATTAAAATATTTTGATACATTATAAGAAAATTATCCAAAAAAAGCATCCAAACAGGATCGATAAACTCCACTACAATGATTAAATTGTGACATTACGAGAGTATCGCACAGTAGCTGCCTAGCCTCTTGAAAAAGACAAAGTCTACTACTGTAAATAAGCTTTAAGTTACCGTATGCAATTCTAGAGCTCTAGTTGTAACATGCTCACTAAAGCGCAGCTTAGAATCTACTATTAAAACCAAATTCTTAACTGATTCAGGATAAGGCAGAGGTATATTATTTAATTTAATTTCTATTTGGTTTTTTATATGTATAATTAACTTGTTTTTCATTTCTAAACAAAGTATCTGAGGATTTACTATTATTAAGTTTAAGGAAATGATCTGTAGCTACGAGGGCATTCCCAAAATTAACTGACCTGATACATAGATGGCGGTAGTTGCTAAAATATAATGACTGTGTTAGACAGTACCAACCTTGGGAAAATCAAGTTTTAAGACGCTACGTTGTTTATTACTTGTTTGACAGCTATCTTCAGTAAATTTGTAAACATTAAAAAAATTGGTCATCGTTATCTGATTCAATACTTTCATTTGAAAGGACTTAATGCAACCAATATCAAAACCTAGCTAGACTCTACTTTGGGGGAGTCTACACCTTCGTTTTCAGCAGTGAAGTACTGTGTGGCAGTTTAAACGAGGTCGTACGAGCTGCGAAGACGAACATCGCAGTGGTCGACCAAATGAGGTGACTATTCAAGAAATTGTGAAAAAATCCACAAAATGGTATTGGATGACCGTCGACTAAAAGTGCGCGAGTTAGCAGAAATCGTAGGCATCTTCAAAAGTGCTGTACGTCGCATATTGACTGAACATTTGGACATGAGAAAGCTGTGTACAAGATGGGTGCCTCACAATCGAACAAAAACAGCGTCGTGAGGTTGTTTCAATCGAGTGTTTGGCCATGTTTCGCCGCAACAAAGCCGAGTTTTTGCATCGATTCATAACTATGGATGAAACATGGGTCCATCACTACACACCCGAAAGGGGAGAATCGGCTCCAAAGAAGGCAAAAACGATTCTATCTGCAGGCAAGGTTACGACTTCAGTTTTTTAGGATGTGCATGGTATAATTTTTATTGATTATCTTGAAAAAGGAAAAATCATCAACGGCAAATATTATGCGAACTTATTGCAGCGTTTGAATGATGAAATTAGGAAAAAAAGCCGCATTTGTCAAAAAAAAAGGTTGTTCTATCACGACAATGCTCTTGTTCATACATCCGTTATTGCAGGGGCCAAAATCAATGATTTAAAGTACGAATTACTTCCTCATGCCAGATTTAGCACTCTCGGACTATTTTCTCTTTCCAAACTTGAAGAAATGGCTCAGCGATAAAAGATTTGCCAACGATGAAGGAGTGATGTCGGCAGTAGATGGCTGTTTCGAAGAGCTCGACGTTTCTTACTATAAACAAGGTATCGAAGCTATTGAACATCGCTGTGAAATATGTATCGAGCTAGAAGGAGACTATGTTGAGAAATAAATAAAGGTTTATATATTATTTTGTATTTTCTTTGTCAGGCTAATTCTGGGACTTCCCTTGTGTACTATAAAAGCTGTTTAAAGCTGGTAAAAAGAGTAGTAAGTTTGAGTATCGTGGGCATAGACGATTTCTAATGGGAAATTCGTTTTGGTTTCGTGTCTGACTTCTTATTTTAACGTTGAATTTTATCCCTATTTGTTTATTATATTCTGTAACAAATCAATAAATTACATCACTCAACATTTTTTTACAAATCTCCTCTACTACTGTGAATTAATGTTTAATATTTCGTACGCTTGTGAACATAGTAAATAACTCGTATCTGACACAGCCATCGTTCATAAAAACAGTTATTTTCCATTATCCGCCATCGCTTTTACCTTCTACTAGTTGGCAACACTGATCACGCCATTAATCAACACTGTTTGCAAACGATGCAGAAAATCTATACTTTGTTATTTGGAAAAAGAAACCCCCAAAATTAGCTATAAAAATACATTTTACTAATACACTGCCAACCTAGAGGTAAATAAGAAATTTGTTGCAAAACTAAGAATAATTCATTTTTGCCTGTAATTACCCATAAATCTGTATAAAGTAAAAAATTTCCTGTAGTACGGCATTTGAACATATGCCTTAAATATTGTACGGTATCGCGCTGTGGACCTTTAAAACACCATTGAAGAATTTTCCATGATCAGAAAATCCGTCCTTGTTGGCATTCAATAACTAGACCGACTAAAAGTCGTCATATTCGTCATAGATCACAGATCATTTTGAATACATAAGCCCTTTCATTTAGACTTAAAGATAATAATCATTCATTCAGTAGTGAATTGTTAGATGGAAGCTCTTTGTTTTTTTTTTCGTACTAGTTACAAAAGAAAGGCTGCAGAGCAATCAAATTTCACAGCACTTTTTCCATCGCGGTCTTAAATTATGCTCTAGATTTTTAACAGAACGTAAATTTAAACTTTGAAGGTCCTTATTAACGACAAATCTCAAACAACCGGAACCCATTCAGTACCGTAAAAGCTCTAGATAACCCTAAATTTATTTTTAATTACAAAGAAATTCCTCCAATCAACACATTAAAGTTCGCTGCATTACTTTGTGAACAAACAGTACAAATGCCCAGCCGATAAGATAAAAGCGTTAACACACTCGCGCTACATAAATACAATGAGCCAACTTATCAGGTATTTTAGTTGAAGCCGAGCTGTCTAGCAAAAAACAATAATTGTCGGTAATCAACGGGATTTTTTTAACAAAAAAAAATCGTTTCGTTTAACTAAAGTGCGTGTAAACTTTTGGCTAAAAACCACAGGGGACATTTAAAAATACATTTTTGTTTGGTGCTATTTTTAACTCGACTCCTGCCAGTGGCAATTGAACATTATTTTATATTTCATTATTTGAGTTTTTGAGTGAGTTATCAATGATTCTGTACGAGAACCACATGTCGACCTTAAGTCTTCACCTGAAGTTACTAGCAATGTAGGTTAATTTATTTATTTTTTCCCTAATTAATCCATTTAGCTCATATGTAAATGTGTTTTGTCACTTAAATGTGAAAACTAATTAGCTCGACGGCGGGTCTTGCTTTATTTTTGGTACTGTTGCCAAGCTTTTTAGCAGTCAGAAGAAAAAATTCAATTGGAGATATTCGAGTGCGTGATATAAAGTTTTAATTGCAAAATTTGCCTTTTTTGCAACGGCTAACCATATTTGGCTGGCAAATGTTGTTTTCGTTGTGTGTTTTTGTTAGTTTCGCTTTAGTTTCCGTGATTTATTCTAAGAAAATGCTAAGGTTAAGGTAAAGAAAAGTTATTTTACTGCCCACAACTGTAGTCGCGCAAAATTTATCAAGTCATGACTAACCTATTTGTTTTTCTCGGACGTCAAAATATAGTTTGTGAGTTTTCAAGTTCCTCCTAAAGATAAATTTTGTGTTGACCCTAAATTTGTGTTGATAAATATTACATTGTGAAGTACTCTTAGGAATATATTTATATTTATAAATATATCTAAACTTATATTGGAATTATGAGAGGTAGATAAAGGAACACAAGTTTGATGATGAAAATAATTCTAAAAAAAAATTAATTTTGCATTTAATTCTATAATTTTTACTTTTTAGTGCTTGTTTGCATCTTAGCATTTTAAACCAATATTAGCTAAGTGGAATTGAGAGTGTGCTTCACATGTAAACTAAACCGTAATTTAAACTTGATTTACTTAATTGGGTCTTAAAGTGCAAATGATGATTGAGTTTGCATAGTTTGCCCGATTGTAATTCTCAAATTGAAATTGTAACAGTAAATAACTTCGGTAAGCTTATTGCAGTAAAACTCAATTTACATTTTCCTAATTCGAATTTATTATAATTACCAAATTGATGTATTCGTTGTAAACTTATCAACTACCTTATATTTGTGATAAATTTCATTTAACTTTTATACTGGTTTTCTTGAAATAAAATAAAAATTATGGCCAACAATGCCGCACATCAAAATACAATTATTATCCGAAACGAAGAAAACCCACATTCCATTTTTTCTTATATTAAACTAGAGTCTTTTCACGAGTACCAATAGAGTTCAAACTGAGAGCTATGTAATAATGTTTTTTATGCGTGATAATATGGGATCTGCTATATCGAGGTCTTTTTCCATAAAATTTCTTTATAGCACCACGTTACGCGTGACAGAACCCGAAACATTTTGACATACTTTGATGTATCTATACTGTTTACTCATTATAAATCGAGAAAGTGCCCTAACCTCAGCTTTGTCTTCGATTTAATTTGGAACCATCATCGTTGCTTGACTAGTTTAAATTATATATCGATGTATTTATTATATTATATACCGAACGGAACGTCCGGGTCATTCAGGAATTTCGCTATTTACGTCACCCTAAACATTATGTCAATAATTCCTTATGACAGGTATTTTTAAACCGATATATTTTATTTGAATATAACACAGAACATTTTGTCCAACAATACTTAATTACTAATTTCAGGAATAGACTAGTTAGAGTGAAATTATTGTTGCCGTAAAAGCATATCATAATTACACAAGAATTAAAAAACTAAGTTAAATAATGGTTATCAGATTAAAATATTACATATATTCAGGAGAACTACGTACTTTAGTTGGCAATCCTCTATTCGAATTAAAGATAAGCTGGGTGGTGTGAACATTTAAACACCTAAAATATATTATAAATAACTCACAGGTGACACGATGACATCAGCCTCAGCAAATAAATTATGTATTCTGCCGCCTATTTGTCTAATATTAGTGGGTGTCATAATACTACTATATCGATCTAAGTTATCTATCTTTCTTTGTTCAATAGCATGGAAAATAAGCGTATTGGATAAAGACAGTAGCGCGGTCATGTTGACCGAAGTAATCACGTTTTGTTTGTTTGAACGCTTATTAATTTGGCATGCTGTACGGTATTATTCATTTCTGGTTTTTGTCTGAACGAGTAATTTTCATACTTTTGAAAAATTTTCGGTTTAGTATAATTTAGGTTTCCGATTTGTGAGAGTGTTAACCATGGTAGCTGAAAGGTTTGATATTTTGTAAATTTATAACATGGCTTTGATTCGTTTGTTATAAAAGACTATGTTTTTTTCGTTTTAAATCAATAAAAAACTATTTAGTTCTGATTTTTTAAAATTAATTTTTATATATATTTATGTGATACGTTATATAAAAATTGGAACCAGACTTCTAACGATGTCTCGGTGTGTTCTAGTCAATTAAAACAATGCATTTGTTGACGTCTATACAATTGAATACAACCTATATTTTTTATGTAACTCGTGATAACTGATTAAGGTGTTAAAATATTCAAATATTGACGGTATAAATAATCCAGAAAAAAAACTGTGTACATACAGCACCTTCATAAGAAATAATTTAAATACATATAAATAAGAACCAAACATTGCATTATCTCCTTAGGGATGAGGATTTTAAAGTGTTACAAGGCGATATCGGAAAAACTGTGCTGAATATTTTGATAAAAATCGGGTGAAGTAATAAGGTGGCAGAGAGTAGACTCTAAGATATTTTTGACATTTACCACCTCTCCATATATTGAATGGCAGATGGAAACTGTGAAATATCGATTGGAAAGATATTTCTCTTTTTTTAGAAATTTCGATTCTTTGTCAAAAAATACATACTCCGAAAATTTTTGTATTTACTCCACTGGTTGCCTAGTTATGGTTTTTTAAACAAAAAGTAAAAATTTTTGAAAAAAAGAAAATATCCTTTCATTTGATATTTTAGACTTGTCACCCAGATGTGGAAGTGGAAATGTCAAAAATATCTTCAAATTTTCATCAGTCTTTTAATAAATATTCCAAATCTTTTTCTAGATATCACCTTGGGGCACCCTGAATAACTACTTTTCATTTGCTTCCCAACATATAAGCTTGAGCGTAAAATATTCTATGTAAATTGTCATAGTCCAGAAAAAGCAATAATTCAAGGATCTTCAATTTAAAAATTAAACATTGTCATTTGAGAACTATCAGTAATACATACCAACTTTGACGCAACCGTTGCTGTTTATTGATCAGAGTTTTGCTGCTGAAATTCTTTATATATTTTATTTTGAAAAAATTTATACCAAGTTATTTAAAGGCGACGTTATTTATCAAACGGTATGATAGATAGAATGAATCTAGCGGATTAAAATGTCGATATTAGGGCTTATACCTGTGAAAAACACTATGCGGTTGTTTCGGTTTTGAAAATAAAAAAGTATTTTAAAACGGTTCCAGGTTTAGAATTTTAAATTCAATTCAATTAAAATAATCTGGCGTCTTTATTATTGCAAGAGACAAGCTGATAACATATTTTTCCATTCATTAAGCCTGCCAAGATATGTTCATTAGCGGAAAATTAAAATTCTTTGAAGTGTGATGCTCTTAACAGTTTTTGGTTTTACAAAGTTAAATAAGAAACGTTAAGTCTTTACATTGATGCCTCGATTGAAATTTAACCAAATAGACCTTTTATTTTAAAATACGTTTGTTCAAGTGTAAAAAATTATCACACCGAAAAATACATGGTGATCAAGTCAATTTTTAAAGTGTTAACAGACGCTGATTTTTGGCGATCGTCCAATTACGTCACAGTGAGGTAGAAAGCACAAAAAAAATGTAAGCGTTGAGGTTTCATAGAATGGGTAGTATCATTAAAAAAAACGAATACAGGATTACGGATTTTTTTTATATTATACCGGAAAAAAATTATATTATTTAATGTTTCAAAAACATCGAGTTAGCACTCAAATTACATAGAGTGTCCGGTACTATCCAGTATTTTATTGTACATCAGATTAATTTTAATAGTCAGATTTATCTAAAATTTTTAATTAGATTTCAAACTAAAGCTTACTATCACAACTTTTAACTTTTGATCTATACTTATTCCGAAAATTAAAATTAAGTATGGTATTATTAGCCTGTTGATCCCTAATTGCATAGCGATAAAAAGATTGACATTGGCGCTGTGTACTTTCTATAACCCTAACTGTTCAACTAAACGTAAAACACGGCTTACATTACACATTCTAGCTGAGAGTGTTTTTCCATGTAAAAATCCGTGTCCTCCAAAATAAGTGCAAATAACAATATCTATATTTAGGAAATTTACGGTAAATGTCCATTTTACATAATAACACATTAACATTTTATCGAAATGAGAAATGTATTGATTCAACTAGAACAAATATTTGTGCTTACGTAAAGAAAATGCCATTGTTATTTTTATTTGGGGTAGTTATTAAGTTTTTGTTTCTTCTACAAAGTTTATAATATTGTTATGTTTACTTTTAACTATATTTATTTACGACCGATGAAGTTGTGAATATACTAAAACATAGTTTTCTATTTTTATGAAATATAATTTATTATTTCCTTAGCAGAGTTCTGCTATGGCTTATAAATTTGGATAACTTCCTGTTATAAATATTTTCTCCTTTTTATCTTCATGTCTTACGTTGAATCAATAGTTGCCAGGACTTTAATATATTATTTGATTGTTCCCATATCTTTTATAAAAATTAAACCATAAAGTCCGTCTACGGTTATTTTAAAAATATTTGTTTTGGATCGAATTTGATTTTATTTAATGATCGAAGTACAATACATTAATTCATTTCTATTGTTAATGTTCTCATTATTTAGACATACGTTCATTTAATCATAATAAATTCATACCATATTACCTACAGAAAAGTTATTTGTTTTCATTTCTTACTAATTTTGAACGGTCACGTTTTAATTCACCTTAAAGTACAATAAAAGCAATTTTTAATGAGCCAATTTAGATCCCCTTGCGTTGGTGTATGCATTAAAATCCAAATTTAAAATCTGTTGTCATTTGGATACTGCATGAAAAACAAAATGGAAAAAACTCATTTGTTACAGCCAACGCTGAGTCATTTTACAGGTAGTGATGTTTACATTATAATTTATTTATACGGTAACATATGCCTTAACTGCTTTAAACCAGACAATATTAATAAAATAACAATTGGTAACCACAGTTCTATAAAACGTTTTCAGTCTTATTTGAAATTAAACATTTTTATATTTTGGATAATGTTACAATAAAACAATTAGTTACATGATAAAAAAAAATTAAATTATTGACATTTTATTATTTTCCAACGACTAACGACTTTCTTCCAACCTATAGTGTTTACTTCAAGGTCATTGAAAAGGATCCTAGTTTCTAATGTCTTTATTTTGTTAAACCATTACAGTAGTTAAGAAAGAAACGAAAAATAATTACAGGAGTTTTTAATAACACCAAATATCCTATATTTAAAGTACTGAAAGAACTTATAAACGACATATGACATAAACTGCAAGCCTGAATGGTTCTGGTTTTATAACTTTATTCAGTTGGTAACACGTTGATAGATAGCTCCGGACCGGGCTTTAAAGAATGACCACAAAAATCGCCTGTTTTTCGGTAGTCCATTATAGATACAGGAAAGAGTCAGTCAAAACTCTTCATTTTATATTAATCCTTGGGCAACCTAAGATGAGCATAACTTTTAGTTTTTCAAAAAAATTCCAAACACTCTTTGTTAAGGGTTGAAAATAATTTAAAAAGGCCAGTATATAAAAAATACAATTGTCAAGAATCGTATTTGGCATAAATGACTTGCAAAAACGATCCAATCAAAGATATCAATACTGTTCGCATCAAAATAGTACCCCCTGTCTCAACGGGGGGGGGGGGGCAGTTGAAAATCAACATTTTCACGAAATCACCTCACAAAAAAAAATATGTTTAGGATGGTAGTTTCAGCTTTGTAATTCACATGCGTTTTAGGACATCGAGTCCAAGTCCGTTGTCAAAAAAAGTCCCACACCTCCAAAATAATTATATGTAACACAAAACTACCCCTTAAATAGGACTTAACTTTTAATTATAAAAAAACCAAGAGCGGAGTAATACAGAAAGAATAAAATAATCTATTTTCGGGTATTGGGGAAAATATCAATCATATTCAAATTTCATTGTACAAAGAAGAACCCTTGTAACAGACCTTTTATTTTGTGACTGATGTGAACTACCCGTACGGTACTCATCAATTTTTCACATGCAATATTTTCGGTTTCGCTGGCATGGCATTATAGACTCCTGGACCATGTGCTTAGCTAAGTATTGCCCCAGTCCAGATCGCTAAGTAATAGGAACAAGTAGATAGAATAAGTTTGGGCTAAGCTTATACTGATTACATTAAAAAAGAGTCCATTCGAAGATTCCAAATATAATCTAGCATAACAAACTGTGTTTAACCCTCGTCTTTATTTTTTTTACACTGACAACCAGGGTGTCATATGCAGTCCAGCTGCCCATCTTATTCATTTCGTAACACTTTTAGAAAGTCGTCGATTCAGCAAATTTCATTTGGATTTAGGAAGGGCTTGAAAATGGAATAGGTAATGTTTGTTACCCAAAAATGCCAGTCCATAACATCTCTAACCCTTGTACGTACATGTTAATTATTTGTCAAATCATTCGAATAACCTCATCTATAAACCTTTGATCATTTGCAACTCTAATAAAAAGCTACGGGAATAAATGAGTTAGATCTGAAAAATAATATCCCGAAAATTTAGTGTGAAACCACTTTTAAATAAACAAAACCAAATTAAGACGTTGATATACATATTCGTGATATGTGTAAGTACATTTCAGTCATACTTAATTTTAAAATAGTCACCTAAAAACGAAAGGCTACTTATTAATTGAACTGTTGTAAATATTTAACAAAGTAGAGACATTAGAACTTCATATAATATTTTTAGTTTAATTATTTTATAGTATATTTTCGGTCATAAAAAAATTAAATAATCCTCAAGATGGGTCCTTGTGTTTTTTGTATTTTAGGACAATGTCGTAATTTTATATTGTAACTTGGTTAACAATTACTTTTCTTTTCAGAAATGGCATCTACCCGCTGACGGCTTTTGGTGCCAAACAGCCTCCACCGGCCCGGTCGAGGGCTATATCTCCGGAGATGGCTGAATCCGTGAAATCCGTCACCCCGGAACCGACTGACGTAGAAACTAGGAAAATTATTAATATGATGTGTGATGTTAAGTCCAAAGAAGAAAGCTGTGATTTACTGGTAAGAAAATAAAAATTTATCTTTCAAGCCATTGATGATTCGTTAGTGCGAAATTTCATGATTTTTTGCATTATGTTAAATTCACTTTAAGATTACAAGTGTTTTTTTTATTTACAATTTATATAGAGTATTAATTATTAATTTCTTTAATCCGGATTTCCTTTAATCTTTAAAAGCTCGTGGTCATCTCTATGGATTAAAACATGCGCTATGACACGACATTTTACCGGTTGAAAAAACTGCTACCTTGGAATCATTGTCCAAATCAAAATACTTTTAGTATGACACCATTCTGACGTCAACGTGTTAATTTAAATTTATTTATAGCAGGTTTAAAAACACTTCATAGCTAATCAATCTTTTTTTGAGTACCTCATAATCGATTAGTTGATATATTGCACCTATCGATACGACGTTTTTTATATGAGATTTTTAGAAAACGGAAAAATATAGGCAACAAAACAAGTTCATATTATAAAACCTTTTTTAAAAACCTGGTGCCTCTTGTAACTTTCATAACGCTAGACGTCCTCACTTTTGATTGTTAGATAATATCCAGTGTCATGGCGTTCTCACGGTTTCAAATTTATAATCACTGACTATACGGCTAAATATTCAAAACTTCAGGAACTACAAAATTATCATAATCGGATATAAATAAAAAGCCCTTAAAGCGCCAGAATTTACAGGGTATTTACACCCTTACTCGAGATGTAAAAATTCACTTTTTTTTATCGATTTTCAACAATTTTTTAAATAGGAACAAAAACTTAGGAAAGGAGTCCAGAAATAAAAATACTATTTTTTATAAACATGTATTTGAACAATATAGTTTTATAAAATATTACGTGATACAAATAAAAACAACGATCGTAAATTTCCATAGTTTGTTTTAAATTTAGATAGAAGAAGATATGAACTTAGGAATCTTACTTCTATTGACATTAAATATTTAAACTGATCTTTAATCTGATGAAAGCTTCAAATGACGCAAAAGATTAGTTTTTTGCAGTTTTATTGAGATAAATTTCAATAAAATGAGATGTATGAAAAATATTAATCTTTTAAATAATAATAGCTGGGTGCAGTATCAGAATTACTCATAGATCAAAAGCCAGTGTTTAAAAGGTTGTCTCAATAAATATTTGCTCTATTTGTGACGTTGATATCAGTTTTTTACAATCATAAACATTATAGTAAAAACAACTGTGGGAATAGCTAATAGGCGTTATTGCTAGGGAATTTAAATAATTCTTGTTTTACGAGTGGCATTAAAATATTAAGACGTTACGGGTAAAAAATTCGCAACATATACAATTTTTTTTTATTATTAGAGTCCCAAAACAAGAAAGTTGGCGTATCAAAAAAAAAAGTTTCTAAACACGTCTAATAACATAAAAATCAATTTTGACATTTGAAAATATATTAATGAATCCTATAAAAGCGCGTTGGCTTACGCTTAGAAAGAGACGGAACGCTTTCGACGAGTAGTACCTCTCTATGGGCGGAGCTAAGCAGTGTCCTTTTCCTCTAACCTCCATTAGAAACAAAGATATTACTAAGAAAACGCTATTTCCTTCTAAGCGTAAGCCAACGCGCTTCTATACGTTCCACGGTATATATATTAACACTGTCTGTGGTCACAATTAAAACATAAATTAATTCCCAAAAATTAAGGTAGATTCGGTCAGATGTCAAGAAATGTTATTAGAAAAAATTGTTCAGAATTTAATTTGAGTCTATGTTATAATTTAAAAAGGATTTAATGTTTTAAACACTTATTTTAGTGCAATTTTTACGGTATTAAATTGTAAACAGAATGTCACATAAATTATGTTCTTAATGTCACTCGTAGATCTAATATATAGACCTCGGATCCTATAGAAGCTTGTTGGCTCTCGCTTAGAAAAGGTAGAGCGTGATAGATGAGTAATATCTCTCTTTCTATTCCACGGAATAGAAAGTGAGATACTCATCTATCTCGCTCTGTTTCTTTCTAAACGAGAGTCAACATGCTTCCAACTCTGAGAAAACACAACAGGATATAATAGGCTAGACAATAAGTTTCAAGGCTGCAGTGTAAGGACTTCTAAACCCTGGCCTCCTGCTATGTCATACAATCAATCAATTAACACGCTGTTATAAGATCCGCGATCGATATATCTATGTTTATGGTGTCACTATAGTAAAAGATTCAAGTTTTTACTAAAGCAAAAACACATTATCCATTCTTACCAATAATAAAAATAAGATCTTGAGTACTTAGTATCAAAAACTTATACTTTTTTTGTTTTACAGTTGACTATTGTTTTACGTATGGATGATAAGATGAATAGGCAACTAACAAGTTGTATATCCCCTGGTGATAACCCCAAAGTGCTAGCACAAGAATTAGTTCATTACGGTTTTGTAAATGAAGTAAGTATCAAATAGTTATTAAAATCTTTTATATTTAAATACATAGAAGAGCCTTTTTATTACCTATAAGAACTATCCATAACCACATTTAAAAAAAAAGGTTTAAAAGTTTATACTTCAAACTACATTAAATGTTTATTCTTTTAGATTGATCGTGATAAAATAGCTGCATTAATAGAAGAGACCCTTCAAAATTCATCGGGACCCAGTAGCCCTACTCATAGACATAATTACACTGGAGGGCTACCAGAATCGTTGCCTGCAATGCCGGCAACGCAATCGGTGAGTAAAATGATCCAGCAATCAATGACTCTACAAAATATCTAGAATAAAATTTAATTATAACAAATTTAAATAAAAAAAAAATACTTTTAAATTTAAAGGACATACATGTACAAAATGATTTTACAAGCAGAGCTATGAATATTTTCGTAAACTCCATCATGAATATTCTCCTTTAATCGAGTAAAATAGCATTTGGCTTATTGAGTCATTAGCCAAATATTGTTGTAGTTTCTTAAATGTCTTAACTTCTTTTAATATTTTTTGCAGGTGACATCATTGCCAACAGTAAATTCAGCGCCCACACAAGTGCCGATGCACACAACCAGTTAGTGAAAAGCAGGTTATGATGCAATGTGAGTTTTTCCTGAACAAAAAACTTTTTTAAATGGAAAAAACGCGTCCGTATACCATATGTCTTTGAGAAAGAAGAATGGATAAATATCTCAACATGAACAAACATTTGTGGAAAGAATGACAAAGTCTAAATTTCCTAAAGCAAACGTAGTGTCCTATTAAAAAAAAAAAGTCTAGGAATAACTTGAACAACTTGAGTTAGAAATAATGTCAATTTGAAAAACTTATCACTTTTTATTTATTTTGTCTTTGTCATTCTTGTCCACAGAATCATCTCTGATAAACATACATATAAAGAGTTGCAGGGAATATTTTGATATAACAATCAAACTAACATTAAAAATTCGAGATTAATTTTAACATTTAGAGGTTAAATTTCGACCTGCTTCAGGCTTGTGATACTAGTAATTGTATTGGAGAGAACGGGGTATATATCGCAAACATGGAAAATATCGGATTTTTAGGGTTGTATGTTCATAGAATGTTTGTAAAAAAAAAAGGATGTTGTTAATTATATCCTCGTTTTTCTATGTTTGCGACCAAAAAAAAATTAAATTGTAAGATGATTATTTGAGAAGACTGCGAATCGATGCTGGACATTGCGCTAGTCATATGACCATATGTTAATCTGTGATTAGAGCTCCGATGACATACATACATTTGGCTACAGTTGAAGCATCACTTGCCTATCCTATGGCCTTGTGTTAGTTTTCAGACTGTGAATATATACTAGCAAATGGACTGGAATAGAGAGAATTATGAGAATATTTTGAGCTTTAGCGACTTTTTAAATAATGTTTAACCTTTGAAAATATGACAATTATACTATCAAATTTTACTAACTATAAATTGTGGTTCTAAAATACCAGATTAAAGATTTTTTTATACAGTTATAACTGATTTTGAGATTAAATCTAATGACAGCTGAATTTGTAAATAAAGTATGTATTTATTTTAAATCTATAATTTCTTTTAATAAATCAGAGCTACTACACAAAATATTTTCATAATATTATTACGGATATAATGCTAATGAAAGCTAATGTGTTCAATGTCAATCGGTTTTTTTGTAAATTTTTTCATATGCTGTTTGTCAAAATGGCGCCTAAACAGTAAAATTTACATCACAATGTAAAAATGCTTATTATTTCCTTTTTATAAAAGTGCCATTTATAACTCTTATTTACTTATACTTTTTATTTAAGTTCTAAATAACTAAGTTTAAAATCTAATACACATTTCTTTTGCCGCCTTCATATTATTTTGATATAATACTTATTTTTCCTCAAGAAATTTGCAGTGATTTCAGAAATTGTTTTTTTTTTTTGTTGAAATTAAAAGTGGACTATTAAAAATAAAAATCTAAGAATTAAAAGGAAAGATTACTTTTGCATTCACCATTTTATATTTCTAGTAATATTGAAAGTATTTTCTGAAATTCAAACAAGTACATCAATACCGATCGGGAAATTCATAAAAAAAAACTTAAACTTTACCAAAAGAACGAGAACAAAAAATAAGTTAATAGATGTAGCTGATTCTTGATGGAAATTCATTGTAAGTAATGATAATAACACAATGGTTATAAATTTCCATTATTTTTATTTTTAATATTTAAAAAACTATGACAATTGTTTCAACACACAGTGCCTTCTTCAGATGGTAAACAATAATGTAAAGTGCAAAGCAAGCCTAAACTACTTAAATTTTGTGTTACAGAAATTTAGGTAGTTTAGGCTTGCTTCACACTTAAGTTATTATTTACCATCCGAGAAAGGCACTGTGTGTTGAAACAATTGTCATAGTTTTTTAAATATTAAAATTAAAAGTAGCAGAAATTTATAACCATTGTGTTATCATTAGAATAAAATATACATTTCATTTAGTTTTTTCAGTTCACATTTTATGAATAATAAATTTCTGGGTTTTAAAAAGGTGTTATTAATTGCAAAAATGACTTTAAAGATTATTAGTATTTATTTTCTTGAACCTTTACGTGAAAAAACTTATGTTTTGCTTGCATTTATGATAAATTTAATTGAAATAATCTTTTTTTCCATTCTGGTATTCTCGAACAAGTATAAAAGAAATCACTTAGACAAATTACTTTGAGTTATTTGTTTTATTATTATATAATAAATAAATAAAATCGCTTTCCAAAACATCAGTTTTGTTAACTCCTTGAAAGCATCTTTCTGTTATTTGTATTTTTTTTTTCTATTATGTTATGCACTGCAAATATCTTCAGTTTCTTTTGATATAGATTTTACTGGCTTGTCAATAAACCCAAAATACGTAATAAACATATAGATCATACTACTCTTAAACTCTTCCGTTCTAGAACAAAAATACTCGTCGCAAATATGTATTATGATTTGCCCCTTGAGACTGATTGTAAATTAAATTTTAGAAGCAAAAAATGCAAAACTCGTCGAGAGGTTAGGCTGGTAGGTAAGGGCAAGACCAAAAATAAAGTGCTAAGGTTTGACCAATGAGAAAGTTAACTATAGTAGCTGTATATCGAGCTTAAAACACTAGAGTTAAGCTGCAGCAACGTTTTCCAAAACTGCAGTAGTTTTTCTTCCAAAAGCTGCAGGTACATTCACATTCAAAATTATTCAGCAGAAATAGTTATAACTTCTAAAATGCTGAGCACAAATTGCAAATACAATTCTGCACTAGTGTTTCTTATATAGCTTGATACCATTTGAAATCTATAATATTCCCAATATTCATATCATATGGTATTATTTTATTATTTATATTCTATAAAGGGAACATTAGGTTGTGGCCTTATAAGTTTCTTTTTTGTTTATTTTCGTGGAATAAATATTAATAAATTAAAAAAATAATAAATATTAATTAATTAAACAAATTCGGTTAAAAATGTCATAAATTCTAAACAAATAGTACTTCCAGAAAGTTTTAACCTCTTAAAACGTACGTTGATAATGAAAAACAAATCATAAAAGGTCATAAACCTATGTCTCGTTTTATTTTCGATAAAAAAAAAATTTTTAATGTTTGCAATTTTTAGGCAAAATATACTTCGAAAGTAAGTGAAAAAAAAGTTAAATCCAAACTGTAAACTGAAAATTGGGACCAGTAGTGAATTTTTCGAAACAAATTGATACACGCATTTTTTTTGGTTAATTTAAAATTAAAAATTATTTTGAACATCAGATTACTCTGAACTTCTTAAAAACAACAATATATGTTGTTCTCTTAAAATCTTAAGCAAGTGGATCAGGCTATATAAATTTTAAATTTCCAGCTAATAGCCATTTGGGTAATTATTCGGATTAAGAGAAACACCGATTTTTCGCTGATTTTTTGCATTCTTCGTCTTATGGCGTCATATGACATGAATCTGAAGTTTTATTTTGGCGATCGCACATAGTTATCCGAAAAAAAAATTTCACTTTCACATTATATTTTTTGATCTTGTTCTTTAAATTATGCCACTTCCATTAAAAACAATTGCACATTTTGGATAAAATTTTACTTCAAATTTGGTTAGAATATAACAAAAAACACTAAAAATCGAGCCGAAAGAAAACGTGAAGGACTTTAAACATGTTACCAAATTTCAAACGACTGTCAAGTTGGTTTTATTCTGATAGCAATTCAGTTAGTCACCGAATATTAAGTAGGGGACAGATTGATTTTTGAAAAGGTATTAACAAAAATAAAATATCTGTGACGTCACGGAATGTTACATAAGGTTGGAATTAATAAGTGCTCTGAAATCTGCTCGGCGTGACTCCAATTTCCCAGATATATAGAGTTGTATGTAATACAATATATATATTTTTTGAATTCATAGAACAAATCTATCCTTCCTCAAACAATAATTATGAATCGGGTTAGTTCAGGTTTATACAGTATTTATGTATGAAGAAATGGCTTGTAAAAAGTAAGACAAAAATATAAACCGAAACAAAAAAACTAATTATTAGAGTCCGTCCCTCTGGCCATCCCTTCCTAAGTCCGTCCTTCTGGATGTTATACTATTATAACTATTTTATCTTTTGTAAAGAAATTTCTCAGTTACGTACTTTAAATTAATACAAAAAGACGGAGAAGGCAAATTAAAAGAAAATTAGAGGATCTCTTCCTAGGTGAAAGTAGGGATTTTTTTCTTTTACCCATCGAGCGGAAAGTCATTGCACAAGTCTTCAAAAATGCAATTGAATACTTTGTATAATATATCATTTCCAAAATATGAAACTTGGAATTAACAGCACTTGCAAAATATAGCATTGAAAATTGTTATGGTTAAGTTATTTATGAGACATAAAAAAACTGCGTAGAACTTAATTTCGGATATTTCAATAGGCTTTTTCAAATAAAAAATCTATTTTTTGCTCAAAAACAGATGTGAAACGAACTTGCAGAAAAAAAATGACAACGCCAATAACTTTTAGGGAATCCTGACATAATTGTCTGACGCGCACTTGATCAGTTTTTTACATGTTATTTTTATTTTACTTTTTATGAGTCATTCATTATTGTTTTAAAGAAACTCGGTATTTCTAAGTACTTAAAAGTACATATCTTTGTAGTTAAGATATTCCTCTCCTAAATTAATGTTTGGCTAAATAGCCTGGGAAATTCATCTAACGCTGATCAGATTTCAGAACATTTCCAAAAATTTGAATTTCATGCACCCATTTGTGATGTTTTCGATCCTGTTAATCAGTTGCGAAAAAACATGCTGTTCTTTATTTAAGACGCTATTTTAGGACATGAGTTAACCAGTATAACCAGCAACAAGTGTAATTTTACGATCGTGTGTAACATCGGGCAACATTGCATTTATTTGCCGACGTGGCCAGCACTTGTTTACTCTGCTTTTCAACTCAATTTTTAGTGTTTTCTGCTATATCTTAACAAAATCTTTTGGTGGAAGTGACGAAATTTGAAGGAACGGTCGAAAAACGCACGTGAAAGTCATAAAAATATTTTTTTGGGGAAAACTATGAGCGACCACTAAAAAATTCAAATACCCCAAAGTAGGAGGTATTCGAAAAATTTGCGAAAAAAATTTTGTTTCCGCTATGCCGAATAATAACCATCATTTATAATCAAGAATTTGAACTAAATAGTTTAAACATCCTTTTAAATATTTCAAAGTTCCTGTCAAACCTAAAACACTAACTTTTTAATCCTAATTAACTAATTTTATACAAAGCGATCCAAACTGGAAACAAAATCCTAAATATCTGAATTATAAAAAACAAAATTAAATTTCTAAAAATGGATCTCATTTCGTAAGGTTTACTTTACTCTTTTCTTGGTCAAAGCTTTACCAAAAAAACCTTTGGATTAAGGCAAACAAAAATACGCTTTTACGCCAAAAATTTCAGTTAAGTCTTAGGGCCAATTACAGAGACGTACTAGACAAGGTTTAAATTTAGATTTGATTTTAATCGAGCTAAGCATAAACGAAACTTAACCTGAATTTAAACAAAGTTTAATATGTCGATGAATATGGGCTATAACAATGCATTTAAATAAATTTTAGTGTTTTAAGTTAAAAAAAAAAACTTAATATAATTGTGTTGCCAACGAATTTTTTTGTTAGGGCCTATAAGTTAATTAAATTTAAAAGAAATGTGTAAGCAGGAGAGAATTTTTTTTTGAGATTTAAGTGGTTTTTATGCTTTGATAAGGTCAAATCAAAAGTAATATTTAATTTTAAGTTTAGAGTTACGAAATGTTATATTTTAAAACGCTTCAAAGTATACATACATATTGTGAATTAGGCATAAGCATTAAAGTTATTACTTTTGGAATTACATTATCAAAAATTAATGCTGCTGCTTTTTTATTAGTAAATAAAACTTGTACATATTAATTACTGTAATTGTCTGAAAGTGTAGATATTAAATTTTTTATTGAAAAATGTGTAGAAAATAAAAAGTAATACACTTATTATTTATTATATGACTGTTTTATTTTAAATTATTTTGCTAATGATTCTTTGCAAAAGCAAGCTCAAAAATATGTCCGGAGACAGGGAAGTTATATACAGTGAATTTTAATTAATTGTGATTATTTACAATGACAGCTTTGTTGTTTAAAATGTTGGTAGTCCTGCTTCAAAAATCCAATTTTTAACCTGTAAGGAACATATTCACTAGCTCAGCATTTCTCAACCTTTCAGTATTTGTGATGCGAGTTTCCATACTAGTTTTAATCGTTCTCCTTCCCCCTTCTAACGATTGTTCGGAGTAAATAAATTTATTTTCATTTTCACGAGTCTTTTGTTATACGGTGCCTCCGTAAAAGCCTGACGACACCGAATATAGCACCACACCTCGCTTTGTCTTTACTTCGCACATAAGTGGCCATATTAGCGCACCCAAGGGAACTAGTTCAAAACTAATTAAATTCCTTAATAAAGAAAAAAAATTACCATGGCGGATTTCGTCAACTCCATAAAGATATGATAAAAGATTTTCAAAGGTTTACAGGATACATGAAAAAGGAATTAAGTACCTTTGATTACATCCTGAAGAAAATTGGCGACTGAATGAATAAAAAAACGGAAAAATTCACTAACAATAAAATCTAAGAGCGATGCGTGAGGGTCCAACTAAGTTCGATTATTTTATACGGGTTATCGAACCAGGCTATATACGAAACGTGTGGTAGTGCGCCGATACAAGAGCTGATCCAGTCTCTCGCATTGGGAGAGGGGTGGCGGGGACGATATCATAATAGAACAGTATAGCAAGCGAGTTGTCGACGGGAGAGGGGAGATGCCTGCGATATTCACGTTCCTAATGCAACAGTAAGAGCAAGTCTATTTTTCTGAATTCAAGGTTCTTGTGGGCGGGGGAAGGGGATCGCATAGTATGGCAGGTGAAAGCGAATTGTCGACGGAGGGGAGTAGCCCATCCCAGGTTTCATGGTACACATTTGTGCGTCATGACTGTGGATGAAAAGCTGGGGTGCCGAGCCTTGAGTAATGAGTTTTTGAAAAAAATCACTAAAAACATGATTGTCAGCCTGATGTCATAGACAGTGATATTAGTAAATTTCCTTTGTTCTGCTGCAGCCAAGGGCGAACCCACTACTGACGTTGCTTAGGCAACAGAAGAACTGCTGTTCCGCAAATAATATGAGTAGTAATTCTTCGATATGAGCTTTTATATATATATATATATATATATATATATATATATATATATATATATATATATATATATATATATATGTATATATATATATATATATATATATATATATATATATATATATATATGTATAAAAGGTAAAAGGTATGTTGTCACCTCGAAAAAATATATACAATCAGCGTAGTCACCTCATATATAACGTTATTGCCTCATAAAATTGAGGCGACAACGTTTTACCTTAATTTTTGTAGGAGGAGTTACTAAACGGCCTTTAACGCCAATTTATGAAAATTTGTTATGAGGTGATTTCAACCCACTCGTGCCTATGATTTTTTTCTTTAGTTCAAGTGTATACCACCAGCGCTAGTGTCGACAACACTTAGTATTTACCATAAACACGAAATCACCTCATCATCATATATGCCGGTTATATAAATTTCCCGTTCGTTTTTACCTCGTCAATTAGGCAACATCGCGCGGAAAATAAATTCTTTTACACATACATAACCTTGTTCAATTTAGTTTTATATTTTGTAGTTTTGTGTTAAAATGACGTCGAGGGGATTATTAATGGTAAAGTTAGTGAAGGTAAGTAGTGAAATATATTTTTATCACACTGAGTTATAGAATTTATCTTAAATACTTAGCGTATTGTGTGGCAAAGTAAAACGAATTTGTTATTAATTGATTATACGTATATTTTTTGGTCTTTTAGTAAGTAAATGAAAGATACCTCCATTTCTTTAGGAAATTTATTAGTGCCAGAATGCACCAATGAAATATTTTCATAATATTTGAAAAATGAGCATACATTTTATTATAATTTTATAACCATATACAAATTTTATAAAAACCATTTTGAAGTTGAGGGTTGTTTTTTGGTACCATAAGGGACTGAGGATTAAAATTAAGTTATTTAAGCATTCCTGGCCAGAAGCAACATTTATCTCATAGTTGCCTAAACAGCTGGATAGATTTCATATACTTAATCGATTTAACTATTTAAAAAGTGATATGAATAAAAGTCATATCAGAATGAAATTATTTTTTCAGGATGCCGAAGAGAAACAAAGTGTATGCGATCATTTTCGAAAAGGTAGTATAGAAGACATGAATAGTGTAAGTATTATAATAATTTAATAAGCAGAAGATTTTGTTTTTTGGCCAAATTTCGTTTCGTAGATTATTTTTTCTCTAAAAGGTAGTGGCCTATAATATATTTAACGTACAAAAATAGGTCTTTTACTAAGTTGATTTTAAAAAAAGTCAGATTTTTTAACTCCATGTACTGTATAAAACTGATGTAAAATAGCATCTTCAGCTTTTAAAACGCACTCATAACTAATAATTAAAATTATGTGAAATGTTTTTTCCCCTCTAATTAAATGTCGGTAGTTAATTTAAAACCGAAACTGTAGAAAAATTTCAATTTTTAATGAGAACTATATACTAATCAGTTTAAAGAAAATTAACAACATTGGTAAAACCAAAAAAAATATACTTTTTAAAAAACTGAACCTCCTTTAAGATGCTTTGGTATTTTCTAGTAAAATTAAAAAGTATTTAAACATGTAGGTAACAGAAATCAATGACGATGTTAGCTGTCCCACAGATGATCCGGTTAATGATAGAATGAACATGACTTTAGTAAGTTATATTTGTATCGACCATCAAAAAAAAATATATATATATATATTTAAAAATCTTGAATTTAACAACATTAATACCGAATTGAAACCCAACAATTATTTTAACACTTTTTTAAATTTGAATGCTAAAAAAATATGTTTCAATAATAAAATGTGCTTAAAAAAAATAAGCCTAATTAATTTAAATCTCTTCTCATATAGGAATGGGTAAAGAGCAACTATTTAAGTGGATCAGTTGTTGCAAATGAATGCGAATTAAAAAATGAACTTGAAGATACTAATAAAAAATATATATATTGTAAATCTGAAAGTTGTACTTGTACTCATGTGTCAGATACTACTACAGTTGAAAGTCAAGTTGTACAAGATCCATATATATTTTCGGAATTTAGTAGCGTCAAAAGCAGTACAATTAATAAGACCTTCGATGAATGCTTTTTCGAAGCAAAAGATTGTAACGTAAGTTATTAATAAACTTCTAGTCTATCATTTACTTATGTTATATAATTTTATAGAATTCTCCTATATCTGATGACATTCCCACTCAGGGTGTTTTTAATATACCTTTGTATAAGTACTTTGGTGATAAAAGTAATTCCACAAGTTCTGATACTGAATATGATGATAAAGAAGACAAAGATTTTAATATATTAGTTTATTCAGAACAAAGTAGTTCTAGCACTGAAATTTCTGATGACGAAGTTAATGAAAGAGAGTCGGTCAACCTTACTAAATCAGTAACTTTAAATAAAATCTCAAACTATCAATATGATAACGTTTCAGTTAACACAAACAAAGCTCGACCTATTTCGGAACTGATTATGGTGAGTAAAAATATTAAATTTATTTCTTTAAGTTTAATAATAATAAACTATAAAATTAAACCTTTGTCAGGCAAAGAGAAAGAGTACGAAAAAAGCAACCCGATGTAAATATTGTATTAAAGATGTTATATCAAAAAATTTTGCAAGACATATGGAAACCTTTCACAGAGAAGAAGACGAGATAAAACAAATCTTAAAATTTCCGAAAGGAAGTAAGGAAAGAAGAGAAGCCTTCATATTGTTAAGAAAAAGTAGTAACTTCGATTTGTATATAAATGGAGAAACACGTCCGTATCGAGGAAACGCAGGAAATGACTCTGTTTTATTTTATCCCTGCGTGTATTGTAAAGGCTTATTTAAAAAACAGTACTTGAAACGTCATACAAAAGCATGCAAAAACTTCAGAAATAATACTGATTCCAAGTTGCGGAAAAATTATATTGCTGATTCTCAAACAATAGCTGCGTGTGCTATTGACCCAACAAATACTATATCTCGACTAAATGTAAAGGAACAGGTAGTTATCTGTCAGGTTTTAGAAATAAGATATTAGCAGGCTCTTTTCATCATTTAATTAAAATTTTGCCACCCTGTAGATTAAAACGTTGCGTATTTATATTATTTTATTCTTAAAATATTTCAAAGAATAACTCTACCCTACGTACTTGTGATCCTTCATAAATAACTTAAGGCAGTCTTAATTCAATTTTTTAGGTGTAGTATTGAGGTATATAAAAATATAAGAACTATATTCTTCTCAATAATTTAACATCAATTTATTTAAATTATATTTAAACTGGACTTTGGAATTATAAAAAAGAAATTTTCAACTTTAAGATTAATCTTTATATACATGATGGCTTATTAGTGTGTAGAGAGAAGATTACTTCAATTTGCTAAGATAAAAAAGATTTTTCTGTTCTGTCTAGGACTGAAGATGTCTTTCATCCAAAGAATAATGGACCAACTGCTGTATCTATACCATAATATACTTTATCGCTTTCCTAAGAAATTATTATTTTTTTTTATATTTATATCATTTGTCAATCGGATGAATCTTAAATGAATCAAAGGAGATAGGTTTATTTCAAAAATATATTGTGCGTGTATGTCCCATATTGTTGTGTTCCAATTTTAAGAGTAAAATAATATGCTATAAGTTACTTATTAGTATAAAAATGAATCTAGTTTAAGCATTGGCTTTGTATTTTTGAAATATGTAAACCTTGTAGGTCTTCAATATTATGAAGGGGGACGAAGTATCATTTACAGCAAAAAAAGACCTGCTCATTGTTTACTTTGGAGAGTCCTATCTCAAAAAACACAAAAGAGAAAGAAAAGAATATGCCTGCAGTAGCAGAATGAGAGAACTTTCTCGCTTGCTAATTGCATATAGAGAAATTATAAACGATAAGACAGTACAATTTAAAGATATACTAAATCCTAAAAATTTTGACAACGTTTTGATTGCGACAAGAAAAATTACGGGGTATGACCCTCAGAAAAAAATATTTGCGGTGCCGAGTCTAGCTATGCATTTAGGAACGTATCTGAAAGTGGTATGCGATGAATTAATTCATTTAATTCTGAAGGAAAGTCATGGTTTTAAGTGTCGCTCCAAAGAGGAATCACAATTATGGCAATTAGATGTTACAAATTTTCAGAAATTAGTAGTTTCTCATTGGACCACCGAAATATCGTCACTTGCTAACAAAGACCTACAGGAAAAGAGATGGAACAAACCATTGCTCCTGCCGTTAGTTAGCGACATCAAAATATTTAGAGAAGAAACTTTAAGAATTGCCAACGAATGTCAACAAAAATTCTTTAATAATACAGATTCTATTGACACTTATAAATCATTGGTACAGGCTACATTAGCACTATTAATTTTGTTTAACAGAAGACGAATTGGAGACCTGCAATATTTAAAAGTTGTAAACTATCAAAACGATCAAAAATCAAATTTTACCGATTTTGAACATATTTTGACAGACACTGAAAAAATTCTCACTGCTAATTACAAAAGAGTGGTAAATAGTGGCAAAGGGTCCAGACAAGTGGTAATTTTAATACCTCTTGTACTACAAAATTTTATGACTACAATTTTAAAAAATCGAAACAAGTACATTCCCAAGGACAATGAATATATTTTTGCTATTCCCAAAAGTAAAATAAAATGGGGACAAGGAGACGTAGCAATCCGAAATCTAACAAAAACTATGACACTAAAATATCCTGAAGCCATTTCAAGTAATAAGTTACGAAAGCATATTGCAACTGTCACCCAAATCCTTAATTTGTCCCAACAAGAAATAAAACAATTTTGCAAGTTCATGGGGCATACCGAAAAAACTCACGAGGAATTCTACGAGTAAGTTAAAAATAATCTAAGATATATTGTTAGAACTATAGTGTGAGAATAAAGTTTAGAACAATATTTTAATAATATTAAAAAAAGTTTTCGCTATGAATAATGCTTCAGATATTTCCATTATTTCAGATGTTGCTGACTCGCTACATTACAAATCTTTATAGATAAATATGCAATATGTATTAATTTGTATGCATTCTATTAGTTATGAATAATTGATATATTATTGTAGATTACCGGTTGATATTTATCAAACTGCAAAAGTTTCAAAACTACTGCTCATGATGGAAAAAGGATCATTGCCAATAGATTGTAAAGGAAAATCTTTGGCAGAAATACATTTTGATGAAAAAAATGACTATCCTGAAGAAAATAACGAAGGTATAAAATATCATTAATTTTTATATATGCACACGTAATCATCTTTAACCGTATTTTTCTGCAGGACATGACGACACTGAAAAGGAACATAAATCCGAAGTTACCCTAACAGATGTTTCTCCAATAGTTATTAATAATGAAAATGATATAAAAGGTATGTAAAAAAATTTAAAATAGAACTGTTACTAATTTGGTCTAAAAACAATCATTATTTTAAATTGTATTCTTAAATGAGCTTTTTATCGTATTTGTATGTTTTAACCTTAATTTCCTTGTAATATTGATTTAGTTTGTAATTAATATTTTTGGTGGCTTTAAAAAATGTTGATTTATCTAATTTATAAAGTTATATTTTATTCTTTTTATGCCTGAACTCATTTCGACCTCCTCCCGTGAAGGTGCTAATATGATGGGTTTAAAATCATAAATAGTCATTGTCATCTCTTTTGACCGGCTAGAAAAGTATTTTAGATAAAAATTGTACGGGTTTAATATCATTAATATCACAAGTTAATTAAAAACAATTAAATGTTATGATTGTGTTTGTCAATACATACCCTTCTTAGCTTTTGAAAAGTTACTGAAAATTTTTTAAGCGGCCAACCAAAGACCTAACTGCAATTGTTGCGGAGATATTGACTATAGGACACTGTTATTTGTTATATTCTGAGAAACGAAAAATCTAACCATGTGACAAGGCAAAATATCTATACCTTTGTCATTTTTACTAATCTGTCTTTTAACACAGCCTTCTAGAAATACTCAAAAACAAGAAAATTTTACAGACTTCAAAGTAAATAAAATGCCGATATTCAGCTCCCAGTATCTCCGAAACAATCAAAATTTTCTGTGTATTTCAAAAAATATATTTAAGTTTTAATAAACAAAAAGTTTTCTCAGTTAAAAAGATGCCTAGTTGTTTTTAAAATTAACAGTGCTAAACATTTTTGCCTATTATGATGGTTTCGAAATACTATCTGTAGAAGAATATGTAATTTAAAAGCCTAGATAGTTAAGAGTAATCGATGACGTAATACTATCTCTTACCTAACATTAGCATAAAAAGTAGCCACTTTTTTGGAAAACTAATAGAATATTAATAGAGATTCGTACCTTTAATCTTGACCGTATATCAATTAAAATAAAAAATACTATGTTTTACAAATAATATATGTATATATATATAATAAGCAAGTAAACTTATTATTTCAGATTCTAAGTGGGATACAAGGGAAATACCATCAAAGAAAAGGCCTAAAATTAACAAGAAAAGTAAATACTTGATAAATATATATGTGCATATTTTTATTTTATAACATGTCTATTTATTTCTTTATAGGTTGGACAAACACAGAAATATCGCAGATTGAAGAGTATTTTTCAAAATGTATAGCAGAAAAAACATATCCTTCTTCAATAAAAATTCAGGAATTTAAACAGAAGACTGAAATAGATAGAACTATCCCTGTCATTAGATCCAAAATCCAACATCTAATCAAAAAGTGACAATTGTTTTAATATTATATATTTCATGAAAAT
The DNA here is from genome assembly GCA_034092305.1 of Diaprepes abbreviatus. Taxonomy (NCBI): domain Eukaryota; kingdom Metazoa; phylum Arthropoda; class Insecta; order Coleoptera; family Curculionidae; genus Diaprepes; species Diaprepes abbreviatus. Next base: position 39,889,917 of record JASJET010000103.1, on the reverse strand, counting down.
AAAAAAAAATTGTAGTAGCTAACCTTTTTTCTTTTAAAAACACCGACCCTGATAAGACGAGGAAATCTGATACGAAGCATTTTAATAACCCATGATATTTTCTAACATAACATCTAGCAACAACATACTCACCTCAAATAAGTGGCAACACCGACAGAGGTGAGTAAGTATTGTGTATATATTTCATTTTATACCTCAGTTCATAGTCACCTCATATATTAGTGAGGTGACCTCGGATTTGATATACCTACCATATATGACCAAGTGAAAAACGAAGAAAATATTTCCCCTCTATTGAATTCCTAATTAAGGAGACTCCCCTCAACACGTATATCTAAAAATATATACAAGAAGTTGATTGGCAAAGGGTGAGGTTAGGTCGCCATGTTTTTAACACCGAGGTGACAACTTAACATGTATACATATATATATATATATATATATATATATATATATATATATATATATATATATATAATTAAAGTGGGGTATGAAATTGCATTTAATATTAAATAAAACATTATCGAGATGTAAATTATTGTTCCGGACGGCCGGTCTTTATACATACACTGTATTTTTTTATAATCTTTTATTTTCACAAATCTTGTCAAACAATACAATTTACTTCGACGACGTCTCAAACTAAACTGTCCACGAAAGCCGATCTGGACCCTTTATATACCATTTTTAACGATACCAGAAGGTTACGGATCTTTCTAGAAGAGTTTTCATTCTACATGGTGTAACGAAAATAAGAAAAAAGAGTAATCTGGCGATTTTTAGACCTTCTGTCATAGGCGTTCCGTGTTAAAAATAAAAAAATAGAATTTTCTAAAAAGTTCCAGACCTTCTTTCGTAGACGTCTCTTGAGAAAATTAACAAAAGTAACATTAATTAAATAAATTATGAACTCTTAGAAAATATACCTAAAACCCTACAAACCACAGACACGAACTGATACTATGAAACGTATAACACTACAAAGTCCGTTACATTGCCCCCTTCCAAGTATTGATCGTCCCGATTAACCTTCTTGATCTTGATAATGGACCAATATGTTAAAATCGGAACTTTTATTTTGAAAAAAATATTCCAATCACAAGAACATGTACTATGATTTTTTTAAGTACTTAGGACAAGTTTATCCCCTTATTTTAGTGAGAATGAGGAAGAACATTATAATTTGCTTTTATTAGATATTTTTGTCGCCTATTTCTTCTATAATTTTAGTGTCAAGCAATAGGACTTATAATTTTATTAATCATATTATTTGCAGCAAATTCTAAACCACCCACTTCCCTACTAACCCGGACCTTTCCCAGTGTCCTTCCCTGGCAGAGATTGTCCCGCCTCCACGTGGTCTCTGCTGGACAATAACATTTTTTAATTAATATATCTATATCGCAGTTCAGGTTAAATCAGGTTAGTTTCAGTTTTCTAAAACTAAAACCAAGCTAAACGTAAACTAACCAAAAATTTCGGTTGGTTAGGATTAATTTTACATTTGTTTTTACATTACAAAAATTAAAGAATGTTGTTGACTGAGATGGACACATTTTATAAGTTTTTTTTTTAATAAATATACTATCAAAATATTTTACATCTGGCAACGTCGCAGCAAATATTTGATGTTTTCCATAATAAAAGGATCAATGAAGTCTATAAAACTTATTTTGCTTTTTCGTTGAAAATAAAAGTTTTTCTTAATTTATTTGCTAAAATTTGTGCAAAGATATATTACATACATAAATTTTTTTAAAATTTCTTACTAGATTGAACTCAATCGAAATAATTACCGAAGTCTGATCTACGTCGTATCTCAAAACAGGAAAGTCGATATTTACCGCATTATCCTTTGAGGGAGTCTTCAGTGAACCGCACGTGTTACACGGCAAAAAGAGAGCGAGGACGAAAATCACTACTAATACTACTGGTCTGCGCACGCTTCAAAAGTACAGAGTTAGGAAGAGGAGAGCTTGATCAATCGCTTTCAGAGCGAGAAAGATAGTATGTATTATTTGCCCCCCGTTACTTTCTGTCATGTAGCACACGCGAAACGTTGAAAGCCGCCTCGAGTCTAATTTTCTTGTTCTGGGTCTCCGGTAGTATATGCTCGAAGAGTATATCTATAGTTATCGATTATATAATTAATTATTATTTAAAAAGTCCTTCGTAAAGAAAATATGCCAAAGAATAATTCAGATAGATTTCCTGCCACTAACTTATTAACATGTTTTACTTTTGAGAGCAATCAATTTAACAAAAACTAGGAAGGTATATATGAAACCAGCCATAAAAAATAGTTTTTCTTTTCACTTTATTAAATTAAAATTTAAATAACATACATTAACATGTGTATTTTAAAAATTTAAATAAGGAGCTTCATGGTTTTCAACTGACAATAAATAGCTAATACTTCAAACAATAATAACAAAACATTGAATTTTACTATTTTATTACTAAATGTCTTCTACAGAATATCACATATGCATAGACAATTTTGAACATTTTAAGTCCAATATGAAAAATAACTAATTTTATCAATATTACTTAATACCTTAATTATTCTTAGTTAATCTCTCTAAATCTATAAAGAAAATATATCATCATTTGAATAACTTCTCTTAATTCGTCCACATTTCAAATGATTACCAAAATTTACTTCAGAATTAAAGATCAACTCTGGATCTGAAAAGTATCTGACCAAATTCTCATCGGAAAAACTACACTTTTTTCTTGAACCTTTCAAGAAAATGGTGGATTTATATTTTCTTATGTTTTCTTTCAAGGAAGCTCCGAAATCGATGAAAACTTTTTTCGGGAAGCAAGTTATTCTTTCTGTTGATTCACTTGGAGTCTCTGTGGTCTTAGTCTCTGTTGGCTTGGTATGATGACCTAAAAATTGATATAAAAAACAGTGGAGATTAAACAGTATTAGGTTAGATTTACATAATTCTGTTATCTACTTGTTAGGCATACAAGACATGAAATTTTGATATAGAGTTTCGCTTAAAAATACTATTTATGACTGTTTGCACAGACATGCCATAAATTTGGTTTAAATATAGGAATACGATTTGGTTGACTACATTTAAGTAAGGAAAAGTACATACACAGTTCTATTGCAAAATTTTTGTATGTAACAGTCAACAGATCTGGTCTTTATTGAATTAAATAATTGTCAATGATGGGAAATGTATAAAGTAAAATAGAAAATATTGATCATAAGCTATAAAATAGTTTTTAATTTTGTATTTCTATAAATATTTACCTACTATGGAACTACTAGAAGTACTTGCATTATTCGCCAGTGTTGTATTTCTGTTCAAGTTCAACAATTTTACTGTATTATTTACTCGAGTATTTTCATACGCAGGTGGGGGCGATGCGGGCACTCTAATAGGTGACGTTTGACAGCTTTTATTAGTACCAATAATTGATAAGCAGTTTTCAGTTCCTTCGGAAATAAATGATTTTAGTGACGTGCTTGATGAAGATGGACAAAATGATGTCTGAACAGATCTGTAAACAGAAAAACTAATAACATTTAATGCGATTAGGTGCGAACCTGACCGACAATGCTTCTACTTAAAAAAAGAAGATATAATATTACTATTTTTTTCTTTGCCCTGTTTCAGATAAAGTACAGCTCACTTTCATTATTTGCGGGATTTACCTTCCTGAAAAGAGCCGCAAATAGCGAAAGAAAATTTGTATTTGTACTGGATGTAAATAATTAACAAAATATACCTAATTGTTACTATAAAGGTAACTAATAATTTCGTACTTTTGTTTATGCTTATTACCACATGCTACTTTTCTTATATACTTTAAAACATCTGAATATTCGGGCGGAGGCTCATAATCCGGAGGTTCATCTTGTATTATAATTTCTTCTTCTACATCTCCAACGCCTTCTCCTATAAAGATAAACTTTTTTGTACACACTCAATTATAAACTTTATGAAATAAAAAAATGGATAATGTTAATAAATAAGTTGCAGTGAAGCTTATGCTCAAAAATTAATGTAGTAAACAAACGGCCTCGTACACCAACTTCGTTTAATAATTTATTAAAATAATTAACTCTTTTAATAGCGCATTAATAATATAATGTTATAAAATATGTTTACCCAAAATTGCATGAATTGTTTCAATATGATCCTGAATTTGTCTCTGGTGCCTTGCTCTTACGTTCACTCTATATAACAATAGTGCCATTGCGAAAATAATGCCAATTAAACCTAAAATAAATTCGTGTATATGCAGGATGTTTAAGTATCTTGATTTTTGAAGTTTACTTACCAAATGTGCATATGAGGAAGACAAATGTTGCTGTAGTTAGATCGGCATAAGGTTCAACTTTTGGAAATAGAAAATTGGGAATTTTTGAATAGTCTCGATGATCTTTCGGATCTAAAATCGAAAATTATTTTTAGTATATTTTTTAAGGAAGTGGTAAACTTTATGGTAACAATCTGTAAGAAATATTTCAGTAAATATTTATATGACGAAAACCAAATTTAAATAAGATTTTTTTCATGATAAAGTTTTAATTTTAAAAAAAAATTATAATACTTAAAAATGAACTGATGAATTACGTTTTCTTTTGTAAGTAATATCTAAAGCTCAGCTTTCCTTGATACCACTGTTCCCTGCCCAATATCTCCTGATGAAAGTTACTAACATACCCCATATTTTTGGAACAAGTCCAAGATGGTTATTTTTAGGAATATTTTATACCTTAGCGAGTACAAAGCCTAAATCATATGATTTACTAACGTTTTGTAGTTTTCTCTACAAAGACGAGACTCTGAACTGACAGTAGTTGAATGGATCAGAGCAATGTTGACGCAGAGACTAATATATGCTGAGCTTAACAGTGTTACTGTTAAAGCACTGTCAAGAAGGGGCTGTCAACAGGGAGTTCTATAAGCCTTTGCTGTGGAGTCTGTGCCCTCATTTTATTCCCTGGTCGCGACATCCAGGACCTGGAGGAACCAATAATGTGGGCTCGGAATAAACCCGGACAAGGCCGAGGTGGTACTCTTTACAAAAAAGATAAAAATGGGGAGACTCCCCACAATTACACTGATGGGAAAGATACTTCAAAGCAAGGGGGCAGTTAAATACCTGAGAGTAATTCTGGACACAACACTGAGCTGGAATGATCACATTGAGGCTCGAACTAAGAAGGCCATATGTGCTTTCTGGGCTTGTAAACGAGCCTTTGTGTGCACATGAGAGCTGACACCAAGAGTGTTATTTTGTATATTCACTATGGTGATCAGCCCCATGATCACGTACACCTCTATCGTATGGTGGCCTAGTACTATAAAGCGCAAACTTCAACTTCAACTTGACAAATTTCACTATACGGTTTGTGTGGGAATAATAAGTGCGGTGAGGAGGAGTGCCCCTACTAGTGCTCTGGAAGTCCTGGTGAACCTACCTCTTCTTCACTTATATATAGAGAATGAGGCCGTGAAGGCTACAGACCATCTCAGTTGTCTAGGGCTTCTCGGAACTGGAACTGGCGGCTACTCAGATGTCTGGGAGATCATATGACATCGAAAATAAAGAGGATTGGGAAGAGGAGCAAAATCTTCCAAGAAATTGATCCTGGTGGTTTATAGATGGATCTCGACAAGATAGAAGAGCTGGAGCCGGAGTGCTCAGCAGGAGCATGGGAGTTACAGAGTTCTACTCTCTCGGATAACGTGCCACGATCTTTACAGCAGAAATTTATGATTTTCAGTGGTGTGGCCATCTCTGTGAAAGGAACATAAGTAGGAATAGGATAATAAATATATAATTCGATAGTAGGGCTGCGATAATAGAACTGAAGTCCAGTGTCGTAACTTCGCGACTGGTGTCCGAGTGCAAGAATGCAGACTCCTGTGGGTCCCGGATCACTCGGGTATACATGGGAATGAAGAAGCAGATTGTCTGGCAAAGATGAGGTCCGCAATTGAACCATATGGACCTAAACCAATTGTACTTGTCCCAATTGCCGTTGGCAACAGGGAACTAAAATTATTACTTTAAAGTAAATTTATTGAATCGTAGTTAGGAGCCCCTGGAACGAGGTGTTCCTAGCGTACGTCTTACTAGGGTGCTTCTTTCTTTAGGAAGGAAAGAGCTGCCAATTGTGATGAGACTGTTCACAGGACATTATCACCTGAGGGGTCATCTTCACAAGATTGGTGTCGCAGATGACCCGATGTGCAGATGGTGTCTGGACAAGGCTGAAACTGTTGACCATGTCGTCAGAGAGGACCTAGCACTCAACGAATTGAGACAGAGATATTTCAGAGATAGAATCTTGTTACCAGAAGCAGGTAGGCATGTTCAGTTAACGAAGCTGCTTGGACTCGCAAAGGCGATCGGCTTCGAATGACCTGCAACTATGGCGGGATGTAAAGGGCCCAACGAGGCCTAAGCATCGATGATCGAGTATTGCCACCTTCGTTTCATTCATTCATTCATAGTTTTCTCCCCTAAAAAGTTTTAGAAAACTTGTATCATGGATTTTCCAGCTTATTTTTCTTTTCGAATTAATTTAACTTTAAATATTTTGCTTCAGTCCTATAAAAATCCGTTCTTTCAATTTTTTATCTGTCATTTTTAGATTTTTTTACTTTCAATGTTAAGCGAGGCCTTATTTTTTTACAAAATGATTATTTCAGTTGTGGCTGTCTCGAAGACAAAAAGCAACAGAACTTGACGTAACCTTGTTAAATTCCAAAAGTAATTGCGATAACTTTAAAATCTACGCCTTCTGCTTTTGTAAACCTATTCTCTATCCAATTTCGGATTTTGGATATAGGTCTTTCCCTTGCTTCTCCACTTTTCTCTGTCTCTAGCGTATCATTTAAAATCGTATCTCTGTCTCAATTGTGGTCTTCCTCTCGTCCTGTGGTCCACCCCGGATTTATGTTATTCCACCTTTCATCTTGACATTCTTCGTTATGCCCCGCCCAGGTCTACTTCAGCTACATGTTTCTCCACATCTATTACTTTAGTCTGTCCTCTAATCTCTGGTCTGGCCTCCAGTTTTTTTTTTCTTTTAATGTTACCCCAACCATTTATCTTTCCAATGCGCCTTGTGTTTTGCGTACTTTGTTTAAGTTAGATTTGATAAATGTCCAAGTCTAAGCGTATAAACGGGTAGTGTGCAACTATTATACACTCTGACTCCGGGATGCATCAGCATTATTTATTTTTTCAAAACATAAGAGAGTTTACCGAAGGCTGCCCATATGAGTGTCGTTCTACATTCAGTCTTCGCTGTTTGATTTCCTTTTCCAAGTTTGACTAGTTGTTCCAGATATATGTAATCTTAGACTTGTTCTATTTGGATGTTTCCGATTATCACTAGCGTTGTGTCATTTGAGTTTTTCACAACTTTCGTTTTCTGTAGGTTCATTGCAAGCTTTTTTTCGGATATGGCATGATCGTTACTTAGAGATTTCCTCTGCTGTCTGAGATCAGTAGTATATCTCCGGCAATTTAAAATGATTAAGATGTTTATCGTTTATTACTATTCCCTTGTTTTTCTCAATTAAGGCTTTTAAACATATCCGCCAGTGCCAAAGTAAACACTCTGGGAGAGGTCTTCGAACATACCCCTGTAGAATTAGCATAACATCAGAACTAGGGCCCGGTTGTTTGGACGCTTAATAACTTAATAATATTTTTATCTATATTTGAAAAAGTGTTGATAAACAGCAGATATTTAATTTCTTGGTACACCCAGACCGATTTTATGCTATCCTTTTCTAATTGCATTATTTAAACGAGTATCTTATGATCTTCGGTACGTCAATTCTGAATACATAAAAGTACGAATATATGGTTGCCTAAATTATTAATATTGTTATTTTCAATATGTAAACAATATCTAACAATATGTACCAATAAAAAAAAGTTTTTAAATCCTCTTTTTGTTAATATTAATTGTAAACTTCGCATTTAGTAATTTCTAACACTTAAAAATACTGAAAAGAGTCACGACAAGCAATTAAACTGAGAGAAAAGATAAGTAAACATGTTTATGTCTGTCAAGCATCAAAAAAGCCTCTCCCCTACCGACCATAAACAGCCTTCAAACAAATCTATTGTTTTTTAAATCTATAGGGTGTGATCGAAGGGAGAGATAGTATTACCCCGTCTAGTAACCGGTTTTGTTTGTATGTTGGTGGTTTTCAGATTGTCGTCTAGTTGTATTGACATAGTTGCTTATTTATAGATGTTTTGTATTAATTTTCAATTCCTATTCTACTATTGATCAATGTATCTTCTATTGCCCATATTTCAATGGTATCGAAGGTTTCTTCAGTCGATAAGGGATAAGTATAAAGGAAGATGGTACTCAATGACATTTCCAATCAGGATTTTGTCGTCATACGGTAGTAGTACGTGTCCATAGGTATCAAATTTGGAGTTTTGACTATTTGCTATTATCTTAGTAGGTAATTTGTATCAGTGAGATAATAGGGCTACAAGTCTGTAGTTTTCTAGTCTGGCAAGATCTCCATTTTTTTGATATTAATACTGGTAGAGCTTTAGTTTAATATTCAAGTATAGATTCTTAATCGAGGTATTTGTTAAAAAGATTCTATAGAAGCTCCGCCTTCCTTGATCAGTTCTGGTATGATACTCTCCTCTCTTGGGGCTCTATTAAGTTTCATTGCTCTGATTGCATATTCATTTATTATCTTCCTTTCAAGATTTCTTTTGAAATTTTCTATTGGTTCTCTTCTGGTATTGTATAATGTCTTGTAAAAATTTTCTACGATGGTTAGTATTTCAGTAGAATCGTTAGTGGTGCTTCCTTGGCCGTTTTTTAACGTTGTTGATTTTTTCTTTCCTAGGCCAACCCGAATGCACTTCAGTCCTTTATTTTGTTCTATGACCCTCTCTACCTGCTGTTTTTGATGATTTCCATATCCGTTTTTTATTATTTTCGGATGATTTTGTTTAATTCATTGAACTCGGTGGTGTTTCTTTTATTTTGATTTAGTAGATTTTTTCTGTTTTTAATCATATCTTGCGACAGCTGACTGAAAACAATAAGTTTTCAGGTTTGATAGACGCTGTAGTTTCAACCTAAACCTTTAGAGTTTTTTTCTGTAATTCTTGCGTTAGCTCATTCAGTGTAAAGTTATTCCGGTTATCAGTTATAGCTTTATCAAGTTTTTCCACATATATATTTTTGTTTAATCATAGTTCTGGGTCTATATTTTATCTGTTAAATTTTAGAGTATAGTGCAGCTTTGTGTTAATTACCACTTTTGATCGCACCATTCTATATTCACTTTCTATTGTTATATTGTTTAGAACTGTTGTATTGTATTATGGGCTTTTCTTTCGTACATATAAAATCAACCTCGTTTTTTGTGAGCCCATCTGGAGACATTCTGGTCCAATTCCGTTATGTTTTTTTTCTTGAAGAAGGTGTTGCTTGTAAACAATCTTTTCTGCTCTAAGTAGTTCTTCAATAGGCTTCCTCGGTCATTTTTAATGCCATATCCGTATTCTCCAACTTTATCCTCGTTTTATTCTTTTAAAGTCGCCCATCATTATTGTGTATGTGCTCTTGTCTTTGTTGAGGGCTCTGGTCACTTTTTTTTGTAGCAGCCTAGGCTTATTTTCCTTAAATATTTATATTTTATACGTTTAATAAAAATTGTTCTTTCTCATAGGTAACAAATATGTAAACTAATTATGGAAAATCTATGAATAATTGCCCAGCTTGACAGTCATCTTCAAATAGCCCATCATTGCAGTAAAGAGAATCGCTTTCTATGCTAAAACACTTTACTTAAGTGATTCGATAACTAAAGACACGAGCTAAAGAGCGAGAAATTTCCTAGCCGGATTAATATTATTATCACCAAAAAAGCGGAATTTGAGAAGACCACTGGAGTGAAAGTGCTCTTTAAATATGTTTACCCTCAGCTCTCGAAGCCTTTTATTATCTTTATTTCATTTATATTTAATTTGCCATTATAACACGATAATAAATGGTTAAAAAATTACCCTCTGAACATTCAGGTGATTCATCACTATTATCGCCACAATGATCAAAACCATCACAGTTCAGCAGAGTGGAAATGCATCTCAAATTATGGCACAAAAAGTCTAATCCAGAGAAACATTCTGAAAAAAATACATCAAAAAGTATGGGTTTATTTTTTTCAAATCGCTTAAGTGATATACTATCAGAATCCAAACTATTTAAAAGGAATAGTAGAGTTAGGTACAATACAGTTAATTAAAATTACCTTTGTAATTAAATGCGGCATATACGATAGAAACTTGTGATTTAGCCTTAAAAAGACCTTGAAGACTTATATAAAAACCCTCTTCGATGGGAGCTATGTGCTCTTTCTCTTTAGCACGGTTAAAATGAGAAACAGGATATTTTAAAACTTCTACTGGAGGTACCTTTGACGTTAAGCCTTGACGAATTATCAATTCAGTTGTGCCAGCTAAAAAAAATATTTTCTGAAAGTGGATAATACTTATATTTAAAAAAGGAAATACTTACCAAAATCTGTAAAATTAACAACCTTTACATATAAATGTGTTTTTCGGTGTAAAAAGCTTGCTGGTGGTTTAAGAATCCAGATACAGTCAAAAAACATGGTTCCGTCTGTAACCATATCCATCATAGTTATCCCACCACCCAAGTTATTGACTTGGCCACCACAAGCTAAAATAGAACAGATCAATTTGTGTAAGCAATCGAAATTCTTGTCGAATGCATTCCAAATTTTTGTATCATGTATGCAAACACGTTTTTATGTTTCTCAAAAGAAGAAATTATTAGAATATTAAAGAATTTTTTTTCTGCCTTCACAGAGTCTGTAGGTATTTTTGCTAGATTGCTAATAAAAGAAAAAGGGTATTTTTGTATTTTTAAAGTTTAAAATTGAGTTGACTTGTTATTGTTCTTGCCAATTTAACCTTTTTACCTCTTTACTGCCAATTCAGATCAGCTCTAAAGTTGGACCATATTAATGAATTAGGGAGCTTATCTTCAACTTAGACAAGTTTTAAAGTTAGACAATCATGTTTCTTAGTGTTGGTCCGCAATATTAAAAAAAAACTCGGTTTCCCAGCGGTACAACTCTCAATAATTACCTATATTGGGTTTAAAGACTGTATCATCTAAATTTCCCAAAATGAAAGAGTACGATGATTTAAAACCAAAATCTGAGGCACCGTTGGCATAGAATCGCATTACTAAAGTCGGACCGGAAGTTACAATGACCGGAGGTCGAAAAATGTTACCAGATATAACATACATCCTTTGGCCATTCCAGTCAAAAAACTAAAAAAGAAAAAACGTTTTAATTTTATTAATTGTAGTAAATTGGAAGTTTAATAAATATGTTTAGTTGTAAATAGTCTTTTATACATATTGTTTCTGACCCACGTTAAGGTCCTTAACTTTGGAAAAATCATAGGAATAGGCCATTTGGCTCTATTAAAAATATGTCATAAATTGTCATCCTAATATAATTCATCATAAAAAAGTATATTTTATTTATTTTCCAAATAAAATATACTTTTATTCTGTAAAAAAACGCGATTTAAATAACGATTTTTTGTGTTTGATCATGTGATTGGTTGCAACTCTGGTGACGTTCCATGCAAGTAAACAAACAGGATTTACTTATTGGCGATTTTAACAATTTCAGATGGTACCGAGCGATTTTCGTGCTAATTTTTGATATAATTCTAAGGAATCTTTTATAGTTTAGTTATTTTTCAAGCTATTTTCTTATAAATATCAAAATAAAAAAAAACTGCGTTCAAGCCGAAATAATAACCTTTCCATAGTAAATGCGTATATGATTAGAATTTTCTTTAAATTAATAATCCTGATTCTCACACTGCGAAACTCAAAAACGTGAAAACGGCAATGTAAGTACTATTTGCAACTTACTTATTCAAATAATTCACTCAAGAGCAAAACCAAAAACTTGAGTATAAAATCACGATATAGGTTATGTAAACAATAAATTTGTAGGTGATTATAACAATTTTTTTTTTGATTTTATAGGTCTGCAATGGTTTCGCCTTTCATTCTAATCCATAAGAGAATCCTAGAACAAATAATTTTAGGTCTATATAGGTTATGTACACGTGATGAAGCTTTAGGCAAGGAACATGGATCAAAATTTGAAACAGCTCAGCCGTAAGATATTCAATAATATAAAAACACAAATATGCTCACATTAAAGTGATCTTCACACATAAAAATTATAGAATTAGCTCCTTTTCAGATGAAAAGGATCCCAGATGGGATCTCTACAGACATAAAAAATATAAACCGCGGGTTCTATAGAAGCGCGTTAACTCTCGCTTAGAAAGAGACAGCGCGAAATTGGTCAATAGTACCGCTCTTTCTATGGGTGAAGCCGATAGCCCTCTCGCCTGACAGCCACAACAAACCAGAAAAATTAATTTCTTAATTGATTAAGTAAGGGATATCGCATGCACGGGGCCCTTAGCTTCGCTCATAGACAGAGAGGTACTAGTGGCCTATTTCACTCGGTCTCGTTTTAAGCGGGAGCCAGTGCCCTTCTATAAAACCATCGGTCTATATCTTTATATTTCTTTGGGATTCTAAGAGTTAGTTCTGACAACTGTTTTCATCTTTTAAGGTTCATTAAAAACAAACACCTGCCCCAGTTGCCGTTGGTAAGGAAATTACAATTGTTGCTGGAAAGTAAATTAATTGAATCGTGGTGAGAAGCTCTTGAAGTGAGGTGTGCCAAAGAACATATAACTGGACCTAGCACACGACTTACTAGGGAGCTTCTCTCCTTAGGAAGGAAAGAGCTGCGAATTGTGAGGAGCCATATTGATAAGATTGATGTCGTAGATGTTCCGATGTATAGATAGTGTTTGAAGGAGGATGAATCTATTGACCATGTCCTCAGCACTCAACGGACTGAGGCAAAGGTATTTTGAGGATACAATTTTGTCACCGGAAGCCGTTAGGCAAGTTCAACTAGCGAGGATGCTTGGATTCCAAAGGCGATCAGCCTGAAATAACTTGCAGCTATGATAGAATGTAAAGGGCCCAGCGAGGCCGAGGCATCGATAAACAAGTATCACCACCATCATTCACTCATTCATTCAAATAACTGTTCTGGAGTGCTTATGACCTCGAGGTGGCATTATAGTACTACTCATTATTTATAAACCATTTTATATAACGGTAAAACAAATAAAAATCTCAATCAAATTGTCGTTTAGCCTTGTCAGCACTATTACTCAAATTGCTTTTCAGGGCGTTTTTTGCCATTCAAACTTTTTATTTAAATTTTGTCGAAAATACAACAGTTTTCCAAGAAATATTTATGTAGTGTACATAAAAATAATATGAAATAATTTTCCAACGGTAATTAAAGACCCTCATGAGGGTTAATTAAATCTTCCTATTATACTTAGATTATGGCGTTTTTTTTTATTATTAAATGGGTTACAGAAATTTACATCATTTTAAATAGACCACTTTAACAGACTAAAAGTTACCTTGTTCAGCAATAAAAAAAACATAATTGCTACCATATGTTCTTGAGGACATATGTAGTTTATAGTCGCTAAAATAATACCGAACAGGATCCTTAGAGTACTAACAGTTGATTAACTTATGAATCGGTATTTTTGCGTGTCTTCGGCTTTTTGGTGTGGAAGATAGATTTTTTTACTATTGGAGAATATGAATTTTAAGAAGCTTGATTCATCAGACAACTGGCACAGTAAAATACCGAGTTAATTAATAAATTAAATAGGAAGTAAATTTGTTAGGTGTAAAATTGTTACATCTTTATACGCCTGCTTGTGAACGTTTTGACATAATGGTGTAACCGGAACGATACAATTTTGATATTTAATTTTATGTAAATTAACATAATTTTTTGTAAAATAAAGGAAATAGCACCAGACTTACTAAATTACTAATTATTAAACCCATGATCAGGCTGAATGTATTTTAAGTGCGTTAAGAATCACGTTCGGCTTTATTAAAACATCTAGAAGCTGCATTAGTTAAAGATATATTAATCATTTATATATTTACCTCTAAGATTGATGAATCTCCTATTAAAAAATCCGTGAAAAGCAAACTTATACGACAATGCTGTTTGGAATGGCATCGGATGACATATTCAGCGCTTAAATCAGATGGATATAAATGTGGAAAATAGGGCGATGTTATTATTTGACTGACATTATTCAAGTATCCAATAGTAGGGTAACCTTCAAAAACTATCCTGTTTCCTAAAAAAGATACTTTAAGAGTTTGAGGATAATAAAAATTTAAACTAGAATAAACTTCGTTGCTAATAGTTTACGCTTTCAAAGAAAACTTTTATCAAGTACTACCAAGTAACTTAATGATCCGTGCAATCAAGCGATTCTCAGATTGTGGGGTGGAGCCGTGTAACAAAGGGAGGTCGTAATTTTACGACTTGTAGGATGGTATCAAATGTGTGATAATGTATCGAGAATGAATCAAATAAATTTAGTTATATCTTCGAAAAACCGTTAAAAAAGGGATGCTGAGAAACTCAGCTGTAAAGTTTCACTTACAAGGTTCCCAATATGAAAATATTTTTTTTAGTGGTGGTATGAGCATCTTAAAAAGAAGATGATACATATCAAATAACGTAACGGAGTTCTTACTTTTAGCAGCAAATTCCAAAGTAAATGCATGTCCATAATTTTGTGTATAAACCAATTCTGCACTAGTGAATCTAGTTTTGGAAACATAACCTAGTTCAGAGACATTATTTTGGATAAATCTTCCACAAAATTGTTCACCTGAAGCGTCTTCAAATGGATGTTCGTGCAGTAAAATATAGGCGCAGTCACAATGGCTGAAAGCTGAGGACTTTTCACATGTTCTTGAAATATTTAAATACCTACAAAAAGTGAGAACGGCTTCAAATTTTATGTACATGTCATAAAAATCTTACGTTTTGGTACATAGAAATGTGTATAAAGTTCTTTGTAAAAACAGAGACGAACGGAAAAGATGAAACAATTTAAGCATAATAACTATTCATACTTTCATTTCTCTATTCATATTTGCTATTGATACCTGAGTATCCTTACTTTTATTTATTTATTTTTTATTCACAGCTAACAAGGGGAGCGCAAGGGACTGGGTATACCGATTCCCGTGAAAACGGTGATTTTTGTTATTTTGCAATGTTGGCTTCTCTGCGGGAGAGACAGAAATAGGGCTATTAACATAAGCTCAGACAGCAGAGCTGCCATATTGATTCTGTGGTTTAATATAGTAGTTTCGCGACTGATGTCTGAATGCAAGCAGGTACTGAACAATCCAACAAAGAACGGCTGCACAATTACTGCCCTCGATTCATTAGCATGAACAGCTCGGAGCTGTACAGGTGCAAGAAACCCTCGCTTTATTCAAGTAGCGCATTATGTCTCGGTGCTTGTCAGATCTTCTTTCCCCTTACCCCTCAAGCACCAAAAAAAAATATTTGGTGTATAAAGCCCTAACAGCTATCAGTTATCATTTTTAGATGCTATTTGTGGGTAAAAAACATTTTATACGTGAAATGGAGACACAAAAATAAGATTATTTCACAAGATATCGAACTTACCTTCATAGTTTTTTTAACGAATTGCGAAATATTTATGGCCGAAAATGTCATGACACCAGACAAAATTCAAAACTAATAAGTAATAATATAATATTTTTACCATTTTGTCTTCAATATGTTTCGCTATGTATATTAAAAACACAAATTCCGAAAAAAAATTATTTGTAGGTTATTTACTGTTCCAATTAATACTTTTACCGCTTTATTCAGATTTGCTCGGAGCTACTCAGGGTTTGATGAACCCGAGCTTAAAACTCTTGAATCGAGGGCAGTAAATTAAACTCGTATAGGTCCCGAACAGGAAAGAACTGCGGATCGTGGTGGAATTGCTGACGGGACATTGTCACCTACGAGTAAATCTTTATAGGATTAGTGTCGCGGATGATCCGGTGTGGAGATGTTGCCTGGAGGAGGATGAAACCGTCGACCATGTTCTCAGAAAGTGTACGGTATTCAACGGACTGGAGCAGAGACATTTCGGGGATACAATAATATCACCCGAAGCAATTAAGTAAGGTCAGGTAACAAGGCTGTTTGGATTCGCAAAGGCGATGGGCCTCGAATGACCTGCAACCATGTATCATCAATACGATACATCAGGTATCGAATATCAGTACCCTCTTTAATTCATTCATTCATTCATTCATACATTAAGTAGAAAATGTACTAGTAGGGCACAGAATTATTTATAAGTGTAGGAAAAGAATTAAATGAAAGAAAAATAAAAAGGATATGTAACTAATTTTTTAGAAAAAGTACAAAAGAAGAAAGAACCATTTTTTATATTGTAGCACTTTTTAAAATGTCACCACTAAGCTTTGATACTGGTATATTGTTAAACATATTACGTATGTTCAATGATGAATTTTAAAAAATAATCAAAACTTGTGTGAGGTACTTGCAAAAGGTTACGAAATCTCTTAATATAAGCACAATAATTTAAATCAAAACATTCAACAATATGGCGAGTTACTAGAGCCATTGTATGTTTTAAAAACAAATAATATGTCAAATAAATATTTTCTTATACTAAGGCATATACATATTTTGTGTATATATAGGGTGTCCGGAAAATACGTGTACAAGTTTGATGACAAAATAGATCGATTTAAACCAATTTAGTTATATCTGATACTGTTTCGTTTAGGCGGTAGAAAATGTTTTAAGAAAATATTGATTTTTCCTAAATTTCTTGAAGACGTGGTATCTAAATTAACACTACAATATGACGTTTTCTAGTAGCATAACGACCCGCTATAAAGTAGTGTAAGTATTATAAAAATGACATCACTTTTAAATATCGCTTCTGATGTTTAATGTCATCAACGTTATGCCAACCTAAAAATTTCTGTCGGATAATCGCCTGTATTTGGAAGTTTTTTCACCTCTTGAAACATTTTCATTGGATGATAGGTTTTACCAGAAAAAAAATATTTTCGATTACATGCATACACCAATTTGCTGTAACAATAAAACAATTTTTAAAATAAATGTTGGAAATATATGTATAAATTTTAAAAAGATTGAAAAAATTAACTAAAAAGAAAGCATTAATTAAGTAAATGTGTAAAATGGCCGCCATTTTGTTGAATACGCTTATTAACACTTTTTAAAAACTGAAATTGGAATCTATCTAAAATCTCAGGATTATTAAAAAGGTTGCCAACGTTAAAAATGCCCATGAATAATTCTTCGCGGGTGTTCACCGAAGTCTTGTGTACTTCTGTTTTAAGAGTGCCCCACAAAAAGAAGTTACACATATTTAACTCTGGAGAACGTAGTGGTTATCTTATTGGTGCCTCATTGCCTCTTCCAATACATTGGTTGAAATATTAGTCATGTAAATACTGCCAAACAGCAACGGAAAAATGGTTCTTCTTCAACTTTTCCAAAATTTCTTCTTCTTTTTCGACTGTTCGAGTTGTTCGAATACGGCCCTACCTCCAATGTATACCACTAGAAAATGTCATTTTATAGTGTTAGACCACACACCAAAAATCATTAAATTCAGCTACCATATTTTCAAGAAATTTGGGAAAAATCAATATTTTCCTAAAACTTTGACGTCTTCTAATGCCTAAACGAAGCAGTATCGGATATAACCAAATTGGCTTAAATTGGCCTCTTTTGACGTCAATAGTCTGTCATCAAACGTTGTACACGTATTTTCCAAACACCCTGTATGCTAAGGCTATCAAAATTATAGTAAGAAAGACTATCTAAAAAATTTTAGTAGCTATATCGATTATAGCGATGATTGAAGGATTACACAAGCAAAACCAAACTGCTGTACATATTGGTACCTATCTATCACATACGAAGTCAGGAGCGACAGTAAGTTGTCATTTGTTGGTTCCTTAAAATTTCCTGAGTTTTAATTAAACATTTCTCCTGTGGTGTATTTTCATTCCTCTAAGTTAATCTAAAAAGATATACACAGAGTACTTACGTAAACTTTATTTCAATAATACAAGACGGACAGCTAATCAACTCAACAGAACATTTTCTGTGTGAACCATTTTCATTATACTTCCTTCCATTTATTACCCGATTTTTGTAGTCAGCAAGTAAAACTCCTGATGTTCCATATTCTATATAAAACTTTCTAGAATTATATATACCACAAATATCTATATATTTGTAGTCTTTCAAAAATGCTGTACTTAAATGGAATATAGCAGAAAAAAATATAAAATTAGTCACAAACATTTAAGGCAATAGCTATCAGGAACTAATTAAAATAAATCATTATATCATGCACATTAAATTATACAGTCTATGTTTCTGTTATGTTACACTTTTTTTCTGAATAAAACTATTTTAAACAAGAAGCCTCATAAAGTGAAATACGCTAATTTAATCTTGTTTGTGTTGAAAGGATTAGTCCAACCTAACATATTATGATTATACAAGATGAAATAGATGCTTTAACATTTAAAATACTGTCATATAATAAAAATAAGTTAGGATACACTGCTTTGTAGTACTTCTTTAATATAAATCTACGAGGTTCAATATATGTATATTGGTCCAAAAGTTGAGGAAATGCCGTCACAATCACTTAATTTAATATTCAAAAGTAGGCTGTGCGAGTAAAGTACTTATTAAAGATTTTCATTTACAGTATATTTTTTAACATCAGATTCGGTGGTTGGATCAAAATGCATACAGTGGTGACTTAATGTAGTGTATGAGACACAAATTTTACTTGTTGCACAAAATTCTTCCATGGTTATCTCACGGTTACTACATACTGTGTATGTTATTGTTCTCTCATCACTTATTAGCTCCCTAAAAAGAGTTTATTTATTTATTTAAGTACAAACTCTACAGATACACAGATTCATTTATAGAGTAGGAAGGATACTCATCTTTTAGGGAAGAAAATTTGTTTTAATAATATTTTACTATTAATTTCCTAAAGCTAATTAAACTTATTAAAAATGTCACACTGGTTTCTTATTTGATTGTGTAACCTACACATTGTTATAATTGGAGAGACTAAATAATAATTAGTATGAACAGTATTTACATATAACACTGACGGGTTCTTGGTTCTGTAATTTGGTACATTAAAACTAAGCATAGACAATAAATTAGGATCGTCAATCTTATTATTAATAAATTTATACAAAAATGTCAAATAGGCTAAATTGTGTTTAGTTTCTAATGGCTTTAAGTTATATTCATTCATGATCTCTAATTTAGGTATGTGCAATTCATATGTACCTGTTTGCTTATAATCTTAATATTTTATTTTGAACCTGTTCTAAATTATTTTTATGAACATCATAATAAGGACTCCATATAACCGAACAACAGTACTCCAAAATGCTCCTAATATACGTGACATAAAGTATTATAATACATTTTACATTATTAAAGCCCCTACAACTCCTTACAATAAAGCCATACACTTTTGAAGCCTTATTCATAATTGTATAGATGTGAGACTTAAAATTAAGTTACACATCACAAGTAACACCGAGATCCCGCATTCATCGCATATGGATATACTATGCTGTTCTTTTTACGGGTAAAAGCCATTACATAACAGTTATCAATATTGAACGATAAACCATTCCTTGCAGACCAAGACGGTATTTTGCTTAAGTCATCTTGAAGTTTCTGTCAATCTGCGAGCTTTTGAATTTTTGAATATAATTTTAAATCGTCTGCAAAGAATAGTGTTTCCGTAGTATTAACCTCATTAACCAAATCTTTAATAAACAAAAGGAATAAAAACAAACAAGGTTAGATCCTTGCGGAGTTAAAAAGATTTATGCATTTTTGCTACGTAACTTAAAACAGATAGTCAAGAAGGCCGAGTATCTTGCAAACGATCTGCTAGTTATTAACTTGATATTTAATTATCATTTCTATACCTTCACAACTGAAGAATTTCTGCAATGGGTACTTAAAATTTGTGACCGTTTACCCGTAAAGCTAGTAGAACTCAGGTTGTAATAGTTCATATATTCCCTCCATAATCAAGTAAGTCGCCACCTAAAAAGAGTGTCCCAGGGTTCTCTAACCTAAGCTAACCAATCCGGGACGAAAGAGGAATTTTGTAACTCGTCATGTCTCCTCCTCTCTCACGAACCGTATTCCACCCTACTCTTAAGAATTCTTCAGTTCTGATGGACATCAAAGCTAGTACGACTTAGAATGTAACCTATGTTTCCTATATAATCATGTAACCCGCTACCGAAAGAGTGTCCCAGGGTTCTCCTGTCACTAGCATTCCATCAGCAGATGCGTCGAGCTTCAAACACGTCTGATCCATGAAGCAGAGGGATACTACGTAAAATAAGACATATCCGCGTCGCGATGAAATACGTTGTATTTTCCGCGGCTGAAGAATAAACAAATATTTTGTATTAGTGACATTTAAAGGGGATCTAAAAGAGAGAGACGGCGATAAAAATCCAAATTATTCGATAAAAAATGAGAACTTTGGGAATGTGCACTAATTTTTAGCATGAATCCTATTTTCTAATAAGTCAATCACAGAATATTTTTTCATATATGTTCCAAACTGTTTAAACCATATTCTCTGTTTAGCAATATTAGAAAAGTGTGAAATTTAATTAAATATATAAAACTTGGATATGAAAAATAAGGAAATATATATTGATAAATGAAGCTTTATGATAACACTTGTGCAAAAAAATATGGAAGGATACAAATTCCTTCACTAGGTGCTGATGAAAATGATATACACGTCGCCATTACATGTATAATGGTAATAAATTATCGTGTGAAGACCAAAGTTAGAATTTGACGGCTCATTTTTTTTAAAAGATATTTGGAGGTTACGTACATACAGGGGCCGTATCCTCGAACTAGGGAACGTGAAGTGACCGGTGAAAAGGTGGCGAATGTGTATTCTTGAAACGTTCATCATTTATCTCCTCGTTCGCCCGGTGGAAGGCAAGCGAAGGGTGAAATATGCGCAAATGAAATGTCAGCCGCTAAATGACATATTTAACGCACGGATTTCAAAAAATAAAATTGTAATAAAAATTTGCATTTTATTTTTGGTTGTTCAAAATAATTCGTCATTAAAAAAAGTAATATGTTGACGAACAGTTTATTTTTTGAATAAACAGTTGGAACGTCAATTAGGTGGTACCCCGATATTTTTAATATTTGCAAATTTTAATAAAATATCCTTAAAAAGTTGAATATGTCTCGCAAATATTAAGTAAATTTGAGATTACAGACATATAAAATTATTACAGGAGATTCTGTTCAGAACTCACAGTCTGAGCGTGCTATTTAAAAATGTTTTTCGAGGGCCAGCTCTGCTTATGGATTTAACATAAATACTTGTGTCCATAACAGCCGAGTATCTTAGTTTTAAACAGTTGAGTCTAACATAATTCTTTTCACGACGCAACTTATAATAAATTAGAGAAATAACAATTTGTAAACTATCGGAAAGTTTTATTTAAATAAGTAACAAATTTTATATTTAAATTATGTTAACTACAGCAGTTAACTTAATTAGACTCTGTTAAACACTATACCACACTACAGTGAGTCAACGATTGGATGAAGTAAGTTTGTGCCTTTTCGGTGAAATTTACGAAGAAACTATATTTATTGTTTGATACAGTTTATTTTTACGCAGATTTTAAAAATATTTAGGACTCTACAGGGTGAGCCAAAAAACTAGGACAGCATAAAGTTGTATTTTTTTAAATAGAACACCCAATATACGAATCGTATTTTCGATTTAGCTTATAATTTTAAATCTTTTTTATTAAGGGTTTACTATAACAAAACTTTATAGTTTCTGAGATAATTAAGTTTAAAGAAAAAAAGTCACATTTTCATACATCAATTCAATCCTAAATAACGTTTTCAATTTTGTGAAAAATATATTCAAATTTGGAATTTAGCAAGGCCAAGGACAAGTTAACATAATTTTTATCTAATATTTGCAATAAAAGCTACAGGATGTTGAACACATCGGCTCAAATTTGAACAAGTTTAAATGAATAAATATCTTTTTTTTAAATGGTACACCCTGTATATTTTCATGTTATTTAATAGAGTAATAAAAACCCTAAAAGTTTTGTTCAATATATCCTATACCTATTTATAATAGTTTTTGAGATATTTCAGTTTATCTTATTTTCCATTCTTTTTTACAGAAATAGTCTTCATTATCATAGTAGCCATGGCAAAAACAATGTAAAAGAACATTTTTCTGTGTGTCAAATTTATAACCGCAATCGCTTCTTTTGGTTCTTATGTAGTGTAGTTTGGTTTTTTTTGCATTCATCTTATATTGTAAAATGAATTTTCCAAAGAATGAGTTAATAGATATGATTTATACAATAGGAGAGACTGAAAAAAATTGCCTTCTTGCTCAAAGAATTTACAAAATGAAGTATCCTGATCGACGCCAGCCTAATACCCATACTTTTCAAAACTTAATGCAAAGATTTGATTCTTCTGGTACTGTTGATTATCCAAAACGTAAAGTGGTCAACAAACCAGTAACTAATGAAGAAAAAGAACTACAAGTATTGTTAAATGTTCAGGAAAATCCTTATATTGGTAGCCGTCAGTGAGCAGCATTATGTGAAACATCACAATTCACCGCTAATCGTACTACCAAGAAATATAGGTATCATCCATATCACATGGAATTACACCAAGAATTGCATGGACAGGATTTTGAAAGTCGTGTAAACTTTTGTCGTACAATAAATGCGGAGATTCAATTAAATCCAAATTTATTATGCAAGGTAATGTTTAGTGATGAACCTACTTTTAGAAGTAACGGTGCCGTAAATAGACGCAACATGCATTATTATGCCACAGAAAACCCATTTTGGATTAGAGAGGTGCAACATCAAAACCACTGGTCATTAAATGTTTGGTGTGGTATTCATCATAATCGAATTATTGGACCCCACTTTTTTAATGAACCACTAAATGGCCATAGTTACCTGAACTTTCTACAAGAAGAACTACCCCAACTGCTTCAAGGTCTCGATAGGGATGAGCTCGACAGTATGTGGTTCCAGCACGATGGTGCGCCTCCGCATTACCATCGTGAAGTTCGTGCGTTTTTGGACCAACGATATCCGCAAAAATGGATTGGACGTGGGGGTTTCATTGAGTGGCCACCAAGGTCTTGAGACATCACCCCATTAGATTTCTTCCTATGAGGTTATATTAAAAATAAGGTGTATGTTAATCCACCAACAACAGTGGAAGATATGCGAAACAGGATTAGGGATACCTGTAGAACAATAACGCCACTAATTTTGTCCAGGGTCCGAGAAAATCTGCAAAAAAGACTAAATTTGTGCATTGCACAAGAGGGTCGTTTATTCGAACACTTATTAAAGAGAAATAATTAATCTCAGTATTTAATAGGTAATTTTTTTGTTTCAATTTAGTATAAAAGTAAATATGTATTTGCCTTGTCGTTATTGTTGTGTTAATTTTTTCACATTATGTTTAATTAAATTATTGCCGTTGTAATATAACGAATAATGTATTTCATCATATTTAACCACATTCTGTTTGTTTCTGTAGTTTCTTTTTATTATTTTACATGGCTACTATGATAATGAAGACTATTTCTGTAAAAAAGTATGGAAAATAAGAAAAACTGAAATATCTCAAAAACTATTATAAATAGGTATAGGATATATTGAACAAAACTTTTAGGGTTTTTACTACTCTATTAAATAACATGAAAATATACAGGGTGTACCATTTAAAAAAAAAGATGTTTATTCATTTAAACTTGTTCAAATTTGAGCCGATGTGTTCAACACCCTGTAGCTTTTATTGCAAATATTAGATAAAAATTATGTTAACTTGTCCTTGGCTTTGCTAAATTCCAAATTTGAATATATTTGTCACAAAATTGAAAACGTTATTTAGGATTGAATTGATGCTTGAAAATGTGACTTTTTTTCTTTAAACTTAATTATCTCAGAAACTATAAAGTTTTGTTATAGTAAACCCTTAATAAAAAAGATTTAAAATTATAAGCTATATCAAAAATACGATTCGTATATAGGGTATTCTATTTAAAAAAATACAACTTTATGCTGTCCTAGTTTTTTGGCTCACCCTGTAGAGTCCTAAATATTTTTAAAATCTGCGTAAAAATAAACTGTATCAAACAATAAATATAGTTTCTTTGTAAATTTCACCGAAAAGGCACAAACTTACTTCATCCAATCGTTGACTCACCCGGTACAATTAAATAAATGTTATGATTATAATTTATCGGGACATATAAATATGAACCCTACAGACCAACGAATGAGGTCCTTCAGCATAAAAACCTTATTTATGGTACATTTGATCTTCAAGCCTCTACAAATCTTTATAAAATTAAAAAAAAAACTATATTAAAAGTTGAATGTCAGATCCACCAGTATCTTTAATGGGCGTCTTCTGTTTGGCCTTTGGTTTCGGTTCCTGGTCTTAAACCGTTTCTCTATCATTGTTCAAGTTTCAGGTATTCTTTCAAATTTAGTTGTCAAGACAGAACATCTTGCAGTAACAGGCTGGATATTTTGTGAATTCATACCATAAATAACTGGTTCGATAGTTTCAGTAGTGGATTCGGATGACGGCTTCACAAAATATCCCTCTACTCTATCTATATGGAACAATGCCAATTCACTGGAAAAAGAGGTAGCAAATATTAAATTCGATTTAAAACAGAATGGCTATCCTTTAAAACTAATTGACGATGTTATTAATAACTTTAGAACAACGAACAATGGGCAGCAAGAAACACATTCCTTCTTCACAATTCCGTACATTAAGGCAACTTCGGAGAAAATAAGACGAATTGCCAGTAGTTATATTATAGAAACAGCCTTTAAATCAGGAAATACACTTAGAGCTCATTTAACAAAAACAAAACCAAAAACTACCGATAAGAAAGAGTGTGTTTACAAAGTTCCATGTGGGTGTGGTGAAATGTATATTGGAGAGACCAAACGACCACTAGAAGTTAGAATTAAGGAACATAAACCTCATACACAAAAAGGGGAAACATTGAGATCAGGTATTGCAGAACACGCCTGTGATAAACAACATCATATAAAATGGTCCGAGGCTGAAACTCAACTCAACATGAAAAAAAGAAAATTTCTAGAAGCAGCTTACATTAAAAAAAATAATGGAATTTCCAGTAAACCGAGTGTTGAGACACCTAATCTTTGGCATCAGTACTTTGTAGCCTCAAATCATTGAGGTGTGTACAGTGAAACGAAACCTTATGCTTCAATGGACACAATCCCTATACCGGGTGTCAACGAATCTATTAGACAAGTCATAATTTCTAGAGTATTATGTGTATCAAAATGAGAATTGGTACAGGTAAATGGTATGTGAAGGGGAGAGTTTTCGCATATTTTCCACTTTCCGGCCACTTCCGGTTTCACCGGAAATGGCCCCGGTTTTGAATTTTTAAATGGAACACCCTGTATATTTTAACATTTTTGGATTTCTGAGACAATTCTAGATCAGAATGTGACATTTTAAAAACTTTTTTCGTCTACTTCATTTTTTTAGAGCCACTTTTAAAATTGCATCTAGGTGGCCATGATCGGACGCAAACCAATCTAAGGGCCTTAGGTGATGTCAAAAAAATACAATCGCAAAGTTTTACTTACTAATATGAAAGACAGGAATAAGACAAGTTGACAAAATTACGTTTTCATTTCTAACTATTAATTTTCAAATGGCGACCCCTTTTTGACAACTACTTTTCGAAAAAAACATTCTTTGACGAATCTAACGGTACTAATTTATTTGTGATTGAATTAGACATAAGAACACAAATTAAATATTATTAAGCAAAATACTGGATAATTTATTTACTTATGACAAGTGCGCCAAGGACAACCATGGTGCATAATAATTTGCAACTGTTTTTATCAAGTGATTTGTTTTCCAAAAAAGACTTGATAAAAACAGTTGCAAATTATTATGCATCATGGCTGTCCATGGCGCACTTGTCATAAGTAAATAAATTATCCAGTATTTTGCTTAATAATATTTAATTTGTGTTCTTATGTCTAATCCAATCGCAAATAAATTAGTACCGTTAGATTCGTCAAAGAATGCTTTTTTCGAAAAGTAGTTGTCAAAAAGGGGTCGCCATTTGAAAATTAGTAGTCAGAAATGAAAACGTAATTTCGTCAACTTGTTTTATTCCTGTCTTTCATACTAGTAACTAAAACTTTGCGATTGTATTTTTTTGACATCACCTAAGGCCCTTAGATTAGTTGGCGTCCGATCATGGCCACCTAGATGCAATTTTAAAAGTGGCTCTAAAAAAATGAAGTAGACGTAAAAAGTTTTTAAAATGTCACATTCTGATCTAGAATTGTCTCAGAAATCCAAAAATGTTAAAATATACAGGGTGTTCCATTTAAAAATTCAAAACCGGGGCCATTTCCGGTGAAACCGGAAGTGGCCGGAAAGTGGAAAATATGCGAAAACTCTCCCCTTCACAAACCATTTACCTGTACCAATTCTCATTTTGATACACATAATACTTTAGAAATTATGACTTGTCTAATAGATTCGTTGACACCCGGTATAAGCTCGTAGTCTTAAGACAAAACATTCAATTTATACTTGATAACGATTAGAAATACAACCTAATCGAAACGTCATAAAAAAATAAAAACAAAGACAATGCAAGTCCGACAACCACATTTTAGTCAATAAAATTTTAATTGGCCGAATTAAGAGTATTCGAAGAATTCTTCGATGTTTTTGTGGACACTCTGTACAACAACAATTTTTATTATTATAAATAAAACAACGGGAATTGTGATTTAGAATTTCAAAAATCCGTTAAATATAAAATAGGACTCATGAAATTATTTATTTAATTTTTGCAACTTCAGTAAAATATAAAATGTTTGTGAAAAATATTTCCTTTGGTAAAATTAAGAATAAATAATTGTCCAGTATTTTTTCATTATAGAAATAATTTCATCTAAAATATTCAATATTAAAACAAAATTTACCAAAATTTCAGGTAGAAAATATCGCTATACCTTCGATTACCTAAACCTTTAAGCATGATTCATTGTTTTGTCAATGGTTTTTATACAAACTCGAGCTCGATGTGGAGTTTTTTTTGGGACCATTTTTATTTTGCGTGCTAATTTCTTATTCATTTTATACCGAAACTTCGTATCGAATGTGTTGCGGGAAAAGTTCTCGCTACGGTCCCGCGTTCGACTTAGAGGAGATCATCCCGGGGTGGTCACGGATATTTCCGTCGTATATTTTAATATACCGTTTTTCATCTTAACATAAAGTGTTGCTCTGCTCCTTCAATTTGTAAGTATATTTTTAACTTTTTTTCCGTTTTTTGAATTTCAAAAAGGCAGATACTTTTTTATAAATTACTATTTTTACTACATTTGTTCATAATTCAATTTTTGAAAGTTTTTGAAGAATTTTAAATATCAAAATTATCTGCCTATTTGCACCTGATCCTACTAATATAACTAGATGTCAAAATAATCCTGTCATATAGTGCAATTATTATCTAAATACATAAATAATAAATGATTTTAATAGAGCGTGTTACTTGAGTGTAACCGCGCTGGAATTTGACATATATG
Organism: Diaprepes abbreviatus; assembly: GCA_034092305.1. Lineage (NCBI taxonomy): Eukaryota > Metazoa > Arthropoda > Insecta > Coleoptera > Curculionidae > Diaprepes > Diaprepes abbreviatus. The sequence continues at coordinate 39,862,115 of JASJET010000103.1, read as the reverse complement.
GCAGCCACATGAATAAAGTGATTTGGAGAATTTCCTGAAACCTACATATTATTTCATAAACTTATTTTACGAAAATAACAGAAAAGTTTTTTATATGTTGAAAATTATATGAAAATATTCCAAATAGGCAAAATTTTTACGTAAAAATACTAATACACATTTTTGTCTTTTTTTATCCTTCTCCACAGGAAAATGAAAAGAAATAATGCCGTTAGAGAACGCTTGGTTTTTTTTCTCGTTTTAAATTATTTCAAAGTCTAAATAAATATAAAAAATAAACATTTTTGTGGAGAGGTGAAAAGGAAATTTTTATGACACCACCTATATTTTTTTAATCTGTTTAAAGGGCATAACGCCAAGAAAAATTTGGAAAAGTGCAAAACTGAAATTATTTTTAGATATCGATATATATATATACCGGGTGTCAACGAATCTATTAGACAAGTCATAATTTGTAGAGTATTATGTGTATCAAAATGAGAATTGGTACTGGTAAATGGTATGTGAAGGGGAGAGTTTTCGCATATTTTCCACTTTCCGGCCACTTCCGGTTTCACCGGAAATGGCCCCGGTTTTGAATTTTTAAATGGAACACCCTGTATATTTTAACATTTTGGATTTCCGAGACAATTCTAGATCAGAATGGGACATTTTAAAAACTTTTTACGTCTACTTCATTTTTTTAGAGCCACTTTTAAAATTGCATCTAGGTGGCCATGATCGGACGCAAACTAATCTAAGGGCCTTAGGTGATGTCAAAAAAATACAATCGCAAAATTTTAGTTACTAGTATGAAAGACAAGAATAAGACAAGTTGACAAAATTACGTTTTCATTTCTAACTATTAATTTTCAAATGGCGACCCCTTTTTGACAACTACTTTTCGAAAAAAGCATTCTTTGACGAATCTAACGGTACTAATTTATTTGCGATTGGATTTGACATAAGAACAAAAATTAAATATTATTAAGCAAAATACTGGATAATTTATTTACTTATGACAAGTGCGCCATGGACAGCCATGATGCATAATAAGTTGCAACTGTTTTTATCAAGTCTTCTTTGGAAAACAAAGCACTCACTTAAGTAGATAATGACAGTGACATACGCTCTAAGAACAGACGTAAAAGTTTCTTAATTTTCGTTAAGTTTAGAGTTCTTAGAGCGTATGTCACTGTCATTATCTCCTTAAGTGAGTGCTTTGTTTTCCAAAGAAGACTTGATAAAAACAGTTGCAACTTATTATGCATCATGGCTGTCCATGGCGCACTTGTCATAAGTAAATAAATTATCCAGTATTTTGCTTAATAATATTTAATTTCTGTTCTTATGTCTAATCCAATCGCAAATAAATTAGTACCGTTAGATTTGTCAAAGAATGCTTTTTTCGAAAAGTAGTTGTCAAAAAGGGGTCGCCATTTGAAAATTAATAGTTAGAAATGAAAACGTAATTTTGTCAACTTGTCTTATTCCTGTCTTTCATACTAGTAGCTAAAACTTTGTGATTGTATTTTTTGACATCACCTAAGACCCTTAGATTAGTTTGCGTCCGATCATGGCCACCTAGATGCAATTTTAAAAGTGGCTCTAAAAAAATGAAGTAGACATAAAAAGTTTTTAAAATGTCACATTCTGATCTAGAATTGTCTCAGAAATCCAAAAATGTTAAAATATACAGGGTATTCCATTTAAAAATTCAAAACCGGGGCCATTTCCGGTGAAACCGGAAGTGGCCGGAAAGTGGAAATATGCGAAAACTCTCCCCTTCACATACCATTTACCAGTACCAATTCTCATTTTGATACACATAATACTCTAGAAATTATGACTTGTCTAATAGATTCGTTGAAACCCGGTATATATATATATATATATATATATATATATATATATATATATATATATATATATATCCTTTTGTGAGACTGCAGTCAGAAGGATGGTTGGCCAGAAAAGAAAACTCTTTTCTTGTTAGTCTAGCTTTCGAGCAATTTTATTCCCTTCAAGACGGCTTCTATAAAAGAGAAAATAACCTTCCTTAATTCTGTTCATATAAAATAAAAATAAGAATAGAATTAAGAAAGGTTATTTTCTCTTTTGTGGAAGTCCTGATGAAGGGAATATAAAATTTTTCGAAAGCTAGACTAACAAAAAAGAGTTTTCTTTTCTGGCCAGTCATCCTTCTGACTGCAGCCCCATAAAAGTGACTTAAATCTCTCGGTTTAGTTGGCTTTTTCTTAACTAGTCCAGTCACGAGACTACCTCCTTCATCATATGGGATTTTTTTTTATTAATAGCTGTATTCGAAATTTGACTTTGGCATCAATATCTGCTTCAATCGAGATGAAAATTAACCAAAAAAATAATAGTCACGTGATCAGCATTATTTGTCAAATTTTAATTTTTTTCTAAAAAAAAAAATCAAAAGTGAGGTTGTATCTCAACATATCGAAAAAAGTTGTTAGAAAACGTTTTTCTAAATGCAATTTTTAGCCCATATCTAAAATTTCAGCTGTATAAGATAATTTAGATTTTTTGTCCATTTTTTGTAAATGGCACCACTGTTGCAAAATAAGACTCACCCCAACCTGAATAAAACTTCTTAGTTTTGATAATGCTTCATCTCAGACATATTTTGTTTAAAGTAGCGCCATATTAAATGTGTGTTTTTCTACAAAATCCAAATAGGACTATTAAAATTTGGTCCCATGTGATGCAAAGTTTATTTGTTTTTGACCCTGTATATGGCAACTTCATAAAATAACTATTTTTGAAAACGTAGTTTGTGTTTAAAAGTAACACACATTAATATTAAGAAAATAGTTTAATTGAAAAGACTAAAATTTTCTAATAAAGAAATCGTATTATAAAAATTCAACACATTTAAAATTCCACCTTTTTAGTTGATAACAAACTATTTTTGGTATTTTTTTTATATTAAATTAAAAATAATTCAAAAACTTAAAATTCATAACAAATTTTAATAATGGGGTTTTAAATTAAATCGTTGAAACTAGATAAACTTTAAGTAAAGTTAAATAAAAATTTATTTTCCACCTAATGCAGACTTTACTGATGACACTGTGTACTTGTTTGTCTTAATTATAATATTTATTACTTTTAGACATAACCTACGTTTTCAAAAATAGTTATTCTGTGAAGTTACCTTATACAAGGTCAAAAACAAAAACTTCGCGTCACATGTGACCAAATTTTAATAGCCCTATTTGGATTTTTAGAAAAACACACATTTAATATAATGCTACTTTAAACAAAATTTATCTGGAATGAAGCATTGTCAAAACTAAAAAGTTTTATGTAGAGTGCCTCGAGTCTTATTTTGCAACAGTGGTGCAATTTACAAAAAATGGGCAAAAAATCTAAATTATTTTATACAGCTGAAATTTTGCATATGGGCTAAAAATTGCATTTAAAAAAAACTTTTTCTAATAACTTTTTTCGATATTTTGAGATATAACCCCACTATTGAATTTTTTTTTGGGAAAAAGTTAAAATTTGGCAGATAATTCCGATCACGTGACTACTATCTTTTTGGTTAATTTTCTTCTCAATCAAAGCAGAAATTGTTGCCAAAGTCAAATTTCAAATAAAGCTATTACTTTACTGGTCATATTGTATATATAAAAAGAGAACTTTTTGGTGAGGTGTCAAATATATTTCAATTTCTTAAAATTATGTTAAAATGCCCAAAACGTGGGAAATTTACCCCTACCCCTTCGTATAGGGCAGTTTTTGTGAAAGCCGCAATGTATCGTTTATTTTGGAAATTCTTACAAGATATATCAAGTTAGAAAAAAGCTATGGAAAAATAACCGTTTTAGGTTTTCTTAGGAACTTTTTTGTTATTTTTCTTGAGAGAAATAAATTAAATATTTTTTAGAGTGAGATTAGTGAAAACTACCCTCGGTAAGATTATTTTGTATTTACTTTTTTTTATGAAAATGCGGAAGGGGGGCTTTTTGTTGAAGACAAATAGGTATTTTGATTTTTAATTTTTGTTCTTGAAATTGAAAGAAAGCTTCAGAAAATGGTATTAAACAATTTTTTAAAGTTCAAACGCCAATTATTTTCGAACGTTTTCTGAATCCACTCGAATTGTCCTAAAAAGGTAAAAAATCGTATCTTATTTTTTAGCTCTCTTCAAAAATTATTGATATATTTATTTGTGGGTCGACGAAAAGGTGGTTGAAGATATATGTTTTATTTAGTAAAATTATTGTTAAGTGTGGAAACTAGAAAAAACTTCAAGAAAATAAACTATTTTTGTCTACATATTCGAGGCCGAAAGAAGCTTTTTACAAAAACCCAGAGATATTTTTTATTTTTAACCGACTTCTAAAAGAAGAAGGTTCTAAATTCCATCGTTTTGTATTTTTTTTAATATATATATATATATATATATATATATATATATATATATATATATATATATATATATATAGGGTTTTTTATATTTAGCACCACACTTACAGGATTTTTATAAGAGATGGAAAAAAACTTTAAATACGAAAGTTGTAGGATTTCCTTCATATTATCTTTTAGATTTGTTTACAAAAACAGTGACGATCGTATAGTTGAGACGCAAAAGAGATTTTAATTTTTTAGATGGGGGGTTCCATCTGTATATTCTCTACTAGAATGAAAGTTCTTTTCCTCCTGATTTCAAAAATGTATGTTACTGTTCGGGCTAGCCGTTATAAGGTAGAAATTATTAATAAAATGAGGTAATCTGGAAAAAAAATGCTGTATTTTAATTTTTTTTTTAAATGCACTATTTCTATAAAATTTGATTTAAAAAGAAACCCCTACGTCATCGGGGAGGCAAATATATATAAACTTGTTGTTTTTCCAGATCTCATAGTTCACCCAAAATGTTTTCGCCCGTTTTTCAATTTTTAAAAAAAGTGATTTCTAAGATCGACTCCAAATAATAATAAAAATTTTTTTTTTGATACCTCAATATGTGCTGAATGAACCTTCTGAAAAGAACAATTGTACTTCTCTTCCACACTCCCTAAAAAATTTATCAAAATCAGCCCTATTTTTCGGCCGTTACAGTGGTGTTACCCCTTAATGAGACAATTTATTTAATATTTTGGAAGATATTTTTTCTAATAATTTTTTTAGTACGGGGACGAGAGGGGAGCTCTTTTGCACTAAACTTATGAAAATATTCCAAAAAAATTGTAACGACTTCCTTTTTTATATATAGTTTTTCTTGGATTATTTGAATGCCACCATATTATTAAAATCTCTTGCCTTTTTTATTAATCTTCGAAGAAACTGAAAGATTTGTCGTTAACTTTTCTTACGGAGAGCCTGATAAATGTATTTAAAATTGTTTCATACTCGTTAAACTAAACCAAAATTTTTAATTTTTCACAGAAAATTGTCAAAAAAATATTTTTAAAAAAACCAAAACCTTCTGACAGTTTTTCGACAATTTGGTGACTTGTTAAATAGAATGAAAATTAAAAAATATATTGGTCTTCTCGTAAGGAGCACTTAGCTCGTTCATCGAAAAAAATAATAAAGAAAACGGAAATAATTATTGTCTTTTTATTTTATAATTGTGATTTAAGTTCCTATTTTTACAATATTATTATCTCCGCTCCAAGAATGTGTAAGACATTAAAATTTCTTTAGTTCTAAAGTTCGTATTTTATTTCTTTTTGTTGTACTTTAAACGGTGAGATAATTGTTCTGATATTTCTTGTCATCTTTCTGTGCTATTTTTGTTTGGATGCAATTTTATAAATTACCAATTTATATCATGAAATTCGCCCTTCCTTCTTGTTAAAATTTAAATGAACTGACAGAGATGTCATTTTAAATTACAAGTTGGGAACTGACATTGGTCTTTCCAGTGTAATTGACTTCGAAAAAAACATAATATGCATATGGAAATTTTCGTTTTGGAAATCGTTCTACCAGGGAATACAAAAGGACTCTCTTCTTTAGCATCTCAAATTATGTTTGGCAAATATTTTTTTATTACCAATTAATGAAAAATCTTTAATTTGAAAACCATTATTTCTACTCAAAAATTTACCTTTACAAAATAATAGGCAATAAAATAACCTCTGACATGCTTTTTTATTTGTTAAAAGCCATCTTATAGTTACCGAGATATTTGTAAAAAATATGAAAAGGGTTTTGTTATTGTTAATAACTTTGCAAATAATTATTGAAATTGTTAACGAAGCTAAGAATAATACGTTATTAGTGATATACACTGCCCGTCAATCACTTTTGCTATGTCTACGCGAAAACAAGTAGAATTTCAAAGTTCTGTATTTCAGTAAGGAATCATCGCATGACAATTCTGAAAAAAAGCATTTAAAAAGCTCTTTGCTAGTACTTGCAGATGACATAAAGTGTAAGTCGAGTTTTAGTCGAGAACAAAAAAATTTTAAAAAAATATGTTTTTTCGACTTGATTAAATTCAGCGCAATTTTAGTAGAAAAGTTTGTGAGAAAATTCTGATCAGACAGTTTTTTAGAGTTTTCTAAGAGGTTTAGATTACTTTTTTAAAGTTTGATCTAGGTGCATTTTTGATCAGAATACGGTACTTCTTACGAAAAAAAAAGACTTTTTTTAATGTTTTGTATATTCTTAACTGAACTAGATAGAGAAAAACTTCAAACAGAAAAAATGCTTGTTTTTACATACAGAATGACCTTTATTAGTTCCGAAATGTTTTCCGCGAATTTCATTTTTAAAATTTTTTTATTTTTCAATTTTTTTGAAATAAAAAACGATAATATGCTGTTTACAACTGTTCACTCAATATGATACCAACGCGTAATTTTCGGACAATTTTTCAAATGTTTTTACATGAAAAAATATTCAATTTATTCCTTTCTTTATATGTAGTTTAGTTGTAAACAGTTAATTCTATGATAAAAAATTAAAAATTGGAAATCACGTAAAGAAACCAATTTATTGAGAACTACTTTACAAATTAGGTAGAAATATAAATATTATGAATATATATTATAAAATCTATAAATATTATGAGGTAGACAGTAATATCAAAAATTTTTGTAAAAAAACAATAATATATACATATACAATTTTTACACTTTTTTTCATCGAAATGACCACCTTTATTGTTTATGACAGCTTGACATAATCGTGGCATTCTATGTATGGGCAAATCTAAAGTTGTAGCTTTCATATTTTTCCATTCCTGTTGCAAAATACGTCAGAGTTCAGTTTTCGATTTAGGACGAACTTCTCACTACTCTATCAAGTTCTTCCCACAGCAACTCAATAGGATTAAGGTCAGGTGATTGCGATTGCCATTACTTTTAATTATCTTCGTTTTTCTAACCATTTTAAATAATCTTTACACAGTTTTGATGAGTGTTTCGGGTCATTGTCGTGTTGAAATATAAATTTCCTTTTAAAATTTTTTTATAATCTTCTTTCTTCATAGTACCTTCAATTTTTATGAGATCGCCAACCTTTGGCCCTGCAAAGTATCCCCACACCATTACCAAACCTCCACCATGTTTAACAGTAGGTACAATAATACAGTCACTTATAAAATTTTCACCTGTTCTTCCACTCACAAAAATTTTTCTTTTAGACCCAAAAAGTTCAAATGTAGATTAATCAGACCAGAGTACCATCTTCCAATCTTCTATGGTCCAGTGTTTATGACTTTTAACCCATTTGAGCATATTATCGTTTTTATTTAAAAACAAAAATTAAAAAATCCAAAAAAAAAAAAATGAAATTCGCGGAAAACATTTCGGAACTAATGAAGGTCATTCTGCGTGTAAAAACAGGCATTTTTTCTCTTTGAAGTTTTTCTCTATCTAGTTCAGTCAAAAATATACAAAACATTGAAAACGTCATTTTTTTCGTAATTTGGTCAAAAATGCACTTGGATCAAACTTTAAAAAAGTAATTTAAACCTCTTAGAAAACTCTAAAAACTATCTGATCAGGATTTTCTCACAAACTTTTCTACAAAAACGGCGCTGAATTTAATAAAGTCAATAATTTTATTTTTGTATTCTCAATTAAAACCTTTAAAAAATTAAAAAGCGACTTACACTTTATGTCATCTGCAAGTATTCGTAAAGAAAAAGCTTTTTTTCAGAATTGTCATGCGATGATTCTTTACTGAAATACAGAACTTTGAGGTTCTACTTGTTTTCGCGTATACATGGCTTTGTTTTCGCGTAGACATGGCAAAAGTGATTGTATGGGCAATGTACAAAAAAGCTGACGAAATATGGACTCTGACAGCCAGATTCACTAAGAAGATTTAATACTTGATTAAACCTGATCTAGTTACCATGAAATTTAAATTTTATACGATATTGTCATAATTTATATTACATATGTCAACAAATAAATGCTCATATAGGGATATTAAGGATAAGAACCTCACAAAAAAGCTTTGAAATATGCAAGAGAAATAGTTGTATACAGAAAATAAACAAAGTTCTCCATTTTTACCGGTTTAGTAATAAAACAAAATGATTTTTTTGTGCTTGTATTTTTAGGGTTTAAAACTTGCTTGGCTTATTGTTGCTCTTGTCAATTTAAGTCCTCTGCTGTCAATTTAGGATGGTTTTAAAGTTAAACCATGTTAGTGAATTTGGCTGTGAGAGTTTAATAATTTTTGGACAAATGAAATTTTTTATTTCGCTTAAGTAAGTAGATAATTCTTTATAAAGTGGGAAAATTTTTTTGAGAATCGTAAATAGACACACGAAGAATCATTTTATTTCTAAAGACTTGCACTAAAAGTCTTTAAGAAAAGATCACGAGATGTTCTAAGATACATTGTGCAAAAAGTACAATAAAAAAAAGTACCTCTTTTTCGCTTCTAAACAAATTAAATAATGTGACTATTTCGAATACTGCGTATTTTAAATTGATGGAAGTCGATAATTGGGGAAAAGCGCACATTTAAAAATATATATGTCTTTACTACTAATAGAAGCCGAGATAGAGTTTTTCTTCAAGTAATCTGTGAATTGTTATTTATTAACCTATTTTTGGGTGCAAATTGTTAATAAAGCTAGAGGACTGGGTCCAAAAATGGGCCACATTTTGTTTTCCGGAAATATTTATAGTATTTTTGAACTAATTATCCTGTAATTTGGGAATTAAATTACTAGGAACATCTTCTTTAAAGGTATAAACATATTTTTGAAAAAATCTTAAAAGTGTAAGTCGATTTTTAATTTTTTTGAAAGTTTTAATCGAGAACAAAAAAATTTTAAAAAAATATGTTTTTTTCGACTTTATTAAATTCAGCACAATTTTAGTAGAAAAGTTTGTGAGAAAATTCTGATCAGACAGTTTTTTAGAGTTTTCTAAGAGGTTTAGATTACTTTTTTAAAGTTTGATCTAGGTGCATTTTTGATCAGAATACGGTACTTCTTACGAAAAAAAAAAGACATTAGTTGTATGTTTGGCAAAATACTTGAAGTTTGTGAAGAGAGCTTAAAATATTGACCACCCTGCAAAAAGTAACAAAAAGTCTGATGAAATAAAAAAAAATGTATTTTGAAGGAACGGCTTCTTTAGAGAAAAGTCCTCCACAAGAAACGCACATTGCATCTTCATTTTCAGAACGAGCTCCGAATTCTGCCATGTTATTATCTTGATTATCAGGAATAAATATTTATCCTTGACCAAAGTTTTACCAAGCACATTCCGTTTTCCTCTTTCACTATTTTTTTTATTTTTTCAACAGATGTTTCTAATTCATTCGGAGGAGACGTTATAATTTCAGACTAAGATACTTTTTCCCAGAATCAGTTACTTTCTTTTTGTGGAAGGGACTGGGGAGATCGCAAAAGGCGACAACAATTTTGATGGACTGTTAGAAGTAGAGGCAGGATAACTCATGGAACATCCAGTTTTTGTATTGATATTCTCGGTAAATATAGGAGGATCATCGACATTTTCAAAGTATTGAGGATTATTATTGGAACTTTCCAGGGTACGAAAATTTAGCAATTTTTGTATTATTTTCAGTTGTTGTACTGGACACAGGATGTGAATTTTCATTTTGAGAGGTATTGCTGTTGGTAGACATTTATTTAGAATTGATGCATCGTTTAGCTGCTTCAGCTTGCTCCGTAATAAAATCAGGATCACAAAAATGTGCCTATTGAAGGGATAAATTCTTGTCGTTCGAAAATCGTTGATACCAATTTGTGAAGTCGGGCTGCTATCTAAGCAGTGGCGTAACTAAGAGTATGTGCGCCCCCCCCTTCGCATATTTTTGAAAGCGCCCTACTATTCTGCACCACTCTTAATCCTTCGTATTTATTCATTTTCACCAAGGGACTTGCGGGATCGTTATTTATGCCACTGTATGTAAGGGCTGTAATTTAACTGGTCATTTCTATTTTTCCTGGGATAAATTAACATTGGTGGTAAAAATTGTCCTACAGCGCTCATACAGGTAACAAATGCCACAAGTGATTCTCGTTGTGCTGAAATGATGGCAGCAGTTTACCTTTTCGACCAATTAGAGTAGGTACCTTGCTTTGCACTATCCTTATCATTTTATTCAACTGGTATATACAATTTGAATGTCTCGTCCGCCTCCATTGTGATAATGTAATCTACAAGGTCCTCCTTCAGTTGTTCACCTAAAACTGTTTTTCTTCCAAGAGCAGTTGCAGTTATGCAGCCAGGATCTCCATCGACTGTCAAAAGCATTCATAAAGAAGATCTTGACACGCCATATGTTTCTGCTGCCTATCTACAAGGTAACGAGTGTTCTTTAACAGAAATTATAGTACTTGTTATATTTTTGGTATCCCACTACTTCCTTGTATTTTTTGAAATGTATTTTTCCATAATTGCGGGCATTTTTACCTAAAAGCAATAATAAGTCTAGAACTCTACACTAAATATGGCCCGAATATGGGTCTAGCTCATATTTCGGACAACTGACCCATATTCCAAACATAAAAACAAAAATGTCAACATATAAACAAAGTATTTAAATATAATATAAGCCAAAACCCAATACATTTTAAATAGTAACACTTCTAGTACACATTGATCAGTTTTTAACTTGAAAAATTGAAATCTTCGAACATATCCCTGTAGAAGTAGCATAACGTCAGAACTAGGGCCCGGTTGTTTGAACGCTGAATAACGTAATAATATTTTTATTTATATTTGAAAAAGTGTTGATAAACAGTAGATATTTAATTTCTTGGTACAGACATACCGACTTTATGCTATCCTTTTCTATATATATATATATATATATATATATATATATATATATATATATATATATATAGTCGGTTTATAACGTCCTTCTACGTCTTCCGATTTCCAGTCGCCACTGATCCCGATCTTGCCAAAGATCGTTATCCAGTTGCCTTATCCTGATTTCTTCGTCAATTCCTCCTCTCCAACTTCTTCTTGGTCTTCCTGGTTTCCGTCTTCCTCGTGGTTTCCATTCTAATATCTGCTTTGGGAGCCGTTCTTCAGGCATCCTTTGAACATGTCCATACCACGTAAGTTGTTTAATTTTAATGTCGTCCACTATGTCATGTGTAACTCCCATAATCTCCTTAATTCTTTCGTTGGTTACTCTATCCATCCTTGATTTACCTGCCGCACGTCTCCAGTAGTCCATTTCAGTAGCTCTTAGTTGACCCTCCGTCCTCTGTTTGATTTGCCACACTTCGCTGCTATATGTGATAATACTTTTTACTATCGTATTAAATATTCGATGTTTATTAGTTTTTGATACCTGCTGGTCCCATAGAATTCCGTTCATCATAGCTATAGCTCTCCTGCCTTGAGTGCTCCTTTCCTTTATTGCTTTATCCAGTGTACCATCATTTGTTTTTTTTAACCCTAAGTATGTGTAACTCTCGCATTTTTTAATACATTGCCCATCCTCCAATTTAAGATCTTGCTGAATCCCTCCAATACACATGTATTCGGTCTTTTTTATGTTAACCTCCAGACCCCACTTGTTATATTCTTCGATTAACTTCCTTGCCACGTAGTTGAGGTCATCGTACTCCTGAGCCACCACTATTTGGTCATCTGCGAAGCATAAGGTGTACAGCGTATTATCGTTTAATGGAATACCCATAGCACTACATTTCCTTTTCCATGGTTTAAGTACTTGTTCTAAATATATTTTAAACAATGTGGGTGATAGGCAACATCCTATCTTCCTGGAGCAGAACGGAGAAATACTTATCCCATTGTTCGAGTGAGATTGGTGCAATTACATCTTTTTTCTTTTCCTGTCTCAGGGATTTTATAATTCTCCAGCTTTCCGTACTTCTCTGTCCCCCCAGAAACATGTTAATCTTGTTGCATTTAGCCTCCCATGTTTCGTTCTTCTTTAGGACTATCTTTCTTCTAACTTTTGTTTGTAACTCTTTATATTTTATCTTGTTTTCGTTGGATTTTGTATTTAAATAGGTTTTGTATTTGTCCCTTTTGTCCCTAATGTCTTGTTCAATATCTTCATCCCACCAATACGGTTTTCCTCTCTGTTTCTGTCCCCTTTCTTGGTACCCCAGTGCTTCTGTTGCTGCTTCCTGAATGCAGGTCTTGATGTGCTGATACTGTTCTTCCGTATCTTCAAACTCTACGTCACCCAGTTTAGAGTCCAGTCTGTCCTTATACAGTTTCTTAGTGCTGTCATGTTCTAGGCTGTCTATGTTGTATCTGATTTCCCCCGTTTTTCTATAGTTATTTTCGTTCATTATTTTTCCTTCGTGTCGGATTGGGAACGTTACTTTCATCTTTAGTAGGTGATGGTCACTTCCACAGGTTGCACCTCTATAAACTCTCACGTCTTGTACTTTAAGTTTTGTTTTAACTCGAGCTATAGCATAGTCTATAATAGTTTTTAATTGTCTGGTATTCTGGGTCCACGTATATTTGTGTATCATCTTATGCGGGTAAAATCCATTGAGGATGCGTAGTTCATTCTGTTCACATACTGTAATCAACCGCATTCCGTTGTCATTGGTCACTTGTTCGCCGAATGGGCCTACTGTTTGATCATGTTGTTTACTTCCGATTCTACTGTTTAAATCTCCAAGTATGATAACTTCCCTCTCGGTACCAATTTTTGTTATAATTGTATTGAGTTGCTCGAAGAATTCATCCTTCTTTGTGCCCAGTGAGTCATCGTTTATGGCGTAAACTCCTACTATTGCTATTCTGTGTCCATATATCGTTAGGTTTACCCTTATGATGCGCTCAGTGATAGCTTCCCATGAAGTTACAAATTTTCTTAATTTCTTTTTAATTAAGATCGATATTCCCTGTTGGGCGCGTTTATCCCTAGCTACACCGCTAAAGAAATGGTCATACTGTCCGAGATTCTCTGATCCCTGTCCCTTCTTTTTTGTTTCCGTTATTACGGCCAGGTCCAGGTTTTGTTCTTTAACTTCTGACAGAATTTCATTTAATTTCTGGGAGATACTCTGCACATTCCATGTTCCATAAATCATCGTCCGTTTCCTGAGCTTTTGTCGTCTTTTTTTGTTCCGTCCGGAGTTCCGAGGCTGAAGACTGGTTTCTTTAACCGTATCTTCTTTTTTATGAGTATCAGGGGGTTGGCCTGATGCCTCAACCCCCAACCTGGAGGACCAGGTAATTTTTGATCAAGGTATTCTTCCTCTAGCCTTTGATGAGCCAACATCGGTACTACAAGGCAGCAGTTTTCGCCGTATCCTGGCAGGAGCCCTTACAGGGTGCTATCATCCGGGCCAGATGAACCCTGGTTTTTTAACGAGGTTGTTACTCCTCCCCTTCCTCCTTTCCCATCTCTTGCATGATGGGACCCCAGGCTTAGGACTGGCATAGCGGAGTTTATCCTTTTCTAATTGCATTATTTAAACGAGTATCATCGGTACGTCCTTCGAACATACCCCTGGGTACGTCAATTCTGAAAACAAAGTATGAATATATGGTTGCCTAAATTTTTATTATTGTTATTTTCAATATGTAAACAATCTAACAATATTTACCGATAAAAATAAGTTTTTAAATCCTCTTTTTGTTAATATTAATTGTAAACTTCGCATTTATAGTAATTTCTAACACTTAAAAACACCGAAAAAAGTCACGACAAGCAATTAAACTGAAAGACAAGATAAGTAAATATGTTTATGTCTGTCAAACATCAAAAAAGCGTCTCCCCCACCGACCATAAACAGCCTTCAGACAAATCTATTGTTGTTTAAATCTAGAGTATGATCGAAGATTGAAATATATAAAACTGGACTGCTCATGAAAATAATTTTTTACCCCACCTTATTGGTCGCCATTAGGTGCAATGATTTGTATGGCAACATTGAATTTCCTGCTAGTTTCTTACATTGGCGTGAATGTGTCGTGTATGAATGTCAATTCTATTATTCTAACAGGTTTAGACAATAACTATCTCTTTCTATACTATATCTAAAACAATAAATCGCTCTTTCTTGTTTTACTTGACAGGTTAATTGAGTATATTCAATAAAAAATACCAGGATAATTGTTTCTGTAAAACAATATTTAACTTGAATTTCTACTTTTGGTTTCCTCAAAATTATAATTTTTCTGTTTAAAGCAACTCCAATAAAGCTAATTTTTTTTATTTTTAGATAACAAGCATGAAATGTCAGTTCTTATAAATAAATGAAAAGGCTTTTTCTATGACTGTTTACATATTTTATTTTATACAATAAAACTGTTATTTAGCAAAGTAGCTAAAATGTGAAATATGCACCAAAAACAAATCGAGACTAATTTTTTTTTAAATATCTGTCTTAGAAAAGATTGTGGAAATCAGTGGGTATTTTTGTAAATAACTAGTATAATCTACATCCTTATTCGGACATAGAGTATAAGAAATTAACCAATAAAAGTATTAAGGCATTTATATCATGAATTAATATAGTATATTGTTTAATGTAAGGTATCAAAATGTCCACATAATCTTATTGTAAAGAGAGTTTCATCATTTAAAAATAACTTCGATTAGGTCTTTGTTAAAATTATTTTCTCCTCGATGCTTTTAGGGAACTCATCTGTTAGGTATTTATATAGGATTAACAACATTCATAATAATGTTGACATTTCCTTCGTAATAACGGAGCTTTAATTTAATAGGAAGTAAAGTAACATTATGTACTAAACCATTTTTATAAAAAAAAATTAATTACTAAAGGGAATAGTATTAAAGCAGTTTATATTTAATTGTAAACAAAACAATATTTATTAAGACACTTTAAATATAAAAAAGCTTGTAAATACAAGAGAATTCTTACATTAATATAATCATTTTTAATCTAAATATATACATAAAGATTTATTACCAACTTTTAGTTTTTACACTAGGTCAAACTTTCCATTTACTTAACTGTTTGAGGATCTGGAATTGACCTTTCCTAGAGTTGAGTTTCTGAAATGGTAATCAATCGCAGCTTCTCACTACTTTGACAAAGGATTTTCATGACACAAATTTCCTATCTGAGCTAAAATCAAGAATTTTTGTTTTATTAATTAATAATATATTCAAACAAAAGGTTATTATTTTATTTTTAGACAAAACAAATACATAAAAGTAAGATTTATGTAATTTCCAAACATGCTTAATAATATTGAAAAATTTCATATTATATGCAATCATTTATTCCAATTTTAATATGGCATGTTGGTTTTTAAACGTATAATCATTTTAAATTTTAACACCATAACAGTTTCGATGTTCAGCTTTATATGTCACACACATCTAATTCAGGACTTTTTTTTGTAGAGCCAGTGTATGTTATTAAGTCCAAGTTTAGTTGTTTCGAGATGTTTACATCAAACAGTGCTTCATAGTTTTTTTCAGGCAGTTTATTTGTAAAAAGCACAGCACAAACTTTTTGCTCATCTTCTTGTATAAAACAATTTCCAGAAAAATGCTCTGAACAGAATTACTCATCTGGTGTAGAAAAGAACTATGATCATGACCAATTTGCTTCAGTCCTTGAATTTGAAGATTCTTTTCTCTTAGAAAACTAAAATATTGATAGCATTTAAAAATTATCATACATCAAATTCATAAGATTAAACTTGTTACCCTTAGATTTCCAATTTGATTCCAAGGTAAAATTTTATATAATTGAAAGCTTTATAATTTACCAATTAAATAAATTCCAATTTACCAAAAAAAAACCTTAAAGTTCACGTTCCTGTTTGAAATTTTCAGTAAAACGTAACATAAAATGCATAAAACAGCAAAATCAAAAATAAATTACACAAAATTACACTTTCACCAATATAATAAAAACTTAGGGAATTCTTGTTGCCAAAGCAATTATTTGCACGTAATGGCACGGAGCATGGTGGTGTCATTTTTATTATAAGGGAGGTATTATACATGATCAGTCCAGTTTTATATGTCAAGTTCGTGAGCTATACTAATACCATAGCGTAGATACAACATGGCCCATATTCGGACTTTCTCTTCTACATTTACCAAACAAAAATCGAGACACTAAATATGCAAGTATTTTATCACCCAGAAGAATGATTTTCAAAAATAAAATTTCCATTTACATTTTACGTTGATTTTTGCTTTCTATTGGTCTAATCTTCTTGGCCTACTTATGAGTTTTCAGGAAAAATAACATTTGTAATAGTTGAAATAGTAATGGTTAAAAATATAAAAATTTTTAATGGTTCTTAAAAAAACTGAACCTAATAATATTAATGTTGTATTGTTTATCTACCTTCGCATTTATTAAATTATCGTTTTAAAATTCGTATATTTTATAATTTTTACTGATTCGGTAGCTCACAACTCTCCTATTTTAATTGATTTCTTACTAAGCATATCAGTTTTTTTATAATGATAATAATCATGCCAATACGACAAAAGTAGAAATTTTCATACGAAATTACAAAGATCTATTTTTAATATTTTTTTTTTGAAAAATCGCATTGTAGCCTGGTTTTGGGAAAAATATTAAATAATGTGAACCACATGATTATGTTTGTATGCATTTGATTAAATACTGACTGCGAAGTAAATTTTTTTTAATTTTTGCGAATAAAATGTATGGTTATTATATTAAAAAAACTTATATCGTTTGATTCAAAATTTCAAATAATTTGACATCACCATCTTGTCTTTTTATAACTAACAATCCCGTTTATATTTTTCTAATATAGAATTTTTATTTACTTTCAGACGCGAAAAATTATGTTACATTCATCGCGACGCGGACGAATCCAATTTCACGTAGGAGTAACTCCCTGGCCCTCATTGCATGGTCAGATGTGTTTAAAGCCTCGGCGCACTATTGGATGAGTCCCAGTGAGGATATCGGGGAGGGGGGTACCCTGGGATACTCTTCAGTAGCGGCTTACATGCAGTCGAGGAAACATAGGGACTATTACACCCTGAGTCTTATTCTTAGGCTCTTTGCCGTCCCATCAGAAGAGTTGGGTGGAGTACGGCCGGTGAAAGAGGAGGAGACACGACGGGTTGCAAAAATTTCTTTCGGTCCAGGAATGGTTACGGCGGCCTCGGAAAATTCCTGGATCATAAATTCGTTTATTAAAAATTGGAGCAGAGCATGTCTTCATGGTGAACATTGATGCTAACTAACGTAAGTATTTTTTTGTATCAAGAAATATCAATTGTTTTTGATTCCTTATGTGAGGGGTGAATTGCAGCCAGTATTTTAAACGCTAGTGGAAATATGCTCTGCAATTCCGGTCCATATTGCGAAATTGCATGCAGTGTGTTATAATGTCCTACAATTCCTTGCTAGAATTGTAATTTATAAAATATTACATTCATACTACTCCAATTTTGAATCTTCCAAAAGTCTTTACACAACAAAACGGTTTATAAAAAAAAGTTGCATTAACAGTCTCCCAAAGTCGAAATTTTTTTATATTATATGTAATTTTTAAAATTTTTCTGTTACTAGCTGAAAATTTTAATACGTTTCAAGCTCAAACAAATTAGAATCAGTGCAAAATCATGTGGAAATTACAGAGCATAAAATTTTGCATATGTTTATTAAAAAAATTGATAATTTTTTAACGATATAGAGAAAATAACTTTATTAGATGGAAAAAATATGAATTAAAATGAAGTAAATGTCAAGCAGATATTTTTAAATACATAAGACTTTTTCGTAGAAAAATCAGAAACCAAACAGCACTAACCAGAATTTATAGAAACAGTAGGGTGACAGTTTGCAAACTGTTGTGGTGTGATCTAATTGGCGCCGACTAGTTTCTGATTGTTCTCCGAACGGAAGTATATTCTGTTTTCATTATAATACCCGTCTACTATATATAATCATTATTAAAACAAAATGTCTCAGTACAAATTTTCAAGAAAATAATTATATTTTGGAAAATAGCCCATGAACTCTTGATTAAATTATGCCTCTTTATACAAAATTGTTTTAATCAAGATTTAATTTATAGACCAGGGCTTATCTGTTTTTAGGTGGATGTGAAATGGAACATGGAGATTTTTGTATGAGAGCCTTCAGAATAACCTGAGTAACAATAAATTTGATATGCGTCAAGTCAAAAAGTTGGGCAACATTGTTTTTTTTTAATAAAAATATAAAATTAACGAAAAAAAAGTTTTTTTTTCAACTTTTCACTCGTGTAACTTTGAACGTATTCATTTTGGAGGAAAGTTAAAAAGGGAAAAAAGTTTCGTAATTAAATTTTGCATAAGATAGAGTTGGTTGGAAACCTCAAAATATATTTCCCTTATTGCAAAATAGCAATAATTAAAAAAAAGGGTAAAAAAACAGTTTTTTAATCAATTTTTTTCGACCATTTAAATTTCTCTGAGGACCTTCATATTAGAGCAAACAAAATTTTATGCCATGATAAAATAACACGCTAAAATTCGTTAGGATCGAATAGATAGTTTTTGCACAATAATTGACCATTTTTCAAGTTTGTCTGAGTCCAAAATATCACGTGAACGTATTTAAATTTATTTTCAACATATAGTAGGGAACTCAAATTTTCCAACAGTTGTTTGAGAATCAAAATCGGATGATTTGGATGCTCTCAGGAATTGTTTAAAGACGTTGATATTTTTGCTTATAAACAAATAGATTATCTCGGCGGATTTTCATTGGATTTTTTTCTGCAATACATGGTTTGAAAGCACTTAGAAAGATGCTTCTTTCATTTCAAATCCGTCAATTGGTTTTTGAGATACAAACGGTCAAAGTAATAAAAAATGAAAAGTACATCGCCCACGCGTGTGAAAAATAAAAAAAAGGGTGGGGAGCTCTCATTTTAAAATTGAATTCGAAGATTCAAAATACATATCAAAAAAAATTTTTATTTTGTCGGCTTCTAATGGAGCGATTTTGATCATTTTTTTAAATCAATGAACCGCGAATAATGAAGCGCAAATATCATAATGCCATGTGCCCATCATGGATTCATTTTGTTATAAACAAATGACGTTATTTATGCATCACACTTACAGCATACATAATTATTTAAAACCAAAATTTTTCAATTTTTTTAAACAATGATTGTTTAAACCATTTTGATAATTAAAGTAAATATATATTGTTATAGTATGCTTAATTATATTAATAAACAAAAATTCGCTTGGAAAGTTCAATACTGTAGGGGTAGGGTGCAGTATGCTGTAAGTATGATGTATAAATAACGTCATTTGTTTATAACAAAATGAATGCATGATGGGTACATGGCATTATGATATTTGAGTTCCATTATTCGCGGTTCATCGGTTTAAAAAAAAATGATCAAAATAGCTCCATTACAAGCTGAGAAAATGAAAATTTTTTTCAGATATGTATTTTGAAGCTTCGAATTCATTTTAAAATGAGAGCTCCCCACCCCTCATTTTTTCATTTTTCACGCGCATGGGCGATATTTTTTTCATTTTTTATTGAAGTTTCCGATAACATAAACATTTAAATATTTGTATCAAAAAAGAACTCGGCAAGATAAAGTTTTTGGTTCAAGAATCAGGTCTGTATTGTTTATAGATTCACCGTAACAGGCTGTCAACTTTGACAGTTTGTATCTTGGAAACCAATTGACGGATTTGAATTTTTTTTCACGAAAAGAAGCGTCTTTCCACGTACTTTCAAACCGTCTATTGCAGAAAAATATCCAAAGAAAATCCGCCGAGATAATCTATTTGTTTATAAGCAAAAATATCAACAATGTCTTTAAACAATTCCTGAGAACGTCCAAATCATCCGATTTTGATTCTGAAAAAGGCGTTGGAAAACTTGAGTTCCCTACTATATGTTGAAAATAAATTTAAATATGTAAACGTGATATTTTAGACTCAGACAAACTTTAAAAATGGTCACTTTTTGTAAACGATTCGAATTGCAATATTATTGGGCAAAAACTATCTATTCGATCCTAACGAATTTTAGAGTGTTATTTTATCATGACATAAAGTTTTCTTTGCTCTAATATGAAGGTTCTCAGAGAAATTTACATGGTCAAAAAAAATTGATTAAAAAACTGTTTTTTTTACCTTCTTTTTTTTTAATTATTGCTAATTTGCAATAAGGGAAATACATTTTGAGATTTCCGACTAACCGTATCTTATGGCAAATTTAATTACGAAACTTTTTTTCCTCTTCAACTTTCCTCTAAAACGAATACCTTCAAAGTTACACGACAGAAAATTTGAAAGAAAAAGCGGTCCTTTTTCGTTAATTTTATATTTTTTTTTTAATAAAAACAATGTTGCCCAACTTTTTGAATTGACGCATATCAAATTTATCGTTACTCAGGTTATTCTCAAGGCTCTCATGCAAAACTCTCCATGTTCCATTTCACATCCACGAAACCCCAATATTTTACAGATAAGCCCTGGTCTATTAATGCATCTACAGGTTTTTGCCTATGTACTTTTAAATCTCTGCATATATTGAATGTATGGTGCTGTTAAAATTTCAAAATGTCTTATATAAGTAACTTAAACATGTTTTTTTTTTGTTTCAGATACAGTTTGCTGGACAATTCGCGCGCTTTTTGCTTGTAGGATAAGATCCATTCAATAAATTAATATTAGTATGTTTTTAATAATAATAAATTTTTAACGAGTCCACTAGTATGTGCGACACCTCCATGACTCTTAATTCTAAGACTGTAAATATCGAGTAATCGATAAGTTCAAGTCGAAAATAAAGATCATGGAGATGATGAGTGTAGTCCTCCGTTACCATTCTTGTTCTACAGGTCAAAATTTAACATAAAGTGCGTGGCGCGTGTGAAGAGATTCTACTCTTCACGGGTTTTTCCTAAACATCGTCGTCGTTTAGAAGTGCGGTACAATTAGCTTTTGAAGACAATCGGATGTCTGGAAAAGGCTTGACAGCCGGCTGTCTTTGGGTACTTCGACACCCAATTTTGTTCGTACCCTGAAGAGTAGGATCGAGAAGAAAGAAATCGACGTCATCAAGCAAGGAAGAAGATAATGTTATCGTGCAAATGGAGATGGATAAGGAGGTAACTAAAGGGCTGTTCTTTTGAGTCATTATCACTTTCACTTCTATCACTTGAAGTAATCATGATCACTTCAGCCCAATGACAAGTATATGCATATTCAAAAGAACATGAAGTTATCAGTTTCACTTTGTTCACTTTGATCAATTGATAATTACTCAAAAGAATATAGCCTAAATATAATATTGTTAAGTTAAGCAGAGGTGTATTTAATTAATTGTAATTGATTTTTTTTTCTGATTACATAGGCGTCCTTTCTAACGTGGCTTTTCGATCCGATTGAAAAATCCTATGCAGTTTTATCAAGTTGGAATTCACGTAATAAACAGTTTAAATTGAAATTTTTATTGAATGCAATATTTCCACTGTTATAGAAATGTTGCTTGTTGTTTTCTATCAAAATGTCAAGTAGATATTACTCCATCGGATTAGAAACAAGATCATCCTCCATAAAAAGAAGAAAAACAGAATAATGTTATTAAAACCCATGGAGAAAGACTCTCAAAAGAGAAACATATATCGAAATGAAATACCATACCTTTCAAATTGATAACAATTCTTGAAAATTTACTTTTTACCTAAATTTTTAAAGCCCTTGAACGTTGACAGTCCCCCATTTTAGTCGGTAGCAAATTGACTTAGCTAGCTGGATGTGTGTAGTAAATGTAGTAATACATTATGGATTCAAATTTTGATAATATCAGGTTTTAAATGCATATCTGTTTAGATTATTGAGATTTGATTTTTTCCAAATTTTATTAATGCGTTTTTTATATGAAACATTCTGTAACTATATTTAAATGTGTTTTTCAAAATATTGGAATATGAAACATGCCAGTTTCTATACTTTGGTGTCCCGATATAGCAGAATTTCGATCAAATTCAAGAATTATAGTTAGTTAAAATGTCTTCCATATATGCGAAAAAGGTAATTTTTAAAAATTCAAATATCGGAAACGTGGAAACGTGGCCATGTTATACTATAAATTTTTGAAATATCCTTTATAAAAAATGTTTTTCTGGAAATGCAGCTTTATCTATGTATATGATTAGAGATATTTTAAATAAATAATAAATTTTTAAATAAATGTTTAGCTATCTGGATTACTAAAAGACAGCATCACCAGGTTTATATTCTTATAAATCTTTTATTATGAGTATTATTAACAACTCCTAAAATATAAGGAGTGGTCGGTATTATACGCTGATAATGTTCTGGAAACTATTTTAGGAATATTTTTTTATAAATGCAATAACAAATAAGGGTAAATAGTCAAATTATTTTTCTTGAATATTATTGTTGAATATATTTACTAACAAACAATAGTTAACACATATACTGTATATATCTAATCATATTTTGTAACTAATGATAAATTTTCTTTGTTTCAGGATAGTAAAAAGCCGGGCCGCGTATTTTTCGGGATGGCATAAGACACGAAAGATTTGCATGCGTTAATCTATTCAGTCTTTTTTAGTCTAACGTACAGAAAAGATTGAATAGATCGTTACAATTTTTTAAAAACACCAATAATAATTATTCTTTCTTGAATCAGTTTAATTTGAATTTCACATGGAACAAAATCCGGTTAATAATGCACTGTCTTGCGTGTCTGTTTGGTTGTTATTCCCTAGGACAAGTTGTTGCAAAGAGCAGTTGTTTTTTGGAACTGTCTCGGGGACTACAATTAAGTGCGATCACGAAAATTTAAAATGTTCGGGACACAAGCTGGATTAGGGCAGCCTGCAGAATTGACTAAGGTAAAATACTTTATTTTTCATGTACACTTCGCAAACAAATTTAAGTTTTGAAATTTCTATATCTTAGCCAGTTTTTATCCGTATTGAATTCGCACTCATGGTTGTATTTTGTTTTAAAGTAAAGTCATATATATTTTACTCTCTTGTCCAAATCATTTGACTAATCTACATGCAATTTTCACTTTCTTTTTCATGTTTCAGTGTTTAACAATACTGGTATTTGAGAAAAAATCTTTATCTAAAAATACGACATTCAATTGTCATCATCGCTACTTTATGTTAATTTTAAATACATATTGCCGAGTTTAGGTAAAATTCAACAACGAATTTTTTTTCCAAAATTCAAATTATTATTAGTCTCATTATGTCAATTGATAGACAAATTGTTACTGACCCGAGCCGTTCTGGTTAATCCAACTAAACTTGCAAATATAGTTGTTTTTTCTTTAGAATAAAAATAAAGTTTTAAAAACACATTAGGAAGTTTTATAATTTTTATATAATCACTGAATAAACTTAGAAAAAACGTATGATATTAATGATAGGCTTGAGGGGTTCTGGTTTATATAACTTCTATGAGTTGGTATCACGCTGATACAAGGTTAAGGGCCAACTTTAAATTTCCTTCGTCATGTTATATAAAATTATTCTCCCTAAAGACATTAAATTGACAGCATAAAACATTAAAGTATGGGAAAAACTAATTATTTTGATATTAATTTACACACAAATTGTTCAAAACACTACAATAAAATAATATTTTCTGCAACTTTAGGCTAGCAATAATTGACTGACCTAGGGAAATTTCGAACTTCCTAAATCAAATCTTCGATGTCTTTTTACATTATTTGTCTATCAGATCGATGAGTTCTCTCAATACTTTTGACTTAATGTGAGTAAGCAATTTAAATTAAACCATTATTGCTATGTCCAAAACGATAATGCGTATGAGATGAATTGAAAATTCCATTTATTCGATCCTCTAAATCCCTAGAAGTTGTTAAATAAACCTTATCTTCAACATATCTTCATACTGAAAAATCCGTTGGGATCAATCCAGGTAAATTCAGCGGGCGGGTTACTGATAATATTGTCTGATACATTATTTCGTATTCAGCCATTGGGTTTGAAGCCATTCTAAAATTTGACGCATCTCCGATCCCGATGTGTAAACAGTATTTATTTTTTCTCTTTTCGAATAAATTATTGATCTTTTTTATTTTGTTACAATTAACATAAAAAATAATATTGATATCCTTATACCGGTAACTCCAAATTATAAAAAATGTGGTAACTCTGCCAATGGATATCAAAGAGCCAACTTTTAGCTAATTTAACGGACCTAGTGTGGATTACCCCATCGGAAATAGCAATAGTTCTATCACTTACATTGCCCTCCTTATATAATACTATATGTATTTTATTTAACAAGGGCGTATCCAGAATTTCTTTTAGGGGGTCCATTCAAATTTTATTGTCGCAAAAATTTAGTATACATTTTTTTTTTAATTAAACAATTCTCAAGATCAGGGTCAAGGTCACCATCAGATGGGCCGTTTGATTTCTTACAACTTTGGTCTGAAATATTTTTCTCTAAAATGTTTTGCTGGTAAAATATTCTACTGTTCCGGTACTTTTGGGACACCCTGTATGAAGAAAGTTCCAAAAGGTTTAAAGTCAGATTCACTAAGAAAATGTAAGATTTAAACCCGATCTAGATGCCATGAAATTTAAATCTCCTAGTCAGCCAGTTTTTTTTTACTTATTAGACTGTCATAATTTATATAACATATGTCAACAAATAAATGCTTATAGAGGGATATTAAAGATAAGAACCTTGCGATAAAGCCTTGAAATATCTAAGGAAAATTGTTGTATACTGAAAATAAATAAAATTCACAAAATGATTTGTTATGCTTGTATTTTCAGGGTTTAAAACTTGCTTGACTTATTGTTGCTACCATTTGCTGCCAATTTAGGACGGTTCTAAAATTATACCATGTTAGTGAATCCGGTTGTTAATTTTTAAGATACAAAAACTAAAAAATCTGTAGAAATTTTTATTTATTTCTAACCATAAATTACATATTTCTTTATAAATAAAATTACATTAATGTGTTCTGATAAATTTTTATGTAATATCAAATAAAATTACAATAATCACCATTTTTGCCTATACGGAACCGTTTTGAAATAAACAGAAAAGATCCTTACAACACTCATTTTTAGAAAAAGCTCAAGGCCACTTTGGTGTAATTTTATTAGATAAATCTTAATAATTCATTAGGACTTCTGCATACACTGATATTGGAAACGAGGAAAATTATTCTAAATCAACAAAAGTTTCCTAATTTATAATTATGCTATATTTATTTTAAATATTAAAATCTTGTATTTTAAAAACAGCCTTTACGACATCTAACTACGAGATGAAAACCCTTCACGATTTTTTTTTTTAAATTGGCTTTCGTAAGAAAATGAAATTGTGATTTTCTTTCCACTTTAATGTATTTATATTTATAATATTTTTGTTGTGTAATTAACAGTTTTTCTCTATTGTTCCAGGTAAGTCCATGCATGCTTTCTTTCCATGGGAAAAAACAAATTATGACATCGGAAAGCGTGTTAGTGAAAAGTGCCGAACACCAACGATTGAGATCAATTTGACAAGATCTATTTGTGTGTGCATAATGTTACGAAGGAAGACTAACGAACCAAGGACCAACAGCCAACTGAAGTAGTGTGGAGTATGAGAAGTATAATTTTTTTTATATGGTTTAAAAATTTATATAATGGTCATAGTTCTTCTAGATCGTTTTTTTTTTAAATAGCAGACTTACAAATAATTTACTACAAAACAAACATTTTTACACTGAGTGTAAAAAGTAGATATTTAAAATAGATGCAATATTCTTACTTTAAATGCTGATTTTTTTTTTAATTTTGACTGTTTAATATTAATAGGCACTTATAATTACAATACTGATTGTCACAGCATAAGAGTCATTTGTGTAAAAATTTTAATGTTATTTTTTTCTGTTTCAGGTACATTGGTAAATTTTGAATAATCACTATAAGAAAACAAGTTCTGTGATTCGAATATTAAAATTAAGAAATCAATCTAGAGGAATTTTTTTGAAAAATATGTTACTTCAGTTGTTTTAAAACACTTTTTTCAGCATTTAGCAACAAATTCGCATTTTCCAAATATACACACCACAGAATGTCAAATATTTGTGTTAAAAAATAAAGGGAAACTTACCCTTTTGGTCACTTTGTCTGATTAATTTGCACTATTTTTTAAAGAAGTAGTTATTTCTGGCCAAAATAACTACAACTTTATAAAATTGTGTCAATGAATACATTTAGAATCAGATAAAGTAACCTTTAAGACCCGACGTTCAACCATTTAAGAGTTCATCTCTCTATTCTCTTATTTAGAACGTTGTTTGATTAAATTTTACTAATGTCTTTTTTTAGGATTACTAATTTTTTTCAGAGTTAATCATTATACATTATTTTTTTCAGGATATTTTTATTTTTAAAACTAAGAACACATTGATACCTAATATGTGATAGGTGTAGGTGTTTTCTTGACAGCTGTTTACGTTTCAGGTTTTTTAGGTATGTAGAATTATAATAAGTAAGCAGCTGTCTGTTGTTGCTCTATTGGGAGCCGTACAACACTGATGAGGACCAAGGAAGGTCGAAACAGTTGCCGAGGCCTAGGAGAACATGTATTAAAGGTAAGCTGATTCACAAAGTGTAATTACAATATTTATACATTAATTGATTTTAAAAATAGTCAAGTGCTATTTGAACTAGCTTAAGAAGTGTTCAGTACTATATTTTAAATCAGCCAATTTACTAATTTAATAATTTAACAAGTGCTGAATCAAAAGTTTCTTTCTTTTTTTAGAATCATGTTAGGTAATACGCTAGTAATTATGAACATTCTATATTTTGTTTAAATTCTCCTGTTATTTTTTTGCACGATATGAAGACATTGGAGCATGATTTTCATAACTTTTTAAAATTTTTATTGAACTAAATTATCACAAAAGGTAATTTATATTTTCACATTTCATACTTTATTTACTCTAATTTTTAACACAACATAATTGGACCTCAAAATTTTGTTGTCGTTTTTTGGGACTTATAAAACACTGTAACTGTATCAGATATCAGCTATCAGTTCTTCCTTTTGAGAGAAAAGACCGAGACAAACGGACATACGAATAGACAGAGGGACTTACACCGAGTTGTTTCTATAAGTATACGGAACCTTAATCTTATCTCATTAGCCTTGTTCACTCCATCCTTGAATATATATGCTTCTATTTTCTTCTGTTCTCTGTCTTTCTCTCACACAACCGAAATGTGTCAAGTCGTCTGTCAGCCGCAATTTCCGCAATATCTTTAATCTTTGTTTTTTGCCGGATCTACATGTTTCACTTTCAATCTCTTAGGGATATGTCGAGCATTTGCCATAGCTCTTTGAGTACTTCTTCTTCTTCTTCCTCTTTTATTTAAGACGGCGTCTTGTTTTTCTGCTATATTAAGCCTCCTGTGATGTTGATGTCCAACATTCGTGCCATCGTTTTGGAGGTCAACCAGTGGGTCTTCTAGTATTTGGTATCTCGTTCTTAGCCCATTTTTCCCTTCCTGGTATAGATTTTTATTGCTTGATACATCAACTCCCAAGTATCTGCAAGACATGCTTTGTCTGACAGGATGGTTCTTCACCACCAATTTGCATCTGACAGGATCTTTTGAAATTACCATCGTTTCGGTCTTTTCTGTAGATATTTCCGTATTTAAATTTTTTGATGCGGTCTGGAATCGGTATAGTAGTCGTTGCAGATCGTCTTCATTTTCTGCCAACAGTAAGGCGTCGTCGGCAAAACATGAGATTTTTAAAGATTTTCGTTCCATTTTGTATCCTCCATTGACTTCTTTTACATTTTGGATTATCTTGTCCATAATTAAATTAAAGAGAAATGGATTCATACTGTCGCTTTGTCGTATTCCCGTCATGATAGGTATTTCCTCTGTTACTCCTTGTTGTGTCTTTATGCGTGTTTATTGTTTTTATTTAGCTCTTCAATTACCGTAATATAGTTGTGGTTAACGCCATTTTCCTGAAGTATTTGCAAGACGTCTTTAAGTCGAACTCTATCAAACGCTTTTTTAAGATCCACTAGGCAGATGAAAAGAGGTTTATTGTATTCTATCGATTTTTCAATAGTCTGTCGGATAATGAAAATCACATCAATTGTCGATCTGTTCCGTCTAAACCCGTGTTGTTCTTCACTCATTGTAATTTTTCTCGTTAGTTTTGAAGTCATCATTTTTGTTAATAATTTGCTTGTACTGTTTAGTAGTGTTATTGTTCTATAATTGTTGGGGTCATTCTTATTCCCCTTTTTGAAGATGGGTATAGTCAGGCTGTTCCTCCACTGTTCTGGAATACTGCAGGTTGATAGAATTTTGTCGAAGAGTATTGTTAGTGCCTTTTCTAGTTCAAGGCCCCCATATTTAAGCATTTCATTGGAAATATCGTCTGTTCCCGGAGCTTTTCTATTTTTCAGTTTGGTCAGCATTTCGTGTACGCCTTCTATTTTTATGTTCTCGTCTTCTATTATCGGTTTTACCTTATCTAAATCTATTTGGATGTCCTCATTATTATATTCCTGGTTATTGTAAAGGCTCTGCATGTATTATTTCCAGTTTTCTGCTGTTATAGAGTTGATTACCACTTCTTCGTTGACTTCTTTTTTCCTATTTCTTATTACGTTCCAAACTTTCCTTTGCCCTCCGTATAAATTCCTTTCCATTTCGGGGAAAAACCTTTCCCAGTATGTTTCCTTTAGGTCTTTAATCGCGTTATTAATTCTATTTCTCACGGCTTTGTATGCTGAGTATTCTTCTTGCGTTCTTATATTTTTGTATTTTAAGTATGCTTCCTTCTTTTGTTGTGCCAATGCCTTTACTTCTAAAGTGAACCAAGGTTTGTTGTTTCTTCTCCCATTTATGTTTGTTGTTCTAGTACCGAGTGCTTCTTTTGTACTATCAATTATACTTATCTTGATTTTGTTACAAGCATCACTATATGGTATGGTATAGCATTTTTGTTGATGTTTCCTTGAACGATTCTATGTTAAACTTTTCGATGTATATCGGAGGCTTTTTCTTTGAGTAGGTTTCAATTTATTCATTGTTTGTTTGTTTGTGATGGTTCATGTCTCGGCTCCGTACTATTCACAGACTCGTCCCCTAAAGAACATGTGTAGATTTTTGTTCTTGAGTTATCATATGTCCAAGATAGGTGAACATTTTCTATATTTTATATGAGAGTCTACTTTACGTATCAGTTTTGTCTTAGCAAAGTTCATATTGAATCCAATTTTAGCAAAATTTATTTAATTCAGTAAGCATGCTTTGCAGTTTTCTCTAGGTGTTTTAACAACGATAAAATCGTCTGCTTATCGAAGATGATTAATTTTAATAAATGAGTTGTAGACTTGTGAGAGCAGACTACTAGGTCTATAGTTTTAAAGATTTTCTTTATCTCCTTTTTTTTGTAGATAAATATTATAATTGCATTATTCCAGTTTTTTGGGATTAAACATTCATTTAAGTCTGTATTGAATAGTTCACAGAGCTTAGTTCTGAGTATATTTGCTCCTTCCGTTATCATTACAATGGGTACAGAATCCTGCCTAGGAACTTTATTATTTTTCATGTGACGTAGAGCCTCCTAGTTCTTGTGGTGTGATATCTGATATTTCTTTCGATCCTGTGTTGAGTATTGGTCGTGTATGTTCTGATATTTCAGAGTGAATGTATGCTATTAATAAAGTTACTGTAAAATCAATATATAATTTGCAAGATGTCCTCTTGATTTCTTGTTTACTGACCATCCCCTGCTTTCAAACTATTTTACTTTGATTTCTAAGGCTTTTGATGCCTCTGTTCTTTCCAATTACTATTACTACTTCCATTTCTTAGCATCCATTCATGTTTTTCTTTATCAGTTTTCAGATCTCTGTGCATTCTTTTTTATTTTCTTGTTTGCTGCTGCTTTACTTTTCATTTTATTTTCGTATTATGACTAAGTTTTTCTATTTTCTTTGATTTTTTTTTGAGTGACATTTTCAGCATTGTCTCTAATTATTGATGTTATTGTTTCATATTAATAGGAATTCAATATTTACATAAAAGCAAATAACAGTGGGATTATTACTTTTTATACTTAAAAAGTTTATAAAGTGACAAAAACATATACTATTTAACATATATGATTTTTTACTTTAAAAACTATTTTTTTTCTATAACTTTTTGGAATTACGGGAATTACAGAATTCTTTAATTACGTCGAGGTATTTCTTAAATTCTTAAAAGAATAATAGATTTTTGCTGAAAATTGAGTTGCCTTCTAATTTCATCACTTGGGAAAGCTTTAAAATATACAAGTAGCAAAATACATATCAAATGTTTTGGAATGTTACCAATTTTCACTTTATATGTTTTTTTATAATGATACTTCTTGGTTTAACTTAAATTTACGATATCATTCAACTTTTTGTCATGAAAATATCTATAATCTTTAGTTTTTCAAAAAAAAAATTCTGTTACATGCTTTAATTGAATTTTTATTTTTTAACTCACATATTCCTTCGTTTTTTTTTATGCAATGAATTTTTTTTTGTGGGATATTTTGTATCTGATATAATTTTTAGACTCCAACATAAATTTACAGAGAATTTTTAAATTTGTAAGTTGTATCTTAGTAGTGCAAGTTGTGCAAAATTTTTTTGTTGCTTTATCCGAAAATACAAATTTTTCTTAAAAGGAAAAATAATAAATTTCGAACTTCGGTCATTTCCTATTAATTGGAAATTTGAGGTTTTTTCAAAAAATTACAAAAGTATATTTAAGTCCTTTAACACCAACTTGAACCACTGAAAAGCAAAAGTGTGAAAAAATACCTATTTTTTTTTAATCTTGATATTTCAAAAACACTTGTTTTATTTATTACACAATCGCGCAATCTCCCCTAACTGGTTGGCTATTTATCCTTGGAGTAAAAACCACATAGGTAGAGGAATATATTATAAACTTTTTTAATTATTTTAAAATGTTTGCTTATTGTAAATACCTGGTGGATAAAAAAACAAAAATACATCATTTCGTATAGAAATCTAAATATCCTTTCGTTTTTTCTTTAAATTATTCCGCAATATAAATTTTAAAAAGAAAAAATAAATAATCAAGAGAGGTACATACACTATTAGGAAATTCTATTGAGCTGGATAATTGACTTTTAGAGTAGAAGCCGTGTAGATAAAAAAGAATTAAATTACATTTGAGATTAACCTTGTTTTTGTGTTGATCTTTACTAACATTTTTGTTCCAGGCTTTGAAGCCAGGCTTCGAAGTGTCTAACAAAATTTTAAAGATGTACATTTCTTTTCATTCTTAATGTTATATGATAATTTTATTAATTACTATATACGCGAACAAAATAAATTGTTATTAAATGATGAGGTTTTGGGCAAAACATTTCTTCAAACCTTTGTTAAGGAAAAATATAGCGCAACACTTTTTGTAGACGAATTTTGGTGTGAAAATGTTACGTTCACCGAGGAAATTTAAATTTTTTCTGTAAATATCCCATTTAAAATAAAATTTTTTCAAATAACTCGAGAAAACTATAAATCTTTCTATAGACAAACAAAAAATAAAACTTGTAGACAAATATATTTTTTTTAATTTCAGGTGAACCATGCAAGAGGCAAATGATGTGTATACACACACACATAAAGTAACTGTACTGCCCAGCTCAGAACAAAAAAAAAGTTAGCTGCCTAGGACAAAAAAGGTTAGTTCATGGCTCCTCTGTGCACAGGCACGCCAGTCTCTGGAGTATGGAGAGCTACATAATGGCCTGCCACTGAATAATTTTTGTTCATCATACAAGGGTCTTACCACTGCAGTATACAATCAATGTACAATGTGTGATTTTAATCCCCACGGCTTGCCTAGTGCCCGTTTCGTTACCTTTGGAAATAACTTTCTGCAAATGTAAGTTTTAGGTAAGTTGCATCTAGAATTATATCTAGACATAAAATACCCCATAATCAAAGGTTAAATAATATAAGTGTATACTTCTGAGGACAGTATACAGTGCTCCACACGCAGCATAGAGAGGGCGAATAAGGGATCATGTTCTCTCTCGCTCTTGACGTTCACGTCACGCTCAACCACGCACATAAAAACTGTACTGATCGTCTTCTAATAAACAGAAAATGTCCGGACCATGCATGGATTTAGATAATAAGTCCAAGAGACCATGTTATGCGCCATTTTGGGGAAAGTGAAGTTATAATAACAGTGAATACGCTGTCGCCACTGAAAAATTATACCGACTAAATGTAATCGTTTACCTCCAACTGACTGCTTTACAATTTTACAATACTTTTCGACCATTGTTCTGAATGGTCCATATTAGTCAGGCATGTATTGGATTTTATATTAAAAAAACAATCGAAATGTAATATTCAGTAGTGCAATATTTCCTTCGTCGTTCGAGTTTTGGAATTCTTGACGGGGAAACGGACAATTGAACCTTTACCTTTAAAATTAGTGTTCCGGACAGTCCGAATCACTAAAAAGTCTATTTAACCCATCTCTAAAACAGATTGTGTTTTTGCACGACGGATTTATGCCACAAACTACGATTTGGCACAAAAAATACATACAGAATTTGGCACGATGAAACTCATTGCGGCGACGATGTTCGATAAAAATGTACTAAGTCTGTGGGCCTATTTTACCTTTTTTTTCTGAACTTCGATATGTGGTGGCAATATTATCGATTCTGATTTAACATTTCTACTTAAGTCCCTCCAGTGAAGCCATAGACATATAAATATAGACCGCGGATCCTGTAGAAGCGCATTGGCACCATAGAGAAGTCAGTGGTTGGCTCTCGGTCTAGAAAGAGACAAAGCGTTTTCGATGAATAGGTTTCTCTTTTCTATCCCCCGGGGTAGAAAGAGAGATGATAATCATCGAAAACACTCTGCCTCTTTGTAAAGGAGAGCCGACTAAGGAAGTTGGAGGTATCCCTTCTAAATTCCTTCGATCCAACGTACTCCTACAGGATCCTTGTATCATTATATTGGCTGTATTCTTTAGAGTATTTATCAAATGATCAAAGTGAAACTGATAACTTCATGTTCTTTTGAATATACATTTACCTGTCATTAGAAGTATATTCTTTTGAGTAGTTATTACTTTCAGTTTTGTCACTTGAAGTAATCATGATCACTTCGACCCAATGGCAAGTAAATGAATATTCAAAAGAACATGAAGTTGTCAGTTTCACTTTGGTCAGTGATTATTTACTCAAAAGAATACAGCCTAGGTCGAAGTGATCATGATTACTTCAAGTTATAGAACTGAAAGTGATTAATGACTCAAAAGAATAGCCCTATTATGTCTATGGGTGAAGTAAAGTTTGGCCTTCTTTAACCACACTTTTTTTTTATACTTTTTTACTTTAATTTGTTTATCGCGATTATCTATTTTAAACATTATGCATTTACGTAAATATGGCTCATTTTTATTCTAGAATTAGTTTTATATCAGGGGTGTTTTTAGGGGTTCTTCTGGCAATATATTTTAAAAATTCTGTGATAAAAAATAGTGATATCGTGTTAAAAAATGTTAAATCTCAAAGATCCAATTTGTACAACAATTGGTTTAATAAACAGTGTATTTCAAGGAAGTATATGTTGTGGGACGATTTGCGATACTTAAATCAAACGTTTTTTACAGAATCTCAGTACTTATTTAACAATGTAAAAGTTCTATGTATAATTCTAATTAAGACACCTAAAAATCACATTGCAGCCAATGACACTTGGGCAAAAGGTTGTAACAGTATTAAAGCAATATATCTGGAATCTCGAAGTAAAGTATTCCCAGTGAAACGGACCAAAGAGAGCTCCTCTTGGGTACTTTTATGTAATGTTCTGAATGATATAAGTATTAAAGATTTTGATTGGGTACTTATAGTAAGAGATTCTACTTTTGTTATTATGGAAAACTTTAGGTATTATGTTGCACCTTTAAATGTAAATAAGCAGCATTATTTAGGACATCCTGTGAAGTTTTGGAGTACAATTTATAACAGTGGTGATGCAGGATATGCTTTAAGTAAAGGAAGCATTAAAATGTTTAAAAAGAAGATTCGAAAGGACAAATGTATGGAAAATAGTTATCGGAATAAAGAAGATTTTTTTTTAGGTAAATTGGATAGGGCTGTAAGTGGAAGTTATAAAACCTACCATTATGTATCAATAATTATAATTTTAATAATATTCCAATTTAGTGAAACTTCTTTTATAAAAAAATAAGTAAATTTGTATCAAGTAAAAATGTAACAAAATTTAATTTTGCTCTTATAAAACTGCACCAGTATTATTGAAATTTGCAAATCGCTGTTTTAAAAACTTACTTATTGTTGTTTGCAATTCTAACAATTTTATTCCATGAAGGTAGAATATTTTTTAAAAAGTATTTTTTTAGGCAAGTATTTGGCTACACTAAATATTACACCGGTGGAAACAGTGGATGATAAAGGTCTGTCAGTCTTTCATCCCTACAGTTGGTATCATGTATTTTATCCAGGAGAAAACTACTATAAAACAAGTGTTTTTCATGTAAATTGTTGTAGTAAAAGATCTATCTCCTTTCAGGTTAGTTTTACCATTAAAACAAAGTATATGTTTTTAGCAGACTATTTATCAATGGGTCACCTTGTATAGTTTGCAGTGGCGACTCGTGACTGTTCAGACAGGTAGTATAGTTTGCAGTGGCGACTCGTGACTGTTCAGACAGGTAGTGCTAATACGTTGAACAAAATATAGGATTATTATCAAACATGTAAAACAACAATTTCCTTAACTCTGGTCATAGTAAGAAGGATTTAGCTGTTTTAGGCACCTTTTGAACTGGTCATAAGTGCGCCCTTTTTTATAACCGTTGAAAGCAGGTTGTAGACTCTAATGCAGGAGTAATGGTGTGACTTTCCTTACAGAGAGGAGGTATATCTTGGAATGAAAAGTTTATCACAGTTTTTTGTGGGATGGGTGTGAATGTCAGAATTCTGAGTAAAACGGTCACTACAGCTGAAGATGTAGCTTCAGCACTTAAGTATATATACTTATTGATGATGGTGTCAATATGTTGTTGTCTTTGAAAATGTCTCTTCAGGATAACAGGCTTCTCAGTCCAAATATCACTCTGAATATTCTTTTTTTTTGAGTTAAAAAATCTCTGTTTATGTTGATTGTTTGGCCTATATTATTGCAGTATAGCTCAAGTGTGGATAGCGCAAAGTATGCCTTGATTAGCTTCGCGCAAACATGATCCAGCCGAGGTTCCAATCTAAGTCTGAAGACCATGTAGAAGCTCAAGAATTTGATCAATGTTTTTTTCCCCTTTCAGTTACAGCGAGATTTTTTCCCACTTCCACTTTGTGTTTCATTTTTAAATTGGACAATGGCCATCTTGATTCTGTTATTCTAAGTTTTTCCTTTAAAAAAACGGACCATAAAAGTTCTTTAAAAAACTAACTTCTTTGTAGTCATAGTGACAAATAAAACGTCTTTTAGTAACAAAACAGAAAACACACTCACCTAGAAAAATAAATAATATAAATACACAATAAATAGCTTATATAGATGATATATTTGAGTCGACGATTAAAACAGTTTAAAACGCGTCATAATAAATGTATCAAAATAAAAGTCTTTCAGATTACAATAAGTACACTGACAAACCATACCAATTAAAAAATACATCAAAACGAGAAGTACTTAAAAAACATTAAAAACATAATTCTAATTACATCAGTGTAATTCAATATCATGCTAAGTCTGCATTAATAAAATCATTAAGTGAATAAAAGCTATTTTGTACCAGTATATTTATAATTTTGCTTTTAAATATTCCTAATGATAGGCTCTTTAAATACAAAGGAAGCTTATTGTAAAACGGAAGAGTTTAAAAATTAGAATATTGACTTTTGTTAGATGTACAAAGTCAGATGACGAGTGAAGCATGTCTAGTGTTGTAATTATGCATGTAAATAGTTTCTGCCTTTCATGGATCCACAACAGACATCTGAATATATACTAATGGCAGTGTTGTAATGTTAAGATTTCTAAAATGCAGACCCATTATTATTTGCACGGATTTCCTTTGTAGGCTGAAGAGTTTGCTAGAATGTAGCGAACGTCCCCAGATAAAAATTACATATGAAAAATAAAATGGAGAGGAAGATACTGAAATAGGCGCTCATACATGTTTGATGATTTGCTACTTGCACCAAATTTCTCAAGGAAAACACTTTTTTTTGAAATTTTGCTGGAAATAAACTG
The DNA here is from genome assembly GCA_034092305.1 of Diaprepes abbreviatus. NCBI lineage: Eukaryota > Metazoa > Arthropoda > Insecta > Coleoptera > Curculionidae > Diaprepes > Diaprepes abbreviatus. The sequence goes on along the minus strand of JASJET010000103.1, from coordinate 39,825,373 downwards.
AATGTCTTCATCCCATTACCATTTTTATTCCATAATGCACTCCTAAGAATTCAGTGGTCTGCCAGTCCTCAGTCAGATTTGTCTTAATATGATATTTTATTTTAATATTGTGACAAAATTGAATAAAAACAAACTTATGCTAAATTTAAAATAAAATATTTTTTCTTAGAACCGCTAAGTGTAGTGAAAACAAACATGAACGCCAAAATAAAAAACTAATGTCAAGTCAAATTGAAATTCAATTCAAATCACAATGTGATATACACAAGTCAAATATAAAATAATAATTAAAACTACATCAGACAGAATCAATCTAAAATACTCATTGAAATCTAAAGATATTCATTAAAACAGTAAAAGCTATTTACGATCAAAAGTTTTCTTAAAACCTGTCAAAGGCAGTGTCCTTATTTATTCTAACAGAATATTAAAAAATTTTATTGTTCAATATGCCGGGCCTGGACGTTCTGATGCTTATAGTGAATTCTCCTGTGTATCTCAGAGAAAAGTTAAAGTCTAGAACATGTGTAAATGGTGTAGATACTCGTAATGTTTATTTGCCGAATGTTCCTAGACATAGAACGTCTCTGTATAAGAGATCATTCTGCTATACTGCAGTGAATGTTTACAAATCAATTCCTCGTGCTATTTGGTTAAAATTAATTTACAGCTTTAAAAGACCTTACAAAAATTTTTTAGTTAAACAGGCTGTTTAGAGAATGTTAAACTTATTTATTCCTGACTATAATGAAATGTTTAATTTGATTTTGATTATTACCCTCCAGATATTGGCTATTTGTTCTTAATTTGATTGAATATTGTAATATTTTGTTCCTTTTGGTGTACTTGTACAGAATATGTATTTGGTAAAATTATTTTTAAATTTTAATCTTTTTAATCTATAATTTATATATTGTAAAGTTATATTGTACTCGGTTGAGCAGAGCAGTTTTACTGAACATCGCCGAGTCTAAAATAAAGACTTTTTATTATCTTCATTATAATTTATAAGCCAAACGGCTGCACACTCCCTCCAGGGAATATATACCAGGTATACAAAGATACCAAAAGTATGAAGTTCTGTGGGAACTATTTCCATGTTTTTGGGTCTTAGGTGAGGTGGTCTGCTGTATTTCCTACGAACTTTCAGACGGTTCGCGCGGTTGCAAGGAGAATTGCTTTCTGCATCTGTTTATACAGATGCTCACTAAAGCCTAGTCCCCGTGATGTTTTGCAGGAGGTTATTTGATATCGCTCCAGTTGTTGACAGTATTATGGGAATCGTTTGGACGTTGTTCATTACCCATTGTCTTCGGATTTGCACCTCCAGATCTCTGTATTTGGCGATCTTCTCATTGTGTTTTGACCTTAGGTTTTTGTTGTTAGATACAGCAATGTCAATTAGTGTAGTTCGCCTAGAAATTTTATCTGTTAGTATAATGTCTGGTCTATTATGAACAACTGTTTGATCCGTCAGAACCGTTCGGTCCCAATATAACTTGAACTGATTGTTCTCAAGAATAGGCTCCGGATTGTTTTGTATTAAGGCACTTTTTCTACCTGCAATAGGTTTAACTTATCTGCTAACTCTTGGTGGAGTATTTTAGCGGCTGGGTCGTGTCTTTCCTTATACTTAGTTGCAGCAAATGCTTGGCATCCTCCAGTTATGTGCTGGATTGTCTCTGATGTTCGACAGCCATATCTACATTGGTCATTTATTATCTTTTATTATATTATCCAGCCGTTAGCAAATGGGAGCCCTATCATCGTGATGTCTAGTTTCATAATTGGTGTGTTTTATAGGTGTTAATGTTTTTCTTAAGATATAGAAGCTTCTCAAGAATAAAAAGAAATTACAAAGTAAGCACTCCCATGCTTCGAAATGACTCCCTGCAATTGTCACGGAAACTCAAACTACACATGACCTTAATTATTTTTCGCTGTGTTCCAAAAAGTCACTGGACTCCAGTCACATTGCCCCAAGCCAGTCTTGCATACAAAAGATGTAAATGGAAAGTTGTAAAATACATTGTCTTGAGAACCCAGACAGATACACTCCCCCCCCCCCAGGCTTTGGATTAAATAAAGATCTTTAGAAAGCCTAGAGGCTACAGAGTTTATGTGAATTGAATATACCACTGCAACTTTGGGTCAACATAAACTCTCAGAAGCAGCCCGCCCAACTTGGAGTTCACATGGCCCAGTTCCTTCAACGAAAATACCATATTTGTTGTTTTATCTAAGTTTAGATGTAACTTATTAAAAATAAACCAGTCTGCCACTTTCACCTGTTCTACCACGAAGCCCGCAAGCCTACTATGCATTTTTCCACAGATACTGACGTATTATCAGCAAAAAGAGTCGATTTTAAATTTGTCACTTCTCACCATATCCATAAATAATGTTCTGAATAAAAATTTAGACACATACTGTGAGGCACATTAATATATCGAATTTCTTCTTAATCATCCTATATGTATTCATAACCATTTTGTTTATAAATGTATTTTTCAATGACGTAACTAAGAGTATGTACGCCCCCCACAGATTTTTGAATGTGCCCTAATATTTTACACCCGTCTGGATCTTTCGTATTTATTCATTTTCAGCAAGGGACTTTAGGGCGCCCCCTACCCCCCGTACTGCAGGATCGTTATTTACACAGCTGTTTCCTATCATGTCGGTTTAACAGTAGGTTTTCTTTGCCAAATTTAAGTAGAAATTTCAAAGATATGTTTTTATTGTCCTAACGATTTTCTTGCTTTTTTAGGCCATTGAAGGTGATAAAATGTACACATTTAATTATTTATTTTATAAATTACAAATTTTTATGGATGGGAATAAAGGAAATATTCCAAATAGGGATTTAATGAACGATGACATGGTAAGCATTATTACTTTATAAAAATATTTTTTGCCGGTCAGTATTTAAAAATTCAGTAAAAAAGAAACATAATATTTATCTTAAGTCTTAATTTTTTTCATGCTGCAAATGTTTTTTAGGTGTGGAAACAATTCCTTAAAGAACGTGATATACATGATGAACAAATAAGTAGCAAACAGTATTACGAAATATGGGAAGATCTCATTAATGATCCTAGTTCTTTTGCACAAAATATGAAAAAGGAGCATCTATTTGATTATGAATAACTATTATAAAACTTTATAGTTTTGAGTTGTTATTTTTAATATATCTTTTATATTTTTGTTAAATTTGGTTTGTTTCCTTGTTGTTGATCGCCCCCCCCCCCCCCAAGAGCCTTGAGCTCAGGAAAATAGATCCGGTTTTGCCTCTTTTACTATAGTTTATTCAAGAACTAGAGAGAGTAAAAAATCATTTTTTATCCTTTTTTTTCTTCGAAAACTACCTGGGTTCTTTAGTCCTGTCTTTGGCAAAATCTGTTAGACACATATTTTTCGTAGGAATGGGTTAGAAAATTTATAATCAAAAACACCGATCTATAATAATGGCGTATTTGGGTTGGATAACAATAGATATTTGGAAGTGTAAAGTGTTAAAAAGGATTTTAATCCTTGTCATAGGCGTCGAAAGGAGGTTTATTTTATCACTAAGTATTTATGGCATAGAATATTATTTCGGTAATAAACTTAAAATAAAAATTTTTTTAATATTATTTTATTTCTTATGATTTCTTAATAATTCACATACATTAGAAAATATAGATAATTTTGACATATTTAACACAAATCATAATTGTATTTTGATTATTTTTAATTATGGCATAGAAACCGTTTTAGTCACATTCAGATTAAAACGTAGGTTTTTCTCTCAAAAAATTCTAAGTTATAATTTATAAAAACTTACAAAATACCTATTGTCAAAAATACAAGAAGTTAAACATATAGAAAAAAATAAATTCGTCCATATAATATTAAAATTTTTTTGGGCTCTCGGTCATAATTAATTAAAAACATTTTTAGGATATTTGACGTTTCAGTTCATTTATTTCTTAAACTATCTGCAGAATTACAATTAAACACTAAAAAGGGATTCAGATATGATTAATTTTTATATGTTACAGAAATGTAAATAATAAATTGTGTTTACGCTGGTAAACATTAAGTATCTAATTCGTAATCAAAGTCAGTGAAACTATCTTCACTCAAATTAATTATAATTGGTTCCTTTATCTCACTGATCGAGTTTCCACATTTTCTTTTATTCTTTTATTATATGGATTTTTCCCAATTTTCTGCAGTAACTTTATTTAAAAAAATCTTTCAAAAGTTCAGTTAAATTACTAATTTGGTAAGTACCTTTTACTTGAGGGAGATATGTTCTTCTCCAACGGACATTTTCCGGACGATCTGTAAGAACGAATGGTTTTTCCCAGCAAAAATTAAGTTCTATGAGTAATTTCTAGAGCTCAGTTCTTTTAATTTCAGGAAAATCCAGATCTTCATTGATTTTAGTTAGAATTTTGTCGACGGTTGGGATCTGCTTCTCATAATAAAATGTATATACAACTGCTTTTATTGCAGTTTATATCTCTTCTTCCAACGAGGTTTTCCGTCCGCCTGTAATTGAATTTGGCATGGGAATACTAACAATTTCAGTCATTTTTTTCTCCTTCAGTATTCGGTACATAGTAGATTTTCCAAATACTGTCATGTTGGAACAAATGTCAAGAGATCTTTTAACATTATTATCTAGATATTGATGTCTTAAGGCATCATAAACATTCATCCTAATAAGTTTTTCGTTGAGGAAAAAATGCCCTGGTTTAACGATTTTGGAACAAATATAGATGTGGAAGCCATATCTTTTGGCCACATTGAAAGGTGTACTTTGCTCACTGACGGAAATTAAATTGAACAATCAGAAATTTTATTGTTGCAGTAAATTTATAAAAGCTTATAATATTTAAATATAATTAAATATAACTAGATTTGCGGCAATCCTCAGTTACCTGCGGTACTGCAGCAGGTACATTGGAGGTTTCGGTAACAGTTTTATTACTCCCCTTCCCCCCCCCCAAGAGCTTTGAGTTCAGGAAAATAGAACTGACTCTGCATTTTATACTAGGAATGTGTATGTTGCTCGCATCCTCCCCCCCCTGTCGGCAACTTGTTTTTCTTATGATCGCCCCCCCCCCTCTCCAAGAGCTTCAAATTTAGAAAAGTAGACCAACCCTGCCTTTTACACTAGAAATGGGAATGTTGCTGGTGTCTACCCCCCCCCCCCCCCCGTCGACAACTTGCTTTCGCTTGCCATACTTTTGTGACATCACCGCCCCCCCCCCAAAGAGAGAGGCTGGATCCGCCCCTGTACGACCCTAAGAGCGTAACATCATGTGGTCGTGAAACCCACCATCGATGAATATTCCAAGAAATTAGTTATTTATCTCTAATTGTTCTTCCTGAATCATCATTTGGTTTGTGCAAAGTTAAAGCCTAACAACTTAGTTTTACTTGCATTTAAAAATAAAAGATTAGCATCACCCTATACTTTAATTTTTAATAAATCCTCCAATACAATCCTCATTAGTAATTCTTGCTCTTTATGGGACCATGAGACATGTGTTATCAGCAAAAATACAACCTCTTATGTAAAGAGGTACAAGGTCACATGTGAAGAAGAAATAAAATGCGGCCAAGCACAGAACCCTGTGGAACTCTATGGTTTACTGGACATGCATCAGTCGAAACTCCAGCAATACCTCTGAATCCACAGTTGAAGGGCTTACCGAGTAGTACCCAATAATTCACGGAATAAAACGCTTTGGAGAAATTGTAAAACACCGCAGCGGAAACATCCCCCACATTTGGGTTTAAATAAAGGTCCTCCTGGAAGGCAAACCCTGCGGAATTTGTGTTTGTTTCCCTCTCGAACATCAAACTAACATTTACTTAAAATGTGCTTAGCTAGAAAAGTTATTCTTTCATTAACTAGCCACTCGTTGATCATACAAGGAAGGTATCCCAACTCCCCTCCGATTTCAATAATTTTTCGGTATGTTCTAAATCACAATGAAATAAGAGACGAAGACTTTAAGAGAATGAAATATGCCCCCAAAATTGACCTTCGAAAATGGATTTTCCAATATATCTTGGGTTCTAATTAAAATTTTGCAATGAAATAAACTGAACTTCTGATGTTAATGCGCAAGTAACTGATACAGTTTCGATCAAAAGGGTTGCAACTCCTATTTTTTACATTCAAAAATTTACTTTTCTTGTTTCTATTTGGATAAAAGAATTCAGAATGAGCTAAGAAAAATTAGAAAAAATATATTTGCTAATTGAATAGAAAAATAAAGTTGACCATTTCTAGATTATTTTCTTAAACAATTCTTAAAAGAAAAATTACCGCCTAAAAAAGGTTTGCCAGTATGCTTCAGCTTCTGACTGATATTTTGCAAATAGTCAAATTGCATGTTACTTTTAACGTAAAATTAAACCGATGCAATTTGAACCGTCAGAGTTGCAACCCTTTTGGTCAAAATTGCTTACTGTTCGCATTTAAAGTAATATTGGTTATTGGCAAGATATCAATTGGAACCCGAAACATATTAAAGAACCTTTTTTGAGGAATGAAATTTCAGTTCACGAGTGGTTATAAAAAATTATCTTGAAAGGGTCAACTACATTTCTGTATAAATTCAGTAAAAATACTTTACCATTTAGAGCTCATTTTAACTCTTTTTTTATAGAAATAAACACAAATGAGTGAATTTTTAAAATAAAAATGAGAGGTTGCAACCCTCACGCTTCAAATTGCATCAGTTAGTTTAGTCAGAAGCTGAAGCATACTGAGAAATCTTTTTTGAGGGATGATTTTTCGTTTAAGGGTGGTTTAAGGAAATAATCCATAAGTAGTCACCTTAATTTTTGTATTAAATTAACGAATGTATTTTTTTCTAGTTTTCTGTAGCTCATTGTGATTTTTTTTTATCCAAATAGACACAAAATAGGGGTTGCAACCCTTATGGTCGAAACTGCATCAGTTAGTTCCATATTAACATCAGAAGCAATACGTTTCATTGCAAAATTCCAATTAGAACCATAGTTATATTAGAAAATTCGTTTTTGTGGGTGAAGTTTGTGGGCAGATTTCACCATGGCCTACAACATATCAAAAAATTATTGAAATTGGAGGCGTCGAGTTGGGATACATTCTTTATTAGACCAACACGGTAAGAGTAAGATGGGTCTGTAATTAGCTGGATCACTCAATTCGCAGGTCGCAGTCTCAAAAGAGACGTTCATGGCATAAGCATGTGTAATAATTAATAAATTATGAAATAAATAAGTGTTGTCAAATAAACAACGACTTTTTGTTATCTGATAGTCTACATTATTTTTTTTTTTTTTTAATCAAATGGCTCTGGAATGGTCTCTACCTTTTAGGGCTCATCCGGCTAGCTCCAAAAGGGGCGGAGAGTGGTCGTTGTAATAACCTGTTTTGGTGCCCTAAAGGTTAAGATAGAGACCGGTCTAACATAAAAAAAAGACAGGAAACCGAATTCAAAACCAAGAAAACACCCAAAACAAATTTAAAAACAAGTATCCATATATTACGTTGTATGGTGCAAATGTAGCTAACCACTGAGAGTGGCCTATCCAGGGCTGTCAATTTGCCAGTAATTCCTTGCATTTGCTAGGAATAGTTAGCTATGTCAGGAATACTGTCATGTCAGGGATTTGCCAGGAATAGATATCTCGTACTCAGAAATTGATGAAATATTAAGGCGAAATGTATATACAATTGATGGCAAGTGTATGAAAATCGATAAGATACCCCATCTCTAAAGTTAAATCCCCCTACTATCTCTTTTTGCTTCTCACATGTAGTTCTTTCTTTCTTTACTTTATGGTTTTGCAGTCCAAAATTTAAAGGATGGACAATCGTGTTATCGTCTATCTTTTTCTAATATTCACTTTGAGCAATATTGTTTTTTTTTCATCACTCGCATTTTGCTAGGAATTGCCAGAAATAAATATAACTTGAAACGCTGTATATCTTTAAAAATTTAGTAATTGTAACGGTTTTTAGTTGCCATACATCAAAAAAAAATGTTCCTCATAAATATAACTAGGGTCGTTCATTTCGATTTTCTGTCCTCCTCTCGGAGTAGAGAAAAATAAGTTATTTTTACAATTGAAACAACATTTATACTTATTTCATAATTTTTAACATGTTTTATTATCTAAAATTTTATAATTCTTCAAAATATCCCATTAATATTTGTATAAAAATATGAACGTTAACACGCTTATCTACTCCGTATCTACTCCAGACATAACATAAATCGGAAAAAACTGATGATTTTCCCTCCTTGTTTCTCTTAATAATAATGAAAGAGATAAAAGATATCACAGGTCAGGAGCAAGGAACATAAAAGAAAGCCGCTGTTATTTACATAACCTTGCCTCAGACTAACTGTGTCTTTATTTTGTCCTTCTATAATAACGGCAAACAATATTATTAAAGGCATTTTTGTCGACAACGTTGCGATATTTTTATTATATTACGATATAAAATAGTTTAGACACTTTGTGCCGCTATTTAATATTGTAGTGTTTAGTGTTTGTGACTTTAAACATTTGATAGCCTATAAATTTTAGACTATCGTTATTATAATAAAAACACTTTACTAGTGCTTGTTTTTATTGGATTTATTTAGGTTTTCTAACTGGATATGGATGTACATATGGATAATTTTAATCAGCTTGATATACCGGTAAGTAACTAATAAAGAGGTTTTTCTTTCGAAAACGTTAAGCAACATTCTGTAGAGCTTTATGAAAATACACAGTATTTCAAACTCATGTGTACACTATGATTAGTTAATACAGCTTGTACAGAATGTAATTAGAAATATTTAAAATATTATAACAAAGAATAATACAATAGCTGAAAACAAGGGAAACTGTTCCTTGAAACATATGCCTGAAATGCTTAATTTTGGAAGAAAAAAATAACAAGATGAACAAAATAGTACACATGCACAAATTTTTTAGTTATTTTTACAGGGAACGTTTTAGATTTCTAGGTATTTATTGGATTTAGTGAAGATTTAGGAGATTATTAGAGTACTTTAAGGTAGTTTTTGGAAAAGAAAACAAAATCGTAGCTCCATTCTTAGTATAATGTACTCTCTAGTATACAGGATCCTATCATTTTTCCAACCTATAATCTATATGAAAGAGGCCACTTTTAGCGACTTACATTTGTGTTTTAGGATATGGAGAATCACCCTTCTTCTTCAAGTATGCAGAGTCCTAAATTCCGCCACATAAGAAGCTGTCCTATAGCCCAAGATTGGATTAAATTTACTCACGATTATGTTAAAAGGAAGCTGCCTAATTGTAATCCTATAGAGGTAAATTTGGGTTATGCTTATTTTTATACCTAACTGTTATTAGTCGCACTTTTTAGAAATTGAATTGTTGATTTTAAAAACAACATAGTTGACTCCAGCCCTACTGTTATTTATTTTCTACTACATAACATTTTTTTGTCATATTTGTTTCTAACTTTTGTTTTTTAAGTGATTCAGAAAGTGTTTAAAATGTTTGTCAGTTTTAGTAAAACATACTTCTGACTACAAAGGAACAATACCCTGAAAATAAAATGTGAAACCTTAGTGACTGCACATTTGTCAATAAAATTATATCAATATACATGTATAAAAATATTAGTAAATTTGTTCACCCAGAACTTCCTTCATCATTAATTTGATGTGCTTTAATTGCTCAGTTGAACTCGTATAACAATTTTTTTTAAGCCAAATCACTATTTTTGATTTTAACTTAAATTTCCACCCATGTGCCGACTTATTCTGATATAATTATACATATTCAGTTGATATGATTATTAAATTCCATTACCCAAGAATCCTGAAAACGTATGACAGTGTAAATTCAAAATTAAACTTCTCCATCTACCAACAACCTCTTGTTCGTAAAATATTAAATGCTATAATTCAGGTAAGCAAGTACCTTAAAAATATTTTGAAAATACGGATAAATCCCATGGAATATATTAACTTCCATTCTTTTCACTGTGTCTTGTTACAGTATTGTTTCATCTAATTAGTTTTTGTTTACTTTTCGTTTCCGGAATATATATTTTTCAAAATTTTATATAGCTGGTATAATTGTCAATAAGAGAAAAATTACTTTTAGAATTCTTAAGTTTAAATCTAGTTTATGTGTCCCCTAATCATTTATCCAAAAATCACTTTAAAAATATTTGTTTATAGTATGAAATATGTACATTTAAAAAATTTTCCTTACAGGCTAATTTACTAATTAAAACAAGTAGCAAGGGAAGATCTGGGTAATCAACTTTATGAATTTTTAAAATTCAAATTAGAAATTAAATTGCAATTTTTTTTATAAAAATTTAAAACAACTTAGGAAACTGCCCAATGCTTACACTTATCCCATACAACTGTGAGAACTTTCCTAAATGTCCCAATAACGACAATAAAGGAAACAAGAAAAAGGAAGAGACCAAAAACTGAAGATACGCCGGAAGCAACAAAATTACAAATTAGAGATGAAATATATATGATGTATTCTGAGGGTAAGTATTTCTAAAAAATTTTATATGTTATATTTTATTCTAACTTGTTTTGTTTACATTTTCTAACCCGTCAAGGTGTATGTATAATGAAAATATAAGTTTTAAAAATAAAACAACCCAAAAAAATATTTGTAATGAATACAAAAAGTAAACCTAATTTTACTAAATTAAATAGAATATCAAGATTTCGTCATTTCTTCATAACAATTTTTTATTTGTGAAGGTACCTCATTAACAGTCTCAATATTGTTGGAACGATTAAAGGCAAAAGAAATATACCATGGAGCAAGGACAAGTCTAGGCATATTACTAAAGCAAATAGGATTTATCTACAGGTAAACAATCATTTACATACAACAAATAAATGTTAGATACAAATATAAAGCAGTTGCAATTGGGTCAAAATAATGACCGTAAGATACTGTCAGATGACAACTTAATTTAAATATTTTTATATCGGTAAATGTAAAATATAAAGCGTTAATTTTTTTGTGTTTTTTATAGGACTTCTTGAGGGAGCAGGATTTTTCACAGGAGACCTGTGTAATTTATTTTTGGAGGATACACATTTCATTTTTATTTATATATTTATATAGGAAGGATGACCCACGTAGAGCTTTAATGGAGAAACCACAAATTCAGAAAATGAGAAGAGACTTTCTTGAACAGCACTTAAAGAACGAAGAAAAAGGGGAAAATAAATTTGAGCCAGTCTTTATAGACGAGACATGGATTTTTCAAAATGGCACCCACAGACGATCATGGCAGGACGATAGCACTCGATCAGTACGAAAAATATCTGGGGAGGGATTTAGGTAATATATCTGTTATTTGCACTTACACAATTTGAATTTTTTTCATCTATAACAGGTTGCAAAAAGCTTTATTTAAATAATCCTTGGATCATTTCCTATTAGCAGGATGTTAAATATTAAATTTTTACTTTAATACTTTATTTCCTGGGGAGATTGAGAAATTTCTTACTTTAATTTCTGTATGTTTTATCAAACAAGTTTGAACTTTTTTAGGAAAAATTTTTACTTAATATGATAAAAATGTTTCCTTAATAAATGAAAGTTAACCAAATAATTTAATTTACATTTTACAAAATAATAATGATCATCTTACTTTGATACAGGCTTTCCAGAAATCCAAAAAAAAAATCTTGTGATTTCTTAAGCGGCTTTATAAAAGAATTTGATATAAACATATATCTAAAATATTTCGTTTTCAAAATACAGGGCGTTAAAAATTATGAAAAAAAAATATATTATCAAAATATAAAAACTGCTTACAGGTATTTTGCTGAAACGTGAAGTAAATCTGTATCGCGAAACTAATATTTTTATATTAAAATATGGTACGTCAGTGTTCTTGCCTGAGTTCTCAGGCGAGTCAATGCTTTGCCAATCGAAACTGCTGAAATGGTATCATGTTTTATTGTGCTAAAAAAAGCCGATTTGAAATAAGTATTATACTTATTTAATTGCACACTCCTCACCCATAATTTGTACAACATAAAGGTGCTTAAAAATAAACCAAAAATGGGTATAATACAGTATATTTTTAACAATACATTATATTTCTAAAAAATAAACAGATGAAATAAATTTTCCAATTTCAAGGCATTAATGACATAAAAATTGAGAAAAATAAATTAATTTTGATATTATCCTTTAACTAAGACCATCAACACATGCAATATTCCGTGTTCTATTTACGTGAAATGAAGATCCCTGAAGATGTTTCGAGCAATCTAGGTAAAAAGTTGCATAACAATTCAAATTTGACTTGGTCTAAACTCAAGAACCACTATTTCTCAATTGACCAAAACCATGAAAGCTTCCGTTGGTTAAGACCAATTTGTGTTTCTGCAAAATATTTCAAATAATTTGTACTGCCACATACTACTCTACTTTTTTTCAGGTACATAGTACTGAATGCAGGAAATGAAAATGGATTCGTTGAAGATGCAATGCTGATTTTTAAATCAAAGTCAAAAACTGGAGATTACCATGGAGAAATGAATTCGGAAAACTTTGAAGCTTGGTTAAAAGATTTTTTGCCAAAACTGGAAACACCTTCTTTAATTGTTTTAGATAATGCTTCCTATCATAGTAGGCAACTTCAAAAATGGCCAACAAAGGGTTGGAACAAGGATGCTATGAAAGCGTGGCTGAAAGAAAAATATATCAACTTTGGAGAAGATGCTACACAAGATACTTTGTGGTCTTTGATATCTCGGGTACCAAAGCCTGCAAAATGCTTTGTAGTAGATGAGCTAATAGAATCTTCTGGACATAAAGTTTTACGCTTGCCTCCATACCATTGCCATTTTAACCCAATTGAAATGGTATGGAGTCAGGCAAAGAGAAATTATGACCAACTGATTCTACAAGTTAAAGAACCAATAGAGGCTTGGAAAAAGGCGTTAGGAACAGTGACAAAACAGAATTGGGCTAACTATGTGGAACACACAAATAATATTATTAAAAAGCAGTGGGAAATTGAAAAGAAAATTCGAGTTCCTTTACAGCCACTTATTATTCATGTTGGTGAGAGTGATAGCGATTCCTCAGAATAAGAGAAGTCATTTTGACCCTTAATCCTCTTTTCAGTTTTTGATAATATGTGGATGTACAGACATTTTTAATAATTTTCTTTTGTGTTTTTTTTAATCTCTTTTGGCATTTTCATACATAAAAATTTCACCACTTCTAAAGTATTCTCATAAAATTCTTTTTTACATATTTTCTAAATTTTTAACTTAAATTTTTTATTGGCATTTTTTAAGCACTTCTTTTCTTTTTCCATTTCTATATAGGATATTTTTTTCTTTTGCCCATGGCATTATATAAAACAAGAAAGAGTATGGTATCATTTTTTTTATATTTATTATATATAAATAATCAATCTTAATTATAATTAGTTCATTTACGATTTCTATTTTTTTATGGCAGTATTATTTTCATATATGTGTTACTCTGTTTCAGTGAACTTGATGCAACATAGGGGCCCTAGATTTTGCCTCAGATCTAGATGCCCCCAACCGAGCCCCTTTCATTATTTTACATGTTTATATGCTTATACATTTATGTGTGAGGATGTTGCATGTGGAATCTTGAAATGAGGTCAATAAAAGACTCAGAGCCATGAGTCGTGCGATGTATTAAATCTTACCTTTTGGGGCACCCATTTTTTTAAATTTGTTTATTTATTTTTAAGAAAACTAGCTATTTAATGAAGAAGAAACTAATTAATTATTTATATTTTTATTCAATATTTTTGTAGCTTGAATACCTTAGTTTTTGCAGTCAAAGATCATAAAGTTACAATAATTTAATATAAAATACTTATCATTTCTAGGATATTGTATATATACCTATAATTTTTGAAAATAGTGTTAGGTATATAAATAAATAATTAATCTTAATTGTAATTAGTTCACTTACGATTTCTATTGTTCCATGTCTGTATTATTTTTTATGCATGTATTACTCTATTTCAGTGAACCTGATGCAATATTGGGGCCTTAGATCTGGATGCCCTGGACCGAACCCCTTTCATTATTTTACACATTTATATGTTTATAAATTTATCTGTGAGGATAGGGCATGAGGAATCTTGAAATGTAGTCAGTAAAAGACTCGAAGCCATGAGTCGTGCGTTGTGTTAACTATTATCTATTGAAGCATACATTTTTTTTAAATTTATGTATTTATTTTTAAGAAAACTAGGCTATTTGATGAAGATGATTAATTATTATATAATTATTTTTATTCAATATTTTTGCAGCTTAACTACTTCATTTATTGCAGTCAGAAATCATAAAGTTAGTCATTAAGTATAAAACACTGAATAATTTCTAGAATATTGTATACTTACCCACTGTTTCTAAGAATACTATTTTTTAGTTCCGATTCTATTAGAATAGTCAATTTATTTTTAGTTTTCAGTTAGACTACCCTAATATTGTTATACCTAACTGGAGTATTATAATAAAAATAGAACTTTATCAACAAATTGCGTATAATTTTTTCTGTTACCGAAATAGTTACCAATAATTTAGAATATAAACGATTTACTTTATAAAATAAATAAATAAAGCTTTTATTGTCATAAATTTCATAGGTGAAACATGCCAACAACATAGGTTCACTTATAAAAGTGAACATACACATAAGCACTCCACACTTGTACCTTCAGACATCAGCCTACTAATCCCAAAATTAAAAAGAGTGTGTTTAAAATTTTTAGTACAATAGTTTCTACAATTTCAAAATTATCAGCTAACAACATATTAAAAAGGCAATGCTTATTAAAGAATGTACTAATACGTAAAGTAAATTATTTTTAGCAGTAGTACATCTCTTAGTGTAGTAATATAAAAGAGGAAATTTTAATCCGCTTTTAAAATCTCTCATACTTAAAATTTCACTTAAAATATCGAACCCATTATAAGCACATAAACTCCTTCATTAAATAGCCCTATACAAATGGGATATAAAATTATCGATATGTCTAAACAGAAGGAAAAACTTCGATTTTAAAATTTTTGTGTATAACATTTTTCTTTTTTAAGGATATTTAGTTTGTGAAACTTGCTTATAAACTATTCGACAAATTTCTTGTTAAAAAAAAATAGTAGAATGAGCCACTCCGACCCTGTTACAGTTCTCAAAAAAACAATGTCACTAGTTTGATGCATATGTCAAATTTTGACGTAAAGATATACAGCGGTTCAACTTATATAAACTTGCAAGTATTTTTCTGTGGAACATTTGACAGCACTGGACCTAGCGCTTCTCTGTTAAAAAGAATAAGCCTGAGACAGTCAGCTGTTTTTGACAATTTAAACTTGGAATAACAAATAATAATATTCCAACAGTATATTTGAAGATCAAAGACACGAAAATTCTTCTATAAATAGTCTGGGCGGTGACATAGGGCTCGAAATTACTAAAGCAGAGGTCATTTATGCATTAAGGTCGATAAAAACTAATAAAGCGGTTGGTCCAGATGAAATGCCAGGTGAGTTGTTGAAGCTGATCAATGACAAAAATTTAGATTTATTGGTGAGATTATTTAATACAATTTACACGACAGGAACTATCCCCCGAGAAATGTTAACATCAACATTCATATGTTTACCAAAGAAAGCAAATTCAAAAAAAGTGACTATCGAACAATCAGTCTCATGTCACATACTTTGAAAACCCTTTTAAAAATTGTACACGCTAGAATACATTCCAAGTTGGAGCTGGATATTAGTGACACACAATTTGGCTTCCGGAACGGGGTGGGTACAAGAGAAGCATTATTTGCTTTTAATGTGCTTACTCAAAGATGCTTAGATATCAATCAGGACCTCTATGTCTGCTTCATAGATTACAACAAAGCTTTTGATAGGGTTAAGCATGACAAACTAATAGAGATTCTCAGAAGCAAAAATTTGGATGAAAGGGATTTAAGGTTGATATCAAGTCTGTATTACAATCAGCGAGCGGCAGTAAGATTTGGACAGGAAATATCCGGAGATGTGGAAATACAAAGGGGAGTCAGACAAGGTTGTATATTGTCACCTTTACTATTTAACGCTTATTCTGAAGAGGTCTTATTGGAAAGTCTTGAATCTGAAACAGCAGGGATAAAAGTAAACGGAGTTTTAATCAACAATATTAGGTATGTAGATGACACCGTAATAATAGCTGATAGTTTGAAAGACCTAGAAAAGATAATGAATAAAATATTGAAAGTCAGTGGAGAATATGGACTCTATCTTAACACGAAAAAGACCAAGTTCATGATAATTAGTAAAAACAACACCAATAATAATGAAACCCTAATGGTAGGAGGCCAGCACATAGAAAGAGTTAAGAAGTACACTTACTTGGAAACCCTAATAACAGAAAATAATGACTATACCGTCGAAATAAAAACCAGAATCGAGAAAGCACGTGCCAACTTTATTAGAATGAAAAAGGTTATCTGCAGCAAAGATCTAACGTTAGCCCTGAAAATACGACTGACTAAATGTTACGTATATAGTGTTCTATATTATGGAATGGAAGCATGGACACTGAATCGAGAGGCAATGAGAAGACTTAACTCTTTTGAGATGTGGACCTATAGAAGAATTCAGAGGATTTCGTGGGTGGATCGAGTTAAGAACGCCGAAGTGTTGAGAAGAATGGGGAAAGAAAAGGAAGTCGAGATAACAGTAAAACAGAGAAAACTGCAATATTTCGGACACATTATGCGAGGAGAAAGGTACAGCATCTTACGGCTCATAATTCAGGGCAAAATAAGTGGCAGAAGAGGCGTGGGACGACGACGAATTTCATGGCTAAAAAACCTAAGGGAATGGTTTGGATGCAGTTCAAAACAACTATTTAAAGCAACTGCCTCAAAAATTGAAATAGCTATTATGATTGCCAACCTCCGCAATGGAGAAGGCACTTGAAGAAGAAGAAGAACAGTTATTTTCGGCTATGATACTAGATATAAAAAAAGTGATATAAGGTAAATAATAAATATATGCATAATATGAGAATATTAAGTGCACTCTACTCGTGTAAATAGACCTGTTTACTAGAGCTAACAAATGTGCCCTTTACATACGTGAATGATATCAACTGCATATGGTTGCACGATTCAATAAATTGTACGATATGAGGAAATACAACAGTTTTTAAAGAGGTAAGATTATTTAATAATTATATATACAAAAGGAAAAGAAAAACTACAATGGCTTTAAATTTGTAGGCTGTATCGAAGGCAAAAATTCAGTGGATAAAGTCTATAATTTCCTGAAACGACACAGACACATAAAACCTGTTTAACGGAGGTTTCCCGACGTCCTGATGTTGAAATAGACCTTGGTAGGTTCTGGATCACTCAGTACTAGGATGGAATCTGGTACGTACAGCATATGAAACAGGTACCATAGAGGAATCAGCAAAAAAAGCTCAATGATAAGCAAAAGGGGCAAAACAGCAGGGAAAAAGAAGGAAAAACTGAAGATAAAGATAAAGAAGAGAAAAAAAGAAGAAAGGCTGTAACAAAAAAAAAATGGACTTAGAACACATGATATTTGTAGGTTACGAGTAAGGTAGGTACGTTAATTCATATTCCCTTTCTAAATGTATCCACAATTAGTAGTATTTAAGACGGTAATAATTCAGTAAAGACTTACCAGTGGTATTGGGTGGCCTTTTGGAGGTAAAGAAAAAAAAAATTAAAAAAACTGACTATTGGGTTATTCCCAGAACAGTATATTTCATCAATGCCAGAACTGACCAAATTAACATCAGTATTACACTTTAAGGATACCAAGTAACTCTTTACTCTAAAATTTTGTCTGGGACCCAAAATATATTCTCTTTAAAACTAGCAAAAGTGCTACACAATTTTTCTCATTGCAACTCTGTAGGAAAATGTGGTTCTTATCAAAACGAATTCTTTAATCTTTAATTCGACACCATGACAAGTGACAAGTCTTCAAAACAATGGAAATAAAAAATACCAAATTTTAAAATTATTTCAAGAATTATATGATTTACCAAGGAAATGTTCCAAAAATTTATACTGGTTAAAAAGGGTTTTAGTGAGACAAAACTCTCTTGCAAGGAAGGTCGAATCAGATCTAACATTACAGTTTGTTATTGTTCAAGTCTAACCCAAAATACAATTTAAATTAAGACTTTCTATCTTAGAATGATGTACCAAGCCACTGTATTAAATCAAGAACTCCTGTCTCAGAATTATATATCGAGCCACTCTGTACATACTAATAATTTTCTTTATTTTAGGCACAAGGAAGGAATCTTACGAAACAAACATAACGACAAGGACTATTAAAACTATTACTTTTGACTGTAATACTATAACTGTGAACGAAATTCCGATGAAAACAAAAATATTGCCAACGTAAATATGCTCTCAAAAACAGATAAAACACATAAAGGATGGAAGGGGTAAGCATAAAGTTATTATTTTTAGATAGATTCCGATCAGGAAAAATAAAAACGTAACACCTGAGAGGAGAGCGCCCAGTCTTGTAACTTATTTGTTAACAAATTTGGGTAGTTTGATAATTTTTGCCCTTTTTTTGTATTTTTTTTAGTGTTTTACTTTTCATTTATATTATCTATATTCATAAGCAGGGTTGTCTTGATTCACATATCAATGCACAGCCCAAACGATTAAAGATAAATTCAAGAAATTTTGGGGAAAGCTTGAGAACGCCAATAGACACCTACAGGATTTTCAAAATTCATACTCCAAAAGGGTGAAAAGGGGTAAACTCACATTTGATAAATGTGTCAACATATTTTGATCAAATAGAGATATGGCCTTGATTTTGGTTTCAAAAGCTCATAGCAATATCCAAAAACTAATTTCTCAATAGTCTCATTTTAACAGGCGAAAAAGGGATAAGACATCGATTTTATGATTGCTTATTAAAAGGTAATTTCAAAATCACGATACAAACATAATTTTTGCATTTTTTGAAATTCCATTTTGTATGGCATAAAAGGGTTAAAATGTGCCACTATAGGCCTATTGTGCTCACCTTAGACTTCCAGCCACTCTGTTAACCTAGCCTCCTGAACAAGTTGGTACAAGTCCGCTAAGGAATGAGTGTGTATTTCATTCGGTTCTAAGTTTGTTGACCCAAAGGTTTGTTGTCTTCTTCTATCTTATAACTGACTGTCACATATGATATGCTTTACCGTCTCTTTGACTTGACCACATAGTGTATGGCTGAGGTTTCCGTTGTACAGGTTCATTTTATTCAGATGAACTTTGTCGGCCATATGTCCCGCCATTATATCTGTAATTGTTCTTAATTGGTTCCCAATAAAAAGCTTTCTGTGATTCAATCTGTCAGACTGTCCAGTGATTCTTGTGCTCTTATGCCGCACACCGTGGTACACCAAAAGACGGATATTGAGATGATGAGCCAGGTCTTGCTAGCTCATCAGCTTTTTCATTCCCATGCATGTCCTCGTGTCCTGGTACCCACTACCCACTGTAACATAACTCTTGTCTCTTGCCAAAGTTGTAAGTTCCCTCTGACATTCCAAAACCAATCTAGATTATACCTTTTGATCCTCGAGGGTCTTCACGGCTGCTTGGGTCGGAATAAATGTAGATTTGCTTCCCTTTGTAAGCTCTTCTTTTTATTTCATCTGCACATTGTAAGATTGCATACATTTCAGCCTGGAATACTGTTGGGTATTTTCTCAAAGGAAGAGTAATTTTTTCCTTGGTTGTAGCCTATATATTCCAGCTCCGGACCCTCATTGGTTTTTAAACTGTCGGTATACTAGAAGATGTTTCCGGTTTAACTTATTTGCTTACCATTCGATCCTCCTCTATTGTGATCTTGAACGGTATTCTGTAAAGGTAAGCCGAAATCATATGGTCTGTGTCCTTTTCCAACTCAGGACCTCTAATTTTGTTACATATAGTTTTGTGTCCTGTCAACAACATTTTTGTTTTATGCGATTAATCAATAATGATAAAAAAAACTAGAATGATAATGTGTATGCTTAAAAAATTTGAAAAGCCAATTAGCTGACAAAAATAATCCTAAAATAAATTGACAATCACGCTAGAATAACCGATATTCATGATTCAGGTTGCATTATTTTCGTCCATTAATACACTTTGAAACTTCAATCATACCCTCTAGATTTAAACAATAGATTTGTTTGAAGGCTGTTTATGGTCGGTGGGGGAGAGGCTTTTTTGATGTTTAACAGACATAAACTTGTTTACTTATCTTTTCTTTCAGTTAATTGCTTGTCATGACCCTTAATGTTTTTAAGTGTTAGAAATTAGTATAAATGCGAAGTTTGCAATTAATATTAACAAAAAGAGGATTTAAAAACTTTTTGAAAATAACAATAATAATAATTTAGGCAACTATAAATTAATTCTTTAATTGATTCTAGAATTGACGTACCAGTTATCATATGATACTCGTTTATATAATGCAATTAGAAAAGGATAGCATAAAATCGGTATGTGTGTACCAAGAAATGAAACATCTACTGTTTATCAACACTATTTCAAATATAAATAAATATATTATTACGTTGTTCAGCGTTGAAACAAACGGGCCGTAGTTCTGACGTTATACTAATTCTACAGGGGTATGTTAGAAGCTGTTAATTTGATTATTTGTGTTCATTTTATCGAAATATTTTTAATTGGTGCATTCGCCACGATGTCAAAAATTACTTTCTTTTTTTTTTTTTTTGTATTTTCCGAGGATATTCCATTGAATTATTATTTTTAATATTTTTTTTTTTTTTTGGTAAAATTAAGTTTATATGAAGAATTTTGCAGTGTTTCTGTAAAGGCGTTATATAAAATTTATCAATATAAATAAATCAAATATATGAATTAGTACTTTAAAATGACAGTCCCTGTCATATCACTAATCAAATCGCATCCATATGTACCCTGGAATAATGAAATATAATAAATTTTTTATTTTAGATTTGGATGACCTCATCAAAGATTGCTTCAAATAGAAGATGTTCATCTTTTCATCAAGGGGCGTTAAGTCTTTTAGGCCAATAAAAGGATTTCTGCACATCAAGCTTTTGCCGAAAATTCCAGACCTTCATCTAACTTGAAGTATTCTGCAGTGGTTCTAAAACTTTTGAATGACGTACAACTCCTTTAGTTATTGAAACTTCCTGGATTTTGTGTACTAGGTAAACATTTTTATAAAACTTTCCACTTGTAACCTTCTTGATATTTGAATTAGTCTAAAAAAAATGTTCAGATATGTAGAAATCAAAAAACTTTTGCTCATTTTACTCAATTTTGCCTTTAAAATATTTGATAATAACTCTTTAAAAAAATATATCATGATGCCTCTGTTTAGTTTAGTATATGTATTCGCCCCATTGAAAAATTATCTTTTTATTTGCACGTTCGCCATTGTGTCAAGATTTCATTTAAGATTTTTAATAATTCTGCGACGATATTCTGATTAAAGCTTATCCCCCTAATTCACTAATATGGTCTAATCTTAATTCTAAATTGACAGAAGAGTGTTTAAACTGACAATATTAACAGCAAGTTTTAAACCCTAAAAAAGCTTAAAAATCAATTTTATTTATTTTTGGGATACAATTATTTCTCTTTCATATTTCAAGGCTTTATTGCTAGGTTTATATCCTTAATATATAAGCTTATATTTGTTGACATATATAATATAAATTATGATAAGCAAAATAAACTGGCCGACTAGAATGAATCTGGCAGTAAATATTTAATATTACTTCCACATTTCTATTACACTTTGATCAGTAAAGTTAAGTCCACATAGAGAATTTTCCAGTATATCACTGGACGCGCTATAGAGGGTGTTTCACGATGAACGTCCATTAGAATATCTCCTGTCTTTTTGGTTCTCCTAGAACTTCGGTGTTGCTAATCTCGTAAAAAGGTTCGGACCCGCGAAATGGTAACGTTACATGTAGGTTAATAATATATTCAGTTGTTTTCTCTACAATATTTCATATTGTCTATATATGATCTATCATATCAACAATTTTTCTGAAGAATGCCCATTCTTTTAAAAGTAAAATTTATTGATCAGCTTATCTTTAATTATTTTTGTTAAGAGTTTATATAATTGTTTTAGTATACTAATTGGTCTATAATTTCCTAGATTTGACCGTTTTCTTTGTTATGTAGTAAAATAGTTATTGCATTATTCCAGTCTTTCAGAATCGTTTTGGTTTCAAGGCACTTATTGAATAATATTTTAAGTTCTCTACAAAGAGTTTCATCACCTAATTTTAGTAGCTCAGGAACTACTTCATACTTTCAGGGAGTGAGGTAGTTTTTTAATTCATTTGTGACATTTTTATTTCATCTATCTCTATTTCAAGCGTATCCTGTGATCCTACATTTTGTATTATTTTTGATGTTTCTATTTGTTGTATATTTTTGTGTTGTTTTACTTACAAGAAACGGTCTAAATTTTGTTAATTTTAAAAATTTTTCTACTTGCAAATTTTTTCCGTAAAGTTTATGACTCATGTGACATGAATCAAAACAGAAAATTAAATTACGTCGATTAGTCATAAAAATATAAACTTTTAAATAAAACAATGGTTCTGCCTTTTTTCTTTATTGCAAAAGCACTAATTTCAACTTTAAAATCCCGATAACTTCCTTGAAAATGATTTTTTCGCAAAACAGGAAAATACGTGTACACTTTTTTGGTTTTTATAATGATATATTTCACTGAGAAAACATTTCATTGAATAAAAAAAAAATTTATTGTGTTAGTCCCTGCATTTAGCACTCATAAAAACAATTGTCACTGAAGATGCATATAACAAGGAACCCCTGAAAAAAAAATCATCAAAAGAAATGTAGTTTTTGAAAAAACCGCGCTTATTGGTTTTTCGAAAAACAGCTGAAAATTTGTTGTTTTTAAAATTTTTCGGTGTTCAAATTTTTTTCTCATAGTTTATCACTCATATGATTTTAATCAAAAGAGAAAACTAAATTAGGTCGATTAGACATAAAAATATACAATTTTGAATAAAAAATTACTTTCATTTTTCTTCACTGCATAAGCTCTAAGCTCAATTTTAAAATATCGATAACTTCCTTTTAAAATGATTTTTTCGCAAAACGGCAAAATAAGTGGGTTCTAGACTAATTAATGTATTTCACGGAGAAAGCATTTTATTTTTTTGATCATTTTCACTGCATGATTTTGAATGTAATCGGTCTAATATAGGACTATAAGTTTTGAAAGGATTTTTTCATTGTTTTAATTATTTCATCTCCATTTTGTATTATTCTTCCATGTTGGTTTCAGGCTTGGTTTATTTGACTTATACTGTTAGCTTTAATTTTTAATACCTTTAAACTTTCGTTTTTTTGTATGGTTTTGTGCACCAGATACAGACAGACATACACGGTGGATTTTGATCCTTTTCTATTATTAAAAAATGAAAATACACATACTATTTAAAGTGTAAAAGATAAATACACGGTATGTTTTAAAAGTATAATTTTAAATATGTTTTACCCATTTTCTACCTGCTCTATGAGTTTTCTACTTTTTAGGTTTTTCTTTGTTGTTTGGAGATAAGTAATGTAGGTTATACTTACCCAACTCTTGTTATTCCTATTTTCAATCACTTACCCTTTTTCTATGTTTTGGGATGCTGGATATACTGCAAGTCACAATCCTGAACCCTCGGTCCTTTTTCTGCCATAATATGTTTATTTAATATTTTCAAAATGGATACCAGGAATCTTGTTCGAACCAGTGACTGTTTCCATTTTCTTCTTAACTTGGTGACTTAGAGTGACCATTTCAAAGATACACAGGAAATCATATATCATTTCCAATATATTAGTCATTTGTTTCGTCCTACATAGGACTCATCAGCGTTGTACGGTCCGTATTGATAAAGAATAATTATGCAGTATAAAATTTATTGCAAAAATTATTCAACAATATGAACACCAACGGACAAAGTGATTAATATATTTTAATATTGTTGATATTTATTTCATATATCTAGTGACATTATTTCATTAACATTATTCCGCATTTTAATAAAAAACTGTTACAGAAAGGCACAATTTTTTTCTAGGAATTTTACTGTACCTCTCCTTCCAAATGCATTTTGATCAGTTACCAAGAGTTCTTGAGTGGAGACAAACCAAATCGACTTTAATATTACCCACATGATCTACAATTGTAGTTTTAAGGCCATTAAAATATCAATAGTCAAATCATGCCATATGTACACCGTGGTAGTAGTCAAGTAACGTGTTGAAGCGTGAAAGTTAACGACTTCAGGCCATCGTCAAACTGGAAGTACTTCCAGATAATGCTAGAATTTTGGTTATGAAGATTGTTTGGATACGTATTTACTAGGTAAGATAGGTAAATATCTTCATAAAAGTTTTCACTGTTTGAATTATTCCAAAAAAATGTTTAAACGTATTGAGATAAAAACCTTAATGTTTTTTTTTAACGATTTTTAGAAGATGGGATCATAATATGACGCATTTATCACGATGTTTATTTAAGTATATGTATTCGTCCTTTCCAGCGATGCTATATTGGAATATTTCCGAGACCTACGCAGAAGAGAGCAGCGATAATTGGCCCACCGAAACCATGGATTGAGTAAGGAATACATGCAGCCGCATGTAAATGGGAGAAAGGGGTAAAAGAAGAGTATTTTTCCTTTTAATATTATCGATTTATTTTTCTAAATTTATGATTACATTTAAATTTAGTTATTAAATGTATAGATCCATGGGCGTATGGATTAACGTAAGTATAGCACAATTTCATGTCCTCTCCAGGTTTGGGCCTGTTTTCCTGAAACAAAAATAATTTCAATGTAGCTCAGTATTTAAGGTTCACGGCACATGATAATAATCACAATTCCGAATACCCCAACCGATTGTGGCTTATTTTCTTTTATAAGATGATGTTGTTAGATTTCAATTGAGGTTCCCTTTCCTTGTCATTAACAGCGTTTAAATTATGTTAAAAATAAATTTATTTTTTATTATTTTAATTTTAACAGCTCTTTTAGTGTTGTATACAACCCTGCATTATATTTTCAGTATCTTACATATTATGTTATTACAAAAATCCTTTTTTTTTCCTTGCTCTTCAGCTTAATAGAAATCTGTTTTATTATTTAATACAAAGTGTCACCCATGTTTTCATTCAAGGTGTAAAAATGCTTTTAAAAAATGTTTTTTAATTTACCAACATGATCTGACTTTAACACCGGCCTAATTTGACAGTACAGGATTTAAATTGATATGTGCAACAAAAAATCAGGCAAATTTTGAACCTTAAAATATAAGGATAGAAAAATCATTTCCTTTTATCGCTAAAAAATAATTTTTATTTTTGGGAGAAAACTGCTTCTATTACAGATTTCAAAGCTTTATCTCTAGATTCATTTTTTTTTAATATTTCTATATAAGCATTTGTGTTGACATATATAATTCTATGGCAACTAGATAGGGTCCAAGTCTTAAACCTTCTTGGGTATCTTGCATTTGGCTGTTAGATTTATTTCCAACCCACGTTGTATCTAATATTTATAGAAACAAACGACTTTTGGTAACAGCATAGCAAATACGCCCCCCTAGCGGTGAAGTTAAATAAGTTAAAAATCGTTTTAAACGATTGTTTTTTATTATATTCGTCGAAAATTTTTTTATCGTAAAGTTATAGGAGGTATGGTTTTTGAGATGTAATCGCACATTGATCTTAACTGATTGCGCTGTATAATTCAGGGATCAGTAAGAATTTTAGTAAGAAAGTTTGAGGTGAAGCCGTTCCCTTTTATTCCTTGGTCAAATAAAGCTACACAATATAGAAAATTTATAAGATTCTTATGAATTCTTAATTATTGCCACAATCAAGATTGTTTTTATTTACTTTATATTTTTATAAGAGTAGGTTCTCGTTAAAATTAAAAAACGACGTATAAAATATTTTTCGGTGTTTAAACGAAATATAAAGGATTTATGAAAAGTTCGTTAGTATATCTTCTTGACATCATGGTGAATGCGCCTATTAAAGAGATAATTTAACAAAGGGAATAAATTAAAATAAATATCAATTAGACATAAAGTTTATTATTCTTTTATTTAAAATCTACCAGGAAATTCGTTACTTTTAATTTTAGAAATTATCTCTTGAGTACTATTTTATGAATCCAGAAATTTCTAGATCACATCACATCTTTTATTTACAATAATAAAAATTGTATGTAGCGTGTCCAGAGAGACACTGGAAAATTCGTCATATGCGCTTAATTTTACCAAAGAAAATATAATGGAAATATAAAAGTAAATTAAAAATCAATTTTAATTAGAATGTCATCAGAGAATTTAATGCGTATACTAAAATAAACAGTGTTACATTGTAAGTGGAATTTTTAATGAAAATGTGTTGTACTCTTCTTACCTAGTAAACAAATATTCAGCCTCAGTTCCTAATGGAGTTGAAAGCCTTGCATTTTTTTCCCTTTCAATTGCTGCAATGCAGACATGTTTTTGTTGATGAAGGATGCACGGTCACTTATCGACATGGTAGACATCTATTGGGGGTAACGTTTCACGAGATCATCCTATAACAGAAATATAAAAATAATATTAGAAATCTTAAATTTAATTAGACTGTAGTTGTAGAATTAAGGAGGGAAATACACGTAAATGGCTCAAAAAAAAGAATTCTTTTTTATTTAAAAAATGTAGTATTTGGGTTCGTTATTGTTTTTGATTTATGTGAATGATCTTTGTGATGGGCTTCGTGCAGGTACGGTTTGCCAGTATGCCGACGACACGTCGGTGATATTGTCGGATGTGTTCGTGCCTGTGCTCTCCAAGGCTTGTTTGTGTGCTGCAGAGCAAATGCGCCAGTGTTGTTGGGATAGCTTCCTGAGACTTGATGCAGAAAAACTGGGCTTGTACAGTTCAGTAAAACCGGAAATATTGAACAATCATTATATGTAAAAATGAACCATAAATCAATACCCACAGTGGACAGCATTAAGTTTCTGGGGATATACCTGACATGTTGCAGTTAAAACTAAATAGTACTTGTACTATAATTCGTCGTTTGAGAAACATGCTGACCACGGATAGTGTTTGCATTTCCTATTTTGCAAGTGTACAATCATTAATTAATTATAGTATATTATTCTGGGGATCATCTTCTGGAGCAATGAACATCTTTAGGGCCCAAAAACGCATTATAAGATGTATTTTAAAATTACATCTAAGAACATCTTGCAAACCTTTTTTTAAGGATCTTCAAATTTTTACTGTTCCTTCATTATATTTTCTATCTCTCGTTATGTTTGTTAAGAAGAATTCTAATTTATTTCAAAAGAATTTCCATCTTTATGGAGAGTTTATGTTTATGGAAACCAGGAGGAGCAGGGCGGAGCTGAGTATACCCATGCACAAGTCTACGTTTTATGAAAAAGGCCTTTCTTTCAGGGCGATAAAGGCTTGGAGAATGTTACCGCTATACATTAGTAATATAGACAACAGGCCCAGATTTAGAAAGACGGTGGAGCTTTTCTTAAGACAAAAACGTTTCTATTCTTTTGAATTTTAAATTGTATTTGTTTTCAATTGTTTTATGTTTTGTAACTTCTTTTAATGTAATTGTAATTATGATTTTATATGCTGATTTTAATGTGTTTTATATGAAAATTTTAATGTGCTTGGTTATTCTAGCTTTACTCATCATTATTTACTACTAATAACTTAACTAGCTACTAGAACTGAATTGTTCTCTGTTGCTTTGTGACGTTGCTTGTTTCATTTTCAATGATTTGGTTGGCAATAAAGGATATTATGATTACTAGACACTTAAATCAGCGTTATAGTTTTACTGAACTTTGAACACGTTTTTCTTGAAATAGCATTTTTCGAAGTGATGGTCAAGTAAATTCAAAAATGCTTGTTCGATCATGCAAAAATTTTATTCATGTATATAGAATAGTAATATCTTGACATTCTACCTTCTGGTTTAATAATATTATTCAAAACAAATTCATTCCCAATGCAAAACACTCAAAATTTTACTCTACTTTTTTTCCACACTTGAGTGTCATAATTTTTCACATTTTGTGGGTATAAGTATTTTATTCGTTATTAGCACATTTTTATCGCTCTATATGTTTCAGATCAAAATAAAAGAACTCCTGAGCAGGCGCGGATCCCGCTATTTTCTTTGGGGAGGCGATATCACAAGAGCAGAGTTAAACTGGTACGAAACCTAATATTAATATAAAAACTCACTTTGTCCGTTGTTGTTCATATTGTAGAATAATTTTTACAATAAATTTTATGTTGCATAATTATTCTCTATCAATACGGACCGTACAACGCTGATGAGTCCTATGTAGGACGAAACAAGTGACTAATATATTGAAAATTCTATATGACTTCCTGTGTATCTTTGAATTGGAAACCGGAAATGTCACTGATTTGAACCAGGTTCCAAATATCCATTATTTAAAATATGAAATAAACATATTATGGCAGAAAAAGGACTGAGTTCAATATACCAGATATTCCAAAACATAGGAAAAGGTAAGTGACTAAAAACAGGAATAACCAGGGTTAGATAAGATTGTAGATTGTAAGTGGGTCGTTAGGGCTTGCTTTGCCTCTATACAGCACTTCAACCTAGAAGATCTTACCCTAATCTAAGCTCGAGATATTTAGACTTTTTATGAAGTCTATTAAATATTCTTATAGGAGGGTAGGTGGTTTGTTTCTTCAGGTGTCAAGGTAACGTCTTCCAAGAATTTAACAATGCCATGCATTCACAGGTGTTCTAATGTTCTGGCAGCTCAATTGCAGAAACGGCAAATATCGCTCTCAGCTTTGCCCATTTTTTTGAGATGGGATCTCGGGGGGAAGTGTCCTGTGAAGGTGTTGGTGATTACTCGAATATCCCCTTTTGGGAGATCGAGAAACATTTTTGCGTTCTTTCGCGATGGAGCTCCTCCTTTATGTTGGTTCATCCAACCGAGCTTTTCCGTTTTCGGTATAAACGTCATCCTAACCTCCCTTCATGCTCTGGGTATATAACCTAAGCAGCAGCTAGACTTAAACCGTTCCTTCAGCAGGGGGTGTATTATTTCCAGACCCCTTTATAATAGGGCTGTAATTTCTGTCTTTTCAGGGAATTTGAAGGGCTTAAAGCTTTCAATTGTCCATTGGGGATAAGTATAAGTTTTTACATTGCATGTCATCACAAGGAAATCTAAAAAGTAGAAAACTCATAGAATAGGTAGAAAGTAGAAAATAGCTACATATTAAGTTATATTTTTTTATGCACATCGATCACATACCTTTTGAAATTTTAAAGGTATGCATGCGTATTTCCTTTTTTTTTCCACGTAAGATATTAAAAAGCGAAACTTAAATACGAAACAATCCCATTTCCACGTTGTTCCTTCTTTTAGTCAACAAATTATTGTTTCTATCGCTGAATACCAAGTAACCACAGACTAAACAGGGTAAAGTTCATACCAAATGCAAAACTCGCAAGAAAGCAAGTGCTAATTTTTTTCCTTTTATTTCCTTCTAGAATTTTTCATTGAAATATCTTGAGATCATGACTAATGCGCCCATTAAAATGATAATTTTTCAATAGACGGATATGTATTTTAATAAACAGCGTGATAAATGTGTCATTAACTAGAATATTATTACTCCATTTTTTTTAAATTAAAATTTGATTTAAAGAGAAGAATAATCAAAACCGAGTAAAACAAGCGAAATATTTTTAATTCTACACATTCAAACGTTTTTTTGGAACAAGCGGAAATTTTAATGAAAATGTTTATCTATCTTACCTAGTAAACAAATATTCAGTATCCACGGGTTATCCCCTCAAACTTGTATGCATTTTGAAAAATTTTGAGCACTATCAGGAAATACTTCAAGTTCAATAATAAGTTGAAGTTTTCAGAAAAAGCTTGACATTTAGAGACATTTTTGTTTTAAGGACAAAGCACCCCTTCCGAGAGCAACGTTTGACGAAGACATCCAAATCTACAACGTAAAATCTTAATCTAGCTTTCAAATTTCAACATTTTCCATAACTTCAGTATACAAATAGATGTGGCATTGAATTGACAGTTACAAATCATGAAACAGTCATTTTAAATAGTTAGTTACTTTCCGTGAATTTCGCTCTTGGTTTGATTCGTCTCGACTAGTGAAAACAGCACGTAACCATAATGCATCTGAAGACAGAACTAGAGTGAAATTCACAGAAAAAAACTACTAATCAGAATAGTAAGTGATCATAATGCATCTGGAATAAGAACTAAAGTGAAATCCACAGGAAAAAATTGTTACTTCTTAATCTTTTGTTAAAGTAACCTTGTCCAAACATCAATAATGTTAATTAAATAAAGACAATGGATGTATCAAATGAATATTAATATAAAAATATATTAATCACTGATATATACGTACTGTGATACATTGTTAAATTGAAAAAAGAATAAATAAAGCTTTTAAGATTTGAAACTAGAAACTGAAAACCGTATGTTAAAAAAGTGATGTAGATGATGGTTGCCCGGGATTGAGACGCAAATAAACAATTCGATAACGTCATCTTTAAGTTCATTGAAAGTTACTGTAAAAATGTTTTATCGATTTGCCTTCGTTTCACTTTACTGTTAACGTGAAAAAAAAAAATGAAAAATCCGAAAATTTGTTTTTTTAAAAATTACTCGAACTTAAAAAGTCATATTACAAATTTATGATGGTCGGGGATTATTAAGAAAATTTTTAATTAAAACAAATCATGACATCAGGGCGAATGTGTCCATTAAAAAGATAATTTTTCGCTGAGAAATATTAACTAGAATATTATGACATTTTTTGAAAATGGTATTTTAAAGGTAAAATAAATAGACAAAGGTTAAAACGAACAAACTTTCTTATTTCTACATATCCGTTTTTTTAATTTAAACAAAAAGAAGGTTACAAGTTAAAATTTTTATGAAAATGTTCACCTATCTTACCTAGAAAATAAATATCTAGACAGTCTTCAATGATGGGCCGGGAGTTTTCAGCAAAAGTCTTAAATGCAGAAATGTTGCTGTTGATTTTAGACTCTTGATTGAAATGACAGACATCTTCTACTGGGAATGTTTGACTACATCATCCAAATCTACAATGTAAAATCTTAAACTAGTATGCTCCCTTTTAACATTCACTACTTCAGTATGCATATAGATATGATCGGACTACTAATATTTTACAGTCTGGCAACGAATCAACAGTTGTAAATCATAGGATGGTTATTTTAACGTGATCGTTACTTTCTGTAAATTTTACTCTTAGTTTGATTCATCTGCAATAACAAAAATAGCAAGAGATTAAAATCCATCTGAAGAAGTAAAATTCATAGAAAAAAAGGTGTCACGTTATATACCTCGAAAATGGAGAGAGCTTAGAGTGACGTTTATACTGAAAAAGGGAAGACGCCCTTCAGATCAACCAGAATCCTACCACCCAATGAACGTCGCCTCTTTTGTTCTAAAAACAATGGAAAAACCCTCTGGCCGACATCTCAGAACACTTGAACAAAAACTGCTTCAAAAAAAAGAGTTTACATATGAAGCTGGCAAATCCACAGTAAATGCCCTACACTATCTGATGGATGATCTGGAAAAAATACTCATGGAAAAAAATCTCCTTGAGCCCTATCATAGAAGTAGCTTTTGATAATGCCTCACGTGGAGCTATAGTTACAGCCATAGAAGAAATGCAAATAGAACCAGACTGCAACCATCGGCAACGAAGCGGCGAGAATGACTACAGTCAAAGGATGATCCCAAGGGGGCGCGTTATTACCTGTGCTGTGGTCCCTGGTCATGGATACCTTGTTAACCCAACTAAATGATTCAGAATTTATAACGCAGAGGTATGCTGATGACGTAGTTGTCATCATCAAAGGCAAGAATAAAGGCACTATTACAAGCCTTATGCAAAATGCCTGGGAGTAATAATAGACCAGAAACCGACTTGGAACAGCTACGTTGAAAAAATTTTCCAGAAGGTAATAACGGCAAGAAAGACTAGAAATATCAAGAAGGTCAAAATATACATATTGTTGAATAGCCAAATAGCGCTAAAAGCTTTCAAGACAAAGACCTACGAGTCCAAGTTGACTTGGGACTGTAGGCAAGCAAGGAACAACAGGAAAACCCTGGTGTGGGTGCCAGGGCACAAGGAAATCAAAGGAAATGAGGAAGTGGACAGCTCCATAAAAGAAAGGGTAAAAACTCCTTTTCTCGGCTCCGAACCTTTCTATCGATTATCAAAAAAACCACACAAATGAGAAGTTCCAAAGCTGGGAACAAAATCAGGTGGAACAATAGATTTAGTCTTAAACAATCGAAGAAATTTATATATCAATCACCAAAGAGTGCAAAAATGCTTCTCGATTTACTAAAAATGGATTTATGAGTAATAACAAATCTTTTCACAGAACACTGTCCTCATAGACACCATCTCGAAAAACGGGTAGAACTGAGAGCGAGGTTTGCCGTTTCTGCACATCATCTTGCCGCCCGAAGAAATTGAGTACTTACCCTACAGAAAAATAATAGTTCATGAAAACTTTAAATATTCTGAGCTTACATTAAATCAGGGCAAAGTATAGGTCGAAGTGCTGAAGAGACGCAAGGAAAGCCTTAACAACTCACTTACAATCAAGGTGTTTACAGTTTTTTTTAAATGCATTGCCAATTAATTCATATAAAAATATATTAATCAATTTGTCCGTTGTTGTTCATATTGTTGAATAATTTTTGCAATACATTTTATACTGCATAATTATTCTTGATCAATACGGACTGTACAACGCTGACGAGTCCTAAATAGGACGAAACAAATGACTAATATATTGGAATTTATAAATGACTTCTATTGTTTCTTGGAAGTGGTTACTCAGAGCCACTAAATTATGGAGAAAAAAGTTGAACAAGATTTCCAATTAATAAAAATATGAAATGGACCTATTATGGCAGAAAAAGGACTGCAAGTTCAGGATAGCCACCTACTATATACCCAGCAACCTAAAACACAGGAAAAGGGTAAGTGACATTTGTTTTTTGTTCTGTTGAACATTTCTCTAAATACTACTAAATATGAACAATTAGTATTTAGGTTTAAGGGTAAAAATTACCAAATGAGAAAATAAATTGCACAAATAATATGACTCTCCTGAATAACATATAAACAACTGTTAAACTTATAGGAAAAGTTAAACTTTACAGATTAGATTTTATTATCGATTTTAGTTTATCCATTAAAAAATCAGTCTTGATCCTTAAAAACTAATATAGATTCGATATAGAAGCGCCGTTCTTGGTTAGAAAACTTCACCAGTCGTGGTAACAATGTTTTCCAAGACTAGTTCTGGATGATGCTGAATCCACGGATCATTGTAGACCCCTGTTTATTGGAGGGGGAATTCTAACATTAACTTGTATTTTTATCCTCATGACAGTGAATTAAAGGCTTATGTGATAAAGTATAATAGTGTAAATTTAAATTTGTACATTCCTAAGAGTAACCGTACAAAGAACTCGATTATATATGAAGGTATAAAAATGTGCAATTTGTATTTTAATTATTGTTGCTGTGCAAGATTGAGTTTTTTCATGCTCTTGTTTTATTTAATATACTCTTATTTTATTTAATTTTTGACTAGTTTATATATTGTTGATTTTTCTGTTCACTATTTTGTTACAAGGGTCAGCTATGTATGGTTTACTATTGTTTTTTTTTTCAGCTTTTAATTTAATGTGATTTGAGAGGTCCGCTACAGTAAAGGCTGGATGCTGCAATAAGGGTATTGACCGTAGATGTCTTTTAGTGTCCGACAAGACGCTTGGACGACTTATTTCACTGAGCCATTCATGGTCTGCGCACCATATCTTACACCTTTGCATGAACATAAACAGGACGATCTCATGACATTGCAACTACCTGAGAAAAATCATTAGTCCCCTGAGAGACATATTTATTAAATTTTAAAATTGGAATTAATACTTACCACCATAAATTTTTTCTAATTCTAATATTAGTATGCGAAAGAAAAAATGTCGTAGCTGAATCGCATGAGCTAAAAAAAAGGTGGCTTCGGTCACTACATGTGTCGGTTTTGCGTTGTTAACATGATGTTGAAGCCTGTAATGATAAAAAATTTTGTTAGTCTCAAACTGAATCTTCCAATACTTTAAAAAAATCCTACATACAAATTAACTAATTATAATATTAGATAATACTAACAATCAAGATCTTATGTTGGAAAATTTTAAAAAGCTATTAACATGATAATGTACTTAAAGAAGCAGCTTACAGTAAAAAAAAAATATTCTATTACATTTTATAAATAAAACTTGCAGTACAATGAAGTAATATGCAAATAATTCTATAAATAAATCAAAAATGGATGTCACACAATTGTGTACTATTATGTTTGGTAGATTGAGTGGGTCGTTAAGGCTTTTCTTGCCCCTCTACAGCAACTTGATCTATAAGATCTTTTGTGTGTTACCCTAGTTTAAGTCTAGAAAATTTAGTGTCTGTTATTTTTCTAGGAGGAAGTGTTTTATTTCTTCTTGCATTAAGATGACCTCTAGAAATTTAACTCTATTGCAGAACAGTGCCATTCATTCGCATAGCAGGTGTTCCACTGCTGTTATTGTTGCGCGATTGCAGAAACGGAAAATCTCGTCTTCAGCTTTGCCCATCTTTTTGAGTGAAGACATTTCTTAATACTCGAATATTCCCTTTTGGGAGATTGAGAAGTATTTTCGCTCTTTTTTGCTTGTTTGAGACCAGATCTCTGATTTTGTGTCCAGCTCCGGAGCTCCTCAATTACGTGGCTTTTTGTTAATCTATGAAGAGGCTCCGGGTTGACAAAGGAGATCGGCTCATAGGTGTTTGACTTGAGAGCTCTTAGCGCTGCTTCCTATTCAGGCTCCCGTAAGGACAGATTTAGGTTGCATGCATTTCTATTTGGAAGATAGTAGGGGTGCAAGCCTGAAGCCTGAGCCTGATACTCCCACTCCAACCTCATCTTTCATCGTGGATTCATCAGTAAACCATACTATTAAATCCTTCTCTAGTCGAGGTAATTCCTCTTCATTCGCTTGGTAATATTCAGTCACTATTTAAGATATGGACTTAGTTAATCCATCTTGGTCGTTTTTATATTGACAGTGGTCTAACTGCTCTTGTATATGATATAATAAAAAGATGATAAAAGTTTTAAAGAACGTGCAAATTGCAACATTGTTGTAGAAGTGTGGGTTACTGTGCAATTTGGTATAGATCGCTACTGCTTCGGGGTCTTTACATTCTTCCATTAATGAACACCACTGTGTATGCTGCTCATACTGAATCAGTTGAGAGAGTCTGTAGACAGTTTGGGAATGTAGTTGTTGTGGGTGATTATAATCTCCCTCATAATGACTGGTCACATACAGAAGATTATATGGGTCTTCTTCCAGGTAGTGTTAAGAGTGAGGGTAATTCTGCTGTGAGATGATTTAATTTTATTCTGTTTTACTCAGTATAGTGGAATAAAAATGTGAATGATATAATTTGGGACTTGTGCTTTTGAAATTTTGAAGTGGAAGCGGTAACCAGGTTCGACGGTTTAGTAAACATTGATAGTCATCATCCGGTTTTGGAAATTGTTATACCAGCTCATATAAATAAAAATTTAAGTTCTAATAGTGCATGGTACAAAAAAATTAAGCAATCAGGTTGTGATATCGATTATTATATGTTTTTTTGTTTGTGAAATTAATGTAAATCTCTAATCAAAATTAATTATGACAATTATATTGGGCATACAGAGAGCTTTATTACTGACAACCCTAAATATTCCTGGAATTTTGTTAAATCCAAAACTAATGGTGATTTTTCTTTTTCTCTGTGTTCAATTGCATTTCACATATCCATGTGACCCCTACTGAAATAAAGTGGGCGTTATCTTAATTAGATGCAGGTAAGCTAATGGGACCAGACGGCGTTTCCCCCACTGTTTTGAAACACTGTTCGTCTTCTCTTTATATTCTTCTCTATCTAATTTTTACACAATCTTTAAAATCCGGAGATTTTCTACCAATATGGAAATTCCTATTTATATATTTGGAAGTAAAAGGCAAAACTATAGACCTATAAGAAAACTTTCAGCAGTACCTAAAGTGTTTGAACAATGCCTCGAGTAGAAACTATGCAGTATTTTTGGTTATTAATACCTCAGCAACATGGTTTCATATCAGGTTCATCAGTTGACACTAACTTTTTTTTATAAATAAATTACAGTTTTCTTCTTTTCGCATATACTCTAAAAATTTACTCCAAAATAACATCTTTGAATTAAAAATTGCTGACTGAAACCTAAACTGATTTTAGTTAGAAGTAACTCTTTTTTACCATTTATTCTTGTTGGTAACAATGATATCAGCCTAAAATTGGATGGCAATTCTGCATCACTGCTTTTGCAAATTGGGATTACAACAGACATTTTTAATAAAAATGGGAAATTTGTTGTTAGAAATGAAGATTATGGCCTCCGTTTAGCAGCAAATCTTCTAAAATTCAATTTCTGATTTTAGTTTCATTGTTCCCAGGTCTTTGTGACAAATGGTTACTGAGATTATAAAGTGCATTTTGTGAATCCAAAAAGAAAATGTCTATTAGCTAAAATTTTTACTTTGGCAAATAATAATTCAGCAACATATATTTCTGACACCTCAGTTCTCTACTTACGTTTAGCTTAAATTGAAGGCTGGAAGTGAAGATTAAAAATAGATTGAAATTTCTATTTGTTTTTAAATATTGATTAATATTTTTGTACAATAAACTAGAGTTTCTACAAAACATTGGTTCTTGAATTTTGTATTAGTAAAAAACTATTCTAAAAAACCAAAAAAAATTCTGAGTTCCAAAGACATACAAATGATAAAATCACTTTTGACGAAGTATTTTTAAGAAATGCTTACCGTTAAGTTTAAAAAATGCTGAAATCCATCAATATACCATGTAGGGAATGCAACTTCATTGATGAAATAGGTAGAGCAAATATATATTGCGGTGAAGATGACTGAAATCACAACAGGCTTATTGACATTGTTTCTTGTATTGGTGACCTTGTATCGTGAGCTGCAAGAAACAAACATTTCTCAATATAAAAAATCCACACCGTAAGAAAATTCTTACTTTTTTCTTTTCTTTCTACTTATGTTTGTTATATTGCAATTAAGAAAATATATAAAACTTTTTCAAATTAATTGTTTCATAAAAATTATAGGTCAAGTTTTAACAAAAAAGGAATAAATTCTCTTCGATTCTGTTTTTAACGTGCAAAAACATTTTTCATCCGATATACATTGAAATGTTGCATCCGATCAAAACTGTAATTAGAACCGTTTATTGCGTGAATTTCAATTAGATGTAACTGTATCGGATCGGGCCGATCGGATCGGATGCTACGTTAGAAATAAGGTCATTAAGTACATAGCGTAAAGATTAAAGTATCCAAATTGTAATTTTGAAGCCAAAATTATCAATTAGTTAAATAATTTTATTCCTACAATTATCATTTAACGAAATAATTCATTAGTTCTTTATCAATTGACAAAGTAATTAACAATTTTAGGAATTAAATTACATATTATAAGAGTAATTGAAAACTTAATTTTTTCAAATTATTGAATTATTAATTGGTAATTTTTTCTGAATTAAATTAAAAAATAATTTAATGACGTTTTCTTGCAAATAGTGCAGCTTCATATAAAATAGCTACATAACTATGATTATTTATCCTGCTTGTGTAATTATGATTATCATTCACCTTCAATGCAGTGCAGAGTATGTTTGAAAATCATACTTAAATTATGAATCGCTCCAAGAAAAAAAATTAGCTTTGCTTGAACGTTGACGAGTTGGTTTCAAGATATTCTATCACAAGGTGTGAAGAAACATCAAATTATTGTACAAATTTAAAAATCATCCATTTTTTTCTTTTTGTCTGGGATTTTTGAGTTAAATCGATAAATTTAAATTTTTTCAACCATTTTGAATCCTTTTGAAGATACTAAAGCGTATAATAACGGGCAGAAGCGGTGTCATTTTATTTTTAATTAATTATTATTTGTTTTAGCCTGAACAAAAAAATGTTACACCGATGTAAAATACGTTTTCGTCACAATTTTTCCCGTAGAATTAAATGATGCATTTGACAAATTTTTCCTACTTTTAATTTTCCTTTACTTTAAAAAATATATATGTTTTTTTTTTAATTTAATTCTGTTGAATTAATAATAGAATAATTTGGAATAATCAGTTACTATTAATTATTCTTGTAATGGGTAATTGGAAAAATGAAATTTATCAATTATTTCGTTAATTGATAATTGTATGATTAAAATCATCAATTAGTTTATTAATTGAGAATTTTAGAAATCAAATTGCCAAATACTTCATTAAAAGATAAAATTATTTTCAAAATTATCAACTGATGAGGTAACTGATTGATGAATTCTATTTTGTTAAATGTTAATTAATTATTATTCATTAAATAAGCACGATTTTTAAAATTATCCATTGCAAAATTCATTGATAATATTACCCGATAAGATTACCAAAAAAAGTATTATTTCCGATCTCTAGGTAATACGGCACACAACAATAATTTACCGATTTAGGGAGATTACGAACTCACGATCTCGAATGTAATTTTTATGTCGTTTGTCTGTCAAATCGACGAGTTCTCTCAAAACTTTGAGGATCCCCTACATGTAGTGAAATATTTGTTACTTTACAAGATTTTTAAGTATAGAAAAACGCAGTAATAATTCATCCTATGTAAACATATAATAATCCCATTTAATGTTCCGTACCAAAATGAGAAAAACCGAATGTGTCATTCGTTCGTAGTTCTGTTTGTTTTAACCTTTTTTCTAAAAATGAAAAGCTGATACTGGTTAGAGTTACAGTTAGTTTAATTTGTTACTCTAGAACCAAATAAATGTCGAAATTGTTACACTGTGTAGGGGAATGTTAAGATAATACAAAATATCAAAATAAAATTAAACCAACATACGAAAATATCAGAGGAAGTAATCGAAGATGTCTTAAAAGGTTTAAAAAATCGAAAAATCCCGGGTTTTGTTAACACGACCAAAGCATTTGATATGATCAAACTAGTAGATGTAATGAAAATACTAGAAGAAAAAGGTAAAATGATAGAAAATATGAATGTCAATGCTCGGCAAATATTCAAGCCAACTACGAACTAGCAAAGGGGTATCGGTATACACTAGCGTTAGACAATGCGATTCGCTGGATCTCTTCCTTTTCAATCTGATTATGGATAAAACATTCAAGAAATTTCCGAAAAAACACGGTTATAGAATGAGAAATCATGTTACGCAGATGACGCGATTCGGATCGTAGATTCGAAGGATAATCTGTAAAAACCTATACATTTCTTTAATCAAATAGCAGAACACCTGAACATGATCACTAATACAAACAAAACGCTACGATGTAAATTGGACATAAAGGACACCATTACAGAATAAGTAATGACCGTGGTGCAGAAATCACAACTAAAGGAAAACCTAGAAAAAGAAGTGCGAACCCAAACAATGCATGTGACAAACATCTCAGGATTCTTGAGTGACATAATATAGAGGAATAAATACATGAATACAGATAGTAAGACGAGGGAATATAAAAACGTCGTCAAAGGAGCCATGACATGTGGTGTGGAAACCAGAGCAAAACAATAAGAACAATGGTTGGAAAAACAGTAATAGATAGCGTAACAAATAAAGATCTGAGGGAACAATGGAACACTCAATAAGTATCATGGACAACAACACACTGATCAAAGAAAGCCAAAGAACACAAACTACTCGGAAAAACACTTCCTGAACGACCACTAAACCGCTGGAAAAGTGTGCCGAATTCCCACCTTGGAAGAGGTATAGCATTGTACCAAACCAGAAGTAACTTTATCCAAGTAAAAGAAGAAGCAGAAGAATAAAACTTTTAAAAAAGTCATAAAAATCATGTTCCAACACTTTTATATCGTTGGTGAAAAATAAGCAAATTTTGAAAAAATATAGAATGTGCAATTACTAGTCCATAGCCCAACATGGATTTTAAGAAAAGAAAAAAAACTAGGATTCCAGGGCCTGACAAGTAAATAAACTAGTAAACGTGTGTATTTAAAATATGGTACGCAACACTAATAGGCCCAGTTTTACAATCGATTGCAACATCCAGTGGTTGAGAAATAAATCTTCTTCTTCTAAAGATTGGCCCATCTTATCCTATTCACTGCAGCTCGAAATAGGTCAATTGATGTTAGGCTAGTCTATTTTCTAAGATTGGCCAGTAAGGATATACGCCTGCGTCTATGGCCTCGTTTGCCCTCAATCTTGC
The DNA here is from genome assembly GCA_034092305.1 of Diaprepes abbreviatus. Classification (NCBI taxonomy): domain Eukaryota; kingdom Metazoa; phylum Arthropoda; class Insecta; order Coleoptera; family Curculionidae; genus Diaprepes; species Diaprepes abbreviatus. The sequence continues at coordinate 39,784,755 of JASJET010000103.1, read as the reverse complement.
CCTGTAATATCAATTGCAGAAGTCTGTATTTATCATTACGCATAATGTGGCCAAAGTAAGCCAGTTTTCTATTCTTTATAGTAATAATAATTTCCTTTTCCTTTCTGAGCCTCACGAGAATCGTAATGTTAGTTGTATGGCGGGTGTATGAGACCTGTAACATGTGTTGGTAACACCATATTTCAAATGCCTCTAAGCGTTTGGCAGCAGCCTCGGTATGACTCCAGCTTTCAACTCCGTAGAAGAGAACACTGAAGATATAGTATCTGAGAATTCTTATGCGTATGTTGATATTTAGAGAGAGGTTACAAAGTACTTTCTTAAGGCGGGATAAAGCGAATCTGGCTTTTTCAATACGAGTTCTTATTTCGTAACCGTGATCCCATATATCACTGATATTGCAACCCAGGTAGCATATTTTCTCCACTCTCTCTAATCGTGCATTTTTTACTGTAAATTGGGCGTTTATGTTGATGTTCTTGCTAATAACCATTATTTTAGTCTTCTTATTAGGTATAGTATTAGGAGAAATAAATACTTTCAAGTTAACCATGAGTTTTCAAGACCAGGTGTTTCACAAATAACAATTCAAGGTTGGTTAAGAAACCATTGTTTCAATTTCATTCGCCAAAGTTGCTACTTGAATTTTATGGAAATAGGTTTAATGCCGTTATTAAAGCAATAAATAAAGAAGAAATGTTGCGTCTAACAATTAACTTTTATGGAGTTCGTTTCCGATATTCATGCTGTTCACATCGCGGCCGGTGTGCGTTCAGCGGAGGTCGGAAAATCGCGTGTGAGGGGCGAATATAGGGAGGGAATTCCAATGAGCGACTGGAGGATGTTTCGCAGGGTGCAAGGGGAGTGAGCGATGATTCCTACAATCCTTGTTCGTGCTGGGAAAGCATGGGCGGCCATGCTTGTTGCGGAAGGGGCGTGGTCGGAAGTGTGGCTGACAGAAAAGGTTATACGCAAGAGACTCTATCAGATGAAGGAAATGTCACAACCTCGGTCGTTCGAAAGAACTATCCGTGAGTCCCTACCCAAATTGACTAGCTGGTTGTCGAAAGATACGTGGCCTAGTAATATAGAAGAAGAAGAAGAATTAAATTTTATTTTTCCAACGATGTTTTAAAAATAAATTCAAAGATTTTTTGTTATTTATATTATAAACAGGTTTTTGGAATGTAGGTTCTTCTACTTATAAACCCAGAAAAAGAAAATTCAGATTAGCTTATAAAACATGGATTCCAGAAATTTAGTTTGAGCGGAATTATAAACTATTTTTATTTCAGAACTATCGATTCGATATTTAAAAAAATGTTTTCCAATAATGCTTCTTATCAAATAATTTATATAGCCATTTAAACTACATTGATAAAGTGAAATAGTTTTTGAGTATGTATAAAATTAATTTTCATAACAACTCTTCCTAATAAAGCTAAACATTTTCAAACTCCATGGTCAAATTAATTCAGCGACGACTTATATTACATAAAGCAAATCTGAGTTTTAAATTTTGCTCTCACAGTTTTATATACTAATTGATATAGAAACCAAATAACATACATAAAATAAACCTTGGATAAACACAATGCGCAAGCAAAGTAATGAGGTTATGTTTTCTGTGTTAAGCAAGTAACCACAAGATCATCCACTAGTAGACTTAACTCATGGTTAACTTTCAGTAAAACTAAACCATCAATTATAAAATAGCTTTTTGTAAATAACCAACAGGTTTGTTCTGAGCTTTCGATAATCACACATTATGAAACTGAGTCTTATTGGATCAATACTTTGTGGATCAACACACCATTAACACATATTTTCTAAGGTCTCGGCAACTGTTTCGGCCTTCCTTGGCCATCATCAGTGTTGTACGGCTCCGAATGGAGCAACAACAGACAGCTGCTTACTCATTATAATTCAATATATCCAAAAAACCTGAAACGTAAACAGCTGTCAAGAAAACACCTTTGACATTTTCGGTATATCGGTGTGTTCTTAGTTTTAAAAGTATAAATATCCTGAAAAACAATCATTAGTAATCCTGAAAAAAATAATTATTGATTTGAAATAAAAATTAGTTAGTTTTCCTAAAAAAGAAGAAAATATAGAAAATCTAAAAAATAGTATGACAGACTCAAATCCTAAAATGCTAATAGGGCAACAACAGGCAGCTGATTACTTAATATAATTTAGCATATCCAAAAAACCTGAAACGTAAACAGCTGCCAAGAAAACACTAACCCCTTTGACATTTTCGGTATATCAGTGGGTTCTTAGTTTTAAAAGTATAAATATCCTGAAAAACAATCATTAATAATCCTGAAAAAAAAAAATTTATCTGAAATAAAAATTAGTTAATTATTCCAAACAAAGAAGATAATTTAAAAAATCTAACAAAAAATAGTATCACAGATTCGAATTTTTAAATGCTAAAATCTGAAGCCTAAAAGGCAAACAGACTAACTCTGAAAGTGTTAATTTACACATTTAACAAGGTTAGTAGTTAGTATTGGACATTTGACGGACCTCCCGTTGGGAGAGCCAGCCACATCGCCTATGCTAATTTTTTAATTAACTAAAAATCTACCTAACCTGACATCATTTTACCCTTAAAACAGTGGTTTTAAGGGTTATTTCTATTGTTTTGAATGAATTAATCTAATTAGCTACTCCATATTAATTAAATAATCGTAATAAATCAAAGGAAGAAAACGAAGATCTGGCAGCATGGTCTTGGGAGTAAACCTCAGGCTTCTTATGCATGTTATCGATTATTAAATGCATCACTGTCTACTTTCCTTTATCGAGGCGAAGGGTTCTATTGTATTTTCGAATCTTGTTATACCTACTTTTGACGGCCCGGTAGATGCCTGCCTTTTTAATTAGATATGAGGGGTCAGAATTTGGAACAAGTATATTAATATGACTAATGATTTTGGGTTCTATATATCCCTTTATTAAAACCATTTTGTTGGATCGATTTTAAGTTTATCTCATTTAAAGTAATATTTCGAATATTGTGGGTTCAAAGATATTAACTTTAGAATTTAACAACTACGCCTAATGTTAAATTAGCTTTCTTTAAATTATCCATGCCTCGCATTTATTTGTAATAGTCTATTGTAATCTTTAAGTCCATAAAGGTCTGCTAGTTCCAATTTCCGAATCCATCTTTACCTAGACTCGACCGTGTCTATATATTATCGCCGCTTGTTAGGCAAAAAAAATTGTTAGAATTTGAAAAGAGGAAAAGTATGTATATGAATGTATATGAAAAATCGCTTATATGCCCTTTTAGTGCCTTTTTTTTGCTCAATAGATTTTTTCAATCTAATTTAAAGTAATATTTCGAATATTGTGGGGTCAGAGAGATAAAGATTAGAATTTAGCTACTACGCGTAAAGTTTAAATTGCTTTCTTTAAGTTATCCATACCTTGCATTTATTTGAAATGGTCTTTTGTAATCTTTGGATCCATAAAGGTTTGCTAATTCAGATTTTTGGACCCATCTTTACCTAGACTCGACCGTGCCTGTATATTATCGCTGCTCGTGAGGTAAAAAGAGTTGTTAGGATTTGAAAAGAAATAAAGTATATGTATATGATTAATGACTTTAGGTTCTATATACCCTTTTATAGATACATTTTTGCTATAACGATTTTTTTTATCTGATTTAAAGTAATATTTCAAATATTGTGAGTTCAGAGAAATTAAGTTTAAAGTTTAAAAACTACACGTAATCTTAAAGTAGCTTTACTCACATTACCCATACCTTCATTCATTTGATCTGTATTAGTTAAGTAATCATAAGAAGGGGAGAAACGAGAATTTGGCAACATGGCTTCTGGGTGGACTTTTTGGGCCTCACCATATGCACATGCTATCGATCGCCAGATGCGTCAATGTCTCCTTTTTATTTTTATCAGGTGTAAAGAATTTGAATAGACATAAAGCACGTATATAACTAATGAGTTTTTGTTCTGTTACCAGAAATATTATGTGATTGCACATAATTATATAATTGATAACAACAACAACAATCCATATTCTTGTTGGGATATCAGCTCTAAGTGTTGATATTATTAGAAATATTAATGATATATATGTATATATATATATATATATATATATATATATATATATATATATATATATATATATATATATATATATATATATGCATTGGTGTTTTTCCGGTTTTCAATCTATTCGTCAATAGAAAAATGATAAAACAGTGCGGGAAAAAGTCTCAAACTATATGGACTACCAAAAATCCATAAAGAAGGAACACCGATAAGACCTATAGTAAGTGCAATAGATTTACCTACCCAACAACTGGAAAAATACCTGGTACAAAATATGCAACTGGCGACCGAAATAGCAGACTCATACCTAAAAAATTCGGATCACCTAGTCAGCGTACTTCAAGGGCTAAAAGTGCAAAAAGAAGACATTTTTGCTAGCCTGGACACCAAATTCTAGTATCGAAGCATACCAATTGACGAAGCTCTAGACAAGATTGCTATGAACGAAGAGTTCCCACATCACTTCATCGACCTCTCCGAACACTGTCTATGAAAATAACTTCTACCGACAGACAGATGGTGCTCCTATGGGATCTTCGCTATCACCAGTCATCGCAAACATTTTTATGAAATACTTCGTAACAGAAGCCCTAAGAAAAACTAAAACAAAACCATCTCTCTGGAAACGCTTTGTGGATGACATCTTCATCATATGGCCACACTTAGACATATTTTTAGAGGAATGAAACAACATCCATCACCGCATACAGTTTACATTGGAGGTCGAAGTTAACAAGCAGCTACCTTTTCTTGGCCTTCTAATAACCAGAAAAGACGACCTAAGCATCGATTATACAGTCTACAGAAAACTCACACACACAAACAGATACCTGAACGCCGAATCTCACCACCATCCATCACAGTTACAATCAGTCGCCAACACTTGATCTCCAGATCTTTGCAACTAACCAAACCCATGAACCGCCAAGAAGAACTCGACAACATCACAGCAGCTCTAAAACAAAACAACTACAAAGAACACAATATCAAAAAGGCCATAAAACGGAATACAAATGCAATAGTAGAGAAAAAAGATGACAAATCCAAACCAAAAACCACACTGCCATACATAAAAGGTGTAACAGACGTAATTGGAATAATTCTGAGGATGCATGACATGTGCATAATTTACAAGCCACAGACAACAATACACAAATTATTGAGCAATCCTAAAGACAAATTACCATTGGAAAACCAGGGAGTATACAGCGTCCCATGTAGAGACTGTGAAAAAGAATACATCGACCAAACGAATAGAAGAATCTCTACCAAAATCCAAGAACATAAAAATAGCATAAAGAATAAGCAAACCACATCAGCTTTATTCCAACATCATCAAGAGATAGGACACACTATAAATTTTCAGAGAAGCTCTCGAAATAGAAAATAGTAAAAACCTTAACAAGAGAGATGATGCACAAAACATCTCAAATATATGGAAAACCTTTAGTAAAACTCAAACAAGAACAACACATCAGAGAAACAGGACAGCAAGCCGAGAGAGTGTGTGTGTATATATGTGTGTATGCAATTATGTATGCATATGTGTATACATATGTGTATGTATGTTAACCATCTTCAAATTTTTTTAATGTTATAGCTCATTTCTGTTATAATCGTTTGCATTTCGTTTCAGGGAACTATTCTTAGAATACTTTTTGCGTGCCGCAGCACTATTTAATTTTATATTGAATTGTAAATTCTTTCCATAATTAGTGTGTGATGGAGGATAGACCAAATCTTCTCAACCATAATGAAGTATGTATGCATGCAAATGCAACTACATCTTGTTAATTATTATAACTATCTATGTTTATTTTTAGATATCGATGTTTACTGAATGTTTTTTTAACACCTTTTTCTTTTTTAATGTATAAAACCTAGTTGAACATGCTGGCATTGGATCTGATTCTAATTATAAACTCAACTCAGATCGAACAGGCTCTCTGATTTTTCAATTATAACAGTTCGAATTACACTTCTGGGGAAGATGATTCATCTTTCAAAACCGAGGTCGAAGTCTTAATATGGTGGTAAAGGAACGCAACTGGAGGGGTGGTGCTAATGAAGACGTTGAGACATACTTATAATTGAAGATGACGATGTTATCATTATGAACGATATCTATGTCAGTAACATTTGCTGGTTGAGATCCGATGACTCGATATTTTTTAAGGAATGCAAAATTTTATTAGGATTTTTTAAATAAATTCATTTTGGGTGAAAAAAAAGCTTTGAAATAATATTGGCATATTACCATTTTTGTTCGAATTAATCCTTTTTATTTCGGTTAAAGTCTCTTCTATGTGTATTAGTAAATAGTAAAATTACTTTATATTTTTCTAAATATCTGCCGGAATAATTATTAAATCACGCATGCGTTAGCAGATCCTGTAAACCGTCAGTTTAAGTACAACAATTATTTCCAACTATAAAAATGTCATCTTTCGATTTAATTTGATGTATCACCAGTAAATCACCTAAAATTCACATTTTTAAGGCCGATTATATTTTCTTTTGGTTGATCCAAAAGCTACAATTTGATTTTACGGCTAACTATCTTAACACTTTAAAGTCTGTTTCACTAATCACATGTTATTAGTGGTCGTAACTTATTTTAAGCAAAATTTGTAAGATTTTACTATTACAAAAGTTTTATCCGATATTATAATGAATATTAATACCATAATCCCCACTAATTCAAATAATTGGAAGATACTTATCGATCGAGGCTGTTGAAGGCATTTTTTAAATTATGTGTGTATATTTCTTTGAGCTGAGCTAAAAAGGCTAATTTTGTTCTACTACTACACATGTTGGCATAGGGCAATAAGGTTTTTCCTGTATTAAATGAAATAAAGTTCAAAATCTATTTGGATGTGTGAGTATTTAACAAGAATCACTAACAAAAACTTTTTTTTTAATGTAACATAAAAGGCTCTAATCTCTCTGTCTAATAATAAATTTCTGAACATGAAAAATATGTAGAGTGCTGCAAAGAATTTCAGGAAGATGAGGATTGGAGATGTGATGACGACAACGGGACCATAGAAGCCTATGTTTTAATAGAGGAAGATGATGTAGCTTTTAATTAAGTTTATTACGCGATTTGAATCATACGACTATTATATTATCAACTAGGAATTTACGCGAATATATTGAAATGAAAATATGATCCCAATGAATCCTATACTGCTAGAAAACATAAAAATACACTACAAAAACTTAATAAATAGGAAACTTATCTAGATAGGTTTCTCAGTTCTGGGTATAACCAAGACTATTACGAATGACTTTCATACCCATATATCAAGTCTACATATGACAATCATACTCCACGCCGTGAATTGACAGTTACTTGATAATCGTGAAGTCTATCAGACATACTAATTTTATATACTAAAACTAGAAATGTCTATAAGGATATGTGCGACAATTTACACAAATATGATAGGTATAATTACTCTAAGGACAACCATCATGGTATACTTGTAGATAAATCTAGCGAAAATTTATCCTGAGATGTCAACTTTCCAATTATATTTACACGATATACATGTCAAAGTTAAAAATAAGGTAGCTTTATCTCACGCGAGAGATAAAACCTATTTTTTACCTATGCTCGAAGACACACTTGAGATCGCCATAATTTGTCCTTGTAAGAAGAATTTTATGGCAAATAAGGCAGGTAACTAACCTGCTCGCATAAAGCAGATATAACAAACAACATAATCTTCAGGTTGCAGTGCAAGGACTTTTCTAACCCAATTTGCTATATCACTCAATCAATCAGTTAAAGCCTACCCGTATAAAATATGTTTTATTTATTCATAGGGTACCTACTTTAATATACTATGTCATCCCATATATAAACCAACATGATTCTATAATCTTTTACATACTTAATATATCCTGTTATTCTACATGTAAACCTGCATATATTTACACACTTTTTGCACATTATTCCTATTATTCTATTATATTAGTCTTATTTGTAAACATTGCCGAACTTCATAGCTACTTCATTATTACAGTAACATCAAAAAATTTTTCTAGGTGTAGCATCATCTATAACATCACCTTCTTGATTATTTTAATGCTCTGTACAGAACAAATTTTTTATTTCAGAGTCTTGTTGCAGTGTTTTTGAGAGTTTATGATCAAAACTATTTCATCACTACAAGCGATAATTAGTTTTTTAGGCAACCCAACAAGTTCTTCTCTAGTCATATCTTTTAAATATTTTTTCTTAGCAAAGGCTTTCACTGAATTAAAGACCCCCTTCATATTTTTAGAATACATAACTACTATTTTTCACTTTCAAATTTTAGATATACACAGCCACAAACCGCTAAATTTCTAATATTTTCTAAAAGATTTTCAATTTCTACAAGTATCTTCATAAATACCAGAAAAACTAATAATTGACTACCTAAGATTTCTGCATTGCATTTGAATTTTTGTCATGCGTAGACTAAGAAATTAAATGTTAAGTCTTGTAAAAGAATTGCTGTAACAAGTTGCGTTCTTTTTCTCTTTGCTTCAACGGTTATATATCACATTTATTCACATATCGTAGACTGTTAGATATTGCTCTACAATAAATGTTATTAGTTTTTTATTGCAAATGAAGCCTGCTATCCCTTATTGTATGCGAATACATAGTAGACACATCTCTGTAGATTTGGAAAACACATGTCTTTTATAATTTTTTTCGGAAGAGGATATGAATCCGTATATTAGAACGCTTAACAGATTTTGCAATTGCACAAAATTTATACATACATTTTTGATAATATACATCTCGATTGTTTTTGTGATAGTAATTGTTTATCTGAAGAAAACTCCGAATCTTCTGACATCAGAATTCCAACACCTGTTAAATTTAACATTTTAAAATAGTCTTTCGTAATCCTTAAGTCGATAAATGCCTGCAAAAAAAGTTATTTTTGATCTCACCTTTGTCTACACTCGTCATTAACTATATTATTATTGCCCGATAGATATAAAGAAATTAGAATTGGAAAAGGAATCAAACTTATCCATTGTGCTGGATATTAAGTTTGGGTTCTATTACCAGAACTATTATCACTCTATAGACTCATTAGATCCACTAACCACATGCTATTAATGACCTTATATATTCATAGAAACATAGTGATGTAACTTATATTAAAAAAATTTGTAAGATCTAATTATTGCAAAGATTTTATGTGATATAATAATGACTTTAATATCAACACCATAATTCATATCCATTCAAATGACGGAAGACACTTATCAATCGAGGATATTTTTATATTGTGTGTTCTCCAAGTTTTCTCACAGTACAAATCTAATATCCACGGTTACATTTGACATTGGTAAAAGTCTAGATCTACAAAACATTTAAACAAACAAAATGAAACTTGACCTAAAATGTTTAATTAGTGATAGTATCCATATATAATTTGAATCTTATGACGATTACATAAGTCACGATATATGTAGTCCCTATCCTAATTTTTGTATGTTTGGAGAAGTTATTACACTATAGTTGTGTAACTAGTTTGCGATAAGAAATACAGGGATTCAAAGATTTTTGAAATATCAAAGCAGTGAAGAGAACCCCATGCTATTTATAGAGAAACTATCCCAATATTCAAGTAGTTTGAGTGCCGAAACTGCCTTGTTTAATTATATAAAATAAGCAATTTGTATAAAAATTACTGTTAAAAGTTAAGTTTCAAATCAAACCCTGAACCAGTTCCAAGAAAATGGGGAAGGTTATATGGATAATGTACATTCGAATTATGAACAATCAATAGCTAGAAAAAAATACTTAATTAATGAAGTGCCTTCACCCTGGAAGATTAACTTATAAAATTATCGACAAAAATCAATCCTACCCGTACACTGTACACCTATAGATAGAAATAATAAAAAAAAGAACATTTAGGTGTGTTTTAACTAAAACTGGTTACTAATTAGGTTCAGTTACAAGATTAGTACAATATTTTCTAATATAATTAACTATTCTCTGCGTCTCTACATAAACTAATTGCCTTTTCTTCGTTAGGTTTTGGCTACCGAGGGAAAAATTATGAGGAAATGAGGTGTCCTATATTCTGGTGAATGCTGGGAGATTTAATTAAGCACTTAACTTGCTTGTAAGATTTTAAATAATGGTTAATTTCATACATGCATCAAAAAGTGCTAGTTCTTTAGAGATAAACTCACCATACTCACCCATATACATATATCCTAAAATTAATCATAATTTTTAACAGATTAATTTTTTAATCACCAATACCCTCCTATATTTCTATACATCACATTGTTTTCAATATATTTTTATAAGGCGTGAAGAGCTATAGTGTTACAATTTACATTGTTAGAATAAACATTTAAAAGTCATTTAGATGCAAAAACAATAAAAGTGTAATATAATAAAGCTATCTAGGCAAGTTTTTAATGCTGGATATATAAAGCTAGTATATGTGACTTTTTGCACCCATATATTAAGTCTAATATAACAACCATACAACCTTGTCTTACACTGACACCGTTTCATTAATTCTACATGTTCAAATTAAAAATTTCTATAATGAGACTTGCGAAAATTTACGCAAATTTAATGATCTACTTTTAAAAGTGTGATTTACTAACCAGTTGTTATTAGTGGTCTTACATATTCATAAGAAAATAACCTGAACCAACCTAAACTAACCTAAACTAACCTCAACTAACTTAAACTAACTTGAACTACTATTGCGAGGTTTAATGTGATATTGCTAAAATATTTGATAGAAATATGTATTCACGCAAGTTTATATAGGAAAAGAAGATATCTACTGCAATATATATATATATATATATATATATATATATATATATATATATATATATATATATATATATATATATATATATATATTAAAACAAAATAACTTTTTGTAATCTTTAAATACTTTAGGCCATCATGATTTGGATTTATAAAAAGAACTATATCGTAATTAAGGCATGTAACTAACCTGTTCACATAGAACAGATATAACAGACAACACAATAAATCTTCAGGCCACAGTGTAAGGGTCATCAGTCCTAGTCTGTTATATCTGCTCTTTGTGAACAGTTTAATTACATGCCTTAATTACATTACAGTTCTTTTTACAAATCCAAATTATGATAGCCTAAAGTGTTTAAAGATTACAAAAAGTAATTATATTTTAGTTAGTTAAATATATATATATATATATATATATATATATATATATATATATATATATATATATATATATATATATACGGACGGAAATATTGCAGTAGATATCTTCTTTTCCTATATAAACTTGCATGAATACCTATTTCTGTCAAATATTTTATCACATTAAACCTTGCAATAGTAGTTCGGGTTAGTTCAGGTTAGTTTTGGTTGGTTCAGGTTATATTCCTATGAATATGTAGGACCACTAATAACATGTGATTAGTAAATTACACTTTTAAAAGTAAATCACTGAATTTTTGTAAATTTTCGCAAGTCTCATTATAGAAATTTTTAGTTTGAACATGTAAAATTAATAAGATGGTGTCAGTGTAAGGTTGGATGGTTGTTATATTAGATTTAATATATGCGTGCATAAACTCACACATTCTAGCCTTATATATCCAACCTTGAAAACTTGCATAGATAGCTTTATACATTTTTGCGGCTAAACGGCTATTAAATGTTTATTCTAACAATGTATATTGTAACAATACAGTTTTTCACGCCTTACAAAAAGACATTGAGAACAATGTGATGTACAGAAGTATAGGAGGGTAATGGTGATTAAAAAATTAATCTGTTTAAAAATATGACTAATTTTAGGAAATATGTATACGGGTAAGTATGGTGAGTGTATCTCTAAAGAACTAGTACTTTTTGATGAATGAGTGAAATTTGCCATTATTTAAAATCTTACAAGCAAGTTGAGTGCTGAATTAAATCTTGCTACAGCATTCACCGGAATTTAGGAACCTAACTTCCTCATAATTTTTCCCTCGGTTGCCAAAACCTAACGAAGAAAGGGCAATTAGTTTATCTATAGGCGAAGAGAATGGTTAATTATTTTAGAAAATACTGTACTAATCTTGTAACTGAACCTAACTAGTAACCAGTTTTAGTTAAAACACCTCCTAAATGTTCTTTTTTTATCATTTAAAATCTATATGTGTACAGTGTACGAGTAGGATTGATTCTTGTCAATAATTTAATAAGTAAACCTTCCAGGGTGAAGGGAACTTCATTGATTAAGTATTTTTTTCTAGCTATTGCTTGTTCATAATTCGAATGTACATTATCCATATAACCTTCCCCATTTTGTTGGAACTGGTTAGGGTTTGATGTTAAAACTTAATTTTCAACAGTAATTTTTATACAAATTGCTTATTTTATATAATTAAACAATGCAGTTCCGGCACTCAAACTACTTGAATATTGGGATAGTTTCTATATAAATACCATGGGGTTCTCTCCACTGCTTTGATATTTCAAAAATCTTTGAATCCCTACACGTTTGTTATCGCAAATTAGTTACAGAGCTATAGTGTTTTAACAAAGATATCTTCTCCAAACATATAAAGATTACAATAGAGACTATATACATCGTGATTTATGTAATCGTCATAAGATTCAAATTATATATGGATACTATCCCTAATTAAACATTTTAGGTCAGGTTTCATTTTGTTTGTTTAAATATTCCAAAGACCTAGACTTTTGCCAATTTCAAATGTAACCGTGGATATTAGATCGGTACTGTGGGAAGACTTGGAGTACACACATAACATTAAAATGCCTTCAGTGTCCTCGATTGATAAGTGTCTTCCGTCATTTGAATAGATAAGAATTATTGTGTTGATATTAAAGTCATTATTATAATATCACCATAAACCTTTGCGATAGTTAAATCTTACAAATTTTACTTAATATAAGTTACATCACTATGTTTCTATGAATATATAATGTCATTAATAGCATGTGGTTAGTGGATCAAATGAGTATATACAATGGTAATAGTTCTGGTAATAGAACCCAAACTTAACAGACAGTATAATGGATATGTTTTATTCCTTTTCAAATTCTAAATTCTTTATACCTGTAGGACAATAATAATATGGTAATGACGAGTGTAGACAAAGGTGAGATCAGAAATAACTTTTTTTTACAGACATTTATGGACTTAAGGTTTACGAAAGACTATTTTAAAATGTAACCGTAGGTATTGAATCTGTACTGTCAGAAGACTCGGACCTTTCTTCAGATAAACAATTACTATCACCAAAATAATTGAGATGTATAGTATCAAAAATTCATATATAAATTTTGCGCAAAATCTGTTAAGCGTTTTAATTATAAATATATTCTCATTCATATCCTCTTCCGAAAAAAAGTATAAAAGACATGTGTTTTCCAAACCTACGGAGATGTGTCTACTATGTATTCGCACACAATAAGGGATAGCAGGCTTCATTTGCAATAAAATATTAACGATATTTTTTGTAGATAAATATCTAACAGATTACGATATGTGAATAAATTTAATGTATAACCTTTGAAGCAAAGAGAAATAGGACTCAACTTGTTACATCAATTCTTTTGCAAGACTAAACATTTAATTTCCTAGTCTACGCATGACAAAAATTCAAATACCATGCAGAAATCTTAGGTAGTCAATTATTAGTTTTTCGGGTATTTATGAAGATACTTGTAGAAATTGAAAATCTTTTAGAAAATATTAGAAATTTAGCGGTTTGTGGCTGTGTATACCTAAAATTTGAAAGTGAAAAATAGTAGTTATGTATTCTAAAAATGTGAAGGGGGTCTTTAATTCAGTGAAAGCCTTTGCTAAGAAAAAATATTTAAAAGATATGACTAGAGAAGAACTTGTTGGGTTGCCTAAAAAACTAATTATCGCTTGTAGTGATGAAATAGTTTTGATCATAAACTCTTAAAAACACTGCAACAAGACTCTGAAATAAAAAATTTGTTCTGTACAGAGCATTACAATAATCAAGAAGGTGATGTTATAGATGATGCTACACCTAGAAAAATTTTTTGATGTTACTGTAATAATGAAGTAGCTATGAAGTTCGGTAATGTTTACAAATAAGACTAATATAATAGAATAATAGGAAAAATGTGTAAAAGTGTGTAAATATATGTAGGTTTATATATAGGATAATAGGGTATATTAAGCATGTAAAATATTGTAGAATATAGGTTTATATATGAGATGACAGTATATTTTAGTTTATTCCTATAACCCTATGAATAAATAAAGCATATTTTATAAGGATTGCCCTTAGTTGATTGATTGAGTGATATAGCAGATTAAGTTAGAGAAGTCCTTGCACTGCAACTTGAAGGTTATGTTGTTTGTTATATCTGCTTTATGCGAGCAGGTTAGTTACCTGCCTTAATTGCCTTAAATTAAATTCATCTTACAAGGCTAAATTATGGCAATCTCAGATGTGTCTTCGAGCATAGGTATAAAATAGGTTTTATCTACCATGTGAAATAAAGCTACCTTATTTTTTTAACTTTGACATGTATATCGTGTAAATATAATTGGAAAGTTGACATTTCAGGATCAATTTTCGCTACATTTGTTTACAAGTATATCGTGATTGTTGTTCGTAGGGTAATTAGGCATATTATATTTGTGTAAATTCTCACAAATATCCTTATAGAAATTTCTAGTTTGAGTATGTAAAATTAATATGTCTGATAAACTTCACGAATATCAAGTAACTGAAAATTCACAGCGCGGAGTATGATATGTGGACTTGATATATGTGTATAAAAGTCATTCGTACTAGTCTTGGTTATACACAGAATTGAGAAACTTATCTAGATAAGTTTACTATATATTAAGTTTTTGTGATGTATTTTTATGTTTTCTAGTAGTATAGGATTCATTGGGATCATATTTTCATTTCAAGATCCTTGTGTAAATTCCTAGATGATAATATAATAGTCATATAATTCAAAACGTATAACAAACTTAATTAAAATCTACGTCATCTTCCTCTATTAAAACATAGGCTTCTACGGTCTCGTTGTCGTCATCACCTCTCCAATCCTCGTCTTCCAGAAATTCTTTGCAGCACTCTACATCTTTTTATTCTAAACATGTTAAGAAATTTATTGGTATACAGAGAGATGAGAACCTTTTTGTCTAAATTAAAAAAAAAATAGTGATTCTTGTTAAATGCTCACACATCCAAATATGTTTTTCAACTTTATTTCATTTAATACAGGAAAAACCTTATTGCCCTATGCCAACAGTTGTAGTAGTAGAGCAAAACTAGCCTATTTAGCTAAGTTCAAAGAGAAATATACACACATAATTTAAAAAATGCTTTCAACACCCTCGATCGATCAGTATCTTTCAGTCATTTGAATGAGTGGGGATTATGGTATTAATATTTATTAAAATATAGCATAAAACCTTTGTAATAGTTAAATCTTACAAATTATGCTTAATATAAGTTACGACCACTAATAACATGCGATTAGTAAACCAGACTTTAAAGTATTAAGATAGTTAGCCGTAAAATCAAATTGTAGCTTTCGGATCAACCAAAATGGGAATGAGAATTCTAGGTGATTTACTAGTGATAAATGAAATTAAATTGAAAGATCACATTCTTATAGTTGGAAATGTATATTGTACTTAAACTGACGGTTTACTGGATCTGCTAACACATGCATGATTTGATAATTATTCCGGCAGTTATTTAGAAAAATATAAGGAAATTTTGCTATTTACTAATGCACATACTTTAACTGAAATAAAAGGAATAATTCGAACCAAAATGTTAATATGCGAATATCATTTAATTTTTTCCATTAAAATGGATTTGTTTAAAAAATTATAATCTCAACAAGCAAATGTTACGGACATTGATATCGTTCATGATAATGACATCGTCATCTTCAATTATAAGTAGGGCTCAATGGCGTCATTGGCATTACCTCTCCAGTTGCTATCCTTTATCACCATATTTATCACTTTTACCTCGGCTTTGAAGGATGAATCATCTTCTCCCGAACCGTAATTGGAACTGTTAGAATTGAAAAATCAGAGAGACTCTTTGATCTGAGTCGAGTTTATAGTTATAATCAGAACCATTGCCAACATGTTTAACTTGATTTTGTACATTGAAAAAGAAAAATGGTATGAAGAAAAGCATTTAGTAAACAGTGATATTTAATAATAAACATAAATAGATATTATAATAAACAAGATGTGGTTGCATTTGCGTGCATACATATCTCATTATGGTTGGGAAGATTTGGTTGATCCTCCATCACACCCTAATTATTGAAAGATATACAATTCAATATAAAATTAAATAGTGCTGCAGTACACAAAATCATTTTAAAAATGATCCCTTGAAACGAAATACAAACGATTATAATAAAAATGAGCTATAATATTCAAAAAAATTGAAGATCGTTACCATATACATACGCATTCTTAATTGCATACACACATATAATCGCACATACATATACATATACACATTCAAATATAACCACTCACATACACAGACGTTTTTGATAAGTTAAAATGATTGGATAAAAGTATACTTACATTTTAAGTATATTCTACTACACTGTACAAAAATAAAAATGATTTTTCTGCTAATGCCTTAGAGAGCGAGTTGCTGAAGTGATGAAGTTTAACCCATTTTTTTTTCGTATTTATGCACAAAGTGTATCTAGAAAAAAGATACACCCGAGAATCCGATTTGGCAGATATGTCTGATTACAAAAGATTACAGATCTAAAATTGATCTTTCTTGACCTACAAAATCCGCATTGTTCCAAAAATCAAATAAAATGAGATACAAAACATATTGTTATGGGAAAACAGTCAATATTAACACCATTCAAATAGATGCATATACGTAGATTTTATAGAATCCATTAAACTCTAATCTCTTTTGTTCATTGAACCCTCAATAGAAGAAATATTACTTTAAGTTAGTTAGAAGAAATATTTACGACGAAAGGGTGTTATTAGAGGGATCTAATATCTAAAGCTGAAATTCCAACATGAAGTAGTGATTTAGATATCAATGATATAATTTATATGCATTCACATACTATTTCTGGTAATGGAACAAAAACTTATTAGTTATATACGTGCTTTATGTCTATTCAAATTCTTTACACCTGATAAAGATAAAAAAACAAATAATGAGGCATTTGGGGATCGATAGCATGTATGTATGGCGAGGCCCAAAAAGTCCACCCAAAGGTTATGTTGCCAAATCCTCGTTTTCTTCCCTCCTTATGATTACTTAACTAATAGAGATCAAATAAGTGAAAGGTATGGGTAATGTGAGTAAAGCTATTTTAACATTACGTGTAGTTGTTAAACTTGAAACTTAATCTCTCTAAACTCACAATATTCGAAATATTACTTTAAATCAAATAAAAAAAATCGACACAGCAAAAATGTAACATTAAAAGGGTATATAAAACCCAAAGTCATTATACATATACACATACTTTATTCCTTTTAAAATTCTAACAACTCTTTTATCTAACGAGCAACCATAATAAACAGGCACGGTCAAGTCTAGGTAGAGATAGGTTCGGAAATCAAAATTAGCAGACCTTTATGGACCCAAAGATTACAAAACACCACTTCAAATAAATGCAAAGTATGGATAATTTAAAGAAAGCAATTTTAACATTACGCGTAGTAGCTAAAGTCTAAACTTAATCTCTCTGAACCCACAATATTCGAAATATTACTTTAAATTAAACAAAAAAATCGATAGAACAAAAAAAACATTAAAAGGGCATATAAACCATTATTCATATACACATACTTTACCTCTTTTCAAATTCTAACAATTCTGTTTGCCTAACAAGCGGAGGTAATATATAGGCACGGTCGAGTCTAGGTAAAAATGGGTTAGGAAATTCGAAGTAGCACACCTTTATGGACTTAAAGATTACAATAGACTATTTCATATAAATGCAAGGCATCAATAATTTAAAGAAAGCTATTTTAACATTATGCGTAGTTGATAAATTCTAAAGTTAATCTCTTTGAACCCACAATAATCGAAATATTACTTTAAATGAGATAAAATAAAAATCGATCCAACAAAAAGGTTTTAATAAGGGGATATATAGAACCCAAAGTCATTAGTCATATCAATATAGTTTACCTCTTTTTAAATTCTAACCCTTCATACCTACTTAAAAGGGCAGGCATCTGCCGGGCGGCCAAATGCAGATATAACAAGGCCCGGAAATACAATAGAACCCTTCGCCTCGATAAAGAAAAGCAAGTACTGACGCATCTGACGAACGATTTCATACATAAGAAGTCTGAGGAGTACTCCCAAAACCATGTTGCCAGATTCTCGTTTTCTTCCTTTGATTTATTATGAGTAATTAATTAAGTTAATTCATTCAAAACAATAGAAATAACGGCTTAAAATCACTGTTTTAAGGGAAAACGGGGCTATGTTAGGTAGATTCTTGTTAATTAATTGAAAAATTAGCGTAGGTGATGTGGATGGCCCGTCTGGCTCTCCCAACGGGAGGTCCGTCAAATGTCCAATACTAACTACTAAGATTTTCATTTTTGGCCAAAAATAAATACTTCCTTAGGAAACATTCAAATTGACTCCGGACAGAGTAACCATAGTACAAGTTTTTCTCATCTTTTTAGCTCTAAAATTGGTCATTTGATATTTTACCCATGCACTTCAATATATGTCGCTTCAAAGAGTTTTATACGCCATTTGGACTTGATTTGCAAAATAAATTCGTTGTCAAACGCTGAACAAAATCTTTCAAACTAGGTCTAATGCTTGATTATATTACATAAATCTTTCATCTATTCAAAATGTGTCAAAGCACCTGAAAAAGAAACACAATAGCATTGCATTTTTGTAGTCTTTATGGTGTAAAATTCCAGACTGTGACTACAGTGGCATATGAAAAAATCTTAATCTAACAGTGCCTTAAATGTTTTCTTAGACTTCAACCAGTAAATTTTTGCAAAATAGTAAAAGAGGGTCTCCCCTGTAGCGTATTGTTTCTTACTTTTGAAATTTTCTATACTTAATATCTGAAGTTTAATGTTTTATCTCTTATTTTTTTAAATTTAACCCAACTTAAAAATGATCGTGTTTGTACTGTAAATTATTGTTAAGTGTGTGTAGTGTTTTTGTTCTACCCTCTTATTTGCTATTAACCGTAATATTGCTAAGCAGAAAAAAATCTATTTTCTAAAAGAAATATGCCTGTCACAGAAAATTTTACACCATATAAAGCAAACATTTTCATACCCATCATACTCCACGCTATTTCTGTTGGTTTCTTTTCACCAGTCTTACTTCACAACACTATGCACATACTGATCTTAAATAATCATAATCGTTGGCGTTCGGCACTTTTCACTGACACGAATACCCACGTTTTTCATGATGAAAAGAAAACATACCTGAAACAATAGAGAAAAATTATTAATTACATTATAAAAATATAATGAATATAATTACAATATAGTCAGGTTGAAAAGTTAAGGAAGAAATTAATATTGATGCGAATAACTGGAAATATTCGTATATACAAATATTCCGGCGCGATGAGTCATCTTTTTTATAATGTGCCGAAAGAAATAGTGTATGAATGATTCATATTTCTAGATAGATCTCAACTTTTATGCTCTAGATTTATACAGGAATTTCCATAGGTATATAAATAGAGATATGATTAGTTTAGTAGAGTTAGTCGTATAGTTGTGTAGTTAAGAGTTGTAGTGTGGTTCTTGAATAGTGAAGATTAAGTAGTAGTAATAAGAGAGTTGTGTTAATATAAGTACTGGAAGTATTATGAAAGGTGAAGAGACAAAATCGTAACAATTGGTGTCAGAAGTGAAGATTCTCACTGGATGTCCAGAAAATTAGAACGTTGGATTTGTTGTCAAGTAAGAAAATAAGATTAATTTTCGGTAAAGATCTAGAACATTCTTTTTGAAAACTAAAAGAGATACCAAAAAACTGACTACACCATCGAATTTTGTCATCAATAAACAAGCTTAGAATCGAATTTTGGACATAGTTCTAGAACTTTCTATTTGAAAACTAAAAGAGATAGCTAAAAAAGGACTTCACTATCGAATTTGTCATTAAGAAAGAAGCTTAGAACCAAATTTTCGACAAAATTCTAGAAAATTATATTTGGAAACTAAAGGAAATAGCGAAAAACGGACTTCACCATCGGATTTGTCATTAAAAAGACGCCTAGAACCGCATTTTCGACATACTTCTAGAAAATTCTATTTGGAAACTAAAAGAGATAGCGAACAATTGATTTCATCATTGGATTTGTCATCTAGAAAGAACTTTAGAAACACGTTTTCAAGAATATTTTAGAAGTTTTTATGGTAAATACTACACAGTAAACAGCCGAAATGGAGTAGAAATTTGCCGATTTTATGAAACTTATAGAACAACGTCGCCTTAAAAACAAAGAAGAACGCTGCCAAAAAGAGAAGCAAAACGAAAAAGATCGCCGCCAAAAAGAGAAGCAAGACGAAGATCGCCGTCAAAAAGAGAAGCAAGAAGAAGATCGCCGTCAAAAAGCGAAGCAAGAAGAAGAAGATTGCCTCCAAAAAGAAAAGCAAAAAGAAGATCGCCGCTAAAAATAAAAAACAGGAAAAAGAACAACGTCGTCTAAAAAAAAGTGGGAAGAAAAGAAATGTCGTCTAAAAGAAAAACAGGAAGAAGAAGCACGTTGCCAAAAAGAAATACAAGAAGAAGAATGTCGCCAAAAAGAAGAAGAACGTCGCATTAAAGATGAAGATAAACTTTGTAAATGGACACATGAGGCCCTTATACAAATACAAACGCAAAAGTTTAAGGAAGAGATAGGCAAAGTGTGAAAAGATATAGGAAATTTACTCCAAGACATGCGACAGGAAGTAAAGAAAATCGTAAAAAGGTGGAATCAAAAGTGGATATTATAGATTCTAAAGTGAAAGACCTTCAGAAAGAAGTCAATAAAATAAATAAGCATTACCCTTCTGATAAAGTAATAACCACCGGACAGAACATTAAACCTCCAACCTACTAACTATATATATATATATATATATATATATATATATATATATATATATATATATATATATATATATATGCAAATGAAATGGGGGTGGGCTGCACACATCACGCGACTCGAGGACGATAGGTGGACTAAGCGTGTATTGGAATTGACTGGAATGGCGTCCAAGAGAAAGTACGAGAAATCTGGGCAGACCAAATACAAGATGGAGAGATGTCATTGTGAAGATAGCTAGTGTAAACTAGTAATAAGTATCACAGGACAGGCATGGTTGGAATAATGGAGGGGAAGCCAACATCTAGCAGTGGGTGAACATAGGCTCATTGTGATAGCCGTAAATCAATGTTTTGATATAGTTAATTTTTCTTTTGTGATAAATTTTTGTAACAACAATAACACCACGATTTTGTCAAGATACTCAACAGAAGATTAAATTAAGCGACAATATTATTAACTATATATTGAAGTAGGGTTGTCAAATATGAGATGATTATTATTAGATCCCGATATATTTCTTCTAATGTTTGTTTATATATATATATATATATATATATATATATATATATATATATATATATATATATATATATATATATATATATATATATATAAGTATATATATATACAGGGTGATTCAAAAATCGATCACGAAACTTAAGGGGGTGATTCTACTTGACAAAATAAGGGTAGAGCTTCATATAATTTTTTTTCAAAATGTCATTCGTTTTCGAGTTCAAGTTTTTATTTTTTGTTTTTCGAATTACTCGCTTACAGGAAAACCGATTTGACTAATATTTGAAAGATAGGCTAAGTCTTCTGCGCTTCATCATTTTAGTAACAATTCACATTGATTGTTTGCCGCTAGAGGGCACTTTACCTACATTGAAAATTGTTTTTTTGTCATAATTTTTTAGTGTTGACAGCTACAGTAGTTTTTGGCATAATTTCTGAAAGACTGATGCCAGGCCTTTAAAAAAGGTGCTCTTTATTTACATCGCTAAACCCAAAGGTTTAGACGTAAATCACCCTTAAAAATTAAGTGGTAAATTTACTTTTCTCATTTCATTACCACCAGCTACCAGGTAAATAGCTATCAAAGTATACTAGAGCTGTCAGTTTAACATCAAATAAATTCGCTTTTTAAACTATTTAATTTATAATCTTAAAATAACTAATAATGGCTAATCAGTAAATATTCATATTATGGATTATTGCGATATACATTTAATTGATAAAAATTAATGAAACAGTACTAAACAAACTAAAAAAGATTCTCAAAATGTCCCCCATTTTCTTCCATACATTTCCTAACACTCTTCAAAAAATGTCGCCTAACTCGATGAAAAATTCCTGGTGTTTCTTTAATAATTTGGCACTTTTCGATTATCCTGAAGCGAAGATCCTCGACGTTGATTACTGGAATATCGTACACCAATTGTTTCAAATGACCCCAAAAGAAAAAATCCATAGGATTAAGGTCTGGTGACCTCGCTGCCCATGCCAATGGTCCACTTCGTCCTATCCATCGCTCAGGATACGTTGCATTCAAATACTGTCGGACACGTATACTAAAGTGGGGCGGAGCTCCGTCTTGGAGGATCCACATGTTGGCCCTTACTTCCAATGGCACATCTTCCAGATACAATGGGAGACGATTTTGGATAAAATCTAAGTATACGTCACCAGTTAATGGGCCATCAAAGAAATGAGGACCAATAAGGTAATCTCCTATTATCCCTGCCCACACATTTAGTGAAAATCTACGCTGATGTTTCGTTTCTACCACATTGTTTGGGTTCTCGTAAGCATATGTGTGGATGTTGTGTAGATTTGTTATGCCATCACGAGTGAAACCAGCTTCGTCAGTGAATAATATGACGCCAATTAATCGATTATCGTGTTCATACTTAGCTAGGATCTGATTGCACATTTCCAACCGTCTCGGCCGATCATCGTCATAAAGAGCCTGCACCTTTTTTGAATGAAACGGGTAGAGTTGTTCTTCTCTTAGTATCCTCCATGAACTAGCCTGACAGAGCCGCACTTCATTCCCAATTTTTCTAGTACTAATACCTGGATTATCTTCAATAATTTCAAGCACTCTTTCTTCTTGTTGCACGTTTCTAGCAGTTCTAGGTCTTCCCCTATTTCCATTATAACTTTTAAAGGAACCACATTCCGCAAGCCTCCTGTGCACACTGGAAAATGTTTGAGCATGAGGGATATTTCTTTCCGGATAACTCTCCATATAATATCTTCTTGCCAACTCTGCATTACCATTTGCTTTTCCATAACAAAAATGGATATCACAATATTCGATATTTGAATATTGGTGATTAGCCATTATTAGTTATTTTAAGATTATAAATTAAATAGTTTAAAAAGCGAATTTATTTGATGTTAAACTGACAGCTCTAGTATACTTTGATAGCTATTTACCTGGTAGCTGGTGGTAATGAAATGAGAAAAGTAAATTTACCACTTAATTTTTAAGGGTGATTTACGTCTAAACCGTTGGGTTTAGCGATGTAAATAAAGAGCACCTTTTTTTAAAGGCCTGGCATCAGTCTTTCAGAAATTATGCCAAAAACTACTGTAGCTGTCAACACTAAAAAATTATGACAAAAAAACAATTTTCAATGTAGGTAAAGTGCCCTCTAGCGGCAAACAATCAATGTGAATTGTTACTAAAATGATGAAGCGCAGAAGACTTAGCCTATCTTTCAAATATTAGTCAAATCGGTTTTCCTGTAAGCGAGTAATTCAAAAAACAAAA
This sequence comes from Diaprepes abbreviatus, assembly GCA_034092305.1. Lineage (NCBI taxonomy): Eukaryota > Metazoa > Arthropoda > Insecta > Coleoptera > Curculionidae > Diaprepes > Diaprepes abbreviatus. Next base: position 39,760,757 of record JASJET010000103.1, on the reverse strand, counting down.
AATAAAAACTTGAACTTGGACGGCTTGTAACTCGAAAACGAATGACATTTTGAAAAAAAATTATATGAAGCTCTACCCTTATTTTGTCAAGTAGAATCACCCCCTTAAGTTTCGTGATCGATTTTTGAATCACCCTGTATATATATAAAGTATATAATTGGCAACCCTACATACATAAAATACATAAAAATTTGAAAACTAAAAGCGTACGAAGTATACATGAAATATAAAGTATCTTACCTTACCAACTCTGCAGACCGCCCTAATCCAGCTTATGTCCCGAACTTTTTAAGTTTTCATGATCGCACTTAATTGGAGTCCCTGAGACAGATTCAAAAAACAACTGCTTTTTGTAACAACTTGTCCTAGGAAACAACAATCAAACAGACACGGAAACCACTGCGTTATTGACCAGATACAGTTCCATGTGAAATTCTTAATAAACTGATTCAAGGAAAACAAATTATTATTGTTGTTCTTAGTACAAGGAAAACGATCTATTTAATCCTTTCTGTACGTTAGACTAAAAAGGACCGAACAGATTAACGCGAACAAGGGTTCCGTGTCTTATGCCATCCTGAAAGATTCGCGACCTCGCTTTTTTACTGTCCTGAAACAAAGAAAATTTATTATTAGTTACAAAACATGAGCTGGTTATACACAGCATGTGGATAATATGGGTTCTAGAAATTCATGGCAAGGCATAGTTACATTTCCGACTTACTGTATCTAAAAAAATTTCACATTTTTTGTATAAATTTTAACTCCTATTACGTTCGAACTAAACCAATTTTTCGAATTTAATATACACCATGGTGCAATACTGAACCAACACTTATTTATTCTAAGAAAGCAATATTATCCAAAATTGAAAGTAATATTAAGTATTTATTTTAAGGTATTTAAACACAACAAATTATGAATTAAAAATAAGAAATATGAAAAAATATTGAATCACTTTTCACCAGGCTAAATAACTTGATTGTTACACTTTCTGATAATCTATCGAAAAGCCTGTAACTTTTATTTAATAGTTTATGATCGTTTTATCAGACTTTTTACACGATTCTCACAGTAGTCTAGTTAAATTTTTTCCCATTCTTCTGGAACTCGATACCATAATACGTTAAACGATGATGGTGTAGAATCATATATATTTAGTAGAGCATGTTGTAATTGTGACTACAACTTTTCGACTCGATTTAAATCAGGACGTTATGCTAACCACTGTAATACCTGAAAGTCTCGAGAAATAAGTCGTTTCTTTATTACTTTGGCTGTATATTTTATATCACTGTCTGCTGAAAGGTATCAGCATTTATCAGATGAGGAATATTTTCCAAAGTTTCAACCAAATTATGTTTTAATATATCTATCATTTCTTTATTCATATTTTATATTATTTTGTGAATAGGTCTCAGCTTATAAACCGTTATACATCCCCAAAGTTTAATATTTTTCCCACCCCCCTGATTTTACAATCTGAATGAAATCTCTTTGACAAGATTAAACTTTGAAAAAAATATGAAGGCTGGACAGAAGAAGATTTAGACTGTAAAGCACGAAGGAGGTAATATTAAGCTTTGGGGATATATGACAGCTTATGGGCTGGGTACTATTCGCAGAATAGCCGGATATATGAATAAAGAAATGTATCTAGATATTTTAAAACACAATTTGATTGAAACTGTTAATAATATGCTTAATCCGATAAATAAACTGACCTTTCAGCAGAACAATGATCCAAAACACAGAGCCACAAGAGTAAAGAATTGGTTTATTTTTCAGGATTTTCAGGTATTACCGTGGCCGACACAGAGTCCTAACCTAAACGCAATCCAAAATTTGTGGTCATGATTACAATATGCTCTACTAAATAACTATGATTCTCCATCGTCTTCGTTAAAGTATTATGGGATTGAATACAAGAAGAATGGGAAAAAATTGTACCAGACTACTGTGATAATATTGCAAAAAATATGATAAACCGATTACAAGTTATTAAAAAAGTTAAAGGCTTATGTATAAATTATTAGAAAATGTAACAGTTAAAATATTTAACCTGGTGCAAAGGTAATGTAACAATTTTTCATATTTTTTTTTTATTTCTTATTCGTAATTTGTTGTATCTAAATGCTTGTCAATAATTGTACATAATTTTTAATATTATTTTCATTTTCCAATATAAATATTACTTTCTTAAAATAATATTACCAAGAAAGAACGAAAGCTTTGACGGCTTTGGTCAAGTTGAAAATCATGGTTTTTGAGTCTAGACCGTGTCAAATTAAAATTATTATCCGACGTTTCGCCTACGATTGCACGTGTCATCTTCAGGGATCTTTACTCAACGTAATTATAACACTGAATGACCATCGAGGAGCAACAGCCCGACCGGTGCTCAGCAAACCGTGGTCCAGCGTTATAATCGATTTCCACGTGTGATGTAGACTGTGTAACCTGTATCTCTATTAATATTATTTGAATATTTATAAACTTCGATGGATTCTCTAATTTAACGTTTAAAGAAACCAGACACTGATGCTAGCACCTTAGTTTCTTTTACCGTAAAGGTGTGACCGTGCAATGCTAGTGTTCAGCTACTGCAGATTGTACAATTTGTTTATTTTTAATACATCTTTCATGTTCCTTAAGCCTAGTGAATATAGACCATCCAGTTTCACCCACATACACTTTATCACAAGAGCAAGGTATTTTATAAACACCTACTGTTTGTAATGATATTACTCCCTTGTATGACTTCAAACATTGTTCAATTTTCTTACATGTATTGAAAATTGTCCGAATGTTTGATTTTCGGAGAAATTCGGTATATTTGTCCTTATCCATAACAATACTTGTATTTCTTTATTAGCTGAGAGAACTAACAACTGAAAAAATAAACCAGCTCTTGGACCATAATACTTATAAAGTCATTTGGACGGATCCAACAAACAAAATCGTAAGAAACCTCACATCTCCAATCAACGCCTCCAGCCTCACTCCAGTAGAAAAGAAAGCCGTTAAACCAAGCAGCTCCAAGATTCCATGCCTCTACAGACTGCTTCAAATACATAAAGGAAATGTACCTCTACATCCAATCGTCAGCGCAATAGACTCATCTACGTACAAAATAGGTAAATATTTGGCCAAACTTTTATATCCGTTTACAGGAAAAACTAAACCTTTGTTAAAAACTCTGGGTACTTTGTCCAGTGATTAAAAACTATCCAGTTAGAACTCAGAAACATATTGGTCAGTTTTGATGTAGAATCTCTGCATACAAATGTTCCTATAAATGATTCAGTTTCCAAAATATCGGACATATTACGAAATAATAGAATGAACTCCAGCCTACTAGAATTAATTAAAGCATGTCTGATTTCCACTTATTTTACTTTTCAAGAAACTTTCTACGAGCTGACTTCGGGAGCGGCCATGGGATTTCCGCTGTCACCCGTGATAGCGAACATCTTCATGGAAGCTGTCGAAGAAAACGCATCGTCTTCCGCTCCTCTAAAACCTAAATTTTGGTGCAGGTTAGTAGATGATATGTTCGTAGTTTGGCTACATGGCGCAGATAACCTGCATAATTTCTTGAATCATCTAAACCAACAACACCCTAGCACAAAATTCACTACGTAAACTGAATCAAGGGGTTCCCTTCTCTTTCTCGATATACCAGTACCAAGGACATTTTGTGTACAGAAAACGAACACATACAAATCGATATCTCAATGCAACATCACACCATCATCCTTCTCAAAAACAATCCGTCATTAGCTCTTTGGTAATAGACTTCTTTCAATATGTGACGAACAATCACTGAAATCAGAAACAGAAAAACTGACTAATGCTCTGAGAGACAACGGATATTGCGCTGAAATATTAGACGTTCTATTAATAAACATAAAATCACAACTACTCAACAAAATGTCATAAATGTACCACCTATGGACCAAGAGTGTTGTTTTACCTTACATACACGGAACCACCGACAGGATTGCCAAATTGTTCCGAAAATCAAACACTCTATTTTCAATTTTGAATACGTTTAAGAAAATTGGACAATGTTTGAAGTCACCAAAGAACACAATACCATTACACACAGAAGCCGTTTATAAGATCCCTTGCTCTTGTGGTAAAGTGTATGTGAGTGAAACAGGACGGTCTATATCCACTAGGTCGAAGAAACATGAAACATGTATTAAAAATAAATAAACTGTACAATCTGTAGTAGCTGAACACCAGCCTTGCACATCGAAATTTGTAAACATCCAAATAATATTAATAGAGAAACAGGTTACAGTCTACATCACACTTGAAAATAGATTATAACGCTGGATTACGGTCTGTTAAGCACCAGTCGGGTATAATTACCGGGCTGTTGCTCCTCGATAGTCATTCAGTGTTCTAATCTCGTGGAGTAAAGATTCCTGAAGATACCTAGTGCAAGCGTAGGTGAAACGTCGAATAATAATTCCAATTTGACACGGTCTAAACTACAATTTTCAATATTACCAAGAATTGGTTCAGTAATGCATCATAATGTATATCGGGACACTAGAGTGTAAAAATTGACACTTTTCAAACTCTAAAATTTCCAAAACAACTGAAAATAGGTATACAATGTCTGAAAAATTAAACAAAATATACCGAAATCTTTACGGTCATAAAATTAGTTTAATAAGCTATTATTTTTCTTTCTTCACCGAGTTAAAGAACAGATGGACAGTTTATTTCCTGCGTACTCCACTCTGCAGATATAATATCCTACCAGCATGTCTCGCAAAGAGGATTTTATGTAGACGGTTCTTTTCTGCGAATTTTGCTTTTGGCTCGTTACAGGTTCACTGACAAGTGATCGATATACATATGGATAGAGAATTAGAGTGGAATGAGCAGAAAATACAGTGTTCACCTTTTCTTTTAACGGTCTGAAGGAAAAAAACCGTGACTTATTAAACTATACAACGCTTCAAACAAAATGCATATATTTAGGTTTCGAAAAATATTGAAAAATGATACAGTGTGATCCTTATAAAAAAGTATCTTTCCGTCGTAAATTTTTTGAAGGACTTTTATTCTTAAAATAATTTTGCATAGTTTATGTAAATATTTTAGTAAAATTTGGTAGTTTAAAAATTTGAACCCATAATGAAATGACGTATTACTATATAAATAGCATTGCTGAAATAATGAGGAAGTTGCGACTGAACTTGTGACATACTCTAATATTTACTGTAATAAACTTTTCAACTGACGTGCTTTCCTTATTTAGGCAATGAAATAAAAAAATCAACCGGCGTCTCCACTAGTAAATATTTGAATATGTATCTGTTTAACTTAATAATAAAATATTTAGTTACCTCCTTGTCCATCTCCATTTGCCCGATAACATCATCTTTTCCTCCCTGATGGCGTCATCTTCCTGCTTCATAATCCTACTCTCCAGGGTACGAATAAATTTGGGTGTCGAAGTACCCAAGGCAGCCGACTGCCAAGCTTTTCTTAGACATTCCATGGCTAACTTTATCGCGCTTCTAAACTACGACGTTGTTTAGGAAAAGCCCATGAAGAGTATAATCTTCACACGCGCCACGCACTTTGTTTTAAATTTTCACCTATAGGACAAGAATGGTAGCGGACGGAGCTCCATGATCTTGATTTTCGACTTGAAAATATCGATTACCCAATATTCACAAACCCTAGAACTAAGTCATGGAGGTGCCGCCATAATAGTGTGGTAAAAGCCAATTGTTAATGACAATGTGTTAATTTTTCATTTATTAAATGTATCCATGCTCGTCCTATAAATAAAAAAGCGCCCGGGCTGGCAAAATGTATCTGAAACAAGAAAAAAACATGTTTAAACTACTTATTATATAATTTTGTATTTTTGATTGAATAAAGAGATATCCTAAAAAAATATCCCTTATACACGAGCTAAATCGATGGAAAAGTTTCGGGTACATGCCATAATCAGTTTAGGTGTACTGCTAGGTATTATGGTATATTATGGACTATTATAAGATATTTTGCTGTGTTACGAGAAATTGTAGATAGGCATTGTGAGCTCAAAAACCTCATCATTCGTCATGTTTTGTGGCTGATTGGGAATTGAAAATAATGCCTACGATTATCTAATCAATAAAGTTAATAAAATTGTAATGTCCAATTTTAAATAAGTCATTTTAAGATTAAGAATATTTTAAATTGGATACTAGTTTAGCAACACACCATACATTCAATTAAAAATATATACAATTTCACGGTCTATGTATTTGGAAAAGTTATTTTATTCTCCTTATAACCATTACGAAAGGGGACAGACAGTATATTCTCTGCGAATTCCACTCTGGTTCTCTCTCCATACTAGTTTCGACCACTTAATGATCTCATCAGTGGAGCTGTAACGAACCAAGAGCAAAATGCACAGAAAACAACTGTCAATTTAAAATCTCCATATCATAAAATATCGGCAGGATATTACCCGCAGAAATTTGATGCCGGACTGTTATCTTAAACGGTACAAACGAACATCTGAATATATCCCGGAGCGGTAGAAAATTATTAAAAATATAAACAATTTCACTGTCTATGTATTTGGAAAAGTTATTTTATTCTCCTTATGACCATTAAGTATGGAGAGAGAAACAGAGTGGAATTGGTAGAGAATATACTGTCTTTCCCCTTTCTTAACGGTCATAAAGAGAATAAAATAACTTTTCCAAATATATAGACCGTGAACCTGTTTATATTTTTATTAATTTCTTACCTCTCCGGGGTATATTCAGATGTTCGTTTGTACTGTTTAAGATAACAGTCCGGCATCAAATTTCTGCGGGTAATATCCTGCCGATATTTTATGATATGGGGATTTTAAGTAGACCGTTGTTTTCTGTGCATTTTGCTCTCGGTTCGTTAGAGCTACACTGATGAGACCATTAGGTGGTCGACACAGCATAGAGAGAGAACCAGAGTGGAATTCGCAGAGAATATATAGTCTGTCCCCTTTCTGAACGGTCATAAGGAGAATGAACTAACTTTTCTACCATACATTCAATATCGAATAATTTATGTTATATCATCTACCTCCTGAATATCCCATAGTTAAAGAAAAATTTTTTTTGGACTGAAATAAAAATTTGTTTCTCATTAGTTTATCTGGTATTTGATCCGATATTTTGGATATACAATTTTGACTAATTTTTCAAAAATAAAAAAAAAATTGGGCTACTTTGATATTTTCTAGATATATGTGTACATTTGGTTTACAATTTTTAAAGGAAACATTTATTGCCAGATTCACTAAGAAGGTTTAAGACTTAGACCCGATCTAATTGCATTAGAAATTAGATTTTCTAGATGATCAGTTTTGTTTTTTTTATGATATTGTTTAAATTGTATTTTAAAGGTTCAAAACTTGCTTAACGTTTTGTTGCTCTTGTCAATTTAAATTTTCTACTGTCAGTCTAGACCGGTTTTAAAGTTAAATCATGTTAGTGAATTAGGAGGTTATCTTTTTGTTTGAAATATGCTGGGTCAAAAGTGGCATAAGTTGCTGCGAGTGGAATTTAAAATTTTTATTTTAGTTAATTATCGAACAATGAAATTCTTTACGCCACGAGAATATGTAAGCGATAAATACTTTTTAGTTACAAAAATATTCGTTAACAATTACTTATTTTTTTTGCATTTAGGGACTGTATATTAAAAAAGTTTAGAAATTTTTAATCAAACGAGCAGTTTTCGTGGGAAATTAAAAAAAATACTGTATGCACAACCTTGATTTAATAGAGTACGCTGTAGTTTTGATAAGAACATATGTAATACATATATTTGCGCTCATCACAATCGAATTAAGAGGTTAAAGTTTGAGTATATATTTAATAATTATAAAAATATCGTTTTAATATCTAGAATGTGATTAACTTTTATAATTATTTTAAGCGCATTTTCTGTTGCGAAACTGACGTAGTACTGAAGTGTGGCCGAAATAAAAGGTCACGCCGAACAATCTCTATTAGCGAAGAAGAATGCCTATTGAGATGGAACGAAGAGGAGACGACATTATGGGCCGCCGAGGGTTTCGGGTCCGCCATATTCTTCCTATTTTTCTGCCATTTCGGTGATAATCGTTTTGTAAATCATAGGTCGAGTTTTTCTTTGTTTTATTTGTACTCTTTTGTGAAAAAACAAACATGATTAGTTATGCTGTATGCAGTTGCTGCAGTAGAGACGGTGTTAAGTTAGTATAAATAACAAATAGGCTAGCACTAATAATATTTTATAGTATTTCAAACATTTTCTAGTGCTTTTTTATTTTAAAATAAATTAATTGTTAGGATAAATGACAATCTTTATTAATTAGAGATTTCGCAAAGGTCTTGCATATCCTGAAGCTTTCGTAGGATTTGTTAAATTTTAAAATTGGCAATTCAATCACAAAATATAGTGTGCTTTGTTCTAAGCATTTTGCTGACAATTGTTTCTATAAAAAATCCAAATGTTACGCCCGCTCCTAGTCTAAACATATACAAATTATTTTTTACCTTTAAATATTTCATATTATGAATTGTTTATTTTTATTTGGAGGAACAAAAATTAACTTTTAATTTACTTGTTGCAGGATGAATTACTAATACATCCCAAAATACAAATATTATTAGACATTATGATAAAATCTGCATCAAATGTCGCTCAGCCGGTAACCAGCACATTTACAGGACAACAATCCCAATCTGTACGTCAAACCCTTTGATAAGCCCTACTTCTAGCGATAGTATTGAAGTAACTTTGTTTTAAATTTTCACCTATAGGACAAGAATGGTAGCGGACGGAGCTCCATGATCTTGATTTTCGACTTGAAAATATCGATTACCCAATATTCACAAACCCTAGAACTAAGTCATGGAGGTGCCGCCATAATAGTGTGGTAAAAGCCCTACTTCTAGCGATAGTATTGAAGTAACTCTATCAGAACAATAAAATTATTGGGTAAAAAAATTTCAAATTCCAAAAATATTATTGCATATATTGTAGGTTATATTGACTATTATTTGAAACAGAAAATAACGTGCGAAGAGTATGTATGGTCTCTAGTTAGTAATATACAAGATTTTTTATATTCTTTTTTAATTCAAAAAACAAAAATAATCTGCACTGTCCATGAAAAAGTTTTAAAAAAATGACAATTTTTCTAGTTCTCATTTAATTAAAATTAATTTAATTACAATTAATGTTATAACAATTTAATTTTGATAGAATTTATTTATTCAGGTGTGTTTGCAAACTTAGTTTTACATATATAGTTTTCATAAGTCTATGCTTGTTAATCATAGAACCGTGCTAATTAAAAGTTTTATTGAAATATATGTAAATATTCGACTGATTTATTTCAGTACGAATAAATTGAATGAAAATAAGGCCTGTAGTACTAGACATCATAGTGATAAAATGGTGTTCTTTAAACGACAGTAGTGTACTTACGTATAAATAAAAATAGTTTTAATTATATGCCTTTTATTTTTAAAATTTTGGTTATGTTTTGATTATTTACTATATACTTCATTCATTTGATTGGTTCTGTATTATTTCTAGCAGGTGTTTTAATAATACACTGTTTTATTACTGACTTTTTAATAATTTTTGTATCTCACAAAAACGAGTAAAATTAATAAAGCCTAATGTCAAACGACAACATTATTGTAAATATATATATTTTTTAATTTTCTTTGCTGTCGTAATAATAAGCCATCATACTTGTACAGCTGTAAGTATAAGTAATGATAAATTGGCATCATTAAAAACCATTAGCATGTTAACTAATACCTTTATATAAATATATAAGTAAATAACCCAATTCATATCATTTTCACTAATTAGCTAAATCTAAGAATTTTCGATAAGAGTAAGTAATATTGTAGTCAGTCTGATAAAGCCGTCATATTGTTACCACACAAGTTCTACTCAGTGATACCGTTTTTCTGAGTATTATTAAATGATCATTGCGTCTTCTTTTGTTTTTATTTCAATGGGAATTCTATAACCTCAAAAGTGCCGTATGATATAAATTTTTGACATTTTGGAGAATTTCTAAAATATAATATGAATAAGAAATATACTTCGTTATTTTGGCATTACGGTCATTTCATAGTAACAACTACATGTTCAGATGCTATGCATCATAAACTGTTGTAGTATAAATTACAAACACATTCTAACTCAGATAATCAAAAACTTGTGGTGTTCCTAAATTGGATATCACATTATTGTAAAATAAATGAGGACAACTAGATTTTCATTTTTTCTGCTACAGGCTCTGTTTATAAATTTTCTATATTATAAAGTAATATAATTATTCACAAAAAAAAAATAAAAAATGTGAAATATCTGCGGAGACTTTCTCGGTTTAATTATGAAAGTGTAGAAATACACAAAGCCTCTTTAATGAGAAAAAAATAATATAAAATGCGTTTAAAAATATTTGCTTTACCATTACCCATCTTTCAATTAATATTTTTTCTTCCTAGTTGGTCACGTATGCCACTAGAAAGGTTTTTATAAAAATATACCCCCTAATTCACTAACGTGGTTTAACTTTAAAACCGGTCTAGAGAGTAGAGAATTTAAATTGACAAGGGTAGCAATACGCCAAGCAAGTTTTGAAATACAAGTAAAACAATATCATAAGAAAAACAAAACTGGTCATCTAGAAAATCTAATTTCCAAGGCAACTAGACCGGGTCTAAGTCTTAAATCTTCTTAGTGAATCTGGCTAATAATTTATAATAATAGTTCAAATCATAGGTAAAAATTAGTGCTGTTTTTGACGTAAATTCCGAGATGGATGAGACCTATCCAGGGGTGTAGGGGGCAATGTAAGAACAAATCCTACATAAAATGTAATAGCAAATAATAGGTTGGGGCCAAGAGGGAGGGGGGGGGGGTCAAAGTTGGCTAAAACAGGTTTTTTGAATTTACAAGCCAAGGAACGCATTTTGTAAAAAAAAGTTTCAAAGAAAAGTTGTAGAGATTTTAAAAACCTACAATTTGAGGTTGTGCGATCATTTTCGTAAATTTGTTACTACAAAAATGCCACATAAACCATTAAAATCGGCTATTTTTGCATATCAATTATGTATTGCAAAATTAACTTTTTTTGTACTTTTTTGATTTTAAAGGGAAGCCCTCATCATTTTGAATAAAATGATATTTTATAATAGTAAATCGGATAATTTGTTACTGAGATATTGCTATTTGTTTATTCCAAGACGCAAAATTTTAATTGTTAGAACTTTTCTTTGGGTGAACATTTTGACCTTCCCAAAGGCTCAATCTCTTCATGAAGGCCTAAATTTTCATATCTTGTTAGGGGTAAATGAAAAAATAATTTTCAACCCCTTAAATATCGCTCTAGAAAAGCGGGTGCCATATCCATAATTTTTTGAACTACCCCAGATTAAAAAAAAAACAACGAAATTGGTCCATTCGTTGCTGAAATACGGCGAATTTTTCCAAACGCTACTGATTTGAAGCTGCGAGTTCAGTTTTGTCCTGTACGCGAGAACTCTATTTCTTTATAAAACAAACACCCCTATTTTTAGAGCCATATTTAAGGGGTTAAAAATTAATTTTCTCATTTACCCCCAACGAGATATGAAACTTTATGGCTTCACAAAGCGATGAACCTTTGTGGAGGTCAAAATGTTTCCTCAAAAAAAAGTTATAGCAATCAACATTTTGCGTCTTGGGATAAACAACTAGCAATATCTCAGCAACAAATTATCCGATTTATTATTATAAAATATCATTTTGTTCAGAAAGACTAGGACTTCCATTTAAAAGCAACAAAGTGCAAAGAAAGTAAATTTTGCTATAAATAATTGAATATGAAAAAAATTGCTGATTTTGAGTTTTTTTGGCCTTTTTGCAATAACAAATTAACAAAAATGATCGTACAAAAAGTCAAATTGTAGGTTTTTAAACTCTCTACAACTTTTGAAACTTTTTTTTCCAAAATGTGTTCCTTGACTAGTAGTTTCAAAAAACCTCCTTTAGACAACTTTAACCCCTCCCCTCTTGGCTCCAACCTATTTTTTGCTATTTTATTTTATGTGGGATTTGTTCTTACATTACCCCCAACTCCTGGGTAGGTTTCGTCTATCTCAGAATTTACGTCACTATATTTACCTATGGCTTGGACTATAAATTTACCAAGAAAAGTTACATTTTGACAAACTGAAAAAAAAGGTTTTAAAACAAAGATTATTTTCTTTATTTTTTGAGAGATTCTGAAAAAGATTTTATATTAAAATAGAGACCGTCCAGCATAATCCAAACCATGCAATTGTTTAAAGTCAAAATTGCTAATAAGTAAAGAAAAAATTATACTGTTTCATGCGTCACAACAAAGTATGGTACTCCACCGAGCACCTTCTCTTGTTTTTAATTTATTTAATTTTGTATATTACATATTATTTTAGAGAGAGTCTGAGAGAGATTTTAGATTAAAATAGAAACCGTCCAGCCTAATCCAGAACATACAATTATTGAAAGTCAAAATTGCTAATAATAAGTAAAGAAAAAACTATACTCTTTTATGCGTCACAACAAAGTATGGTACTCCACCAAGCACCTTTTCTTGGTTTTTAATTTATTTAATTTTATATATTACATATTATTTTAGCATTTTTACTCTATTTTGAAATAGATTAAAATCAAAATAAAATTATGCGTGAAAGAACAAGAAGAAATGCCAACTGTCAAAAATTTCAATACAATGACAAAAGAGAATTTAGTGTGACAAAGTGAATTAAATTGTGAACAATGGTATGTGTGAGTGAGCAGTACACGCATATCTTAAAAAAAAGAGGTGAGTGGTGGAGTATCAGACTTTGTTATGACGGACATTTAATATTCTATGATATATAAATAATTAAAAAATGTTAATAAAAAATAAAATTTTTTCAAATTCTAACAATTTCATATTTTCAAATATAGCGTGGTCTTAGCAAGGCAGATCCACCTGGCGGTGACCATGAATACACATGAGTACTCATGAGACACTAAATATTTACATAGGAGGGAATTTTGGACAGGGATTTTCTTGTTTGTACCTGCCTGTGTTTTAACCTAAAATCTCTCTGAGAAATTTAGAATTTTTGATGTGATTTTAGGTTAAAATTATTTTAATAAATATATGTATGCAAATTAGATTTTTTTTTGTAAAATTAGTTAAATTAAATCTTGAAAAAAAAATTTTTGTTTGGAAAGTTGCAAATACAACTTTTTTCCAAATTTAAAAAAAAAATATTTTGTTGTATAAAAACTTTTAATAAATGTAAAATTGGTTACTTTATAACTTTTACCAAACAAACACTGGATGGTGGTGGTATGAATGTAATATTTTATAAATAAATATAAAAATAAATCAAGGCCTTGAAGGAAAACGCAAGAAACAGAGCATGGTATGTAACTTCAAAAGATTTGTGGGAATTGCAGAGTAATATCTCCCACTGGTGTTCATACAAACGAGGGCATTAAAAGCTATAAGATACATTAACTAATAACAGTAATAAAAAATCGGTCTTACCTTAGTTAGCATCAATGTTCACCATGAAGAAATGCTCTGCTCCAATCTTAATAACCGAATTTATGGTCCAGAAATTTGCCGAGGCCGCCGTAACCATTCCTGGACCGAGAGAAAATTTTGCAACCCGTCGTGTCTCCTCCTCTTTAACCGACCGTACTCCACCCAACTCTTCTGATGGGCCGGCAAAGCGCCTAAGAATACGACTCAGGGTGTAATAGTCCCTATGTACCCTCAACCGCAAGTAAGCCGCTACTGAAGTACCCCCAGGGTTGGTCCACATCACTGGGATTCAGTAGTGCGCCGAGGCTTCAAACACGTCTGACCCTGGGCCAAGGGATAGAGAGTTACTCCTACGCCAAATCGGATTCGTCCGCGTCGCGATGGATATAACATAATTGGTCGCGTCTGAAAAATAAATAAACGTTTTTTATTAGCAAAATTTAAACAGGATTGTTATTTGCAGAAAGAAACGACAGCGATTTAAGTGTCTTTAATTTACTATTTTTCGATTTTTTTTCTAGTTTGATGCCCTTTGCAAATATGAAATCTTTGTGAAAGTGTATATACAGTGGGTCCAAGATAAGGAGGACAATATGGGAATTTCGGTAATAGTAAGAGATGCCAATTTTGTTAAATGAGGAAAAAGTTGCGTAATTTAAGAACCAACGATATATCGGTCAGAAAATTCTAATATGAGTTTTAGGGTTTGAATTATTTTAATTATTTAAAAAAAAAAACAGAATTTTCGGATTTTGATTTTTTTTTCTAGTGATAATATTAAAGCTAGTTGTGATAGCCCCGTATACAGCATATCTTTAACACAGATGCGTCCAATGGATTATGCAAACATGGACCACTGGAATTACCCTGGAAATGAGGTGATTTGGACATTTGGTGTTTTTAGATATCAGCGGAGGGAGGATGTTCAGAATGATGGTGGTAATTTATGGTTTTTTAGGCTTCAATTTTTTTTGCAAAAATTTTTATTATTAAACAATTAAAAAATATGTACATAAAAAAAATTTAAAAAAATAAGTTGATGATGGTTACTCAAAGTCGAAACGTTAAATAAAAAATCTTTAGACTTATTAAAAGTTCTGTAAAAAAGTTTCTTCGGTTTCAGTCTAACTTTAATATTAACACCAGAAAATCATATATTTAAAAACCCGAAAATTCTGTTTTTTTTTTTAAATAATTTAAACATTAAAAGTCATTGAAAATTTCTGACCACTATATATACCGTTGGTCCTTAAATAAAGTAACTCTTTTTCAATTTATTCAAATCCAAACTCCCGTGCTGGTCCCAATTGTCTTGAATACCCTGTATAGGTACGTATTCCTTCAAATTTTGATACTACAGTTTTTCTTGTAAAAGTTTTCATTTCCTTTTCAGGTAAAAAAAATAATAATAAAAAAATATATATCTGACTTTTACAAAAATCTCCCCTTTTGGCTCTCCAAGAGTAGGTTTGGTGAAGGCCTACTCTTTCACTAATCTTATACATTACGAAAAAATTTAAAAAAAAAAACAGTTTCTTCTTCTCTCGATGAATCCATTATCTGTGTTTTGCCTAAGGAATTTTTTTAACAACAATAATAAATATTAAATACTTCCTATTCTGTATTTTACAAATAAAATATAAATTACTTTAAAAACCTCTTCTTCCTTTTTCATTAAAAATATAAAACTAATTTTTAAAAAACCAATAAAATTGTATCATTTTTTTTTGGGAAATTTCCCACGGGAACTTTGACATAATTTTAAAAAATCGCAATATATCTTTGGTTCCACGCAAAAAGTTTTCTTGTTGTTTCTATTCAGAACAAACGTTTTTAAAAAAGATCTAAAAATTAAAAAAAAAACACAAGCTTCCCGTCTTAAAAATACAAGAATAAAAAATCATTTGTATGTATTACCGATTATTTCTTTTACATATTTCCAAGACTTTGTAGGTTTTTATCCTTAATTTTCTTATATAAGCTTTTATGACATATTTGATATAAATTATAACAATTTCATAAGCAAAACAAAACTGGCCAACTAGAAGATCTAACTTTTTTGGCGACTACATCGAATACCTTCTTACTATTAGTGAATCCGGCTGATCAGTTTTATACTTTTGAAAGTTTTTTTATTGCATGAATACGGAAGAGATTTTAAAAAATAAAAATATATTTTTGACTCGCAGCCCCATTTTCTTAATTTCACAAAAGTATATATATATATATATATATATATATATATATATATATATATATATATATATATATATATATATATATATATATATATATATATTTAAAAAGTGCAATAATATTTTGACTTAACAATAGACATACCATGCCATTTGGAACTAAAAAAGATGTTTTTTTGAGTTTTTTAAGAGCCTTCACAAATTTTGAACACTTTGAATAGATTCAAAAAATTAACCAAAATTTGGTTCCTCGCATAAAGATCCCCTTTGAAAAAAATTTTTATAAAAATTGTTTTTGAAATCTGCTTCATTTGTGTACACTTTGTAAAAATCTAAAAAAAAATTATTATTAATACTTTTAACATTATTTTTGATCTTGAGCATTCGAATATAATTTTTAAAAATATATAATTTTCAAAAAGTTTAAATAATCAGTCTTTAGTGATATGAAATTTTTCTTGTTTTTTTAGTACACTTTGTGGAAAAATATTAAAACAGTCTGTAAAAATCTAAAAAAATTATATAATCAATCTTTTTTTTGAAATTTTCCATCTTCTGAGCATTCGAACATAATTTTTAAAATAGTGTCCATTTAGTATGCTCGTGTTCGACCGGTGCTATATCGTTTTATCGATGAAAAATTTGATAGGCTAATGATGGGATTACAAGGGGTACATTTTAAAAATAGTTTAGCTTGTATAGGTTGTCACAAAAAAGTGTAGCTTATAATTTTTAAATAACTTCGTTGCTATTGCTTTAAAAAAAAATCTTTTTTCATATTCAGCAAGCTGGCATTTGTACACAACTTTTAAAAAAGAAAAAAGTCCCTAGGTCAATATGGGCCAAAGTTGGCCAACTTTTTTTTAATTCACCGCCACCTTGTTTATAACAATTAAGAAATGTAACAAGCGCCATTTCAAAATTAAATAACTACATTTTTTATATAAAAAACTTGAAAATTATTGAGCTTCACAAAACCATCACTGAAACTTCAAATACGACGCTCGAATGAAGACGGCTCAGAGTTGTTTACATTTTTGGTGCAGGAATTAATCTAGTGTCACAAGGGAAGGATGAAAAGTTTACTAAATTTTTATAAATGAAACCGAATAAAAACTTGATTAACTCAGTTAAGCGACTATATAATATACAAAATATATAAGTAAAATTAAAGATCTAAAATCAGCCCGAAAAGTGTATGGTGGGTTAGGTCTTTGAATTTGAAATTATGTGCTAGACTTAGTCCAAAAGTAAATAAATTTATTTCATTTTATTTATGACTTTGTTTAAATTCATTATTTTACTTTTAGTGTATTTATGAAAATATTTTAAAATGTATAATATTTTGATTTTTATTCAAATATGTCACCTTAATAGAAAATAATTAAATATTTCGCTCATCTGCCGTTGGAAGCTTGGCATTTCAATTACGAGTAGCGCTGAAAGCTTCCAACTACAGTTTACTATTTCAGATAGTTTTCTATTTTGTGGTAGACACCACGGTTGTGTTCTAACCTGAACTAAAGGAATGGTTTAGCTACTGCTTTGAGAAGAAACCTTTACTTAAAACTGGTAGCGCCACGCGCGAGTGTAAGGGAAAATTCAAATACATTTTTAAATGATTTTTAAGAAATAAAAATATCACAGAATCCTATAAATGGGCTTTTCTTTCATGTTAATGTAACAAACTTATGAGATAATTTTTAATTTTCAAAAAATAACTTCAATTTGTTTGTTCGTGTGACAGCCATGCGTCAAATTTTACGCACATGCGCGGTCACATTACACGATAATTTTGATCGCTAGTTACATAAGCAGAAAAAAGTCCAAATGTCCAAAAACGCAAATAATTTTTGGTTAAAAGATCAGAAAATTTTCGAAAATCTAAATGTAAAAAAAGCACATGCATATTTGGAAATTTAACAACCCAAAAAAATAAAAAAAAAAGCTACTTACAAATTCAAGGAGCAGAGCAGCACTATATTCTAGGATGAAAAACGGTAAATTTAAATTAAAATAAACGACGGTAATATCCGTGACCATTCCGAGATGACCTCCTCTAAGTAGACCCGGGACCGAGCGAGAACTTTTCCTCGCAACACATTCGGTACGAAGTTTCGGAAGGAAATAAAGAGATAAATTCATGCGCAAAATTAAAATGTCGCCAAAAAAACTTTGCATCGAGCTTGGGTTCGCATAAAAACAACCGAAAAAAGAATGAGTCACGTCCGTTTGTTTTGGTAATCGAAGGTATAGCGATATTTTCTACCTGTTCTTTTGAGAATTTTTTATTAAAATCGAATTTTATGGATCACATTTTTTTAAAACGAAGCACCGAAAATTATTTTATGTTTAATTTTCTGAAAGAAACTTTTCAAAAAGATTTGGTTTCATTAGAAAACAAGATTAGACTAGTAAAAATTAAATAACTTATTTATAGGCCCTGTTTTAAGAATTTTTGATAAAAAGAAAATTCTAGGTCACATCACATTTTTTATTTATAACAATAGAGTGGACCAGGAGTAATCCCTTCTGAATTACTAATCTGCGGTTCTAAACAATTAAAGGGTTTACTTGCTGGGCTGCTAGAAAGACATGCTAATGAAGAAGAAATACCCGAGAGTTAGAAAACATGGGGATTATTCCTTGTATTCCATAAAAGAAATAAAAAAAAAACTTTACCAACTATATGTGTATAATTGTTACTCAATAACCTGACTATATGACAAAATTTTAAAGAATATAATTGAGGGAGATTGAAAACTTTCCGACATAGAAACAAGTCACTGAAAAAAAAATGCAATGAACATCGATAATTTATATTCTGTTTGTGAATATTACAAAAGCCTACGGCAACGGCAATAAATGGCTACCCCATATTCCTGAGGTTAAAATATGAGGATCTAAGCCAATTTACCTCGGTCCAAAAGTTGATAGTTTTCAAAATACAGGGTGTCAAAGTTATAATTTTTTTAAACTTTTTTGTAAATATTTATCTTAATAATAGCTTTATTTGCACCAAATTTGGTACTTGGGGTTTTTTTAAAATGAGAAATCTGGTTACAGTTTCGATGTACACTGCGGAGGACGCCACTAGCAACTCTTCGCCTACATTTAAATCTTTATATTTTTTTTTGTACCTCAGTATTTTAAGTTTCTAATTTAAAATTCTTATTCCTTGATATTTTTATCCAAAAAATTTATAAGTAGGTGTCACTTCAAGCAGCTGTTTCTGAGATAATCGAATATAAATATTTAATTGCGTTCCGAGACTCATCGTAGCACCCCTTCGCACTTTATCCAAGTTTAGGACTGGTCCTAGAAATTTGGAGGGTGTTTAAGGGCCAACAGGCTAACAAAAATAAAAATTTACGTAGCAACCAGCTATAACAATGATAATAATGTAAGAATGAACTTGAAAAAACAATAAGAATAATACACTAATCAGAAAATTTGTATTTATTTGTAAATGTTCAAAATCCTCATATTTAAGCCTCAGAATTTCGCGCTAACATTTTGTATAGACCTTTAGAGACACTCTGTATAGAGAGGTCACTGCAAAAGTTAAAATGGGAAATAAAGGAGAATGTGAAAAATCGCCGACTTTTTGCACCTTCGAAGGATGGATAAAACGTGTCCCAATATCTTTCTAGATTACTATAGTATGGAAAAATACAGATTTTTTGCCAGAAATTCATCGGAAAAAAATTTTACGCAGGAGTGTAAATGCCAAAAAACGTGCTTTTCTAAAAATGTCAAAGTTTTAAATACCTTGAAAATTTTCAAACCAGCGGACCATATCCATCACATTTCTATATATTTTTGGACCCTGAATACGAGTCGGAGGTAAAAAAAATGAATCCGTCCATTCAATAGATTTGAAACACACCTCCTAGGGGGTGAAAATTGCCCTCATATGTTACCAAACTGATCAAAAACAAAAATGACTACTAAAAAAAATCTGGAAACTTCTCATTTTGAGAACTGGCAAGAACCTACAGTAGGTTTGGGGTAGGACTCAAAAACCACCCCTAATTTCGAATAATGTAGTACAAACAGAGAAAAAACATTAAATCTAACAGGATTTCAATTTTTACGGATGCTAAAATTGGCCAAAATAGTGCATTCCTATGACCCAGAGGTAAATACTTTCGTGACACCAATGTTGCTCAGTTATACCCCAGAGAGGGTGATAACTACCCCCTGCAATACGCAGTTCCAAGAAAGCTGCAATAACCGCTGATAAAGCTCGAAAGGACTCAATCTTGCGAACGTACCCTGGTAGCAAACATTTTGTAATTCTGAAGCAAATTTGCATCGATATAAAGTAAGAAAGCTTAATTCGAACCATATATCTTCTGTTTCCGACTCTGTATATTTACTTACGTAAAACGCTGATGGTCTCCGATGTAGAGCTATTGACTATATACTTTAGAAAGGAATTAAAACGCTAAAGTTTTTTCATTATTTCATACATTCAATTGGCCTCTAAACATGATAAAATCAAAAAATGCTACTAAATTAAAGGGTGCGTTTTTGAGATTAAAATATCCACTTTTCAGTTTTTTGAATTTTACTCGAAACTATGCATTTTTCGTAAGTACATGTCTACAGAAAAGTTGTAGATAATGAATTCTGAATTCAAAGCTCTTGGGCGGAGGGACGATCCGCGCCTGAGCCAAGCGTATGTATAAAAAAAAAGGCAAATGACCTTGTACACTAGTTTCACATTATATTCAAATCCCATATCAACAATCTCAAAAACGTATCCCTTAATTTGGTAGCACTTTGTGATTTTATCATATTTGGAGATCAATTGAACGTATGAAACAATGAAAACACTTTAACGTTTTAATTCCTCTTACCACTCTTTTTTTGACATAGTCAATAGCCTATTATAAATTTGCTCTAGGATGTCAATAAATAGATCGAAAGAAACGCATGTAATTCTGCTGTAGATTGTCTGGAATATTTCATAGATTCCAGTGTTTTATGAATTTCTGCCGTAAATATGCTGTAAACATAGTATTTCTGCAGCATTATCTCTCGAACGGGGCGAGTTACCAGTATAGGAAGAAACTACAGTAGGTTTGAAGTTGTACTTGAAAAGTACCCCCGTAGGGTTGCGAGAAATCACCCCTAAATTCGAATGGTATAAGAGAAACAGGGGAAAAATCATTGGGCTCAACAGTATTTCCATTTTTAAGGATGCTAAAATTGGCCAGAATAGTGCACTAACACTCACGTGCAAACAACTGTTTTTTTTTCAGTAGTAAGTCGCATTTTTTATGAAGAAAGGATTATGGGGGATAATTCTACATTATGGTACCCAGTGTCACAATAAATGGTTTCTATAGAATTTGAGAAGTTATAGTATCCTCATTTAGGAACTTCAAGTTAGCCGGATTAGCGTGTAAACAAAAAAGAGAAAATATATTATAGAAGTTGTCCAAAAAAGGTTTTAAAATGTTCATAAACGTTCATGAAAGATTACTAATAATGTCCGCAATAAAAACCTTTTTTTAAAACTTCAGCTTCCTCGTTAATGTTTTGTTGTTACAAGACTCCAGTTTTCAGTTTATTAATTGAACTCTTACAAAATCTTACATTAAAGTACATATGGCCATTGCATAATTTTCAAAATGCATTAAGCCCGTCGGCTGTTCCTATTGCTATATGTCGAATTATCTGCCTTATGATTGGAAAAAAAAGTTTATTGCAAGTGAGTGTTTACCTCCGAGTAAGAGTGGTGTACTATTTTCGTCAATCTTAGCATCCATAAAAATGGAAATATTGTTAAGCTTAATGAATTTTTTCTTGTTTCTCCTGCATTATTCGAATTTACGGGGGGTTTATCGCATTCTAATTTTCAAGAACAACTTTAAACTTAGTATAGTTTCTTCTTACCTTAGCAAAATTCACTCGTATCGAGCTTTCTCAGCAGTCATTGCCGCTTTTTTTGAATTACGTATTGCAGGGGTAGTTATTACTCCCTCTGGGAAAGTAATTGAGTAACAATGGTGTCATGAGAGTATTTACCTCCGGGTCATAGTGGTGCACTATTTTTGCCAATTTAAGCATCCATAAAAATGGTAATTCTGTTAGATTTAATGTTGTTTTTTTCTGTTTTTATTGCATTATTCGATATTAAGGGTAGTTTTTCGCAACCCTCTGTGGGTGATTTTCGAGTACTACTACAAACCTACTGCAGTTTCTTGTCACTTCTCCAAATTGAGACGTTTCCAGTTTTTTTTCCAGTCATTGTTGTTTTTGATAAGTTTGGCAAAATATTAGGGTACTTTTCAACCCCTAAGGGAGTGTGTTTCAAATCTATTGAATAGACACTAGTTTTAACTTTTAGTTTACGCGTGATGCAGCTTAAAATTCATGGAATTGGATTCATTAAGATCAAACTACTATTCTAGGAACTTAATCTCCTTTTCACCCTATTCAGAGGATGTTTTTTGGCACTAGAAAATTATTTTGGGGATGCATTATTTTATTTTTTTTTGGATTCGTATTCAGCATCCAAAAGTACATAGGGATATGATGTATATGGTTCGCTGGTTTGAAAATTTTAAAGTTATTTGAAACATTGACATTTTTTGAAAAGCCGATTTTTGGCACTTACACTCATGCATAAAATTTATTCAATAGGAATTCCTGGCAAAAAATTGGTATTTTTTCACTTTATAGTGATCTAGAAATAAAGTAGGATTTTATCCACCATATATGAGAGATAAATCAATGGAAAAATATGAAAAATAATCTAATATTACAAAACGGAAATACCAACGACGCTTGTGAAGGCAATATATATATATATATGTATATATATATATATATATATATATATATATATATATATATATATATATATATATATTTGGAAACAAACAGAAAAAGAAATTCAGGAAAGAGAATCATTGAAGTGCTAAACTCAGTTCTACGATCAATAAATTTATCAACCCAAAACAAAAGAAATATCTATAGCAAAATATTTTAAAGTATCTGAACATATGGGTGCGAGACTTGGCAGCTGTATAAACATCAAGAAAATAACCTAAAAGCGTTAGAAATGGATTACTGGCGACGATCAGCTAGCATTCAAGACTTGCAAAAATACCAAATGAAGGAATCAGATACATAGCAGGAGTAATAGAGGCAATTACGGATGAGATACAAGCTAGACTACTACGCTGGTTCCGCCATTTCCTGATACAGAATCCTCAAACAAACATTCCGAAGGTAAAAACAGATGCACATCAAAGCAAACTTAGTCTGTAAGCATACCTAGAGCTATGTCCGAAAGGATCTAGCACAGGGAGATTGGAAAGACCGTGAAAGGTAGAGATTGGGGATCGGATGTTTATATATATATATATATATATATATATATATATATATATATATATATATATATATATATAAACTAACATTAAAATTGGGGATCGGAGTGTACGGTTTTCCATATGCTTACGAAGCCTTTGCAGTTTTTAGTGCATGAATATGTCATGAGTCGGCATTTTAGGTACGCCAATTTGGATTTTTTAGACTTCTAAAGTAGTTTTTTTGCCTTTTGATTGTTTTTTCGATACCGAATATGAGGTCCGAGCCGCCATTTTGGCACACTTTGTCATATTACATTGTTACACGTCAAAATTGTAATTCAGTGATTTTTTTTTCATTTTCTGTTGATTTGAAGCAATCCGGCCGCCATTTAGAGTCCGTCATTTTGATTTTGACGAACCTGCCATCTCAATTCGAATTGTCGGGTGAAATACTAATGAACTCTGACTATATACTGATCCTTTAAATCAAACACTTAACTAAAAGTCCTGATTTTTTTCATTTTCTGATGATTTCAAGCAATCCTGTCTCCATTTTGTGTCCGCCATTTTGATTTTGGGCAAACCAACTATGCCTTCCTTTAAATTACGCCAATCACAAATATTCTGAGCTTATACCTGAGTCCAAGGAAAAGTCGGTAAGGAATTTATAAAATTTATTTTTTAATGTACAGTTACCAATAAAATTAGAAAAAGAAATTGTCCTGTGTTTGTCCATCAATGGGCAGTGTGGACAGTCTCATATTCTCTTCAACTATTCTAGTTTGAAGCTGAAAAAAAGACTGATTCCCTGGAATAGAAACAATTTGGATATATCTCAATTTTTAGTGTTTGTAGCACTTGAAAATTATATACTTGACGCATGGATCCCCAACCTTTTCAGGACCACCGCCCGCTTTGCAAAAAAAAAAATAAATATAACACCGCCACACAATCAAACGTATTAGAAAATTGGGTATTTATTTCGATAAAGTGAAATCTAGGAACACGAGTGTTTCTGTTGAAAACTTCTTCACATACCTATTATTTCCAGGTGGTAGAACACGATTCTGGTCATGGTTTTCCACAATATTTCTTTATTTTTTTCAGGAAACGCAAAAAAACTCCATTTACTTCAAGGTAATCTTTATTTCTTGAAACCACAGCGAAGTTTTATAATGTTTGTTGATAATACTGGTTATACATTGTATATAATATATTTCTACTATTTTTGCACCAATTTTAGCTACAAATTAAGAAAACTTTGTATTTTCAACGAAAGAATAAAATTTATTTCAATCATTTTTCAGAATTTTCTATCAGTGTTACTGGACAAACTGACCTGCAAAATTAACAACCGTCATAGAACCTAATCCAAACTATTCATTAGCTACTACATTAGTATTTGAAAGGAAAATCATGAGTATTATAAAAATTAAAGAAGGGAAAAAATATTTTCTGCTTCTTTTCTCACAGCTTAAATAAAAAAAATATATATTGGGTGGTACACCACATTTCCATCAGTTCATATAGAGAACGATAAAATATTTTAAAAATATATTTAATAAGGGATGTGTAGGTCTATTGGGACATTTAAAAAGTCGATGAGTGGGACTATGTTTTAAAATTATTCTGAAATATATAGTGGCTCAAAAAAAAATTTCACACCAAAGTGTCAAATTTTAAAAGGAATGTCCGGTGATTATGTTTCATTACTTTTTAGTTCAATTTTACTCGCGTTTACACGTGACACATTTTACTGGCCCTCGCGCATTTGGACAAATGTAAAAAGGGACAGAGTAGTAGTACCATAGTCGTATAGTAGTCCAGTAACTGTTGTAGTGTAGTACTCGACGTCTTGCACGTCCCTCGCCTTATCGAAAAGGTTTATCGTTTATCTCACAAACATATTAACTCTCGCCTCAAAAACTACTCCAAAATACAGTGACAGTGTCCCCGATTCCTGGTTCCTGTAAGGTGAAGCTTGGGATTATTCTGGTGGCCACCAAGAAGAAATTAATGAAGTGACTTCCACTACAAGGTAGGCCATTTTAGTATTTGTGTCACGCTGTCGCCGTATTTTGTATTTGCTCATTATTTGTATAATTTCTCATCTCCGCAACCAACCTATATACAGTCCACTAATTACCCTTTGTCTCAATCCCCTACACCCGGTATATTATTTCATATTTTGATAGCGCGGGCCAAATAAGAGTAAGTTACTGTATGTTTTAAATATATAAAGCCGCGTCCACATTAGTAAAAATTTACGTTGTGCTTGGCATGTGGCAATAATTTGTGCGTTCATATACAATTTATGCGAGTGTGGACTCGTATTTCTTACCTAAGAACTTGAGAAAGTACTCACTTTAAATTTTTATCTGGGCGCACCTATATACAGTAATTATAAAATATACAAATGCTAACAAGCTTTTATAATAAACGTACATTATAGTTATCATATTCTAACTAATATTTCGTAATAATATTTCTGAATATTTTGAAATAACTGTTATGCAAATCCTCAGTTTTTTCCCTTTCTAAAATTTATCCACATCCCTCTTCACTGAGGACGTAAAGTCTAAAATACATTTATTATTTTGAGAATTTGCTCGGATAGATCCACTTTTTTTTTAGTTCGACTTTTTTTCAACATATTAAATCACATAGGGTGACTCGAGAGAAGGTGTGCTATAATCAACTTGATTTTTTAAATAGCGACCTCCAAGTTTTTGTACAATTTTAGACTTCCTGCAAAATTCTGAACATTTTTTCCATTACATGTCCTATTCCTAAATGTAACTGTTTTCGATCTATCGATAATTAAAACTCGAACTAAAAAAAACAATAATGACTTACTGGCAAGACTGATTCAATGAGCTCACAAATTGTCACATTGAATTAATATTAAATGAAAATGAAACTTACTGGTGCACATCATGATAGGATGTGGCGATAGGGTAAAGACTCAAAAAATATGTCAGTTACTTCAAGAAAAATATCCTAATCTTCTGCCAGTTTCACAACGGGACCTCCTGAATGGCCGCCAAAGTCTCCAGACTTAAACCCTCTCGACTTCTTTTTGTGGGATTACCTTAAAGGTAAAATTTTCTAAACTAAGCCAATTAACGTAGAAGACTTAAAGAATCGGATTACTCAAGAAATACGGGTAATTACTACAGTAGTAGTCAGAAATATTCAGAATGAATATATAAATCGTTTAGGTTAATGTCAATTAACCAATGGGAGGCATTTTTAACATTTAAAGGACTACTTCACTTCGAGTTATAACTGTCAATAAATCGAAAACAGTTACATTTAGGTGTAGGACATGTAATAGAAAAAATTTTTAGAATTTTGTAGTCTAAAAATGGACAAAAAATCAAAGTTGATTATATCATAACTTCTTTCGAGTCACCCTGTATGATTTATTGGAAAAAAATCTTACCAAAAAACAGTCAACTTATCCGAGTGATTTTTCAAACAATCTAGTGTTTTTTAAATAATAAATTTATTCCAGATTTTACGTCCTGATAGTAAACGGCTATATTCTTTTGAGTAATTATCAATTGATCAAAGTGAACAAAGTGAAACTGATAACTTCATGTTCTTTTGAATATGCATTTACTTGTCATTGGGCTGAAGTGATCATGATTACTTTAAGTGATAGAAGTGAAAGTGATAATGACTCGAAAGAATAGCCTAAACTTCAAATTTAACTTAGTGCATTTGGTCGATGGAGCTTTTCAAAAAGGCACAACTTGCGGACAAGCGCTATATACAGTTGTAATGATTGGTTCCAAGTCAAGTTAAAGGAGGAGAGAGACTGATTGATTGATTATACGACCTAGCAGGCTAAGGTTGAGGAGCCCTCCTACTGCAGCTTTAAGGCTGCAAAAGCTTACACATATACCTTTAAAGGTAACAACTAAACATCGATTTTTAATTAAGCACGGCTTGTAGGATCTGGAAACAATTTGGTGATGAATATAGCTGATAACTGTCTTGCTTTAAGTGCTATAAAAATTTCCAGATCAAAGATGCCAAGTTCGGACTATCAAATTTGTAAAAACCCTAGAAATTTGTACGGTGTTGTCATATTTCACATGTTCATTTTACCAAGACATTTCTAATGAAAAAGGTGTATTTTATCTTTGTTGATAGGACTAGTGGTTCGCGGAAATTGCATTTAGAACCAAGATTTTTTACTAACGTGTATTTTAAGTAAAAGTGCAACTTTTGCTTTGTGTTTTAATCAAGTGGTAGTAGGTGCCATAATTTTATTCATATTCATAAACTGTCAGACTGAATTTTTGATTTTCTATGCTTTTGTTATGTCACTTTTTACTTTTGTTCACAATTACTACCCTCGATTCAAGAGTTTTAAGCTCGGGTGCATCAAACCCTGAGTAGCTCCGAGCAAATCTGAATAAAGCGGTTAAAGTGTTAATTTGAACAGTAAATAACCTACAAATTATTTTTTTTTGGAATTTGTGTTTTATATACATAGCGAAACATATTGAAGACAAAAATGTAAAAATATTATATTATTACTTATTAGTTTTGAATTTTGTCTAGTGTCATGGCATTTTGGGCCATAAATTTTTCGCAATTCGTTAAAAAAACTATGAACGTAAGTCCGATATCTTGTGAAATAATCTTATTTTTGTGTCTCCATTTCATGTATAAAATGTTTTTTACCCAAAAATAGCATCTAAAAATGATAACTGATAGCTGCTAGGGCTTTATACAACAAATATTTTTATTGATGCTTGAGGGGCAAGAGGGAAGCAGTGTTTCTTGCACCTGGACAGCTCTGAGCTGCTCATGCCAATAAATCGAGGGCAGTATATGTTGTACGGTCGAGGTGGTTATGCTAGACCTATTTAAACTCCTATTCTAGAGAAGCGGTTCGACGGGCATGACTATAAGCGTAGCAATTTCTGAGTCATATATTATTCGATCATAAAACTTTTGAACGTCTTGATCGCAACTTAAACATGATGTTATACTTTTAAAGTAGTTTCGTACCAACACAGTAGAGTAGGGCGTCTGAAAACTGAAATGGAATAAAATTTTTTAAATCTGTATGATGACCCACAATTAGTGTAAGAAAATTAGCTTCCCCACTCTATACATCAAAATCATTGATACATAGAGTACTTCAGAAACAACCACTCCATTCTTATCACTTTCAGAAAGCCCATACAATGACACCAGATGATTATCCCGCAAGTGTAGAATACGTCGACTGGTTTATGCAGAAAAGCAATAAAATAATACATTTGTAAGTTAACCCAACACAATTAGTAAGGTCAATATGTCAAATATGGCAACACTGTAAAAATTTAGAAGTGTTTTACAAATTTGACAGCTCGAACCTGGTATCTTTGATAGTTTCTGGAGATTTTATAGCAGTTAATGCAGGACAGTTATCAGCTATATAATATTAATCACAAAATTTTTTCCTAAATCGTATAAGTCGTTCAAAAGTTCTTAATTAAAAATCGATTTGCAATTGTTACCTTTAAGGGCTAACAGCTGAGTAAAGGGGGAGCATAAGACAAAAAGTTATATGAAGTTGTGATCTTATTTTTTACATGTTTTCAAAATGTGGACCATTCCCATGCGATATCCTGAATACATTTTCGAATGTAAATATTTTAAATTGTCCTCCACCATTGGGTCAATACATTTGATACGCAGATACTTTAAATCGTCCTTCACCATTGTGTCAATAAACATTAAATTTAGATTTCACACTTTTCATTTTCACATTTTATTTCTCATTTGACAAATACAATACGCTTCAAGGCTTCAAAAATATACGTATAAATAAGTTCTGAATATTGATTTAAAATTAATTCAAAATTAAAACGTTTTAGGTTATGTTACATGAGGGGAAGGGTAAGGTAATTTCGCATAACGGGTATTTAAAAAATCTTCCAATTCAAACCGAGTAAAAACAAATCTCCTTCTTACTTCCTTGATACCCTGTTAAATTGTGTTTATGTGTCCCATGTATTCAGTGTATATAAATCTGCTTTATGTGAAAATGAACACAAATCCTTAAGGAAAGTCGCTGTCCGAAACTATCCACCCTTACTCTATTCTTAACCTCCATTGAAAATAAATGTATTTAGTTGTAAATTCCACTAGTAGTTCGTTACCTGTCCGCCGGAGGACCGACATTCCTATCGTCTTTGACATTTGGATCGGTGTGCTCAAATCACCAAAAATGATTGGACGCGCACTCAGGTAGACCAAGAGGGGGAAAAAACTTGTTTGAAATTTTTTAGTTTGTAAAATGCCAAGAGAGTGAAAGCATTGTTTAACTTCCACTGTATTGTTTTGATTTTAAAATGTTTAAACAGAATTTGCGAAAGGAATGAATTAAAGTGTATAAATAATTAAAAATCATAAAATAAAATGAGAAAATCAGAGCAAATCGCGTAATTCAAATATTGCAGGTGGTTGATTTTCCGTTTTACCTGCAGCATGGCGTCAACATTGAAATAACTGGCATAGAGTGTTTTTTTGTTTAATTTTAAAATGAAGGTAACTGTGTGTTTCGGAAATGTCCGGGTAGTTGTACCATGCGGAGGTGGAGATATTTTGGTTAAAGACTTAATCCGGGAAGCGACGTTGCGCTACAAAAAGGCTACTGGAAAGGTAAGTTTTGTTTGTATTGTCAAATATGTTAGGTTATTTTTACCCGTGAAGCTGTCAAATTGTGTTTATGTAAATGACGTAAAAGTTTTAAATAACTTCTAAGTATCAAATAAAACTTATGTATGTTACATATTACTCATAAATGCCCAAATGTAAATTCACAAATGTCCAAATGTAAAAATTTAAAAAGGTGCTATATTTGGCAATTGGTTTTTAAATTTTTATGTCTCTTTTTTTTATTATTTATACACAAAATATTTAATTTATTAACAATGATATTTTTAAATTATACTTAATTATCTATTACATTAAGGAAGATTTTAAATTCAATAATGATTAAATTCATTGCTTATTGTTTGACACTTTTTACTAATTTCCACTCACTGAGACAATGACAGAAACATCTCATACAATTGGTGGTAGTCCATGGGGTAGATTCCCTTCTAGATCAGTATTCTTGCAATATGAGAAAAATGGTTCATTCTAAAATAAAAAAAAAATTATATAAGCCAACATTTACTTTGTAGAGGTAAATATAATTGGAAAAATATAACAAATTTAATGGCATATAAATATAACCGACAAAAACAATGACATGTCGGTTAATTATTACAGCTAGAACATTTTACAATACATCCAAATTTTAAGAAATGTCAGCTACACACTAGTGGTAAATAAAGTATTATATTAATGATAACCAGAATAAAATGACAAGAATGCAACAAAGGTAAAAATTAAATGTAAAATAATATTATAGGTACTTAAAAAATAAATGTGGAATAAAACAAAATATTAATAACATGGTTGTTTTTATTTTTGTGCATTTGAAATTTATGTGGAGAGTTATCATATATCATAGAAGTTCTTGACACGGTTGTTTTAAAGAAGGCTTTTGATCATTTAGGTTAATTCTTTATTAATGGGGTCATAATGCTGAGAAAAGCATCTAAGGTTATTTAATCTTTTCTTTTCATTATTAAAAAATATCTCTAAAATGAAGGTTTCCCCTTACTTTAAAAACACAGCTAAAACTTAACTATTGAAAGTTCATTTGACACCAAATCTATTGCCACACTGCCTCTTATGTAGGTTCAGTTGGAATAGTGCTAGACAGGAAATAACTGATTAGCACAGAAATTACACCAGATAAATAAATAAACTTGTTTCAGGTAACCATTTAAAAGGTGTAAGTTTCATTTTAATTAATACTTTATTTGGTTTATAGTGGTGTCCCAAAGAAACAATTCATTATTAAATATGAATTGTAGATATCTTAATTGTTATGCTCTGTACCTCTTAGGAAAATCATAACATCTGTCAATGTGTAAATAACATCAGTTTACAAATGTAACTACTGGATTTTTACTCATATACAAAATTTATATAGACTTTTGAAAATAATTAAAAATAACCTGTATATTTTTCTATTAGGGCATTTTTTTAAACTAGACTTTTTTTTTTATAAACTCTGTACATATCTGTATAAGTTACGTTGTACACTAAAGTCTCAATATTACATTCTATATATATGCCCCTGGTATTTCTAGACAATTATTACCAGTGTACTCGTATGTGTGTTACCTAAGAAAATCTAAAAGGTTTTCGTCAATTCTGAATTATTTTATAAAAACTAAAAAATATCCTACATCTCAGAAATGAAGTGTATCATGGGACCTATGCTCAGAGAACTTTTTATACTGATTTTAGATGAAGAATCTGCTACTAGGTAATGACACATGTTTTTTAAAGCACTGGTATATATAAATTACTTTAAATAAGTAATCTTGTTTGTGTTAAACCCCAAAACTATTTTAAATAGATAATGTAACTTAACAGTTCCTTTGTGTGAGCCTTTTTTATTCCTTGACAGTGCCTAATTTGAATTTACACTAAGGCATCGTTTTTTTCAACATGTAAAACAGGCGTGTCAAACTTAGTCATGTATTGAATTTTGTATGAGCAATTTATTCAACTTTGGTATGTGTTCGTTGTTTGTAACTCACTTTTAAGAATAATGATGTACGTTGTATTATGTATGATTCTATTCTCTTCTTTATGGTATGTGTCTGTGGGGGTGTTGCAAGATTGGAATACCAAAGATCTTGCTAAACTCGTAATTTCTTTAGAAGTTTAGAAATACATACTATTGTTTGTCAATAGAAACAAATTTTTATTAATTACACCAAGAAAAATGTATATAAATGATTAAGTGATTAGCACTTGGGGATGTGATTGTATTAGTCTTTTGACCAGACCTTTATCTGTTATTATTTATGGTCGGTGCATACTTCCAAAAATTATCAACTACCACCAAGAATTTCCATAATCAACTTTCCCTTGCACGTTAAATGATACACTTTACTGTCATCTGTTCATAGTCCCAGCTAAGAATGGAAATTATTTAGATTAAGTTAAATCTAGGAAAATAACTTTTTTTCTTTTTTTTTTTGAAAAAATGTTGACACTCACCCCCTATTTTGAGGTCGTAAAACACGATTCTAGCGCCACTTTTCATAATTTTTCTTCAATTTTGCGGAAAACGGGGAAAATCACTTTTCATTTTGGATTCAATTTTTTTGCACTAAATCGTTAAAATTATGTTCAGCCATAAATTTCACATTAATAGAAGCTTCTGTATTATATAAAAATTCATAAATGCATACTTTTTTATCAGAAAAATCAAGAAAATTATCAAAACAGAGGGTATGACTTGTTCCCAAAGGCAAACAATTTGCGTTGGTGCCAAATGGCAGATTGGATTTCTGTGAAATTTAATTATATTCTTTTCTTTCTATTAAAACTGGAAAGAAATAGCCCCAAAAAATATTTTTTCCCTTCCCTGCTCAATAATAACATTTTTTAAGTAATAAATTTAGGGCAGTTTAAGTTAGTTCAGGTTAGTTTCAGTTTTCTAAACTAACTAAAACCAAGCCAAACCTGAACTAACCAAAAATTTTGGGTGGTTAAAATTAATGTGACCCTTTTTTATACAGTACAAACATTAAACTATGTTGTTGACTGAAATGGATAAATTTTATAGTTTATACCACGAAAGTATAAAGCTAGGTCAGTTTAGGTTAGTTTCAGTTTTCCAAACTAATCAAAATCAAGCTAAACCTGAACTATCCAAAAATTTTGAGTGGTAAGATTAATTTTACCCTTTTTTATATATTACAAAAAAGTTTTTGACTGAAATAGATAAATTTTATAGTTTATACCACGAAAGTATTTTACATGTGGCAACTTCGCAACGAATATTTGTCTTCGCAAATCTGATGGTCGAGATGGCGTTTCCGAGACGTATTTTTGGTTTTTCGTTGAAAATACAAGTTTTTCTAATTTTTTTTTTTGCAAAAATAGTTGAAATATATTACATACAAGATATTTTAAAGGTTAGGAAAAATATTGGAAAATCAAGGCCAGAATCGTGTTCTACGACTTCACAATGAAAAAAGGTTTTCCGAGATTTCTCTTAATCTAAATAATTATCCTAAAAATTAATAACTTTCAATAATCGACTAAAAAGTTGGTTACCTTTTAGCTTTTTAAAAAGCCGGCATAACTCATGCTTGCTTTTGGATGTTATCGGCTGTGCGAAAAATTGACAAGTACATGAAAATAAAAAAAATAACATTATAAATAAATTACTCTTAATAAACATGTGTCATAAAATAGTTGAAACATTTTATAATAAAATTAGTTAAACAACCACAACTGAAAAGCAAAAAATTTACGTTTTACTTTTAGGTTAGAATATTAACAGGCGATTTTGATTGATTATCCTTAATTTTTGTGAAATGTTAAATTCTGAAGTATGAACTACGTATTTTTATTTCGTAGTGTGTTGTGTGTTAGTTTAGTGGTAGTTGATTATTTTTAGAAGTCTAAACCTACCATTAATAAAATTTAAAAAGTTTCTCACTGAGTTTTTTATCCTAACATTCTTTTATAATCCCTTTGTATACATTGCAGCCAATTTTATAGGAAATAAGTGAAAATTATAGGATACCCACTTTTATAGAAATCGTTACTCAGTTTTAGATATTTTGATATAGCTTTTTAACTTGTAAATGAAAAAAAAACTAATTTAAGTAGGTAGTGCTTTGATTTTATTAAATTTTGTATAACCAGTAATTCTCTCACTAGATTTTTTTTATATAAACTACCTATTTTTTTAAAGCAATAAACAATTGATATCCTTTTCAACAAAATTAAAATTTGTTCGTTTCCGGTACAAATTATTTTCGGATGCTTTGAAGGTTATTTGTTTATCTATTTGTGACTAAACGTTGTAGATACTTTGCATAATGAATTTGGTACATTTTATTGTGATATAGGGTAATTATCATTCTTCACACGTTTTTTGTACAAGTTCTTAGAGATATAATCGTCATCATTGTTGTTTGTTAATCTACTTGGAATTTTTAAATATATTCAGTAATAAAACCATGGACAAATTGTAAACAGTGTTTTCTTATCTTTAACTGTGACATTTAGAAATGAGAACTCTTCTCTAATAATTAAAGTCATATCTTAAAGGATGCAAATGTGCATCGCCTAAATTAATGTAGTGAACAAAGGCAAAAAATGGAAACAGTTAAAAAAATAGAAGGGGGAAGATGCTAAATAGCCTCTTCAATTTCACTACTGTATATTTAAGGACTTCAGATCATAACAAAAAAATTTCGTTTGCTTAAGAAAAAGAAAAGAAAAACACGTCAACCACAAGGAAGTTGGAGGGAGTAAAAGGGAGGGGAATACCGTAAAATAAATTCGGTCCGGCATGTAAAGCTGTACTTCCCTTAAAGAGGCTATACTGTACTTGCACAGTAGGTCAGGGGACAGAAGCGTACTTGAACAACCTTTTTTTATATTGGAAAAATTACATTCTAGAGTTCATTATTAAATGATTAATAAAATAAATACTAACATAAAATAGATTTAAACATAATTCTCTGGGTAAAAATTTGCATTATGGGAAATCTAGGAAAACGACATTTTTTTGAAAAAATTTCGGTATTTTCCCCTATTTCGAGGTTGTAGAACACGATTTTGACCCCAGTTTTCCATAATTTTTCCTCAGTTTTGCGAAAAACAGTGACAAGCACTTTTCACTTTAGGTTCAATTTTTTGTACTAAATCGTTAAAATTTTGTTACAATCACAAATTCCACACTGATAGAAGCCTCTGTATTATATAAAAATTCACATAAATTTGCACATTTTTATCAGAAATATCAAGAAAATTATCAAAAAACAAATTAAAACAAAATGGCTTTCGCCATTAAATATTGGTGTGACTCGGTCCTAAAACCCGAAAAATTGGCGCTGTTGCCAGATTGCCAATACGATTTTTGTGAAATTCATATATATTTTTTTCTTTCGCAGATTGTCCCGACTTCACATGATTTCTGATCAAAAATTTTGGGTGGTAAAGATTAATTTTACGCTTTTTTTACAATACAATAATTAAACTCTGTTGTTAACTGTAATGGATAAATTTTATAGTTTATATTACGAAATTATAAGTCTAGGTCAATTTAGGTTAGTTCAGATTAGTTTTAGTTTTATAAATTAACCAAAATCAAGCTAAACCTGAACTAAACAAAAATTTTGGATGGTTAAGATTAATTTTTCCCTGAGAATATAAAACATTACAAGAACTGAACTATACTGTTGACTGAGATGGTAAAATTTTAAAGTTTATACCACGAAAACATTTTACGTCTAGCAACGTGTCAAACGAATATTAGTCGTTTTCACGAGTCTGATGGTCGATGTCCTTTCCGGAACGTGTTTTTGGTTTTTCGTTGAAAATACAAATTTTTTAAAATTTACGCTCTAGTATTTGTGCAGAAATAGCTGAAATATATTACATACATGATATTTTAACTAGTGCCACTGAAAATAAATATGTAAGTTCGGTTTTTTCTTCAGAATTAAAATTGCTTGGTGTCAAAGTCAAAACCGTGTTCTACGTCTTCCAAATAGGGGGTAAGTATCGAATTTTTTTCCAAAAAACGTGGTTTTCCTACATTTACAATAATGTAAATAATTATCAAAATATAAAAAACGTACTTATCGAAAATAATTAATTAATGAGATTTACAAAACAATACCATACATTGATGCATTGTTATAAATAAAAAGTCTGTCCAAATGACTTGATAACATATATAAATTCCGAAATTTAACTAATGTCACTGCACGGTACAACAAAAGAAAATCAAGAAAATTTTAAGCGTCGGGACGATGAGAAAAACCCATGTAGCATTTTCGCAAAATCCTTCTGTTTTCTGGTTCTCATATTGCTAACCTTATACAACAAATTTATCATGAAGTTTTTTTTCAGCGCTTATTCCACAAGGCCACTTGATGTCAATTTATAACATTTATTTTCTGCATGTTGCATTAATTTTTTAGGCATTTAGCCTATTTTTGTAGTTTTCCATATCCCCTCTAACTTCTTTGTTCAAACACAACAATTTTAAAAACATTACATATAGCTTTGTTTGAATACAGGCTTATTAGTGCTTGTTTTAAGAAATACTAAAAATAATTTTTTTTATTATGTTAGTTTTTGGTTACAAAAAACATGAATATCAAGTTTTAATATATTTTTTTTAACGTGGAACACATATTTTGCTAATTTCAAATAAACCAGGTTTGATGATATTGTCTTTAAGTACGTACCGAGAAATATTACAAAAAGTGTTACGAAACTCGTGTGTTTGTTCTATCTCAAAATTAAACGCATATTTACTTTCCTTATAATATTGTTAGAGATATAAATTAAAACCTAGAATACCGAATAACAATAGAAATTTGTCTATCAAATGGTTAAAAGATAAACAAAATGTTCTATTTGAAAAGTTTTCATTTATTTAATATTTTTGTATTTATCATACAATATTTGTTAGTATAAACCGGCATCAAAATATACGGAAAATTCTGTAAATCTTCTTTAATCTGAATATGACATATGCATAATTTCATAATATAGGCCCTACAGTTACTTAGTAAGATTAGTCTTGTTACTAGATTACTTAACACAACACCTTGGTCCAACTGGAGAAGTCAGAGACAATGACATTTTTTTCTAACGCAAAAGGCCGATCCGATCAGTATTATCGGATAGAGACTTTTTAAAATCAAATTAGTTTTTATCGTAAAGTGCTCCATCGGATTCACTATTTTAATTCTTTACAATAACACAAAGAAATGATATGGAAAAAAAGAGATACTAACTCTTATTCTCTCTTTAAATATGGTAACTGTATTGTAAGTTACTTCAGTCAGGTACATGAGTTCAATTATTTTGAAAAAAAAGATAAATAATGGATGTCACTGCATCGGATCGGTTCGATTGGATCCGAATGCTACGTTACAATTTCAGTTGCACCGATTGCCTGCTCGCTGTACCCGCAGCTGGCATGAAGAAGGGTAATGCATGTTTTAATAGCTTTATATTAGTAATTTCTAAGTACTCAACATTTAGGAGACTCTTATTTTCACAAAAAAAAAAATGTTTGACGCCTCTATTTTGATAGACATGACAAAGTAATAATAAATAACATGACATGTAAAATCTGATCCCAGTCCACGATATAAATCTAGTCAGTTATTAAGAAGATTCGAAAATATATGAAAATAATGCAATTTATTTAATTCAAGTACCTATATTGTGAACATAGATTTAAGCAATAGTATAGGAATTTGGAAACAGATTTATTTTATTTATTTTTTCGCGCGTTGTTACTAAATCTTTCAGCGTTTAAATAGTATAAACTGAAGGTCAGAAGATAAGATACAAGTGATTCATTTTTAATTCCCACCTAATGCCTGAAAACGTAGGCATTCAGCATATAACTGGGTTGTTTTATTCGACCAGTTATGTTGCCTTGAGGCGATGTTTATAAATTTACTGCGAAATTGTTTGAATCAGGCTTTAACTATTAACTTTAGTACCATTAAGAAATCTTGGGATATAGTCGGTATGTCCGAAACTAGCTAGAATTTGTTATAGTTGAAGTGTTCGCAGTTTAAATTACTGACGTTGCCCAAACCAAGTTTCGTTTCTGATTAGGTAATTCTCAGCAGTAACATAAATTATATTTAAAAGTCATTGCTAAAAGTAGGAGAAATCCTTAGAGAACTATTCAGTGATATACATATTTTAACTTTAGTAGTTTTATTTAATTTTTGTGAGTGGCCTGGCCCAATAGGCATCGATGTCCGCTGTTATGTTAAAAATATATACAAATTCAGACCTGAAAAAAGGGAAACTGGAAGGCAAGTAGTGCTTAATTCAAAGAAGGCAATATCTTAGCATATCGCAATAATATTTCGGCATCTCAGTTGATATTCAACCAGCAAGCACAGAAGATGCCAAATGGGATTTTGGCGAAACGTCTGCAAGTTTCTAGAAGAAACCAAAAGAACGAATGGATGTACTTCCGGATTAATATTGAATAATATGTCATATATATATATATATATATATATATATATATATATATATATATATATATATATATATATATATATATATATATATATATATATATATATATATACTATCAGTAGAGCGTCTTTCTGTTGTTGTTTTCCATTTAATAGAGCGTCAGGGTGTAAAGAGCGTCAGTATACTGACGCTCTATGTACATCCCATGTAAAAAAAGAAATTGAAGTTTATAATAATAAAAGTAATCTTGTAGTCAAAATCTCAGGAGGCGTTGTTGCCGAAAATATCTAAAAAACTATATGGAAAGCGTATAATATTACTTCAAACTAGTGACCGTAAGGGGCGCTAGGGAAGACAACGTATGTTATATACGCAGAAGTATATCTTATATTTGTTCGCGTACCAGGCGTCATACAATTTGGCATCACTGAGTTGCCTAAAACTGTTCAGAAATTTTTCGTTTTTCTAATTATATGTAGCAATAAACTTATTTGTTCTTGTGTAGGGAGTGATATTTGAAAATTCTGTGCTAGTGACTTTAAAAATGAGCTGTATATTTGGTGAGATGTATTAGTGAAACTTTCAGGATATTCTAGGAGCTTCTCGGTGGTAGTACTATAAAAATATTTCTGAGATAGGTTTATTGCAAAAGGGTTAAAAACTAAAAAAAAAATTTAACAGCTTTCATTCGCATGTAACTTTTGATAGCTATGAGAAATTTTAATATTTCCACGATATTCTAAGGTAGAGGTTTCCAAACTTCTTTTTTCTGCTTTCCGTAGACTCCCCCCCCCTTCTTCCTAATATTGAATTTTTACAATTTTATCAACTTATATGTGTTTTTGACAACCGAAATCTTGGTCTGGTGATGGGAGGCACAACGCGGAAAGTCGGGAATATATATCAAATGGAGTCATAAATTTTGTTTCACTAAAAAAAATGGTCGACTCGTTATCCCAAAGTACATGCCATAGACCCCTTGCAGGTCGCAATCGATCCCTGGGGGTTCATATGGACACTTTCGGAATGAATGTAAGGGAACCTCTGGAGGAATCTCATAAAAATATTTTCAAGATAGGTTTCTTACCAAGAGGTTGAAAACTGAACAAATTTGGTGATTAGGAATATTTTTAATTGACTTAATTCGGATATAACTTTTGATAGAATTGAGTAAGTCCACAATTATTAAATTGATTGCAATTTAAAACAGTTTATAATTTATATTTTACTTTCAGTGCAAATTTTTTACATTGGTTTAGTTTTTTTTTTATAAAAATAATTTATTAAAAATACACACCCGCGACCACAATTATTAATTAATAAGTTTACTTGAAGTTTCCTAAATAAAAATTTACATGTTACAGAAATAGCTGAAATATATTACATACATGATATTTTAACTAGTGCCACTGAAAATAAATATGTAAGTTCGGTTTTTTCTTCAGAATTAAAATTGCTTGGTGTCAAAGTCAAAACCGTGTTCTACGTCTTCCAAATAGGGGGTAAGTATCGAATTTTTTTCCAAAAAACGTGGTTTTCCTACATTTACAATAATGTAAATAATTATCAAAATATAAAAAACGTACTTATCGAAAATAATTAATTAATGAGATTTACAAAACAATACCATACATTGATGCATTGTTATAAATAAAAAGTCTGTCCAAATGACTTGATAACATATATAAATTCCGAAATTTAACTAATGTCACTGCACGGTACAACAAAAGAAAATCAAGAAAATTTTAAGCGTCGGGACGATGAGAAAAACCCATGTAGCATTTTCGCAAAATCCTTCTGTTTTCTGGTTCTCATATTGCTAACCTTATACAACAAATTTATCATGAAGTTTTTTTTCAGCGCTTATTCCACAAGGCCACTTGATGTCAATTTATAACATTTATTTTCTGCATGTTGCATTAATTTTTTAGGCATTTAGCCTATTTTTGTAGTTTTCCATATCCCCTCTAACTTCTTTGTTCAAACACAACAATTTTAAAAACATTACATATAGCTTTGTTTGAATACAGGCTTATTAGTGCTTGTTTTAAGAAATACTAAAAATAATTTTTTTTATTATGTTAGTTTTTGGTTACAAAAAACATGAATATCAAGTTTTAATATATTTTTTTTAACGTGGAACACATATTTTGCTAATTTCAAATAAACCAGGTTTGATGATATTGTCTTTAAGTACGTACCGAGAAATATTACAAAAAGTGTTACGAAACTCGTGTGTTTGTTCTATCTCAAAATTAAACGCATATTTACTTTCCTTATAATATTGTTAGAGATATAAATTAAAACCTAGAATACCGAATAACAATAGAAATTTGTCTATCAAATGGTTAAAAGATAAACAAAATGTTCTATTTGAAAAGTTTTCATTTATTTAATATTTTTGTATTTATCATACAATATTTGTTAGTATAAACCGGCATCAAAATATACGGAAAATTCTGTAAATCTTCTTTAATCTGAATATGACATATGCATAATTTCATAATATAGGCCCTACAGTTACTTAGTAAGATTAGTCTTGTTACTAGATTACTTAACACAACACCTTGGTCCAACTGGAGAAGTCAGAGACAATGACATTTTTTTCTAACGCAAAAGGCCGATCCGATCAGTATTATCGGATAGAGACTTTTTAAAATCAAATTAGTTTTTATCGTAAAGTGCTCCATCGGATTCACTATTTTAATTCTTTACAATAACACAAAGAAATGATATGGAAAAAAAGAGATACTAGCTCTTATTCTCTCTTTAAATATGGTAACTGTATTGTAAGTTACTTCAGTCAGGTACATGAGTTCAATTATTTTGAAAAAAAAGATAAATAATGGATGTCACTGCATCGGATCGGTTCGATTGGATCCGAATGCTACGTTACAATTTCAGTTGCACCGATTGCCTGCTCGCTGTACCCGCAGCTGGCATGAAGAAGGGTAATGCATGTTTTAATAGCTTTATATTAGTAATTTCTAAGTACTCAACATTTAGGAGACTCTTATTTTCACAAAAAAAAAAAATGTTTGACGCCTCTATTTTGATAGACATGACAAAGTAATAATAAATAACATGACATGTAAAATCTGATCCCAGTCCACGAT
Organism: Diaprepes abbreviatus; assembly: GCA_034092305.1. Taxonomy (NCBI): domain Eukaryota; kingdom Metazoa; phylum Arthropoda; class Insecta; order Coleoptera; family Curculionidae; genus Diaprepes; species Diaprepes abbreviatus. Next base: position 39,719,386 of record JASJET010000103.1, on the reverse strand, counting down.
ATAAATCTAGTCAGTTATTAAGAAGATTCGAAAATATATGAAAATAATGCAATTTATTTAATTCAAGTACCTATATTGTGAACATAGATTTAAGCAATAGTATAGGAATTTGGAAACAGATTTATTTTATTTATTTTTTCGCGCGTTGTTACTAAATCTTTCAGCGTTTAAATAGTATAAACTGAAGGTCAGAAGATAAGATACAAGTGATTCATTTTTAATTCCCACCTAATGCCTGAAAACGTAGGCATTCAGCATATAACTGGGTTGTTTTATTCGACCAGTTATGTTGCCTTGAGGCGATGTTTATAAATTTACTGCGAAATTGTTTGAATCAGGCTTTAACTATTAACTTTAGTACCATTAAGAAATCTTGGGATATAGTCGGTATGTCCGAAACTAGCTAGAATTTGTTATAGTTGAAGTGTTCGCAGTTTAAATTACTGACGTTGCCCAAACCAAGTTTCGTGTCTGATTAGGTAATTCTCAGCAGTAACATAAATTATATTTAAAAGTCATTGCTAAAAGTAGGAGAAATCCTTAGAGAACTATTCAGTGATATACATATTTTAACTTTAGTAGTTTTATTTAATTTTTGTGAGTGGCCTGGCCCAATAGGCATCGATGTCCGCTGTTATGTTAAAAATATATACAAATTCAGACCTGAAAAAAGGGAAACTGGAAGGCAAGTAGTGCTTAATTCAAAGAAGGCAATATCTTAGCATATCGCAATAATATTTCGGCATCTCAGTTGATATTCAACCAGCAAGCACAGAAGATGCCAAATGGGATTTTGGCGAAACGTCTGCAAGTTTCTAGAAGAAACCAAAAGAACGAATGGATGTACTTCCGGATTAATATTGAATAATATGTCATATATATATATATATATATATATATATATATATATATATATATATATATATATATATATATATATATATTATACTATCAGTAGAGCGTCTTTCTGTTGTTGTTTTCCATTTAATAGAGCGTCAGGGTGTAAAGAGCGTCAGTATACTGACGCTCTATGTACATCCCATGTAAAAAAAGAAATTGAAGTTTATAATAATAAAAGTAATCTTGTAGTCAAAATCTCAGGAGGCGTTGTTGCCGAAAATATCTAAAAAACTATATGGAAAGCGTATAATATTACTTCAAACTAGTGACCGTAAGGGGCGCTAGGGAAGACAACGTATGTTATATACGCAGAAGTATATCTTATATTTGTTCGCGTACCAGGCGTCATACAATTTGGCATCACTGAGTTGCCTAAAACTGTTCAGAAATTTTTCGTTTTTCTAATTATATGTAGCAATAAACTTATTTGTTCTTGTGTAGGGAGTGATATTTGAAAATTCTGTGCTAGTGACTTTAAAAATGAGCTGTATATTTGGTGAAATGTATTAGTGAAACTTTCAGGATATTCTAGGAGCTTCTCGGTGGTAGTACTATAAAAATATTTCTGAGATAGGTTTATTGCAAAAGGGTTAAAAACTAAAAAAAAAATTTAACAGCTTTCATTCGCATGTAACTTTTGATAGCTATGAGAAATTTTAATATTTCCACGATATTCTAAGGTAGAGGTTTCCAAACTTCTTTTTTCTGCTTTCCGTAGACTCCCCCCCCCCCTTCTTCCTAATATTGAATTTTTACAATTTTATCAACTTATATGTGTTTTTGACAACCGAAATCTTGGTCTGGTGATGGGAGGCACAACGCGGAAAGTCGGGAATATATATCAAATGGAGTCATAAATTTTGTTTCACTAAAAAAAATGGTCGACTCGTTATCCCAAAGTACATGCCATAGACCCCTTGCAGGTCGCAATCGATCCCTGGGGGTTCATATGGACACTTTCGGAATGAATGTAAGGGAACCTCTGGAGGAATCTCATAAAAATATTTTCAAGATAGGTTTCTTACCAAGAGGTTGAAAACTGAACAAATTTGGTGATTAGGAATATTTTTAATTGACTTAATTCGGATATAACTTTTGATAGAATTGAGTAAGTCCACAATTATTAAATTGATTGCAATTTAAAACAGTTTATAATTTATATTTTACTTTCAGTGCAAATTTTTTACATTTTTTTTTATAAAAATAATTTATTAAAAATACACACCCGCGACCACAATTATTAATTAATAAGTTTACTTGAAGTTTCCTAAATAAAAATTTACATGTTGTAAATAAGTTTAAATTTAATACTATATCCTACAAAAGTGCGTCATATAGGCAATATCGCAAGACGCTCCAATGTTCATAATATGAAGTTTCGAATATTTCGCTAACGCTGTAACAGCTAGCAACTAAAACTGAAAATGTATATTAATGACGCTCAAATGATTCACGTTTATAATGTAGAAAACCAGCGGATTACAACCTAACTTGAGAATCGGACTGATCAATTTTCATTTCATTATCTCTTTGTTTTCTCAAGTTACGATTTTCGTTTTAAATGAAATCGAAACTTGAATGTCACGGCAACGCCCTAAAATTTTATTAAATAAAGTATTACATTTCAATATAATTAATGTAATTTAAATGAAAATATCGCTTAAAAATAATGCATTAATTATGGTGTAACATACCAAAGTTATGGTAATTTAAAAAATGAAACGGATATGAAATCATAGTGACATTTATTAAATATAGAGTAATCTTTTCAATATATTTATTATCGAATAATTTTTAATTTTAATGTAAGTCGAGAAGCAAATCTTTTATAGAGGCTAAGTAAGGAAAATTACTAAACCCAGAAAAACGATATAATAAGTCATAGTCCAGGAAAATTAGACTGATAAGAAATAAAAATAAACAAAATGCTAATGAGAATTTTCTTTTTTTGAAAATCATTCATCCAGCGGATACAGAACAACTCTCGTCTTTGGCGTCTCAAATTTTGTTTGGCAAATATTTTTTTATTAACAATTAAGAGAGAAAAATTGTTTTTCTTCATTTAATTCGAAAACTATGGTTGAAAACATGCCATTACAAAGTGTAGGCTATAAAAAATCCTTTGAAAAGTTTTTATGTTTGTCAAAAACCGTCTAGTCGTTACCGAGGTATTTGAAAAAAATGGCGTTTTTTTGTTAATGTTAATAACTTCGCAAATAATTGTTGATATTGTTAACAAACCTATGGATAATATGTTATAGGTGATACAAAAAAATTGGCAAATGATGAACTTCGAGAGTTCAATTGCAATTATTAATCCTGCTAAGCAGAAAAGTTATAATTTTTTATGGCGTGAGAACACCTTTTGGCGAATGATACAGAGATACATGAGAGATCATTTTGTTAATAAAGTTTCTAAAAAAGATGCAAGATTAGTTGTGCAAAAAGTACAACAAGAAAGGTACCTCTTTTTCGCTCATAAGCAGAGTAAATTATGCAGTTATTCGAATGCTACTTCAATAGTGGTATTCAAAAACTGGAGAAAAAAAAGTACGTTTTAAAGAAAAATATAGCTTAGATGTAGTTTTTTTTCTCAAAAAATCGCTGCGTCGTTGTTTATTAATATTAAGTTGCCAAGTGCAATAATAAGCCAACCAAGTTTTGAACCTTAAAAATATAAGAATAAATAAATTGTGTTCTTTTATTTTCACAGCAGCAAAAATGGAATATTTGTTTTAATTTCGGACCACGACTATTCCTCTTATAGATTCCAAGGTTTTAGTCAAGGTTTTTATCCTTAATATTCCTGTGTAAAGGTTTGTTTGTTTACATCTATAATACAATATAAAGTGAAATAAAATTAACCAACTAGGTCTAACGTTCATGGAACTAGATTAAGTTTAAAACAATTTTAGTGTCTCTGACTACATGTTTTATGTTTTTACTGTACTTTTTGCCCTATGTGAGCATTATATAGCTATTTGTCAAATATATAACATTAAAATTTCTATCTGGCGTAGCTTTGGTGCAGTGGTTATATTTCTCATCGAAGCAGAGCAGGTTCGATTCCTTCAGATACTTTGTGTGTTTGTTTGTCGGAATAAACAGTTTAGTTTGTCTTGGGGATTTTTTAATGTATTTAGAATATATCGTGAGGCCAGGGGGGCAAAAGGAGCTAAAATTAACATAGTTTCATCTTATAATTCCTTTTTATAAAAAAAAATTATAGCTAAAGTAAAACATATTAAAACTATTTAATTAATTGGTAAGTGAACAATTGACTTTTAAAAGCTGAACAAACATTATGTAATGAAGTTATTTCTGTTTTTGTGTGGATGTCGGTCGGTTGCGTGTAGGATTATCATTTACTTATAACAACACATCTGTAATGTTTTTTTTTACATTTTTAGATTCAAACATTATAAAAGTAACTGAAATAATTAAGGGTTGTTTACAATTTGCATCCGCCAAATCCCAGGCAACTAACCAGTTTTTTACATTTTTCTTTGATATCTGTTTTCATGAAATACTTTATTTTTTCGCATACGCGGTAATTACGTACTTCGTACGCCGTGTATCACACACATAACGTTTACTAACTTTTTTTTCAATATTATGTACCGATTCCCTTAAAAAATCTCCAAGATCGCCAAGAAGAGTTTCCTTATTATTCGTTGTATACCTGCATAATACATAGAGAGATAATATTATACAATTAATTCGTAAATGGAATTTACGAAATAATTATAAACTATGAATTAAATTGATAATGTACCAAGAAGTAGGTAAATTAACACCATTGAGTAATAAACCGGTCGATAATACGCCCACTGAATTCTCTAATGGTGATACTTTGCGTTTTGCAAAAACGTGACAAATATTTCGATGTAATTAAATTAGTTATTGAATAGGTTTTGGAATAGATTTTTTCTTTAATCGTGTTACAACCGATATACAGTTTCTAGAGTCAAAAATAACCGTTCATAAAGTTAAGTGCATTAACATCGTTTCTGATTTGGAACATCAAAAGAAGTCATAAAAACAATCAGCTGCTTTGATGAAAATAAACATAGGTATTATCTGTAAGGTTTCGGCGAAAGAATAAAGGAGGCTCTTCTTATTCATTACTAGCAGTTACCCGTCGCGGCTTCCCCTGTTCATTAGATGGGGGTTATAATTTGAATATGCATTGTAATCACTTATTTCATGAACATGATTTTATCAAAACAAGTGTTTAAATAAAAAATAGTATTACAATACATACAAAATATCTAGAGGAATTATATCTTTTAGCCAATAACTTCTATAATTTCACTTGGAGTTAAATAAATATCTTTTATAAATACGAATGGAAAGTGAATTCATTGATGAAATGAAGAATATTGTTCTGACACGTATCTTTTTTATATCTGCTTGGCACATTATATCTTGTAATCGATAACCTCCATAATATCGTTTGGAAAGAAATAGATACATTACATGATTAAGTCTATTCCTTGATAAAATGAAAAGTGTTGTTTTAGACACTTATTTTTTTATATCTACTGGAAAGCATAAAGCATAGTTTCATCTGTAAGGAAGCAAAAATTAAACATGAATGAGAAGTGACTGTTCCATATTGTATATATATATATATATATATATATATATATATATATATATATATATATATATATATATATATATATATATATATATATATATTGAATACACATATTTTTCATACTTGGGTACGGCGAATCAGGCGTGGATACAAGGAAGAGGTATGGGAGGACATCCCCCCCAAGAGCTTTAAATTCAGAATAATAGATCTGACTCTGCCTTTTATTTTACACTAGGAATTGAATGCGGCTGACATCCCCCCCCCCCCTCCCGTCGACAAATCACTTACACTTGCGATCGCCCCCCTCCCTCAAAAGCTTCGAATTTATAGAAATAGACTATCCTCATCCTACTGCATTAAGAACGTGAATGTTGTGTCGTGGGCGTCTCCCCCCCCCCCCCCTACCGTCGACAACTTGCTTTCGCTTGCCATACTATACTCTTTAGATATCGCCGCCCTCCTCAAAGAGAGATGCTGGATCCGCCCCTGCGGCGAATGATATTTTTTAGTTAAGTTTGTATACTATATTCGCAGTTTGTAATGCAATAAATCAACATCAAATATGAAAAAAACGTTAATGAATAAAGCAATTACGTAAAAATAATACGATTAGCGTCATTCGAAATTCATTGTAGTCGTTAATTAATTTACTTTTCAAATATTCACTTCATTATACATTGAATAATTGAATGAAACAAAGGTGGCGATATTCGATCATCAATGCCTAGGCCTCGTTGGACCCTTTACATATCACCATAACTACAAGTCATTCGAGACCGATCGCCTTTGCGAATCCAAGCCGCCTCGTTAGTTGAACTTGCCTAACTCCTTCCGGTAACAAAATTGTATCCCCCGAAATATCTCTGTCTCAATCCGTTGAGTGCTGGACACTCTCTGAGGATATGGTCGACAGTTTTTCCTCCTCCAGACATTATCTGCACGTCTGCTTGTCTGCGACATTAACCTAGTGAAGATGGCCCTTCAGGTGACAATGTCCTGTCAACAGCGACTTAGCTCCCTAAGGAGAGAAGCACCCTAATAAGCCGTGCGCTAGGTCCACTTATATGTTCTTTGGCACACCTCTTTACAGGAGTTCCCCTCCATGATTCAATAAATTTACTTCCCAATAACAATTTTAATTCCCTTTTACCAAATATATATATATATATATATATATATATATATATATATATATATATATACATATATATACATATATATATATATATATATATATATATATATATATATATATATATATATATTAATCGAAAATGTCCTGGAGGCGCTTGCTGTGCGCGCTAACCTACGACCACATTATTTAAATAAGCATAGAGGAGGGTTTCCCGGTCGTACCTAACTTCAAAACGCTAAAAATCGTGATTTCAGTGGCATGAAATAATGACAAGGATTTATATACCCTACTATAATGTTTTTGGGGTCGCTGAATTCAAATCCAAGATGGCGGATCGTAAATTGAGACTGTGTACGTAAAAACTATTAAATATTAGTCACAAAGAGGTATTAAAATGTCAGTAAATGTCAATCTGTCTCGACCTAAGAGTTTGGTAATGTAATTTAGAAGATAACTGCTAGAACCTAAAAGAGGAAGCCTTGAAATATGTAAGAGATATGTTGTATCCCTAAAATAAATAGAATTCCCCATTTTTGGCGGTTCAGTAATAAAAGAAAATAATTTAAATACTCTTCTGTCAAATTAGAACCGGGTATTAGGATTTAAGGATCAAGGTTTTACGGTTCAACATCTTAGGTGTTTAGGGTTTAAGACTATAAAATTAAAGGAATTTTGGATTCAAGTGTTTATCATTAAAAGGAAAGACACTGTATTTGAATTCGGCTACCCCACAAACTCTTTTGTGGGGTATACAATGTCGCCGACTTCGTTTTGTGCCTGTGGGGGAACCATTTTTCTTTTTTTAGGTTAGGTTCTAGCAGTTATCTACTAAATTATATCACTAAACTCCTAGATCGAGACAGGTTGATTTTTATTATATATATATATATATATATATATATATATATATATATATATATATATATATATATATATATATGTTTATATTCCGTAAGAAATGTAAATTAAATATATTTTTTTGTTTAATCACGTTGTTTATTTATTAATATTAGTGTATAAATGTACAAATTTTTATTATGTCTGCTAAAGTAAAAGCAGGCAAAAATTATAAAAAATCTATAATATTGCTAATTCCTGTGTACAATGATAATTATTATAACTGATACTGAACCCTCGATGCATGAAGCAAATTTGTTTTACCGGTTTTTTAGAATTAATGTGTTTAATGTACCATTTTGTAAATATAAATCTTTGGCTGTAGGAGAACAAACTAAACTTGCATATTATGGAAAAACTTGTTTATTAATTGATAATAATTAGTTAATTATTTATTGATAAGTTAATATATAAACAATAATATTATGTTCATTGTTAAATATAACGGTTCAAATTAGACAAGGAACGTTGTTTTAAATAAAAAAAATCTAAACTTCCGACAAATAATTGCACCAAACGATTCACAATGTACACGCGCCAACGAACGAACTTCGCAGCTGTTCTATTTGATCACCCTTGCTTCCCCCGTAACGGTCGAATGTGTTTTTAAATGACAACAGAAAATGTACACTTATTTATTATTATTATTATGAAAATTGACGACTTGAGGACATATTTTTAAGTGAAATATTTTTTCACATCTTGATGTATCCATAATGTTACTGACCGTTTTTTGAATACCATCTTAAGCAAGGTCGTATTCAGAACATTCTAAGGGCAACATATTTTTAATTTCATAAAAAATCCAAGCGATGGTGAGTAATGTCCCCGATCTCCAGTTTATCATATCTGGGAAATCAAATTTTGTGTCAGTTTAATTCATGTCTAGGTTTTCCCCGAATTCACTAACATGGTATAACCTTAAAACCATCCTAAACTGAGAAGAGGCTTAAACTGACAACAGCAGCAATAAGTCAAGCAAGTTTTAAACGATAAAAATACAAGCAAAAAAAAATATTTTCTTTTATTAATGATCTGGAAAAAATTGAGAATTATTTCTCTTACATATTTCAAGGCTTTATCGCCATATGTAATATAAATTATGACAATGTCAAAGGCAAAAGGAAACTGGCCGACTAGAAGTTCTATTTTTCATGGCAACTAGATCGGGTTTAAGTCTCAATCCTTCTTAGTAAATCTGGCTGTTTATTTCTAAGTTCAAGACTTTTTTTGGCCCTAGGAATTCTTTTGCAACATCGGGACCAGAAAATTTCCAAATACACTATCAGAAATTAAAATTCTATGTACGACTGTACAAAAAACAAATATCCCGGAAACGGTCCCCTTTACCACCTATAATTACCATCAGAGGGGTATATATCCCTTTATTTTAACAGAGACATTTTACTTTTAATTCAAAAAAGTTTTTGCTCTATCTAAAACAGTCCGCTGTATATCAAACTTATAAGATGGGAATACAACGCTCAGCGCGTGCTTACCAGCGGGCTCCGACCCTCAGTTGACCGATTCACTATTCAGAACCTGTTCCCATTGGCCACTAATTCCGTGTTTTATTCTACTAACCTTTACTTATATCTTTTGTGCCCACATAAACAAAACACGTTTCCATTTTTGTTCTGTTATTACATTACAAATAATAAATTATTAAACTAGTCTAATACGTCTTGTGAAACACGTGACGCCGTTAAAGTTGCAGTTAGATTATAGCTATTTGTAGTGTCAGAACAAGTGCAGTAGTAAATAAAAATATGGTGCTAATATGGTTCTACTGAATCATGGACGAATAAAACTTTTGTCTGTGACTTAGTATCATAAAATTGAGTAGTTTATTTATAAGGTCGGACACAATCGTCCGGAATGGCTTTTCGAACTCATTATTAAATTATCTTAATACACACAATTTGTAACATTATTCAGAAATAATTCTTCCGGAAATTTTCAGGAAAATTCTGAATAATTTATATGGTAAATTCAAAATACCTGGAGCGGCAAATATTAGCTTTAATGTGGCCCAGAGGTCTTAATTTTTTTAGCTTGCGTTGTGAGTTCCTTTTATGAGTACAAGAGTGAGATAGTAGCAGATTAGTGAGGTGTAATTGGTTAACCTGGATGTCCCCTTCTAATTTCAATTTCTTAATTGAGAAAACCAGTCCAAAAGTTTGTGTCCGATCTAACTACTAGGAAGTTTTTTCTTCCTTTCCCCACGTAAATACGCTATACCGAAATGACAAAATTTTCTACTAATTTCTTGCAAAAAAACGTACAAAATTGTTCTTTTAGTTTTTAAAATTTTGCATCGATTCTTACTCCGCTATTAGCTTACAGTGACTAACAAATAAACCTTTACATACCCAACCTCGATTTTTATAAATAAAATTAATAAATTAAAAAATGAACTAAAAAGCACAAAATAAATTATAAATTGTTTTAAATTACTGTCCATTTAATACAGGGTGCGCCATCTTTTATGACAGTATGTAAACATTGAATAACTTTGTTATTTACCAACCGATTGATTTGGTTATACGTGTTTTTGAAACGTCAATTCAGTACAATTTTAACCATGAATTGCTTTACACCGAAACAACGCGTCGAAATGGTGACAATGTACATTGAAAATAGTCGTTCAGTTGTGTTAACTCAACGTGCATATCGTCGAAAATATCGTGATCAACAGGCATCGTCTGACAACACTATCCGTCGTTCGGTTTCAAACTTTGTTGAGTATGGGACAGTGGGAAATCGTCAACATACTGTTCATTAAAGACTAAGACGTTCCAATGAACTGGTTGAAGCGGTCAGAGAGAGCGTTGCCCAAAACCCAAAAGTGTATCCTCACCGCGCTCAGCATTGTGGCGTCAGTGGAACCACTTTACGACACATTTTGAAGGATGATTTCCATTTGTTTCCGTATAAAGTGCAGTTAACACAAAGAATATTGCCGACAGACCGTCCACGTCGCTTGAAATACGGTCAAACAGTCGCTCGAATGGTTGACACTGAACCTGATTTTCGGAGCAAATTTTGATGATCGACGAGGCCCATTTCACACTCTCTGGCGGCGTTAATAAGCAAAATTGCCGCATTTGGGGGACGAAGAATCCACACGAGATCCCCGAAACGCCATTGCTTGATCGAAAAGTGACTGTTTGGGCCGGCGTTTGGGCCAAAATCATTACTGGGCCATTTTTTTGAAAGAAAACGAAACAGTCGATGGGAATCGATATCGGTGGATGTTGGCTCATTATGTCTGCCCACAAATGCGTGAAAAAGGTCTTGATGGTTACTGCTTTCAACAAGACAGTGCATCGTGCCACACTGCAAATCAAACAATCCAGTTTCTGCAACGGAAATTCCCTGGACGTCTGATGTCAAAAAGAAGCGACATTGACTGGCCACCCAGATCTCCAGATTTGACCGCTCCGGACTTCTTTTTGTGGGGTTATTTAAAAAGCAAAGTGTACGCCAGCAAGCCTCAGACCACTGAAGAGCTCAAGGCAAACATTCGTGCTGAAATCATCACTATACCACCCGAGATGCTCGAAAAGGTAATGGAAAATGCAGCAAAAAGGTCACATTTTGCTTTGGCCAATAAAGGTGGCCACTTGATCGATGTAGTATTCAAAAACTAGTCCCAATAAGTTGTAAAGGACCAAATTTAATAAAAATACCCCATATATAGAAATCAGTTTTTTTTCAAAGTTATTCAATGTTTACATACCGAAATAAACGATGACGAACCCTGTAATTGTACATTTATTTATTTACTTATCACTTTTTTGAAGTTGACGCTATATTAATTGAAGGGGTTATTTTGAAATTAATTCTAGAAGAATTGATTTTTTTAACCGACTTCATTGCTATATCCTGTCGTATTGTTTACATAGCTGCGCTTTATTCCTTTTACGTTAAGAGTATTAGCGTATATTCAATTTTTTTTATAAATTACATTTGGACACACAATCTTCCAAAAAATGCTACTATGATCTTTCAAAACATGGTTTTGAAGTTATTCCGGTTGTTTGTTTAACAATGCCTCTGATGAGTTTGGTATTACGATTTTTTGACAATAAATTCTTCTATGCCCAACTTGAGGATGTTAAGCTTGTTGTCGAAAGAAAATCCATATTGTTTTTCTACAGAAAAAAGTTCTGCTATTTACGAGGTGTGTGCTTTCGTGGAGATATAACAAAATAATAAAGAAGTTTTTTTGTGTATAAGTAAAGTTATATACAGTAGACTCGCGCTAGTATGAACATAAAAATCCAAAAATATTTGTATTATCGAGAGTGTTTATACTACAGAACGTGTAGTGCCTTAAATACCTATATATTGTACATATGAGAAGTTATAAAAATTTTTTGACATTAAAGTATATTATTATGTGACTGACCTTTAACCATGTTTTAACAATGAACAAAATAACGTTATAATGCATGATTCAGAGAGTAATACACATACATATATTCTTTAAAAGTCCATTATACAAAACAACAATGTTACGTATGACAATACATAAGTAAAACCTCTAAAAAGATTTAAAGATTCCTTATAAGGTTCACGGTCAGTCAAATCCTACATACCTGCATGCAAATGTCTCGAAGTTGGTATAATTTGCGAACTGTAGTTGAACGGTGACGTCAAAATTACCTTGGCTAAGCTTTTTGTAATACTCGAGGCTATATTGTAGACAGAAATGATAGTGCAAGCCATCTTGCGTATAAGGCCGATAGATCAGTTTTAAGATTACTGCTCGAATTAAATTTTATAACATTGTACTGAAATATTTACTTTTTATATCAACTACTACAAATATGTATCATTGATACATACTAGCACACATGGTAATTTTGATGCGTTTATACTTTATCAGTGATTTGCAGATTTCGAAGTTGAGGGAAATAGTCAGTGGCGTCTTTACACGGGGGTGCAGTGCATTCATCCACGTCCCTAGTAGCTTTAGAGCCCCAAGGCATCCAGTAGTTCAAATTAAAATTTAATTCAACTTGTATTTCCCGAAAAGACAAATATTATTCTTATTAAAAATTAGAAGGCTTATTGTGCTTATTGTTTACTTTTAATTTCTAAGTTTTTATCCCTGTGATACCTAATTTCGGGGTTAGGATATATTGAGGGTGTCACACGAATCTTTGCAGCCCGGCATCTAGTAGGTCAAAGACACCGGTAGGGATTGTGAAAAATAAATATCGATAAGTGATTTGCCAGATAAGAAGCATTAAATTCAAAACTCATCAGGACACGACATATATTTAAGATTTGTTTTGATTTCAGAACCAAACATAAAGTGTCATTTCAAGTAATATTTTGTGTCTTCACCACTGTCATAATTATGTAAATATGCTTGAAAGCAAATAATACTGGCTAAAAACAAAAAAACTTTGTTTGCCTTGTTAACAAATATATCTTGACAAATCTGACGAACAATGTTTCCAAATGTAAGTTTTGTAGAAACCGAATATAGAATAAAAGTGTATGACTTTTTTAGTTTAGAAATCAATTATTGTAGTCTACTTAATTTATTTTTTCCAATTTTGCTTTCCGCATTCATAAGAAGTGGGTATAATGTGTAAATTATAAATCTAAAGAGCCTATTGACCGGCCGATATTCAGTTATCCTGAATTAGAAACTGAATTCAGTGTGGTTTAATAGCATTTAGAGTAGTTAGGAACCTAACTGTGGTCGGGCGATGCGGAACTTCCTTACTCAGTGAAGACACTAATTAGGAAACAATTCAGTGTGGCGAGCTATGCAGGTTGACCCAGTGGGCTGTTGCCGCTAAAAAAGGGCAAGTAAAGAAAAAGCAGTTGTATAAATGTTCTCGATATTTATAAAGATATTCCATACTTATGGAATAACATGAATATTAGATACGGTGCCGTTCGTCCAGCACTTCCTTTCACTTTTTATTTTCATACATCCAATCACTACGACTAGGACAAGGTCTATTTTCACGTATTTAGTAAGCTTGGTGCCATGGTAAATATCGGACAATCATTCCCTCCCCCCAATTTAAGATCCTGAATGAGGACAATGAAATAGACACGCTCTAAATTTCTCTCACGTGTACATCCCAATTAGGAAGGCCTATACCCCCTGAATTCCTAGCTTTCCTAATTAGAATAGAAAAAATATGATTTGATCAAAATTCGCAGCCAGATGCACTAAGAAGGTTTAAGTTTTTAACTGGATCTAGTTCTCATGGACCTTCTAGATACGAAAATTAACGATAAATACTGTATAATTGTATTTTAAAAGTTATGGCACTCAGAAAGCCAGACGATAGCTTCACGGAAAGTGAGGAGGAAAGAGTATTACTCTTTCTTAACACTCACTTTCCGGGGAGCAAGCCTAGCACAACGAATGATGAAATAGAACGTCACAAAAGGCCTACCAGAAAAGCTATAGCAATGGCCAGACACATATGCAGTAGCGGTCGTCTAAAATGGACAATGAACATCTTCCGATCATTTGAAACCTTAGGAGTCGATGGAATAATTCCTGCCCTGCTCCAACGAGGGCAGGAAAATATTTTTCTTCCATAGTATGCATCAGCCAAAGTAGACTGACATTGGGCTACATACCATAAATAGGGGGAGGGTAAGAGTCACCTTCATTCCAAAAGCGGAGAAAAAAGGACACTACACACTCTAAACCCATGCGACATATCAATCTCACATCGTTTATTTTAAAAACGATGGAGAAAACAGTAGATAAAATTATATCAGAACAGAAATTTTGAGCAGGCGCCACTGCACCCTATCAACATGCGTATCAAGCGGGTAGGTTTACAGAAACCGCACTGATACAATTAACAGATAAGGTTCAAGATGCATTAAACAGTAAGGAAACTGTAATATGTGCCTTTCTTGATATAGAGGGGGCTTTTGACAACATTTCACACGAGGCAGTCAAAAGACCACTTGATGACAGGGGAATGGACGGAACGATCTCTCACCACTAGAATAACAGAGACAGAGATAGGACAGGACACTATCGCTCTCTGTGCTATCACACACTAGATGTTCTCAGGGGTAGAGGTTCTCCACTTATGTGGAGCTTAATTGTAGATCTACTTCTCAATACTCTGACTGACCTCGGCATATCTTGTCAGGGCTATGCCGATGATGTGGTCGTGATCGCGAGGGGTAAATTCGAGAACACTCTCTGTGACATAGTCTAGATAGGGCTTGACTACACTAAAGAATGGGGCCAGATGATGGGACTAAATATCAAACCCCACCAAAACCCCCTTGATAGCCCTCACAAGGAAGAGAAACCTCAATCTGAAAATCGTTAAAATGAATGGGAACATTATTGAGGCCTGACCCTAGATAATAAACTTTTCTAGAACAGGCACGAATAAGAAGTAATCAACAAGGCTACAAAAGTCTTGATGATCTGTAAAAATTTTGCGGGAAAAAGCTAGGGTACAAACTCAAAAACCCTGCAGTGGACCTATACTGCAATAAGGAGACCCCATCACATATGGGGCAGTGATCCGGAGTACAAGAACCAGTCCGGCTAATACGAGAACCAACCTCTCGAAAGTTCAAAACTGGTCTGTGCGTGTATATCTGGAGTAGTGAAAACCTGCCCAACGTCCGCCTTGCAAGTAATCCTCAACCGTACACTTCTACATATACTTGTAGAGAGTATGGCGAAGAGGACAATTTATAAGATGATGAGAGATGATGAAGTCATAAAACGTAGGCCCAATCTCTTATCCAGATATCAACAAATCTGGGACATGCTCCAAGATGAACAACACAAAGTTGAGCCACAAAAGTGAATGCGACAAAAAGACCATTGAAAAACTTAATAAAAAATCCATCAAATGGTATGCAGATTGCTCCAAAACAACGGAATAAACTGGAATAGGAGTGTATGGAACCGGTACCAGAGTACCGAAAGCTTAAGTAAGTCACCAAGCATCTTCTAGGCGGAGATACTTGCCATTAGGAAATGTATTCATTTCAGCAAGGAAAAAAATCTATCACGGACAGGAGATTATCATCATCGCTGAATTCTCAAGTAATCACCTCTAACATGGTCTGGACATATGTAGAGGAGCTAAATGAATTGAGTAAGGTCACTCTCATGTGGGTACCTGGATACACCAGGGTAGAGGGGGAATGAAATAGTAGACAGGCTCGCGATAAAAGGGGCTAAGACATTATTTTTGGAGTCCGAGCCTTTCTGTGGAATCAGTAGCAGTGTAATGCTGGAAGAACCAAAACGCGAAGAACAGAGTAGGAGATCCAATTACTGGATAGATCTGCAAGGAATGTAATAGACATCAGCAGTTAATACAAAAATTGAATATATGAGCTTATGAAATTTTTCTGTAAGTTTTTAGAAAGATATATCAGAAAATTATATATAGTTAAAATCTCTAATACTCCTTGCATGGAAAGTAAAAATAACTAACTCAAATATCAGAAAAAAAATTTAACTGTCTAATTGCTTCAATTTAAAACGATTATACTGACTAGTTAAAGGTTCTTGAAAGTTCTTTTCATTAGTGCCGGTTTATATTCTAGTCCTTGAAATATTTCTAACACTTGTTTCATTTCACTGTCTTACATATTGGTCATTTTTCTTAGATTTTTGCACGCTTGCATGCATTTCTACTTAAGTTGACCCATGAAATTCGATACTTTATGGTTGAAAACTTGACTATTTTTTGCACTTCCATCTCCGTGTTGTGTCGTATACCAAGAATTTCGGCGAGTGGGTGTCGCCAGTTTGACCCGACGACATTCTTTTGACCTGTTTACGGTTACACTGTTAACTTTTTCAGCAGATCTATAGGGTAGGTAGGCTTATGTAATCCTGTTCGGCAGTCTGCTCTTAAAAATTAAATTAGAGAGTTCTTTATGTTACGAACACTTTGAAACTATATAATTGTGTTTTCTGAAGGAAACTCTTCGTTTATTTTTGCTCTTGTACCTTACTCAAAAAATATAATCCGCCATAACCTTTTCTTTAAATTATTTTAAAAATATACATTGTACAAGTTAAATAAGGTATAAATTAGAAACTAATTTAGGTAAAAATTATACAAAAAATAGAAAATCTATGAATATGTTTGTAGTTTGTTTAAACAGATTTATACCTAATCACATGCAATGCTCTAACTAGATTTTCGCGGGCTTTATAGAATGATTTTTTCCCTCCCATCTAAAATTCACTTTCTGAAAAATTGTTCTTCAAATATACTGGCGACTAAAAAAATCCTTTTAAAAATGTAGGTAAATTTAGTTCTTCCTCAACTTCTGGCTACTGTTCTATTTCATTTTTCCCCTCTTGGCCCTTAAGACACTAGTCTTAACATAAGTAAAATAAAATATATTTGCTAGCTACTACTCACCGAAGTTTGTTTTGTTAAGCAAGTGTATGGGAAGTGAGGTCAATTCTAAGGGCTACAGGAAGATGGAATTATTAACTGAAACAGTTCTCGACGTCCTTTACAGTTTTGCATTCGGGAGATGGGTTGTGCTTACCCCTCCCCTCAATCGGGTCCTGGTGCTGGATCTTCTACCTGCTTTGCAATAGAACAAATTAACTCAATAAATTTCATAATGGTTAGTCGAAGTTAAAATAATAATAATTTTTGAGATGCACGGGAGTTATTATTAAAGATATAGTGTTGCGGTCTTCACTTTAGTGTCCTCCTTTTTAACGAAACGGAAGATTCAGGTGTCAAATGTGTCATGGCTCTCCTAGTTTTTAATCTACAGAGTGATTTTGAAAATTTTCGTTTTTTAGAAAAATCTCGTATTTCCATTATGCGTTAATTTATTAATTTTTATAGAGTTTTTTGCGTAGAGTTCAGTGGCACAGTTAGTTTTTTTTCCAAAAAGTTTAGTTTTTGAGATATTAATCAAACTTGTGATTTTTTAAATAGGGGATACCCTGTATATTATTTTAGATATTGATTAAGTATAATTTAGGATTTTCAAGAATATATAATGTGTTTATTTTATTTTAAAAAAACAATTGACTTTATTTGTAACAGTAACAGTTTATAAGTAACCAATGTAAAATTTTGACAATAATAATTATACCAAAAATTAGACACTTTAAAAGTTAATTTTATTATTTTTCTATATTTTCAATTGTAAACACTTAATTATTATTACATTTTTTACTTTTTACTAATAGTTATGATAAAATTAGAATATTGAAATTTGATTGCAAAGAAACAAGAACAATATTATTTCATAAAACTAAATTAACAAAAACAAAAAGAAACACTGAAACTAAAAACAACGAAAAGTTGCAGTATCGGCACAGTTTTTTTATTATTCTAATTGCATTTAAAAAAATCATGGGTCTGTTATGAAAAGTTTGGAAGGCCAAATTAATTGCCTCACGAAGTTCTACTATAGATTCACGTCGTGTCTTATATACTTGATTTTGCATAAAACTCCACAGTCTGGCTCGGGGCACCGTCTTTTTGAAGATAAATGGAATTGAAATAAGCCAGTGGAACATTTTCAAGCAATTCTGAAATAATTTTCTCTAAGATTTCTAGGTATATATGTGCTGTGAGACCCCCTTCATACATCCTGTAGGCTATGCGTCGGCCCAAAGTAAAACACTAGATACCAACCCCAAACCGCCCTTGTTGTGCCCTTTCGAAAATTAAATGGTGATTTTCTGTAGACAAATGCCTTGGATTGTGACCATTAAAAATTTCCGCACTTGAAAAATGACATTTGTCAGACCAGATGACAAATCTGCCAAAAGAGTCGTTGGTGCGGATTTGTTCTAAATACCACTGATAAAACGTTACGCGGCGCTCATCATCTCCGAGGTATAAATGTTGCACTATTTTGAATTTATGATATTTATACTTTTCTAAAATTCTTTTAGCATCAGATTTTGCTATATCAATTTCATCATCTATTTTTCTACACGATGATGAAGTTTTTGCTGTTGCGTAAACTAACACATTTGTTGCTTTTCTCTCCTTGTCTTCTTTGATGTATGTTTTGGGACGCGGCTGAATAAAAGATTGTTCAACTAGATTTCTTTTTGAACGGGCAAATATGTCTGGAAATGGTTGCCTTCTTTCTGGATACCTAACATGAACAAAAACGACTGCCAGATCTGAGAAGAGGAAGGCTATAAATACATTACCTATTGAAATATAATTCAGCAGCTTCTTGAAGACTTTCATTGTTATGTATACAACATACTAACATTTCGTACTTTTTATAATTATCATAAACGGCCATTGTAAATGCAAAATAAATAAAAAGTAAAATGAAAACACCTACATAACAAAAATATTTCATAAATAATAACAATGTGACAAAACTGTGAGGTTTTGGACATCCGCCTTTTATTTTTTATAAATTGGCCATGGCCTATTCTTACAAATAAAATAAATTATTGAAAATATCGAATTCTGACCTTGTTTTTCAAAATAAAATAAACACATTACATATTTTTAAAAGGCCTAAATTATACTTAATCAATATCCAAGATAACATACAGGATGTCCTATTCAAAAAATCACAATTTTGGTTAATTAATCAAAAACTAAACTTTTTCGAAAAACACTGACTGTTGCACTGAACTCTACGTAAAAAAAAATTCTAAAAATCAGTTTTTACCTTCTTCTTCTTCCTCTTTTATTTAAGACGACGTCTTGTTTTTATGCTATATTAAGCCTCCTGTGATGTTGATGTCCAACATTCGTGTCATCGTTTTGGAGGTTGACCAGTGGGTCTTCTAGTGTTTAGTATCTCGTCCTTAGCCCATTTGGCCCATCGATCGTCGCACATTCTGTCCACATGGTCCCTCAAATATCTGCGCCTTGACCTTATGAACCGTACCACATGAGGCACGTTGAGCTCTTCCCTTATTTCGGAACTTCTTATTTGATCTCTTAGGGTTACTCCTTTGATTGTTCTTAACGTTTTCATTTCAGCCGTTCGTAGCATACTTTTTGTTTTAGATGTTTCGGCTCGAGTTTCCGATGCACAAGTTAGTACTGGACTTATCACAGTTCTGTAGATACGTACTTTGCTCTCTGTGGACATATACTTATTTTTCCAGATTATGTCCCTCAGGCATCCTGATATCCTTGAGGCCTTGTTAGCCTGTGCTCTAACTTCCTGGTATAGATTTTTATTGCTTGATACATCAACTCCCAAGTATCTGCAAGACATGCTTTGTATGATAGGATGGTTCTTCACCACCAATTTGCATCTGACCGGATCTTTTGAAATTACCATCGTTTCGGTCTTTTCTGTAGATATTTCCATATTTAAATTTTTTGATGTGGTCTGGAATCGGTATAGTAGTCGTTACAGATCGTCTTCATTTTCTGCTAACAGCAAGGCGTCGTCAGCAAAACATGAGATTTTTAAAGATTTTCGTCCCATTTTGTATCCTCCATTGACTTCTTTTACATTTTGAATTATCTTGTCCATAATTAAATTAAAGAGAAATGGGCTCATACTGTCGCCTTGTCGTATTCCCGTCCTGATAGGAATTTCCTCTGTTACTCCTTGTTGTATCTTTATGCGTGTAATATTGTTTTTATTTAACTCTTCAATTACCGTAATATAGTTGTGGTGAACGCCATTTTCCGGAAGTATTTGCAAGACGTCTTTAAGTCGAACTCTATCAAACGCTTTTTTAAGATCCACTAGGCAGATGAAAAGAGGTTTATTGTATTCTATCGATTTTTCACTAGTCTGTCGCATAATGAAAATCGCATCAACTGTCGATCTGTTCTCTAAACCCGTGTTGTTCTTCACTTATTGCAATTTTACTAGTTAGTTTTGAAGTCATGATTTTTGTTAGTAATTTGCTTGTACTGTTTAGTAGTGTTATTGTTCTATAATTGTTGGGGTTATTCTTATCTCCCTTTTTGAAGATGGGTATAGTCATGCTGTTCCTCCACTGTTCTGCAGTATTCCAGAACAGAACAGAACAGTTTTTACCTTTTTGGTAAATTAACGCATAACGAAAATACGAGATGTGCCTAAAAAAACGAAGATTTTCAAAATCACCCGGTAGATTAAAAACTAAGAGAGTCAAAAAAAGACAAATTTGACACCAGAATCTTTCGTTTCGTTAAAAAAGAGGATATAAAGTGAAACCACAATACTCTATTTTTGATAGTAAGTCCAATACCCCCCAAAAAGTGTCGAAAATGGGACATCGCGTACATATTCATTTAAAAAATAATTTTAATTTGGCTCAGTCTTCGATTTTCTGGACAGTAGTCCGGTTTCAAAAAACTTGTTTTTTTATTCGGGAGACAACTATTCCTATTACCGATTCCAAAGCTTGATCTTTAGATTTTTATCCTTAATATTCCTGTATAAACGGTTATCTGTTGACATAATACAAATTATAACAATAGCATGAGCAAAACAAAACTGCACGACTAGAAGATCTAACTTCCATGGCAAATAGTGTGTAAAATTTATTAGCATTAGTACACTTTTACCCAATTTTAACCATTAGTTTTTCTTATTACATTTTTCCATAATTATATATTAATTTTCTTGTACGTCCAAGCACAATCTAAACTTAGGTATTCTATAATACTCATGTAAAATTTGTTTTTATAGCACAACTGACAGCTTTATCTGAAGATTATATTACTCGGATACGTCGAAAAATGATCTCATACTGAGCCTCGTGGTTATATTGCGAAATATAATATTCCTTTCTATTATTGGTTTAAAATAATATCTTTGAAATGTTAAATAATTTTATTGCTACTTCAATTTCTCTATAGAAATTGAAATTATGAAGTTACAGTAAATAGAACAATGAATTTGTAACCTTTAAAAAATTTGTCGACGTCTTTATATTTCGTTTGCATGATCTTGGAGTATAAAACTTTATTTTTTAGAATATTTTTTGACGGAAATATGAATTTTATATTGAGACCTCATAAGTTTGAGCAACGAATTCTCTCGTAGAATTAACAAATCGTCAGAACTAAGGCTCATTGTGTTATTGCTCGATAAAGTGGTAATAATTTTATTTATATTTGAAAAGATGTTGATAAACAGTGCTAGTTATTTTATTTCTAATAAACACATCGATTTTATGCTATTTTAATTTTTTTATTTCCCTGCTGATAGTCACAAAGAGAAATGTGAAGTTTAGGTTTGATTCTAACTATAGTGCCGCTTTCGATACGATCTTAGTTCGCTCTTGGTTCGATACATTTTTTTCAAATGAAAAAGAGTTTACGATATCGAAATCTCCGCGAAACCGATAGTGTAAATAGGTTCATGTTTCTCCTGTAAGAATATTTTATCGGACCCCGAGATCATATCGAGTGCAGCCATATATTGAGAATCTGGCCTTACAGTGTTGATTGCATAACAGAACGCACGTGTCAGAATTGATTTAAAAATTCCGTTCTGAAGATTTTTCTCTCAAAGATGATCAACGTTCTGGTAAACCTACTGAAATTGATGATAACCAAATCAAAGCCATAGTTGAAGAAAATCGTCATATAACTGTTCGAGAGATTGCAAGGAGGTTAAAAGTATCGCACACAATACATTAAAAATCAGATAAAAAAGTCTTGGATTGCTTAAGAAACTCGATATTTGGGTTCCGCATGAATTGAAAGAGATTCACACAACACAACGAATCAATATTTGCCATATACTGGTACATCTTTCGCGTAGGGAAACTGAGCCTTTTTTGAAAAGAATCATCACTGGTGATGAAAAAATCATGATGAACTAGCACAAATCACATCTAAAGCAGAATTGCAGTTAAAAAAGGTCATGTTTTCAATTTGGTGGGAGTACAAAGATGTCGTTTATTTTGAGCTATTTCCAAAAGGCCGGGCGATCAATTCAGATGTTTACTGTCAACAGCTAATGAAACTGGATTAAGCAATCAAAGAAAATGGTCAGAATTGCTAAATCGCAAAGGAATTGTATTCCATGGAGATAACGCAAGGCCTCACTCATCTTTAGTAACTGGTGAGAAATTATTGGAGCTTAGTTGGGAAGTGATATCGCATCCCTCATACAGCCCTGATCTGGCACCATCTGATTACCATTTATTTCGAAGTTTGCAAAACTTTCACAAATGATGATGACCTTAAATCTCACTTTGTTCAGGTTTTTGCTGATAAGTGAAACTGCAAAAGGTCATTGGACAAAATAGAAAATATGTAATTGATTAAAGTTTATTCCTTGTATAAAAAAAAGATTTTTATTTCACACTACAAAACCGAAATTACTTTCTGGCCGACCTAATAGCTTGGGACAAAATGATCTAATGGTGCCTGGCTGAGTCACGCAGCTGTAATTTTAGAATCAGAAGGTCAACTAGGTGCCCAAATTACTTAGTTCTTATGAAGAAGTCGATAAAACCAACATAATTTTTTCGTTGCATTAGACTAAAACAATAAATCAGGAGCCTGATGGATGTTCACTTAACCAAACTCTCTATATTTAAGAGTACTTTTGAAACGTTTTGAAGTGTGAACTTGATTAAATTAAAATAAAATATTTTTTTTTCTGTCTGTCTGTACAAGCTAATTTTCGAAACGGCTGAACCAATTTCGATGAAACTTTGTGGCCATGAAGAGGAGATCGTTAGGAATGATATAGGCTGTTTTTTTTAACTGTTAAAGTTTTACGCGAACGAAGTCGGTGATAAAAGCTGGTGTATAATTCAAATAATGATTGATTCCAGAAATACATATTTTTTGTTTATTTCTATTGTTCTAGTGATAAAAAATGTACGTTACCAGAGATACTAGAAAAATCTACATACCCATAATATATACAATTGATTGTGCGCTGCCTAGTAACGTTCTTCTACTTAAGTGTTAAATTTCGTTTCAATTCATTCATTATTTTGTTTTTTGTGAAGCATTTGCATCAAAAAATTTTAATTAAATTGAAATATTCATATATCATATATATATATATATATATATATATATATATATATATATATATATATATATATATACACATACATACATATACCCCGGAAATGAAATGGGTGGGAAATTTTATCATCGGGTATGACCTTGATCTCAAAGTGAAGGTTAGGTATCAAGGTCAATTCTAGGTCAAAACAAAAAGATCACAATATTTCATGAGATGTTTTGTACAAAAGTTGTTGGGTGGCACGAGGGCTAAGTGGTAGTGATTTTGAAAATAACTGTAATCTTAACCTTCAAAGTCATTTGGAGATCAATTTCAAAATTTGAAAAGGAAACTTCCAATTTGACCCCCGGAAATCGAAAGACCGATCAATATCACAGTAATTTTATCATCAGATATGTCCATGACCTCAATGGCACGATGAAATTGGTGTAGAATAGTTGATGATAAGCCTGTGTGTCCATACTTTCTTGAAGGTAATTTGAACGGTGAAAAATATCGCGATATTTTAGGAAATCAACTTTCACTTTTGGTTGAAGACGTACCCTTTGATGAAAGACAACAAATATGTTTTCAACACGATGAATGTCCAACGCATTATTTCCAATTAGCTCGTCAAGTGTTAGATCGCGAATTCAACGGATGCTGGATTGGTAGGGGAGGTCCAGTAAATTGACCCGCAAGATCGCCCGACCTTACGTTACCAGATTTTTGTTTATGAGGTTATTTGAAAAGCGAAGTTTATAAAAACGTGTCAACTATTAGTGAAAACATGAAGCAGTGAATCCGAAAGGCTTGTGTGCAATCTTGAAGTTGAAGGTAGCATTTTGAGCACTTACTGAAATAAATTCTTATGAAACCTTTAACATGATCATACAAAATGATGAGGGGTGAGGGGACTCATAGAAACAAGCACCCCGTTGGTAAGAGGCGAAGGGACTCTCCGAAAACAAGCACCCCGATGACGAGAGGCGAGGGGACCCACCGAAAACAAGCACCCCGAAGAGAACAAAAACTACTACGTCCACGTCGTTGTTTCTGGGTAGTGCTAAAAGTAGTTAATCATGCACATAGTCGTACTAAGTACGAGTTTTGCTAACAATTCTGAGCAAATGAATTTCTTCAAATAGCCCTGAAGATCGAGAGCAAGGTAATGTTACAGCAACTTTACAATCTTACAACTTTAGTATGATACATTTTATAAAATAATGACGTTAAAGATCTTCGTTTGACCTTAAGATGATCTTGATATTAAACTTTAACCTTGAGGTCAAGGTCGTATCTGATGATGAAATTACTGTGAAATTGATATATTTTTCCATTTCCAGGGGCCAAATTGGGGGTTTCCTTTTCAAATTCAGCCTCAAATGACCTTGAAGCCAGATCAAGTTATCTTCAAGGTCACTGCCGCTTAGGCCCTGTGCTACCCAACAACTTTTGTACGAAACATTTTGCGAAATACTGCAATTTTTTGTTTTGACTTTGAAGTCGCCTTGATATCTGACTATAACCTTGAGGTGAAGGTCATATCTGACAGTAAAATTTTCCGCCCTTTTCATTCCTGGGGTCGAAATTGGGGGATTCCATTTAAAATTCTGAAGTTGACCTTCTAATGGCCTTGGAGGACAAGGCCGAGGTTATTTTCAAGGTTACCACTAGTTAGCCCCCCTGTTACCCTATAATTTTTGTATAAAACATTTTTCGAAAAAATGTGATCCCACCGAGAGATACCGTTGTCTCAAGATAAATGCCTCATCCTGTATATATATATATATATATATATATATATATATATATATATATATATATATATATATATATAATTATAGTTTAATATTTCTGTGTAGTTAATGTTGAATATTAGTTTGACTTTTATAAAATTTATAAACAAGCAAACGGAATATTTTAAGTTGCTTTAATGTTATAAAACGACGTTTCTTATTTGATTTTTACTTGTAAAGTACCCTTTTATGGACCCTTAATACTTAAACAATTTTTCGTAATCTGAGCGGAAACTACTACTTTGTTTTTAGGCGGGTAGAAAATTAATATAGTGTCCTGTGATTAAATTACGTGCCAGGAACGCCACATGGAATATAAAAAGGAAATATTGTTGAAAACTCTTACAAACGCCTTTACACCATGCTGGTATCTACTTGTAGTATAACGAACCAAAGGGAATTAGAATTAACTATAATTAACAGCAAACAATAATGCTTTTCTTTGAATAACCCGGTCTGTGATTCACGAAATGACACAGAATTAAAACGTTTCCCAACTCCATATCACAGGAAACTAGAGGGCGATGATTCAAAAGACAACAATAAACAAAGCAACACTCGTTTAAGACGGTATAATTGTATGGTAGAATACGTTAGACTACAAGTTTTGCATAAATGCACACGTGCAAATTATACAGAGGTTAAAAAAAATTGCACTTTAAGGAAATAATATTCTGGAAAGATTTTTGCGTACTAAGGACAAGAATTGAAATTTATAATTGTTGCTATTAAATTTTCACAAAAATCTAATCTAAACGTCCAATAGTAGCAATTTTTACACTTTTAAATATGTGCTAAATTTTTAACAAACCCTTTGAGCTCTTAATAGTAGTTAAATATCAAACCTCCTAATTCATTAACAATAAGATGACCTAAATTTAAAATTAATTACCATGTAAGTATGAAATTTTTTTATTTCTACGACGAAACGCACTTAAGATGGAGATCGCATAAGCTACGAGAGCGAATCAAATATTAACCGGACTTTTCTTTTTAACTCTCCCTAGGTGAAGTAAGTAACGTGGCGTTTTGATATATGTTGGATGGTGTTATAAAGTGGAGGAAAGTAAATCGGTTCGACTCGCCAGAGCAGATTGGCTGTTAGTAGATTAACGTCTGTTGAACAACGCATTATTATTAAATTTTTATCGCGGGGGGGGGGGGGGGGATAAAACCTGCCGAAGCTTTGTCAACTAACTGCACAGTTCGCTGAAAAAACGCTTTCAAGGACCCAAGTCTACGAGTGGCACAATAAATTTTCCGATGGCCGAGAGTCAGTGCAAAATGAGACCCATGCACTCCGACCGAGGACAAGCATTAGTGAGACGAATATTCTTGCGATCCGTGAAATGATTGAAGGAGGCCGCCGTCTTACAATATGGGAAACTACTGTACATGTCGGAATATCGTATGGAAGTGCCCAATCAATCATTTCAGAAGATTTGGGTTACCGAAAAGTGTCGGCAAGGTAGGTTCCCCGTCTCTTGACGGAAAATGAAAAAGCAAATCGTCTTGCCGTATGTGAAAGACTTTTGGAACGATATCGAACAGAGAGGGATGATTTCTTGAGGCACATTGTGACCTGTGATTAAATTACGTGCCAGGGACGCCTCATAGAATATAAATAGGAAATGGGGTGCATCATTAAACCCCGGAGTCTAAACAGGCAGGTATGGTGTGGCGAAAACCTGGAGAAGCAGCACCGCCGAAAGCCAAGACCCGTCTTTCTGCTGAGAAAGTTCTTGCAATGAATTTTTGGAATTGCAGTAACATATTGCTCGTTGATTTTCTCCATGAAAGGCATACAGTTAATGCTGCGTACTACTGCCAACTGCTTGATGAAGGCATACACTGGATTATCGACGAAAAAGGCGAGACATGCCTATTTGAAGTGCGATTCTGCTCCATGACAACGCTGCATTAACCCAAGAAAAATTAGACAAAATCCATTGGAAAACACTGGAACATTTGCTCTATAGTCCCGATACATTGCCGCGTGACTACCACATGTTTGCGCCACTCAAAGAAGAACTGGGAGGTCATCACTTTGACGACGACGAAGTTGTAGAAACGTTCGTCCGCAACTGGTTACAGACGCGACCAGATTCATTCGTTGATGACGAAATTAAAACACTCCCGATTCGGTGAGAAATGTTCTAAACCAAAAATCCGCTTCATATTTGATTCGCCCTCGTATAAAATAAATTTGGTGTATTTTAGATGTGTACAGTTATGAGGAAAGCTGACTCTATTTTACAAATTACAAATATATACATATATAGGGCATTAAGAAAATACGTGTACAACGTTTGATGACCGATTATTGACGTCAAAATAGGTTGATATTAGTCAGCTTAGTTATATCCGGTATTGCTTCGTTTAAACGGTAGAAGACATCAAAGTTTTAAGAAAATATATATTTTAATACTTACAAATTTTGTTCCGAATCCTTTTTTGATGACAAGGGTCATTAGCTTCATAATTTCGTACACTGAATACAAATCCCTGCCAAAATCTACTTTCAGGTTAGGAGTTTGAGTATCTTATCCTATAAGTGATAAAAATTTTGAGTACATTTGAACTCAAACATTTCAAAACTAGGGCATGTTGGTAAAAAAATTTGAATTCTAAGGAAAAAAAATTAAGGAAGTCAATCATAAAACCTAGGAAAGAACCTGGACTAAAACTAAATATATGTTTTTAGCCCTTTTGTAACTGGAACTAGCTCTCAAACCATGTATTCAGTGTACAAGTAATTAGAAGGGTTCTCGAGAAAAATAATTTCAAATTTAAGCCCTTGGATGCAAATGCTGCGTCTTAGATCCTTATCATACTTTTTGTGATATGTTAGCTTTCGGGTTATTTTCCATCTACCATATCCACTTTATAAATATTAAAGATAATTCCTTAACCCATTTAGGTTATATTACACTTTGTAGTAAAATATTAGACATGTTTTTTATATTAAAACAATAAAAATGGAAAATTTCAATAACCTTTTTCCCTTCTATAAATCTCTAAGTAGGTAGGGACCATTTCGCCAGCCAAAAAGAACATTATTGGCATCCGAATGACGAAAATTTGGGTTTAATACAGGTTATAATAGCTCTTTTTTTTTATACAGGGGATTTGAAAAATTTTTGAATGGCTTTTTTTAAAAATTATTGCGCTTTTCCTAATAAAAATAGCCCTCTAAAAGGTACTCTTCAGAAATCACGCTCCAGGAGCTGGTTTTTGTGGAGGAAATTTTCATATAGTGTCAAAATTTATGGAAATGGATACCTTCAGTAGATTTAAAGAAAATAGTTGAATATAGATAATTCAAATACTTTGTAGATGTGAGGTAAGATTAAATTCACTTTTCGTCATTGTTAACAATTTTTTCTTTGGAGTGCAATAATATAAGACAATCACCCATAAATTATGTAAGGTTATTTCTTCAACATTTTCGATACCTCCCTCACGTAAGGGATCGTAATTATTTTATAACCTCTCCTCCCTATATTATCTTAAACAAAGAATGATTAGAAATTTTTGGATATAACGATTACAATCCAGGGTATTCGGCCAAAAACGTTAGTTAGGTGTTGACTTACTATAAGATTAAAATGAGGTACAATACCAGCATGCAGTACCACATGTCATCCAATAAATTATTTAAATTTTGCTTCAAAAATTGTAAATAAATCTCATCATTGAGTCTTCTTTTCGAAACAAATGGACATATATGGTTATTTCTGATGATGCTAGCCCACTCACTTACAATAAACCTTTGTTGGTGCTTGTTGTGAATTATAGCGTGCGGGTTTTCATGAACCCAAAAATGTAAATTGTATGAGTTTATTATGCCATCTCTATGGGCCTCATCGGTAGACAAAATAAGGTTAGAAAAATTTAGGTTTAGGTTTAGGTTATATTGCTGTATAAACCAGTTGGAGTATTGAAGTTTTGCGGGAGAATCATCCGGAGACAACGTATATTTTTTCAACTTGGTAGGTGTGGAGTAACTGTTCGGTTAGAGTTTCATGTACAATCCATTTTGTAACATTGTTTTATGTGGCAAGCTTTCTTATGTTGTTTGAAAGGTTGTCAGCAATATCTTGCAAAATTTGGTCCTCTACGTGAGGGCCTTGTGCTTTCCTGGGAGGGCTCTCACCGCCATCACGACAAAAATGACTCCAATAATTATTTTCTAATAATCTTGTACCTGTTTGCCTTAGGCTTCGATCAACCGTTTTGGACTTGGCTGGAAATCTTTCAGCATAAAGTCTTCTTGCCTTCGAGGAATTTGACAGCGCTTCACCATAAATTAAATGCATATCAGCATACTCTGCGTAAGAATATCCTTCCATTTTTTAAATTATTTTTACTTGAAGGCGATTTTGACTAGTTCCGTCAATAGTAATTCATTATGTAGGTATTAACAATAACAACCTGATTTTTACCTGTTTGTGTTTAGCATTAGTAACTTTTGAGCTTCTTGCATAAAAACCAATTTATCTCGAAAACCACCAGTTTTATTGAAATAAATTTACAGTACTTTTTTTTGAAGAGGAATGACCAAAGTATTTAAAAAATCAGTTTTCAGTTCTGTAAAATGACACCTGTCAAAAATTAGGCTCTACGAGTGTAACGGCAAGTCAATTCCTGACTTCTCTGATAATCTAAAACATCTAGTAGTAGTATGGTTTAATTAGCCTTTATGGCCTCTATAAAATATTAAAATTTCATTAAATTATACAAGTCGGTTCAAAACTTAGAGCCGATAAGGTAAATCGATGGGTAACTCTTTAGGGCTCTGTATCTCCATTAAGGGGCACTTTAAAAAAAAATTTCTATGATAAAGTAGGGTTATTTTGACCTCCCCTGTATGCTCCGGAGAAATTAAGAGGTACTTATCGGACAGCCGGTATTACAATATAATAAAACTAGATAAAGTGTATCACTTTATTTTATAGTAAATTATATATTATTAAGAAACGACTTACATTTACAATATTACGTAATATTGACTAGTATAATCAAACTACACTCTGAAAAATAAAATGTAAAAAATTGTTGATCAGTGGTCCATGGATTTTGTAACCATTCTTCAGTTGAATGAATAACTGGTAGTGAATCGACTTCTTCATGCTCTTTAACTTGTATGTTATATCGTGTTCCTCAATTTCAGCCTTATCGAGCTACTCTGTATTCTCACAATCGGTGTCTTAATCTTGAATGATGTATAAAACTTTTTCTTTTCTTTTTATGTCCATACTAGTCTACTTTAGCTCCTTCGAAGACATTTTTTCAATGAATTTTTCAAGCATTTAGCGTGTAATGCAATAGATCTAATTTAAAAGATGTTTTTTTAAATATTAAGTATGTTTCATTGACCCGCCTCCACCCCCATATAAGGAATCGTAAAAAAAATACGCCACCCCCTCCCTCTTAACCCTTACCTAATTTATGGAAGGCGCTGTACTTGTAAATAAAACGCTTTACTTTTTAATGTTATACTAATTTAATAGCGCTAATCTCTAGATATGTTTTACTTTGTGAGGGCTTTTTCAGGAATACATTTATTACTAAAGTTAAAGATGTTTTTTAACATTTATATATACCCAATATTTGATTGTCCATTTTAAAGAACCTAATTTTATTACTGTACATCTACGATGGACGACGTCAAATATTTACCTAGAATTGAGATTGAAAAAGTTTTTATTGGTCATTGGTAGCCACATGTAAACTATTTTATAAAGATTTTTTTTATTTCGAGTTGCTCTAGTAAATTCAATCTATATATATAGCATCACAATTTGTACAATTAATTTTATATACTCCAGATCTACTTAATTTGTCTATTTTATCGTTGCTGTTAACTAATAACATACCTATATTCATTCAATTTATTTATACATATAATTTTACAATCTAAATTATTTAATCTAATAATTTAGGAAAGCCTTATTAGATAATCCAGTGAAGATAGTAAGAGAAAAAATTAAATATTGAAAACTGTGTTTTTAGAATTTCAGAATACGATGGTGCCTAAACCCTTTATAATTTATTCATTTCAAAATAAAACTTCCAAAGATTATACCAGTTTAATTTATGTGCCTATAACATGTAGGTACGTAAGTATTGTATCTAAAAATAATAATTTATTATTGTAAAATCCACAATTAACCGGAAAAAGTAACATTTACCATGAAATTAAATTAAAACCTGCCTTTTATCGGTGCTCTAATGCTAACCATTCATCCATTGTCTTTTATTTAAATTAATTAGTTTTTAATTCGAGGTTAATTTACGTTGGTTTGACCTCTGATCCACCTATTTATCATTTAATTGAGAATTAAAGAGATTAATGACGACAATTTTTGTAATTTTATTTTTAATTTCGATTATAATGGAAATACTATAAATGTAATTGCATTAACGGCAAATTGTTTTTAACAGACTCCAAAAAAAGTTGAAGTTATCAATTCGACGGATTTATAGTTTCTTAATGTTTATTCACGCGTAACTTTTGATAGAAACGAAATATTTTGAAGCGGTTTTCGACATGTTGTAAGAAGTTCTCCGAGAGGGTTCTGTAAAAATATTTCCATGATCGGTTTATAATAAGGGGGTTAAAACTTGCAAAAAATGTTTGTTAACGAATTTGATGCGGTTTTTAAAGTATTATAGAGGGTACTCTCAAGGGGTTCCCTTAAAATTATTTCCACGCTGGGTTTACGTAAGGAGGGTAAAAACTGATAAAAAAATTGTTGATAAAATATTAATATTACCTACCCATTTTACAGACTAATCGGGACTAAAAAGATTGAAATAAATTAAATTGATCTCAAAAAATTTCATTAAAAAGTAAGAAATAAGTTAAAAATATACTTAAGAAATGTTTCAGGGGAGACGAAATTCATATCAATATGGTAAATGTATTCTTCTCCAGGAGCAATAGTATTAAATTGACCTGCTGAATTTAAACGTTGTCGTACAAACATCAGCGATGAGGTCACAATGGACGTCCAAAAATGGCTACCAATGATAAAAAAAAACTGATTCTATACACGATATGGTTGTAGATAATAGACGAATGACTACGTATGAAATTACTGAAGATGTGGGTATCTCAAACGAACCGATGTTTCATATTTGAAGAATGAATTATGATTCAGAAAGCTATTAGCAATGTCATTCTTGCATTCGTTAACTTTGATTAAAAATGTATTCGAGTGAGACTTTTACAACAACATTTAGATCAATTTACAAAGAACAAAACTGATTTTGTGATTTATAAGTATGGATGAGATTTGGGTTTACCACTATGATCCTGACTGAACTGCGACAACAAACCGCAGAGTGGCCTGAATCTGGTTGTTCTACTCTGAAGCAGGCAAAGAGGTCAAGATGGTCCAAAAAGATTATGGCATCAGTTTTTTGGTATAAATTGAGGGCTATTGTTAATTAATTACCTACAAAAGGGTAAAACAAAAACAGGAGATTATTGAAACCAGCTGGAATGCGGGAAAAAAGACCTGGTTTACTGAAGAAAAGAAACATTTTTCGTCAGGACAATGCATCACTCACAAAAGCATTTTGATGATAGCGAAAATCACTAAATTACAGTTCAGATTGGTTGAACATCCACCTATTTACCAGATTTAGCTCTTTCTGACTTCCATCTGTTCTCACAACTCAAGAGATTTATGTGCGTAAAGTGTTTTTCATCGAATGAAGAAGTCATTACAGTCGTAGAGGAGTATTCTGAAAACCTTCCGGAAAACTACTTCAAGAATAGATACATGAATTAAATAATCGCTAGTACTGTGTATTGAACTCAAAAGAGAGATTACACTGAAGAATAAACGTATTTTCAATCATTAACTAATGTTGCCTCATGTGTAATCTAGAAACTTTTCAAATCATCTTATATGTGTAACTAATGTTTAATATATTTACTATTTCTACCACTGACATTTTAATACTGGACATTTTTCAGCAAGGTTATTCCGGTCTGGAAGTATATTTTGAATTTTTGATGCAGTTAAGTGAATTAACTATAAACAGTATGCCTATGTTTTATTTATTGTGCCTAAAATTTGACCATTGATCAAATATCATTGGTTTCTACAAATATATTCTATATACAGTGCTCTTAAACCATTGGGAACCCATATACAACAAGAAAAAGAAAAATAACTAATTCTTAATACCAGAATGGAATCAGCTTTTCTTGCTTAATTAAAAAAAAATACGGTACTTTTTATAACAAAAGAAAGTATTAACACTTACTTAAGCATTTTATTTCTTGCTAGTGCAGAACTATGTCAATTTCTCCCACTATACAGCAGGTCGCGATGCAAGCAAGGTCACGGAAACTTTGGATCTGTCAACTTCAAAGACACCATCAAACCTGTCGCATCTGTAAGATGAAATAATCTGTGACAGTGCTAAGTAAATCAGTAGTTATTAATTTATTTTTTCTTATTTTTAAAGTCGGCTTAATTTTATAAAAAAGTATTTTATTATTTTTTTTTCTGAGAAAACAGTGAAAATATTAATATTTTCGTTCATATTACTATCTACTAAGACCTGTTGTGTACAGATAAACTGCATGTAAAATTTTTTGACCAAAAATGAGAAGTGGATTATTATTATTGTTTGTCAAATTTTAGGAGTCTTAATTAATAGTGTTTGACAGAAGCGTCATTTTTTGATCCCAAATTGTACTAATCAACATCATCAAAAATGGACAAATTAGCCAATAAAGTTCGCCTCTCTTATTTGGGCTAATGCAATGATTTATCTGTATATCCTAAAATTTGTAATATAACAGTTGGAAATTTTTTTTTTATTTCATGTTTACAACAGTTTTCAAATTGCGGATATCCATAAGGATGCAAACAAACATTTTTAATTTTTGGAGACATCATATTTAGACAAAATAAAGACAATTTTTATAAGTTATATGATCCATCCCACAATGATCTATTCAATCGCCTTTATTCAGTCGAACAGAATGAGCCTACATACTTCAAGTTCTTACATAAAACTTAGATCTGAAATTAAATCTGACAGTAGTTCTTTGTCTGTTGAGGCATAATAGATTTTTCTTTTGATCTGAACTCCTTTGCTTCAACCAGATGGTGTACAAAAAATGGTAGCCCTCGAAAAACGCCAGTTGACCAATAAAAGGCTCAACTTAATTTGCACCAATAATATCAGTGTGTCATGTTTAAAATATTCTTTTATGAATCATAAAGCATTTCTTTTTGCAGCATATATTGCAAAATGAACCCCTTAACAAAAAAGAAGAAGACAAAGCTTGGAAAACATTTATTTAAATTCGACAACTCTAATTTGGAAGATAATTTTGAATAATAGAAACAATATGCAATTTATTTTTTTTATTGACTTATAATAAAATATTTTTTTTATATATATTTCATAAATATCAATTTTAATTATAGAATGTAAGAGAATTAAAGTTAAGCTTACTTTTAACAATTGTATATAGATAAAAATGTTTTTTATCTCATTCTGACGTCGCATATCAACGAACAGTACTTGCATTTTTAATTCCAGAACCGGAATTCTATAACAAATATAAACAAAGTAATTCTTTTTATTCGTCATAACTATCAAATTTGTTGTCGGTTTAACTCTCGAGCATATACTACGAGGCAACGATGTGTGCTTCGCGCGCGTTACATATCGGAAAGAGAGACAGGGTGAATATCCAAACATGATATCTCCCTCGTTCCTTGTATTGTGGTTCCCACGCAAAAGTAACTTTTTTTGTATTATATGGGCGATCAGGTTTTAAAAATAGTCCCAGACCTGTTTACATTTTATCTGATGACATGTAGAAAATGATCATTGTTCTGTCCCTGTAACTTTTCGTTAGATTTGCTCTAAGACAGGTATTAATTGAATGTAATTCTGCCTATAATACAGTGGTATGCTGCCCCAGTATCTCACTTCTATTGAGTCTAGAGATGACTCTGTGGAATCCGGTCCCTGTACCATGGTCAGTTTTGGACCCGTCTGTAAACTAGACCAGGTTTCCTGGCTGACCCTGTATTAGACCGGGTCCTATCTTTCAGCCGATCTGACTGGTGTAGTGTCTGGTGAAGTTGTAAGCTTTTGACGTGATATCACTGCTCATCTCCAATAATGAATTCGTTATCATGCTTGTGATGCTGGTATGTCCGAAGGCACGTTCAGTCTACCAGACCTTATTTAATTCCAGTTTGTATGCGTCAGCCTTGGTTATTATGAATATAAAGGGGGGGGGGGGGATTAGTAGGATTTCCACGGCTGCTGTCGAGGTGCTTCGCGTAGCTCCCATGATGCACAGACAGCCCAATCTCTGAAATTTAGAGAGTATCAGAGCGACCTGCCCTGGAGTGTTTTTGCCACCATATAATCAAGTATGGTTTTAATCCTAACTTTTTGCCCAGGGTCTTTTTTGCTGCCATGATGGCCATTTTACCTTTGGTTATGATTTTCTGCAAGTCTGAGTTACAAGTAAGCTTTGTATCCAAGATTACACCTCGGTATTTAACCTACAGTTGTGTTCCGAAGAAAATTGATAGTTTTAAATCGCCAAGATTTTCCCGTTTAATGAAGGGTATACGTGTGGGCTTTCCAAGATTTACCCACTTCTTCACTGTGGTCAGGGCAGTCTGCATGAGTTCTGATAGTGTTTTGCCGTACTTCCCCAAAATGAGTATAACTAAAAAACACAACCATAATGAAATGACAATTGAATCGTAACGATTATGACTTTCCGGAAAATAAATCGAAAAATCGATATGTGTTAATTAATATAAAATATTGCTCATTTCGATGAAGATACGATATAAAAAATGATTGTTTTATACGTAGAATACCAATATTCAACAAGCAAAAGAATCTCTCCTTATTTTTGTTACACAATCCCACTTCCGGCCTAATTAGATTTAAAAGATGGTGCAGATAGTCTACTTACCAAGTACCCAAGGGCCACCTTGCTCGGGGTAGATAACTAAGAACATTTTTTCAAGTCAGCCTAGCAGAACGATGGAGAAGTTCCCTCCGTTTGTTTATTGCACCTGCTTCCTTTGAATAACTACCTGCGTATCTCCTACAGACCGAAGCCGAGAAGAACCCAATTTATAAATCGAGCAGGTTCTGAAAATTATAATAATGATTTAAATAAGTTTATGAAAGAAAGTAGACATAAAATAAGGTTGATCTTTTTCTAAATATTATGTAATACAATAAGGTCAATAGTCTTTCTATGTGTCAAGGTATGTCGAGAAATTAATTTCATTTACCCATAGCTTGGACTTTTTAACGTTAAATTAACGTCAATTATAAACCATACAGAATTCAAGTTCATCCATTAGAATACAAGATACCCACATTTTTGATGCGTGAAAGTCGAAATTTTCCTTATAAATATTGATCGAACTATAATTCTTGCAGTGTCTAAATTAAATTAATTTCGTTTTATTGGTTCTCAAAGTGTGAATTAAGGTTCTTCGCGGTTTGACAAAATTTAACTCCTACGGACTAAAATTATACTTCTAGTAGGAAATTATAGGTTAGGCTTTCATTAATTTGAAGCATTAATTATGATTCTTTGCATGACATATTCTTTCCAGTTGGTTCCTTTTTTAATAATTGTATGAATTTATGAAATTCTGCCAGCAAAAGTAATGATCGAGACTTTAAAGAACTTCCTGAATCCACCTAAATAAAAGATCATATTCAACATGCCATACTGTAGTGTATAAGATATTTTTCGGGAAGGTTTAACGCCTACAAATAAATTGCAAAATGCAAATTGTCCAAATGAAACAACTTGCTAAAATATTTTACAGTATTACATTTAACTTCTACGTTTATTATTTTAAATTAATATTAAGCCAAACTCATATAAAAATTTAGACGGCTTCTCTAGACAAACTCGTGAGGAATGGATGATTTAAGCAGTCAGCCGCCAACTAGGTCCAGATAATTAACAAAAACCCAGGAAAGTCAAAAACTTCTTACTTGAAAACTGGAAACTGGCAAGCATTACTGTAAATCAGGGATCAGCAATTGGTGATCCGGGTTTGGACAGCGAAGGATATAAATCCGGACCGCGAAAGGTATAAAATTGGACGTCTATGCATTTATTTCGCTTCCCCCCCCCCCAAGAGCTTCGAATTCAGAAAAATAGACGCCCCCTCCCGCTGATGCTTCGCTTGCCATACTGTGCGATCGCCCCCTCCCCCCAAACGGCTTCGAATTCAGAGAAATAGATTCGCTTCTGTCGACAACTCGCTTTTACTTGTCATACTGTACTCTTGTAATATCGCTGCTCTCCTCCCCCAGAGAGCGTGTATCCGGCCCTGGTACAATATGTATGTTGTGGTGCAACCTTCGCTCCTATTTTGGTATACAAATTTGCTTTTATTTTTTTTTTTTCGGAACTCTTTCGATTGAAACATTTTAATCATCCAGACCCGACTTGAAATTGTTGCCAACTCCTCCTGTAAAACTTTAATTTGTACCTCCTAAACTGTAAATTGTAACTTGTGAACTGTAAGCTGTAAATTGGGAACTGTCCATCTCCCTATAAAATTAAAACGATATAAATTACGAGTTTATGACAGCAAAAAGACAAAATGAATTCAGTATAGAATCATTGAAAATATTGAAACAGATGTTTTCAGGTTTTTGTCTTGTTTAATTATAAATACTATTTAGTCGATCAGTTGCAGAGAAATGTTCCCACCAGCAACAATTCTTCGAAAAGAAACTTTCAAGAGATTTTTAACTCTAAAATCCTAATAATGAAAAGTAAAAAACTGGAAGAAACAGTGAATGAAATCTAGATTTACAGCAAAGGAAAATGAAGTGCAATTGCAACACTATTACTAAACTTACCTAATAGATGGCAAAATGCTTAGGACTTTCTGGAAAGGCGTGTCTATTCCGTCCAAATATACGGTTTGTCCCCACTTCTAGACTATAAAATATGAGATCAAATGACGCACTAAATTGTTTTAAAAAAACAGGCGTAAGAATAAAAGCGTTCCAAGTTTTTTTGCTCTGCGATAACTCTGTGCTTCAAAATAGGTCATTCCTTTTATATGTGCTTACTAACATTAAATTGATCACGCCGCTGTTCACTATGGCTCGCTCGACACCCTTCGTGTGAATTTATAGCGTTCATTGGAACTTTTAGTTAACGCCTATAGTTGATACCGACTTTTGCATCATTGTAAACTTTTGGCGCAATAAGAATTAGTTAAAATTGAGTTATTTGTCACATTAACTTTTAAATCTAAACAAAATAGGACAGAATACTACCATTATTTTCTAATCCTGCTATAATAAAATAAGATCCAAGATCGTCCCAGAAATTTTACTTTATTTCTTAAAAGTCTCGATTCTCAGAAGTTTTTCTACAATATTTCATTAGCGATTGTACATTTGTGTGATGAGAACCAGACTGTATGTGGAGAGCATAATTTTATTTGTCCGCCGTGAGCAGTTTAGCCCCTCTAAGCGATTTATAGAATAAACGACTTTAACCTAATAAAGGCCCGATATACGAAGACTCGTCGCAAAATCTAATATTTTCCTGGAAGGTAGGTTTCTTATTTCATCAGGTGTTAAAGTCACACTCTTAAGAGATTTTAGTCTTGCAAATCTTGCTGACGGCTTTGTCAATTTTTTTGAAATGGTACCTCAAATACCAATATCCCGTAAGGAGGCATGTTACCAATCGAAAATTCTGAGGGATCCCGAGAAGCTCTTTTATATTATTTGGCAATGGATGGACGGACCTTATTTTTTTGTTCCCTGTCCGAAACTTTTCCCTTATGCGGCTTTTTGATAGTTCGCAGACAGGTTCTGGACCGAGGACCTTCCCTTGTCCCAGCACTTACAACTTCAGAAAATGTTTACAGTACCGAGTCGGAATAGGGGAACCAAATTAGGACGGTCGGGCGATTCTGATCTTCCTTACTCATTTAGGAGACGATTTAGTGTGGATTAATGGCATTTGGATGGATACTTAGTCGGTGTGCGGTAAGTAATGCAGGCTAACCAGTAGGCCGGTACCGCGCGATAATGACATGTAAAAAAAGGACGCTGTATTAAATGTACTCGATATTTGTATTTTATAAATATATGCTCTATTGATGACATAAAAATTATAAAGATTGTTTTAAGGGGGGCAGGTCATGTAGAACGATGAAATTTGTGATTTTCTTAAAATGTTCTAAATATGATGTAAAATATGTCTGAAAAGGTTTCAAGTCGAAATTCAAAGTGCTTCTCGAGATATAGCTTGAGACAAGTTGCCTTGTCACGAGAGTTGCACATGTCCTTGAGGCGTGCTTCTCTTGTCTCGAGCGCTTGAGGAATCCAGCTGTAAATTAATCCCTACCACTGTTATTTTTGACGAATAACAATAAACACACGTTTTCTCTTAAAGTTCACTTGAGGACTGCAATATAGTGCTGAAATTGCTGAATAATCGGCCAGTTATAATTATTGTTTAATTTTGTGGACTCAAACTTCAAAAGCATTTTTCTCGATAGATCATTTTTCTAGTTTTTGTACACTATAACTCAAAAAATAATTCTTCTATCGTGTTCCAATTTTTTACACATTCATATATTAATAATTACCACAACATGAACCTATAAATTTCAAAAAAAATATACATAAAAACTTGAAAAACAAATATACAAAGCCCGAAATTTTTATCAAAAAATTAGACTCTTTTCCTAACATCAAATTTATTATAAATTTTCAATTTGTTCATAGTTTATCGATTCATGTTGCTAAAATACTACTTCTAAACTGTTTTTTTTTCTCAAAATGTTGTAAGTTGAATTTCGAGGTCGTCAGAACGTACAAAATCTTAATATCCCCGTTTCGATACGCTTCATTTTGTTTTCAAAAAATTTTGAACAAATATTTTTTATTACTTGAATAGTTTGTCTTTTAAGATATGTGTAATAAGAATATGTCAAACATTAAATTTCTTTGAAAAAATCAATCATGAAAATTGCCTTTCTATAGCCTTGTACATGACTTGTCCCCATAACAAAAATATTAGATGCGTTATTGATATGATGCTGTTCACCCAATACTTCTTTTTTTATTTTTATACAAACATCATGTCATTTTGACATGCTCCACAATTTCTCCCCCACTGATTTAGAAACAGGATTCAGGAATGTGTAATTGACGCGCTCTAAATTTCTCGCACTCCTACACATCCTAGTTAGAAACCCTGAATCTGTAGAATTTGTTTTGTCAAGAAGCCCATGTATAATCCTAAAAAATAAACTAATTTTAGTCTTTTTTTGTCACGTAAACATGTAAATTACGCGTGGCACTTATGTATATAAAACATTTTTATTTATAATATTTGATTATCATTATTTTAAAATTGACAATTCTAAATTTATTTGTAAATATTTAACGACACACCTTTAAATATTATAATGCGTCGGATAATAAAACCAAGAAATTATTTTAATTAAAAACAGCTGATTAAAAAATGCAAATAAAACAAATCATTTCTATTTTTTTCATTCTATTTTAATATTGTATTAATGCAATTACATATAACAAGATTTATTTAAATGTAATTGTATTCGGTATTTAAAGCTCGGTTATGCTCGGTTTATTATACGACTACCACCTAAATTACTTTAATTCATAAAGATAATTTTCACTGGAAAACTCACTGATTAACATGGTTTCCTTGTTTAGATAGTGCAATTAGCAAAAGACGACTTACAATCGCTGAATTCACTGGTTAATATTAACCTAGTTTATAGGTATTTGTTTATTTAGATTTTCATATTGATATAATAATACAATATTACTAGATTTAATTAATAGGTTGTGTTTTCATTTTGATTGTTTACCTAACATGAATAATTTTATCATGCAGATAAGTGTAATATTGTGTTTTCAAATGTTTCAAGGATAATGCGGTAAGTCTTTGGTCGCGATAAAATCAAACTAAAGTTGGAAGTAATTCGGAAAACTTTTACTGTATTTGAAAACTACAGGGTGTCCGGGAAAATGTGGGAAATCTCCCGGATATGAAAAAAACACGATAAAGGAATACTACAAGTTCACATAAATTTTTTTTGTATAGGCCTCCTATTCGGAGAACTGCAATGGAATCAGGTTTTTTGCATATAACCACCAGGTATATTTCAATTTTTTTTAATATGACGTATACCAGGCAAGGCCCTTAAAATTACTATCCAAGAAAGTGTTATGAATTAAGCTACAGGAACGGACTAGCTGTGACACTCATGGCCCCATTTTTTTTACTTCCTGTATGATAAGAACTTTGAACGACGTTTTTACATACCTATTGAGTAAAAATTAAGTACTCTTCATTCATGTCGCTAATCCTAACCGTTTTCGAAAAAAAGTCATTTTATTTACACCGTCAGTCCCCTAATTTCTGCCGGGTTGAACATGAAAAAGAGGAATTTTCCTCTGCCACCATAGTTTCAATAAAAAGTTAAACTAACTGCTTAGTTAAAAACTTCGTAAGAGGATTCAACATGAGCTCCCTGAAGTCTGATACATTTGCGGGTACGACGAATTGACGACTGCTGTAGCCGCCACATGTTCCTTATTTGATCACAATGAAACGCGATTCTCCATAGAAGTTCCTCCCTACTATCGACCGGAGTGGAATACACCAAGGTTTTGAGGTGTCCCCGCAGGTAAAAATCTAACGGCGTTAGGTCGGGAGATCGAGGAGGCCAGGCAATAAGTCCTCCCCTACCTATCCAATGGTTTGGATAGACGTTATTCAGGTGCTCCCGCACAGCAACGCTGGAATAAGGTGGTGCCTTATCGGCGGGTTTCAAGTGGTAAGTGCTCTACTAAATTGTGAAAAGCGAACTCCAAATAATGTTCTCCATTCAGTCGTGCCGGCATACGAATGGTCCAATCAAAAAATTGCCAATGATTCCTGCCCAGACATTAATTGATTGTAACTGATTATCATCATCACATACATGTGAGTTATGTAAATTTATGATACTATTTTTGGTAAACCCTGCTTCATTTGTGAAGAGAATTAAGTTTACATTATTTCGTTGTTGATCCAAGAGCCAGTTTGCAAACTGCATTCTAAGGAGAAAATCTTCAGGAATCAGTTCATGCTGTTCTTGAAGAACTTCATGTACTATTGTTTTCGACGTATTAAACTGCGCTGATAAATTTCGAGTCCTCATCGAAGG
Organism: Diaprepes abbreviatus; assembly: GCA_034092305.1. Classification (NCBI taxonomy): domain Eukaryota; kingdom Metazoa; phylum Arthropoda; class Insecta; order Coleoptera; family Curculionidae; genus Diaprepes; species Diaprepes abbreviatus. The sequence continues at coordinate 39,676,861 of JASJET010000103.1, read as the reverse complement.
AGTCTCATCTACATCATTGAAAATATTTTCTTCTAATTGCGGCGTACATACTGTTTTTCCCCGACTAGCATCGGTACTTCTATTCCTAAAATTTTGAAGAAATTTAATAATATTATCTTACTAAATGGAATCGCCTACCATTTTCCCTTAGACGTTGGTCAACTCATTGAAATATTTTCTGATCTGAAAGAGTACGATTAGGATATCTGTCGTGATATAATCTGGCTTCCAAAGCATTACAACATGCGAGACCATACGTCAGATACATATCTGCATACTCAATAAACGTGTATTCCATATTTTGATTTATTTACAATTAATTTCATCAGGAAATCCAAAAATCAGTAAATTAATATCCAAGTAAAGAATTAGTGTATCAGCGATGTGAAAGTTGACAAGTTCTAAAATGAAGGATATTTATTTATTTCATACCTAGCAACGTTTGTAACAACAATACTTTATTTTTGGTGCCGATAGCATAAAACGCACATTTTTTGCGAACTTAGATCGAACTGCAATTCAGAAAATTAGACGTTTTTAAGTAAAGAGATAATTTTGGATCGAATTTTTTATCATAAGGTTGAAGGTTGACCATTTGATAGGTACAAAGATGTATCTTTTATCGAAATACGCCAAATACATGATGTAAATAAAATGACTTTTTTTCGAAAACGGTTAGGATTAGCGACATGAATGAAGAGTACTTAATTTTTAGTCAATAGTTAAAGGTATGTAAAAAACGTTGTCCAAAGTTTTATCATACAGGGTGTAAAAAAAATGGGGTCATGAGTGTCCCAGGTAGTCCGTCCCTGCACCTGTGAGTAATTCACAACTTTCTTGGATAGTAATTTGAAGGGTGTTACTTGGTTTATATCATATCAAAATAAATTGAAATACACCGGGTGATTCAATAGTTCTGTGTAAAAAACTTGATTCCAGTACGTTGATATGGTTAATTACGGTAGGGTTCTCCCCCGAAGCCTAAAAATTTTCCATGAAATATATTGGCACCGAAAATAACTGACACGTTAATAATAACTACCGCAGTTAGAATTTCATAAAAATATAGAAAAGGTGAGCTATGAAAATAAGGATCTTTATTTTTTTGTTGTTGTTGGTTACACATAAAATGTGATGGGTTGGGTTAGAGGTACTATCAATTAATTAGAGTAATTAAGTTAAATTTCATATGACTGAGCCATATTACCCTTTCATAAATATTTCTAGCATTAGCCGCTGCAATAAATACCTGTAATTTCGGTTACTTAAAGTTTTTCAGTATGTAACTACAGTTTGGCAAGTATGTTCAAATACTTAAATTACAGAAAAAATGTTTACAAGTTAAGAGCTCGTCTGCATATTGTATGAAATACCTTTATAATAGAATTAAGTTTAAATATAGAATTTAAACAACATAATCGATTTCTCAATTAGGTTCTATAAGGATAGTGTGTCAGAAATATATAGATATCAGTAATGAATAGTCAAGGGTTTTCTAATCATTTTATTGACTATAGTAGGCCCTTTTTCTTCTTTTCTTAGAACCGCTTGCATAATCTTACGTTCATTATCCCATTGGAAAACCCTAGTTTATAATGATTTGTATATTTTCAATCAAATAATAAAATTGGTTGATTTTAAATGAGTTCTAAGAACAGATCCTTAATTAACCAGTTATTAATACGTTTTAAGCAACTCATGGTTGAATGGTTAAATATCTTAATTTTGAGATAACAATGAGGAGCCTTTTCACTTAAGTTGCTGATTTGGAAAGTATTGATTTTTTTCCCAAAATTTCAAAATATTTTGAATATTGAGTGATTTTTTAATTATTTCTTGGCATTTGAAATAAAAGTACGCCAAAGTGCAGTCAACTTGTTTTGAAAGTTGAAGATTTCCGTTTACAACGCGAAAATTCAGGAAACTGATAAAAAAAATAGTTCAGGTCTATTCGAAATCACAAAATGCTCCTTTTTAGTTCAATGGAAGCGCAATTATTAGTTCGGCGTCTATGCATAATAACTTATTAAAAAATGCTTTATCTAACAAGGCAAATTAGTATTACGATAAAATTTCAGCCTTCCGCATAAACTTTATAACATGCAATATATATGTAACAAGATTATGTACCCGACATATTTATAATGACGGAATTATAGTGCATTCTCAACTGCTTAATTTGTGTAATTTAGAATGAGTTTTTAACTTTTCTCTTACAATTGGAACCGGGTTAAAACTGATGTTTATTATGTTAGCAGTGGTATTCTAAATTTTAGATACTTTTATTTGTTTAATAACAACATACACTACAGAATGACACATTTTAAATGGTATCGCAGATAACACAAAAAAAATTCATATTTGGAAAAAAATAAACGTCAAGAAATATATCATTTAACAATTATAATCATTTTAATACTTAGCACTGAGTCCTTGAAAATATCATAGTCCATGTAGAAGTGATTTGAGTTTACCATTAATCTGTTTATGAAGGCGGACTGAGCGTAGTTTGTTACGATGATGACTTTCTTGGAATAGTTGTTGCAATCTAGATTACCTTAATGACCCCTCAGAGGAACCGCACTCAGCAACATTTTACACTCAATTAGGTTATTAAATATTTTGTACAGAAGATATTTAGAGAATTTGTTTTGGATTCTCTGAAGTATGCTTTTGTGAGTCATACAGTACGGTGTCCAAATAATTGAGCAATATTCCAGTACGTTATGAATAAAAGAGTTGTATAAGCAAGTTAAAATTTCGAGTTTCTCTTAAAAATAAACTAAACATTTTAAGACCGTTGATCGTGATATTGTCTATATGTGTACTGAAATTTTTCCTTTGGAAAATCACTCCTGGGTCATAAATTGATTCAACGATCTCGATGGGCTGATTGTATTGTGTATGATAAAGAACTGGATGATCACACCTATATAATCTGAGTGATTTGTATTATCAACATCGTCTTGTAAGTGATTATGATCGGAACTAACTTTACTGTAACATTTTAGGTCATCGGTGTTTAATAGGACCTGAGAGGAGACCAAAAAGGTGATGCCATAATTGATGAATAAAGGAAATAAGACAGGCCCGATATAAGACCTCTGACGTTGATTGTCGAAATAGGATTTGACCCATATTAGACAATTCTTTGACACTCTAATTTCAGACAACTTCTTGAATAACAGTAGGTGATGAACACTGTCAAAGTCCTTAGATAAATCAGTGTAAATTGAGTCGACCCAATGTCCCTGTTCAATGAATGTACTTAAAAGATCCTGATAAACTGCAAGGTTAGTTTCAGTGGAACTTCTCTGATAAAATCCGTGCTGTTCAAGATTAATGTATAGCTTGTAGATATTAAGATTTGATTGGGCAAGATTGACTCAACCGGAATCTAAGGATTGCTGGAATATTTTTGGAAGTGATAATGCAAGTGAAGTCGAGCAGTTTTGTAGTATTATAGTAGGGATGCCGCGGGGTCTAGCTTTTTTGGATATGTCGGGTTATTTTAGTTTTGTTGATATTTCGTCGGCGCAGAAATCGTGTTTGGATAGAACATTGACGAAACCTACTATACCCATCCCGTGAAAGTTTGCAACAATTACATACCCGATATATGTCGACTGGAAATGCGATGGGAAGGCTTCAGATATGTCTTTAGGTCCATCTAATATTTTACCATTGTATTTCATTTGCATAGATAGATTGGTATTGTTTCTCTTTAGATTGTTAAGAAAAGACCAGAAATTAATAAACATTGATTGAATTCTGTGTTTCTTGACAAACTGGAAGTTCTGTAAGGTTCTGGATGATAAAAATTAACGGGCAGGAGTGGAAATGAGCACCAAGACATATTGTATATATATATATATATATATATATATATATATATATATATATATATATATATATATATATATATATATATATATATATATATATATATGAACCCTTTTATTTATGTTTTATTTATAGGTATTTCGGTTAATAATGTCAAAAGGTAAACATACGCCATTATAGGTTCGAAAATGTCGAACTTTGTACCAGGAAAAGACGTTTTGCGGGGAAGTTTAATAACCTTCTTTTATTTAAAGAAAACATCTGTTGAAAATTTTCGATTTTTGGTTGAAGTTTATGGTGAGAATGTTTTAACCCAAAAAACTTGTCAATAATCGTTTGAACGCTTCAAAAGTAGTGATTTTGATGTACAAGACAAGAGGGTGTCCTGATTAGCCAAAACAGTTTAAAAATACAGATTTTATTGGATGAAGACTCAACTCAAAGGTTAAAACAATTGACGGCAGCATTGAATGTTTCCCAATTCACTATTTCCGAACGTCTACCCACATTGAGCAAGATCCAGAAAGAAGGAAAATGGGTTTCGTATGAAATGAAGGAAAGAGACAGTGCAAGACGAAAATTTTGCTTGCCAGACAGAAAAAAAGAGTTTTTGCATCGAGTTGTGACAGGTTATGAAAAGTATTTTAACAATCCGAAACGCAAAAAATCACGGGTAAATCCAGGCTAGCCTTCAACATCAAAACCAGTGAGCAATATACATAGAAAGTAGGCTTTGTCGTGTATTTGGTGGAATGATAAGGGAGTTGTGTATTACGAACTGGTAAAATCAGGTGAAACAATTACCGATGCTCAATATCGACAACAACTGATAAAATTAAACCCAGCATTAAAGGAAAAACGGACAGTATACGTCGATGGACACGATAAATATATTTTTCAACATGACAGTGCTCAGTCCCATGTTGCAAAATTTGTTAAAAAGCTATTTGGAAAACGTTAAATGGAACGTCCTACCGTACTCGCCATATTTATCGGATTTAGCCCCTTCGGACTACTATTTATTTAACTTTGACGTTCAGAACAATACTTACATTCTTACGAAGAAGTGAAAATTTGGCTTAATGAGTAGTTCGCTTTCAAGACCGATTAGTTCTTTTGGCGCGGAATATATTATTTAACAGAGAGAGGGGAAAAAGTCATAGGTAACGATGACCAATACTTTGATTATTGAGGGAATTCATTCTGTTCTAGAGAAAAATGCTCAAATTTTGCAAAATAATCGACATTACTATCCGGCACACCTATTAGTAATAGAGTTAATAAAAAACATATTTACTTAGACAAATAACGTTGTTTTGTCAAATTTTTCAAAATGTGATCTCACTTTAAACAAACGATAAAAAATATACCAATTATATATAATCTCAGAACCTTTGAACAATGATACCGATTAACTCATTTGGAACAAAAGGTTTTAAGGGTTTACCCGACCTACCCAACACCAATAAAATATTATTGGAAACCAAATATTTACTATTCTTAACTATTATTAGTCGTAATCTTTAACACATTTTACTAGTTATTTATTGACTTAGTTCGGGTTTAACCCAAAATAGTTGAACCGCCCTATATTAAGTAGGTTCTTTTGTCACGTTATTTACATTAAAAGATAATTCTGAAATTATACTTTTAGGTCAACAGTATAATTTGTTCGATAACTAGTAACATAAATTAGTATACGCATGTTCAGAGATAACGTATTTATTTTAGTTCTTAGTTTAACGAGTCTTTATACCTATATATATATACCTATATATATATATATATATATATATATATATATATATATATATATATATATATATATATAGACTATTTGATTCTGTTAAAAAATGCATATTTTACTTATTTTGCATATAAAATATGTTTATATTCCGTAAAAAATGTAAATTAAATAATTAATTTTTGTAATTAAAAAAAACGAAGGTGAGTGACTTTACGGCCATTATTTTTGGCTTTTATCAAACTAAAAAAACATAGTACCTAAATACAAGAATTAAGTCAAAGACATACCTTGAAGATGTGTTTGGTCATTACATTTTTTGGCTGGTCTACATGATTACAAATTTTTACCTGGAACGTTATAAATTGTGTGCACAGCAACATACTACCTAAAAACAAAAATAATTATTACAAACACCAACAGCACGTATTAAAATTTTATTATTAAAATTATTTATTATATACAAAATCGTGCCTGTCAACTTGCTAGTTTTATCGACAAATAATCATAGAATATTTTGTATTAGAGGAATGGTGTGTATAATCTATTTAGATTGTCTACTTCTTTTTTGCCGTTTATTGCAAACCTTGATTTTTGATTTTCCGCCGTTTCGTAAAACTATCTTTTTTTTAATTACTTTCTGATTTTAAAGTTTTCGCGTCATTGATAGTAAAACAATGATTTCTTGTTTTCTCATGGTTTTTTGCAAGGCTGTAGTATCTCTTTTGTCATATTGGTTACTCCTGGTCTATTTGTCCAAATATTGGTCTGTTTGTCCAATGTATGTAGCATTACAATCACCACAAGGAATTTCATAAATAACATTACTTTTTTTAAATTTAGGTGTTTTCAATTTTAGTTTGGAATAATTCCTTTTTGCAATTTGGTTCTTTTTTTTTTTAATTATTATTAATTTCTTTCCTGCATTCAACATAGGTTGTTTTAGCTTTTTAATGGATCTTTTCGTGAATTCTGGATCAGCAAGGCCTACCAATTTTCATATATATATATATATATATATATATATATATATATATATATATATATATATATATATTTCTTCTCAGGACTGTAAGTCAGCTGACTTTTCGATCGAGCAGGATACCGTTGAATAGGTATTCGAAAACGGAATTAAATATATTATATAATACCTTATACTTAGCAGTTTCATTCACAAAATATAAGCCTCTAAAGTTGCTTACAATTTTCGCATTACTTTTGGAGTCTTGCTTTTAGTGAATGCGCCGGGTAAGGCAGAATGTAAATTAACTGCTACGGAAACATAATGTATGTCCGACACGCACTTACTTAACCATTGTTTTATCTTTAACTTTCTTTTAAGTATAGACAACACATCTAACAAGATCAAAAATTAAACTAGCTAATATGTCGTCAATTGCGATGCACGGGAGATTTAAGGGTGTCAGTTTCGATAACTAACATTTTTACTTAATATGCTGCAATTATAATTCGTATTACAAGTGTTAATGAACAAACTTTTATATAGAAAAATTAAGACTAATCGATAGATAAAGCCTTGAAATCAGTAAGAGACACAATTCTCTTGAAAACAAACATTTCCCATTTTTGCCGATTTAATCATAAAATAAAAGGTTGAACACTTGTCATCTTAACTTTTATTTTCGATTTAGACCCATCGTAAAGTTAAACCATGACGATAATCTACAGGATATAAATTCTGCAATAAAAACCAATATATATTTGTTCTGGTTTTTGGACAGAATGGTGACCGATAATTTATATTCTGCATTGTATTTCCATTCTTTCAAATATTGTTTATTATTGATGAATACTATAGAAAACGGACTTATTCATTAAATGTTAATCAGAACAAAAAGGTAAACACCTGTGTCATTCTTTATGAATTTTTTCACACTTGTCTCGACTAAAATATGGGTGACTTCGACAGAGAACGCTATTTCACTTTAAAACTAATTTCATTATTAATATTTACATTTACCAACAACTTTTATACTGAATTAATGGTCTTAGTTTTTTAGAGGCCTTATTGAGCGGTGTTGACGCAATTGTTTCTTGAATTTCTGAACCATACACCCACTTAGGGTGCAGATAATGATACTTTTCTACATCAATTAGGTTTTTTCATATGTATCGTAGCTAAATCCACGATAAACAGTTATCACATCATGGATATTACCTACTCAGATTTGTCGATATTACATTTGCAGATAAACCATGGTACACACTGCAAAAAATAGGGAAACGCTTACCATCTATGTATGGATTTAAATAACTTTAATGTTAGAGCAGATTACTTCTACTAATGAACCTCCTATGAACCTGTCACTGATTTGAAAATTAGCTATTAGTAATCACCCCCGGATCATAATGTTTGGGCAATAAAAAAAACGCTAAAAGCAGTTTCATGACTAGTGGTGATCTTTTCAGCACTACGTTAAAATTTGTTTCTACTCTTAGGTAACCAACATCACAAATTTTTATTTTAATTTTATGATTTTTGGTGAATGCGCAGGAATTATAATTATTTATTATTTTTTCAGGTATGGAACTGAAATACTCGGATGTGAATTTAAAAATGATTTTAATGATCATAAAAATACTGAGATTTTTTTTATTTAAAACTTTATCTGAAAATCACCTATGATAAAAGAATCTCAGATACTACCAAATATTAGGAATTAGCTGTTAAAACATTAGAAAAGGGATCCTGGTAAGTTTTTTAGTGTTTGTTGCTGATGTTTTTGGCATGGAAAGATTATAAAAATGTTTTTTAGCCAAGTTAAAGGTATAATTACTAGTACTCTTGCAGTAAGTAATCCCTAAAGGAATTACTGAGGTAAAAAAACTTCTAAAAATAAAAAAGTCACTTTACAATAAGTAGCTTTATAATAGTCATGATGCTATTAATTTTACTATATTTTTTTAAATTAATATTTTAATCTAAACACACTTTACAAACCTACTATTTTTGAATTTTCCTCTTAGTTTTTCTCGAGAAAAACGGAGGGAATGTTACTTGTAAAAATGGCTAATTTTAAATAAACGACCAGTCCCCTTACCCTTCAAGAATTACTCTCAGTTTCTTATGTTAAATTTTTTTTGGTGACATGTACGATAGAAATTATAATAATATTATAAACATAACGCAATTGACCAAATAGAAGATCTACCTTTTGTGACAATTGGAATATTATATTTTTTATTTTCAAAGTCATTAAAATTTTACAATTTTCCTGGCGCCGTCTTTTTATATTTTAGCCTTACCCTTTTATTTTGATGTTAAGTTAGAAAACAAAAGGGTTTTTGTTGCGGCTCTTCGATGCCACCAAGTAAATAAATTAAAAGTTATTAAATATTAATAAAATGAAAAGAAAAAGTCTTAACACCATTCTCAAGGTGTTAAGGTAGTATTGGGACATCGTTCCGCTGATTGGCTTTGCAATATTCTTTGTTTTATTGTTATTGCCTACGTAAAGCACTTTTTATTTAGTTTTGGTAAAACAATAGGCCAATACCTTATTTTGGATTCAGATATTCGGCAGAAAAGAAATATTTAAAATGAGATTTTTAGTTGTTTAAAGTTGATGCCATCCAGTATGGCTGCCAGCCCTTGAAAAATTTCCGAAATACTATTTTTTTTTAAATATTAAAATGCCGCTAGGGGCACAGCTAGAATTTGGCAATAAGTGCACGGCCGAAGCTCAAACCCCGGAGAGAGCGGAGACACAACTAGTCAAATAATTTTTATTCTTTAGAATATATATTTTTATAAAAGAGCAGTTCAATAAGAGCGCAATACCGAAATTTCGCACTGGGCGTCAACGAGCATTCTAAAAAAACTCAATCGGAAAATACGTTATATAATAACAAAACATTTGCCAACCATTTCCGAATTATTCCTTCCTTTTTAAATCGTTAAGGTCTTAAAGATGTACACGATTCCATTACTTTACCGTTGTTCCGACACCTTGCAAGCGCAAAACTTTCTCTGGAAGTGAAAATTTTAATAAGCAGGTACCCGCTTCTTCATACAAGACAATTTTAACTAAGGTCAACAAATTAGTAAAAAGTAAAAGTTGCCGGAAACTTTTAACAAAATAAAAGCTTGGATTTGATTTTTTTTATTCCTGCAGTACTACATATATTGTTAATCATTAATCTTTATTAACAAACTCTTATTCTAATTTTACTGACGTTTATTACAATTACTTTTTAAGGTAAGAATAAGTATCTTTTGCTAGCATATTTTCAGATATAAACACTTGTGGCATCTGTTTGTAAGTATTTTTTTTCCAGAGACCCTGTGGTCTAAAGAGCTGGCAATTTTACGGTGCCAAAGAAAGGACTTTTTTAAAAATGTTCAAACTCCTACTTATAATAATAAAAAATAATACATTTAGTGTTTACCTACGTATACATAGAATATTACATTTGTTTAAGAAATATATAAATAATAATAAAACAATCAGTTTAAAAAAATCAGACATCCAGTGGTAGCAGCTGGATATTGTTCAAGCCTGAAATTAACTAAAGCATTATTAACTACATGCTATAAACTAACTTTTACTGAAAATAGGAATAAACTAAATACACATAATTTTAATATGAAAAATTATAAATGGAAGCGACATTAAAGAGTAAAAGGAGGGGTAAGTGATAAAAGGAAGGGAAAAAGTAGTATTAGCCATAGTAAATTTTAAATGTGAAGAACGAATGATACAGTGAGAAACGAAGACGGAGCCGCTCAAAATTAAGAGAGGGAACGAAATTAATGCAAGAGAAGAAAATGAACCTTTATTAATTTTTTCAAGTTGTTAGAAGGGCGAAAATTATATGAAAACGATATTTGCGCTGTGGTACTGTAAGTAGATGTTTTCAACGCAAATTAATATCATGAACCTCTTATCTTAAAAGATTTTTTTTCAGATAGGTATAGTAGTGTTTTATGTTTAATAATTTGGAAACCCAGATTACATGAATCTATTACACATGTTGGGCTATTCTGATTTAATACGAAAAGGAAAAATGCGATTTCTCCTCCCAACGCCATATAGCAGCATCAGCCATGCATTTTGGACCTTTTTAATGAGATACCGGTCTGCTGCATCAAGATAAGGAAAATTCATAGTATCGTAGTGGTTAATTTGGTAAAAAACAAGTGAATCGCAAATCATCTTTCGAACTTCTCTGGACCAGTGGCGGATTCCCACCCGAAAAAACTACGAATTCAGGAAAATAGACCCGACTCTGTCTCTTACACTAGGAATATGAATGCTGTTGGCATCCCCCGTCGACAACTCGCGTTCGTTTGCGATCGCCCCCTTCAAAAGTTGTGAATTCAGAAAAATAGACCCGGCCCTACTGCCTCTTACCTAGAAATGTGAATGTTGTTAGCATCTCCTCTCTCGTCGACAAATCGCTTTCGCTTGCGATCGCCCTCATCAAGAGTTTTGAATTCAGAAAAATAGACTCTATCCTGCCTCATACCTAGGGATGTGAATGTTGTTAGCCTCTCCCCCCTCCGTCGACACCCTGCGTTCACTTGCGATCGCCCCCTTCCCCCAAGAGGTTCAAATTCAGAACTGCTGTCGTCTCCCCCCCCCCCTTGACAACTTGTTTTTACTTGCCATACTCTATTTTTATATCACCCCCTCCCTCTTAAAAAGTAAGAGGCTGTATCGGCCATTGCTCTGGACAAGCAATATCTTTGATCATAAATCCATTTTGTAATACCATAAGAAATATGTAACATATTCTTTGAAATGCGATTTTGAATTTAATTAAGCCCAAACTTTTAGAAAAGTCAAAAAAGGGTATGTATATGAAAACTAATAAAATGAAAAACTCGAAAAAATAAATTAATTTTTTTAATAGTGACAAAAAAACGTCCAAAAAAGTCGAAGTTAATGTTGCCCTATTCTAGTATAGAACAAGAGAGTCTGTTGGATGTTTTTAACACAATCTACATATTAGACAAAGAAAATTATCAGAAAATAACGAGTACAAAGTAACAAATAAAATGTATCAACAGAGTTTATTATAAAAATAAATATTTTACGGGTCAGTTTCACATTCTATTAGATTCTATTCAATATCTTGTACAATGGACATTTTTGGTTATTCATTTGATTTTCCAAAATAACCCCTAAAATATCGAAGCAGGTTAATTTTATTTTATGTTTGAGTGAGGTCAATCGCTAGTTGTAATCATATTAAATATCAGCTCTTTCTGACATATGATCTCTGAGAAAAAAAACGGATGGACAGATGGAGAGACACCGAGTTAATTTTATAAGTGCTCAAGTTTTCAACTTATCATAAAAAACTAAAAAGGTACCGAAATCCAACAACCAACACAAGTGTATACCCCGTCTCAAGTGGGATCACCCTACGTATGGCATTTTAATATGGGGCAAAGGCAAGACACAGGAAATGATATATCATTCTAATACATCTTAATTATTAGGTTATACCTTCCTATTAGATGTAGGCTATAGGTTAGCCAGTAGTAGCAATAGAAGTCTAATTTTTATGAATATCTTTGATACTCTCCCTTGAGAAGCACCGTTGAAAAATACACTGTCAATTTTTGAGATCCATTAGAACAAATTTAATATTACATTGATTTTCTGTCGGTACTTTTGAATGATTTCAAGTAATCTAGTCTTAACTGTACTCCAAACGGACATCGTTGACATAAATCAGCTGTTGTGATTGTTTATAATTTACACTGAGGTTGTTCTATGAAGAGTAAATATGTACAGTAAAATAGTCATAAAGCTTTAACATGATGTGACATTATCATATATATATCAGCATATATACGTATATTATCCTCAAATTAATTAAACCAATCGTCTGTTTGACACATACAATCATGGACTATTCGATAACAAGTTTCTATTATAAACTGTCAATAAAATTATTTATTAAAGATAACAATAGAATTTTTCCAAGAGCCGTCTACATAACCTCACTAATGTTTAACGACAGTGGTAAACGATCAAACAATATATCTACATTATAGGAATAAACTAAGTCGTGTCAAGTAACTAATCGGTCTCGCATTACCGAATCCCGGAGTCTACCGTGTCTGTATAAATGAAAGTATTTGGGAATTTTAATTGTTAATAGAATATTTTCAGTCGTGATAACTTTTAGAAAAGTCAAAAAAGGGTATGTAAATGAAAACTCGGAAAAATAAATTTATTTTTTTAATAGTGACAAAAAAAACGTCCAAAAAAGTCGGAGTTAATGTTGCCCTATTCTAGTACGGAACAAGAAAGTCTGTTAGATGTTTTTAACACAATCCACATATTAAACAAAAAAAATTATCAGGAAATAACGAGTACAAAGTAACAAATAAAATGTATCAACAGAGAAATAAATATTTTAAGGGTCAGTTTCACATTCTATTAGATTCTATTCAATATCTTGGACAATGGACATTTTTTGTCATTCATTTGTTTTTCCAAAATAACCCCTAAAATATCCAAGCAGGTTTATTTCATGTTTGAGTGAGGCCAATCGCTAGTTGTAATCGTATTAAATATCGGCTTTTTCTGGCATACGATTTCTGAGAAAAAGGACAGATGGAGAGACACCGAGTTAATTTTTTAAGTGCTCAATTTTTCAACTTATCATAAAAAACTAAAAAGGTACCGAAATCCAACAACCAACACAAGTGTATAACGTCTCAAGTGGGATCACCCTACGTATGACATTTTAGCATGGCGCAAAGGCAAGACACAGGAAATAATATATCATTCTAATACATCTTAACTATTAGGTTATACCTTCCTATAAGATGTAGGCTATAGGTTAGCCAGTAGTAGCAATAGAAGTCTAATTTTTATGAATATCTTTGATACTCTCCCTTGAGAAGCACCGTTGAAAAATACACTGTCAATTTTTGAGATCCATTAGAACAAATTTAATATTACATTGATTTTCTGTCGGTACTTTTGAATGCTTTCAAGTAATCTAGTCTTAACTGTACTCCAAACGGACATCGTTGACATAAATCAGCTGTTGTGATTGTTTATAATTTACACTGAGGTTGTTCTATGAAGAGTAAATATGTACAGTAAAATAGTCATAAAGCTTTAACATGATGTGACATTATCATATATATATCAGCATATATACGTATATTATCCTCAAATTAATTAAACCAATCGTCTGTTTGACACATACAATCATGGACTATTCGATAACAAGTTTCTATTATAAACTGTCAATAAAATTATTTATTAAAGATAACAATAGAATTTTTCCAAGAGCCGTCTACATAACCTCACTAATGTTTAACGACAGTGGTAAACGATCAAACAATATATCTACATTATAGGAATAAACTAAGTCGTGTCAAGTAACTAATCGGTCTCGCATTACCGAATCCCGGAGTCTACCGTGTGTGTATAAATGAAAGTATTTGGGAATTTTAATTGTTAATAGAATATTTTCAGTCGTGATAATGGTTGGATGCACTAAATTAAGGTACATAATTTTTTTTATATATTGAAAATGGAATGTCTTAATACTGGAAAATGTTTTCCCATGGTTCTAAGACAAATTGTCTGTAATTAAAAATTTGGATGTCTATATAAATATAAATTTACATATAACTATGAGTATATAATTGTTCGAGCCAGTAGAATCTTGCGGTTTATCAAGAAAGTTTGCATGACTTTACTGACATATATGTGCTTAAGTTTCTATTGATCAGTAATGGAGTTTTCTAATAAAGGGTGTTTTTTTTAGAGGTATACAACTTTAAAATGAAATAAAATACGTATAAATACGTATAAATAATGTTAATAGCTATGGTTTTGGCGTTATTTAAAAAACAACTGTATGCCATTAGTGTTTAAATATGATTTCCGCCATATGAGCTCCATTCCGGTATATGAGCATAATCGGGAACTCCAATTTTCTACTATTTTATCGAGCATATGGGGCCGTATATCAGCAATTACGAGACGAATGTTGACTTCCAAGTGTTCCAACGTTTATGGTTTATCGGCTTAGACCAGTAACTTTCCATATCCCCAGAGAAAGTAATCCATAGTTGTGAAATCGTGGAGGGCAGTTCACAGCTCCATTACGCGAAATTATGCGCTCACTGAATGTTTCCCGCAATAAATTGATGGTGTCGCGATTTGTGTGGCATATTGCACCATCTTGTTGAAATCACCGCAATACCATTCAACTGAGGAACAAAGAAGTCAGCATTCGTGGCTCTATAGCGCACTCCATTGACGGTGACATTCTGGCCGTCATCATCTTTAAAGAAATTTGGGTCAATGATTCCACCTGCCCATAAAGCACACCAAACAGTGACTATTGATAGTGTAAGAGCGTTTCAATAAATGCTTATGGGTTGTCTCCACTCCAAATTCGACAATTCGGTTTATTAACATAGCCATTCAACCAAAAATGAGCCTTATCGCTGAACAAAATTTTGCGTTGAAAAAGAGCACTAAGCGGAATATTGTTTTCGGCCCATTCACCAAATGTACAGCGCGCATGATAGTCATGAGGTTTCAACTTTTGCACAAGCTGGATCTTGTACGCTCGTAATCCAAGATCTTTCCACAAAATCTTCTACAAAGTGGATAGGCACAGCCCCAATTGTTGTGCACGATGGCGAATAGACTCCTTCGGCAATTATGTCTACTGTAAAATGGACGTAGCGCACGGTAAGTTTGGCAAACTGAACCTTGATTCTCAAAATATATTTGCACAATTTTCAAGCGTTGTTCTAACATAAGTCTATTCATGGTAAAATGGACAAAACATACTGACTACAAATCAACTGTCAAATTTACAGTCATTAGAAATAGTATTTCCAATTTAAAAACCAAATCTCTAAAAAAACACCTGGTCACCTTATTTTAATATTTGTATTCATCACCCTGAAAAGGAAAGTGTGTAATTGCATAATTTTTAAATATTCTAAATAATCATATTTCCAGTCCAGAATGTCTCTCGACTTAAACATTCATATTCCTACTTATAGAACATATATTACACCTTCTGTTGCATACACCTCAATGAAGACCTTTGTATTTTATGTGCAATCTAATAAGCAGGTGTGGATACTTACTGTTGGCAGCTGAATTTTCTTAGTGTATTCAATGATTATTTTAAAAATTGGGATAAGAAAGTTATTTTGGAATAATTCCTGTAATATAAATATATATATATATATATATATATATATATATATATATATATATATATATATATATATATATATATACATATATATTTTAATAAAATTTCACAAAAATTAGTTTCTGCAGTTATATTTAGTCCTTTTATAATTTTTTTTTCTGTTCACATCTTTAGAACTTTTACTTGATTACCCTGAATTCAATCTTTATAGTATTGAAATATTGCTAGTCACTTATAATAATGCCAATGCAATGTTATTTTCAATCCCTTTTAACTCATACATACAAAAAGTAAAAAAGAAGCTGAATTATTATGGACTATTTATAAATTACATTGTCAGTTAAATGGACCTGAATTGATGTGAACGGAGTGTCTCATTTTCGACACTTCGGGGGTATTGGAGTTATTATCAAAGATAGAGTGTTGCGGTTTTCAGTTTAATGTTGGAAGTTTTGGACATCTGCCTTTTGTTTCTTATAAATTGGCCATTGCCTACTGTACAAATAAAGTGAATTATTGAAAATATCAAATTCTGAACTTGTTTTTCGAAAAAAAATAAAAAATATTACATATTTTTGAAAAGCCTAAATTATACTTAATCATTATCTAAAATAATATACATGGTGTCCTGTTTAAAAAATCATAAGTTTGTTTAATATCTCAAAAACTAAACTTTTTATGAAAAAAAAACTGGCTACGCCACTGAACTCTACGTAAAAAACTCTTAAAAAATCATTTTTTACTTTTTTGATAAATTAGCACATAACGGAAATACGAGATGTGCCTAAAAAACGAAGATTTTCAAAATCACCCTGTAGATTAAAAACTAAGAGAACCATGATAAATTTGACACCGGAATCTTTCTTTTCGTTAAAAAGTAGTAAATAAAGTGAAAACCGCAACACTCTATCTTTGATAATAACTAATACCTTCTAAAAGTGTCGAAAATGGGACACCTCGTACTTCAGATGGGCACTACATTAGGTTAAATATAACATATAATTCTACCAGCTGATTAGTGACATATGTCTGACGTCATTTACTGAATAATGACAACTAAGAAAATATAGAGTGCAACTTCATCATTATTTTCTCCCAGCTTATTAATGTGTCCACTGCTGAACGGACGCCTCCCTTGAATGCTTCCATAGCTCTCTACCATGTGCACTTTGTATCCAGTTTGTGTGCATGCGTCGCAAATTATCGGTACATCTTATAGGACGCTTCAATTTCTAAAGGCAGCCTGTCTAGGCTTTCACTCGGCAGTTCACTTAGTCCATCTGTTATCATCCATGTCCGCCCAGGGTGGTAATTCTTTCCATTCTATCTTGTTCTTTTGTTAATATCTGTATTAGAAACCCTTTTTATAAGGGATAGGGGATAATACAGCTTATAATATTCTTATTATATAAAATTTTTATTGCGCTTGCTACAACTAACAGTAAATAAAGTACATATTTCGAAAAAAGTATGAAAAATAGAATTCGATCATTATGGGAAAGTACCGACTGTCATCAATGAACAATAAATAACAAATCGCAGTTTCGATTCGGTTTTTTATAAACAAAAATTATTATTTATTATTATTATCACATAGCTGGAAGGGAAATTATAATTACGCATTCACCGTCTAAAGGCTAGCGCTCCCACCAGCCAATCAGCTGGCGCTACAGTCAGTTGTTCAGAATCGGCGCCGGTAGACGTGCGTTTGTTTCGCCTCCGCAGGTGACTAGTTCCGCGCGAAAACAGTATACAGGTGCTCGTAGCAGTAAGTCCATAGAAGTTGTACGGGGTGTTGAAATCTCTCCGGCATTGTTTTGTTTTTATTATTTTGTTCAACTACAGATGCATAGATATAGAAAGTGGATTGTTTGAATTGTTTTGTATTATAATTTCATTGTTTAATAATGCTAACATTGCAATAATTTTTGCTGTTTTTGGATTATTTAGCAATATTTTTATAGTGGATTATTTTGTTGTGGAATACCGCATAAGCAGAAATGTTATATTTGCCAATGAACTATTGTTTTCTTTTGGAGTAACTTTTGGTTTATAAAAAAACGTTTTACTTAAATGAAACTACTGACATGCGTACAGGGTAATCTAAAACTAAGTGTAAAATACTCTATATACGATGTCTTTTGAAATATGACAAAATAATAAATACAGATGTAGATTATATGACGATTTTGCCCGTGTTTGTAACTGAAAAGACCCATCAAAAATGTGTCCCTTTAATAAATTTTATAAAAAAAAGTTTCAATTAGTGAGGCAACTTCCTTATTTTCGAGGTTAAAACCTATTTTCTACTAGTACGCCATATATTTATTGATTTTATAGATTATTGTTTTTATTCCTATTTATTTTATCTATTATTTATTTCCCAAGTAATTAACAGTTAGTAAACATTGATTATATTGTTCTAACGACTTTATTTTTGCAACCTCAGCTACTTGACGCTACTACGGATACACTTCACAATCACATTGAATAGGATACCTATCGAATGACCACCGGATAGACCGGATATATGCCTTTGTGAATTTTACAACGTTAGTCGAAGTCGCAATGGATGGTAGATATCACTTTAATTGGTTAATATTTGGCTCTTAAATGGGACAAATTTCTATGTAAATTGGCAAACAAATTAAATATTTTCTCTTATTGTAGCAACCTTTAACTAACTGAATATTTAAACACTATAAGTTACTAAAAACTATTTAATTTGAGAGTGAAAAGTGAAATACTGAAAAGAAAATTTATATTTTTTACATATTATAAAAATTGTTCTATTTCAGAATGATAATATTTTAATAGAAATGAAGGTAAAAATATAGAGTATTAATAGTTCTGTTCGCAGGACAATCAGAAACTAGTCAGTACCAGTCAGATTATCCAAAAACAGTTGGCAAAGTGTCATCTAACCGTTTGTGTAAATTCTGGATGGCTCTGACTGGTTTGTCATTTTTCTACGAATAGGCCTATTAAATTATATGAATTCGACGGACATTTCTAACCGTCGAATTTATTATAAATCATATATTTTTTAAAATAATATTCATTATTAACAAAAAGTTATACAGTCAGTGATGAAGCAAAAAATTCAGCATTAAAAATATAGATGAAGTTTTCTGAACATTTATGAAAATAATTATTCGAATTTAGACCAAAACAATCAGTATCAATATTATAACTTTTAACGAGAATAAATATGTATCAAAACATGGTCGATTCTATAGGTTTTTAATAACGACGACATAAAACTATACACGTTTAGAGGAGGAGATCAGTTTTAAAAAAATTTAAGAATTTTTTACTATTTAGTTTTAATGTTAGCTGGCTCTTGAAATGGACTTTTGGCGAAGATCTGCCGGAAATTCAAGGATCGAACGGATAACCAACGAGAGAATTAGAGAGATTATGAGCGTAAAGAAAACTATTCTCCATGAAATCGATCAACGTCAGCTGGTATGGTATGGACATGTGGAGAGAATGACGGACAAACGTCTACCAAAGCAAATCCTAAAATGGACACCAACTGAAAAAAATAAAAAGAGGAAGACCAAAAGTTACCTGGATTAAGGGCATTAACCGAGCCATGTCCGAAGGAAACTTACTTCCAGGGGATTGGGAAGACCGAAAACAATGGAGACTGGGACCCGAAAGGCGTATATATATATATATATATATATATATATATATATATATATATATATATATATATATATATATGTTTTAATGTATATGTAAAGAAATGTCTTGCGGGAGGACCATGAAGTGTCATATATATTAGTTATACAAATGATCGATAGAAGGAAAAATTCTAAATTGTTTAAGAAAGCTTTGAAACATCAGGCCTATGCATTTTTATAATCGGCATCCTTGAGAAGTATCCCGTTGCTTTTAAGTTCATTTCATTATTATAATAATAATAATTATTATTATTCAACAAATTTGCCTTTGTTAAAGATCATAGCAGTATAAAATATATGGAATAAATCATAATAAATGAACATATCAATCAGTTTGGTTGAGAATGTTAAGATAAATAAAAATATCAATTTTAATTATTATTTTACATTTCGTACAAAACCTATTCTAGAGGAAAATTGAACGTGACGTCTAGTTATGACGCTAAACAAAGAATAACAATGATATAAAGTGTAATTAAGATAAGATTGTAATGATACCTGTAGTTCGCTTAATTAGCATATTTTATGTGAGAAAATTCGGTAAAAAGTTAATAATTATTATATATTATAATTAAGTACCCAAACTCTCATTTTAAAAACAATAAGTTGGGGAAATAGCTGAAGTATACGTAAAGTTACCTTATTTTGGTTATGGTTCAACAAAAATTCCAGGATGTCTTTTGCAATTTTGCCAAGTAATGTTTTCAACTTCTCATGATTTTTTGTACCATCAATTTGAGGTTTACAGTTGATTAAGCAAGATTAATAGAACACTGTATCCAAGATGTCATTTGAAGTGTAATTTAATTTCAGTACATCTTTTTCTGCAAAAAAAATATTAATGTACCTAAATTGCACAAGACGTCTTTCATTCCTAAAGAAGGAACCTTATGAATAAAATAGAGATATGGACAGACCTGTAAATTCCCCATTTCGTAATCATATCATTTTAAAGGTACCAGTCTAAAGATTCAGGTCACAAACCACAAAAATATATATTAACTTTGGCAATTTTTTCGATTATTCACCTCAATAAATAGTTCATGTTAGAAGGAACTCTTATTTAATTTTTTTCTTTCTTTAACGATACCTTTATTTTTTTACAAGGAAGTTAGAGGGAATATGGAAAACTACAAAATAGGCTAAATGCCAAAAAAATTATCCTAACATGCAGAAAGAAATTTGATGGTAAATTTGTTATATGAGGTTGGCAATATGAAAACGAGAAAACCAGAGCAGAATTTGCGAAAGTGGCGACCTGCATCCCTGCGTATTCTTTGTGTTCAATGTGGTCGTTTGACATCGTCTTCGACACTTAAAATTCTCTTGATTTTATGTTGTGCCGTACATTAGATAAATTTCGGAATTTATATTTCTGTATATTATCAAGACATTTGTGCAGACCCTTTATTTATAACAATCCATCAATGCATGGTATTGTTTTGAAAATCCCATCAATACATTATTTTCAGTAAATACATTTTTTATATTTTGGTAATCATTTACATTGTGGTAAATCTAAGAAAATGACGTTTTTTGGAAAAAATTCTTTACTTACCCTCTATTTCGAGGTCGTAGAATACGATTTTGGCTTTGGTTTTTCACTATTTTTCCTCAGTTTCCCGGAAAACTAAAAAACGCCAAGCGTCACTTCACCAAGCACTTTTAATTCTGAAGAAAACACCTAACTTACATATTTATTTTCAATGGTACTAGTTAAAATATTAAGTATGTAATATATTTCAACTGTTTTTGCACAAAGTTTAATGAATAAATTTAGAAAAACTTGTATTTTCAACGAAAAGCCAAAAATACGTTCGACCATCGACCTTCAAATTCGCGAAAATGACTAATATTCGTTTGACAAATTGCCAGATGTAAAATACTTTTGTGGTATAAACTAAAATTTGTCCACCTCAGTCAATAATATAGTTCAATTTTTATAATGTTTTATACAGTCTTAGGGAAAAATGAATCTTAACCACCCAAAAGTTTGGGTTAGTTCAAGTCTAGCTTAGTTTTGGTTAGTTTGATAAACTAAATCTAACCTGAACTAACCTAGATTTATTAATTAAAAATGTAATTGTCTAGCAGAGACCACATAAAAGCGGGACAATGTTTGAAAGAAAAGAATATATGTGAATTTCATATAAATCGTATTGGTAATCTGGCAACAGCGCTTTTCGGGTTTAAGGAACGCATCACACCAATATAATAAGACATGGCGGAAGCCATTTTGTTTTGATTTGTTTTTTGATAAATTTCTTGATATTTTCAATAAAAATGTGCAAATTTATGAATTTTTATATAATACAGAGGCTTGTATCAGTGTGGAATTTGTGGTTGTAACAAAATTTTAACGCTTTAGTACAAAAAATTGAACTTAAAGTGAAAAGTGTTTTTCAATGTTTTCCGCAAAACTGAGGAAAAATTATGGAATCGTATTCTACGACCTCGAAATAGAGGGAAGTACTAAAATTTTTTCGAAAAAACGTTGTTTTCATAGATTTTCCCTAATGCAAATTTTTATCCAGAGAATTAAATTTATTTTATGTCGGTATTTATTTTATTAATCATTTAATAGTGAACTTTAAATTGTAATTTTTCCAATATAATAACGTAATAAAAGGTTGCTTAAGTCCAGTGCTGTCCCCTGACCTGCGCAAGTACAGTATAGCCTCTTTAAGGGTGGTACAGCTCTACATGCCGGATCGAATTTATTTTAGGGTATTCCCCTTCTTTTTACCTCGTCCAACTTCCTTGTTTTTTTAGTAACGCTTTTTAATTTCTAATTTGAGATTTAGTTAGATTCAATCACAAATACAGTTTTTATACTTTGATAGGTTTGATTGATTGCTTAATTTTAATCTTACTCACATAGATAATTAGAGAGCTTCTAGGCTTATTGTACCTTCTGTTGTAAGTTGGCTCTAGTAAAACGGTGTATTTATTGTCTTTGTTAACGGCATCAGCCTCCTCATTAGATTTTTTTAGTAGCCCATTTTCCGAGGGTTATTATCTGCATGGAATTTTATTCTCAAGTACGTGAGTGCGGGGCACCCAAAAATAACGTGTGAAGCCACTTCTTTGGCCCTTTTGAAACAGCCTACAGCGTGGGCTCTTCTCTATAGATTCCCAGAGTATACAGTGCTGTTCGGTTAAAAGACCCATTACGCATTGCTTTGGATGAAAAATCCAGCGTTATTCTATTGTATTTTTACCTCGGAATGTGTGATCAGTACGACCCTTGTTGCTTTTCAATATTCAATTTACTCGTTCGAAAATTATTATTTCCGGTTATACCGAAAATTGGCCCGGTTTTAAAAATAAGAACTGGGCTGGCGACTAGCAAGATTTTTGCTTTAAGATGGGTTAAGAGTTTTGACAATGCTATCTATCAACGTCTATAAATTGCATTTTACCGATTCCTATATATATATATATATATATATATATATATATATATATATATATATATATATATATATATATATATGTTTATACGGCTTTCACGGATTCCTCCGTGTGAGATGCATTAGCAGTGGTTATATCCACATTATGCTGTTGTAGTGTTGAAATCACATTCAGCAAACGTACAACTATATGCAACTCCGTATGTAAATGAAATAGAATGCGAAACAGTGAATGCAAACTTCGCTCCATCATATCCTTTCTGTGTTAGAGGTTGCACAGTTAGAATAAATTGTAATAAAATACAATTCATCCTATTTCACCACCATCGAGATGGTGGCCTACCTGTACCACCATACCGAGAAGAAAGTCAAAGCTTACCCTCCCCGCCACAGTGATACGGCAGAGATACATGTTTCGTCTCTCACTAGACTCATGAGTCAGTGAGAGACGAAACATGTATCTCTGCCGTATCACTGTGGCGGGGAGGGTAAGCTTTGACTTTCTTCTCGGTATGGTGGTACAGGTAGGCCACCATCTCGATGGTGGTGAAATAGGATGAATTGTATTTTATTACAATTTATTCTAACTGTGCAACCTCTAACACAGAAAGGATATGATGGAGCGAAGTTTGCATTCACTGTTTCGCATTCTATTTCATATATATATATATATATATATATATATATATATATATATATATATATATATATATATATATATATATATATATATATATATCTGAAAAACTATTGAATTTAAACAATGTTTCATATCAAAAGTATCTATATACAAAAAAAATTTAATAGAGGACTCAAAAATGCAATAAAATACAAAACATTTCATTTAGTTTACGAAGGTGGTTTTATCGTACACTATATCTATAATATCTATACATGTATTTAATTTATATATAATAAAAATTAAACAATAAATTTTAAATTAATTTAATGTCTTATTATATTTTTAGCCTATTTTGTAACGGTTTCTATTCTAATTGTTTAGGAATTTGAAAGTTAAGATATTTCTTAATTTGCTTAAAAGAATGAAAGCTACAAATTAATATTATTTAAAATCGTCATATCAATGGCCTTAATAACTTGGGCAAAATTAATTTTACTAATTAGTAAAAATTGAAAATTTTCTAGTTCTTTAATTGATGATTACTCTAATTTAATCAATATTCGATGACCCGATCCTAATATAAAAGAGAAATTTGCCTTTTAATAACAGATTAATTAGAAGTTAAGACAGTGACATAGTTTTATTTTTTAACAACCGTTCGTTTCCAGACTGCATGGTTCTATTGACATAAAACTATTCGTGTAGGCACAAAAAAATTGATTATATTGCAAGTTCAATATCATTAATATTTTGCCTTTAAAATGTAAAGTAAGTCAGTTGTATAAAAAATAGAATAATATGTTAGCCCGATTTTATATTTAACTAAATTTTTGCCATCGACTTCGCGTTGAAATCAATGAAAAACTCTTTTGTATACAGAATCTTTTTAAAGCTTTCTTCAAATATTCACCAAGTTAGGAGTAGAATTTAAATATTCTCTGAAGTGGGTGTTAGCTGGAGTCTATTTACTAATTTTCGTGTCTTTAAATTAAAATAAAGGGTTTCTATGAAAAAAAAAATGATAGTAAATCTTCCGTTATGTAGAATGGAGTAGAATTTTCGAAAAATGTTAAAGTAATGTATGTTTCTGAGATATAGATGTCTTAAAAAATTACCATCATTTTTAATCGCCGAAAATTTGAATTTCGAAAAATGCTGCAACATGTTATTCTTTATTTTCAGAAGAGGGAGCAGCTTAGTCCTGTAAGGTCTTCAGTTTCTTAGATATCCATGTTTCTACCAAAAAAAAATTCACTCTCCAAATCGGAATTTTGAAAAATGATACATTTCTTTATTCGCCGAGAAGGCCTTATTTGAAAATTTCCACTTCTATGTTTTCAGTATCTCAAATGTTTACATATTTACAAAAATAGTCAGCAGATGTGTAAGTATCTATTATCGGTTAGAACTCTCTCACCTTTATAGCTTGTGAGGTTCACTTTGAAACGAGTATTTAATTGTTTGTCACGAACATTCAGCGTACTAAATTTCAAGCTTTCCTAAAACATGTCCGATTTTAATATCTTGTTTTAGGGTTAACATTTTTAAAAACACTGACTCATGTATTAATATATTTATTATGGAAAGTCTACATACTAAATTAAAGGTTTCTAGTATAAATAATTCCTGATATGTGGAAGTTCCTTAGAAACATCACCTACTTAAAAATATCTGTTTAGGGTTTAAATTTTGACAAATGTTGATATATGTTTATTTATTTGAAATAGAAAGACTAGATACAAATTTTCAACCCTCTACAACTGAAGGTTTCTGGTATATGAATATTCCTTTGGAGGTGGAATTTCGAACAATATTCTTTTAGTAGAGATTTACCCTATAAAAACTATATGTTCACAAAATTTCTAGTTCGTTGGTCTCCACTGAGCGATGCTGAATTTAAAAACACATTGAATTTGTCTCTAGTAACTAATGCAATTTCTTATTGCGCATCTATCATATCTCAGACTAAAAATTAAAATTTTCCGTTAATATTCTATAGAGTTTGGAGCCGAATTGAAGGGGAATATAAATCTTTTAATTTTTTTTTCCATATGAAATAATAAACTTTTTAAATACATTTTACTAATTATCAGTACATAAAAATATGATTTAAAAGAGATGGTTATATATGGAGCTGGAACAGAATGGTGAGATCCATGACTTCTACCAACAGACTACACAGCCCCATTTCTAAAATCTAACCATCCTCTCGAAGTACCTTTGCTAAACACAGAGAATCTGAAGGAAGAGAAAAATTTTCTAAATGATAGATCTTGGTGGTTTACAAACGGATCTACATAGGACCAAAGAGCTGAGGCTAAAGTGTTCGATAAAAGCACACAAATTAGAGAATGTTACTCCCTCGGGTAACATGCAATGGTCTTTCAAGCAGAAATGTATGCCCCTCTACTGTGTCACTATCTCTATGTGGAAACATAACAGGTCCAGTATTATTATTTCACGACCGATGTCGTTGAAAGCATGATAATAAATAGTTGCACCATCAAACTCGTTTTCAAGGAAACGAAAATCACACCAGATGAGGTCCGCAGTCGAAATGGACGAATAGATGGAACTAAGATTGTTTCTTGAAAGTAAGTTCATTTAATGCTGGAGGGACAACACCAAGGAACCCATCATCACCTTCCCAGTCGGCATCTCTGAATATACGCCTCTTAGATCTGTCGCCATTCATTTCTCTTACTTATTCAACTCACCCATTGTGTATCTGCTGCTTGCTGAATCTCATCTTTCTACCCCGTTCTTGGTCTCTCTAGATTCATCCTTATTGTTCTAGACCCCCCATTCAGCTATTTTTCTGATCTATTTGTTGTCTTAATTCTCATAAGACAACCGGTCCATTTCGGTTTTAACCTTACTCGCTGTTCTACGATGTCTGCTAGCCTTGTTTTTGACGGATCTGCTCGTTGGTTTTCCTCCCTTGTAGGGATATTCCTTTTCATATTGTGCTATCGTATTCATCCGAGTTGTATTCTTCTGTTCACCTCGGTCAGTTGACTCTCCTAATCGGCAAATATTTTTTGTCCTAAGTATATATAATCATTTTATAATTTTAATTTCGTTGTTGTTGCCTAGCCTGAGTTAACTTACATCATAAGTTGTAAGTAGAGGTTCTCGTAGTACCTTTTTATGTACTCGAGGATATCTTTTCTAATTTTGATTTGATTTCCATGTTCATCTTATAGTGTTGTTATTGCAGACTTCCCTATCGATATCTTTTTCCGGAATATTTTTGGTTCCTTGTTATTTTCAGTGAACTTTCCTAATATATTTTCTTTGTGTTTTGCCTTTTAATATGTTAATTTCCTTCCATTCTTCGCCTGTCATGCCTTCTTGTGTTTATTTTTTTTCCGAAATTAATTGTTTAATTTTCTTTGATATTTTACTGTTTATGGCTGCATTTTTTTTGTTCGGTATAATTTATTCAATAGCTTCCCATAAGTTTTGTGTCGTCTAATTATTAAATTGTTTTAAGTTTTCTGTCTTATTTAAGATTTTTTCTTCTAAATTTGCTTTATATTGTTTGTCTTTGTTGAATGTAATTTATATTTGTTCTTTTATCTTCTATTAATTTAAACTGTCGTCTTACGAATCTATGATCACCATCGTATATTCTATTTAATACTGTAACATCTTTGATTATATTTCTTTTATTTGTTATAATGAGGAAACGCATAACTGGACTACTGATAGAACATTATCACTGATAAACTGAGGACATTTAGATTTACAAAAACGTTCGGGTCTAGGTGAGATGTAAAGGACCCAATGAGGCCTAAACGTTGAAGATCAAGGCTTATCGTTGCTATTCATTCATTCTAGACAGTGATAAAAGAACTTTCTAATTTATTTCCATTTGGCACTAATTTTTAATAAAAAAAAATTAAAATTATTCGTCGCGTTTAATTTTTGCCTTAAAAACGGTAAAACAGTTTTGATCATTCAAATAAAACGTGTTTTATTATCTTTTAAGGAAATTTATGTACCTGATTGGCTAATAATTGGGAATTTCAAATTTTTTATTATGTTGTCACACCCTGCTGCTATTAGGATTTGTATTTACTAGGAATTGATTATTTTTATTAAGGCTGAGTAATGGTGAAAACATTTCAACAAAAATAAAGTTATCTCTACGCAATTATTTTTACAGATAACATTTATTAAAACAATAAATTTGGCATGATAATCCCTAGTTTTAGTTTTTACCAAGAAGACAGGAAATTAGGACACATAAAAAGTAAGTAGATAATAGCTTTTGTTCATGATCAAGATTTCTAGGAGTAGGGTTGGGTATATTTTAAGGGCTTATATAGGAAATCTATAACTCCGGACAATTTCACAATTTTTATAGAGATTTTACTAGATAATTAGTTGTTCTTAAGATTAGATTTCAATGAATATGCTTAATATATTCTAAGGGCTGAATTTTCAACAGATGATATCAGACATACATATAATAATGATCAACTATTAGAGACTACATTTTTTGGTATGGTGTGGCATCACAGGACTTTAAATGGATGACTATATCACTCAACCTTTTGTATTCATTCCAGCCTTGACTAATATCTAGGCGTGAAAATTCCAGATAATTTCGAAGAAAAGCTTTCAGACGTGCTTGTATGTTCATTGTTTTTTATATAGATAATTTTGTATTATCAGTGCTATCAGAATTAGTTTATCGTTGTAATAATATTTTTTTGAATTGTTCATTGCAACTACCGCCTATTACTTATCAAAGTGAAGGAGCTTTACTGGATTTTGACTATTTCTTTATTACCCATTGTTATATTAAATAAAATACCCAAAATGCGAGTAATTTGTACATTTCTTTTTTCTTTGTAGTCTTACCATGACTAGAGCCATAATGAAATTCCACAATGGAAGACGATACACAAAATAACTTTGTTTCCACTAGAAGATAAATGAATGCTCGGTCACACTACAAAACAGTCGTAATATCTTAGCCATTAAGTTATAGAGAACTCGGCAAGCAATCCCTTTGACGATAACAACAAATTATAAATCACAATTAATACATTTTGTTTTTTATCTCAGCAGAACAACAAAGTATGTTGAAAACAAAGATAATCAGCTGACTTCTAATGTTATTTTTTATGTTACTTTTGTGTACTTTATTCTAATAGTGTAAATAACACAGAAATAACAAATGTATATAGATAGTTCAGACGTTCTAACATGCTGTTCTGCTCACTGATTTTTTACATAGATAATTTTATATGATCAGTATATCAGAATCAGTTTACCGTTTTGTTTTAATAATAATTTTTTGAATTGTTCAGTGGAACTATCGTTATATAAGTTGTAAGTATGTACGAGCATTGTTGAGCTTTGATTGTTTCTTTATTACTGACTGCAACATTAAGTAAATTCCCGAAAGTAAACCACGCGAGCAATTTGTATATTTTTTCTTTCGTTCTCAATCGAGTCTTACCAGGGGCGGAATCATTATAAAATGCCATAATGAGACTTACCTCGAAATATACGTGTAATTGCAATAATCATAACATCACGAGACACTTTTCGTCTGGTGTTTCATCTACAAATTTGTCGATCTGATCATGTTTTAAAGCTTTTTTTTTCAAACGGTATCCCATTTTTTCAGAGTAGATGTATTTCAGGAAGTAAATTGCAAAAATACACACAAAATTAAAATATATATAATTTATAGCTAGGTTGTCAATGTTTTATTTGTCATTTTCCCTCCTTTACTGTTCATATTATTTTTTTTTTTTGCTAAAATCATAGAAATCACTCTTTTTCTACTTTGAAAACATTTTTACTCTGATTCACTGACCTAGTCTAAATTTAAAACTGGCATAAATTGACAGTAAAGGGTTTAAACTGACAAGGACAACAATAAATCTAGCAACTTTTAAACCATACCAACAAAATATACATATTACTACACTGGCAAAAATGGAGAATCTCTGAGATGTTATTTTGAATTTTCTTATTTTATATATAAGATAAATTATAACAATATGATAAAGAAAACAAAAAACCCAACTAGAAGTTTTAAGTTCCAGTCAATTAGATCGGGTTTAAAAGTTAAATCTTTTTAGTGAACCAGACTTTAAAAATTTCAGAAAATCTTTGTTACTGTTTTGAACATTCGGGACCATTATTTATGACAATTTTAAAGTTTCTGTCTGTTTACAGAACTGCTTTTAGCGCTCTTTTATCCAAACTTAAATTCTATTTAATAACAATTGAAGTAAATGGCACTGAAACTTTTGTGCGATGGCGGTTAACATCTCGAATTCTTTGCTTCAGACTTGAAAAGCAATAAGCATCTAAATAACAATCAATACCATGCCAAGAACATACAACTTTGACGGACCCTACACCAGTCAGTTTAACTGGAAGGTGAGGTGAGACCGAACAGTGAGTCAGCCAGGAAACCTCGTCTGGTACACGGACGGATCCAAAACTGACCATGGTACAGACGCCGAAATACACGGTGATACACCCAGACTCGATATGAGTGTAGCACTGGGGAAGCATACCATAGTATTTTAGGCAAAAATTCCCACTATTATTTATGTCTTCGGGAGAACTTGAGAGGGAGGTATAGGGACCGGACTGTTCTCATCTTCTATGACAGTCAGGCAGCGCTGAAGGCTCTAGCATGGTACCAAATAACATCAAAACAGGCCTGTGACTGTCTTCAAAACCTTATCGTTGTGGCAAAACACAACAGGGTCACCCTTGCATAAGTATCAGGGTACAAGGGTGTCTCGGGCAACGGAAAAGCGGACCAACTTGCAAAACAAGGGTCTGCTACTCCATTTATTGGACCAGAGCCAGCATTTGGTATTACCAAGGCTGCTATTCGTGGGTGGCTGTCCTGTTGGTTAAATCAACAACACCAGACTTACTGGAACCACCTTGTGGGTTATAGGCACAGGAAGCTATTGCTGAGCAGACCATCCGACAAACTAAGCCGTGCAATTCTATGTTTAAGCAGACAACAAATGATGTCGGTGACAGGACTTATAACTCGCCACTGCAGTTTGAGAAAACACCTCCATACAATGGGCATCTTCAACGAAGAACCAATATGTAGACTATGTGATGAAGAGGATGAGACGGCCTCACACATCATCTTCGAGTGTGAAGCTTTGGTCTATTGGAGACACCATCAGGGATCAATCTATCCGGAAGGGTTATACCCAGAAAACAAACTAGTGAGCAGGCTGTTAAACTTGATCAAGGCAATCAACCTGTTCGCCTAGAACGGATATGGCAGGCAATATAATAAATCTGAAGGCTGCAGTGTAAGGACTTTTCAACCCTAGCCTGCTATGTCATAATCAATCAATCAATGAGAAGTGAAAGAGGGGCGATGATTTTTCCAAAAAGATAAATATAACAGATAAAAATGAAAAATGATCACCGCCTATATATATATATATATATATATATATATATATATATATATATATATATATATATATATATATATATATATATATAAAGAAGGAATATCTAAAAAATTAAAACTTTCCGCGAAACTTGGTTTCTATTTTCGCGATTTACG
The DNA here is from genome assembly GCA_034092305.1 of Diaprepes abbreviatus. Lineage (NCBI taxonomy): Eukaryota > Metazoa > Arthropoda > Insecta > Coleoptera > Curculionidae > Diaprepes > Diaprepes abbreviatus. Next base: position 39,645,780 of record JASJET010000103.1, on the reverse strand, counting down.
CCTCAAATTATATGCATGCTGACAAAAAGATTTTGGCGAGATGTAGTGCAATTTTATTACCATCGTTTCATATAGAATATTGTTAAAACGAATTTTAAGGCTTAGGTAAAAATTGTGTTTGCTCTCTTTCTCAATTTGAAATGCAATGCGATCAACTATTTATTGTGAAACTAAAATTAGGGTTAGACTTCTTAGAGATCACCAAAATCTTCGGCTAGCAGGAAGCCACGTAAACCTACTAGTTATTTTAGTGTACTACATCTCAAAAATCATATTTTCTACCAATATCATTTTATTATCTCTTAAAAGGTCACCCTATACATTCTTTTAGATAACAATATATGAATAATATACGGTATGCAGGCTCAAATAACCGCAATACACCTGCTGTATATTGGTTTGTAAATACGCCTTCTGAAAGTAACGTTAACTCCGCTCATTTAATACCGGAGCCATAACTGTTCATGTTTTAATTTTCATACATTTTATGCAAACATTTAAATAATAATGTACTTTAACGACTTTGTACAGTACCAGTATTTAATAAATTATAGAAATTTAAATATTTTATCAACAAGTCGGTCTATAATAAATATCCAAGGACATTATTTAAGGTCATAATGAAACCTACTACGTAAATTCTCCAAATACGCACTTGTGTCTATTACAACCGGAAACGAACTCATGAACTTGGGAGAACGTTCTTTCAAGTTCGAGAATCGGGGTCCAACGTAGCATTTTCTATCTGCTCAGTTAATTTTTTCTAGGCATTCCGATATCAGCGTTGACTGAGCAAGAAAAGTTGATTTTCACCAAGAGCTACCTATGTTGAGTGAAATTAAAACAATGCGGTTACATCGGAACGGATTACGAACGCTACGGTCATAAAAATGACTACTGGTCCATTGACGATTATTAATGTTTTTTCAAGCTCTAGTAACCCTTATAGTTTTGTCATATCCGTCTGTATATCACACACAGCCTTGTAACTTCGTCATTATTCTATCGTTGGCGGTGGAATTTTGCAGTAACGTACTTGTAATTAACTCAAAAACAGGAGTGAGGCGGATATATATATATATATATATATATATATATATATATATATATATATATATATATATATATATAAGAAAGATACTTCCCTGTTGGATAGGTTATAGTTGAATAGATTTTCAAAAATGCAAATAAATATGTCATATAACATTTTTGTTTACGCCCATCATTCGCGAAATATTAGCCGTCAAAATTGCTTATAATGTGTCCCCCTCTCCGATATTCCAATTATGGATTTTATAAAGATAATGTTACGGTTAAGTTACGTTCATTAATCTATGAGGTATACAAAGAAATATATAAAATTTAGTCCTCGATGTTTCAAAATGCTTTTCGATAAAAATTCTATCATTTACGAGGAACTTGTCTAGGCACGTGATTTTTATTAACCCATAGACATACAGCGAAATTACCGAAGAAACGTGAACAATTACTAAGAAGGCCACTTAGACACGCATTTTGTCCGCTTTTCTTTGTAGTTTTAACAAGTTCTCGTTAATACTGAAGAATGTTTTCGTGTGGGAGAAATTTAGAACGCGTCAATTTCACCGTCCTTATTCAGAATCCTAAATTAGAGGGAGAATGATTTCCGATCACGCCAAAACTCCTGAAATTTATCATAGCACTGCTCTTTCTAAGCACGTAATTATAGATTTTATCCTAGCCGTTGTGGCTTGTTGTATAAATGTAAAAAAAAGAAAATGGAAGTACTGTTTGAAAGGCACCGTATAAATATTATATTTAATATTAATGTTAAAATAATCTTTATTATTTTGATTCCATAAGTATGGCATATCTTTATCAAGATCGCGAACTTATTCAACTTCCTTTTCTTTACTTGCTATTTTCACATGGAACCAGCTAATTGGGTCAGCTCGCGTCGTTCGCCACAAGTCAACTAAATATCCTAAATGATATTATACTATCCTAAATAATTTCCTAATGACCATCCTAACTGGGTATGGAAAATCGCCTGACGGTTCTAATTCATTTTTTAACTGTCCTAAATGCTATTTCACCACACTGATTTTAATTCCTAACTCAGTCAGGATGACTAATTATGAGACGGTCCAATAGGCCCTTAATTCTTAACGATCAGGTAGTCTTATGTGGATCAATATTTTTATGTTTTTTTATTGATGTTAGAGACACCCTAATAAAGTTAATTACAACGTGATCCTGTAAGTCTGGATACGAGGGAAGTCCCAGAATTAATTGGCCTGACAAAGAAAACACAAAATATTTGGTGAAAATTTAATTTTTTCTCAACATAGTCTAGCTCGATACACTTTTCCTAGCTCCGATACCTTGTTTATAGTAAGAAACGTCGAGCTCCTCAAAATAGCCATTTCTTCAAGTTTGGGAAGAGGAAATAGTCTGGGGGTGCTAAATCTGGCGAATAGGGTTCATGAGGAAGTAATTTGTACTTTAAATCATTGATTTTGGCCACTGCAATAATGGATGTGTGAAGAGGCGCATTGTTGTGATGGAACCATACTTTCTTTTTCACCAAATGCAGCCTTTTTTCCCTAATTTCATCACTCAAATGCTGCAATAAGTTCGCATAATACTCGCCGTTGATGGTTTTTTCCTTTTTCAAGATAATCAATAAAAATTATACCATCCGCATCCTAAAAAACTGAAGCCATGACCTTGCCTGCAGATGGAACCGTCTTTTTGGCTTCTTTGGAGCAGATTCTCCCTTTTCAGTCCATTGTTTTGACTGTTCCTTCATCTCGAGTGTCTAGTAATGGACCCATGTTTCATCCATAGTTATGAATCGACGCAAAAACTCGTCTTTGTTGTGGCGAAACGTGGCCAAACACTCGATTGAAACACCACCCATCTTGCACACATCTTTCTCATGTCCAAATGTTCAGTCAATATGCGATGTACAGCACTTTTTGAAATGCCTATCATTTCTGCTAACTCGTGCACTTCTAGTCGACGGTCATCCAATACCATTTTGTGGATTTTTTCATCATTTCCGGAATAGTCACCTCATTTGGTCGACCACTGCGATGTTCGTCTTCGCAGCTCGTACGGTCTCGATTAAACTCTGTCACCCGATACATCACTGTTAAAAACGAAGATGCAGACTCCCTCAAAGTGGATTCTAGCTCAGGTTTGATATTGGTTGCACTAAGTCCTTTCAAATGAAAGTATTAAATCACATACCGATGACCACTTTTTTCTATGTTGACAAATTCACTGAGAGCGTTCACTATTGATGGCTGTCAAACAACTAATAAACAACGTAACGTCTTTAAACTTAAAACCTGATATTTCTAAGGTTGGTACTATCTAACACAGCCATTATATTTTAACAACTACCGCCGTTTATGTGTCAGGTCGGTTAATTCTGGGACTGCCCTCGTATAATGCGTGAAGTTCTTAATCAAGATACATTTAAAACTTTTCATTGTCATCAACTGGATTGGTTTTATTTTTTTTTTTATATGAAATCTTAAGGGTATACGAGTTAACGCACTTTTTTGGCATTTTTATTAAATCAATTAACACAGAAACTAACAGGCTTTTATTTAATCTTTAAAATTCCTAAATTTAAAGTCTAGTATTATAAATATTTTTTTACTTTATTTGAAATTCAACGAAAAGCTGGTTATCACATAACGTGTTTAACACGATGTTTTATATTGTTTAAAAAATCGTGCTTGAATTAGACAACTTTTTCTCATGACCTTACAGCAATTATTTTGCATAGGACTTTCATATTTTGTTCTTGTCTTATTTACTAAACGTATTAACTTGTTTAATATATTTTTTTATTATAATGTAAGCAAAACATTTTCTACCAAGTAAATTTATTTTCAAAAAAGTGAAAACTAAGAATTAGAAAATTTGTATGTTTTGCCGTTTTTATTTTGATTTTGGACCCTTGTGAATTTTAATTAGGCAATCTAGGTAATATTTATTATTTCGTTTATTCTGAAATACAGTTATTTTATTAAAGTAATTCATAAAATCACTTATTTATTTTATCAAAGAATGCAAGAAACGTGACCTAGCTCACATTAATTAAATAAATCAATAGAGTCAATCTATTGAAAGGCTCTAAAATTTTTACATATTTTTGAAAAATAAATTTAGATAAATTAAATCACTTAAACACTTTGTATTAGGATTAGGAAATTAAATTAAAAAAGAACATACTTATAGGCCTATTAGACCATCCGATATTCAAGAATCTTAACTGAGTTAGGCACTGAATTCGGGGTGGTTTGGTAAGTTTTATTTAGGACCGCATGAAACCTAATTAGAATATTGTCTTGGTGGCGAAAATAGAGAACCAAGAGAAGGAAGTTTTAATAGAAAAGAAATACAATCTGCCAAAATATATTGTCGAATTAGCTAGGCACTGCCTTGATAACACATATTTTACTTATTAGGGCCAGCGATATAAACAAGTCGAGGGAGCCCGTATGGGATCGCTGCTATTTCCTGTACTCGCTAATTTATTTATGAAAGACTTCGAATCAAAACTTTTGGAGACGGCCTCACACAAACCAAGACTGTGGCTGCATTATGTAGATGACACATTCGTTATCTGGCAACATGGGGAAGAGAATCTCACAAATTTCCTAAATCACATAAACAGTATACACCCAAAAATCAAATTCACCGTGGAAACAGAACAGAAAAGATCGCAGTTCCTTACAGATCAAGAAAATTACCACAAAGAATTGAACACACTGCTAGACGCCCTAACAAAAAATGGTTATAAAAAAAGAACATGTAGACAAGATTTTATAAAATTTTTATAAAAAAATTGAACCGACTTCTAAAAGTGTACTAAAAAGTGAAAAATAACTTGAAATTTTTATATGAAATTGAAATTTTTGAAGTCGGCGCCATATTAATACCTGACACAACGTGATTCGCATAAACAGATTAAAAATACTTTATTTGTAATTCCTTTCTTACCATAATTTGTATATATTAATAGTTATTTATTCCATTTAGAAGTAATTTGGCGCCGACTTCAAAAATTTCAATTTCATATAAAAATTTCAAGTTATTTTTCACTTTTTAGTACACTTTTAGAAGTCGGTTCAATTTTTTTATAAAAATTTTATTTTTCAATTTTTAGTTTTCAATTCATTATGATATTTATCAATTATTTAAACTGCTAATTGAGATTAGTGTACCTCGCAATGACTCCAAGGTGGTAAAAAAATTTACCCATAATTATAAATCACTCTAAAATGAACCACTAAAAATTCTTTGATTCTTAGAGTTCTCCAAATACCAATGAAATTGTGTCAAACGAATATTTAGTCTGTCATAGTAAATCCACTATTTTAAATTTCAAATTAATTTTAGATTAGTAATATAGGCCCCAAAACCATCCAATATAGATATTTATAGAAAATAAATTAATTTTTATCCACCATATTGGATACGCCATATTGAATTTTTTTTAAATAATTTCAGATTCGTCATGTGTGACCCCGAAAACTCTCCCGTACCAATTTTGGCGAAAATCGGACAAAATTGATTTTTTTGTCCGCCGTATTGGATCCGCCATATTGAATTTTTTGAAAATAATTTCAGATTCTTTATGTGAGGCCCCGAAAACTTCCCCATACCAATTTTGGAGAAAATCGGACAAAATTGATTTTTTCGTCCGCCATATTGAATCCGCCATGCTGGATTTTTTTAAAAAATTATCTTAGATTTGTCATATGCGACCCCGAAAATTCCTTCGTACCAATTTTGGAGAAAATCGGACAAAACCGATTTGTTTGTCGGCCATATTGGATCCGCAAAATTGAATTTTTTAAAAATTATTTTAGATTCGTCGTATACTACCTCGAAAACTCCCCTGTACCAATTTTGAAGAAAATCGGACAAAATTGATTTTTGTCGGCCATATTGGATCCGCCATATTGATTTTTTTAAAATTATTTTAGATTCGTCATATACAACTCCGAAAACTCCACCGTACCAATTTTGGAGAAAATCGGATATAATTGATTTTTTCGTCCGCCATATTGGATCCGCCATATTGAATTTTTTAAAAATTATTTTAGATTCGTCATATGCGACCCCGAAAACTCCCCTCTACCGATTTTGGAGGAACTCGGACAATATTGATTTTTTTGTCGGCCATATTGGATCCGTCATATTGAATTTAAAAAAAATAATTTCAGATTCATTGGGTACAACCCCGAAAATTCCTTCATACCAATTTTGGAGAAAATCGGACAAAATTAATTTTTTTGGCCGCCATATTGTAAGCGCCATCTTGGATTTTACTGCACCAATTTCATCTAAAAAAATATGGGACCACCGCAGCAACTTCCTTTACATAATGTAAAAAATTTCATTCAAATCGGTGCCGCCGTTCCGGAGTAATCGGTGTACATACATAAAAAAAAAAAAAAAATACATAGTCGACGAATTGAGAACCTCCTTCTTTTAGAAGTCGGTTAAAAAAGCAAACGCTTGGCCCCAAAAAATCGCGAGAACCAAGAAAAGAGCTCCAAGGCTTTAGTTTCTAATGTCAGAGGCACTACAGACAAAATCGCAAAAATTCTCAAGACACAACATTCAAACCATTTTCATCACAAACCGTAAAGTAAAGGAGCTCCTGCCAACACCTAAAGAAAAAATCCCTCTCGAAAAGTAAGGAGTGTACGAAATTCCATGCGGAAAATGCAGTTCATCTTACGTAGGCCAAACCAACCGTAAAATAAGCACCAGAAGAGACGAACATATAAACGTTGTCAAGCAAAAAAAATTTCTTCTGCACTGACCCAACACTTATTAAACACAGGACATAAGATAAATTTCTCAGGAACAAAAATGCTATCGAGATGAGAAAACCTATCCATAAGAGTTAGCAGAGATGATAGCCAGTGATTGTCTATAACTTGGAAAAACCTTCTTACGAAACACCAACCAGTAGTAGGTAGTAAAGAAACGGATCACAACTCGGCAACAAGACATCAAGCACAGGATTCGCAACCTGGTTAGCCAAAACCAACCAGCCAATGAACGAGCTCTACGTAAACAGGGAACCGACAGCACGCGAGTCGAAAGCGTCAGTTCACCCCCAGACACCATGCAGTGAGCTTTGAAAATGTTGAAAGAGATTTCACCGAAACGTCATATGTCTTATAGTCCTGAGGACTCAGCACACACGAGATACTACTCGAAAATCTTATATATATATATATATATATATATATATATATATATATATATATATATATATACATATATGTATATATATATATATATATATATATATATATATATATATATATATATATATTTAAATTATAAATATTATTCCAACTAAAATATTAAATACGATTGCTTTAGGGTACTGTTCGCCCAACACTTATTTTTTTCATAGAACTAGCAACATCACTCAATAAGTTCCCAGTCTGACCCATAGGTAGCACCTCTGTTGACATTTCATGTGATTTCTGGATACTGCTTACCTGCTAAAGATACGTGTCAAAGTTTTGTGCCATTTCGACCATTAGTTTACAAGTGACAGTGGTTTTAGTGAAACAACTTTTGTTATTTTCAAAACAATGGATAAAAAAGAATTTCATGTGTTGATCAAACATTATTTATTGAAGGGAAAAAATACTGTTGAATTCAAACAGTGGCTGATAAACATTATGGATACTCTGCACCAGGAAAATCAACCATTATTGACTGGTATGCTGCATATAAACGCACTAACACTGATGATGCTGAACACTCTGGTCGCCCAAAAACAGTGGTTGTTCCAGAAAGCATAAAAAAGTCCACAAAATAGTATTGGCTGATCGTAAAGTGAAGTTGCGTGAAATAACTGACAGCTTAAAGATATCAGACGGTAGTGTGTTTACAATTTTACACGAAAATTTAAGCCTGCGTAAGTTGTTTTCGAAGTGGGTACCGCGTGAGCTCACACCGGACCAAAAACAACAGCGCGTTGACGATTCACAGCGCGGTTCGGAGCTGTTCAAGCGAGATAAAAAGGATGTCTCGCATCGTTACGAATGAAACATGGATCCACTACTACACACCTGAATCAAAAAGATCGTCAGCTGAATGGACCCTGGCATTATTGGATTGACCGAGTGCAAAAATCGAGAAAAAACGGCCTCACATGCCAAAGAAAAAAGTGGTGTGTCACTAAGACAATGTACCGTGTCACAAGTTGATGAAAACGATGGTTAAATTGAATGAATTACGCTTCGAACTGTTTCCTCACCCACCGCACCCTCCAGATCTGGCCCCCTGCGACTACTGGCTTTTTTGCAGACCTCAAAGAGATGCTTCAGGGAAAGAAATTTGGCTCAAATGAAGAAGTGATTGCCGAAATTGAGGCCTATTTTGAGAGAAAAGACAAATCGTCCTACAAAAATGGTATCGACAAGTTAGAGCAGCTTTGGAATGAACGTATCACTCTTGAACGAGAGTATGTTGAGGAATAAAGTTGGATTTTTAAAAAAAGATTATTTTTCGTAGGTAGACAGGTAACTTATTGAATGTATCGAAGTTCTGTCGTGCTCGACAATCACTTTTCTTCATTGATTTAGGATTTTGATTCAGGACGGTGCAATTTGCGCGCACTAAATTTCCACTGCTATATCCTAGTTAGATATCCTTAATATCGTGTAGTCTGATAGCCCTTTGTATTCATTTGTCAAACTCTAATTATTGCTTGTAACCTTCTTCATAAGCTACCAAATAAAATTTGAATGTATTCTTGAGGGATTGGGTTTCATTAATTTTCTGCTGCACATCGGAACTCTTCTATTGTCTTTAGAACTGTATCTCTTCGTCGCATGCTTTATTTTAACTGATTCCACTTTTTTCTTTATTGGATTAAAATCTGGGCTATATTATGTCCAAGGACTTTTGGGTAAAAGCAATTGTTTACAGATCGAAAAATTCTATGAATTCCAGAAATTACCTAATGATATTTAAATAATTAACACATGATAAAAAATAAAATTTCTTTAAATCATAAGAACTTCATATTTTCTTATAAACCTGGCGGTTACGACACCACATGGTTTAATTTTAAAACCGTCCTTAATTGACAGCAGAGGGCATAAACTGACAAGAACAACAATAAGTCAAGCTAGTTTTAAACCTTAAAAATACAAGCATAAAAAATCATTGTCTTTTATTAATGAACCGGAAAAAATGGAGAAGTTTATTTATCTTCGGTATACAACTATTTCTTTTACATATTTCAAAGCTTTATCGCAAGGTTCTTATCCTTAATATCTCTATATAAACATTTATTTGTTGACATAGGGCATGCAAATTATGACAATATCATAAGCAAAACAAAATCGGCCTACTTGAAAATTTAAAATTCATCGCGGCTAGATTGGGTTTAACTCTTAAATCTTTTTAGTGAATCAGGTGGAAAATGTTTACCTAGGTCAAGGATTATGGGGAGGGTTTTTCTTGTCTGTATCAGTCTACATTATTAGGTTTTCAAAGATTTTAGTTAAATAGGAAATTCGGCTTGTTTTTAATTCATTTTTCGATATTCTTGTAACTTGCATAAATAACAATACTCTACTATACAGTTTGCCGCTGTTTATGCAGCTGTATGAACGCCAGCAACATCGATGTTTTGCCTTCTTGCTTGGGCCCATATGATTGTTAGTTACTTTCTCCCCATCTAAATACTATCTATAGATTTGATTTTACAAACGTGTATATCATCGTTTCTAATGAAACTTAGGGCTTACTTACGTTTAGCCGTATATGACTTTCAGTTCCAGTTTGTTTTACAGAATATGATAACAGTTTTTTCTTCTTGTGCCTTTATGTGTTTCTCCATGCTCCTTCAAGTTAGAAATCTGAAATTTTAAATTATTTTTAGATTAGAGAATGTTTATTTCTTTGAACTATGATGTGATATGATATGATATTACAGTTACATAGATTCACGAGAACAGTTACATTTGACTTTAAACCTAAAGTTTAGTGAATTGTAAGAGTTATGTGCCAACGACTACTTTCTTGTAACAAGTAAAATCTTAAAATATATACGTGGTATTTGCAATACTATTAACATCAACCGTTATAAAAATAATGTCAACGAAAGGAAAGCTATAAACTATTAAAAAGTTGCAAGCCTCGTCCATCCTTTGAATATTTCCATTTACTTAAGAAACGTTTTATTTTAATCATTAGAGATCTAAACCTCATTGAAATATTCATATAACAATTTATATTATGCACCAAGAACAAATTGATTGAGTAATCGAAGAATTTTGAAATCTACATTACTGCCATTATACATATTGTTAGCAGACTTTTCAATAAAAATGCCCGTAGTAAGAATAATTGCAAATACCGACAGCAAGCGGGGAATAAAAGAGTTTCGTAACAAATTAATAGTATGTTATTAAACCGACTTAAATATTACTGTTTTATTAAAATTCTTATTTTATATCACAATAGTTTTATTGGCAATGATAAATAATAATGACTGCTATAATCAGCGTCAGTAATTCCACAAGATGTTTTGAGATTATCAATTTATATATTAATTAGATACAAAATATCTTATCTCGAAACAGTATAAAACTGAAGGTCCATTACTCTTACAAGAGTGATGCATTAAGTGTCAAATAACGGTATTAATAATACAATCCTACGACATTCCCAATGTTTTTGAAATTTTTTCAATTATAACACAGTGATGTTTTAAAATATTAATATTATCTTAAAGTGGAGCACTTACCTAGCCTAATTATTATATTTATTTTTAATTTAGGATTTTAATATAATCATTAGACTAGTAGGTATTTCCTTTGTCTAGAGAAAGAATTGTTCCATCTTTACACTAATGCAAAAGTATCACAATATTGCTAGCAACCATGAAAATAACACTTATACAACACATTTACACTGTCATATCAAAATTCCAGTTATTTTTTCTTCATTAGGCTTGATATGATTATAGTGTTCTGCCTCTACAAAACGGTCATACAGATAGATAGACGTTTATTGGGGACTATATAGAGTTTGGTCAATTTAGTTTGCTTAAACAACGTTTCATTAGCACACAACAATCATATTTACTACATACATTATTATACTTTTGCCAATTTAACAGCGATCTAATTTCCATTACGCACACTGTTAAAAATAACCTCAAATTTAATGATTTTGTACCTTAACTCATGAATAAGTTACATGTTCTTTGAAATTAAAGTTTTGTACATTAAATTTAATTGATCAAATTTCATTAAAGTAATTGAAAACATACCAAATTTAATGTATAATTACATTAGACTTAACATGAAAATTATTAAATTTAATGCATTAACATTAAATGCATTTAATAGACGATTTATGAAATTTGCTTCCAGCACATTACCTTAAAATTAATATGAAGTTTTTTTACAGTGTAGTTAATACATAAAATATTATGTAAATTCATTTATGGAATTTACTGTTTATCGATAATACTCTTCTCATGCCTTCTGATTGGTTAAAAATCAACATTTAATCCCCTCCCCAATAAAAAAAACTCCAAAGAGTGCACTGACGACACTGTAAGAAGGAAATGCATTAAATTTAAGGTAAATATACTGGAAGAAAATTTTAGAAACCGTTTCTTAAATTCAATTAATGTAATGAATTAAATTTAGTAATTTTTACATTAATTTATTCCATTAAATTTAATGTAAACATACAATAAATTTAAAGTTTGATCATTACTTTTTAGGGTGACTATGTACATTAAATATACAGCCAGTGTTCATTGAATTTAAGATATGTTATCACATATTTAATGCACCCACATTAATATGAGGTCAAAAAATTCTGCTACCAGGAAAAGGTGGAAATTTTTCCCATAGGTAGTGTACCGTCATCTATACACCGGTTTTGAACTTATTGATTTCCGTCAGTAGCTGCATACATGTACACTTCATCTTAAGAAAATTGAGTCCTTTAAGCAACTTATATCATAATAAATAAAAAGTTTAATACAAGTTGCGCCATCTCCCGGTATCTCATGCAATGTACCATGAATATTATAAATTCCTATAATGTTAAGGTACATGTGAATTAATTTTAATATACAGAAAGTTGGAATATCTTTTCAGTTACTTTATTGAAATTTAAGATACCATTTAATCAAATTTAATGTACAACGAACTGATATTTCAATGAATTTGCTTTAAATTCAAAGTAAATGTAAATTATTCACGATTTAAAGTACAAACTTTTTAAATTTAATGTAGAATGTATATTAAACGCAATAAATTTAAGATTATTTTTAACAGTGCATTATATCTCTGATTAGTTATGTGTTGCACTTATTTCTGCGAACTGTATACCAACATAAAGAAAATTAAAAAGCATATAGCAGATACGCTCTGGGGCTTTCCTGCGGGACTGGGCACCACTCTTTACTATCCAGGTGCTGGTACAAAGAGACCGAGATGTTAACTACTACGTCTTCTACGCTTTGTAGATTTAGAGAAGGCTTTTAACGAAATACATGGAAAGATGACCGCCATCATATTAAAAATAACGGACATTGGCGACAAAGACTTACACTTTATTGTAAATCTATATTGGCGACACACTGCTAACCTGAAAATGGAAAATCGAACAACAAAAGATATTGTCGTTAAAAGAGGGGGTGCATCGCTTCACCACTACTGCTCAACTTTTATTTTGAAGCTATATTCCAGGAAGCTTTGTTCGATTACTTGGAAGGATATCAAATCAATGGGATTACAACAAACAATATTAGATACACAAATACGGTCTTGATGACAAATAGAAGATCTTCAGAGTTTCGTCAATCAAGTGGTGGTTTATAGTAAACAATTTAGTCTCAGACTAAACAACAAGAAACCAAGTTAGTGATTATCAGCAAATAACAAATAATCGCTCGGTTATGGATTAGTGAAGAATAGGAGCAGAGTCGGAACTGGAAAAATTCGTAAGAAACTTTGTCCATATCAATGACAAAATAATGCTTCTACAATTAAACGTCTACTCATTTAATATTAACTTCTTGCAGGTTTACGCCCCTACAATAGAAAAAAAAACGACCACGACGTTGAAGTATTGTACAAACAACTAAATGGCACAGTAAATAGGTTAAAACGAATCACATATATCTTAAGTGATTTTAATGCAAAAATTGATAAAGGTCATAGATATGACTTGGTAGGCGAACATGGCGTGGGTGAAAGCAACGAATATGGTGAATTTTGCCAGGATAACGACATGGTAATAACAAACACATGATAAGCGAAGATTGTATACGTGGAAAGGCTTGGGCGATAATCCGATACATATAATAAGAAATCATATCGGTTAACAAGATATTCAGAAATTGCGTAAAAAAGGTCACAACATATCCAGGTGCTGATATTGGGTCAGATCACAATCCTCTAATTGCCGATATTCATCTTAAGTTAAAAAAGATAATGGAAAGTACTCAGCTGAAAAAGTTTAATATAGCAAATATAAGAAAAGATCAGATGGAAACAGACATAAACAGCCACATGTAAGAGATAAATTTTTCAAACAATGTAAACGAAATGTGGAAATTATTTCATGATCTAATCTCAACGTTAATGGAGAAACATGTTATAAATAACACCAAACATAATAAACAACGATGAATGACTGAAGAAATAGTAGGTCTCATGGAGGAAAGGAGAAAGTATAAGATCAAAATAGAGGAATATAAAAAGAAACAAAAGGAGACCAAACAAAAATACGTGCTGCTAAGGAGAAGTGGGTGGGAGACAGATGTAAAAAAATGGAGGAACTAGAGAGAAAACATGATATTTTCAACATGTATAAGAAGATTAGAGAAGTTTCTGGATTATTCAACAGGAACACACGTAATATACTAATAGACACAACAGGCAAACCTCTCATTGAACAAGAAATCCTTAATGCCTGGAGTTCCTACATAACTGAAGACCAAACATATCAGACGATGTGCATAAAGCTGAAGGACCGGAAATTCGGAAGTCAGAGGTTCTTCATGGCATAAGACGTGCAAAATCCAGGAAGGCAGCCGACCCAGACGACATTCTAATGGAACTTCTACAACCGATTCATGAAGACAATATTGATATACTGGTTAATTTTTTTAATTCTGCATACAATAATGGAAAAATACCAGAAGAATGATTGAAATCTGTTTTTTTAACACTACCAAAAAAACAACGTGCCAAAAGATGTAACGAATACAGGTTAATAAGTCTCATGAGTCACACCGTGAAGGTTTTCCTGAGTTTTATTCAATGCAGAATAAAGATTAAATGCAAAAGCGGTCTAGATGAGACCCAGTTTGGATTTAGACATGCCCTTGGTACTAAAGAAGCGCTATTTGCTTCAAAGATACTTCTCCAAAAGTGTCGAGACCAACGTAAAGGTATTTTTGTATTCTGTGTTGATTACGAGAAAGCGTTTGATAGGGTACAGGATGTGAAGCTCATAGATATACTAAAGAATGCTGGTGTGCGGTTTATAGAGAATCTATATTGGCATCAGAGGACAGTGGTCTGAGTTAATGGTAAGCTTACCAAAAAATGCCAAATTCAGTTAAACAGGGGACAAAGTTTTTAAGGAAGGCCTACATAACAAAGTATTTGAGGTTAAAATCACCGGCGAACTAATAAAAACGATTCGTTATGCCGATGACACAGCCATCATAAGTGATAGCCTTCAAGATCTACAACAACTCTTAGATTCTGTCAATAGGGTTAGGTAAAAAATAGGACTCAACATGAATGCTGCTAAAACTAAATTTATGGTTCTGAGTAGTCTGTCATATCCAGATACTTCGCTGCTAATAAATGGACAAAAATCGTTGAAAGAGTCTCCCACTTCAAGTACCTTGGATGTTATATTACTGAATCTTGACCCAGATAAAGAAATTAAATGCAGAATCGAGTCGGTCCGCACAACTTTTCTAAATATGAGATAGCTTGTCTGCAATAACAATCTATTTAAAACTTCGTCAAAGGATGGTTAAATGTTACATCTGGTCAGTGTCGTTGCATGAAGCGGAGATGCAAATACTGAAGGCTGCCAGGATCAATCGTTTGGAGGCATTTGAGATGTGGTTGCAAAGGCGCATGCTTACAATACCCTGGGTAGCTATGCAGATTAATATAGTGATTTTAGATCGGGCAGATGCCACTCGTGAATCATTGACAACTGTAAAATGCAGAAAACTAGCATATCTCGGCCATGTTATCAAAGGGGATCGGTACAGAATTCTTCAACAGATAATGAAGGGTAAGATCGAGGGTCGTAGCGGTGTTGGAAGGAAGCAGATCTCTTGGTTAAGGACATCCGAGAGTGGACAGGGCAGATACGGCTCGATTGAAATCATTCATAAGATATAAAAGCATGAATTGAGACTACAAGGAGTGCCTTCATATGCATGAAAACCGTATTGTGTGGGCATAATCTTAACTTGAAGTTGAAAATACGAATGGCCTACTGTTCTCTGTTTTCCTATATGGAGTTGAATCGTGTTCACTCACAGAAAATACTTCAAAGTTGAGAGTAAGACATACTATCTCATGTCGGCCACCCAAAAAAGTATAACCTTTTACATCTGTTATTGCAGAGAAATATAATCGGTTATCGAGGACCAGGAATAAGACGTATTTCCTGGGTAAAGATTTTGAGACAGTGGTATGCCTAGACAACACCACAAATATTTAGAGCTGTTGTCAACCAAGTGCAAAAGGCCAATATTCGTTGAACGAATACGGCATTACAATAACAAGTTATTACACACTTTTGTATAATACTACCTTTCCATTGTGTAATGAAAAACGAATTAAAATAAATCCGGCCTTTAAACTGTAAAATTATAATTTGAGACCCTCATTAAAAGTCGTAAATAGACAGGAAGCTTAAAATTAATATTGTTGTCTTGTGCCATTCGTGTTACAGATTAATTTTCGATATTGGGATTATTAGCGTCAAATGTCATCTGAAATTAAAGTTGCATAAACTACGGTGTATTGTTTTAATTTATTTAATCTAAATCCAACTTTCAAATTTATATGGGCTTATATACGTTAAGAAGGTAACTTATGTAAAATATTTTGTTCTACTTACAATTCTATTACTAAACTCGTGTTTTGTAAAATTATTCCATTAACATGTTATTATCAAGGCAATTATGGTTCTTGTGTTTTCCCTAAGAATAAAAATTTGTTTCTTTACAAGTGTGCTTGAATAGATATTAAAAAACACCAGACAGCAAAATTAAATGGAATTTTAACCTTGAAGAACTTTTTCACTTTTAAATGAACATTTGTGTATACAGTTCACATCAAAGAGTTACTTTTTTATTGCTGAAAACGTAGTTATATTTAAACAAGAAAAAATAATTAGGGAACATGTATAATATCTACAAAGCGACACGAGAAGTCTGAAATAGTCGCATTGCTTCCAGGTATGAGATTTACTTTTTCGTAATTATTTTTTCATAACAACGTAATATGGGACTCATACCATCGAAGCTTCTAGTCACTTTATACACAGTTCATTCAAAAAGTTCCGCTACTATTTTTTTTTACGAATGAAAACAAGAGTTTCGAAAAAATATTGTATTTAGTTTTCAACCTCTGGAACAACCTGGAGAATTCCTATTCTGGAATAGCTTTCAGAGCCCTGGTCACATTCCTTTGAATCACTTCAACGCCTTCAAAACGTTCTTCCTTCATCGTCATTTTGAATTTAGGGAATTAAAAAAGGTCTGTCGGGGTCAGGTCTGGCGCGTAGGGCGGGTGTTCAATCATGGAGGCCGACTTTTGGGCCCAAAACTGTGTGACGAATATTGAGGAATAGGCTGGCACATTGTCATACAATAGAAACCAGTCACCGGTGCGGTACAATTCCGATCTCACGCGACGAATTCGCTTCAAATGTCGATCCAGGACACTTTTGTAAATTATGCTTTCACTGTTTGGGCCGGGGGCCTGAATTCGTGATGGATAATCCTGCGAAAATCAAAAAACGGAATGAGCATCGTTCTGATTTTCGACTTTGTCGCTCGAACTTTGGTGAGCCGCCTTTCGCCCCGTTTGGTGTTTGGTCGATGGATCGTACTGAAAACATCATGATTCGTGGCCGATTACAAATTTATTTAAACAATTTTCATGCGTGTCTGCTCATTTAACCAAGTCGCGTGAAACTTCCACACGGCCTTCTTTCATCTCTTCTATTAACAAGTGCGGAACGAACTTCGCACACACTTTTTTTTCCCGAGAACATCGAGCAAAATGTGGTGCACACTTCCTGCACTGATGTTAAGTTCTTCTGACAACATTTCAATCGTAATTTACCGATTACGAGACAGTGCAACGTATACACGTTCAACATTCTCATCGATAGTCGAGGTTAAAGGGCGCTCCTCTCGTGGATTGTCTTACAGCGACTGTCGACCGTTCTTGAACCGCGCATACCACTCTAAAACGTTGCTGCAGCTTAAACAAGCCTCACCATACGCGGTTTTCAATAACTCGAATGTTTCCGAACCACTTTTTCCCAATTTGAAATAAAATTTGATTGCAGCTCGTTGCTCCATAGCAAAAATTGTGACGCAGTGACAATAACACGTCTACTTCAAACGAATACAGCTGACCAATAAATGAAGTTACAGCGCTCACCACATCTCTACTGTGGGTAACTAAGGTATGATATTACAGGGTTCTGCCGTCGGGTAACAGATAGCGCTAGTTGCAAATTTTATACAAAATTAGTCTCGGAACTTTTCGAAATGAACTCTGTAGATCTTATATATAACGCCGCGTTCCCATTAGTCCTGACACCCAGAGGGTTTTCGTAGCCGGTCATGATGGCTAGTAAGGTTTTCGTATATATTTTGACCCACTGATTACGAATGTCGAGAGTATTTTTCTTACAAATAATCAGGAAATTTTTTTATAAACAATTTAAATATTTATAACCCCGTTGAATGGTTAATAATTATATTATCGACATCAAACCCATGTCGTTTTGTTTCGAATTTATTGACAAAGACGCAACTTTTTTCAAAATTTAAAAAAGTTAATTAATTAGAAATCGAGATGTTGCAAAGTTGGTGCAAAATTACAGCATCCGCGTTAAGGTGAGTGCACGGTATTTTGCATATCTGGGCAACTAAACCGATTTTGTATTAAATATTATGCTAATTTTGAAGGTGTTTTTCACGTACTATTATTTGATATTACTGTACTCACCCTATAGTCCAGGAAATAGGGTATTTGAAAATTGAAAAATTAATACCTGCTCTTTTATTGCTGAAATGTCTTGGGAAAACTTACAGACAAGGTTTCTCATCTCGTAGATAACGAAAAAAATGGTGTGTCATTGTTTTTTTTCAAAAAATTAGGTCCATTTTTCCGGTTTTTCCCAAATTCTGGGAAAACTGCAGGATATAGAAAAAAATTATGTATAGAGGGTTAGTGCATATTGACAATACCTACCAAATGAGCTTTCGTTTGTTATGGAGCGATCATAAACAAAAAAGTTACAAAATTGTTCACAACTTTATAAAGTTCAGTAGTTTTTGTGAAATTTTATTTATTATCCCAAATTCGTTAAAAATGACGGTTCTGAATTGGCTGGACAACTGAAACGATGCCCTCCTTAGGTTCATTCTCATTGTGCAGATTTAAATAATCATATAATGAAAAAATATAATTTTTTGAATTGTTTTAATGAAAAATCACTGAAAAGCAAATGGTACTTTTTGTCCTATAAACAAATAGAATTTGAAAAACGCACATTTAAAAAACAAACTTTCTACTACCGAAGATAGCAAATTTAAAAAATCACAGCACAACTGTTTATAAATATTAAGATTTCAAATTTGGCCAGATCGTTAATGAAGGGTTAAACTATACTATACAATGTAGTTGAGTTCAACTGATGCAAAATTACCACTTAACGAATCCGCTGAAGTAAGGGTGCGCGGTAGAAGCTCTCCGAGGTATCACGGTAGGGAGAGCTCATTCACGTCCAGTTAAACCGAGAACGATTCTTCAAATCAACGCGCGCTAAAAAATTTGCAATAATTCGACTTCTAGGTAATGTAGTGCCTTCATTTTTTTTTAATTTGAGGTAACTCCTCGAAAAAATAATTTCTATCTGAAATATACATTTTTTAAATTATTTAGAGAGGAATATAAAGGGTTTTCCAATAATAGGTGTCATTTTGAAAAGCCCGCTATTTCGGTAGATGTCACTTTTGAAGCTGTAAGTTTTTGACGTTTGACAAGTAGAAACTACGCCATAAATAAAGATGGAACGATACACGCTTCAACAACGCATTGAAATTATTAAAATTCACTATAAAAATGGTGAAAATTTGGCAGAGACGGTTCGTAAAACTCGAACATTTTTGGGTCGTCATGAAGCACCTTGTCGGAGCGCAATAAAGAAAATTGGTGAAAAAATTCGAGCTGTTGGGACAAGTTAGTTATGTGAAGAAGAAAACCCGTGCACGTCGCTCAAGAACAGCCGAGAATATTGCTGCTGTAGCCGAAAGTGTTGAAGAAAACCCAGGTTTGTCCATTCCTCGTCGTTCTTTGGAATTAGGGATTCCACAAACGTCATTACACCGTATTTTGCATAAAGATTTGGGTCTTAAGGCTTATAAAGTTCAGTTAACGCAAGAACTCAAGCCGGCCGATCATCAACAACGTCGTGCCTTTGCTGATTGGGTTCTTGAAATGCATGAAAATGATCCGGAATTCCATCGAAAAATCATCTTCAGTGATGAGGCCCATTTCCACCTCGGTGGCTTCGTCAACAAATAAAATTGTCGCATCTGGGGCTCGGAAAACCCAAGAGTTATTGTTGAAAAGCCTCTCAATCCTGAACGTGTGACTGTTTGGTGCGGTTTATGGTCCGGCGGGGTCATTGGACCTTACTTTTTCGAAAATGAGGCTGGAGCAACAGTTACGGTGAATGGATTGCGCTATCGAGAGATGATTAATGATTTTTTATGGCCGGAATTGGATGGTATTTATCTGGACCACGTTTACTTTCAACAAGACGGCGCTACGTGCCACACAAGCAACGAAACCATTGATCTTTTACGGGAAAAGTTTCCGGGCCGTGTTATCTCTCGAAGAGGTGATCACAATTGGCCACCGAGATCTTGTGATGTGACACCTTGCGATTTCTTCCTTTGGGGCCACGTGAAAGACAAGGTCTACGCCAACAGCCCAGCGTCGATTCAAGACCTCAAAGATGGAATTCGTTAGGCTATCGAGGACATAGGGCAGCCACTTTGCGATTTGGTTATGGAAAATTTCATGAAAAGGATATGGTCCTGTAGGCATGGTCGTGGTGGTCATTTGGCTGATGTTATTTTCCATCATTAACGGCATACCTTCCTCTTTATAATGTAATAAATATCCGATCATTTATCTTAAAAAATGGCATTTTTCTTTGAATATCAAAATAACACCTCTTATTGGAAAACCCTTTATTAGAGGGTATACATTGTATTTCAAAATAATTGTTTATTGATTGATTTATTTATTAACAATCATTGTCAGAAAGTACAAATAAAGTTTAAAAAAAGTAGAAAAGTACAAATAAAGTCAAAAAAGTCAAAAAGTGCAAATCTGAATTATAAAATTAACAATATCTTTGTTTTTCATTAAAATTTCAGAAAATTTCCAATTTTTTTATTACATGATTCTTTCAAGTCTTCACAATGAGAATTATCCTAAGAAGAGCGTGGTATTTGTTGCCCAGCCAATTGTACAGGCAATTAAAGATGGTAAATTTCAACGAATTTGGGCTAAATAAATACAATTTCGCGGAAATTACTGAACCAGTGACTTCATCTTTCGCACACTTTTTTAGTACATAAAAACTCTGAACTCTATGAAGTTGTGAACAATTTTGATAAATATTTCATAAGTTTAAAATGCTCATTTCGGCGGTTTTTTTTTCAATAAATTTTTTATTTATGATGCGATTCCACAAACAAAAGCTTATTTTATAGGTATTTTCAATAAGCACAAATCGTCTGTACATCATTTTTCTCTATATCCTGCATTTTTTTCAGAATATGGAAGAAACCGGAAAAATCCGATTTGTCAACCTAATTGCTTTTTCCCCAAGACATTTCAGCAATAAGATCGCAAGTATTAATTTTTGTTGTAAATCTGCATTAATTCTAAAATATCTCTGCTTCTAATTAACTTTTTTACTTTTTAAAAAACTGAACCTAGTACAATTTGTTACCAGTCAAAGAGTTTTGCAAACCTCGAAATAAATGGATGCGACAGCACTTTCCGACCAAGCTCCAGTAATTTCCCCACGAGTTACTACGATTTACCAATTCTGGCCATTTTTCTTTGAATGCTTCATCCGTTTTTGATAATTGTTGACTGCAAATATCTAAACTGATTGTCCGACCTCTTGGAAGCAGCTCAAAATAGACAATACTTGTAGTACCACCACATTAACAGCATGACTTTTTTTTTAATACAATTCAGCTTTAGATGTGGTTTGTGCTAGTTTATCTCGCTTAGACCATGATTGTTTTCGAATGATGTTACTGTAGATGACTCATTTCTCATCGCCAGTAATGATTCTTTTCAAAAAGGGGTCAGTTTCATTGCGCATAAGATGCAGATGGCAAAAGATTCGTTGTGTTAAGTAAATCTCTTCTTAGCGAGTCCAAGACATTTTAAGTCATTTTCAGTTGTGTGCAATACTTCTCTACAATCTCTCGAACAGTTATATGTCGATTCTCTTCTATTATGGCTTTGATTTGGTCATCATCAATTTCAGTAGGTCGACCGGAACATTGGTCATCTTTGAATAGAAAATCTCAAGAACGGAATTTTTTAAACCAATGCTTACACGTGCATTTTGTTATACACATATATACACAACACCATAAACTTCACATATCTCTTTTTGAGCTTCAGCAGCTTTATTTCCTTTCCGGGAATAACAAAGTAAAATATGCCGTGTTCGTTTCTGCACTCCATGTTAAAATTGACCCAAACTAACAGCTACAAACAAAATTATGCAAAAGTTGCTTCTAAGGTAACCTAAATGTCACTAATATTAAATGTCAAAAGGAAAAAAAAACACAACACTAACGGAAGTCCTTCAAAACAATTACTACAACGCTCTATGTGTCACAACCAAAATTATTTTCTTGCCGACCCAATAATTATGTCCACTTGAAACTCACGCGATTCAGGTTTCTATCGAAAGCAATATTTCAACATATCGGAAGGAAAACCTATTTTGCATTTAAAAATGGAGTTAAATTGAAATGGCAAATAAAAACTACTCAAACAACTCATTTAACTTCAACACCGCTTAAATTACAAAAAGTTACAAGCAGAAATACTTTTAATTTGTACATTTTACCAGATAATATAAACAAAAAAGATCTGCCATTCTGTCCAGATTAACAGCCAGCAACTCTGTTTTTTTTTTTTAATTTAATGTATCTATTTTATTATAAGGGATTGAAATATGAATTAGTGAATTGGATGGAACAGTTTTCGATAAAAACTTATTTGATTTGATACAGTCTTCATCCGATCATTTCGATCCGATCGGCATTTTGCTTTGTAAACAAAATCATAAAAACTCCTTAACACTTTATACGAAAATTTACGATACCGTTCTTAACAGTAGTGCTTAAATCTATCAATATGTGCGCGATATAAAAACATATAAAAAATCTTGTATGGTGAAATGTTCGATAGTTGTCAGACGATAAATGGTGGACCAAACTGTACAGACGTGGCTGAAAAAATTGTGCAATTGTTCGGTTGGAGACAGACTTACAATGTAGAAAAGTTGCAAAGAAATGTGCCCGGACGTTCGACTACCAGGATTTCGATTACAAGAACGAATCCTAGTCCAGAAAAGGCGAAATTAAATGAAAAACAGGTAGGTGTGCCATAGATTTTACTCCTAATTTTTACATATACAACTATAAGGACGAATTTAAATTTCCTGCAGTCGACCTTGATATTTGGGAGTAATATAAAAGTATTTACTGTTAACATTTGTGTTGACTAAAAAGTTTATGATTAGATCTTTTAAGCTGTTGCAATTTTTAATTATTTGTGATTAAAAGTACAATATCTAAATACAATTTAAAATCTTAAAATGTAAAAAGACGCGTCACTAATCTTAAAATATGCTTTGGAGGCGCCTGATAGGTATAAATTACATATTTAATTATTAGTATTATCAGTATACATGCTAATTTTTTTATTTTTAATTGTGCATAAGTTTCATTTATTACTTTTGTTTTTAATTAATGTGAGATTTTTTCCTAATACGTATTAAAATGGCCGGATGTGTAAATGAGCAAATAACACCTGTAAGGTTGATTCTCTACTTCCTGCTATAAGAGCAGTTGCTCCTTGTATGTAAATTTTTTCAGTAGCTGATGTTTCAGTGACTATATAGAGAAATTTTCTTTACTGTAATAATTAGTAGGATCCTGTTTATTTTTTCATATACAGTAGAAAATAGTGTCAAACATGACTTATTTATTGGTATTATAAATAAAATGTGAATTTTTGATTATTTTTTACCACTACAACCCCATGAAGAACAGAAAAAAATAGCAGTTTTAAATAATAACAAAATAGTTTAAATAAAAAGAAAAAATGGTGATGATACTAAAAAGATTGTATTCAGCAGCACCTGATGCAAATGAACTCTTTTGTAGATTTGACGACCAAACATTTTTATTTGTATTTTTGTTTTTGTATTCTAAAATATAAAAACTATCAAGGCCAAAAATTTTTTGTTATTATCTTTTAGTCCAAACTGCTATTTGTACAAATCCACAAAAATCTAAAATTTTGGTATAAAAACACGGTCAAAACGTCTTATCGAATTAATACATGTGGCTGTTCTTATGTTTCGGTTTATTTTATTATTTAAACCATCTTCAGAGAATGGTTACTGTTTATACAGTTTAAATTCTCTGAAAATGGTTTAAATAATAAAATAAACCTAAACGTAAGAAAGACCACATGTGTTAATTCGATAAGGAATAAAATTATGGCCGGAACCTCAAAAAGAAAAATCTAATTACAGATAAACTCCTTTAATAAATGAACTTTTCTTGATACGTATATTCAGAATAATAAGCCAACGGAATTAGCATCTGGAAAAAATTTATTGTTAGTAGACCTGACTACGTAGACACTTGCAGAATGATAATAGTAATTATGTAGTATCTTATGTCTCATTTTCGTTTCTTTCTACTAATTTGCCGCCAAATTATTGGTTGTAAGAGAAAAACACATGTTAACTTGTTTGTTTTATTTTTTGCTTAAAACTATACAAAATATTTATTCCGTTCTCCGTTTCTTAGACATCGATGGAAACTCATTCTCAAAACCCTTATCGGTTTCATTATTATCATTGCAATTATCATCATCATTATCACCCTCACCGTCATCATCATTATTACTCTCATCATTGACATAATTATCATCAATATCAACATTATCATTATTATCATAATCATAATAATTTTCTCCCCTATTACTCTCATTGTCTTTGAAAGTAATATTACAATAATTGTCGATTGGATAATCGGTTACAATATAATCGTCAAATATAATTTATTTTGCATCTCGAAAATAATGCTATTAAGAAATGTTGCTATTCGTTTCATGCTATATCTCGTTAAATATTAATAGTACATTAAAAATCAATCTGGTTTTTAATATTCCTAATTAATAGTATACTGTTGACCACTGTAAGAATTTTTTCCCAATTTGAAAAGCACGTAAGTACGGTAAAATTATACATAAAACGTATAACAATGCAAAGATTTGTTTATTGCTATGTTTAATAATAATTTGATTACAAAAACATATCATCCATTGTTCGAATTTGAAGCGTCTGAGTCACGTTTTTTTCTGCACGCAGCAGGCTGAAAAAACGTCCCCCTCCACTGCTCACTTTCTGACTCTCGAAGCAGGTACAACTTTAAACTATTGCTATATCAACAATTTTGAAATAATTAAGTTCAAAATTGCTACATACAATTGTTTAACCATCTCCCTATGAGCTCCTACTTAAATAATCCCTTAATGTTAATAAAAGCGATTTTTTGAAAAAAAAAACTTACCTCAGCTTCTAGTGGTCGTACATAATTTTTTTTTCAAAATTGGCGTCAAAATATCAGTTATCGCGTCCACTTATCGGCATTTGGAACTTTCATTTACGTATCCGCAGACCGCTGTAAGACCTCTAGATCGCTGAAAATAAACAATAAAGAAAACATAAAAAGTTATAAACAAATTTACTGTGAATTATTGAATATTTTTTACTTGAAATTTTGCAAATTTGTTGTATACAACAAGAGGCTCCTTTAGTTGTAGTATAAAGTTAATGCAATATATTTATCTATTTTTTATAAACAATTTGAGAAACATCCATTTTAGCAGGTTTTTTTGCAATAACTAACAAACAATTTATCCGATTCGGATGGGATTTTGTAGGTATTTTTAATGCGCACAACTTTTGTTTGAAACTTTTTTACTGAAAAACAATACCTTTCCGTAGAACTCGAAAAACCGATTTTTTTACATTTTAACTGTTAATTAAAAAATTTCCCCCAAAAAAGAAAATAAGATACAAGTTACTAAATAATTACTATTGTCATTCTGAAGGTTTCTACGTAATCAGAAGTCTACTAATAATAAATTTCAAAATCACCTCATATGAGGCTAACTCCGTCGGCATTTAACTTCTAACTTATTAAAAAAGTTTTCTTCGCCGATTAATGTCATTCGAAATAATGAGTGAATTCATGATGATGCCCAAAAAGCATTTTATAGTATTTAGTTAGTTGTCTTTATATGTTCTAAAAGCGTTTCAACTTTAAGGTAAATAATAAAACAAAGCTTGAATGATAGTCGCCATTTTTGGTCGAGACATAAAAAACAAGATCTTACAGCTATTTTCATTTTCTCTGTAATATTAAGGAAAAGTTACCCACATATGTTATCTGTTAACACATTTACTACATAAATGGCATTCTGCAAATAAATACATGAAATTTAGTGACCATTGAATGCGTTCTGTTGTTCTATTAACCTAGTTTCCTTTCTTTCAGATTGTGCCTTATTTATAAATAATTTTCTTCTATCTAATTAACAAATTTATTTTAATTACCTTTGTTAGATTTAGCATATTAATGCTTGGAAATTAAGAAAGTAATGTATATTTCGGCCGTGCATTGTACATTAGATTCTACTCGCACTATCGAATGGCTCAGGTTCGTAAATGATTAATATATAAGCAGATATATTCTTTGCGTCATGTTGAAGTTCATATATTACTCGTTGAAGAATACTAGGCCGGAGTGAGAGCTGAGCTTATGGTTCGAGCCCATGTTTAGCGAGGCTAAATCTTATTCTAATTTTGCCACTCGGTACAGACAACATCCCTAAATTTCATACTTTGGATCCTTTTTTCAAGTCAATAGGACATGTTTTCATGTGTTCATTGCTCAGGCGTAAAGCAGGTAGTTTATATTTCTTCTTGATATTATACAACGTTAGTCCAATCGGGATAACTCAAATTGACAGAAGTATCATTGATTCCGAACAATGGCCATTTTCGGCGTTTTGACCCGACGAAGCGATTTGGATCCGGATTCGGTTCTAACCTGTCTGTGGGTAGGGTAGGCCAGGCGTCAAAGTTACTCTGGTAGGAGCAACTTCAGTTATCAGAATTACCATTCAATCCGAAAAATGGCTAATTTTAACGTAGGGAACGTAGAGGAAGAGAAACTGCAACCAATGGTTTTACGCGAACTATCAAAAAGTTTTGAAAATTCTGAGGTTTTGAGAATATGGGCATTTCTCTACAAACTGGGAAGTTATGATAAGAAAATTGTCCCAGCAACTTTATAGTTATATTAAAAAATCTAACATATGAAGTAGATAACTATATGGGAAATAATAAATAGCAAGGGAACCAAAAATTGTTCTATTATCTTCAAAAATATTGGGCATTATCAAAAAATTCGACACAGGGGATTGTTGCATATATCGGGGGATTGTTATACAAATTAAAAATACATTTTAATTTTGTTATTAAATATATATTTATCATTTCATGAAGGTTTTGTAGTTAAGCAGTTAAAGAGTAAACAAAAGAAAAAAAAACAATCTTCTTTATAATTATCCTACTTCTAGCTAAAAAAATCAAACTGGAGTAAGTAGTTAAACTAAATTAACAATATTAATGCAAATCACATAAATACAAGTAACTTTCGTTCCCTATTATATAATCAGTCTCAAAAACGTACCTACTCTCATAGTACCAACAAATAACAAACTATAAACATATGAAAAAAATATTAAAAGGTATCAGTAAATAAAACCTATATCTTTTCAAATACATCCACAGGTGAATCAAATATGTAGAAGACTCTATTCACTTCCAATATTACATTTGGATTAGGTAATTTCTGTACCACTTTGTCACATCTGCTACATTGTCCAGATCGAATCTGTCCCTTGTCATAGAGCTTCAAGAATATCACTATCCTTTTCATTTAGATGGTTAATAACGCTTATATATCTATATTACCCATTTTTAACAGAATGTAGTAGGGACTGTTGCCAGGGGACTGTTTAATTTGACTTCACAAATGTACTTTTTTAGCAGTACGAAATTATTTTATTACTATGCTACTTGAAACAATTCACCAAAAAAATGAATAAAACACTTTATATTGATCAAAAACAAACTAACGCGAGCTCCTCAATCTAAAATTCGCTTAGCACTGAACAAAAGAGCGTCGGCGTGCTTTTGGTGGTAACCTTGCAAAGGGTCTAGCCGATTAAGAAGGTTGAAATTGCCTCGCTAATAAAAAAATAAAAAACACCCGATTGTTCTACATCAAAAAATACCCATACAAAAATATTTTTAGCCACTTTGTCTTAAAACTATGTATGTCTTAATATATATATATATATATATATATATATATATATATATATATATATATATATATATATATATATATATATATATATAATAAAATAGAATAAAATATTGGGGAAGCGGACGTGAAAATTTGTCAATCTACATGATTCTCGTGTTAAAAAGTGCGGAGCACTCCAAAATATGGAAAAACTCCGGGTCCGACAGATGGCAACAGCGCTGTTTCGTCCTAATAAGGGACTTGTCACGCCACCGAAGTCGGTAGAAACCATCATCTCGCCTTTGCGTCGTATGTATTATCAAGTGGACTATCGAGATGTCGCCCTTGTCGTCTTATTTGCTGTGTTTTGATTATAAATTCAGCTTTATACGACGCAAAGGCGAGATGATGGTTTGTACCTACTGCGGTGGCCTGACGAGTCCCATATTAGGACGAAACAGCGCTTTTGCCATCTGTCGGACCCGGAGTTTTTCCATATTTTGGAGTGCTCCGCACTTTTTAACACGAGAATCATGTAGATTGACAAATTTTCACGTCCGCTTCGCCAATATTTTATTCTATTTTATTTTAAATTACACGGACAAAAACTTATCTACATATATATATATATATATATATATATATATATATATATATATATATATATATATATATATATATATATATATATATATATATATATATATATATTTACATATATATGCCGAAGCCATTTTCAACCATTTTGTATTACTTAATGATCGCTTTTTCCCTTGAAGGCATGATTCAGACAAGGCTAAGACAATTTTAGGTTATTTTTTATTTGAAATACTTGGTCATAACTTGTAATTTTTTTTAAATACATAACATAAAAATAAATAATTTCAGTTCATGAATAAGTTTTTTTCGTCAAATATACACGTAAGTATTAAGAAGTATTATTAATATTTTAAACAATAAAGAAATATTTAAAAAATTCCATGCTTCAAAACTCGATAAAAATGCTAATAAATGCCGTTTTTTGTGATTTTGATATATTTCACCACTTTTAAAAATCTAAAAAAATTCATTGACATAGTTTGACATCTAAAAAACAACATATTTTTTTTTTCGGCCCTGCTATTGTCCTAGTTTTTATTTTACTGAATTTAAAATTTTCGAACACCCATAAAAATTTGAATTTCGCGCCAAAAATTTTTGTAAAAAATATCTTGTTGTAGGCAATAAAAAAAACTACAAAATGAAAAAAAGAAGTGTCTACAATGATTAGAACCGAAAATGTCGTTAAAAAACAAAAAAGAACATTTTAATTTTTTTGAGGTTATATGACGATAAAAGTGGCTAAAAATTTTTTTGTTTTTTTTTTATTTTTTTATTACCGAGGGGGCAGTTTCGGCAGTTCTTTCTTAATTAGCTAGACCCTTTAGAGCATTTGTTTGGTTACTCATATAAATGCGATTATCTTTGCTGTCGATGATGTGGAGCGTAATTAAAAAATCAGACAGAGGGAGGCTATTTACAATTTTTTAGGACAAACCTTATGCTATTTTTGTAATATTCAAATTATAGTTAAATGAGTCATTGTCTAATACTAATCAAACTGTGAAATAACTTAATCGATTTTCGAAGCTGATGTTATAATTAATTCATTGAATAAGCAATAGTTTTGGTTTTGTGACACTCTAGGGGACTGTTGTTTGGACATTAAAAGATGTAATATATTTTTTTAGATGAGATATTTTTTATTGTGTTGGCAAATTACGGATTTACATTTCTAATTAATATTTTTCGACATGTTGAAGTGAGATATTTCTCAGAGGCTGTGAATTTCCTAGCTTTCTGAGAAATGCCCATATGTAGGTAAAAATTTTCCTTGATTATCAAGAAGATTTTAAAGACGAATGGACGACTGTCTCTTCAAATCCATTAAGTCTGTTTCCCCTTGGCAATTAATTTTTGAGGAATTCTCAAAATACTGTTGAAAATGTGTTTAGAGAGATATTTGGGAATCGATGTGCAACATTTAACGCGGCAAGGCACTGCTCCATAATGACATCTTAATATGAAACAACCGGATATATTATCGAAGGCCTGTCTATACGATTACATATTCAATTTATGATAATTATTATTTAATTTAAGATACATAGTAGTAAGAACTATGCCATGCGCGCATTTATATGATAAAACACCTCGAAGCGAACGTTTTTCTTACGAGCCGGTTTACCTTTGAAGGTTGCAAGAATGCAGATTGCAAATGTAAAATTGCAACCGCAGGTATGTAGTTTACTATGTTTATTATTCAGCGTGTGTAGTTAATTATAGCGCGAAATGATCGTGCAGAATAAATACTTTTTATGGTAATTGTAGCCCTAACTGATCGATGCATATTTAGTTAGCTCTTATTGGCAATTAAAATCTTAAAACGGTTTAATCTTCGTTTCCAAGTGAGTGTTATGATTATGGACGTAGGGAGAATATACCTGTATTCAATTTTCATTTGAAAATATTTTCTGCAAAATATTTGATACAAACTACTAAAAACAGAAAAACAAATTTGTAGAGGAAGATAAGGATCTTACAGGAAATATCATCTAGACATAACGCAAAAAGCAACTGGCCTTTTTACACATAATATTGTTTCCAAGTTAGGTAGATATTTTCAAGAGTATCGATTTTTGAAACAATAATAACAATTAGTACAAGAAATAATCGAACTTATTCAAATTCAAAAATCTCAGATAAGGTTGGTCACAGGGGCGGATCCAGCCTCTCTCTTGGGGGGAAGCGCTGATATCACAAAAGGACAGTATGGCAAGCGAAAGCAAGTTGTCGACGCCCGCAACATTTCCATTTCTAGTTTGAAAGTCAGGGTTGGGTCTATTTTTCTGAATTCGAAGCTCTTGGGGGAGGGGTGAGATGCCAGCAGCATACACATTCCTAGTATAAGAGGCCGGATCGGGTTTATTTTCCTGAACTTAACGTTCTTGGGGTGGGGAGGATCGCAAGAAAAAACAATCTGTTGACGGGGGGGGGGGATGCTAGCAGCATAGACATTCCTAGTATAAGATGCAGGCAGAATCGGGTCTATTTTCTTGAACTCAAAGCTCTTGGGGGGACGATCGCCCCCCCCCCTTGGATTCGCACCTGGAGTCATAGCTTAAGAAAAACAAGAAAATATTAAAAATAAATATTTACAAATTAAATTTAGTCGACATAAAACAAAAATAGTTATAAAAAATGGTAATTATCACGTCGCATGTGTTCCCGTTGTACTTAGAATACTTAACATAGTCTTCTTGCCTCTCTAGAGTTGCACACCATACATAAAAAGTATTACCAAAGATATTCATTTAGCAGGAGAAAGAAACCCGTTTCCAAAAATATTCAGTACGTTTATATCGACAGTTCGGAGCGCGCTTGAAGTCAAGCGCCTTCTACAAGCGGCTTAGAAATAACGAATTAAACTGGTGAGATTATACTTGAAGCCGGCTTGGATGTGTTAAGTCAAGCCCGAAACGATTTAGGGTTAACTTGACCCAAGCGCGTTTCAAGTGTGAAATAAACACCTCAAGCGCGCTTGAAATAAGCTGTTTACTTCTGAACAATTACGTCATGCGTCAAATTGGCGTTAATATATTATTTCGAATTATTTTTAATTTTTAAGAACTGCCAAGTTAAAGGCTAAATGCAGAATAACAAATTCTACCCCTCACAATAATCAACAGTTTTAAGCCAATAACACAGAAGCTATTTATATCGAAATCCGTTCATTTTATATAAATTATTCGAGTACGTTTTCTGAAAAAAAAATTTGGAGTATCTGAAAATAACAGTCTTGAACAAATTATCTATCGGGCTGGTCCGTCTCTGGTTTTCTATAAGAGTAAAAGACCGGTTTCCGAATCATGTCTTCTCTAATTGTTCGGTCCTGTTCGTGGACAACATTTTGCAAGTAACCTTATAAATCAAAATCAAGGGGAGTCAAATCCGGAGATCTTGCAGGCTACTGCTATGATCCAATTCATCGACCAGTATAAAATCTACTATAATAAAGAATATATTAAAATTTATTTTACATCTTCAACCTAGTTTACAAATCAACCTATTTGATTAAAATCGATTCTCTATGTAAAAAAGAGAGAAAGTTCAAACCGTTTACATTTCCTCTTTCATAAAAATAAGGTACAATTACATAATCATTTATTATACCACATCATATGTTGAACCGTCAGCGATGGTAATTATAAACTGATCTACGGCAGTGTGGATTAACGTTCGAACTGTAATGGTAATTAGGTCCACTGACTGCGGCATTACTCCTGAAGGTAGCTTTACCCGAACACATAACGTACAGAAAAAAAAGAGGATCCTCTTACATAACCCCTCGTGTCTGCCAACAGAACTCTAATCGTCTATTGTTATCCTATGTGTTAAAGTGATGTGTGCCTTCTTATTGATATTGTCAATGCAGTAACGAACAGTCATTGTAAAACAACCAGCACTCGCACATCGTTCTGGTCATAGTAGTAAGTTATCCGCTCCCTTACTAAGCGACCTTCTTAAGCATTCAAATATCGCAAATCGTAATATGATTAGTCGAAAATTACCTGGATACTAGCTAAGAACCTTATACTCAATCACTGGAACAATGGTAACCCAAAGATATTTGTTTTTCAAATTATATCATTACATCTGTTTACTCTTACAGAAGAATAATTAAGATAAAATATTAAATAAGCCTTAAAGACATACAGTTTTATAGTTAATAACGGTACTATATAATAATTAAAATGCCCATTAAGATAAAACGTTAAAAGGATTACTTATGCCCTTAAAAACAGATTAAGTAAATCTTAAGTAGTGTGCCTGGTACTGAAAGTTTTTTAACACTTTTATTATAAGGGTACATGTCACAAAGGGAAGACATATGGCATTGGTCACAAAAAATTCAATTTTTTTTATTCAATAGATTCATGATCCTTCAAGCGAATGAGTATTGTTGCTCAAATTATGGAGAAAAATCCAGTTCATAAACAATTTTGATTTGTTGAACATGACACAAAACTTTTTTGATTTTAAGTTTATTAATACACTTAAGAAATAAATTTAGTATGAACTACCTACATGTTATACTTTAATGTTATATAAACTTTAAACCATACTTGGAACAGGTTACATGGATAAAAATATTATATATATATATATATATATATATATATATATATATATATATATATATATATATATATATATATATATATATATATATATATATATATATATATATGTATATACAGGGTTAGGCATTTATCTTAAGACAACAGAATATCTCGGTGAGATCACGTTTTTTCGAAAAATCTTTTGTATAAAAATTATAGCATGGCAGAGCGACTAACTAGTAGTGACCTTGACCGCGTTCTTCAAGGTCATTTGAAGATCAACTTCAAAATTTTAAATGTGGCTCCCCAGTTTCGATCCCAGAAATGAAAAGGGCGGGCATTTTTACCATCGATGAGCTGAAGGTAAAATGTCAAGGTCATTTAAGGTCAAAACAAAAAAAATCACAGTATTTCGTAAAATGTTTCATACAAAAGTTGTGCGGCACGGGGGCTAAGTGGTCACTATAACTTGAAACTAATCTTGACCTTAACTTTCAAGGTCATTTGAAACTTAATTTCAAAATTTGAAAAGGTAATTTGAATGGCTCAAAGTATCATGATATTTTATAAAATCAACTTTCACTTTTGCTGAAACACGTACGCTTAGATGTTGGATAACAAATATGGTTTCAATACGATGGATGTCCAGTGCATTATTCCCAATTAGCTCGTTAAGTGCTGGATCGCGAATTCCACGGACGGTGGATTGGTAGAAGAGGCCCAGTAAATTGGCCCGTAAGATCGCCAAACCTTACGTCACCAGATTTTTGTTTATGGGGTCATTTGAAGTGCGAAGTTTATAAAGACGTACCAACAACTCCTGAAAACATGATGGAGCGAGAATAACACCTGAAATGCCTCGCAGTTGTGTGCAATCTTTTCAAGTGCTGGTCAATAAATGTATTGAAGTAGAAGGTAACCATTTTAAGCACTTATTGAAAAAATTCTTATGAAACCTTTAGCATGATCATACAAAATGGTAAGGAACGAGGGGACTCATAGAAAACAAGCAAGCCGGAGGTGAAAAGTGAACTGACTAGCCGAAAACAAGCACCTCGATGGTGAGCGGTGAGATGACTCACCGAAAACAAGCACTCCGATGCTGAGAGGCTAGCGGACTTAAACAAGCACCCTGAAGTGAACACACACTACTACGTCAACGTCGTTGTTCCTGGGTAGTGCTAAAAGTAGTTAATCATGCACATAGTCGTACTAAGAACAGTTGTACTATCAATTCTGAGCCAATGAATTTTTTCAAATAGCCCTGAAGATCGAGATCAAGGTAATGTTATAGCAACTTTGCAATCTTACAACTTTAGCATGAAACATTTTATAAAATAATGACGTTGAAGATCTTCGTTTGACCTTAAAATGACCTTGATATCAGACCTTAACCCGATCTCATGATGAAATTACTGTTAATGATCGGTCTTTCCATTACCGGGGATAAAATTGGGGGTTTCCTTTTCAAATTTTCATATACACTACCATTTAGCCACGTACAATCCAACAACTTTCGTACGAAATATTTCAGAAAACAATGCGATCTTTTTGTTTTGAATTTGCAAGGGCCTTGATATTTGACCTTCACCTTGTGGCCAAGGTCATATCTAATGGTAAAATTTTACGTCTTTTTCATTCCTGTGGTCGAAATTTGGGGGTCTCATTTAGAATTCCAAAGTTGACCTTCAAATAACCATTTTCAAAAAAAAATCTATTATAAATTTAATGACCAAGTTTTGGTGTGTACTCTATGAATTTGAAGCATATAAAATTAATTGTGCAAGTTATGATGCTATGTATAACATACTTAGGTCATAGTGGTAGAAGTAAGAAAAGTAGACTTAAAGAACAGAGAACCGCAATTTTAAATGAAAATGAAAAATTCAGGAATGTCCTCACCCTGTATAAATCATACCCATTTCATAGATTTAAATAACATTACATTACTTTACACCGAAAAATAAAAGAGTAAATTTACTACAGTATCTCGAAATACAATTCTTTAAAAATTAACCCTATCTGGCTACCAATGACCAACGAAACTTTCTCTCAACCCCAGTTATAGATAAATATTTGACGTCGTCCTTCCTAAATGCTTAGTAATAAAATTAGGTTTTTTAGAATAGATAATAAAATATTGGTATATATAAATGTTAAAAAAAAACATCTTTAACTTTAGTAATAAATGTTCTCTTGAAAAAGCCCGCACAAAGCGCAACATACATATGTAGAGTTCAGCTCTATTAAACTACTGAAACAATAAAAAGTAAACTATTTTATTTACAAGTATTTAACCCTTACTTGCCACAGTGGGGTCCAAAATACCCCAGGCCTAATTTTTCTTATTTTTAAATACCTCAAAAAATAAGTGAGCGAGTCTATACGAACATTTGTTGATGGTTTGAGAGTACAATTACTCTTTAGGCCACTTAGAATATTTTGGATCGATTATTGTGTAGCAGTTTTTTAAAGTCGCGTAGGGTCCAGATGGAACTCAGTATGACAAGTACGTTTGAAATCGGTTTGTTGGAGTAAAATTTTTCTGACTGATACTGACTCGGGAGTAAAGAATAAAGTTGGTACATTATATTATACAACGACTAATTTTTTTTCCAAATAAATGATTTGTTTATAACAATAATTTGAAACGTTGTATACGCGATGAGCTATTTCGTTGATGTATATATTTTTGTTTCTCTATCTTTTTCGTTTGCTTCAAGAAACAAAACCTCTTTCATCTCTTATTTTCACTCTTCCTATATCTCCATCCCCTGGTATCCAGCAGTAAATTTTTGATTTAAAAAAATTATTGCTTAAAATAAATTTTGATGTGCCCCTTTTATTTTTTTTTAATTTATAACTTTTATTATTAACTTAAATTTTTAATTTACGTCATTTAAATAATTAATAAAGTAAGATTTTTTTAATACAAACACAAAGTTCATTTTTTCTCAAAATTCCCTACTTATTTCTCAAAATAAATGCCTCTTTTTAAGAAGCCACTTAAGTACTATTTTTTCTATACATCAGAAGAAGTCGTATCTAAAATTTTATTTTTTGGCTTTTGGATTTTTTAAAATATACTTAAATTTAGTTTTAGGCTATATAACCGACATGATCTTTTAGAGCAGTTTCTTAATAAGTTCTAAAAAACATTTTCACGTAATAATAATCAATAGTGTCTTTTAAACGATTTTTGTCACTGGGGTCCAAAAGACTCAGAGTGACAAACAAGTACGTGATTCTACAGAAAAGTGGCAAGTAAGGGCTAAAAATATTTTACAAGGAACTGACTGCAAAGTCGACACGGTGTAAAAAAAAGGTTAGGTTTGGCCATATAAATCTTGACAATGATTTTGAATTTTGAAAATATTTACTTTTTACAGGTGCGACTAAATATAATAATTTTCATTCTGAAGGAGAAGGAAAAATTAGTCAGAAAGTTAATAGGAATGAAAATGAAAAATTCAGGTCCAACTGTTAAACATGGTGATGGCAATGTAATGGTTTGGGGTTCAATGGCGACGACTAGAGTAGGAAAATTAGTTGTTATTAAGAAAACAATTGATCTTCTGCAGTTTTTGCAAATATTCCAAAGCACTTTACTCGAATCATTTAGGCATTTAGAAGTTAGAAACTGCTGAACTTTCTAACAAAAGACAATCTAAAACATGCACGGATTTCCGAGAATTGATTTTTTATAATGTGCTTCTTCTCAGTCGCTCGATTTGAATCCCACAGAACATTTTTCGGATGAATTGGAAACAAGAATAAGAAAACACAATATTGCCAATAAAAGATCGCTAAAAAATGGGATATAAATTGCATGGATAGAAAAAACCTCTAAAGGTCATAAAAATTTAGTTCTGTCCATGACATGACAATTCTATTGAAATATATTACGGGATGATGAGATTGAGCCTTTTTTACAAGGAGTGCGAGGGACGCGCAGGTACTAAATTTGCGGTAACTCCGATTGTAATCAATATTTTTCAAAAAATCAAAGGGCTATTCTCTTATAAACAACTGAGATGGCAAAAACATTGACTTTGCATAATCTCAGCAGCTTATTTATTTAATTACTGTTCAAAAATCCGATTATCTTGGGGTAAACTTTTACTTTTAAAATGAAGCATCGTACAATGAAAAATCCGAAGCCGAATTTCACTCGGTTTTGTTAGAGCGCTGTGTACGGATGCCACTTTTTACACTGATTTTAAACTAATGTTGCAATATCTTGGCTTCTAATTAACTTTTTCCAATTTAGAAAACACTGTCGCCATTAAATCTAAAACAAAAAAGGATGGGTCCGCAATCGATACCACATTTATTAATAATTTTACTGGCTTATAAACAATTAAACTGTTAATGACAAAATTTCTGACCACGTGATGGATTATCACATTAAAGATTCGGATTCAACAACTCAAAATACATAAGAATCAACCATAAAACTTCATGGACGTCAATCGACCACGAAACCCCTTGGGCGCCTACACTATATGGTATTTTATAATGTATATTCTAGGTTTATAATGAGCAGTATACTGAATGTTGATAGGAAATAACTTCTATATATAAAAAACTGGGTTTAATAATTAGTGCAGTCTAATTTATTAAAACTAGTTTTGTAATATCGTATGTTTACTAGGTATTTTTATGCTTTTCGTGTCGATAATAATAGAGTTAAGTCGTAACTTAAAAATGACCCATGAAAACGACACAGGTAGAGCCACAAAGTTGAAAGATACCTATAGTATACTTTAATGGGAATTCCAAAAATGCGATAAAAGTCATAATTTTCACGTCAGGCACCAAGGAGGCACCACGCATCTACGTTCAACTGTGGAGTTGATGATATACACCAATTCTATATAGTACAGCGTGGCTTATGATGACGATGTATAAAATGAAATTATTGGATCGTCTATTACCTATTTCGTTTAGGGTTGCCACCTGTCCAGATTTTAATAGAAATATTCCAAGTCAAGCAACCTTTACCGAAACCAACTCTGCTTGTTTTTTAAAAATCCTATATATCATTACACTAGAAAGAAATAGAAGCTTCAAACTTTTGGTATCAAAACAATTTGTCGAACTGGACTATTTCTATCTTTATTCGTTCCAAAGTTCGTAAAATGCAAAGGATCGCTCTTTTTCCACTCACAAATTATAAATCGAAGACGGTTCCCGCAGTAGTAGAAATTTGAATCTGGTATTTAGTGCACAAACGACAAATTGAAAAAAATAATTATATATCCCTCTTCCCTAACTAATAGTGGAGATAAGTATACAAATAGTATTATTTATTATTATATTATTAAAAATAAATAAAGGAGATTCCATCGAAAGTATACCTGTGAAGCAACGTGACTGATTGGCCATAAAAATTAGCGAGATTTAATGTGTGGAACTACTGAGTCCGACACTTTCATTTATAAATACTCGTATCTATAAAACGCAACGACGTGATAGAAAATATTTTAGACTTAATTCAACATGTCATCGTGAAATCTTTCGTTATAACTAACAGGTGTCGCTTTATTATCATGCTAGGTCACTTAATGTTATTTATCTTTGAAATAAAGATTTACAGAGATTTGTGTATGAAAGTGTCAGTGCCACTAATAAGGATACTGTATACTCCACATGATATCTCACTAATGTTTATGACCCTTTTTTACTGGAATGTATTTGATGGAATTCAATATTTCCAGAAAAAGAGGCCCAAGTAAAGGGTTTTTTTTTGATAGAGGTATAGAACTTTTAAATGGAATAAAACAAAGATGAATTAAGTTGACATGAAATTTACTTTATTCGAAAGATAACCTTCTGGCATTATAATTTAAATATGACTTCTGGCATATGACCGCCACGGCTGGCTCGGACGTAGTCTAATCTGGAGGTCCAATTTTCGATAACTTTTTCCAACATTTGTGGCCGTATATCGGCAATAACGCGGCGAATGTTGTCCTCCAAGTGATCAATCGTTTCGGGCTTATCGGCGTAGACTAGCGACTTCACATATCTCCACAGAAGATAGTCTAGCGGCGTTAAGTCGCACGATCTTGGAGGCCAATTCACGGATCCGAAACGTGAAACTATGCGGTTACCAAACGTTTTCTTCAACAAATCAATTGTGGCACCAGTTGTGTGACATGTTGCACCGTCTTGTTGAAACCACAGCTCCTGCACATCATGGTTGTTCAATTGATGAACGAAAAAGTCAGTAATCATATGGCTCTATAGCGGTCACCATTGACTGTAACGTTCTGACCAGCATCGTTTTTAAAGAAGTACGGACCAATGATTCCACCAGCCCATAAAGCACACCAAACAGTCAGTTTTTCTGGATGTAACGGTGTCTCAACATACACTTGAGGATTATCACCACTCCAAATACGGCAGTTTTGTTTATTGACGTATCCATTCAAACAAAAGTGAGCTTCATCGCTAAACAAAATTCGCTTATGAAAATCGGGATCAACGCCAATCTTGTTTTGGGCCCATTCACCGAACCTACGCCTTGCTAGGTGATCGTGTGGCTTCAATTCTTGCACGAGTTGGATTTTGTAAACACGCAAACCAAGATCTTTCCTCAAAATCTTCCATAAAGTGAATAGACACATATCCAATTCCTGTACACGATGGCGGATAGAGTGATTCGGGTCTTCTTCTACGCTACGCTCTACAGCAGCAATGACTTCTTCTGTACGCACTGTACGACGTCTCTGTGGATGCGTATTTACATTTAGAGTAAACGTGGTGCGAAAACGTTTCATAGTTAATCGAATTAATTGCTCTGATGGACGATTATGTTGACCGTAAAATGAACGTAGTGCGCGATACGTATTTCGAACAGAACCATGATTTTCAAAATAAATTTGTACAATTTGGAAGCGTTGTTCGGGCGTCAGTCTATTCATGTTGAAATGCCAAACCAAACTAAACATAAATCACTTGACAGCTGACAAAATGGCCGCCAGTTAAAAAAAGTGTTGCCAACTTAAAGTTCTATACCTCTATAAAAAACACCCTTTAGTATAATCTTGAAATCCAAATAGGAGCCGTTCGTAAGATGAAGTAGAAAATGCTCTATTGGCGCAATTTTTGTTTATATCATAATATTACTTAATTTTTTGGGAGACAATTTGATAAATTAATTTCATATAGAAAATATATTATGTCAAATTTAACATTAACAAAAGATTCGTTTCGCCTTATAAACGTCCCCAAAACCTATTAATATATGTCTACTTAAAACATGTTTTTTGCCGTCTTAAATTTTCCTCTTTTAAATAAAAAACAATTAGCAGGTGAACAATACGTTTTATTATTTTGGAGGGTGTCCCGCACTGGCATTTCTAAAAAGTTGCTTCCTTAATTCAGTTAAGGCCCGATCAATCATATATGCGAATTGTTCACCAAAAACGCAAATGGATCAAATAAAATCAATAACACGGTCAGGCCAGTACCAACGTTTGCGGGCCTAGTGGATAATCTACTGTTTTTTTTTACAATTAACTCATAATTAGTTTTTTGTGCTGGCGTTATAGATTAACTAGAGAATTTACTATAATGTACTATAACCAAAAGTCATTACGAGTTCATGGTCTCCTTTATCGATTTAAAATAAGATTGGTGCGGATATACTAAACCCCTAAGAGGATTAGACTTCTAGGGCATTTCAATTTATGTAAAGGTGCAGTAAAATTAGTTTAGTATTAAACGTTTAAGATGTGAGTGTCTTAGAAGACTAGTGAACATTTTTTTGTTTTTATTTTATCAAAACTATTTAA
Source organism: Diaprepes abbreviatus (assembly GCA_034092305.1). NCBI lineage: Eukaryota > Metazoa > Arthropoda > Insecta > Coleoptera > Curculionidae > Diaprepes > Diaprepes abbreviatus. Next base: position 39,604,783 of record JASJET010000103.1, on the reverse strand, counting down.
ACAAACAAAAAATGGTCCGGATTCAAAATTTATTAAATGTGTACTGTTCTCCGCTGAAGTACAATTTTCATCGTAAAAAAGTGCGAGGTTCGTTAAACAGTAAAAACTTGTATGTTCCAACTTTTGAAAGCATTTCGGAAACTTCCGAAAGCAAAATTATTCAATATAATGTAAGTTAAAAAAATAATATTGATAATTACAAAAATTGTTTAACTGTTAATAAAGTACATTGGAATTTTGTATCGTTTCACAAGATTAGGAGCGATAATAAGCGATTTCTCTATTTCTCCATTATCTCCAGTAATTAGATTTATCTCTTGTTAACTTGCCAACCTGTGATATAAAATAATGACTGTTAATGAAACACAAAGAATCTTTTGAGCTAACATTTGCCACTATTACATCATTTTGAATTCTATTTCATATTTTATACATATTTGTAAAAAACATTGAGTGCAATTGCAAGTACAATAGTTTTCAAAATATTGTTTGCCTAATCGGTAGTGTAGTCGGTTAATAACTTGTTTCTTGTTCGAAAAATCTCGAGTTAGAGCCCCCGGTCTGGCACAGATATGCGTTTGGGTATAAATGTTAATGTAACTTATCCTAATTTACTATCCTATATCTCTAACGGATTTAAAACAGTTCGTGGGTAAGACCAAAGATTATAATAGCTACCGCTCAGCTATAATAATCTATAGTAAGACGCATAGATGGTACGATACAAAGAAAAGATGAATCAGTTCATATCAGATCATAAAAAAAGTTAATGTGGCCTTCAATTTTTGTGCAATTTTATATACTTGTTTTTTTTTTGTATCAAATTTTGAAAATTGCAAAAGGCGATGATTTCTTATGGTGTTCAAATGAGCGTTACCCCAAAACGTATTAACCGGTAACCGATTATTTAAAAAAAAAATGTATTTTTAAAAAACTAAAAAAGTCTTATGAAATTGCACTAGAAGCTAACTACATTTTAGAAAAAATTAATATATAAGGATAGTGTAAATAATAATTCCTCACCTCTATGATCAGTTATCTTCATCTGCTCATCCACTTCAAGCAGATTTTCTGTGGGAACACGTCTTTTTCGATATCATTTCATGGCTAAAACAAATATATTAAATTGATGTAAAAATTAGAGACACAGTGATCCAAACCCTGGTATGATTTCACATGGAATGCCCAGCAAAAAATAATATTAAAAATCATAATTTCAGTAAGAAATAAAATAAATCTATCTGTGGTATTTAAATAGTTTTTTATATGCATTCTCCTATGAAATATACCTACATAGGGATGAAAATTGTATTTCCATAAAATCCTTAAAACTGATATTTGAGATAATCCAGATTGTAATGCTATTTGCCTTGTAGATATTCTCGGATATGCGGCGAAATATCCTAAAATTGTAGTTTCAATATTTTCATTATTAACAACTGGTTTATTTCTATTTCTTATTTCATGGATCCAAAGTTCTTGGAGTTTTCTATAATCCTTTTAACAGTTGGTGGTGTTGGTTTCCGTTTCTGCGGATATCGGATCGCGAATGTATCGCATGTTCTTGAAATAACTCCATCACATTCCCCACAAATAATTAATAAGTTTAAATAATCTTCGTGCGTGTAATTTAATCGCCCCGACATAATTATTATTAATGAATGTCAAATGACAAGAAAAAGTGATAATTCTGTAGGGTTCGATTGTTTTATTTTCGTCACGCCTCGCCGTCATGGCCAACTAATAACAAAGCTTAAAAGCCGTATAGCATTTTTACAATAGAAAAATGTTGAATTGCCAATACTTTGAAAACTACAAATTTTTGGAATAGACAACCTTATGCAAAGTTACCTTTATTTTATTGAATTAAAAAAATAGATGCTTTCTATTTGAAAAAATTGTCTTTTGACGATTTTTAAATACAATTTTTATTCTTCTTTTTTGACCACTCTGTATTAATAATATTCAAAATATCATAAAAAGACTACTAAAGTCAATCTTCATCTACAAAAAAACTAACCCAAATTATATAATAAAGACTTTCTTATAGGAAAAATTTATAGTAAATTTTGGTCCGCAAACGTCATTTTCGACATAAAAATTTAAATATGTCCAAAACGATGAGACTTACGTATAGAACATTATGCATGAAATATGTCTAGAGTTTTACGTAGAAATCTAAAATGCAATAATATATAGGATGTTCCATTTGAAATAAGCAAGTTGACATCTACTTTAGGTATAACCGGAAGTGTCGCCATCTTGAAAATATTTTAGCCGGCTGTCCTTCATGCACGTTAGTATACTGTCAAATTTTCAGATTCTTCCTAATTATAGTTTTCCCACAATCGATCAATAAAGTTGCATTTGCAGGAAATAAACTGTTTCTATATATTCTTTCCTTTTTCTCTGCTTGAAAGGATAATATATGTAGGCAACCAAAAAATAATATTGTAAAATGTTATATTTAAAACAGTACATTTACCAGCTAATAAGTTTTTGAGAGCAGTTGTAAAGCCTCTACTAAGTTTAATTTTAAGAAAATGTAATTTAACATATTTCTAATTCACTCTATAGATTTAAAAGTTAAACCTTAAAAAATGTCCTTGTACCTTGTTGAACTGGGTACAACTTTTTAACACATGTTTCGATATCTCATTTATGGTTATAATTACGTCTGTGAACATTAAATGATAGTCATAAATTCACTAGAACACGTTGATTGAAAAATACCAAAGTCCATTAATTTATGTGGAAATCTTTGTAACGTGATTAATTAATAATTTTCCACCTCAGAGTAAGCTCAAATATTAAATAAAATGAAATTAATCGTAGAAGGAACGACAGAGGGCAGGAAAGGATCAAGACAGAACTATCTGTAACAAATGCAGTGTATATAACAGATGTTTCCTGGTAAGGTAGCTACAGGAAAACTAAAAAATTGGCACAGGACAGACAAAAATAAAGAGCTGTATCAAACAAATTCTAAGATCGTAAATCCTACGAAGAAGGGAGGGCCGATTCCAACATATGCGTACCCACCTAACTATTCAAGAGAGAAAAGGTTTCAAAATAATGGGTGAAAATGCCAGTCAGAAAAATTGCAACCATAACACTGGATCTTTTTCCTCCAATGTAGGAAAGGCTCTACACAAATAAAATGTGTCCCTGTAATATAACAGAAAATAGTTTGTCAAAGCCCCGTACCGTTCACAAAAATAATTTAAATATACTTAGAACTATTTTCATAGCTATACAAAATAAATATTCAAACGCATTTTTTCCAAATATAGGTTATGGAACCTGTTATATTGATATATACAGGTACTATGGTACTGTGCATACAAATTCCACCTGAACACCGGATATCCGCCGTGTAACTCCTTAAGTTAATCTACTAAAACTTATTTATTATTTAAACAAAGGATCTACGGTTAATTTTTGTAAACAACACATTAAAAAAATTTATAATGGTTTTTATCTTAAGTGATAAGGATTAGATAGGTTTTAATCTTTCCCCTCAAAATAATCCAGGTCAATTTTTCCTACTATACAGTATATAATTTATAATTGTAAAAAATGTTTATCTTAAGGGACCGAGTATTTCTCAAATGCAATAAAAATGTATTCTTTAATTCACTAACATGCTCTTTAACTTAAATTGGTCTAAATTGACAATAAAGGGCCTAACCTGAACCTTAACAATACAAGAATAAAAAAATTGTTTCCGTTCACAAAACAGAAAAAATGGAAAATTTTGTTAATTTTCGGGAGATAACTATTCCTCTTACCAATTCTACGTTTTAACTTTAAAACTGGTCTAAATTCACAATAAAGGACCTAAACTGAACCTGAAGTATACCAGTATAAAAAAATTGTTTGCATTCACAAAACAGAGAATATGGAATTTTTTTGAATATTCGGGAGGCAATTCTTCCTCTTACCAATTTCACGTCTTTATCTCTAGGTTTTTATTCTTAAATTTTTCCTTATAAAGGTTTGCTTCTTAACATATCTCCTATCCGGAAATAAACAGAATTTTTAAATTTAAATCGCGCGTATATGTAGAAAAGTTGGTATGACTGATAGTGACAATCATGTGAAATTTTTTGAAATAAATACTTTAGTAAACAACTTATGGTGGTTTAGTGTTATAAATATTCGGATGGTACGGAAAAGAATGAATTTAATATTTGAAGTATTTAACAATCTGTACTCTGCATCACTTTACTATTTACTGCCCTTCCATCTGCAATACATATTATGTCTACTAATACGAATTGAGACGGATGTTCGACTGGTAATGTGAGAATACGTATCTAAAAAACCATACATTCTGAATTATAAATTAATACGTACTAATCTGAATACTTCCTTGGCATACGGATTGTGATGAATTTGGATTTTATGAAAAGCCAGAAAATGTCAGAATAAAGATATTTTATCTTTGTTACGTTTTGTAGAAACCCATAAGTATGTCACTGACTTCAATTTAAAGCGATAAGGAAACAAATAACGGATGCCACGGACGGTGCGAGTTTCATTATTAATTTTTAACATTTCACAATCGGCATTCTGCATTTTTCAGCTGATCATCCGTATTGGCAGACAGAGTACGTATTGCGGATGAAAGTGCAGTAAATAGTAAAGTGATTCGGAGTAAGGATTGTTAATTAATCCGAATATTAAATTCATTCGTATCCGTATCATCCGAATATTTACAACACTATGTTCGATTGAAAATGCAGAAAATGGATTGTGGAAGGTTGGCGAAAGAATACAAACTCGTCGTCGTATTTTTCAGAGATGCGATTTTATTATCAAGACCGTATCACTCTCGTTCTCGAGCAGAAAAACAGAGAGGGAATAAACAATTCAGACGTCATTTTCCGTTCTTTTTCTAATACTAATAAAATGAGAACCATTCGTAGGAATCGTTCATTTCCTTGTCATCCTGAAGACAGTGACATATTTACGCGATAATACAAATGTAACAAAGATAAAATATCCATATTTTTTCATTACCTTTTATTTTTATAGAATCCTAGCCCACTACAATCCGCATTCGGTATGCTAAGGAAGTCTTAGGATTAGTACGTATTAATTTACCATTCGGACTGTACGGTTATTTTAATACGTATTCTCACATCACTATAGTGGTTTTAGTTGGACGTTGTGCTTCGTGGCGATTCTTGACCATGGCGAAATCAGTTGAGCAAATAATTTGCGTTAAATTTTATGTTTTGAACAAAATTAACTTTACGGAAATGTTGAAAATGTTAAATAAGTCCTATAAGGAATACTGTATGTCGCGTACCAAATTTTCTCAGTGATATCAGGTGCTGGAGGGAGTGATCACAAAAGGGCAAAGAGAAAAAGAAAAGACCTAAATTAATTCCTACCAGATTCGTGTACCACGCAGTATAGTATGACAAACGAAAGCGAGTTGCTGGGGGGGGGGGGGGGAGATCAGCAACATCTTCGTTCTGAATGTGGTAGGCAGGCGAGTCTTTTTTTTTCTGAATTCGAAGCTCTTGGATCTGTGCCCTTGATCAAGTGTATACTGAGGGCCGTGAAGACATTGAAGATGATCTGCATCCTGAACAGCCATCGCAATTAACTGATGATGTACACATCACTCAGGCCAATGCTGTAGTGCTCGGAAGCTGTCTTATCTCGGTTAAAGAATTAGGATGCGAGTTGGGAATCCCAAAAACTCAATACCATAAGATCGAAATACAAAGTATTATTTCTCGCATAGTGCCAAAAACACTGAATTTTATCCAAAAACAACATTAAATGTGGGTTCGTTTTGAGATGATTTCCAATGCAGGAAGGAGCCCAAACTTCCGGAAACGTATCATCGTAGTAATAAACGGAATGGAGGCTGAAAGAAAACAGAGACCAAAAGGAATATTATTTATCCATTATGCGTCGTTTGCATGAGGACATACACAAAAAACGATCAGAAATAAGATACAACGGCTTTTGCACCACGACCAGCTTACATTGAACTTGTGGTTCGTGAGTCATTCCACAAGCGCCATATTCGCTTCATATATGTCATTGTGAGACTTCTTTTTGTTCCCGAAGCTCGAGTTGTCACTGCGAGGATATCGTTTTGAGACTATTGAAGACAAAAAAAAATCGCTGCTCTACCAGCGAATCTTTTAAAGGCTGGAAAAATATTGATATATGTATATCGCCTCAAATGGGGAAATAGTTTGCAGAGGACAAAATAAATATTGCTAAATAAATATCTTTTTTTTAACTGAATTATTATGCCTCCAAGGTATTCAAATTGCAAATACTGCTATAGAGGACTTAGTCTAAAATAAAAAGGTATCTATTCAAATTATAAACAAGTGGCAATGTTAAAAACAAAATTTTGCTTTTGATTTTATTTTCGATCAACTCCTGATTATTTCAAGAAAATTTAAGAAATAGACAAAAAAATATGTTTCTTAGCCTTTATCTAACTGGTAACGATATTTTAAATCTGTTTGTGAGCGCCATATCTTTACATAAATTATAAATAATTAATATATTATCGCAAAACGAGAAACTTAAAAATACAACACGATTTCCTGTGAAGCAATCTGATATACTATAAATGGCCAAATATTGGCTTTTACCCTGTAATAAACACCGACCTGACATTATTTCAAATTTTTATTTATTTTAATAAATTAAGTACTTAAGGACTTTCACACTTATGCCCGCACACTTCTAAATTATTTTAATACCTCTTCAGAATGAAGAGAGACTATGGTATACACTTCGTTACCTTTTGTAAGAAAAATTAATGGTCAAAATTTAATCTCTTAAAAACCTTATAAACGGTGCCTCCTGAGGTATGTCCCATGACAAAAATTTATCGTCGAACGTCTCCAAGGTCGTAAGTAACAGACCTGAACCTTTTCACGCCAAATTGCCCAAGAAGCACTTCGCAATACATTGTTTAAATAAAACTTTAACGGTTCAGCGCTTTTTTGCACGACCGTCCGTCATAGTCGTTGCAAATGCCAGAATTTTAACACGGCATCGTGACACATGACATCTGAGATATTAGTTGTCATGATATGCTTGTATTATTTCTATTGGTAATGTTAAATTCAAATACACGTTTATTACTTAGTTTCGAAAAACTTTTAAGGCAACCTCCTCTATTTTTTCTAATGATATATCCTTTTTCATGCCAATTATCCTGATCAACGTTCTTGGCTGCCAGTTATTTTGATTAAAAACCTCAATTATATTTATGAGATAAAGAAGTCGATGGGCTATCTGATTTTATAAAAATATGTTACAAATTGTTGTCATCCATCATCGTAAAAAAGCGTATTTTATTTATTTTTCGAATAAAATATGTTTATATTCCGTAAAAAACGTAAATTAAATAAGTTTTTTTTAATATTTGATCACGTAAAGGAAAATGCTCCACGATTGGTTGCAATTCTGGTGACGTCACAAATAATAAACACACAATTTACTGATATGCAGTTTTAACAATTCCTGGTGTTATCGAGAGATTTTCGAATTTACTATTATATTTCTTACGAACCTTTTGTAGTTTAGTTATTTTTCAAGTTGCTTTGTCATAAATATCAGAAACTTTATGCAAGCTGACAATAGTAATCTTCTAGTAGCAGATGCACTTATGATTAGACTTTTCTTGAAAAAATAATCCTGTTTTGTACACTGCGGAACTCAAAAACGTGAAAACGGCAATTTAAGTATTACTTGCAACTTACTTATTTAAATAAATCACTCTAGTGTCATACTAAAGACTAGAGTATAAAATCATGATATGGATTATTTCAACAATAAGTTTGCATGGGATTATAACAAAATTATTTGGTTTTATAGGGCTGTTAAGGTTTAGCCTTTCATTCTAATCCATAAGAGAATAATAATGTCTTTGTCCTAGAACAAATAATTTGAGGTCTATATAGGTGATGTACACGTGACGAAGCACTCCACATTAAAGTGACCTTCAGATATAGAAACCAAATACCGTTTCTGGAGTGCTTATGAACGTCGAGGTCCATTGTCATCATTTAAAAAACATCTTATAACGGCAAACAAAGATCTCAAAAAAATCAAATAAACTATCGTTTAGCATTCCTTTGTTTTCTATGATGGGATGTCATACGTGTCACGTGACCACCGCTAATACTCAAATTGCGTTTCGGCACGCTTTTTTACCGTTCAGATTTTTAATTGACTTTTACCCAAAATATTTATGTAATATGCAGTAAATGTGGTAAAAAATAATATGAAATAATTTTCCAATAGTTGTTATATACCCTATTATATATAATTGACAAATTATCCTTTCACAGAATCATTGAAAGAAAAGATACGAGTATTATACTTACATTACCCATTTTTTAAAAATTGCACCACTGTTGCAAAATAAGGTTCAACGCCACCTACATAAAACTTCTTACTTTTGACAATGCTTCATTCCAGAGATATTTTGTTTAAAGTAGCTCCATATTAAATGTGTGTTTTTCTACAAAATCCAAATAGGGCTATTAAAATTTGATCACATGTTACAAATAAAGTGTTACTCTAAATAAAACTTATAATCTTAGAAATATTTTCGTATTTCCCTCAAAAATGGATAACAAGGAGATTACAGCACTACGCAGAAATCATTGAATTTAGACATTTTGTTCTAATTTAGATTCAATTTAACTTATATTGCAAAACCTATTTTTCAGGGAAATACGAATAGATCTCTAAGATTAATAGGATTTTATTGTATAATATTTAAAAGTTTTGCATTTCTGATACTTCTTTATAACTTCTCTCGGAAAACAAGGAAATTACAACACAAAATACGATATAATCATTGGGTTTAGACTTCTTGTTCTTATTTCGACTAAATTAGGTCGCATTTCTTGGTTTTTGTATTAGAAGTCCAAGATTCTGAACTCAGAGACTGAATGTCAAAAATAGGCCGTTTGTATTAATTTAGTTTTCCGAAACATATTTTTCGTACTTTATTTCGTAAATTATTTTAAGAATTTTCTGATTATCAATTATTTGTGTAAAACCTAAGTTTTAACACAAATCAGGGGTTGTTGGTAAGATCCCGCCAAACCTCCCGACTAGAATGAAAACTCTTGCTGCCCCACCTTTCTTCTCGCTCACCGGGATAGAAGGGGAATGAGTGAAGCCCAGAGTTAACAAAGATTAACTTTTATTTTATTAAGGGAACACGTCTAAGGAATAAGCCAATTATTTAGGGAAAGGTTATCGAGTAACACCCATCCTTGACTCATAGTTCGGATTTATTTGTCAAATCGTAATTTTCATAACTTTGTAGCCAACACGAAGCTGACTATGAGTCGCAATGTCAATATCAGATTATCTCTGCTTGGTTACGTTCTGGTAATTACGTTAAAGTCAGGACACGTTTCTTCGGGATTACTAAACTCTTCAGGACTGGCAAGAAATCTTTTGTTGTTTAACTCTGCCGAGCATTACACTCGACCCGTAGCTTTTTCTAAACCGAACATAGGATCGCTTTGATTTATTGGCAAGACCCTTACTAAACAGGATTTAGTCTCCGAATCCCGAATCATTTACCTTTCCCGTGAATGTAAGAATTCCTACGCGCCACTAACCCCGCCTTTTTATCGACGGTCATTTTAATTTCAATTTTGGTAATGTAAGACACGTGCACGATCTTTATTGTTAGAAGAATATATGTTGTCCAAGACAACCTACTTTAAGAACCATGATTTGTCCTAATAAGGGGACAATCTCGTGGCCCCCGAGAGCTAAGATCAATCGGAATAAGGACGAGTTATCATCCGTAATGTCCTTAATTACGCTGCTGCCTTTTCTCTTTAATTGCAGTGGTGACGTCGCGCTTTGAGATCGGGGAAGCACCGAGTCAAAGTTTCGCCACTGCGCCATTTAATGTCTGGGTTTTCCCGTTTCGGTAATCGAAGAACTGTAGTTTTAGTACTGTATGCCGTATTATTTAATTTATTTAGGGAGTTTGGGGACATATTAAATCTGAAATTTAATATTCTGTCGTAAAATAAGGGTATATTCACTAAAGTATTTTGAAAAAAACAAACCGGAGACGACACGGCGGATCATTCTTCACCATGACAGTGCCAGCTCTCACACATCGGCTCAAACAAGTGATTTGTTGATCACTCAAAATGTGGAATTGATGGGCCATCCATTGACTTATTTTTTTCCCCGTACATGAAGGACAAACTATGTGGTCAACGATTTTCTACGCCAGGAGAGACGGTTGATGCATTCAGAACCATATTTCGGGGGGTACTATCTTCACAGTGACAAAAATATTTTTCGGATTGGTTCAAACGGATACAGAATATGCATTGAAATGGATAGCAGTAACATTTTTATTAGCATAATTTTGTAAATGTCGTTAAAAAGAACAGTCAACGATTTTGAAAATTTTAAAGATAGGGTACTTGTATAATTATTCTTATTTTTAGAACTTTTCTGGCAAACAGATGTATATTTTTTGTCTCAAAAAATTAAAAATGAAATCTGAAACTGGTTTTAGGCTGGCTTGATTTTCTCCCAATTTGTTCAAAATTTTGACGTGTATTAATCCTTGTAGGTAATTTTCCTAGCTTATTTCAGGCATGTATAGCTAGAGGAAAAAACCAGATGTAATGAATTTAAGAAAATTTCAGTATATTTTTGAAAGGTATGAGATCTAATAAAATTTGCGATGAAAATTGGCATTCCTGTATTTGGGTCCCCACCTCGAATAAGTTTGTAAAAGGACAAAACGATTTTTTGGTTTCAAAAGAGCAAAGATCCAAAGTATTCGAACAATTGTCAAAATTTAATTTTAAATCAAATATATTAAATTGCGAAAGCTTTCTTTTAAACTGGCATTTGTTATCAAGTTCTGTAGTCGTTTATATATTATTAATTCAAAAAATTAAGTGGTTATTCGAACGGGAACTATTTTTCAAATAAAACTGTTTCCTCGACTGGTGTGAAAATAATATACTTTCTACCATTCTTAGTATAATAAAAACACAATAAATCATATTCCACGTGTAAAGACAATATGTATAAATCATGAGAAAGTACATGGTATCAAATGTTTATTAGCGAAGAATCTCAAGCAACTCAGAATGTGCAAAGGTGTGCCGGCACGCTCGCCGTTTGGATATTTACGTACTATAGTGCAGTACCACCAGTACCACTCCCCGCATAATGCACGGTTATTTATAAACCCCAGCTTATGATTTTATTGTTGGTTATAATCAGACGAATTATTTATAAGGCCTTGTTGTCTGGAAAAAATTATAGCAGATAAGGACTGAAGCATTGGAGTTTGTAAATATATTTCTTAAACAGCTTTGACGGTCAAATTTAACAGTGAATTCGGTAGTCTTATCTGCGAGAGTTTAGATGACATTAATGACTTATAGCATGTGCCTATGTTTAACTTACATTAGAAAAAAAACTGGGTATATAGTAATAATGTCATGTAAATTCTCGCAAATAGTAATATAAAAGTCATATTACATTTTATAACAATAACAACGACAAATACAAATCTATCACGAAACGAAACGTACGTGTATTGTACCCGTAGACATAATATAATATTATCCGAAGATCCTAAGGAAGGGCGTTGGTTCTCGCTTAGAAAGAGATAGAGTGTTTTCGATGAGTAGTACCTCTCTGGGGGTGATTTTAGACTCCAGGCTGACCTGGAACAAGCAAGTGGAAAACATAACCAGAAAATCGGAAACAACTCTTATGACTGTTAGAAGATTATGTGGGAAAACATGGGGTCTCTCACCGAAAATGGTACATTGGTTATACATCAGTGTTGTGAGACCAGCCATCACTTACGCAGCCTTGGTCTGGTGCCCAAGGTAATGTAGAGAACAACCATGACAAAGCTGAGCGGAATACAAAGGGTCGCCTGTTTGGGTATTACTAGGGCCATGACATCAATCCCCACTTCGGCAATGGAATGCATTCTGGATCTGCCTCCGCTACACATAGTGATTCAGGCAGAGGCGAGAATGGGACTCCACCGACTAAATCACTCAACAGTAGAATCACAAAGGACGTTGTCAGGACACAAAAACATATGTAAAAAAATCAGAAGCCCCGAGTTGGAAATGGACACAGACCATATGAACTCGAGCTACCGTTATAATATACCGTTTGAAGTCACAATAGAGGATATAATGGCAAGTAAAAGAGGAAAACCGGAAACATTCTCGGGTGCAAGTATCTGGTACACTGACGGTTCAAAAACTTGTGAGGGTACTGGAGCTGGAATATATGAGCTACAACCGAGGAAGGAATTAACCCTTCCCCTTGGAAAATACCTAACAGTATTCCAGACAGAAATATACGCAATCTTACGGTGCGCAGACGAGATAAACAGGAGAGCTTACAAAGGGAAGCAAATCCACATTTACTCTGACAGCCAAGCAGCTCTAAAAGCCCTCAAGGGCCAAAAGGTATCATCGAGGCTGGTTTGGGAATGTCAGAGTGAGCTGGAAATTCTGGCAAAAAACAACAGGGTTATGTTAAAGTGGGTACCAGGACACGAAGGCATACATGGAAATGAAAAAGCTGACGAGCTAGCTAGAGCAGGATCAGCATCTCAATACATTGGTCCAGAACCGGCCTTTGGGGTGCCGCGGTGCGCGGCCCGAGAAGCAGTCAGAAAGAATGGATCAAAAGAGAGCATAAAAATTACTGGATGACCAGAAAGGGTTTAAACTACAGCAAGCTATTTATTGGGAATCCTGACCCGAAACTGGAAAATGAGTAGGAACCAATTAAGGACTATTACGGGTATAATGACGGGACACATGGCCGTCAAAGTACATCTGAATAGTATGAATCTATATAACGAAAACCTCGGCTGCAGACTATGTGGACAAGCCGAGGAAACGGTGAAGCATATCATATGTGACTGTAAGTCACTGAAGAGATTTAGACAACAAACATTCGGGTCAGTAAATCTGGAACCGGGAGAAATACTCACTCACTCCTTAGCAGGACTGTATAGATTGAGCCAGGGGGCTAGGTTGACAGAGTGACTGTAATGTCTAGGGTGACCACAATAGGCCTACTCTGGCCGCAGTGCGTCTGGCTTTAGGACGGACCCGAGAGTATAAAAAAAGTACCTCTCTTTCTACTTCGCGGAATAGAAAAAGAAATATTGTTCATCGCTTCTATAGGATTCGCGGCTTTATATCTTATGTCTATGATTGTACTATTATCCTAACTTTTGGAGAATGTTGTTAAATTTATTAAAGTTGATTCTCAGTAACTTTAAAAGAAATCAGAAACTTTGTGAAAAATATCAAAATACTATAAAAGCCTGTTCAAATACGAACTGTAAGCCACTTTTTTGTGTTTCTTAATAAATTACAAAACTGTCGTAAGCAAATCGCAGCTTAACCAAACCATTTACTTGGAATTAGAAAACCTTTAATCTTTTTCAGCTTATTAAAATAGAACAAACCATTAAAATAAAGAGAAAATAGCTCTTTGTGATTCTGACCAAGCAAATATGGCTAGAAACATGTTTATAAACATAAAAAAATTTAATTCGACGTACTTCACTTGCATTAATTACCATCGCACTAATTACGGTAACCAGACAAACTGGTTCAGTATACCATCCAAGTACCACCATCAGTAATAGCGGCAGTTTTAAAATCACTGACGCAACTTTTTGTATACGTTTGAATTGATCAAGAATTGCTATAGTTGACTATGTTTATTCCGAATAAAATAAGGGAAATTTTACCGACAGGATATTATCACTGGCAGGGCATCCCCATGATTGTCAACGTAGATGACCCAGTATGCAAATGGTATGAAAGAGTTAATCATATTCTCCGATAGTGCAGAGCACTCAACAGACAGAAAATATATTTTGGGCAAGTTCAAATAACTAGGCTGCTTGGATTTACAAAAGCGATCCCCATCGGTCCTAGAGGATGTAATGAGCACGGGGCCTAAGCATTGAAAATCAAATCATTCGTTCAAAAAGTAATTATTTTCTTCTTTAACAAAATGTTACCTTTAAAACAACGAGAACATAACAATACTTACAAAAAAAATATTGCAACATTTTCTTTTTAGCTTAAGACACTAAAATTCCATGTGTGAAATTACCTAATTGCTTGTTGATATAAATATAAGTAAAATGATTCCCACTTGTGTTCATAAAAATTATGATAACAATAAGAAATGGTGAAGAAAAACATTCATTTCTATTTCTTTCTTAATCGTATCCTCATCTAAAATTTAAAACAATGTAAGTCAATCTGCGAGAAAGAGCAGGAAAGATTTCGGTTTACAGAGCTTATTTCATTGCATCTAAAAACAATACAGTTAAACCAAGGTTCTATATATTCTTCATACATTAGCAATAAAAAATTCTTGTGTCTGAAGGATGACATCATTTTTAATGACCATACCGAGGGCGTATTTCTCAACGAAGACAATCAAAATAACCATGAAGACTCTCTCTTCTTTTTTCTTTGTATACGAAATAAACTTAGCCAATTAAAAAGTCAATGAACGGCAGTACATTTTTTTGTCGACTGGCTGTCCATTGCGTGAATAAAGTCGCTGAAGAGAATGGTACTCAGTATTTACCAGTGAAAGTGATTCGAGCATCCATCCATCGACTTTGGCGAAATTTGCTTGCCCTGCGGACATTGTCCATTGATTTATCTGCTGCTTTCTTTTCAAGGCCTTTAACCCATTCATTATGGGTAAAACTCTGCTTCTTTAATATGCTGCAGAAAACGGTGATTAACGTCTTAATTAGTTAATTTGTAGCTAATTTATAACCTATTGTTTGTTGGTTAGGCGTAGTTCTAATTTTCCCAAACCAAGTTAGTCATACGTGTGCACATTTTGATTTTTTATATCCTTGTTATTACCACTCTAGTAAATGTAACTCGTATTATTTTTCAGTTTCAATTTATTCAATCGGTACCATGTTTTACAGCACTTACATTCGCCAGTAAATAAAATAAAAAAACACTACAAATCCATTTACATTTAAAATCTTAATTAAATACTTTACACTTGAAGCCTACGGTAAGTTTAGTTTAAAATTGTAATTAAAATTTGTGAAGAATAAATTCGTCAAAATTATAAAATGTATTTTGGATTAAAATTTGTGTAGTTCTATATTCAAAAAGATTATCTGGAAGCTCTCTCAATGACAGAGGCAAAACATTAAAGAATTTTAGTGCTAGACAACCAGGCCCATTCCGACACCTTTCCAAACGATAGTTGTCCCTATGCCTTATATTCCAGATGTGGACCTCACTGTGCATTCTAAAACTGTCTTTGTATTTTTTGACATACAGTAAGTTATCCAGTATGTACTGTGAAGGCAATATTAAAATTTTCAGTTCCAAGAATGCTGCACCACAGTCCTCCCTAAAGCTCATACTCCGCATCACTCTCACAGCCCTTCGCTGAAACCTAAACACGCGATACGCCCGCGATGCGTAGCCCCAGACAAGCAGTGCGTATGACATCAACGAATGGAACAGCGCAAAGTATGAAGCTCTCAGAACCGTGCAAACACACAGCGCCAGACGTCTCAAAGCAAACAGATTGCTGCTATAGAGCCTCTCCGAAACCTGCTCTATATGAGGTTTCCAAGTAAGGCCAGGATCAATCTGGACTCCCAAGAATTTAGCACTCAGCACATCACACGTTCGTTTGAATCAAAGGAATATAATGCCATCTTATTCTGCGACTCAAGTAAGGCGTTTGACTGTGTTGCTCATGATCTCCTCATAAAAAGCTGCACTACTACAACTTTAATGAGAGCAGCTGCAATCTTATAAAATTTTACTTGGAAAACAGAGTGCAGATTGTGAGAGTTGAAGGGGAGTCTTCGACCAGGGGTGGGCCTATGGGCAAAGATGCTGCAGATTTCACACTCTTTGCCCGATGATATCACTCTCTCAGTTTTTGATATATTTCTGGAAATGGCTTTGGGGAGATTGGGAGCGTTATGGTTTGGTGCCAGGGAGTGGTTTGATGCAAATGAACTCGTATTATTTTAAAGCTTATATGTTTCCAAATGATACAAGTTGCAGTGTGTCTTCCTGATTTAGCTTGCTATAGCTACGTAGCCCTTTCCAAATTTGTATTATTTTAAATTATTATCCAACTTTCTGTAAACTTGACTTTCTGCCACGTTTTGAATAATATCTAGCAAAGAAGAATGTTTTGGTTAAGAACTAATTTATGATAATTGGTGTGATCCTAAGGACTAAATTTTATTTATTAAATAAAATAACAGAAGTTCTGTAATCGATGGTCCAATAACTTTAATTAGGATAACAACAAAAGTGGGACTAAATAATCCAGCGGTTGGTTAATAATAATTATCTATATTATAATGATTTTTAGGTATTGAGGTTACATATTATTACAGAATTTGACGTTTTGCTGGAATAACATCGAATTTTTGTTGAAGCTGGGTATTGGATTTTTTATTGGAAGATTTAGAAATTTATATGAAAACTTTGATCGGTTGTATTAATAATGACTGTCATTAAAATAAAGCCATTATTATAATAATGCTGGCTATTAAAGTTAAAAATAACCCTATAGCAGAAACAAATAGGTATCTTTATGTATGCTTTTTATCAGAATTCATTCCATAAACGCATCAAAAATTTTTAAATGAGCACACTCGTGGGGACCGAGACAAAATTTCTTGTCATTTATTAGAAAGTGCAAATTAAAAAAATGAATCTAACCTCAAAGTTATACTACAAACTCCTAAATATAGCCGCATCACTATGAAGATTTTTTATTTATACGAAATTGTTACAAAGTATTACTAATTTTGACTTAATTAGTTCTGCTTAACGCACCATACGAACAATTATTTAAAAAAGTGAAAACAAATCAGTGCCCAAATAAATTGTCCCAAATTCCGAAACAAAAGTCAACATTAATTTTGCTTTGGGCTTAATTGTGTGGAACCAATATACATTTAGCAATTTAAGGTCCTAGTAATTTATGTTTTTTCCTCCCGGTAACCAAACTGTTTTAACGCTATAATGGCAAATAATTAATTTTCAACAACAAAAAAAGGAATATACTTTTGTTGTACAAATTACTAAAATGATTATTTTGTGGTAAGAACTCACTTTATTACCGTTATTAAATGAAAATTGTAATGAAAATCTTCAATTTAAATTCATAATTAAGTAGATCCATCAAATATTTTTTATATTATCTTTTGAAAAACATTGTTTTAAAAAAGTCTTAGGACAAGGAAAAAGTTTCTTTAAATTTTATTATTAATTACCCTACTTTAAAACCAATTTGCGACTGTAATGTAAAAGGTAGTCTTTGGTTAATTTTTAGTCTCTAAATGCGGAAATGATGGTAAAAACTTCCTAGCACGTAAGATTTTTGAATTATGATTTTCTCTGCAAAAATGAATGAGTATTTGAATCACATTATTTTAAAAAGTAATTTGTAAACCACCGGAGCGATACGTCGACAAATTTACGTTTTCCATAAGTTAGCACAATCTGGCCTCACTACGTGGCGGTGTCTAGGGATGACAAGTCAAATACGAAGTCTCAACCCTCTAGGGCTTAAAATAACGGAAGTATTCATTTAAACCCAAATAATTCCAAATTTCACTCTGCCTCGTAGCCGGATAAACTTATAGATAGTCCATGTATACGAGAAGTACGCCGCCGCTTTTCAAACTTCCGATACCCGATGTTTCTAGAAAATACCATAAGTACGGTACGGCTATAAAAGCAGCTGGCCGGTAGTCGTATCATCAGTATTGATTTAGCACAAGTAGTGGTCAGTTTTAGATAGAGAAGCGAAGTGCGCGACCAAGCCAATAGTAAGAGCCTTGTATTAGTGTTATCTTTGTGTTGAATCAAGTTAGTACGCCTGTAAACCTAGTATCACATCTCTGAACCGACATACGCGACAGTACAAAAATGTCTAAAGTACAAAAACGTGGCATCCCATTTAATCGAACAACCTAAATTAAAGGATCTAATTTGGAGCCTCCACTTGTCCAAAGAGCATTGCTGAAGTATTAGGGTCTAGATTACAATAATGGAAATTACTAGCCACTGGAACCAAAGTTACAATATTTAGGAGAAGTAACCAGGAGCTATCCTCGTTTTTTACTGTGTGGGATAAAATGTGTGTTTGTGTTAATCTAAATAGTGTTATGGAAAAATTAGGATTTGCACGTAACCCGGACGAATGGCGCTTATTGATAGATTCTTCTAAAATAAGTTTAAAAGCAGTTCTGCTCCATAATGGTAACAAACGACCCTCTATTCCTCTTGCACAGTCTGTTGACATGAAGGAAACATGAACGTATATCACTTATTCTAAATGCAATAGGTGGCAAATATGTGACGATCTAAAAGTCATAGGACTATTATTAGGGCTTCAGGGTGGATTTACGAAGTATTGCTGTTTTCTTTGTCTTTGGGATAGTAGAGCATTACCAAGTAAAAGAATGGCTTCCTAGGGATCAATATATTCTAGGTCAAGCTACCTCTTGTTGATCCTAAAAAAGTAGTGTTACCTCCATTACACATTAAATTGTGATTGATGACGTTAAAGCATTAGATAAAAAAGGAGACGCGTTGAAATACTTTAAACAAATTTTTCCTAAATTAAGTGATGCTAAGCTCAAGGAAGGATCACAAATTAGAAAAATACTAAGGGATCAAAAGTTAAGTGATGTTGAATTAGCTGCGTAGAGTTCTTTTAAAACGGTTGTTTCAGAGTTTTTAGGAAACAAAAAAGTAAAAAACTACGAAAAACTTGTAGAACTACTTGAAAGCTACTGCACAATGGGCTGTCGCATGTCTCTTAAAATACACTTCTTGCACTCCCATTTAAATATTTTCCCAGAAAATTTGGGTACGATTACCGACAAGCAAGGAGAAAGATTCCACCAAGACATATTAACAATGGACCAACGTCACCAGAGCAGATGGGATCCAGCAATGATGGGGAGTATTGTTGATTTCTTATGAGAGAAAGCGATCAGGAATATAAACGAGAGTCACCATTTGCAAAAAAGTTATGTACAGAAGACTTACTGTAAATTTATTTTCATGTGTATTTTTGTAAATAAATCCTGTTATCCTCGAAATATCTTATTTTTTCTTTATTGTTTTAAACTTATATATAAATATTATATAAAAACGTTTGAATTAAATAAAAATAACTGATACATTCTATAACACAAAATATGTACGTGGCAATCAGGATGCTTTAAACTCCCACGGACAGCCATTATAAAATCAGTCTCATTTTTTTGGTATCTGTTGACTAGTGTTATTTATATGCTTGCTTCTGGAGCATATTCTATACATAGAGTACTATTAAAAGAAACATTTTTTGAAGCCACTACACCAGGTTACCCCCTTAAAACTGGTCTAAATTGACAACAAAAAAAGCTTTAAATTGACGAGTGCAGGCAAATTTAGAACCTTAAAAATGTAAAAATAAAAAATGAAGAATGTTGTTTGTTTTCGGGAGGTAACTAGTCTTTTTACAGATTCTGGGGTTTGGTTTTTATCCTTAATTTTTCTATACAAAGGTTTATTTCATGGCAAGTATGGAAAAAATTTTAACAATATCATAAGCAAAACAAAACTATTCCACTGAAGATCTAACTTTCATTGTAGCTAAGTCCGGCTTAAAACTTTAACCTTTTTTAGTAAATTTGGCTAGAGAGGTTAAATTGACAAGTGCAACCAACAGTGAGTCAATGAATTTCAACGGAATTTACTATCTATTACACGATAGACGTGCGGAATTTAGTTTAATATATATTTCTTTTTAAAATATACATACTTTATTTGCCACTTTTTCCTCTCTATTGTGATATATATCCATTTTTAGCCAATTTCGGTGTCGTGTAGTATAACAAAATAAATTAACTTAAAATATGGTTAAATTACAAATTTTAAATAATATACAAAAATTGTCTGCCTTTGCAAAACATTCAAAAGTATAAAATTCACAACTATCGATCCTGTCATTTTAGGCCATTGGAGCCACTGAAAGCTTTGGCTCCCACGTTAGTTATAGTGTGATCATTTCATAAGCAAAACCTTTTTAGTAAATTTTTTTCTGATATTTTTTACACAAGTTAAAATAAAAAGATTTTTACAACGTGATAATAAGATGTTGCATCGCGTGGAAGTTGTATTAGCAATTTTTTTTTGATATTAAATAATGTAGGTAGGGTTGTCAAAGATAAATATTCACCATGAATATGATTAGTAAAAATTACAGTTTCAAAATATTTTTACAGTAATTGTTGACTGCATATTTATAAGGTAAAAGTTGTTTACTAGTTCATGTATCAATAATATTTTATACTGAGGAAATAAAAATTCAATTAATTGGTTGCGTGCAAAGTACCACCCCATTAAAGCTACATTTCCCATCTTTTTGCGCATTTAATAAAAATTGATTCACTTGAGCACGCTCATTTGCACAAAGTAATAATCTTATCTTTAGTAATAATCGCCGAGAAATCAGTGAAATGTTAATAATGAATTGTGATAATGTTAATAATAAAACAACCGTTCATTGGCCTTAGACAGCGTTACAAGATTGAGTGGTCATTAAAAAGTTGTTAACTTAAAAACCATTCAATTATCTAAGAATAAACAAGTCCATATTATTTTGTTTTATATGTTTGGTCCCGTACACCCCATTTCATATCTGCTGAATATTTTCCATAACATAAAGATGGTTACGTGAATAAGAAATAATTAATTTCGGTAAAATTCGCTGGATTATTTTCAATAATGTGAAAAAAATCAGTTATTTCAGAATATTACTTCACACCACTTCGTTAGCCACTTTTTAAATTCTTAGTTTTTGTCGCAAACTGTTGTAAAATGCGAAAATGATTCCAGTATTTTACAGCAAATTGTGGAAAAAGGCGAAATTTTGCGCAACGGGCTATTTATTTGTTCTTTTCCGATTTTAGATAAAATGGTATTATTTTAAGTTCCATTATTTCACATATAAAAACTATGTGTTACATACCTGGGTTAAAAATTTTCAGTACACTTTTAGCTTTAAGAAGACAATTTTCTCTCTCTCTCTCTCTCTCTTTGTGGTGCAGTGATATTTCAATTAATGATCATATTTTGTTAATGTTTTGAATTATAAGAAACACTAAAATGTTCTTTCTTTTTAGAGTCCAGATGCATGGGTCTCAGTTCACAACCTACAGTCCCAAGGTGGAGGTATATTAGATCCCGATGACAAGCTCAGTGACGTAGCTGATGACAGAGAACAAATTTTAGCAAGTTTCGAAGATGTAGATGGATCTCACATCCATCATGGAGGAGGGGATGGAGCCAGCGGAAGTTCCGTAGGAACTGGTAGTCCAGATATATTTCATGTAAGTTTGGAACGAAAGATTTACACAATCCCCAGATAATTTTTTTTCGCTTTCTCAGTAGGCTAATTTAATATCGAAAGAAAGCTGTAACAAATTGTGTATACAGGGTATATCAATCCTATTTGTGCGGAGAATTCTTTTAATCGAGAATTCGATAATTAGATAACTAGTAATTTAAAAAATGTCAAGATTTTTGATCCAAAGTAAAAAATTACTATCTGTATTTAATCTCATTTTATTTTTTTTTTCATTTTTAGGACGGTGAACATAAATACGGCCCTGCATATCCCCGGACGGATATCGAAGTGACAGGAGAACAAATAGCGTCAGGAGTTCCTAGTTTACAAGTACGGAGAGGAAGTGAACCCACATTGAATCAACTTCCTGTGGGGCCACCCGCGCCATCGGACCACACGAAACGATGGAGCGCAGCGCCTTTGATTTTAGAACCACCAAATTCAGGGTATATATTGACTTTAACGCACATCATTGTAATTCTAACTTATCTCATTTAAAACATGTCTGTCAACTATAATTTGTGTGTTTTGAGAAAATGATGCCCGAAATAAAATATTTTTTACCAGGTATACAAGTCCAGACTGGCTGGACGATAGCAGAGAAGAAGAGGAGGGAGGTGGATTTAAGAGAATATCTAGAGATGGGAGTAATAGATTATCAATGCAGTTTCTGGGTGACGGTGCTGGGTAAGTACGACCACTTTACAATGTCTTATTAAATCGCTTAGTGTAATATATAAGTATTTTCTTCTTAATGAGAATCTTTACAATAAAAGTAAATTTCTTTATTTTACAAGTTATGTGTAACTTTGATAGAAGTGATATTTGGATTTTTAGAGTTGTTTAGTCCCTATAGATTTTTCAAAAAGTCATGTATATTAGTAAAAATCCGGTCTCGATAGGAAACTACATTTTAAGCACGTATCTGAGAATTTAATTTTTAAAATATTTCGTTTAGAAAAATAATGTTTATGTAATAATTAATCCTTCGCCTAAATTACAGCTCAAAATCTAGCTGAACATAGAATAGGAAAAAGTATATTCCTTTCATTTAAAGTAAATCGTTAGCAATCCTGGATATCAGTAATTTCAGCGGATACATCAAACCTATTTCCTGGTTTAAGAAAAATATACACCAACAACTAACCTTTTTTTTTAAAATGTTCTTCGGGAGCAACCTAATATTTTAGAAATTTTCTGGCTTTCTCATTTTTGACTAATTTATAATCTAAACTTTCTAGTTATCGTTGGGCAGAAGCTGCAGAAAAAATTGCGACTTCACGATCGCATACGAGTACATCATTGCCTCGGGAAACTAGGAGGAAAGAACCTCTGGGACAGGCAAATATCAGCCCAACACCGTGGCCCACAGATAAATCCGAATTAATTGTGATAAGAAACCAACCTGGACCTCTAGGTAAGATGCTAGTTAGGATACTTAATTTGTCAAATATTTAATGATTACAAATTATTTAAGGGCTCAAAACAAAGTAAAATTTTTCAAGGCTTAAAAAGTGTTTGTAAGCTCACAAACATTGATTGTTAATTCCCAATGTCCAAAACCATGTTTAGAAATTAAGAGTACTTAAAAAGTGTTTTCAAAGGCTTTTGAGGGCCTTAATAACATTTGATGTATTTCCTTCAAATGGTTTGGAATTCAAACCCCTTTTAAACGGCGGACGAACTTTCGACACCAATTATTCAGTATACCTTAACCGAAAAATCAAATAATCATACAGAAATTTCGACACCGCGGCGTGAGTCAGATAAGAAGTAGGTAGGGATTTAGGTACAGGTCCTAAAAGTAATATTAATGACGTAATTTGCTAATTCTTGGTATTCATTTTATTCTTATTTATCACCTTGATATCATTATTCTTTATTTTGGTATAACCCATTGAGAGTGACAGCTTTGGCATTAAGAATGTATACGTATTGAATTTAAAAATGAGTTTAATAAAAAGTTCTTGCTGGAAAACCAAAAGGTGATTCTGGTACATAACCATGAAGCAGATCCACAGAAGCTTCAAAGAAAGATGGTTACCAATGTGTGTAAAAGGAAAGCTAAAGAGGACATATTTGAAAGACTTGCCAAAATTATTAGAACAGCTCTTGCTACACATGGCCCCGATTGGCTCAATGAGCAGATAATGGCGTCATAAGAAAAAAATGTTTACAGCTGTCGCTGTAAACTGTTACCAGGTTCATTACCAAAGAATATATCGGAAGTTTATGATATGGTATGGTTAGTGATTATTCTCCTAAAACCTGTCGAAATGAAAGTTTTTCGTTTTTAAACCATCCTGAATTTAATATTACTGTTTTTTCGTGCGAAATAAATATTCATTTATTGTGTAAATTGGAAACTTTATATATTTTTATATTGTACAAAATATTGTCTCCAGGTATTCACCGTACTTGGTTGGAAAACGATCATTAGTATATTGTTTATTAAAGAATAAAATGACAGTAGCATACAAGAATTTCAAATATCAATAGAGCCGTTTGACGTTTTCGTGGATTTTCAGAGAGCAATACATTCTTTTTTGTTGGATACTTGGCTTAATGTGAAAATTGTCGTTTTCACTTGCATCAAAGCTGGCTAAAAAAAATTCAATCTCTGGTTTTGGTAAGAATAAAAATTCAGAAATTGCAAAACGATTGAAACATACATTTGGTTTAACGTACTTGGACCCAGAAGAGAATGAGGATTACTTTATTTTTGAATGAATGTCTTACAAACCTAAAAACAAAAACTTGATAAATATGAAGATTATTTACTAGGAAATTATATTTTTCATGACGCTGCGAATCTTTTCATTCTAGGTTAAATTTTTCTTTTTATTCTTATTGAGAAGTTAAAAGAGTTTCAAATAGACACCTATATAAAGATAAATAGTTCGCACATACCAGCAAAGATTAAAAAAACTGTTGTAAAGGCTCAATTGGTATTTTTGGAGAAAATGGTACAAAAACTCCCATCACAACAGATATGTTTATAAAAGTTGTATCATATCATTCCTGTAACAACACATAAATTGTTGTGTTGTATATATGTAAATCAACGATTTTTTTTTAATAATTATTTATTTAATAATAATAATACATCTACCTACACCTATTTTAAAGTAATAATGTATTATATAGTGTCACAAATAAGTCGTTTTGTTGTATATATGCTATTTTTATTCTTCTTCTTCTTCAAGTGCCTTCTCCATTGCGGAGGTTGGCAATCATAATAGCTATTTTAATTTTTGAGGCAGTTGCTCTAAACAGTTGTTTTGAACTGCATCCAAACCATTCCCTTAGGTTTTTTAGCCATGAAATTCGTCGTCGTCCCACGCCTCTTCTGCCATTTATTTTGCCCTGGATTATGAGCCGTAAGATAATGTACTTTTCTCCTCATATAATATTGCAGTTTTCTCTGTTTTACTGTTATCTCGACTTCCTTTTCTTTCCCCATTCTTCTCAACACTTCGGCGTTCGTAACTTGATCCACCCACGAAATCCTCTGAATTCTTCTATAGGTCCACATTTCAAAAGAGTTAAGTCTTCTCATTGCCTCTCGATTCAGTGTCCATGCTTCCATTCCATAATATAGAACACTATATACGTAACATTTAGTCAGTCGTATTTTCAGGGCTTAACGTTAGATCTTTGCTGCAGATAACCTTTTTCATTCTAATAAAGTTGGCACGTGCTTTTTCGATTTTGGTTTTTATTTCGACGGTATAGTCATTATTTTCTGTTATTAGGGTTCCCAAGTAAGTGTACTTCTTAACTCTTTCTATGTGCTGGCCTCCTACCATTAGGGTTCATTATTATTGGTGTTGTTTTTACTAATTATCATGAACTTAGTCTTTTTCGTGTTAAGAGAGAGTCCATATTCTCCACTAACTTTTAATATTTTATTCATTATCTTTTCTAGGTCTTTTAAACTATTAGCTATTATTACGGTGTCATCTGCATACCTAATATTTTTGATTAAAACTCCGTTTACTTTTATCCCTGCTGTTTCAGATTCAAGACTTTCCAATATGACCTCTTCAGAATAAGCGTTAAATAGTAAAGGTGACAATATACACCCTTGTCTGACTCCTCTTTGTATTTCCACATCTCCGGATATTTCCTGTCCAAATCTTACTGCCGCTCGCTGATTGTAATACAGATTTGATATCAACCTTAAATCCCTTTCATCCAAATTTTTGCTCCTGAGAATCTCTATCAGTTTGTCATGTTTGACCCTATCAAAATCATTATTGTAATCTATGAAGCAGACATAGAGGTCCTGATTGATATCTAAGCATCTTTAAGTAAGCTAATTAAAAGCAAATAATGCTTCTCTTGTACCCACCCTGTTCCGGAAGCCAAACTGTGTGTCACTAATATCCAGCTCCAATTTGGAATGTATTCTAGCGTGTACAATTTTTAAAAGGGTTTTCAAAGTATGAGACTGATTGTTCGATAGTCACTGCATTCTTTTGAATTTGCTTTCTGTGGTAAACATATGAATGTTGATATTAACATTTCTCGGGGGATAGTTCCTGTCGTGTAAATTGTATTAAATAATCTCACCAATAAATCTTTGTCATTGATCAGCTTCAACAACTCACCTGGCATTTCATCTGGACCAATAGCTTTATTAGTTTTTATCGACCTTAATGCATAAATCACCTCTGCTTTAGTAATTTCAGGCCCTATGTCACCGCTCAGAGTGTTTATAGAAGAATTTTCGTGTCTTTGATCTTCAAATAGTTTTTCTATTTGTTCTTTCCACCTGCATAATTTTTGTTGTGTTTCCATAATAATGTTTCCCTCTTTGTCTAGCAATAGCTATTTTTATTAGTTGCCCTAAATCCATAATATCACAGTTAAATTTCTCGGTTGTCGAAAATACCTGTAAAATAAAAATGGACTTTTCGCCATGGTGTCGAAAATTCCCAGCAAATCAGTCGCTACCTGCTTGGTGCCAAAAGTTTCCCTCCCCTTTTTTAAAGGGCTTAAAATTCTTTTAGTTTCTCTAGTTGTGCAATTAAAATATCATATAAAAAACACGTATTTTTTATTCCTAAACGAATAATCTTTATAATATTTTCATTAAATTTTCAATTTTTCAGGTATTCATGTGGTACCTGACTATGATGGTTCTGGAAAAGATAGGGGGCTATTAGTTCAAGGAATAGAACCTGGTGGTAGAATAGATAGGGACGGAAGACTGGCTATTTATGATAGAATAATAGAAATTAATGGACAGAACTTGATAAACATTCCTTTTCAAAGGTAAATTTTAATATTATTTATAAAGGGTGTCCAAGAAGACCAATCCATTAACCATAGATTCTTTGGAGCAATAAATAGGATGTTCGTTAGGTCGCGTTTCATATTTACTTAAAATACAGGGTTTCAAGAGAGCGCCAGGGAGACGATCGGAACACGAACAGTTAGCAGGAACAAGCGAAGCAATACAAAACCATGGTTCACAGAAGAGGTGAAAATACTAACAAAAAAAAAACGACAAGCATTTACAAAATATCGACAGCACAAAACAACAAACCATTTCGAAGAGTACAAAACGGTGAGAAACAGAATCAACAGTCAAATAGCTCAACTAAAGAAAGAATACTGGGAAAAGTATTCAAAAGACATGGAACACGACCTATATGGAGGACAAAAGAAAATATGGGATATGCTGAGGAACAGAAAAAAAAACAATCAATGAATACGTTCAACTAAGTCCAATCGACAGCCAATAATGGGTCAGCCATTTTAAGGATTTACTCCAGGCACCAGTTACAGAAAACAACGTAGATGAAAACCAACAAGAAACCACAGAACTAACAGATGTTAACATCAGTGAAGCAGAGATGCACCTGACAATTAAGAAATTAAAAAACAGAAAATCACCTGGTACCGACCAAATTACGAATGAGATGCTAAAGTACGGAGGCCACAGCCTTGTCACAGAGCTCACTGTTCTATTTCAAAAAATACTCCGCACAACGTCAATACCCAACGAATGGCGGAAAAGCATCACAATTCCGATCCACAAAAGAGGATCAAAGAAACAACCCGAAAACTACAGAGGAATTAGCCTACTGAACAGTTCAGCCAAATTGTTAACCAAAATACTGTCACAACGGATCGTAGACAAGTTAGGGGCGTGCGAAGAACAGCAGGGCTTCCGGAATAACCGCTCTACTATCGACGATATATTTATTATCAAGCAACTGGTTGAAAAATCTATCGAATACGATAAACCGCTGTTCATTTTTTTTGTGAATTTTACACAAGCGTTCGACCGAGTCCAACTGGAACACATAACAGAACTACTGCGAAGAAAACAAGTAGACGAAGCAATCATACGCACAATATTAGAACTGAATTCCAAAAACACCATGGTAATTAAAACAAATAACTCTTTAACAGAGGAAATCCCACTATCCATAGGAATAAGACAGGGTGATAGCCTAAGTCCAACACTTTTCAATGTAATCATGGACGAAATAATTGATGAGGTAAAAAGCATAAATATTGGGTATCCAATGGGACACAACACCGTTCAGATTATATGCTTTGCAGACGATGTTGCCTAGACAGCAGATAGCGAGGACAACTTATAAAGAATGCTTTTCCATCTCAATCGAACAGCCAAACAGTATAATATGAAGATATCTGTGGAGAAAACCAAAGCAATGGTAATAGCAAAGGAACCGGTAAGATGCAAACTAATGGTTGATGACAAACATATCGAACAAGTTAGGAAGTTTAAATACCTGGGAGCACAGATAACAAGTAAAGGGCAGTAACGGAAGAAGTACGCACACAAGCCAACAAAGCGGCAAAGCAAGAATTTACAAGGTCTGTGTGAGACCGATACTGACCTACGGCGCAGAAACAAGAAATGAAACAACAAAGACAAAACAAATTATGAGAACCACAGAAATGAAATCGCTGAGAATGATCCCGGGAACAAGTTTAAGAGATAGAATAAGAAACACAAAAATACGCGAGGACAGCGGAGTGAGGGATGTTGTGAAGTGGGTTCGAAACCGTCGTAGGCAGGGGAGAGATCACGTGGAACGAATGGACGATGACAAACTAGCAAAAACCGTGATGAGAGAGAAACCAAACGGCCGCCTGGACGGCCCCCCAAAAGATGGAGAGACAGGTGGATTTCGACCTCAAATGAGGATCGATGAGGCATTGTGTAGATAACAGAACTTGGTTCTACCTAGAAGAAGAAGAAGAAGACAGGGTTTCAAAAATTGATTAAAAAAACTTTCACTTAAGATATTGCAATGAAATTAGGAAAGCATATTTTTTTATTAAAGCACATATTTCGTGAAAAATTAGTTAAAAATAATTAATACACAATTAAAAAAATAAGAGGGTCTTATTTTTTTGACCCAAATAATATATGGTTGGTGGAATGATCTCTGCTTCTTAAAATAAAAAAAAAGTATTTCCATATGAGTTTTGTTGTAGATACTTATATTTTGTAGCTTTAGTTATTTTTTTTTCTAAAATAACATGTATTTACTTAGTTATTACTTAATATGTATACCTTTTCAAACTGTGTTTTACGCAAAAAGTAAATAGTTGTTTAAGAAAATATATAAAATCCATAAATATTATTAACAATTTTACCAAAACCAAATGAACATAAAATAGTTATCATTAAGTCAGGTAATAATAATTTAATGATTATAACTTTTTCAGGGTACAAGAAATATTTAAATTATCACTTATATCCCCAGAATTAAGACTGAAAGTAGTTAAAGCGGCAGGTTTAGAAAGTTTACGAAAACCTCCTGCTCCTATTTATCCACATTTTCAAGAAGACAAAGAAAATGGTGGCATGGTGGAGTGTGAACAAAAACGTAAGTTATTTCTTCAAGAACATAAAACCTACCACTTTTTTTTTAGGTTCGGTTGGTGATTTATTGTTTATTCTCTAGTTATTTTCAAACATTCATTTTATTTTCCAGAGAGTACAAACACAAAAGTAGCTACTGTGTCACCAACAAAAAAAGTACCAGCAGTATCAAAAAATTTGAAGGGCCTTTTAACTGCAAACACGAGAAAAATCGGTAGAAAAATAGAAATTGAACTGGTTAAGGGTCCTAGAGGACTAGGTTTCAGTATTACTACAAGAGATAATCCAGCTGGTGGAAATTGTCCTATTTATATTAAGAACATTATATCAGAGGTAATTTAGACTCACTGTCTTACCCTTTTAATGTCCTTTCAGTTTTTTTTTTTAAATAAGTAATAAAAATTTTTTAAGTTGCATCATTCGTGAATCTTCCAATGTTGCTTACTACATATCCGCTCTTTAATTTTTCCAAGGTTGGTTTTTCAAGTTGTAATAAATTCGTCATAATAGCATTTACCTCACACTTTTAATGAAAATTGATAGAGTTAAAATACATTGACTTTTTTTTTGAGATATGCTTTCTGAAAAAAAAAATAATAATCAAAATTCGTGCGTGAATTAATATTTTGAGTAAGAAAATAAAATAATAAAAATTTAAAAAAAAACCCTAACTTAATGTGTGCTCTACACACTCCCAGTTTTTTCATCACATTGTGGATGACTTAAATTAAATGAATGTATGACGCTCTGAAATTAACAAATATAAACAGCTTTCAGAAAATCAAAATTCCAAAAATACTGCACAATCTATTAGGCATATGTATTTTCATTTTTATCCTGTAGTGGCTCGTAATCTTAGAATATGTAGGTTCTTCACTGTAGACTTGGTTAACCAAATAGCAACCTCGATTGCAATAAAAAATTACACAATCTAAGTAGGCCAATTAGAGAAGAGATATAAATAAAAAGAAACTTATCAATTTTTAGTACAGAATCACATGTTCCTTGGGTCTGAGTAAAGTTTAGTAATATGAATAGACGTACACAATCGCCATTTTACATTTATATTTTATATTAAAATGTTTCACAATATATTTACGCTACATCTCTGACATCTAAGAGCTTGTTCTAAATTTCTATGAGAAGTTCTTTAAAACTATCGAAATTTTAAATATTTTGGTATAGTTTTATCTAGTTTCGAAGTATGAAAGCTCGAAAAATTCTTGGGTTGGTAGAATTATTTGCTTCGTCATCTCCCCGAAACATCAACTCAAACACCACAACATTTTATACAATCAATGATTTTTGACGTCACACATTTTTTTGTTAAATCTTTGTTGAATTTTTAAATAGTAATCCAAATCGTGGAATCTAAAATGTTCTCTTATATTCACACTACTTAATAGAGTTAATTCCATTTCGTTATGTAAATGTACCGAGTCTATAACACCAATATGTGTTAGCCCCTTTTCTAGAGATCAGATTTCAACAACAGATGATGGAAAACACCAGTTTAGACTCAGGAGCATGATGCGAATGCATGCGGTTTATACAACTATAAAAATTGAATATCTAATGATATAAGTTTGGATAGGGTAATATAAATGATATTTAGCAGACTATCTAGAAAAAAAATCCACAGAAATACACTACTGAACTATAATAAACACTACAATACTTTATTTAGGAAGCAATGAGAGGGGAAATAAGCTATCAGCAACTGTTAACCGAAATGTTTCATGTTTTATTGCCAATATTTCTCTTCCGACACAATCCATGACTGGTGTCAGTAATAGAAAACCTATCGCTAATCTCCACTGAAAAGTGAACAAGGGAAACAAAGAAAGTACATTTTGTCTACTGCGACCGCATATCGAATTATTTGTAGTGTAAATTTTTCGAATAAATTGTCACTGAGAGCATTTTCAATAAAAAGGACCGGTAACGCAAGTCTTTAAATTATAAATAACATCCATTTTAAATATATACACCAATGATACACATTTCCCGAATCCGATCAACTAACTAAAAACCTCATAATGAAAAAGAGCTAGCTAAAAACAAACCTTAGGTCGTGCTAAAACGTGCTTCAAAACACAACAAGAACAGCACAAATCGCCATTTAAACATGCGCCATAAACACGGGACTAAATGTGGAGTGCTGGTAGTGCAAGAAGGCCATATCCGTGTACAGAACTATTTCAAATGAACCAATTCAGTTGTGAACGCGAATTATCCATAAGGAGCTTCTTTCACGTGCACAGGACTTATCATACTTGATCTTAGGCTTGATCTAAAACTCGTTTCCTTAACGAGGATGAATCACGACTCGATTGTTCGAGTAACATACTATCTCGCTTAGAGGCAGAATATTTTATGTATTTTATAAAACTAAATATATTTTTCATATTTTCCTATCTAAATGGTTGGGTAGTTTTGCAGTTGTTAACTAGCCACTGCTTCTTATATTAAGATGCCTTTTTCCCGTTTAACGAGTTTTTTTTGCTATCCATTTATATATATATATATTAATAAATCGAAATCTCATACTTATTTCCAATCGTTTGTCCTAACTCAGTGACTGCCATACCCCCGAACTGAAAAATAAAACGTTAAACCATTTAGAGAATCGAAAATGTATGTAGTTGCAGTAAATTGTTAAAAAAGTTTCTTAACAGGGTGCAGCTGTGGAAGATGGTAGACTGAAAATAGGCGATAGACTTTTGCAAGTAAATGATGAAGAAATGACCGGAAAAAGTCAGGGAGAAGCAGTATCGATTTTGAGAAAAGTTCCGCCAGGAAGTAAGGTTAAAATTGTGGTCTCACGTCAGGAAGATGTGCCTGCTAATACTGGGCTACCTAGAGTTATTGTAAGTTGTTTTTAAAATAATGCGAATAATAGTATGTGATTCAAATTTGCAGAGCGCTTAAGCCAGAAGGACGACTTAAAAGTTTAAAAAATTATAGTGTATTGCACTTTTTACTACTACACCTTTGTGGAGCATTTTTATATATTTTTCAAGTTCAGAAAATTTGTATGATTTGAAAGTAACTCTGAAAACGAGCTAGCAAAGTTATTGTTAATAAAGAATAAAATGTCCTATTTTTGTTACAATATTCTTGAAAGTTCGTTATATTAATCGTTAGTTTAGTTAGAAAATAATAATATAACAAACAACGGTGTAGCCATGGAAAGCGCATACACTCTATTATTGCATGGTGTACTCATTATTCTAGTATTAAATATTGTACATTCTTTTAATAAATACTCTAGTATCATTTGGAAAATAAAAACATATTAGATAGTTGTAGGAAATGATATAGTTCTGTGATTTAATTTTGTACTTCACACAGATGTATAAAACCTGAAACGGTTAACAAATTAAAAGACTAATTTATAGAAAATTAGCTTAAAAAAGTTTTTGAGTATTTAAACTAAACAATTTACAGTATATCATACTACACTCATGTAGCTTAGTCATTAGTAAGGCAGTTTAAATTTGTTAAAACTTAGTAGATGACGAAAGCAACATGTACAAGTCTAATTTATTTCATAGGCTTGTAGAGTTGCTAGGAGAAAATTGAATCTCTTATTGGGAAATTTATGTGAGTAGTTTCTGAAATTAGAAATCTGATATTTACGTCTTATCTACTTTGAAACCCCCCTAAAAAATTACCTAACAAGAATTTTTTTTGTGTAAAATGTTATTAATTTCAACAAATTATGACATTCTGATAATAGTTTCTTTTTGTAAACTTAGTAAAATACTATTTTAAAAAGTCTGTAATTTATACTACATTAGAATTAATGTTTGCACCATCAAACTGTAAGTTAGCTTTAGCATTTGCTTAGTTTCACTAATTTTGTAATGAACAGCCAACAATCCATTGCTTTTTGAAGCTGGTGTATTTTTTGATTTTAAAATATATTCGGTGAAATACTGCTTTATGCCTTACAGACATCGCTTTCCGCTGAACAATTAATAAGTGATAATATATAGAATTGTGCTTTTCAAACAAATTTATACATACATTACATACAAAATATTTTAATGAAAACTAGTGATAAATGATTATTAACAATCCCCAGATCAGGTTAATAGAAAAATATCATGCAAGTGGAACTGTTTTGGCTTAAAACAATTTAATTATTATAATAAAATTTTGTGATTCTTGGTCATTCAGCCTCAGTATATTTGGGTTCTAAGCTTACATTTAATTCCACCTAATTAGCAATACCTAATGTAATATTACATGAACCTATCTCTTTCGCACACAGGGCATTGAAGAAACAGACGAAAGAGAAGAACCGATCACTTCAGAACCGTTTCCTAGCAATGGTATCCAAGATATTCCGCCCAATATACCCCCCTTACCGCAGAGTCACCTTCTACTGAATAGATCCCCCGAAAAGACTGGGGGATCTGTAGCGAAAATAATATCGCACTTCCAAGAAGCTGCCAACATAAGCAATGTAATTTTGAGTTTGTTTTTAGTTCACCCTGTAGTTTGGGTAAAAGTTTAGTTATCGATTTCATCACTAATTTTTGAAATTTGAAAGACCTCTTCAACCATTTAAAATTAAAGATGGTATCGATCAATAAACATTTACCATAGATTTTAAGTATTTTAATTTTTTTTTCTTTTTACATAACACTCACAGTAGCTTGTAGTTTATCACTCTGCTCCTACTAATTTTCGCTAATAGATTTTATTTTAAAAGCCTCAGTGAAATGAAATTAATTCAACTTTAGAATGCATAGAATTTCAATTTTGTTTGTTCTTTGTGTTTTAATTCATTCTTTGATGTTATATGTGCAGTTTGTTTTGCGTAAAAGAGAATAATCTGTCAAATTAAGTACTGTTTGTTTTATCACTTTTTCTGTTGTTATTGTCTTTTTATATTTATGTTTTGGTACATACAATTAAAGCACTGGGTATTAAGAATTCAAATTTTATCTTAACACCAATAAAATAAACTAATATTACTTGAATTTTAACACAATTTAACATTACTAGAATGAACGCTTTAAATTTAAGTACATTAAAATATAAAAAATTGCTTTCTACTAATTCTCTCATAAACAACCAAAATATTAAAATAAATGGAAATATATTTTTTTAAACTAAGAAAGATAAAATAACTACATTAATTTCTTAACTTGAACTATAACTTCTATCTTTCTTTCTAATCTTTTCATATTAGTTCACAGACTTAGCCAACTAACAGATGTTATAAACCTTATTCTCACTAGAGAAACTGTTTTTGATTAAAATTAAGATCAACATGTGATCGACGAAAAACAAAATTGTGTCTTACAGATGCCGCCAAAATATTCTTTGTCACATGGGTATATTATAAAGAATGCCAATTAAAAATTAGAACTTTGAAAAATAAGGACTCAAAGATATCATAAAATGAAATTTTAAATAGGACCCAAGATTTATGTTTCTATGCCAAACCGCATTTCGGCATTTTCTTATTTTATTATAAAAAGCATCAAAAAGTCTGAAATCTTTCATTTTTTACCTCCTTATATTTATTTTACATAACATACCAATAATCTGAAGATGGCACTATAATTCTACTTAAACTGAAATTCGATGTATCAAAAATAACAACACTACGATTGCAGTCAATTCCATGATATTTAAGACAGTGAAAAGAAAAAGTTTTCATCGGGGGTCTGTTATTTGGCCATTTCTGTGAGTTCTACCTAATTCTAGAATTTGATTATTTTTAATTTGCGTTTTTTAGCCTCAAGAAAAAATGGACACCACGATGGTATTCCCATGGAAACACCGGGAGATTTTAACTCTTAATATTCCCGTACACGATTCGGAGAAAGCTGGGCTTGGTATCAGCGTAAAAGGCAAAACAAGTGAATCAGGTAAAAGGCAGAATTCAGTGAATAATTTATCTACAACTCGTGACATATAAATTTCAAAAATAAGATAGTTAAGTATAGTTTTAAACCAGGGAAAGTAATTACACATTATACTTTTAAATATATGTGGAGTTAATAGTTATTATTTACAAACTTAAGGTGATTTGGGCATCTTCATCAAAAGTGTTATTAACGGAGGAGCGGCGTCGCGGGACAAGCGACTAAGAACAAACGACCAACTGTTAAATGTTAATGGAATATCGCTGCTTCAGCAATCTAACAGTGATGCCATGGAAACGTTAAGAAAAGCGATGTTACATACTGAAGGCCCGGTACCCGGTAACATAACTTTAACGATAGCGAGGAGAGCTTCTTCGCCTGGGGCAAGCAGAAATAGGTCAAACGAGAGTTTATTGAATACTTCCCATAATTCACAGGTAACAAAAATATTACTTAATATTTAATAAGAAGCTATATTTTACATAAATGTAAAAATATTATAGATATCATTCACAGTCTAAGAGTTTGTTTTTGGGGGTTCTGTCGTTTGGATTTTTGTTTAATTAAATTTATGCCAGTGTGTTGGAACCCAGGCTTTCATATCGATTTCCCCTATATTATATAATATATAATGTACTCAAAGTCTAAAAAACAAGTTTACTCAAACAACGCAAGAATCTGTATCAGAATGAAAATCTTGAAAAGTTTACCTTTTTTTAGGAAATGTATAATTCCCAAGAAGCTTCCACAGAACCTTCTGGTGAGAATTCCAATTCAAATGCTTCCAATGGATCAACCAACACTGTTATCTATAATCCTCATCAAAATGGAATGGTTAGCAGTCAGCTGAGTCCCATGCATACGTGGAATCCTGTTCTAGAACGATTAACAGGTAAATTTTAAGAGATGAGAATGGATATATTTCAAATATACCCTGAAATGATATATTAATATTTTTTTTTCAAAAAATTGTACTAAAAATCAACAATATAATGTGTTATATTGTAATTAATTCAATAATTATGGTTTTACTTACCACTTTTTAAAAGTCAGCGCCACAGTAATTGAAGAGGTTGTTTTAAAATTAATTATAAGGAAACTTCATTAATTTACATAGCTTTTGATTTGAGTTAAATTTTTTTTTGTGTTAGTAACAGTGTTTTTGTGTAGTTATAAGTTACTTTATCTATTCCGAAAAGTTGTAAACAAATAAGGAAATCCATAATTATTAAATTGCAATATAAAACAGTTAATGAAAAGTTTCTGCACTCATGTCAATTAGTTGGGCAGACACTGGGCATGGAAATTATTCCGATTAAGTGAAATCTAGGAAAATGGATTTTTTTTTAAAAAAAAAGTCAGTCCTTACTCCTATTTGGAGATCGTAGAACACGATTCTGGCCTTGGTTTTCCACTATTTTTCTCTGTTTCCCAGAAAACACTATGATTCACCTCACAAGGTTACTTTTTATTCTGAAGAAAACGTCGAACTTTTGTGTTTATTTTGAATCGTACTAGTTAAAGTACACTGTATGTAATACATTGTATTTCAATTATTTTTGCACAAATTTTAGCAATCAAATTTAGAAAAAGCAAAAATACGTTTTGTAAAAATCTTCGATCATTGTATTACTAAAAACCTCAAATTATCGCTGTGACGTTACCCGTTCTCTTATCCATCTTTCGTTCATCTATTTCAACAATTTTCCCTTTCTCGTCAAATTTTTTAGAATTTTCAACAGTTGTAAGTTCCGTTCCCAGAACAATCAGAAACTAGTCAGGCCCAATCAGATCGTCCAAAAACAGTTGACACACTGTCACCTGACCATTTGTGTAAATTCTGATTGGCGCTGACTGGTTTGTGACTTCTGTACAAACAGGCCTTATAAGATCCCTTAAAACCGTTAATATTTGGTGGGAATAGACTAGAGCAAATAGGATTCTTGGATGGAAAATCGTGCGTAATATAACAAAGAAGAGAAAAATGTTTTTTGAATCCTTTTCTTTATATTTTTTTATAGAAAGAAAAGAATATATGTGAATTTCACAGAAATCGTGCTTATGTCCTGGCAACAGCGCAAATTCCTCTTGCCAAACAAGTTACGTGGCTGTCAGATGTAACAGGCAATTTTGTTTTGATTTGTTTTTTGGTCGGTCTTCTTGATTTTTCTGATTAACAAGTGCAAATTTATGAAATTTGTTAGAGTAGTTTCTATCAGGGTGAAATTGGTGAATGTAACAAAATTTTAACGATTTAATGCAAAAAATTTGAACCTAAAGTGAAAAGTAATTTTCTCCGTTTTTCCGGGAAACAAGAAAATTAGCGGAAAACGAGGGCTGAATCGTATTCTACGATCTCGAAGTAGAAAACAAAGTTTTCTTAGATATCACTTAATCGAATTAATTACCCTGGTATTCATTTTTAATAGATTTCAACTCCACACGCATAGGTCACCTACTCAGTTCTATTTTTTCGCATTCACGTTCTGGCCGCTCTACAGTCTTACTCGTGCAGGTCGGCCAGAAAGGTATGTGACGTTTTCTAGAAATATTTTTATGAGATCCCTTTGAAGAACCACTTAGAATATGCTGAAAACCACATCAAAATATTTCAAGCCTATCACAAGATATGCATTCACATTTAACGTATATGTCCAACTATTTGACCCGCGAGAATTTATCTCTATATAATTATTTATCTTTTTTTAAACAATTCACCTCCACCACATTCCCCTTTGCGGTGGTAATAAGGGGCATATAAAAGGTTTGAAGCAACTTTTCAATATTCATTTATATTTGGTCTTATTAAAGAGGTTTTAAAATTAATTTATTATGCCAAACCTATTCCAAAACATAGGAACTGCTAAACAACTAACATTACATGAATATGTGAAGAAAAAACTATACCGTTTAATGCATCACAAAAAAGTGTGCTCTTCCACTAATAGGCGTGCGTTAGACATTAGAAATAAAGCTTTATTTGCAAAATAAAAATATTTGAAAATAGTCTCAGTCACAAGATATAGTTGTGTAACTACAGTAAATCGTCATTTTGAACTTGTCTATAATAAATCTGATTATTTAAGGGTAAGAGAACTTTCGCAAGTCGTATATGTCCTTCCCTGTGATTCAGAAATATAAATATAAACTAAGTTCATACTTTAATGTTTTTATGGAGGAAAGGGGTAGACAAAACATAAGCAGTCAGTAATTAAAAATGCAGAAATAATTACAATTTTATCGTAGAGAGCCAAATATATGGTTTTTCATTGATAGCTGTGCATGGTCTTCTAACGAAAAATGTTCCCTCAATTTGTAAAAAACGAAAGTAATGAAAACGCAAGAAATATTATATTGTTTTTTATTTTACCACCTACAACCTTATGTACATCAGTCCACTATTATCTCAACTGTTATCCTAAATTCAAATTTCAGTTATACAATATTTATACAAACTCATCCAAAAAAAGAGGTATGGTCATGCTGTAGAAGGTTAACAACTTTGAAAAATTGGATATTTATAATGTATTACCAAATAACTTATATGGAGGAAATGGTCCGAGCAAACACGTTAGCGTTTTTTAAAGTTGATAATTTTTAATTCAGTGGTTTTGTATCGTAATTCGTTTTGTTTTGGTTGAGTTGGAAAACTATTAAAAAAAGTATACGAGTACAAAATGAACAAAATTTATCTAATTTACTAGAACCCAACAGGTTGAAATTGTCAAAAATATAATCAAATCAATTCTACAATTGTTGTTATAGGGCCCAATCAGTGTAATTCCAAATTATGGTAACATACTTAGAAACTCTATTTTCTATTATTTATTTTTTTTTATAAAATGCTTACTAAATATTATTTGTTAGAATTTTTCAAATAAAAAATCATTCCAAGAAATAATAAAATAAAACTAAAGACGATTAAATATTTTCTATTCTATATTAACATTAGAAAAATATATTAAACATTATATTACTAAGCGTCGCCCAAACACCGAGGCCAATGAAATTATTAAACACAACCTGAAAAAACTTCTTATTTCGCCAATTTTATATTTATTCCTGCAAAATGTCAACTTCTTTTAAAGTAAAAAAGCTACCTACGTCGACCAACGTTGCCTGGTTGTGCAGTTCATTTGAAGTAGTTATCAAGTTACAAATTGTTATCGGTGGAAGCCAAGAACTTCTCGGTAAAAGTAATTATTTATCGATAAATTACGTTATTTAAAATCTTATGATAATTAATTAATAATTAAATTTTAACTTCTTATTTTCTTACAAAAATAGCGCGGAGTTGCCTCGAATCTTTGGGGAAACTAAATATTGTTTAAAAAGGCTGGAAATTTTGGAAAGGGTTTTTCGTGTCTGTAAATAATAGTAAATCAGATATATACAAGTGTTCCTGCCCGAATCACGATTAATGAAAATTTTCACTTTTAGGTAAACCCCAACTAAGAAATGAAAGTTACTACAAAGCAACCCACGATACGTGGAGTACCAGTATGTTAGCAAATAATAGTGCATTTGGCAACATTGGAAGCACTACTGTCAATATGAGCACTGCCGAACCTATTTTAATAGAAGACGAGTATGGATCAAGAGTCATTCCTTTACATAATCAGCAACAGTAAGTGATATTCTCTTTTAACATGACAATATTATTACGATTTTCCTATTTATTCATGCATTTTTGTATTATTCTTAGTATCAATGTTCATATAACGAACAAATCGAACCATTTGAACGGCAGTATATCCGAAAACAGAAAAGATCATGAGCCCGATGGAAAAGCAAGTTTATCGGCGGCGAGTAATGTGGACAAAAGTACCGATACATCCTCACAAACACCTATACAAAACACAGATGCTACGTATGCCAGCCAGCTAAGTTTAGAAAATCCTCAAGGTTTCTCAAGGTAAAACTCAATTTATTTTAAATAAATTATTTTAAACTAACTACACCAACTACAGAAAAAAAAACATTGTAAAGTAAAAGATAAGTTAGAAACTGTTTTCAATTGCGATTAATAACTGTAAATTTACTTAACACTTTTTTTAAGTCAGCGCCGCAATACTGAAGGGGTTAACTTAAATTAATTTTAGGTGTATTGGTATTTTTACTTCATTCTCGACTTTATTTCTATATCATTCTTGTATTCTTTATATAACATTTGAAGTATGTCTTATTTTTTTGCTTTAGGTAAGAATGTCTTTGTGTAGTTACTATAAATTTTAATTTTGGTGACAACCCCAAAAAAAGTGCTAAGCAAATAAATAACTAAATCAGCAATTCACAAGGTCTAGATGGTGTAACTTCTACACTTATAAAACAAACTTATAATTTAATTGTGAAACTTTTATTACGTATAATCAATGTAATTTTTGCAACGAGAATTGTACCTTCTCATTTCAAGGAAACTGTTGTTATATCCATTTATATGGGTTCAAAAGCATTAATAAGTAACTATTGGCCAATATGTTTAATAAATAATTTTGCCAAATTGTTCGAAAAGTGTATTAAAGAAAGGTTGTTCACATTCTACAATAATATATATTATCGGGGAATCAGTGTGGTTTTGTGCAGGGTCGCGGCATAGAGGACGCTATACATAAGTTGGTATCTGAGATTACAAGTAAATTAAATGCTGGGAATAAAAGTGCAGCTATCTTTTTAGATTTGACAAAGGCGTTTGACACGGTCCCTCCTGATAAGCTCCTTGATGTTCTTTGGCATTATGGAGTTGAGGACGGTAGGGAAGCTATTTCGTAGCTATCTTTCTCATAGATATCAAGTTGTAAAAGTTAATAACATTTTGAATGAAAGTAGAGTTTTTGAGATTGGGGTGATGCAGGGCACAGTCCTCGGACCCATTTTATTTATAACATATATTAATAACTGGCAGTCAGTTAATATAAACAGTTCGAACAAAATTAGATCTCCAGTTTACAAATTGTGTATTCTTAGAGAAATGTTAAGTTTGAGACTTCTTATCTTATTATACAGGGTGATTCAAAAATCGATCACGAAACTTAAGGGGGTGATTCTACTTGACAAAATAAGGGTAGAGCTTCATATAATTTTTTTTCAAAATGTCATTCGTTTTCGAGTTACAAGCCGTCCAAGTTCAAGTTTTTATTTTTTGTTTTTTGAATTACTCGCTTACAGGAAAACCGATTTGACTAATATTTGAAAGATAGGCTAAGTCTTCTGCGCTTCATCATTTTAGTAACAATTCACATTGATTGTTTGCCGCTAGAGGGCACTTTACCTACATTGAAAATTGTTTTTTTGTCATAATTTTTTAGTGTTGACAGCTACAGTAGTTTTTGGCATAATTTCTGAAAGACTGATGCCAGGCCTTTAAAAAAGGTGCTCTTTATTTACATCGCTAAACCCAACGGTTTAGACGTAAATCACCCTTAAAAATTAAGTGGTAAATTTACTTTTCTCATTTCATTACCACCAGCTACCAGGTAAATAGCTATCAAAGTATACTAGAGCTGTCAGTTTAACATCAAATAAATTCGCTTTTTAAACTATTTAATTTATAATCTTAAAATAACTAATAATGGCTAATCAGTAAATATTCATATTATGGATTATTGCGATATACATTTAATTGATAAAAATTAATGAAACAGTACTAAACAAACTAAAAAAGATTCTCAAAATGTCCCCCATTTTCTTCCATACATTTCCTAACACTCTTCAAAAAATGTCGCCTAACTCGATGAAAAATTCCTGGTGTTTCTTTAATAATTTGGCACTTTTCGATTATCCTGAAGCGAAGATCCTCGACGTTGATTACTGGAATATCGTACACCAATTGTTTCAAATGACTCCAAAAGAAAAAATCCATAGGATTAAGGTCTGGTGACCTCGCTGCCCATGCCAATGGTCCACTTCGTCCTATCCATCGCTCAGGATACGTTGCATTCAAATACTGTCGGACACGTATACTAAAGTGGGGCGGAGCTCCGTCTTGGAGGATCCACATGTTGGCCCTTACTTCCAATGGCACATCTTCCAGATACAATGGGAGACGATTTTGGATAAAATCTAAGTATACGTCATCAGTTAATGGGCCATCAAAGAAATGAGGACCAATAAGGTAATCTCCTATTATCCCTGCCCACACATTTAGTGAAAATCTACGCTGATGTTTCGTTTCTACCACATTGTTTGGGTTCTCGTAAGCATATGTGTGGATGTTGTGTAGATTTGTTATGCCATCACGAGTGAAACCAGCTTCGTCAGTGAATAATATGACGCCAATTAATCGATTATCGTGTTCATACTTAGCTAGGATCTGATTGCACATTTCCAACCGTCTCGGCCGATCATCGTCATAAAGAGCCTGCACCTTTTTTGAATGAAACGGGTAGAGTTGTTCTTCTCTTAGTATCCTCCATGAACTAGCCTGACAGAGCCGCACTTCATTCCCAATTTTTCTAGTACTAATACCTGGATTATCTTCAATAATTTCAAGCACTCTTTCTTCTTGTTGCACGTTTCTAGCAGTTCTAGGTCTTCCCCTATTTCCATTATAACTTTTAAAGGAACCACATTCCGCAAGCCTCCTGTGCACACTGGAAAATGTTTGAGCATGAGGGATATTTCTTTCCGGATAATTCTCCATATAATATCTTCTTGCCAACTCTGCATTACCATTTGCTTTTCCATAACAAAAATGGATATCACAATATTCGATATTTGAATATTGGTGATTAGCCATTATTAGTTATTTTAAGATTATAAATTAAATAGTTTAAAAAGCGAATTTATTTGATGTTAAACTGACAGCTCTAGTATACTTTGATAGCTATTTACCTGGTAGCT
Organism: Diaprepes abbreviatus; assembly: GCA_034092305.1. NCBI lineage: Eukaryota > Metazoa > Arthropoda > Insecta > Coleoptera > Curculionidae > Diaprepes > Diaprepes abbreviatus. The sequence continues at coordinate 39,561,688 of JASJET010000103.1, read as the reverse complement.
GGTGGTAATGAAATGAGAAAAGTAAATTTACCACTTAATTTTTAAGGGTGATTTACGTCTAAACCGTTGGGTTTAGCGATGTAAATAAAGAGCACCTTTTTTAAAGGCCTGGCATCAGTCTTTCAGAAATTATGCCAAAAACTACTGTAGCTGTCAACACTAAAAAATTATGACAAAAAAACAATTTTCAATGTAGGTAAAGTGCCCTCTAGCGGCAAACAATCAATGTGAATTGTTACTAAAATGATGAAGCGCAGAAGACTTAGCCTATCTTTCAAATATTAGTCAAATCGGTTTTCCTGTAAGCGAGTAATTCAAAAAACAAAAAATAAAAACTTGAACTTGGACGGCTTGTAACTCGAAAACGAATGACATTTTGAAAAAAAATTATATGAAGCTCTACCCTTATTTTGTCAAGTAGAATCACCCCCTTAAGTTTCGTGATCGATTTTTGAATCACCCTGTATAAGAGCTTTGTTGAATCATTATTCACTATGGAATTTTGGCTGGGGCGGGGGCTTCACACCAGTGCTTTGAATAGATTGGACATTGGACATAAAAATGTATTTTAAACTATATAAAAAAAAATAGATTCAACATTCATTCATAGAAGTGCTCCCTGTGAGAATATTACAACTATCAAACTCGTGCTAGAGTGAATAATGACATACAGATACCAATATTTTCTGTAGTAATCGTTAAATTAACTGCAATATAAAACAGTTTCTAATTTAATTTTCAGTGCAATTTTTTGAAATCGTTTGGTTTTTCTTTTAATAATTTATTTAATTTTCAAAAACTATTTAAAATAGGTAGCCCTAAAAATAATGATACACAAATGCATGAAAGATGTTTAAAATAAAATGAGAATGAAATGAAATTTTGCTGAGATAAGGTGAAAAAGGTCACGGTCTAAAAAGATCGCTAACCAATAATTTTATTTTAATGTTTTCAGATTTCAATCTCTTTGCAATAAATCTACCATAGAAATATTTTAACGATTCGTCCTTGTAAGTATCCCTTACAACATGCCACAAATTAAGTAAAAACATCTCACCCATATCAAAAGTGATGAACAAGAAAAATCGCTCTTGAACAAATTTTTTCGTTTTTTTTTTCAGTTTCTTGCCTTGATGCCTTCATTTATCGTAAAATATTGTAAGGGGTCCCCTCTGGAATAAACTAAAAACCATCAAAATATCCCAATCCTATCAAAACTTATATGTGAATAAAGTTAAAAAGTTCACTAACAGTATTTTTTTCAGTTTTTAACATCATTGCAATAAATTTAGCTTAAAAATATTTTTATGGGACCACCCCGGAGAAGCCCCAGATCATGATAGAAATATTATCAAAATATTTTCTCGTATCAAAAATTATGCATAACACATCAAAAAATAAAGGAAATATACAAGTCGATTTTTTTGCAGTGGGTTAAAAAAAAATCATAATTTTTTATTTGTAGGTAGTATTTTGGTAATTTTAAATAAATTTTTATATTTTAACTTTGTTAAAATATTATGTATTATCTTCCTTATTTTAGGGATGCATTTGGTAGACAGAGTATGTCGGAAAAAAGACATGCCACATTAGATGCTAAAAACACAGATACGTATCAACGTACGAAGAAAATGAGGGAAGAAAGAGGCAAAAAAGAACGTATGTTTCATTGGGTTATTTTTTTCTTTCTTGCTAGTTTTTGTTTCAATTTTCTAATACTAAAGATATTGTTTCGTCAACATTCGTTGTTTGTTACTTTCAAGTACATGAAATTTGACTATTAATATTTTACGATACTACAGATTGAACTCAACGATCACTAGATTGTTTGGTTGTCAAAATGTATTTAAACCAATAGCATGAAAGATCGTTGTTACTCCTCATTCGCCAACTTAATATATAAATGTTAAAGTGCACTTTGAATAAGTAAATCATATGACAAATCTAATGGGATTTACTTGCGATAATGTAGCAGCGTCTAAAAGTCTTTTGCGAAATTTTTATATTCAATAGACAATCATATTATTTGAATATGGGTAATTTTCATCGATCATTTTTAATTTTCATTGTAAACTAAGATTAAACTATTGATATTCCTTAAAATTGCAAATTTTTTGCAAGTATGAAAATAAAATCACGAAGTAGATACACCACATTCACACAATAAACCTAAATGTATAGTAGTTTTCTCAAGCCAGGCGCAAGTTGTAAAATTACCGTTTATTTTGAAAATTCGATTAAAATTTGGAATAAGGATTTAAGTCGGAAGAAAATAATTTCATTTTTATAGTGTGAAATAAAACTCTTCTTTTTACACAATGGATACACTTTAATCAATTATATATTTTCCTTATGCTTAATGACCTTTTGTCATCTTCCTTGCAGCTTCAGGATTCCACGCTCACAGAAATTTTGGTCCTTATCAGTAAAAAAACTGAACCCAGTACGATTTAAGGTCATCATGATTTGTGAAGGTTTTACCATTCAAAGAGTTTTGCAAACCTCGAAATAAATGGTAATCAGATGGTGCCAGGTCAGGACTGTATAGGGAATGCGACATCACTTCCCAACCAAGCTCCAATAATTTCCCACGAGTTACTAAAGATAAGTGAGGCTTTGCATTGTGATGGAACACAGTTCCTTTGCGATTTGCCAATTCTGGCTGATTGCTTCATCCAGTTTCATTAGTTGTCGACAGAAAACATCTGAATTGACCGTCCGGCCTCCTGGAAATAGCACAAAATACACAACACCTTTGTAGTCCCACCAAATCGAAAGCATGACGGCTTTGGATGTGGTTTGTGCTAGTTCATCACTGTAGATCACCCATTTTTCATCACCACGGATGACTCGTTGTATTAAGTAAATCAATTCATGCGGAACCCAAATATTGAGCTTCTTAGCGAGTCCAAGACATTTTAAGTGATTTTCAATTGTTATGTGCGATACATTTAATCTCTCTTCAATTTCTCCAACACTTATATAACGATTCTATTCAATTATGGCTTTGATTTGGTCATCATCAATTTCAGTAGGTCGACCAGAACGTTGGTCAGTGAAAAATCTCCAGAACGGAATTTTCTAAATCAATTCTGACACCTGCGTCTTGTTATGCAATCAACACCATAAACTTCACATATTTTTTTGTGAGCCTTAGCAGCTTTTTTTCCTTTCCGGAAATAAAAAAGTAAAATATGTCGAAAATGTTCGTGTCTGCACTCTAACTGAGATCAAATGTCAAAAGGAAGAAACTATAATAGACTGACACAAACCCTTCAAAACAACTACAACGCTCTCTATATGTGAAAACTAAGAATAATTTCTTGCCGACCCAATATAAAGGAACTGATAAAAAAGATAATTTATAAATATTATATTAACATTATTTTGTAATTATTATTTTAAGTAACTGTAATCGTTTTATGAAAATCGTGAATTTTCTTTGACAAATTCACTTTACGCACTATTTCCTTGAATATTATGTTTATCTATATCTATAAGTTGTCTTGACATATCAAACAGCCCAAATTATTAAAGATAGAATCATGAAATTTTAGAAAAGGTTGGCATCACCATATAGGCACAAACTAAGAAAGGATTCGCACTACAAAGGGGAAAAAAGGGGTAAATTTTCATTTGATAAATTTATCAATATCTCTTGGTCCAAAACTAATTTCTTGATTTTTCGATATTAGCATTTTAAAAGGGGGTAAAACATCGATTTTACAATTGCTCATTAAAAAGTATTTTTTTCTGAAAAAAAAATAACGATTTTTGGCATCACATATTCTGCATATGATTATCTAAAAAGTGATTTAAACATTTTTCGAAATTCCTTTTTGTAAGGCTGAAAAGGGTTAAAATGTGTTTTTACCATTTTGCCACATAACCTCAAGACTATTGCATAGATTTGGTTCAAGCCTCATTAGTAGCTAGCGGCAATTTACAAAAATAGTATAAAATTTATTTCATACAGATATCATAAATAGAAGCAGAATAATAGCGAAAAGTAAATTAATTATTGCGGCGTAATGAATTAGCCTCCCAAAATCCTTCCTCACTACGAACGCCGGCTTAACCGGGTAACTACTAGTAAAATATGATCTCCAAATTTATTAACATAGTATAACTTTAAAACGTGTCTAAAACAACAATAAATGGTTTAAATTGACAACTCCAACACTATATAAATCAAATTTTGAACCTTAAAAGTATAAGAACAAAAAAAATCGTTTTTATTGCCAAATCGGAAAAAATGGAAAATTTGGTTTATCTTCGGAAGACAGCTATTTCTTTGACAGATTCTAGGTAATCATTTCCAGCTTTTCTCCTTAATTTTTCTATATACGGTTGGTTTGTTGACACATATCAGATAAATTAGAGCCACGTCATAAGCAAAACACAACTAGACAACTAGATCTAACTTCCCTGGTAACTAGATCTAGTTTAAAAGTTGAACCTTTTTAGGAAATCCGATTATAAAAATTTAGTTCATTGTAAGATCAAATACTAATAGTCACTCTTTAAAATATATTTAATAAAATAAGTGCTGTCAGGGAACGTCACATCTGACCTTTTAACTAATTTCATCCTAGTAAACAAAAATTTGTAATGGTTTAACTGGAGGGCTACACAAAGAGATTTTAGATTAAAATAAAATACGTGGAGTCTATTCAAAACCATTCAATTGTTTGCATGAATATCTCTTACTTATTTAAAAGAATCTTCTTCCAAAATATATAGTATTTTACTATTGTTCACAATTTAATTCACTCTCTTTCTCAAAGACAAACAAATAACTTAAAAACAGCACTAAAAATCGGTTAAAATTAAATCTAATGTTATGAATTCTAGCTATTTGCTGGACAAACATTATAGGTAGATGCCAAGGACTTTTAGATAAAAATAAGATCGAAAAATTCTATACATTCCAGAAATTACGTTATTTAATATCTTATGATATTTAAACAGTTAAAAAATATTAATTATAAATAAAATTTCTTTAAATCTTAAAAACTTCATATTTTCTCCCAAACGCGGGGTGGACTTTGCAACACGGCAGATCATCACGAGTACTCGTGAGACACTAAACATTTACATAGGTTGGGAATCTTGGACAGGGTTTTTCTGATCTGTTTCTGTTTTAACCTAAAATCTATGTGAGAAATTAGAAGTATCATAACTTTTGTCACTGATTTGAACACAATCGATAAAATTACCCATATATATTTTTATGCAAAAAATTAGTGCTTTTTAATTTGTATACAAATTACTGAATTCATATATTTATATTACAAAATAAAATATTCGTTTATTTAAAAAAGTCGCCTAAAAATCTTCCATTTTAAACTGTTTTTTTTTGACTGCCCTATCGTTGGCAAAATTAAATTTATAACGACAAGTCATCTAGAGAACGTTGACTAAACATATATCAATATATTTGAATATTTATTTTGAACTATCATTAGAAATGCAGGTACACATTTAAACACATATTTGTTACATGTTGTATAGGGCCTGTATTTATGTGTTTTGTAAATAACTTGTTTTTCATGTGTTAGACTAGCATTTTGTGTTAACGTGTTGTGCTAATTTTATTGTCTCATTTTTCATTTAACAGCTAACTTAGTGCGGGTCGGCTCAGTGGAATCTGTCATAAGCGTGAATCGATCATCAGAGCATCCTGAGTGTAAGCATTTCATTCATTGTTATTTTTGCTTTTAATTGTTATATAAAGTCTATGCAAATTGCTTAATTATCATTTTTTGTAAAAGTCTCTAAATAATTTAATAAAACAGAAGTACCTTTTGGGATTTTTAATATTTCAATTTTTTCAATATTCAGCCATAGTTTAAAGATTTTCACTGATCTATGTGTGGAAAAATATCAGAAGAGGTTTATAGTTTAAATACCTTCAAAAATACTGACTTTAAAAAGGGGGTAGCCTTGTTGACTAATACTGGCCTTGTCAAATGTCCTCTCCCTATCTAAATATATTAAAATTTATGGAAATTGATTTTTATCAAATTTACCAATAAAAATTTTATTTATAATTTCTCTGTTTTCTACTATTTTATTTTTATTTCTGATTCTCAATATATGTATATGAAAGCCATTCAAGTCCTTAGAAAATCCAAGAGATGACGCTCGTTGTATCGAAAAAGGTTTGTTTTTAGTAAGCGTCATCTCATTAGACTACGCTTAAGGTTTTAGCTATATGCACGACGTGGTTTCATTTTCATAGACGATCGAAGCAACAAACTTTTGTTCTTTTAGAAAAATGGAAAAAAAAATTAAGATCAAATTGAATGAAGTTCCTGACACATCTGCTCCTTTGTTTGCGATTGGTTACAGTTGGGCAAAAGAGTTTAAACGTGGGCGCAGGTGATGAAGAACATCGTTCGGGACGTCCAGTAGAAGAGACGAAGTCCGAAATAATTGACAGAATTTACGATATGGTTTTGAGTGATTGACCAATATCAAAGGCGCGAAATAGTTGAAGTCACAGGCATATCACAAGAGACAGTATTTTCAATTTTGCATGGAAAATTGGGTGTAAGAAAAATCGGCAATATGGGTGCCGCAGTTGCCCTCAATGGAAAATAAACGTAATCGTGTAATCGGAAGCTGATTTGGGGCTTTTCTGTAGTAATCCTAGCGAGTACTAGTACATTCCAGAGACAAGAAACCAGTCGAAACAGTGCGTTTTTAAAGGCGATCCGATTCCGAAGACAGTTAAATCAACCGACAGAGTGATGACCGTAGTGTTTTGGGATGCACGTAGAATCATCTATATCGATTACTTGGAAAAAGATGAACGATAAATGTAGAATATTATACATCCTTGCTATACCGATTGAGCCAATAAATTAAGAATAAAATCATCATTTGGTAAAAAAAAATCTCCTCCATATAGACAGTGCACGAGCGCACACCTGCGCAGTTTCGATGGCGAAAATTATGGAATTATTACAACATCCTACGTATTCACCATATTTGGCATCCAGTGACTTTTTTTTATATCCAAACCTGAAAAAGTGGTTCGGCGCAAAACGATTCACGTCCAACGAGGTCATCACCCAAACATGTGCCTATTTTGAGCACTTTTCGAAATCCTACTCTTTGAATGGCTTAAAAAAGTTGGAGAAACTCTGGGAAAGATGCATCGAGCTGAAAGGAAATTATGTTGAAAAATTTTAACAAATCTACCCAACATAATTTAAGTTTCTATCTTTTTCTAAGGACGTATTGAACGACTGTCATATATGTATGAGTATGGAAAAATTTATAACAAAATAATGCGTAAAACGTATTAAATTAAAAAAAAAAAACATCAAATTTCAAAAATCCTAAAAAATATGTAACTAGGACGTTCCTATTTCATAGCAAACTACTGTTATAATGTTAATAATTTCTTGTGACTTAACGTTTCGATTATAATAGCAAAATAGTATTTAAGAATTAGAACAAAAACATAAAGCTTTCATTTTTGTTGTTGCATAGCTTGATGTAATTTGTGTTCATAACCACGTATAAAAGATCCAATTGGTTTTCAAGCCCGCAAAGTGTAAAAAAAACAGATAGGCTAGAAGATGTAAGATTTTTTAAATGATTTATAATAGCAGTGATATGACCGTTAGTCTTCAACATCCGTCACGTCACATTCAACATAATCACTGTTACATCTCGAATTACTAGAAACACAGTGCATCAACGGTAAATTTGCACAGTTGCTTTCTCATTCACACAAGTATAGGTATTTGTAACTAATAAAAAATATCGTTTGTGTATCAACTATTCTGAATGTGCAAACAAGTTTCAATTTAGAGATTAAGTGCAAGCGAAGAAAGGCGAGTCTAGCTAAAATTAAACTATGAATCTCATTCTCAAAATCATATAGCTTTAGGATTTTTTTTTGGTTTACTCCCCACCCTCCCCCACTATTTCTTAAGCATTTCATAAATCAAATGCATTAAGAATAACATATTTAAACTTAAATATCGGAGGTTTCCTGTCGTAGTCTGATACTACAGTTCATGTTTGGTTATTATTTTACTATTGGTATTTTCATTTTTTTCTTTAGAATTAACGTGAATAATACATATCTAATTACATATGTTAAAAGGGCATTTTATTATACTCAACAATTTAAATAAAAGAGAAAGTTATTTGTAAAATTGTATTTTAAACTATATTGGAACTTGTTTGCGGGTAAAAATAATTTAATGTTAGGTATGCGTTATATTTAATGCTTATATTTATTTTAACTTTTAGTGAAAAAATACATATAATAAATATATTTTAGATGCTGACAAATTAGGACAATTGGGACCTTCTCTTGGCATGAAGAAATCTTCCAGTTTAGAATCGTTACAAACTATGGTTCAGGAGGTAAGGTTTAAGCTTATTCCCAAAAATTGTCTGAAAGATAAACTTTATATATTGAATTATGTATTTATTAGATTCAAATGCAAGAGGAAGGAGATCCTGCATACAGTTACAGAGGCCCCTCAGGAGCGCTGAAAGTGATACGCGGTAGAGGCTGTGAAGAAAGTTTTAGAGCTGCTGTTGTTGATCCTAATCATAGGAGTGAAGCAGGTAAATAAATAAATTTTATATTTTTTAGATGTAATATTGAGAATATTGATTTTTTTTGTATAATATGGCAAAACATACTTCTCGAAAACAACTTCTGAATAAATTTTCTAGGAGCAAAAAAACATTGGTTACTTGATGGTCCAGTAGAAGAACGAGAGATTGATGGTTTTAGTAACGTAAGAGGTGCGCCAAGACAATCATCATTAAATGCGGCAATAGATAATAAAAATAAAGCTGGCAAGAAAAAACCTGGTATTTTCAAAGGCATTGGCTCCATGTTTAGGTAAGGTAATGACCTTGTAGCATTGTTTTACCTCAATTGTTAACTTGTATCGAATAGTGGTCGTACGTTATTTTATACAATGAAGACGTAAAGTCTGGAATAAATTCACCATTCGAACAGGTCGACTTTATTTTTTTGGTACGAATTTTGTCCAATATATTATACAGGGTGACTCGAAAGAAGCTGTGCCATAATCAACTTTAATTTTTTAAGTAGTAACCACAAATTTTTTGTCCACTCTTAGACTCCCTACAACATTCTAACCATTTTTTCTAGTACATGTCCTATATCTAAATCTAACAGTTAATTTGTCATTTTATTAAATGCTGAAAATGCCTCCCATTGGTTAGTTGACAGTAAGCTAAGCGAACTATAAATGTATTCTCTACGTTTCTAACAACTTCTCTAGTAATTAACGGTGTTTATTAAATAATCCGATTCTTTAAGTCTTCTACGTTAGTTGGCTTAGTTTGAAAATCTTTACCTTTAAGGTAACCTTACAAAAAGAAGTTAAGAGGATTTAAGTCTAGAGTCCTCGGCGGCCTTTCAATAAGTCTCCTTCCAATCCACCTGTTTCCGAAAACATCATTAAGAAAGTCGTACTTCTTCTTGGGTTCTTACCCTATGGCCATATCCTATCATCATAAGAATTTATATCATATGTGCCTCAATAAGTTTCGTTAACTCAGGAACGGGTCATCGAATCAGTTATTCTGGTAAATAACTACAGTATTTCATTTCGAGTTTTAACTGTTGATAAATCGAAAAGAGTTATGATTTAATGTATTGGAAAAAATTCGTACCGAAAAAACAAAACCGACGTGTCCGAACGATTTTTCAAATAATATTTTATTCCAGACTTTACGTCCTCATTGTATAAGTACCATCAAATAAAACCGCAAATAAACTATATTTTAACGATTTAACAAATTTATTAAAGATATGGAATATATTTTTAGGTTTGGTAAACATCGTAAAATAGAATTGGTAGAACCTGTTCAGCAGTACCATCAACGTACCGAATTCGACACAAACGCTAATATTTCTCAGCATTCCCAACAATCGCAACATTCCCAACTCTCACAGCAGTCGCAACATTCCCAACTCCCACAGCAATCACAACATTCCCAACATAACCAACAGAGTCAGCATCAACAACAGAATGATGACAATCAAAGTCACCATTCGCAAAGTTCTCATAATGCAGAAAATAATCAAAAACAGGGTTCAGGTGAGAAACCCTATAAAAAATACTTTATTTGCTAACAATCCTGCAAGTAATATAAATCTAATAAAAAAATATTTGTATTAACTTTTTAAGTTTATTGCACATGAAAGAAAATACAAAATTGAAACTTTTCTTTAGCGGATCGATTACACGAACAGAGTCAGTCATCTCAGCAACAAGACACGAATCATTTACATCAACATCAACTTCAGAGGGATCAGCATCAAAAAGAGCAGCAAATTCAGAGAGAACCTATATATCAGAGGCATGGTTATCTCCATCGCCATGCTGAACAAGTACAGGTATGACTGATATTAAATATATGTTTGATAATTTTTCAAACAAATATTTTCACTTCTTAAATTCATGATAGAAAACGGGCAAGACTATAATATAGCGAACTTACTATTTAAAAAAAACATGTGTTTGAAAAACACGTTTTGCTGACCCTTTATACTAAAAGGGATACATTTTTAATTATGTTCCTGGAAGTGACAAGATTTCACAAAAAATACTGTTCTATCCTTGACCAATTATGTAGATAAAAGTTCTCTTTCTATTCATAAGGTTATTCCTGAAAACGCCGTGGCCCCTCCTGTTAAGTACAGACAAAATTCAGATCCGAGAAGAAATGACAGGGAGTTTCAGAGACAAAGATTGGCCCAAAGACACACATATTATCAGACAGATGACAGAGAAAATATGTATGATCAACGACATCCTCAGGTAAATCATTTAGTCCATTCTCTAAAAATATAACTTAATATATTTATAATCTGAAAAAGATGGATGTGAAAGAAAATTTAAAGGCCTATTCTAAAATTGCTTAAAACATCATTTTATTTTTTAATAATATAGAAGTGAGCATTTTAGGTCTACTAACCTATTTAAAATCATTTATTTTAGATTTTCTATGTTTAAGTTTATAATATAAATAAAGCTTTCTTGTCGAGCTTTCATAATATTGATTTATTTATTACATATTTTTACTATTGTTTTATTATTTAGAGAGATCAACAAAACAGAGAACCCCAGTACGGTGAATTTGGACGACCTGGTAGCCGGTCGGGTATCACTGAATCTGTGCCATTCACCCATTATGTAAATTATAGTGAACTTCAAAACCATATTAGGTAATAATTGAACATATTTATTTTATTTTTCTCGTTATATACTATAGCAATAAAAATGCTACATAATAAAATTATGCTATGACGTTTAATTTTTCTTTTTAAATGTTCCTATATTTCACTATGTGTGTGATCACACCAAGAAAATAATAAATAAGTCAGAAACTGTTTCACTCTAATGGATATAAATATTTTGTTACAACACAGGCCTGCAATCGTTTTCCCTTTTAAAAACGAATACATGACTTCATTAACTTTTTAGGCGCTAATTATTGTAAAAATATTTATGAACAAAATTCAATATTTCTTGAAATATAACTAATATTAGGTTGGAATAAATTTTTACTTATTTTTTTTTAGTAAAAGTAAGAAAAAAGCATTATATCAGAAAAATCTTGTCAATAAATTTAATATGGAAATTATAGTTAGACTTTAATTTTATATTCTAAGAAATGTCTTTTTTTCTTAACTACATCTGGGCACCTGCTGTATAAAAACGCAATTTTCCATAATTTTTTTGCGTTTTTCAATTTTACATCCTGATTATTTATTTGATTATATGACCAGTATCAAAATAAGATGCAAATATCCAAAATATAAATTCATCAATATTTTTTATTGTTTTCAATCAACTTCTACTCTTACAACCTACTCTTAAACCCTTAAACATGTCTACGAAAGATATTTTTATAAGTTTCGTTACATGATAAAATATTATAGCTTAATTTGAAAATAGTTTTCGAAAGTTATTAAAAAATAGCGAGATAATCAAACTAAATTCAGGCAATCAAATTGATCAATTTTCTGTTTTTCAGACTAATCAATCAAAGATCTTAATAAAGATAATAAATGTTATTTTTGAATTAAAAAATGTCCGTTTCTCATATCATAAACTAAGACTGTCTTTAAATTTAGTTCTACAGAATACCTAGCAAAAATCTTCCAACCTAGAACAACGAAAATATAATTTAAATATCGCAGGCCTGGTTGCCTCTAGAACAGCGATTCTCAACTTGTAAGGCGCTCTCCCCCTTAGAAAGGCGCCATGTACTAAAAAGGAGCGCCTAATATTACTTCTAATAGGGAAATATTAAACTTGTAATAGCCTATAGCGCTAAAAAAATTATAAAATAAATTTAGTCACAACTCAAGAACCTATAGAAGCTCTTATCACAAATACTCAAAGATTAAGAACCGCTGGTCTAGAGGATAATTTCTATGCATAAATTATATTGGGCAAATTTTTTGCACGCATTTTCAATAAATGTGGATTTCTCTTGAGGGTTATATGATTTCGTTATGCACATTTCATTTGTAACTAACACTGATTTGTCGCATGACTAGGTAGGAAACGTGTAAAAGTGGTCTTTAAAATTATTTTTAATTCTAGATTGGTTTGTAATAACTTTATATAAGGAGTGAATGTTTATAAATGTATTCTAACTTTCCAAATTTTAATAACGCAGATCGCATAAAATATCTGGTATCTATGAAAGGAATACTCCCAGAGTTCGTTAATTTAATTGCTTTTATTTCTAGAAATTGGCGAAAAAATTACCGTAGAAGTTTGCAAAACTGTTTTTTTATGTTCATTGTGATTTAGCCTAAATCGTATGTCTTCTGCTTAATTTTATTTAAATAAAAACTAATAAATATCTAAACTAAATCGAAAGCTGCTTCTTTTTATTGTACTTATATTTTAATTTTACCAAACAACTTATAATTTCATAAATCTGTGATTTAGTTGGACCAGGTCAATAAAACAACTTATGGAACACTGCTGTATCTGTCGACGTTTCGACCTCTATGAGATCATCGTCAGGACTATACAGCAAATCCCTTGCCTACAAAATAAAAAAAAACATTCCTAGGAAGTAATATGCTGGATAGTTTAATTATATTTATAAATTGAGGAAGAACGGGCCAGAACCAAATAAAATATCAAGTTGTACTTGATGTTTTATTTGAAATAAATACCAGATTTATAATCAGTTGAGATCACTAGCATTTGGATTAAAATTTCATATTGATCCCTCTCTTCCAATAAACCCATTTTGGAACATATAAAATTTTGAAAAGGAGATATATGTAATAAAAGTAATATGTTTATATTAATTTTAACAACCACTTTTTTACGTTTTCGCCTTTATCCTGTCTATGTCTAATGTTTTATTATTCATATCTTTAATAAAATAAGAAAAACATGTACATTATACATAAATAATAATTCACTATCACATTCGTTGTATTTTTTTTTTGAGCTATTTTTGACAGTATTATATTTCTTTATTTTTAGTTTAGGATTGTGATAAGTAAAACACATTTTTCCTTAAATTTCCCCTGTAGTTCTTGACTGTACATTTTACTGCACGGCAGCTTCTTCAGTACCTTAAGTTGCCGTGCAGTGAAACATGTACAGTCAAAAAATAAAGTGGAAATTTAAGTAAAAACGTGTTTCACTTATCACAATTGTAAACCATTATGAACTTCCATCAAGCAATAACCAACAAAATCAAAATTTTTATTTTTAATTTTTACTAATGCAGTGATTTTAAAGTCATTTACCCATAATTCACTAACATGGTCTAACTTTAAAATTGGTCTAAAGATTTAAAAATACAGGAATAAAAAATTGTTTTCTATTAGCAAACAACTAAAAATTGAAATGTTTATTTTCGGAAGACCACTATTTTTCTTACCGATTCCAAAGTTTTTATACTTACTTTTCCTATATAAAGGTTTGTTTGCTGACCTTTATAATACAAATGATAATAATTTCATAGAGAAATCAAAACTGGCAAGTGGCCAACTAGAAAAACTAACCTTTTTAGTGAATGCAGCTGTTAAAAATTATAACAACCACCCTTATAATTTGCTATTATCAGATTATGTTATCTTAAAAAAAGCAACTAAACTTTTGTTTCTTACCAAAATTAGAGCATATTAAATTTTAGATGCCGTTATGCCCAAATGTCATTTGATATATGGAGCAAACATATACATTACGTGTTAAAGTTAATAAATACATGGTTATTTAAATATTGTAAATTCTGTAATGTCTTTTTTTGTAAGAATAGATTAAATTTAATGTTACCAAGATTTTGTAAGTTTTTACTTCTTAAGTTTGCGGTTTAGTGAAATTTCTAAGCCAAATATTGAAACTTTCGTAATTACTGCGTTTTTTTTAACTCTGATTTCATTCTACCAAGGACAGTTTTACATTAATATTAAATTATAAATTACATATTTCTAAGAAAAATGTAATTTGTTACATTTTTTTCTTGTAAAATTAAAGATATGTACTGTGATACGTTTGTCCTTGTCCCTACTGTCTAAATGTAACTGTATTGTCTCGTTCTCGCAGCCGCAAAGACTCATTGTCTGAGAGTCAGATAGTGCAGATGCGACTGCAGGTACAACAGCAAAGATTAAAGGTGGAGGAAGAAAGGTATGCACAACACTACTCTCCCATTCATGTAGGATCACAAACGAGATCACAGTCTACTAAACACGAATTTACGCAATTTGGTGCATGCTGATTGATTACTCTCTGTAGAGGCTGGTGGGAAATCTTTCTCGTAGTGTAGGCTTTGTTAGACATTTACATAGTTAATAGACGAGGTGTTTATTTATATATCTACTCTTGCTACAGTAACGGTCAAGACAAACATTATTGTTTTATGGAGGGGTTAACTACTTTATTCCGAATCTAACCAATTTAAAAATTTCACATTTCGGTAAATACGAGGGTTTGTCCTTATGCTCCATGACTGACTTATTTAGAATAACAACTGGAAAAAACCTGTACACTATTTTTCCACGTAATTGTTTCCAATCTCTACACTTTTCCCAACGATTCTCCAACATTTTTGGATTCTTGGACAAAAGGCTGTCAACCTTTTCCACGAATATTTTCTTTTAGTTTTTGAAACCGACGATAGTCACATGGTGCCATGTCTGATAAATAATGTGGATGTTGAAGTAATTTAAATCTTGCTTTTATAATAGCGGCCATGTGTAATCCTTCTTCACGTTTAAATTCCTGTTATTATGTATCCTTTCTTTACATAATGAACAAAAATTATTTCTTCAGCATTTCAAAAAAACTTGTCCAGGAAACGCATGCATTTTGAATATTTGAAGGGGCAGAAGGACTATTTTTAATTTCAGGGTCGTAGTGATAGACCTTTGTTTGATCCGTAGTTACGAATCTGCCGAAAAAGTATTTTTTGTTCTCTCTAAACCTAGCTAAAAGAAGCTTTGAAATTAGTATACAAGTTTGCTTTTGAGATATAGTTGACGTCCGAGGTACCTATCTCGCAGAAAACTAAACGTTTTGCTAAAATGTCATAGACAGTATAATATAAGTGCATTTCTCCAATTATCTCTCACCGTCAGTCATTTGTTTGGCAGAACAAGATCACGATATAATTTATCAATGTTTTCTCGAGTCGTAACAATTACCGGAGGTCCAACTGCATGTTCATCTCCTCATGAAGTTCTACCACACTTAAATTCACGGTACAACTGTTTCACAACTTCATAAAAGCAGCATAGTCACCCAAAGTATTCCTCAAGTGTTTAAGAATTTGAGATGGCGTTATATCTTTTTTCTGAACGTATTTTATTCCTACTGTTTGTTCGGCCTCCCCCGTTTTGATAATAACATAGCACTCATCAGTTTACTAGTATGTCCTGTTGAGCGAAGAACTTATCAAGACCCAAAATTTTGCATACTTGTTTTACGAAACAATAAACAGAATTTAATACAACAACACTGAACTAGGTCAACGTGAAATATAAGGGTTTGCCTTCGTAGATTTCTTTTGGTGAATTTATAATTTGTACGCATGTAAAAAATGTATTTCTTTGAAGATCACCACATCAATGTAGAGTAACTGACAAAGTGAAGTCGAGGAAAATAGAATAACTGCCTCTTATGTTTTTGTTTAGTTTTCTTAAGATCACAATCTACTCCTGGATCAAGAGAAGCAGACTGGTGTAATATTTAACCTGTGTTGCATAGATTTTAAAGCCATTTCAGAATTTTATTAACTTTCGAATAAATTATAAGAAATTTGAGACTAAAATGGAATAAGGTGAAAACTGAAAAGAAAAATTATATAACAAGAGATACTCTTTTATCAGGTACTATTCGTCCGATTTAAAATCGGCGGTTCGAAAAAGACGAAGCCATAAACTGGTTCAGTGAAATTATTGTTTGTCTTGTCACAGTAATTTCTGACACAAAAAGATGGTAAATATTTAAATGAACATTTCGTTTAAAAAATAAGGAATATCTTGGCTGTGTAGTTTTTTTCTATTTTTTTTTTATTTTTGGTTGTGGTAAATTTCTAGAGTATTTTGTTTAACATGATTTTTTGATTTTCCTACATATGACATTTAAATGCCGAATACTCAGGAAATCAATGACCACAGTCTTAAAAAACGGGTTTAGAATGCTATTTTCTACTTGTTTCTTCAAAGGCATAAAAGTTAGTACAGAATACGCTTGTTATATAGTGGTAGGATTAATCGTACTGTCCAATCCAAACAAGGACCCGCTTCTTTCTAAATTTAAATAGACAATTTTGTATATTGCACTGGGATACAAATTATACAGACAGATCATAATATGCGAGTGTTTCGGGTCTGCTCGGCATTTTTAAGTGTTTGAAAATGTTAATTATCCCGATTTAACAAGGATAATTACGTCGCATAAACAACGAATTTCTTGTTAAATTATATATATATATATATATATATATATATATATATATATATATATATATATATATATATATATATATATATATATCTATATCAATTTTTGGATATACATATATGACGGAACTTATGAATTCTACTTGCCAAATCATAAACAGTTTTTATATAGAGCAAATGTCAATTTATTTTAAGATTAACGCTTAGAAAACTGGACAAATTTTGTACTTTAGACTATATATTATGTTATTTCAACGAACTAACCGATTACCAATAGTATCAAATTTTGTCGATTTGGAAGTGTGATTTTAGTTACATCTTAGGTTTTCTAATTTTAAAATATTTTGTATTGCCACTTAACATGTATGGGTTTTTATATAACTAATAAAAAACACACAATTAAAAGTATAGTTTTAACGTAACAATATGTAGGTTTTGGGGTTGTTTTAGATTGCTTTATATTGACCATAGGTCTTATTGCAAATTATGTTAGAAATCTTATTTTTAAAATAGCATTTAACAAAGCTAATACATATATTTTACAGTCGGAAACAACACCAGTATCATTCCCAACGTCAAACGCGTCCCGACAGTCAGCTTCGGCCTATGTCCAACTACTACGAATACGAGAGCATCCAGTCAGTCCTAAACAATAGGCAAAATCGTCCAAATAACCCTTCAACACATTCAAACCAAAATCATAATCAACAATCCTCACATCATATACATCTTACTCATGATGTCAACCAAAACCCTATTCAAAATAGGCAAAATGTATCCAGTCAGAGCCGACAACCTTCACAACCTAATAACCGAAATAATATTTTGACGAGGCAAAGTGGTCCACCGCACCGAGGGCCCTTTGTAACGCAAGTTACAATAGGCGATCACCAAAAGAATGGGACAAAAGTGTGAAATATTAGTTTGTAAGGTATAAATGTTATATATAAGCGTGTCATTATGCTAGACAATTTTGTAGGCTTATTAATTTTTCGAAAGTGTGACTTCTCTCGTTTATAATTGCTTTAACTTATCATGGCCAAAAAAACATTGTCCCGTTAGGTTTCAATGAAAACAAGTTTCCAAAAAAATTAAACGCCCGTAGAGGAATTAAATGTTAAAGATTACTTGAAACTAGCTATATAAGTCCTGTTATCTATAAAGAGTCACAAATTCACGTAAGTGCTAAATACTACACTAATCATGATTGTTTTTTTTTTGTTTTCATTTATTTCACTGGCCATGATAAGTTGGACTATAATTTACTTTTATATGGTTGACTTGTAACGGAATATAAAGGCTGATACTTTAGGAAATCGCTAGTTTTTAGGCTCATTATTGTAAAATTTAACATATATTAAACTTCATCTGTGATTCTGATACAGGGCTACTGTCTAAAAGTATTTGTTGTTTAGTGGTCAAAATTTTAGAGTAGTAGTCCACAAGAGTATATATATTTTTTATGAATTTGTGGACTATATAATAGTGATAATAGTTTTTAATAGTTAGTAGATTTGAATTTTCAATTTTTTTAGTTATTAAATACGACAAACCAGTTGATATCAAGAAACTACTTAACTCAGTGGCGTAGTTAGCACTAACACTAATCAAAATGCTTGTGTGTTCAAACAAATATGACTCTCATTTTCTATTAAATTATAGTGCCTATTAAAGCTTTAAATTCAAAGTAAATTAATTTATATAGATTATTCTAGGCAAATTGTGACTTTCTGTGTTAAATTGCCACATGGTAAATCCCAATTCACGATTGGATTCGGATTTCTTAAAAAGTGTTTTTAAGCATTAAATTTCTTATTGTTAGACCTACATCTAAAACATTTACTTGCTCAAATAATTTGTTTATAGCTTTACAGCAATCATTTATTTATGACTTCGAAGTAACCTAGAATTTTAGTAAAAATCTCGCAATCTGTTTCTCAAGTACAAGTTTTAGAAAATCTGCTTTCACTCGGTAATCTTCGTAACATTTAACACTGATTTGTTAGCTTAATACAGAATAGTTTTTGATAATCTTTAATTATATACTTTTTGAAACAATCATAATTTGTGTTTAATATTGTACAGCAATGCGTTAGTCACTAGTCTTCAACAGCAGGCTGCTACAAACATGAAACTAGTTGTTAATGTAATAGACAGTGTGCTAAAAAATGCGATATGTGAATTTTTCCAGCAAAAAGATTATAGGGCAAGAGCGATTTTACACACAAAAGAATTATAGCCAAAATTTGGAATGTAATTTTTCTGAAAATTTTTGTAATACTAATTTTTGGATATATGTCGATATGTAAAACGACAAAACATGAATTCAAGTCTAAAAGATGCACAAACGAATAAATATCAATGTTGGCTAACCAAATGTGGGTAGTCAGTTCACAAATTTCATTCTGCATCGATTCTCGCACACTTTTAATTTTCTTATGCTGAAAATTTGGAAAATAATTCTTTGTTGTGTAAAACACTAAAGCAACACAAATGTTGGCTATAATTCTTGTGTGTGTAAAAAGGTTCTAAGAGAATTATATTAAATTATATTTAATAATACTTCGTCAAAACACTTTATTTGATTATCAAAATTGTCTAGCATAAATTATAGTTTAAATTTGTGCTCAGAAATTAAGTTTTAGGCTTTCGCCATAATTTTAATTACTTTTTATAAGCAATTATTTTATATACTGTGTAAATAAAAGCATTATTTAGGCTATTGCCATATTATATTCTATTTTATTTGTAAATAATGGTATATTTTATATTGTACATAGTATAACTTTATATGTATAAGACAAAAATAAATTTTATTATTCTAAAAGTATTTTTATAGATCCTTTTCTATTCTTGATAATGATATTCAACGATTTTGGAGACATCGGAGAGAACTAGCAGATTCCGAGATTATGTAACTTTTTCTTTACAATTTATAATCATCACATTTTGCAATGAGATATAATAAAACACTATTTTACCATGCTTCCTTCTTTAGAAACGATGTTTTCATTAAGGACAATTCATGACGAGTAGCAACAGCAAATTACCTTCTTGGCGTTTTTTAATGTGCGAAAATGTAAATACCAAAAATATATCCATAAACTTACAACAGAATAGCGAAAAACTAAAACCTTTAAACATGTCAATTTCGTGCACTTCCGTAAATCTTGTCTGACAGAAAAATTTTATTTATACATTCAAATTTAGATGTTTTACAGCAACAAGATGTATAGAAAGGTTAAATTCGGAAAATTATGCACAATACTTTTCATTATAGGAATTTAAAAAATGTTTAAAGGTTACTGTAGAATCATGAACAATAAAATTCTACGCGCTTAATTCACGAACAGTTTTAACTTTAAAACTGAGCTAATTTGAAAATAAAGGGTTTAAATGGGCAGTTGTAACAATAAACCAATCAGGTTTTGTACCTTAAAAAATATATATTATTAAAGCCGCAAAAATGGAAAATTTTGTTTATTTTCGAGAAACAAAAGGCGCGTTCTTTTATTCCATCGATGATTTTGCGCACTAATCTGAAATCCATCAAACCGTTCTTAAAATAAAGCGATAAAAATGGGATTAATTATTACACCGTTCTTTTTTTTATCGATGGATGCATCAACAATCCATCGAATCCATCAGCTTCAGACCCCGATTAATGCGATGGACAGGTAGTGGGGGAAAAATAACTGTTAATTTTGAAGGTTATGTTTTTATTTCTGTCTTGAAAAGAAATAATTGCCACTATTTTTGATTTATTGTTCGTTATATATAAAAATGACAGAATTTCTATATTATATAAAAATATTTATATAAATATAAAATAAACTTCCAAATAAAATATTGGATTTTTAAGGTTAGGTTTTTGGAAAAATGTCACATGTCAATCGGAAATGAGCGTTCTTAAATTCAACATAATTTCATTGAAAATCCATTTATGACGTCACAAGAACCCATCGGACTAATTCAGCGCTTTTTCATCGATGGAATAAAAGAACTCGCCTAAACATTCTTGTTACCGAATCCAAGGTTTCATCCATTGTATTTAAAAAGTAAATAGTTTCATCTTTATGTATTTATCCTTGGTTAATATATAGATTTATTTGTTAACGAACGGAATTCTGAATCTAATATATGCCGGAAAATTTCACGATCTATTATCAAACTGTCCGCGGAGATATATATGCATCTTATTGTTACAATTATGATCTCATTGCATTCTCAGAAACATGGTTGTTTCCATAAATATTCACCCAATCAAATAAAGTTCGGTACGAAGTTGCATAATTTATCGAGAATTATACAAATATAACAGTGGAATCTCGATTATCCAAACCAAATGCTGTTAAAAGTCATTTAGGTAATCAAATTCAAAGTAGAAGAAAGTTACAGGTATACAATCAATTCCCTAGTAGAATATATCATCAGCACTAGGGAGCTCGGTGAGTCACATGACATTATTATTTATATTTGAAAGTGTTGATAAATAGTGCGAGTGTTTTCATTCACTGGTGATCCCATATGCTGCTCATATAGAGCAGGTTTCAGGGAGACTCCGTAGCAGTCTGATTGCTTCGAGACATCTGGCGCTGTGTGTTGACAGGTCGGTTCTGACAGCTTCATACTTTACCCTGTTCCATTCGGTGTTATCGTACGCACTGTTTGTCTGGGGCCACGCGTCGCGGGCGGCTCGCGTGTTTAGGCTTCAGCGAAGGGTTGCGAGAGTGATGCGAGGTATGAGCTTTAAGGAGGACTGTAGAGCAGTATTCTCGAAACTGAAAATTTTAACATTGCCTTCGCAGTACATACTGGATAATTTACTGTATGCCAAAAAAAAAACAGACAGTTTCAGAATGCACAGTGAAGTCCACGGCTGGGACACAAGGCACAAGGACAACTTGGTGCCCACATATTATTGTTTGGAAAGGTGTCGAAATGGGCCTGGTTGTCTAGCAATAAAATTCTTTAATGTTTTGCCTCTGTCATTGATAGAGCTTCCGGATAAACTTTTTAAATATAGAATAAAACAAATTTTAATCCAAAATGCATTTTATAATTTTGACGAATTTATTCATTACAAATTTTAATCACAATTTTAAACTAAAACTAGCCTAGGTTCCATGTGTAAAGTATTTAATTAATATTTTAAATATAAATGTATTTGTAGTGTTTTTTTTATTGTTATTTACTGGCGAATGTAAGTGTTGTAAAACATGGTACTGTTTGAATAAATTGAAATTTTCTAATTTCATTATTTAAATAATTATAAATGCTAAACGGTATATCCATCGGGGACTAAAATAGGCATACTTTTATGAATTTCTGATTGCCTAACTTATGTTATTTTGCCAGGTAAATCATATCGGATAATACTGACCAATAAAAATAACGTTTTGAATGGTCTTTTGTTCACACTAAACTTCGCATTTCTAGTAAAATTTTACAAACTTAAACATGCTCATAGAAGTCAAGACAATCAAAAACTTGGCAAAAATAAAATAAAAATATTTATTCATATCAAACAACAAAAAAAAACACCTCCCATCGACCCTAAACAACCAAATAAACTTATTTTTGTTGATATTTATTGAGGTATATTTGAATTCCTTAGGAAATCGTAACAAGGCCGTGCGCTATTCACAATCTAGATAACCGCGAATTCGTATTGTTTTCTTTTGGTATGATATAACAACGAACTTGACATCAAGTTCGTGGGTATCACCGTGGTTGGGATAGTCTAGTTTCTATTGCAATTTAGTGCCATAGTGGGCTTCACGGCGCGACGTTAACAATTCAAAAAGTCTTGCTGTATTAACGGATGTCATTATAGTCCAAACGAGTTTTACGAAGATGGATGTTTTGTAATTGTAAGAAGTAAATATTTATTTAAAAAAAAAATTGTTTTTTTTGGTATTTGTATTTTGATTACTGAAGCTGCCCAAGATTGAATGTTTATATGCTCTTCATCTTATTTAATTTCTAGGCAGTTTATGTATTATTGTTGATTTCTCTGTTCACTATTTTGTTTATGACTGAACGGTTTATTGTTATTTTTTTTTTCAAATAGCAATTTGGGATCGATGACTTTTGGAATAAACGAGTTGATCGAACAGGTACAGATTACTGCCATTTTACTTTTTTTCTATTTTGTTCTTTGTATTGGTCACTGTATAAAATAAGTTCTAAGGTAGTTAATGATATTGATAGTTGACTTGGTTTTATTGAAAAAAACTACAATATCTAATTCCTTTGTCAAAAAAAATAAAACAATGGACAAACAGATGACTCAAGTCGTCAGGGCTTCAAAAGAGAATTGTAAAATTATAGTATCCTAACTAACGTTGCTGCTTTTGAAGCATATCTCTAGCCCAACTACTGCATTGGCGCAATCTCTTAACAGAGCTGCGAAGTGCATTTGGTTCAGATTTAAAATTTGGTTTATATGAATAATTTTGATGATATAGCAGGTCAGGGTTGATAAACCCTTTACACTGCAGCCTAGTCACTTATTGTGACCTATCCTAGAGTATCATCTATAGATTTTTTAGCAGTTAAAACATTTACAGATAATGTTAACTTTATGTATATATTAGTAATTAATATTTCACCTAGCTGTTCTCTAAAAGAAAGAGAAGACTTATTTTCTTACATAGAAAGCTTAGAATCTACTTACCAGAAAAATATTGTTGTTGTTGTTGGAGATTTTAATATTAAATGGATTCCATGCAAAATCATGCGGTGGAAATAGGTTATTTATGTTCTATGTGAACAGTTTGGTTGCCTTAACCAGGTCCTGTTTACTAGTTTGTCCTCTGGGTATTGTTTTTATATTTTATCTTTATGTAAAAAAAATATACTTCAGGTTTCTCAAATAATTTATTGAATCATTTCTTTTACAAATCAAACTAGAATGTTCTTTTTACGCTTCTTTGTATATCTATTTTTAAACCTACTAGTATTTAAGGGTAACTTCAAACTATCTCTACAGGCTTCCTAACTAATCGATCCTTGAAGATGTCTTCAGTTGGTTAAAGCTTTACATTTGTCCTCTTTGTCACATAGTCTACATATACGTTGGTTCTTCATTTTAGATGTCCATTGTTAGAAGATGTTTCCATAAGCTGTAGGTTACCAGCCTAATCTGTTGTCTGCTTTAAATCTATGATTTAGAGGTTTAATATGCCGGATGGTTTGCTGAATAAGTTTGCTGTACCTGCAGCCTATAGCGTATCTGGTTTATCTACTAGGACAATCATCCATGAATAGCAGCGTTAGTAATGCCAAATACTGGTTCTAGTTCAACAAAAGTGGTAGCAAATTCTTATCTTACAAGTTGGTCCACCTTTTCATTACCTAGGTTGGCCTTGTGTTCTGGTATCCAAGCAAGAGAAGACAATCCCAGACCTGTTTTGATGTTATCTGATGACATGCAAGCGCTTTCAGCGCTGCCAGACTGTCAGAGAAAATAAGAACCGTCCTGCTCCTGTAACCCCTCGTCAGATTCTCTCAAATCATGTGTGCTGGCCCAGTTCCTCACTTATGATCAGTCTAGGTGGGGCTCCGTGTATTCCAGTTCCTATACCATGGTCAGTTTTGGAATTTATAAGTCAAACGAAATTTCCTGACTGACTTGGTGATTGATCAGATCCTACTTTCCAATCAGTCTGAATGGTGTCGAGTCTGTCAAAGTTATAGGCTCCTGGCATGGCGTTACTGCTCATATCCAACAATAAGTTTTCACCTTGCTTTCGATTCTGGTGTCTCTGAGGGCAGGTCCTGTTTACTAGACTTTAGTTTGTTCCAGCCTGCATGCCTTAGCCTTGATTATTATATCAAAAGAAGGGAGGGGGGAAGAAGTTTAATAGGGTTTCCATGGATGTTGTCGGGGTGCTTCTCATGGCTACCGTGATGCAGAGGTAGGCCAGTCTCTGGAGTTTGGAGAGCTCCATAGTGGCCCACCTTCTAGTGATTTTTGTCCACTGTACAACTGAGTCATAAGTCATCATGGGTCTATCAAGGCAAAGTACAAGTGTGCAATGTGTGATTTTAATCCCCACATTTTGCGCAATGACCTTTTTGCTGCCATAATGACAATTTTACCTCTGGTAACAATTTTCTGCAAGTGTAAGTTCCAAGTAAGCGTTGCATCCAGGATTATACCTGGGTACTTAACCTTTTGGCTCATCTTTAGTTGTGTATTGTATAGCAAGTTGTCACACTCACTGTGATTAGAAATGTTTGTGAATAAGTGGGAACAAAGAAAGCACAAACCTGATGAATTTCAAGTTTTATTTTTAAAAGTAAATTCTAGTTATTAAAATCAGTAGTACAATTAAATATTAACAATTAATTTAAATTTATATAATTTTGACACCAGCAAGTAGAACCGAGTCATAAACCTCTAGCTGTGCAGTTTGTTGTAATATATCTTTTTATAGCAAAGACACATTTCTATGTTTTATCACTGTGTTTTTAAGCTGATTAGTCTTAGAGGAAATTGCAATTAACTTTGATCTGCTTTTCTTCTAACACAATCACAAGACGTTTTATTGGTTTGTTTATGAGAAAGGGCGAAAGAATATGGATGATATACAGCAAAATTATTATAACAAAAAATACAATGAAAAAAATACTTAGTATTAAAACTACAACAGCCCTAACTGCAAAAACTAATACCGTAATTTATTAATTATCTGAAGTTCTCAAGTTGTAAGTTATCATATCTTTTCTTAGTTATTTTAATAAATATCACTAATATTGAGAAAAAAAACAAAAAAATCTAAAGGAGGAATTAAAATAGTAGAATAAATTACCTTAAATTTAATCACTATCCTCTTCAGATTCACTAGCTTCACTAGCAGTGGGCGTACTGAGGATCTCCTCCTCATCTTCGAGTTCTTCTTCACTCTCATCCTTTTTTTTAGATTTAGATTTTTTATCCTTTTCTTTGTCACCACCTTTAGATTTTTTCTTCTCCTTCTCATCCTCATCTTCGAGTTCTTCCTCACTATCATTTTTGTTTTTAGATTTTGATTTTTTATCTTTTTCTTTGTCATCACCCCTGGGTTTTTTCTTTTCCTTCTCATCATCACTATCCTTCTTTCTCTTACTGGTTGTAGTATCTTTATCACTTTCATCCACAGATGCTTTTTCAGGTTTCTTTGTTTCTTTTTTTTCTGTTTTCTTCTTTTCATCTTCATCTGAACTACTGTCACTTTCAATAAATTCTTTACTCTTGAATGTATCAGATTTAGAGGAAGAAGAGTCTGACTTAGGTTTGCTAGTGGGTTTTTTGCTTGAGGAAGATTTTTTTGTTTTTGAACCACCACCAGTATCCCCACCAGAAGCTTTATATTCTGCCATTGCCGTATTATAGGCTTCTTTTTCTTTTGCAGCTTTTTCTTCCCATTCACTTTTGTCTTTAAGTGCTCGCCACATTTCTCCTCCAATTTTTGCTATTTCTGTCACTTTAACTCCTGGATTTTCCTTTTTTATATTTTCTCGGCTTGCATTTAGCCATAACATAAATGCTGTTGATGCACGCTTCGGTTTATTATCGTCTTTGGATTTATTTTCTTTACGTTTACGTGGTTTTTCGGAAACGGTCTTTGCACTCTTCTTTTTCTCTTTTTTCTTTTTCTTTTCTTTCTTCTCACCATCTAAAATAAAAAATATTATTAGGGATTTTTTAATTGAAAAAGTGAAATTTTAATATTTTGTGTTATGTTATATATTTCGTAAATACAAATTTTAATATATTGGAAAACATTAAGAGGGTTTAAGATAAGGCACATACCTGATCCCTCCTCATCTTCACTTTCACTTGTACTAGGATTACTATCAAATTCTTCCGCTATATCACTGTCTCTTCGTTTAACCTTGTCAGGATCAAAATCTTCATCTGTGCTTTCGTCATCATCATCGTCGTCGTCATCTCGTTCTTGACCTGAAATAAAATGATAATTATGGTTAAAGAATTTTTAAAATAAAATATAGTTTTTTTTTGCCAACATTATTGTGTCAACTGAAATCTTCATAAAAGCTAAAGGCAAAATAATACATTAGTAAAAAAATAAAAATCACATGTACACAAAAATGTTATTTTTGTGTATTTGCATTCACATGGATACTAAATCCGTTCGAGATGTTTTGCTAGAAGAGACAACTAATAAATAATTTTTTATGTTGCAAGATCTAACCTTCAAAGGGCGTTGACAAGAGACATCAAAATTATGTTGTTTTTTTTAACAAAATCATCCTTCATGAACGATAACGGCATCGACAATGCTTTAAAGGCAATTTTTATAACTTACAGTCTTCAATCTGGAGTTGTAAAAGTTCTCTTAAATCTAATAAGCCTACCTTCAGCCTTAACACGTTCAAGGTACGCGTCAGGAGCTGCTTCATCATCTGAATTACCAAAGTCATCTTTGTACGAGGCTTTATCCTAAAAAATAACACAATCTATTTATTTATATATTTATATATATATATATATATATATATATATATATATATATATATATATATATATATATATATATATATATATATGGCAGCTCTAGGCCCCTTTTACTTTTTTGTTAGAAATATCCTTCACACCTATTAACTATTTAACTAATTGTTATATTTTATTATACTATTGTATTTCTTTAAGGTTCAATATTTTTTATAGTTCATTTTCCAATGCGGCACTGAAAACATATTTTTCTTACTTTAGAAAAATAAGCTATACCTTTTCTTACAATTTAAGGATGGCATCAGTAAATCGGGCCATTTTACGATCACCGATGACTCGCGATTTCCAACTTCTTGCAATAGAATCTCTACGGTGTTGTCATTTAAGCGGAATTATTCCTAAATTTCTAAATCATTATTAGTAGACCCCCGAAAAGTTGGAGAACGTGACAACACCGTGGGAGACCAGTAAATTATAAGCAGATTCATTTAAAAACCCTCAATTTCTAAGTTAGAGGTCTATTCTATTCAATTCTCTATCGATTTTAGTTAAGTTTAATATTGCTTTAAGAGTCTTTCCGCTTTGAATCCTATTTCTAGGCAAATCCGTTTTCAGTGCAAGCGCGACTTTAGAATGAACAATGTTAAGACTCTTAAATCGTGATGTTTAATTTCATACTCGCACGTATACTAAAAAACTAATATATATATATATATATATATATATATATATATATATATATATATATATATATATATATACATTTTAAGATAATTGTAAAGCTTTACATTTACATCAGAAGATAAATTAACAGTTCTAATAAAAAAATACAGGCATTAAAATTTAGTTTCCATTGAAACTATTAAACTATTTTTAGAGGAAAAACAAATCTATTAGAACTGTATTTTCAACTTCTTTAGCTCACTTAGGCTTTTCCTACAACAAACAATTGATAATTCCTAATACAGTTAAAAATTTATTTTAAGAATATTTACCTTTAACTAAACCAGGAAGCAAAAAACAGAAAGTAGAATTACTGGATACCATTTAAAAAGCTAAAGGATATGATTTCTAATTTTGACATTAAAAAACTCTGATTTCTACTTCGTTGGGTAAAAAAAAAATGCATTTTCATATCCATAAAAATTCAAGTTTTAAAAATACAATGGTCAATGAAACTATTGAATAACTTTTACAATTCTTAACCGATCGGAGTGATCAATCACGTTTTGTAAATGACAATTTAGTACAAGGAACGCACCGAAATAGTGGCGCTTTATATTAAAAATAATCGTTCAGTTGTGTTAACTCAGCGTGCATATCGTCGAAAATATCATGGTTGTTCTTCGCCTAAAAGAGACACAATTCCTCAATTAACGTTAAATTTTTTCGAACACGGGTCTGTAGCAAATCGCCAACAGGAAGACTGTTGCTGAAAATCATAGTGTCTCGTATCACCACCGAGCTCAATAATTAAACATTAGTGGAACCACTTTAAGGAGGATTTGGAAGCAATATCTTGACATGATCCGATATAAAGTGCAGTTGACTCAAAAATTATTGGCAACAGATAAGCCACGTTGCTTGCCTTATGCGATAGCGTCATTCGAATTGTTGAAGCTGAGCCGAATTTTTGGGAGCGAATTGTGATGACGGACAAGGCTCATTTCATTCTCTGGTGCCGTCAACAAAAAGGTTTGTCGCTTTTGGGGCACAAAGGAAGTAACTGTTTGGGCCAGTGTTTGCCCAGAAACCATCATTGGGCTATTCTTCTTCAGAGCTGGCGAAGCAGTGAATGACATTCGATATCGATGGTTGTTAGCACACTTTGTGTTACCGCAAATGCGTGAAATAATGGACTATTTGCGTTGAAAGTTCCCGGGACGTCTGGTGTCGAAAAAAGGCGATATTGACTAGTCATAAGATCTCCGGATTTGACTCCGTCAGACTTTTTTTTGTGGGTTTTTTTGAAGAGTAACAAGCCAAAAACCACAAAAGAGCTCAAAGACAACATTCGAGCCGAAATGGCAGCAATATCGCCCGAGACGCTGGCCAATGTAATGGGAAATGCCAGAAAAAGAGCTCGCTTTTGTCTCACCAATAACGGTAGTCACTTAGTCGGTATTGTTTTCAGAAACTAGTTGCGATAAATTATAAAAGAGTAAGCTTAATAAAAAAAAAAACCAACTTTGCTAGATTTATTTAGAATTGTCAAAGTTACTTAAAAATTCTATTAACCATATTCAGATGGCGCACCCTGTATTTAGTACAATTTCAACCGCAATTGACAGAGTTATAACGCGTGAGGCAGCCACAAGTGAGAAAGAATTTTTCAGAGTGCTGCGGCCCAGCGGGTGACTCCTATTGTTCGATTTAGCAGTTATGCTATTACTGGAACAAGCTCATAGACCAGAACTATTTGCCAAAAATGATATATTCCAGGGGAAATAGTTTGAAAATCAAAATGTTTACATCAAATATATTTTTCCATCGTTTAAAAATCATACTTACACTCTTGCCTCTATTCTTAATATTCAACTTCTTCGATGTAATAAAGTCAAATAACTTTCCATACTCTTCCTTTTCAATACTGCTAAATGTATGAATAGTTCCCGATTTTAATTCCACCTCAAAGTCAAAGGATCTTGTACTACCTCCACCTCTTGCAAAATTAACCGACGCAATTTCCTCAAAACGAATGTGTATTGGTGGTTTATGGACGTAAATAAATCCTCTTTCGAGGGGATACAAGAAGCCCGCAGCTGCTTTAAAGGAACAACTAACTGCTGGCGTGCCAGAATGTCTAGAAAGCAATAATAAATAAATGTTTATTCACGGAGCAGCCATTTACAATGAAAAGAAAAATACGACATACATACAACAGATTTTTAAAATTATATATAAATAAAAAAAAAACATAACAACTAAAACTTTGCAGTCTCAATAAATAAAATGACATCTATAAAAAAAACCAACAGACATCTTAACAAACAATTAAAAAATTAATATAACAAGTCTAGACTTACAAAACCTTTTTTGTTTGAAGGTTGTAGACAATGTTGAAGATTGACTAAAATATGGTTGTCAGACTTGCATTGTCTTTGTTTTTATTTATTTTTACGACGTTTCGATTAGGTTGTATCTCTAATCGTCGTTGATAACGATTAGAGATACAACCTAATCGAAAGTCGTAAAAATAAATAAAAATAAAGACAATGCAAGTCCGACAATCACATTTTAGTCAAAACCTTTTTTAGCTTAGTTTTAAATAATGTTACGGAATCATTAAAAAAATCAATATCAATAGCCCTACTTATTCTGTTAGCCTCTGAGGAACAGCGTGTGATGGACGATGAAATGCCATATTTGTTCTATGATAGGGGATACTAAACAGACTGAATTCTCTTAATGATCTTTGCGGATTCAATAATTTTACTCGTGATAACAGTTCAGGACACTCAGAATCTCATAAAAAGTGCATAAATCAATGAAAGTCCTTCGACTCTCAAGGGTTGGCAGGTTAATCATCTTAAGTACCTACAAATCTAATAAATCTTTTCTGAACTCTTTCAATTTGGTCAATATATTGCCTATAGAAAGGTGACCATATTCTAGAACCAACCTAACATAAGAACAGAATAAAGTTTTGAAACACAATACATTCTTAAAATCTTTCAAAGTTATTTTAATAAAATCCAATAGCTTTAAAGCTTTATTGGTTATATAATTAACATTTTAATTAAAATTTAAGTTTTTGTCAAAATACACACCGAGATCCTTAAGTTGTTCTTCATTTTTCAGTCAATCATTCCCTATATGGTAGTTAAATTCAATAACCTTCCTTGTTCGATAAAACTTTAATACAAAATATTTATTTACATTAAGTTGCATGCTATTCAAATTACACCATTCACATAAGCCGTTCACATCCTCTTGAAGTTTTATACAGTGGTCCTCAGATTTAATTATTTTAAAAATCTTCAAATCATCCGCATACAGAAGACATTTGGAATATATTACAAATTGCGACATATCGTTAATAAAAATATTAAAGAGAAGCAGGGCCAAATGGGACCCCTGCAAAACCCCAGAAAAAATATTTCCCTAGTTTTACCCTTTGCTTTTTGCCTGACAAATAGCGATTAAACCATTTTAAGAGATTCTCAAATACACCATATTTTTCAAGCTTCTTCAACAGTAGGGAATGGTTAACTTTATCAAATGCCTTGGAAAAATCCGTAAAGACTGAATCAAGCTGGTTAGAGTTCTCAAGAGCATCCCTAAAAAACTGCTCATATACTAAAAAATTGCTCACTGTGGACTTAACCTCTACAAAGCCACGTTGTGATTCTATAAAGGTTTGTCAAAAAAGCGGCTTAATTTTAGATTCTATTATTATTTCAAAGATCTTGGCGATTAGAGACATTTTGCTTATTGCCCTATAATTAGTTACATTGTTGTTATCGCCAGTTTTAAATGTAAGTGATACATACGACACTTTCCATCGATCAGGATAAGTGCCAGTTGCTACTGATTGATTAAAAATAATGTTTAAAATGTATGCTAACATAAAGGAACAGTCCTTTAAAAATATCACAGAAATATCATCTGGTCCCACCAATAAATGATCCCTTAACATATTAATTGTCTCGTAAACATCATACACATCAATATCACAGTTACTTATACAAACAGGTTTAGGTACATTAAAGTTGTAAATATCACAATTGCCATCACAATAACCAGAGGAGAAAAAATCACTAAAATAATTCACTATCACATTTCCATCATCAAAGACGTCATTACCATACGACATAGATTTAGGAAGATCAAAAGAGCGACTCTTCTTCTTTACATATAAAAAATGTTTCTGTACAGATTCTTCAGAAAACTATTATTATTTAAGAATAATGCGTTTATTTCACAAACAAGCAAGCAACACATTGTTCAAATGAGTTATCTCAATGTAACAACAACATAAGACCACATTAAGAATATACACTTGGTTTTATATCAATATTATTTTTGTAAATAAAATAACTCACCCTAAAAAGGCACCTGGTCCAGTGAGTTTTCTTCCAACAATATGCTTCATTATTTTTCCTAACACTTCATATGTTGGTCCCGTCACTTCCTTTTCTAATTTCCCCTCAAACTTTTCTTTTAACTCCTCACTACAAAATGTTATTGGTTAAGCATTTGTTACCTCAATTAAAGAGGCAAATAACTAAAACTACTAAGATACTGTCGATAACAACTGTAATTTCAACTACAGCTAAATAACACCACTTTTGATTAAAAATACTCCCACATGTCTAGGAATTTAACTTTTCTATAGCAGTTGTTTTCTGCGAATGTTGATCTTGATCCAATACAGCTCCACTGATAAGACCATGAAATGGTCAAAAAGCGTATAGAGAGAACGCCAAAGTTGTATTTGAAGGAAATAATCTGTTTTCTATATATTATTTCCCTTCTCTCTGTTTGAAAGGCGAACCCATATAGGCAACAAATTGTGTGAATAAAAAGTTGCTACAATAAATTACTCTATATTAAAATAATTTACCTTCTTTTAAAATTTCGCAGTTTTTACGAGACTAAATGTTTAACAGGACTTATGTTAAGATAACAAAAAATAAAATTATAAATTTCAATTGTACTACTCATTTTGGCTAACTGTAAAATTGCAAAATATTTCAATATATGAATCAATTATAAAAAATACAATTAATATTGTGAAGCATTTTGTTAATGCGCGCTTACAGCGTTGCCATTTATCCATTCTAGAATCACTTTCAAACAACGATCTACTCAAAATATTATTAGGTAGTGAAGTTTATATTGCAATGTTGAATTAACAGCTTGGCTGAGCATCCCCATCTTGCAGTATATCGCGCCTCATTATATTATACAGCATATATTGGTTTTTTTATAAAAATATATAGAAAAGATTTTTAGATATGAATGATTTATGTCACATTTACTCCTGCCATATAGCCCAAGTTAAATGTTGTATTTTTTATGTTGATTATCTCGACTACAAGACGGGCTAGGTATTTGAAATTCCACATTCTTACAGAAAATAATATTACAATAAATATCTGACATTTCAGGAAAATATATAGACCAGATAAACCAATAAACTACCTTAAGAATCCTGTCCAGTTTTGCGAGTTTAAATCTGCGTCTTGGTCACTGTCATTAATATCTTATTACCGATATTAAAGAATAATAATACATTAATAGTGGAAAAATGGTGTACAAATAACTGCATAATACAAGAAACTTTAAAGGAAAGGAAGATTAAAAACTAAAAATTTAAAGACCTAGTTTGAAAAATTATTCTCAATGTACATCTCTACTCTATTTCTTGGAATAATTTCACAAGTATCGTTATGTGTTTTTTATAAGTATACAAAAGTAAAATAATTTTAACATTTATATCATAAGTTACTGAATAATGTATAGGTTCACTAAGTTATTTTAAAAGTTAAAATAAACAAGTATACATCTCCATTCATAAATAAAACTTTTGAAATTTACTTACTTTTTTCTGTTTATAATACCCAAACCAAATATAGAAAACAACCTTTGAAAAACTTAAAAATTGACCTTACATAGCATTTTATTACTCTAACATGAAATTTGTAAACACAGAACTGTATGATAAGTATTTAGCCAAAAATATCTAAAATGTATTATTTAATATTTCTTACTCTGTAAATGGAAGTTCAATTGTTGTCTCATCATCTTCTTGTTTAAATAAGAACACCAAAAAGTGATATCTAGTTTGACCTTGCTTTATTGGAGGGTCCAAGCTTACGACAAAGAACATTTGCCTACTGTCTCTATGAGGTAAGATAAAAAGACGCAAGACGGTTGACATAGGAATTTTATAATCAAAGGTTTTACCATGAAGTTGGAAGAAAGATTGAAAAATTTTGATATCATAGCGTCCACTGAAATATAAAAACAAAATTATTACAGCTATACTATTCTATAAAATAACATAATCAAAGTGTTATTTGATGATATATAAGTTGCATACCGAGGTGTAAGGCAAGGAATGTCTCTAAATATGGCAATTGCATCGCCAGAAACACTGATAACACTTGCTTTGGACATGACCTGTTGCTGAAAAGCTTCTACAGGATCAGTATCTCCAGCCAACTCACTTGCAGGGATAAAGAAACGCATTTCCATAAGGCTGACTGGAGCATCATCATTCTAAAAATGTTATTTACAAATCACCATATTTTAAAACATAAAAAATATAAAACTTCAGGGTATAATTCTAAAATATTTGAAAATAAAATAATTTTACCTGATGAAATTCCATAGTAATTTCATTTTTTCCTGATGTGCACTGGGATACATGATTTAAAGGTATTTCAAATGCACTTTTATCCCCAATATTAAAGCTTAAAACAGAACCATTAAACTTGGCAGTGCCCCAATTCCATCCTTTCAAGCTAAGTTCTTTTTCCAGCATATCAATTTTGTAAGAATTTGAAAAGAACTTAGCAATTTTATCCTTTTCTGACTCCTTAAAACCAACGTATCTGTTTAAAGTACCATTCTTAAGAAAAACCCGTATACCCCATGTTCCACCAAAATTTTGAAAATTGACCAAATCAAAATCAGATGCCTGTATTTGTTCCACTTTGCCAGTTTTATTGTTTTTAAAGATGATACCTTGGTCAGTCATTTTAAGTTTTCCTGGAGTCTAAAAAAAAAAAAAGAAAATTATATATGATAAACCAGAGATCAAAAATATTTTTCCTGGTAATAGTAGTTGAGATCGGGTTCAGTGCGTTGGAACTTCAAATGTTCTTATCACACATAGGTTACGGGGTGGTACATAAATATTGAGCCTCTGAAGGAGTTTGGGGCAATCAACAATGCCAGGTAAAATTTTGTAAGCTATGATAACATCAGCATTAAACCTTCTTGTCTATAGACTTTGCAAATTCAGGTGTTTCTCTAATTCTGTATGATTAATATTATCATGGGAAACACTCAACTTAAATGCAAAAAAATTGCACTGCACCGATTGCAATTTACTTATATAAATTTGGAAACGTGGAGACCACACCACAGCATTAACCTCTAAGAGGGGCCTCACCAACATATACATACATACAAAGTCTTTATACAGTTAATATCACACAATCTGCATTTGTATTGTACTCTTTTTCAAAAAGCTTAAAATCCTATTTGTCCTATTACAGTACTGAAAAATATGTTCCCTAAATATCAATTTACAGACAAAAAAGACTCCTAAATCTCTAATAAGATCAACCTTCTCAATAAGCCTACCCTCAAAATGAGATGCCCCAGGCAACACATGATTTGACTTAATAAATTCAATGTATTTACACTTGTTAGGATTAAGATGCATTCTGTTACTTTCACATCATGTATGGAATCTATTTAAATCATCCTGAAACCTGGCACTACACTTGTCAGTCTTAATAGACATAAATATCTTTAAGTCATCAGCATACAGTACACATTCACGATACAGAAAACAGGCTGACAGATCATTAATAAACAAGTTGAAAAATAGTGGTGCAAGATGTGCACCGTGTGGCACACCATGGGTGACATTAATTTTCCCAGATGTATACTTGTTAACCCTGACAACCTTAGACCTACCATACAGATACGAACCCACCCTTTCCAGCAGAGCCCCATGAATTCCAAAACCCCTCGGCTTGTTTAATAGAAGTCCATGATCCACCCTGTCAAATGCCTTGGAGAAGTCAGTGTACACTGAATCCACAGCAACAATGTCGTCATGATACACCAGTAGGTTACTTGAAACATAGCGATTTTCACAAAAACCATGCTGATCCTCATTAATATTTTTAAATCTATTCTTCAAAAAGTCAGAAACCGGCAATTCAAATAATCTTGGATTCAGTAACACATCGGTCGATAGCTCTCAGCCTGATATCTATCACCAGCATTCTAATATACAGGTGTCAAGTACGATTTCTTCCAAAAATCAGGGAACCTGCCAAAAGACAGTGAAAGATTCAATAAAAGCCACAATGGCCTACCCAAAGCAAAAGCACTATTCTTGAAAAATATTGCCGTTATTCCATCAGGCTCCAGCCCTTCCTGGAATCAATCCGCAAAAGCCGCTAAAATACGTCAATACGAATACTATAAGATCCAATATTTACATCACACAAAACCGACACTTCATTACCGAGACAATAACACTGAAAATCGACATAAACAGAAGCAAACTGTGTTGGAAAGAGATTTGCAATTGTGTTACCATCATTACCCATAATATTACCCAACTTAATTGTGCCAGGGATGCAATGATCATGGCTCATTGAATAAATGTATTTCCAAAATAACCCAGGATCATGTATTAGACTTTGTTGCACATTATTGATATAAATATAACATACTCTGATTTGAGTTTTACACTGGTACCTAAGTTCTCTAAAAACATTGTAATCCACCACTCACTTACTCTTTTTGTAGTTTCTTTAAAATATTAGACTTAAGTTCATTGCTATACCATATAGGGAATTTATAACTATTTTTTATGACAACCTTTGGTACATAGAGCTCTATACTATAGGTTAAAATTTGATAAAATAATAACAAAGCACTATTAACATCACCTACAAGCAGATCATCCCATCTAATGGGCCATACAAAATTGTCAATACTACCATAGTCACCATTTTTAAAATCATATATATATTGCTCATAATCCAAGGGTTTAAATTTGTCATTTATATTAAAATTTAGTTCTAAGGCAGGATGATGTGAATCTCAAGGAATCAAACATGCATCTGCGCATAGAACACTGGCATTAAATACATTAGAAAACACTAAGTCCAACATTACATAGTCTCTATAAGAATTATCACGAATAATTATGAAATTTTATGATTGGATCATATTTTCAAAAATTAACAACACTAAAAATAAAAATGAATTATTATTACTTCAAATTTTAACAATTAGCAAAAATTAAGGATGACCAATTAAAATTGTCCATTGATTTTTTAATCTGAAAGTAAAACCTACATTTATTTCTTTTCAATTGTGGTTAATTAACTAATTTTATTCCAAAACGTATCAACTATTTTATGATACATTTCTACTAAGTTTTATTTGTTTATAAAAGCTATCTTTTCTATTTTGATGTACTTCTCAATTGTTCCTCCAGGCGAAAACATCAGAAAGAAGACGCGAATTAGCCCGCATTTAAAAATGAAAGTAAGAAGTTAAAAGTCGACCAACATCTTAATTGTTAATTCTTAATTTTCAGCTGGGACTATGAACAGGTAAAAATAAAGTGTATCATCTAATTTGCAAGTGAAAATTGTTAATGTAAATTCTTATTGTTCTTATTTATTTCAAAACATGAAACAAAAAATTTACATTAAAAACAAAGAGGCACCTAAGTAGCAAAGCCACTTGCATGTACCCATCTTAACTACAGTTAGTTTATATTACATGTATATTTATCACATCAACATAGTTTTACAGTTTCACAACATAGTCCCAACTGCACAAAGTATAACTAAAAGATTTTATCATATTGTATATTTACACAAACAATCACTTAAAAAAAAATCTGAACATTTTGCATTCACTTTTAAATTTATTAAGATTTTATTATATTTTTCAACCTTCTAGGAATCATATTATACAATTTTGATCCCAAATAAGCCAAACTCTTTAAATTTGTATTATTATAATTTATTGGAACAACTATATCATGGTTTATTACAGCATGGGTGTAATATTAATATTTAACAACATTTGCAAGATTTCTTTTCTTATGCATGAATGATGTCACAGTCACCACATACAATGTTCTTATATTACAAGTGTTTAGATTGAATAAATGCTTTGTTGCATACAGTCTATGTTTTTTATATTATCTTTAATATATGTTTCTGTGTGATATTCAATCTTGCATGGGCATTATTATACAATCAACCCCAGGCCAAAATACCATACTTGATTAAAGGTTTAACAAAACTTTTATATACAATGATAAACATATTTAGAGTGAAAATTTGTTTAAGTAGATAAAATTTTTGTATTATGGTGATCGGTGCCATTTTAGAAACCAATCAATTATCACAACAATTTTGTAATACTTAATCCACTTTCCATTTTGTCTTTTACCCCTTCAGCATTCAAAATCAAAACAGTATCATCAGCATACAATGCTATTGCATTGTTTATGTCTAGACTGATTAAACTGTTTATTTATGTTAAAAAAAATAAGAGACAAGAACTATATCCTGTGGCACTCTTATCTTTACAATATTTTTTTTACGTTATTTACATTTGCTGATGTTTATTAGAAAGAAGTTCCTCGCATTCCACAATTCCTCTATACCTCAAGAAGTTTGTCGTGAGATACTATGTTCAATGCCTTGGCTAAATCGATAGAAACTACAACACATTTTTTACCAATATTTAGGTGATTACCAATTTCACTTGTTGGCTGATACATGGCCTCCTTGGTAACAGAACCTTCCACAAAACCATGGTATACAGAAAGTACATTATTTTTCAAAAATGTCACTAACCTCACCTTAATACACCTTCGAAACATCTTAGAAAAATTGATTATGAGACAAATCATATGACATTCGGAATCACAGCTGTTTGTAATTACACAATTTACACACTTTTTTATTTCTCTCAATAGCTTTATGAAAATATTCCTGACATTTGTAACATCTATTCATGCTTATATTATCAAACACTCCCATCATCCTTTAGTGTGTTCCGGTATTTTCAAATAGAGTTTTAATGAACATTCAAAAAATATAGTATAGTTTTTCTTTTTAGACTTTTTAATATAAGTTATTTTGAAAATATCTATTTCAATCCATTCATTTTATTGTCTCAGCATATTCCCCATTTCAGCTTTCTTTTAATCACCAGTATTTTTCGTTCTTGGCATATTAAATTTAGGTAACTCAATAATATAATTTTCACCTGCAGTTTCTCTTAGTTTTTCCACTTCATTTTTTGGTGTATATTTGACAACAACACATCCTTGTTTCGTTTTTCTTGCAGTCTTTATTCCTATTTTGAATAAATCTGGCTGAATTTTCTGTTTTAAATCACCTTTTGTTTTTCAGCCTGCTGTTTTACCTTAGGTTTAATAATTAGCAATGGGGATCAAGTTTTATTTTGTACCTTATTATATGCTTTATTACTTCAGAAAAGGTTTTTTCATGTCTCATTGGTGTGGTACTCTCCAATTATTAACTTCCATCCTTAAGGTAATTAATTCATTTTTCAATTCTTCTATAAGTGAAATAATGAATGGAGTTTTTGCCAACGTTATTTTGCAACCATCACAGAACAGGATTAATACTCTGTTCTTTAGAAGCATAGACTTTATTTTAGAGCAGGACAGCTTTTGTGGAACTTTTGTATAGATAAATCGCATTTATAGGATTGTTCATCATTTATTGTTTGTTTATAATTTGGCAACTTTTTTCATTGCCATGCATCTTTATACACATTTTCAATTTTGGAAGGGCATAAAAATTTCATAAATAAATCTTTCACTGATAAAAACAATGTTTTTCTTATTATTTATTTTTTATTAAAATTTACCTGCGAACAATATCAAATTTGAAATACTTCAAGAACACAACAAAAGAAATTTCTCTTAGGATGTGCTCAGCTATCGACAAACTTTGACGAATGTGTTACTTATTAATTTTTGGCAGTATAAACCAATCATTGAAGTTTAAAAGAAGTTAGTGCCGTAAAAATTCAGAAAATTTTGATATTCAGATGATTTGAATACA
Source organism: Diaprepes abbreviatus (assembly GCA_034092305.1). Lineage (NCBI taxonomy): Eukaryota > Metazoa > Arthropoda > Insecta > Coleoptera > Curculionidae > Diaprepes > Diaprepes abbreviatus. The sequence goes on along the minus strand of JASJET010000103.1, from coordinate 39,521,436 downwards.
GATGAGTTTAATATTCGGATTAATTAACAATCCATATTCTGCATAACTTTTTGATTTACTTCATTTGTGAATAGATACAATGGTAATACGTACCCAGAAAAACAGACAAAATACATACTGTCTGCTAATATGGATTGAAAGTGCAGGATAAGGATTGTAGAAAGTTAGTGAAACAGTAAGATTCAATATGAATGAAACAGGCACCGACCAGGGTGTCTGTCATTCATTATCTTGTCGCTCCAAAAACGGTGACATACTTATGTAGTTCTACAAACATAATAAGGATGAAAATAACCTTATTCTGACACACACTTTTTCCTTTTATTTTTATAGAATCCAAGCACATCACATTCCGAATTCCCCATGCTAAAGAAGTATTCAGATTAATACATATTAATTTACTATTCGGATTGTATGGTTATGTTAATACATATTTTCACATCAATAAAAGTGGTCTAGAATTGGTACAAGCCTGCTGATATAGGAGGACGTTTTAAGGGTTATTAAGGGGGTTGTTTGGGTTTGTCATTCTTGTTATGGCACTTAGAGTGCCTCTTTCACCAAGAAGTATTATTATTACAAATACGAAAAAAAATAATTTTGAGTTATAAGAATCTAATCAGTGGCATGGCACATAACCTTACATCGTTACCATAAACTACAGAAGTCTACTGTGAATTCTACTCCACTTGCAACATAGTTAACAAGTTAAGACACGTTATTACTTAAATATTTTCCATAGCTCTAACATAGTTACAAACCTTAATCAGAATTTAAATGAAATTTATAAAAAGATAAATTATGGTCTTACCATACATCCTTTTATTTCTGATGATATATCAGAATATTCCAGGAAGTCCATGATGGCACAAATGCTAAAACTTACAAAATAATGCTGCTACGTTTAGATTTACTAGAAAATACCACAATTGCTGCTGCTATAACAAAATCCAGAAGCAAAACAAAATAGACCTGCTCGATATTGGATTTATCGTTATTAATTGCGACAATTGTTTTTCTTTGACATATTTGACGCTCTAAAAATACCGGGAAACTATTATAGTTACCCTAATTCTAGGTTCTCATCTTTACTAAAATTAATAAGTATTGAATTTACTACTCTACAATAGATGGTGCTTACATAGTGTAACTTTATAATAAACGTAAAATTAGACTTGTCTCCACTAAAGTTATATATAAAAATTTTAAGATCTGGATATCAAAAACCGTAGATACTTAGATAACCCCCATTACAAAACCGTTCGGCTATTTTCAAAAATAACACTATAAAGTGACAAAGAAGTTCTTGTTAAAATATTTTTTGTAGTTTCTATCTTCTTATATGAACATACATCACAATGTCTTTCGAATTTTGTACGCCAAAAAAACCAACCCAAGCACTTCTAAATAAAATTAAAATACCACCTTCGCCGTACATGAAAAAGATTGGATATGGAACAGGTATGCAACAAAGGATTTGGTTCAATGGTATTTAATATTATCTGTGCAAGAAAAGATTGAGTTTTATGGTTTTACTTAATATTATGTAAATTACATTTTTCTTCAAATTAACAATTTCCAAGTTTTTAGGTGTGGCGGTCTATGAACTGGAACGCTCACCAGCATTCAATAAATTTAGATCACCCTGGGCCATCAAGAAATTATTGACACGCAAAGAAATCAGCCCTTTACTCCAAAACCGTTTAAGTAATGAAGCAGAAGTGTTAAGAAAGCTAGTCCATCCTAACATAGTTGGTTTTCGAGCTTACATTGAAGGAAAAGATGGGAATAATGTTTTGGCAATGGAAGAATGTACAAGTTGTCTGGGAGATTTAATAGAAGACCAAGGAGATAATGAAAAAGGCCCATTTCCTGCTAAAATAATTAACAAAGTTACCTTGGATATAGCTCAAGCTCTAAATTATCTCCATACTTCAGCTCTCCTTATGCATTGTGATTTAAAATCATACAACATATTAATTAAAGGTGATTTTGAAATTTGCAAGTTATGTGATTTTGGAGTTTGTTTGCCAGTAACGAAAGATGGAGAACTTGATAAAGAACAAGCACCGGGTGCTGAATATATTGGAACTAAATCTTGGTGTGCTCCAGAAGTACTTGCTTATCCCCAAGAAATCAGCACCAAAGGTAGAAAAATAAATTTTTATTCAGGCTGCACTAAAAGACATACAATAATATTTATTGCATAAAGATGACTTATTTGCTTTTACAAAATTATAGTAATAGAAGTTTTTTATTATTTCAATATTTTTTTTTATATAAAGGCTTGTAACCTAAATAACTACTCTTTAAATTTAATATTCAAAATGGTAATTGCTGTGCTAATGTATTTGTTTATGTGATATTTTTTAGCTGACATTTACAGTTTCGGTCTTATCATCTGGGAAATGATAGCTCTGTGCCCTCCACTAAGTGAAGATATTGCTGATAATATAAATGAATGTTCACATATGGACCCTGACCAATTAGATGATTTGATAGAAAAAATGAGCTCTAAAACAAGACCTCCTATTCCAACCAATATTAATTTAGGTGAGCTAATTATTATATAGAGTGGTTAAAAAGTTTGGAACCTTTATTACTATTTCACAAAATGTTATTTTTGAAAAAAGTTGTCACAATCTGGTAATGGCAGATTTTATATGTTACATTGTGAATTGAAAAAATGCCACCAATTAAATACATATTTTTTATTGTAATCACATACTTTGTTTAAATAAATATAATAAAACTTGACATCATAAAACAATCAAGTCTTGCATATAGCACCTTTTTCCAAAAATAATTTTTTGATAAAAATTCATTATAATGTTAAATTATCCAGTATGCATGTAAGTCTAATTTGGCTAGGTATATGATGAAAAAAATATACTGCAAACAACCAACTAAATTATTTAAATATTGATAAGATATACATAAATAAATACAAGTGGATTAAAAAATTTGTATTGATAATATTTAATTTAAACTGCTAGAGAAAAACTGTATAAGATAAAATAAAACCTAAGAACTGTAGATAAAAAAATATCACTTAAATAAAATACTTTCTTTTTAGGAAAAGAGTATATGCATATTTTGGAAGTTTATTATTGTTGTACACATGAAGACAAAAGTCTACGACCTTCTGCAGTTGACCTGACAGTAATTTTGGAAGATATTTTAAATCAACAATACAAATAAATGAAAAAAATCACAGTAATAAAGTGACTAGCATTATTCATTGTTAATGAATACACTGTTTCTTTCAAAAAATAGTTTTATTCCAACAAAAATAAATAAATATTAACAGTAAAAAATACATTTTCAGTCTTTATATTATAATTCCTCTTTCACAATATTTGATGTTTTACTATCCCTTTTACTACTTATATTATTTTTAGAAAGCACCTCTGTTAAATTACTTAAGTACTTAAAATAGTCACCTGTATCATCCTCATTTTTCTTGGCTAATATTTCATACTGTTCATGCAATCCCAATATAAGATCTTTGTTGTAGGAATCACCACATCTGCTGATTATGGATTTCATTGCAAGTAAACATTTTTCAATCGGATCATAATCATTTAAATCTATCATTACTAAATCATGTAAAAGTTCATTTAAGTAGTTACACCAGCTCAGGTTATATAAAGCTTCTTCAATGTTAATAAACTCATGATTTACAAAATTTGCACCTTCCTTTTGTCTTTCTATAATAAAATCGTTTAATAAAGTTACTAACTTTAACTTTAGTTTTATGGATCCTGACTTAAATAATCCAGTAAAAATTGTTAAGCCTCCAAATTCAACAAATTTATTTTGAGCATAAGGAAATGTTCTTAGTGTACAACTTAAAGCTGTAATTGCACTATTCTTAATATGAGGATTTTCATCTAAATTTAGGATTCTTAACAGTGTAGTTATTCCACCTGTTTCAAGAATGTGTACTTTTACTTGAGGATTGTTTTGAGCAAGGATACTAAAAAGTTTTAAAGTTTCTTGTTTAACAGCTATGTTTGTCGAATTTAGTTTCTTATAGATTATTTTCTGAAAACCATCCATTTTATAAAATTCATTTCCATTATCAAACTGATGTCCTAAATATTTCAGCTCACGTAAAATATCTATAATGACATTATCATCTGGATGTTTCTTCTTCTCTTCATCTTCAAACTTCTTAAATAATTCATGCAATATTTGAATATCACTTTTGGGTTGCAGTTCTATGTCCCCTAACTCTTTTTTTATTTCATCTAATGTTCGAAATTTTTTGGGCATATCATTCTCAGGGTTTTTCTTATTGACTTCTTTAAGAAGTTTTTCCATTTCGTCTGATGTTATGGTGTTTTCACTTTCATCGCTTTCTTCCAGCATTGAAAAACTTGTTGACTTTTCTGCCTCCTTTCGATCATTTATTTTTGCTTCTTTTTTTCCAGTTGATAAGTTTATTCTGTAGTGAAGACCTGCAGGAACTTTTTGACCTAGAAAAAAATTTTGAAAATACCTTTTTTATCGATAATTTTTTTTTAAATATCTATGTAGTAATCTAAAAAATATATATATACAATTTAAATTAAAATTTAATAGGTTACCATAAATTTGCAAAATAAATTATAGCTACCTAATTACAGTCAGTAATGCCCTTGATGAAGATAAACCACGATCCATTAAGAATAAATATTTTTGAATAGAAATATATCATTTTAATTCTATTTTATTCTATGATGTATGTTACATTAAAGAATACATGATAACATTATCTATTGTAAGGAAAAAAGTCTTGTTAAATTAATCTTCTTGAATTATTTTTTTCTAACTCTGCTTACCTTCTTTAATCGTTTTCCACTCATTTGTCGGCACAAAATCCTCATCCGAATCGCTATCCTCTTTCTTTTCACATTCCGAATTTGAGAAAAATATTAAAAACATTAAAAAAACTCCTCGTAAATACATTTTTCTTTAAAAAAAAACTTTCAAAAATAAAGTTTTATTGACTTTGTAACACAAATTTTGAGGTTACACCACATTTGACAATCCTAGAATATTTGGAAATATTTGATTGGTCCATTTAAAATATAATAGGGAGTCATTTCAATATTCGCTCCCAACGGTAAACGCGATCCGTTATGCCAATACTCTTTTTCCACCATGTTTTAGAAACTACTATAAATTTTACTGCTGTTTTATTATTATTGTCTTAAATATCGCTAAAATTATTTATACAACCACATTTCGATGAAAAGAAAATCATAATTATCTTCCAGAAGTGATGGATCAATATTTGTGGAAATGGTAATTTTTCGCTACTGTCACATCGTGTACCACAATGTAAAAGTACTCCATTCCTGCTTGTAAACTACTACGGAATAAATTTACTAACAAGCAGCTGTGGCTGTCGATGTTATCAAGATAATCACGATCATGTTAAGGCTTAACAGAAACCATCTAGTACCGGCTTTGTTACTCGTGTCGCGGCATTTATCTTGAAGGGCATTTAAATAAATGTATAATTACTAGGCGCATCACTGTCGATAAAATATCACAGTTTCTTTATTTATTATAGCCTTCAACATAACATGTCCATATTTGGAAATTGCGACCTTATTGAACTGATAGGAATATGACAGACTCCACCATTAACACATCTTATCAGTTCCTAAGTAGTCCTCGCAGATATTAAAAAAAAATCAATTTCTTCCCAAAATGTGTCCTTTTGTTTTTTGGTTAAAATTACTTCGTGCAGGAATAATAATCTACGCCACTTTTTCAACGAAGGGCAGTGGCTAATAAACCAGGTCGCCAGTTCATTTTAGCAACCGTACTGAGACGAAAAATGTATATTGTTGAAGTTAATAAATCAATGTATAACAATCATTTATTTACGGAGTTAAACAAATGAATAATCTAAAATAACAACTTCAACCCCCGAAGGGTACAGATTATTTTTATTGTAGGTATTTTTCCTCATTTTGTAAATCAAATAGTTTATAACTGCATTGTAATCATTGATCGTTATCAATTTTAATATAATCGGATAAATATTATATAAATACATAGATTGACACGAACGGGATCGGTGTATCGACAACTGCAAGCTACGAGAATTGCGATTAGTTGTGGAAGTTGTTTAAATTTGGGTTTGTTTATTAGTAAAATCATTTCAAATATATTTCGTTATTTGTTTTAAGTACCTGATTCATCGCACAACTGCGTGTTGTTGCTGAAAGTTATAAGAGGTTAAAATTTACAAAAATTTTATAATTTGATTGCCAGAATTAAGTATATAATTTGAGGAAAATGTTTAAAAATGAACTACTATGTTTTATACTACTAAATTTAGTGACATAAAACGTAATAGTTCGTTTTTAAACATTTCCCTACGATGATTAGCTACTACATAGTAACGGCCACCAGCATCAACTGTCTATGTAATTTGAGAATTAACGATAGTTTTCTCTGAATTATTGTCAATACACTCCTTTTGGTTTTCAGACGTGACGTTTTTTTCTGCGATTTCGAATCTTCTGACTGGCGATTATTTACTTCCTCGTCTGTAGATGACGACACGCAAGAATGAAATACTGGACATCCTGGTCTCTTCTTCAAAATCAAATCTCAACTATCTTTACTTTTCAGTACCATACTAGACAATATGACATTTTAGAAAAAGATAAATTGACTTGACATTATTTCATGACATTAATGTAACTATCGTTCGATTAAACTATATCAACAAAAGTTCTTTGTAACAATATTGAAAAAAATTATAACCTTTTTCTTATTACGCGCATTTTGTTAGAAATTGTCAAGAGTAAATGCAAAATATGCAAGTAATTTTTTGAGAAATGTTGACAGCATTGGAATTTTTTTATTTTGGAGTTTGAATGCGTACCAGTCGGAAAGGTTTATATGTTAATCAGTTTTAGGAGACGATTTCTAAGAATAAATCCCAGAAGGAGGCCTTAACAATTAGGGTTGAATACTTTCATCATTCAATCAGCAATGTTGATTATGTGTATAATCGACTATTACAAAAAGTTTTTAGTCCCTTGGGTGACCGATTCATTTTGCTTGAACTGCCGGATACAGAGATAATCGCCCACTACAGATATATTCTTCGCTTTCGCTACACAAATTTGCGATTGGTGGTTCAAAAATCACTCCGCTGTCTGTTAAGACCACTTTTTTTCTCACTTTTCGAAAGAGCGCGCCAGCACACGTGTTGTCTGTTTTTGCTTTCATTTTTATTTTTTATAAAATTATCAGTTTGTGGGAAAAAATTCTTGTAACGTTATTATTGCGGTGATGTTTAAATCCACAACCCCTAAATATTTCAATGAACTTATTGCAGCTATTGTAGTAAGTCTCTAACAATGTGTATTATTACCAAAACTAATTTTGATTATCTTCTGATAATTTTCTTACAATTATAAGTTATTTTCTTTTCCCAATATAATTTATAAGCAGCACAAATATTTTTAATTGCATTAATTAATTTATAAGAATAAAAATATTTACAAAAGATTTACGGATTCAAATTTGACTTTTTGGAACTTACAATGGCTAAAGTCCGTCAGAAGTCCACAGAATGACAAAAATTTTCTAAACTATTTCTGTATAAATTCGTAAATTTCTCTTTTTAAATTTAAAGCAACAAGTTAGTTTAAAGTAATTTTTTATTTATTGGTCCTTATGCTTATTTATTTAAATTAAATAAAAATAAAAATTTTTATAATTTCCAGTTTTGAGGCACTTCCGTCAACAATCGTACCACTAGCGCCCTCTCTCTAAGTGACACCCGCCATTTTCATTTCCCATCAAACGATCGCTTCGCGTTCTTTCACGGCTCGCCCTTTACGAAGCTTTATAGCCGGCGTCTAGTCACGTGTATTTCTATTAATATCTGAATTCATCCATAAAATAAAATGGCAGATGAGTATTTTTTCGGTATGTACATGATTTACAATAACCATTTAAATATTTCCATATCGTATTTTTATCCTAGTCTGTTTGCATCGGTTTATGGAGACCGCTTAGGGAAGCCGGTATTTGGCGCCATTATTAGCCCGTGTTGATTATTGGCTTTTTTAACTTTTTCTATGTTTTAGCTTTAACTCTCAAGGGAAAAAACACCAACGAAGTATGGGACCCAGAAGCAAAAGGTGCCGGCGCCGAGGATTACCAAGGGGGCCATAAACTTATCATAAAACAAGCTTTGTTGGGACCTGAAGCAACTGAAGGTATGTACATGTTTTACTTATTCTTCCTTTAATTTAAGGATTTTACATTGTTTTAAAACCATATTGATATTTTTAAATTTATAATTCTAGAAGTTATGCACTATAACAAGCTTAACTGTGATGTTTACTTGTATGGTGTTTTATTGTTTATAATCTTAAAATGTTTTCCTTTTAGGTGAAGTAAATGTAATACAAGTAGAGGCAATGACGTGGAAAGACTCAGTAAAAATTCCAATTGCCACACTTAAAGCTGGTGGCCCTAACAACCAAGTATTGTTAGATCTCTCATTCCCTGATCCTCCAGTTACATTTACGCTAATTCAAGGTATGTAACAATTAAGTGCATATTAATCAGTGAACAAAGATTGTACAGCATAAAATTAAAGCAGTTCAAGTAAACTACTGATAAATAGAGAAAAATTTTATCGTTGAGCAAATGTTATGATGTGATAATTTCTTAAATACTGATTGTGAATGTGAAAATTTTGTGTTTTATTGGAATAACTTTCCAAGAATTAATTAGAAACAGATCGCCATATTAGTGCAATTAAGTTCTTGCAATTTTTAGGATGTTAGTTGATTTCAGCCTATAGTTCCTTTTCGGACATATAGGTAAAACAGTATCACGTTAGAAGGATAGGCAAATATCATATCTGTAATCCTATTTTTCTAGCTTTTTACTCACGGAAAGTTTTTTTTACAAAAAACTTTTTTGGGTTTGGTAGGTTGAAATTTTTTGGGTGAGTAGTATAAGAGATGATTTAAAAATGATGTTACAAAAGTTAATGTCTCGTTATTTTCTTATTCTAAATTATCCGAAATTAATTGTAAATTATAGGATATTATTCTCCTTTTGAAGTATACCCTTGCTTGAAAAATTTCAGAATCGCCTAGTGAAAGGTGAAAAATATATTAACTAGGTCAAGTTAGATTTATCTCTATTTTAGATGTAGTTCATAACCAATTTCTGATGTAGTGTGGTTACTGCTAATATGAGCAGAACAACAGACGTCCTTTAATTTTAAGGGATTAGGGGTAGTCAGTGGTGTGAAAAATAAGTATTGTGAATAATTGTTTTTATTGGAGTTTATTTTATAAATCAAATAATACAAAGTTATAATATATTTTAACTTTATTTGTCAAAAATTTATAGAAAATATATATTTTTTGAAGGACTAAGTTATTGCTATTGCTTTGTGATGACATTTTACTGATTCATCTAGAATCAAACAAAAAAAGGTCATTACTTTGCAGTTAATCTAGTGCCTGATGGAAGAAATGTTTTTTTATTAAAACATTTTTTATAAACAATAAACTAGTGCTTTTTTCCTTGAAATCCCGTGAGTAAACATCATTTTATTTATTTAAAAAAAAGCTTTGCTCAGACACCAAATTAACAATTAAACTAATGATTTTTTTTTGTTTGATTTTAAACTAGTAAAACGTTATAATGGTTATCCTCTTCGATCATACCCTAGATTTAAACAATAGATTTGTTTGAAGGCTGTTTATGGTCGGCGGGGGAGACGTTTTTTTGATGTTTGACAGACAAACATGTTTACTTACCTCTTCTTTCAGTATAATTGCTTGTCGTGATTTTTTTCGGTGTTTTTAAGTGTTGGAAATTACTATAAATGCAAAGTTTACTTACAATTAATATTAACAAAAAGAGAATTTAAAAACTTATTTTTATTGGTAAATATGGTTAGATATTGTTTACATATTGAAAATAAGAATAATAATAATTTAGGCAACCATATATTCATACTTCATGTATTCAGAATTAACATAACAATTATCATATGATACTTGTTTAAATAATGCAATTAGAAAAGGATAGCATAAAATCGGTATGTGTGTACCAAGAAATTAAATATCTACTGTTTTATCAACACTTTTTCAAATATAAATAAAAATATTATTACGCTATTTAGCGTTCAAACAACCGGGCCCTAGTTCTGACGTTATGCTAATTCTACAGGGGTATGTTCGAAGATTATAGCAAAGCATGACTTGTGGGACTAGGTCCAACAAATATATGTAAATCCTTTGTGTAGTTATAGACAAATATAGGCTCTATTCTTTAGAGTAATGATCAAAATAAAAAAAGTGAACCTGATAACTTCATGTTCTTTTGAATATGCATATGTTAGAGTTGGTTTAAAAAAATTTATTTTGGAGATTTTTCGCTCAAAGATGACCAACGTTTTGGTTGCCTACTGAAATTGATGGTAACCAAAATTGGCCAAGAAGCTCGATATTTAGGTTGGGCATGAATTGAAAGATTTTCAGTTAACACGACGAATTAATATTTGTCATATGCATCTCACGCGCAGTGAAACCGACCCTTTTTTATTTGAAAAGAATCATCACTGGTGATGATAAATGAACGGGTCATTTACAGTAAAATCATTCGAAAAACAATCATGGTCAAGCATTTTTATTATTTTATAACACTAAGCCTCTCTAATCTTTAGTAACTCGTAAAAAATTATTTGAGCTTGGTTGGGAAGTGATGTTGCATCTCCCATACAGCCCAGACCTAGCGCAATTTTATTATCATTAATTTTAAAGTTTGCAAAACTGAATGGTAGAACTTTCATCAGTGATAATGACCATAAATCAACTTGGTTCATTTTTTTTTCTGATGATGACCATAATTTTTGGGCGCGGAATTATGAACGTTCAACGTAGCAGAAGTTTATTGAAATGGAAAATATATAATTGATTAAAGTTTATTCTTTGTATGAAAAAAACGAGTTTTAGTTCACGTTACACAATCCAAATTACTTTCTTTCCGAAATATCTACATTTTTGATTAACTAGGATTTAAAACCTACAATAAATGGAAGAATCAATTTTGAGTGTTGTATTTATTTTTTAGGAAATGGGCCTGTTCACATTATTGGACATCATTTAATTGGCAGTCCGATGGAAGAGTTTGACGAGATGGATGAAATGGAGGAAGAAATGATTGAGGATGATGAGGGTGAAGAAGGCGCTGTAAGTAAACTGATGTTTTATTTCTATTAATATAAATATCAACCTTGTTACTAAAACATCTTATTCCTAGATTTTCGTGATTTAATTTATTAAACCTTTTAATAATTATTTCAAATATTTTAGTTAAAAGTTGTTTTATGTAGATGTTTTATTGGCTTTTGGACCACATTATGGTTTTTATAATAAATTATATGTAAAATTGTTAGTGTAAAATAAGAAGTGAAATTTATAATCATCAAACAAGGATAACTTTTCAAATATTATTTATTTGTTATATATCACTGTAACGACTATAATTGAAGTCTAGAACAATGAACTGTGAAGTATTTGATAACAAGGTTGTATAAAAATTGCCAGTGTCAGGGAAAAATATATGAATAAGCAAAAACAGAGCAACAAGTTATTGAAGTAGTATTTAAATACTAATCACTTTAAGTAATGATCCTTTAAAAAAATATGTATTTTGAAGACTTAATGGATAGGCTAATATAGAACTCAAATATTTTGTATTTAGCAAAATAGAGATGTGTTTTTCCCTAATACTAAATTATTATAAAAAATGTGGCCATCTGGCCAAAAATATCAATTATCTATTTTCCTCATCATTTTATTGGGTTCTCATGATTTAAGTTTTGCCTTTTTAGTAGTTTATTTGAATGATTTGGTAAAAAGTCTGAGTCTAAATTTTCCAACAAAACCGGTGCAATTGGCAGAACAGCAGACTTTTTAAATGTAGGTGTGCCTGTTAACATTCATTGTCTTTTGGTAATAGTTTGGTGGTGAAAATAGTGTAAATTAAGAGCAAAATTTAATATTTTAACTTATCTCCATAAAAATTTGTTGTTTGTACTGAAATATTTGAATACAAGGCTGCAGCATGCTTATATAATTCTTAATTCTTAACAGCATTTCAAGAAACAATTTTTTTTCTGCAACAGCATGTGTGATTTCGATGCATACATATTTCTATAGCAAGTTTATATTTTGCTTTAATTTTCTAAAAAATTTGGTTAGAGGGAAAGTTTATTGTTTTAATTGAAATAAAACAGTCTATTTGGAATTTACAATCTATTGGTGTGAAAACGGGCCTTTATATCTAAAGCAGTTGAATATAGTGACACATAATGCTTCATACAAAATATCTTTTTAGAGCATCCTATATGGTTAAGAAATACTTTCTTGAAATTTCTGTTTATACATAGTTTAGAAATCCGTTTGAATAGTTTCTAGCTCGGCTAGTACTTAGCAGCTCTTTCGAAATTATAATAGAATGTGTTTTCTTTGATTATAAGTCATATGTTTACTAGAACATTTGCAGTTTGGCTTGTTTTACCAAAGAAAACATCTTCTGACTATAAGATTGTAAAGCACTCTCCACCAATCTATTTTGCTTCTGACATAAATGTCAGTTTCTAGGAAACACCCTAGATCGTAAACTTGGAAAGAAGCTTGGAAATTTCATAGCTAAGAAACTGGCAAGTAATTTTTATTATTTTAGCTCCATATATAGGCATCATATTTATACATTTTTCAAATTGTCAAGGTATTGCTTTATTTCATTAATTTCTTTGCTAGTAGTTCTTAGAAAATAGTTTTTTTTTTGCTTTCATAATTCAGCAGTAAAATTTGTGATTTGCCCTGGTTTTGTTGGATATAAATAACTATATTGATGGTTGATGGTACTTACTAATCTTTTTAAGGCAAATAACCACTAACATTTTTCTGTCGGGAAAATAATTTAAGTTGGTATAAACGTCTTAAGTTTTTCTGGGTTAATCAAAGTAAAATGTACAAAATTGAGCAATTTGGCATTTAGTATTATTGCATATATTTAACCTGCAATAAATTTTAATGCTAATATAATGTGACTATAAGCACGAAAGTCATTAATTCAGGTCATCTTTCTATAATGTGAAAAAATGCATGAATATGACGACCTTTAAGTATTCCCTTTCAGGCCTATCATTGGAGAAAAAAATTATTGATTCTGTGACAAAAATACAGTTCCTAGTAATATTTTGTTGTTTTCCACTCTTTACTATGATACGTCAATTTGTTATAAGTAATATCATTGACGAATTATACTAAGACGGCTCATCCTTATGGGAGGATTGGAAGCGCTGAGTATTAAAACTCGATCATTGATATAAGGTAGTTTTGACTAGAAGTAGTAAAACGGCAAGGAATGATGTATATGCAGTGTTGCCGTATTGGATAGTTGATCTAAACTACGGGTACAGGTTTTTTTTATCCCTTGGTTTATTATATTTGTTTAAGTATACAAAGGGAACATTGTAATGATCAAACCTTTCAGTAAAACTTCGCTAGGCTGCGGCAACCTTGCTTTTAAATCGGTAAAAAGGTGGAGCTTACCCCTCTTAGTTGGTAGGAAGGGATATGCAGAATTGCCACATTTTCAACATAACGAAAATTTAAATCTTTTATTCATGTTTCTAATAAAAGCATGTATATCACATTAAAATACTGATATCTAATGATTGACAATATTGTAAATTGCTTTTTATGAATGAGACGGCGTTCCAGTTTGGCGTACCATTTAGGAGCGTCAAAATTATAGATGATAGAAATTCTTGGTATATTTCTTCTATGGTAATATCAAAAAATTGCGTTTTTTTTTTTCGTTTTTTCCTTATAAAATCAAAATTAATTAAGCAATCTCAATGGTGTAAAGAGATGAATTGTAGAGAATAAAGATACCAACTGAATCAGATCATTAGTAATGGATAAAAAAGAGAAAAAACCAAAAAATTCATGTCTCCTTCATTTTTCAAGTTGTAAAGTATATGTGTATGTGTATCTGTTTTTCCCCTTTAATAATGATCCGATTGAGTCGATCCGGGCTCATTTTGTTTTTTATTCTCTACAATTCATTTGTTTACACCATAAAAAAAATTTTTTGTTTTTATTTATAACAAATTAATAGATTGTAGTAAAAAGTGGAAAACAACAAAATACAGATTATTTTTTTGTGTAATGATACAGAGTTGGTATACCGATGGTATTTTTGTTATGAAAAAATCTTTTGATGGGCCTATTTATAATGGTGTTTTCATTAGTAAATGTGTTGTGTCTGATTATGTGTTATTAATCAGTTTTAAACATCTAGCCACAAGTAATTTTTAAGCAGAGAATAAGAGATAATTCAAAAATGCTGATTTTTCAGTTCAGTAAATTCTCAAAAAGACATTTAAAATGCAATATAGATTTTTAAATGCTTGATTTTAACCCAGTTAAACAAGTATATGAAAGGAAAACTTAAGGTTTTCCAGTGAATATGTAGAAAGTTTAGTATGTACCGAAATTAATATACCTTAATATTAATTAGCATTGGGTTATACTGTGAAATCTATTGTGGACTAAGAAGTAGAGTTTTTCAAAAATAAATAAATAAATAAACGAGCTTTCTCAATAAACAGTAGGTCATAAAAGTTTTTGCTCATATTAAGGGCATTAACTCGATGTATATCGATTAATGATAATAAAAAATTTCCAGAACCGTATGAGGTTTGAAATGTAAAGTTGTTGTTCTTGGCAATAAATGCAACATTTCTTTTCATCATTTTCTCAAAAGTTTCGACCATAATATTCAAAAATGTTGATAAGATGTGCCTTTAACAAAAATATTTAATAGATTAATCTGAATTCATTTGTTAAAGTCGTAAACCAAACAAAACTAATATGTTTTAAAATGCTAATATTTTTATACTGTGATAGGATTAAGCACTTCGTAATAAAGTTTGAAATGGTCAGAAAACCTTTTATGTACTAGGCTGGTCATTAAATTTCAGACCTAGAAATGAAAGACTTACGGAGTTTGGTTTTGAAATATATTTTATTCTTCAATCCTTAAGTTCAATACACTTTTCCCACCCATTTCTCAATTTTAGTATCCCATCACTGAAGTTATTTTCCAGTAGGCCTTCAAAATACTCCTATGGTGGCAGTTACTTCTTCAGTCGATGAACAACGCTTTCCACGCAGAAATCTCTTCAGGTGTGGGAATAGATAGAGGGAGCTACATCTGAATAGGGTGGATTCATACTTCAATTTGGTCGGTTTACAGCCTGTTCAAAGCACATTTGTGAACAGGAACATTATCATGATAAAGGACAATTTTTTTTGATAAACCAGGTCTTTTCTCACGAATTTTTACATCCATTTAATCCCAAAGGTTGCCATAATATTTTCCTGTTTTTTTTTTTTTCTACTAGTTGGAGATAGTCGATCAACAAAATTCCTGCGGCGCCCCAAAAACTGTTTCTTTAAAACGATTTTGACTTCTTTTGTCAGCTTTGGAGAGGAACAACCAGACTGAATGAAAAATATTGGCTAGCGGTGACATCTATGTCATCTGAATCTCTAACCCAGACGTTCGGTCATTCTGGATCAAAATTTTTACTCTAAAATTGAGATAGATGTTCAGTCATTCTCTGGGTCAAAATTTTTACTCTAAAATTGAGATAACTCATACATACTAACATTATCAAGGATTTGTCAAATTTACCCCATTTGTGACATTTCTTCAAAACACTGTGGCGTAAAATCAAAGAAAAACATCAATACAATCCTTTATAAAAACAAATAATTAAAAAAGAAAATTAAAATTGAGGAATATACAAATAAGAAATTGTGTTAGTACAGCAAAAATATCAACCTTCGCTATTTTAATTAGCAAAAAATCAAATGCGTATAAATATTGCGCGGCGCACCTTGGTCGCTCCAGCAACGCACCTACCGCGAGGCTGCGATGGGCTTGCCACAAGTTTTCTAGTTCAGGAGCCCAGGGGATTTCGTAGAATAAAAACTAAAATGAATCCTAAAACCCCCCTATACCAATTTTGGAGAGATGTACAAAAATTTTATCCGCCGTATTGAAGTTGTTAAAAGTAGTTTTAGATTCCTCGTGTGCAACCCGAAAACTTTCCCATACCAATTTGGAAAACATCGAACAAAATGATGACAGAAATTTGTTATTAGCAGTTTAATTGTTTGAACGTTTATAATTAATAAACATATTTTTTTCAAATACTAGTTCCTTGTAAAAAACAAAACCTTTTCTAGTCGTGATACGATATTGTAGATTTATTGTAATGTAAATAATAATTTCATTCAATAATCATGTGACGTTTTATTTTAAAGGTGAAAGCTTGTATTAAGTCAGTGGCAATGACAAAAACAGCAAAAAAAATATTTCTGATGTTAGGCATACAAGTTTGTGATCTATAGTACAACGGTGTAAAAGAATGCAATCAATTATTTATTTTGCACGGCAAAAGCATGTCATCCTACTTCTCCCCAATCGAAATCGACCGGGTTTAATGTGCCTGAATTTATTTCAAAAGTGATTTGTATATATATATTATAAGTTTATCAACTTCGAAGTTATGATAAGTCTTCGATCAAACAATTTCAAACATTTAATATATAAAACAAGATAATTTCAAAGTATTTGTAATGAAAAAATTGATAAAACCATGAGAGAAACATTACATGTGTCATACGCTTGAAGGTTTTTCAGTTCCCTCATCTGCCTCACAGTAACGAGTAATCGTTGCTCCTTAAATTTGCAATTTCTCCTGTTCTATTTAACGTTTTCAGAAAGTTCAAAAATATTCTTCAGTTGTAAGAAAATTGCCATCGGTTGATATACTTATACTGGGAGTTTCTTCGCGCTTTTGTTCCTTATTTTCTGATTTTAGATGTTAAGAAAATGTCGAAATATCTCATTTTGAATCATCTAAGTTTGTTTATTATTACTTGCAAGTGAAGTCAAACAACATATTGACTTAAGTTAAATTTTTACTTTTAAAATGAAACATTACATGATGACAAATGTCAATTAGAAGTCGATATATATTTGTTAGTCTGAGTGTCGCGTTCACATTTTAGGGTTGGTCATTATTTCACAATAAATATCTTTGTTTATTTTTTCATCAGGAACAAAATAGTAATTGAAAAATGTGTTTATCATGGAGCGTTAATTATAACCTTTTAAATAATTAAATTGTTAATAATAAATTTATTTGTTCTCTGCTCAAAAAGTAGATTGAATATTCGGCTTCGGCAGCTCAAAATGCAGGTTTCTGCTTGGTCGGATTTCCAATTTGCTACAAAACCTAGTTGAGCCCGTCACGCGAGAGTCCCACGAACTTTTTAGTTAATACGTATAAAGGAAAGAAAGGTCTGCGCTGCTATGTCAAACAACGAATAAACGGCAGCTTTGTTACTTTTATGCAGTGACATATTCCTATCATCAAATTTACTACGCACTAAATATAAAAAACGGTCAGGATTGGATCTTCCGGCAGATTTAAATTTCCAACATATTAGTGGACAATACAAAAATCTTACTAAAATGTCTCCGTTAAATTTTGAGTATTTGTTAAACAGAGCAGGACCAGTTATTTCCAAAAGAGAAATAATATTTTCAGCAGCCCATTTCCATTTGTCCGATAAACTCGAGATTTTCTTTACGCTGGTCTATGCAAATTATTTGACGCAATTTTATTCTACCCATCCACCTTGTTTTCTTTCTTAAAATGTTTGTCTTTAAGATCTCGCAAATTTTGAAATAATTTGCATGTCTCCTCTAAATTCTTTTTTTTTTTCTTTTGACGAACAACTTTTAATCAATGGATGTATAGCCAAGTGCTAAATAAATTTTATTTCATTCAAAAATAAAAAAATCTTGTCCATCAGTCTTACTGTAAACTAAATTTTTGCAAGAGCGTGTTACAAACCCGTCTCACTAGATAAATACAAATCCTTGAGTTGGCACCGAGAACCGTCACAAAAGTAATCACTGCGAGCCTCGCGTGCCTTGTGCCATATTTATACGCACCTCTGGAGTGTACGTGCAGCTCGTTATTCTATAGTTTATTTCAGGAAGGTTTATAAACATAATTTTTTTTTGTTCTATTCTACTAAATAAGTGATACAACTTGTATGTAATTTGCATGTTTTCGCACTGATTTAACTTGTGTAAATCACAACGTATAAATAATTAGAAGCTCCAGCACTAGAAATTTTGGATTATTGAAATGTAATATTTAAAGTTTTAGATTGACAGACTTCCTTGTAAGGACTGAATTATTTGAGCTGTTGTCCAAAATAATTATTACTTATTTATTTACACACTATAGTATGCATCAGTCATGCCCCCAGACAGTTTAATCTGAAAAATGGTAATTTTAGTCCTGTACTTTTGAATATACGCACCAGAAAATGTTCAGCTCACCATCGGCAGGACCGAACTTAAAAAATCTATTTGCCTTTGTTTTAGCAGAACATAAGCATACACTTTGAGGAGCTCATTATTCTAAATAAAGTACACAAAACATAAATAAGGAAGTCACTTAACACGCAAAACCTTTAAAATGGCCTTAAACAAATCAACCCTTCGATAACCAAAAATTGATTCTGTGCGTGGCGATAAGTACGGACTTTTCAAAAATATGACTGGCGCTCGATGTGCACAAACTCACTTTTTAATCCGTGTTTCATCGTTTTTGGCTCCAACAGCCTCCAAGAATTGAGGTCCATTATGAAGGTCGGTGGTCAGTCATATCTAGCCAGCACAATTTAAAAGATAAATTAAAAAATCGTAACTCATCTTATCCTTTGGTAACCCAATCATAGGGGTTTTTAGTGGGAAGGGAGGGTTTTGACAATTATTTCAGACCACAGCTCGAATAAATCAGATCAATCATCTTTATAGCTAAGTCAATCAATCTATTAATCTTCACTATTGTACTTCATGATTATTCCACTCTTTAGATCTGCAAAGCATAAAAATATGATTTAATTAACAATATTTTAGTTATAATCAGAACTTATTACTTGGATTATGTGGTGTAACATATAACGTATACTTTCAACAGTTATAACCCGCCTAATCATATATTTTTGCATTAGGTGTGTATCTTTAGACCATGTCAACACCTATACTATGACAGTGTAAATAACATCCCTTATTGAAAATGAATGCCTCCCTCAGAGCATGTTGTTATTGACCTTTTATAAAATTTAATGAATATGTTTAATGTCCGAGACCATTCTGCAGCATTCCTGATTATTTCAATATTTACTTCTGTCTGCGGTATTATCCAATCTACTATATGCTAAAAACTTTGTGATGCCTATACCCACCTGCGTAGGATTTGTGAACTAAATGGATGGTGCAGCTTTTTTTTTCCACATAAAACAATTATCTTTTTTTTGTCTTCATATGGAAAAACCACTGAAGGTTGTAGTCTCTTATACTTGACATTTAGATTTTTTCTGGTACGTGTTATTTTTGATACATTGACTTTCTTGGTACCGATTTTCGATGGGGTCTGCATCCTGTGAGAAGTAAGGGCCGATAAAGTAACGAGCTTAAAACTAATTATTTCTAAGGATAATTAATACTGAAATCCCATATAGTCGCATGTTTTGGTTGTGGAGGGTTTATGTTAAGATCTCCTAAAAAATTTCTTTAAAATAATTTCATCCTTTTAGTCTGAAGATAAAGCGTTCTGTGGTTATTCAAGGAAGATAATCATAACGGCTAGTTTTGACCTTCTACAAAATATTCTAATATGTGTAAATTATATTTTTCGTTTTTACATAAAATATCCACAATTTATTTAAGCACTGATAATATTGTTTTATGGATCCCTCAAACAAAGAGAAATTGCTGTTCCTGACTTTCCTTTTTTGATAAATCGCTCCATAATTTCGCTGTCACCAGGGTAGTCATTTGTAGTGCATATTCTGTAGATGTAATTTTAATGATTTGGATGGAAATAGTTCTTTTAAACAGTGTTGACTGGTAATCACTAATATCTCAGTGGCTCCATTCTGGATATTTTTCTCCAGAACTTTGTCTATTAATGAAAAGGGCGGAAAAGCATATATGTAAAAAAATTCTACACGTATTGATGTTGGTTCAGTATAATGTGACATAAATTCTGATAGCTAGGAAATCAATCGGTATCCAGATTATCAATTTTACGGGTAATTAATATTCAGCTATATTGTTCTCCAAATAATTCCTATAAGATAGGCTATTTTATTCATATCAGTTCCCGATTTTTTGAGAAATTACGATTTTTATATTGGATTCTTCTCATTTTGTTAATGCTTGTTTAAGCTGTATTTTTAATAATATTTTTTATATTAAACATTTTTAGTAGTATTAGGCTGCTATGGAAAGTTTACATACGGTTTTTTGTTTGAATTGCCCCATCTTGTTAGCCAAAAGGAACAGGTTGATCTTTAAATATTATTCTAGGAAACAATGTTTTCTTACAATTTAGTTCTTTTGTTGATTGTTTTGTCTGACTAAAAAGATATTCATCAATAGTACATTCATTAACAATTTTCAGTTTATCTTCTTCCATGATTTGCAGTTACCTGGAATTGGGTTCTTGGTAACCAGTTAGCTAGTTATATATCTGTCAACTCCATTTTCTAAATAATTTTACCATTTTATGGCGACCTCTTCATGGAAATCCTTCCCTACGTTAAAAAAAATTTCATTAGGACATTTTTCAATTACTTCAACTGTAATTTTTACTCAACGAGACAGTCGTCAATTGTTATGAGCTTGATTGATGTAACCAAAAAATAAACAGAATGTAAGATTACTCAATTATTTATGAATTTATTAATATGCCTACTTTAAACGCAGGCACTGTTTTCAAGGGTCTCTATTTTACTGCAAATCACGTTCAATATTCTATAACGTCTATAACAACAAATCGTATTTTTGTTTTTTTTTTCGCTTTTTCAACTTCCGATATGATTTACATCGGATCATTTGGGCATTTTTCCCCGTTGAAATTCGAAATGTGTTAACGACACCAAGGTAAAATATATATGCTGGCCGGCACAAATTGAATTCAATTGAGGGTTTCCAGTTCATAGATACGTGTAGTATATGCTAATCATGAAGAACAACAGTGAAGAGTGAAAAAGAGCAGCTTTACCTTTCAGTTATCTTTTTTTTTTTTTTTAATAATAACTGTTACATTATTTAACTGACTATATATTAACAGTTGAATAAAATCGTTCAAGAAAAGAGGCACATAATCTTGTGAGACCTCATATTGTATACCTGCCCCTTTCGTTTTATATGAAGCTCTGATATGTTTCTGGGGCTATAAAAATAAAATAATTTTTTTCAATTTAAAATATACGTTTTGTATTTTGATTTTCATAGTGCTGGGATTTCACTGTTTTGCATGCTTTTTATTGGATGTATAATATTTTACGTACAGATGCTTGTAAAATTTTTTGAATACCTATAAAAATTTCTGATTGTGTTTTGACTCGAACGTTCCTTTTTAGGGTGATGATGAGGAAAGTAGTAAAATGAAACGCAAAATTAATGGAGACTCAAAGGTGTGAAGACACTTTTTAAAAGTAAAGGTGGTCAAAAAGTCCAGCAAAGACATAATATGTGATTTTTCATTTCTTTTGGCCATCTTCATTTAAACTTTTGTGGGGAGTAAATAGTTCGCGTTTGTTTAAAAATAAGAATGACTGATAATTGATACTTTTAATGCGGTAAAAGTCTTTACTGGATTATAAAAACTTAATACTCTTGTTTCAAAAATTATAATAGATGTAGGTAGTATTGGACTTTTTAACCATCCTGTGTAATTCAATACTGAAGATATTTTCTTCAATTGCAGGAAGAGGAGGAAGATGATGATGAACCGAAATCCAAAAAAGCCAAAACTAACAACACAAAAGGGAAAACTCCAGTGAAAAATAACGCCAAAGCCAAAAAGTAAAGGTGTTCGGTTCCATATTTTAACATATAACTTAGGTTAGGTTTTATTTTTATGTTCGCTGGAATTTGTATGTTACTTTCGTGGTTTATTTAAAGGACATTCTTAGTAGTATTTTCTGATGATTCTAATGCATTAATATTGTCAAAGTTCTCGTGAAAGTTTTTATTCCAAAACGTAAGTTTTATATTTATAACGTTATTTGTAAGAAGCAAATACCCCATTAGGTATTTATTACATAAAGAGATCAATTGTTGTAAATATACAATCTCATTAAAATAGTTTTTTTCTAAGATTTGTTTTTTGTTTGTTTTCAGTTTTAGTTTCCAAACGTTTCTATGTAATAAATTACAACAGTAAAATTTTGTTTTGTTGGTCAAACCTAATCCAAATTCCATTTTTTGGTCACACTTTAAAGCCTATGTGTGCGATTTTTTTCAGCATAAACTACTTTAAATTCCATGGAAGCTCAACATAGCATGTTCTACGTGTATTTGTCATGGAACCAAGACCAGATTCTGATAGGTTGTTGGTTAGAAATGTGGTAAAGCTGTCTAATAGTACAATGTATTGCAGTTGTAGAACATCATGTTGGGAATTTTTTGGTAAAAAAATCCGGTATTGTCTCGTTGGGCATGTAAACGGTAATAAAATATTTTTTATAATTCTGCGTGGGTAACAGTAGTTTAAAAAAAATTAAGCAAATTTTTTTTTTTATTTATATCCCACTAGCGACCCGCCCCGGCTTCGCACGGGTGCAATGCTGATACTAAATACACTACAGAAAAGCTGTGACTATTTATTTTATTTTTACAACAATTATTACATCGGCCTCCGACGCGCTATTTATAGGCACGCTGCCGCCGCCCCGGTCGGCCAGTACCGCCGCAAGCGCTACTTCCCGCAATTTTAAATCTGTAATATCTTCGAAAATATTCATTTAAATCTTGTGCTGTAAAGGACCATATAGATCTATATTAAATCAACAATGTATTTAAGCTATTTAATTGGATAAGGATTAATGCTGTATTGGTTAAAATCGCTTCAAAATTTGCCATTATTTGTCGTAAAAAGTAAATGACAAAAAAATGTTATTGTGGGATATCCATGAAAGATAGACATATACCATCGCGGAGTTTTCTGTAGACCTTTTCAATGTGTACAAATAATTAGTACATTATTTTGATAAATCTCGTAGGGTTCAGCCTGCGTTTGCAATGTAAGCGGAAAAAAATATGATTATTAACGACATACATTAGAAACCTCAAAAATAACAGTATTTCTCCACTATTTAATGGATGTTATTATACATATAAACCTTCCTCTTGAATCACTCTATCTATTGAAAAAAACCGCATCAAAATCCGGTGCGTAGTTTTAAAGATTTAAGCATACATAGGGACAGAGAAAGCGACTTTGTTTTATACTATGTAGTGAAGAAGGCTTTGTTGACTTACATTCATTTTTTTCTTCGAGAATTATTTCCTCATTGTTTAAGATAAGATTCATTTTAAAGGGCCTATCAGACTATCCAATATTCAGTCATCCAGATACGTTGGACCAAATCTGGTGAGAGCTATGTTGTGGCATTAGTTCCTATAGAACGAGAAAGTCCGCCATCTGAGGTGTTAACCTGGAATTTATTAACAGAGGCAAAACGTCTGCTTTAAATACAAATAGAGGAGTCTGTCGTAGATCTAACTATTTGTTCTTTAAATATATAGAACTTGGTGAAGAAGGGGGAAGTTAGTTCAGAGGTCTCGTCAGATCACCGACACATCCAATTTGTAATTGACGTTGAGCAAGACTTAGTAATAGGGGAATACCAAAACCCTAGGACCACAAACTGGGATCTCTTTCGTGAGGAACTCGGAAGCAAAGTCGTAGGGTTTTTATCGAGATACCGTGACGACGCTACCAAAGGAATCACTTGTACTTTGGGGTTCATTTGAGTCTAGCTGTCAAGTAAGATGAATGCCCATGAATTTCAAGATATCCTGGCGGAACTCTCAAATTGAGAACCACCGGAAAAATGTTGTTAAGCTTTTTAAAAATGCGCTAAAATACAGAACTGAAATAAACTAGGAAAATTGTAAAACTGTCGAGAGAAAATACAATAAACTAATATGGGTGGAAGAGATACTGTGAGAGCATAGAAAGTATGCCCTCAGCACCCTGCCTCTGCGAAATACTGTCCAGAGGAGCTACTAAGAGTGCACGTTCTAGACTCAATATGACGGCTAATTTGAAGAACAACAGAAATTCCTTTTAACACACCAGGACTATAGGTTAGTTAAAATGTTTGTCACATATGAAAAGGTAAAATGGCTGATGGAAACCTTTGCACCGTTTAAGTCACCTGGTAAGGATGGTATATTTCCAGCCTTTCTACAAAATTCCTCCGATATTATAATAAGCCATCGGGTAAAATTATTCTGTTTGAGCTTGGGGCACATGCCAATAGCGTGGAGGGAAACACACGTCTTTATTCCCAATATAGGAAGGATAGACGACACACGGGCGGATACAGCTTCTCTCTTTGGGGGGGGGGGGGTATATCACAAAAGTACAGTATGGCAAGCGAGAGCAAGTTATCAACGGGGGGGGGGGGGCACCAGGAACATTCCCATTTCTGGTGTAAAAGGCAGAATCGAGTTTATTTTTCTGAACTCTAAGCTCTTTTTTTTTTTTGGGGAGGGGGCAAGAAAAAACAAATTGTCCATGGGAGGGGGAGATGCCAACTGCATATACATTCCAGTATAAGAGGCAGGAATCGGGTCTATTTTCCTGAACTTAGTATTCTTGGGGGTCTTCCCCCGCCGCCCCCAGGATACTACTCATCGAAAACGCTCTATCTTTAAGCATGAACCAACTTGCTTCTATGGGGTCCGCAGTCTATATTTTTACTTTATAGGTCTATAGTCTGAACTAACTGAAACTAACCTATATGAGCTTAAACTGACCTAGACATATTAATTAAAAAATGTTATTGTCCAGCAGAGACCCCGTGGAGGTGGGACAACCTCTGCCAGGAAAGGATGTTGGGTTGGGTTAATAGGAAAGCAGGTGGGTTGGTATCTGTTGCAAAAAATAATATGGTTAGTAAAATAATGAGACCAAGATGTATAAAAATGAATTAGGATTATATATTCGATGGAAGAAGGGTAATGTTTAGCACCAGAACAATAGAAGAAATGGCGGCTTAAAGAAATGCCCAATAACGGCAAATGGTTCTACCTAATTATCATTAAACCTGCCCCATATATTTAAAAAATTCATGGTACATATTCTTGTCCAGAGCTGGTGGGTTTCTCTGAAAGTTACGGAGCAACCGGAACATAATTCCTGCCTTTCTTCTTGCATTTTGTTTTTATTTGACATTTTTTGCTAGTTATGACAAAAACAATATGATCTTAACACCGTTAATGTTTGGAGGAAAGGTATGTTTTGCGGCATCTCGTTCATAAGGTCGTAAAAAAATATAATATGAAGCACTATTTACTTATGTGATTCAGTGCAAGGCAAAATAAAAAAAAAATTAAATCAAATTATTTTATTATAAAAAATGTTGGAAGCGTTCGTCATTTTTTTCTTGACGGAACCCACAATCTAAAATAAAATTCATCCCATTTCTGGAGTAATTTGCCGTACCTTGTGTGTTACTTTTTACCGTATATTCTTAATATTTTGAGGTTTCTCCCAAAAAACTTGTGTGTCAAGGTGACCCCATAAAAAAATTGCCGATCCATCGATTAAACATCATCCAGATATTGTCGCACATTTCGAGCATAATAAGCTGGGCACAATCTTGCTGCAACCAAATCCTGTCCTGCAAATCTGGTTCCAGGTTTCAAAGAGAGCACAAGGTCTTCTTGTAGAAAATTTAAATTCAAATGCCCATTGACATTCCTCAACAAAACATTGGTCCTATTCGATCGGATTGGCCCTACCCAAAAAATTTTCTTGAGCTATTTCCGCTTGAGTTCACAAAGGTGGCTATCCTTTCAACTTTATTCACATTAGAAAAATCGCAAAAGTAGTGTGCTAAATTTCTCCTTTTACTAACTTTTTAATAAAGTAACGCAAAACGTACCTTTCCATTTGAAAAAATTAGTTTCGCCGTTTTAGCCTCTATATGAAAGGTGAAAATCATAAAAAAATACTCTATAAATGTGGCAAATCGAAAATAAAGGGTAACGTGTTTTTAGATTTTGAGAGAAATGGGCTTTCTTTTGCAGAATTTATTCCAGTTAAAGTTTCCACTCTGTAAAGAAGGTCTTGAACGTTTTAGAAAATTATATTTCCTTATTTTTGACATGGAACGCCTATGAAAGAAGATCTAGAAATCGCCGGATTATTCACTTTTCTTATTTTTATTACACCATGTAGTACGGAAATTCTTCTAAAAAGATGCTGAATCTTCTGGTATCCGGAAAAATGGTATATAAAGGGTCCAGTGTTGAAAATGCACGTCTTCTAAAAAGAGAAATAAGGAAAAATCAAAAGAAAATCATTTTCCCAAGGTCCCTTTATATGCTAAAAGCATTTTTAAAAGGAAATATTCAGATCCGGCGACATAATCAAACTTCAAAATTTGCGTCGAAAAGTCATACCATATTATTGGTAACATCACCTGATTTTGGCGCGTGTCGAACCGATCACTATATAAACCCCACGTTTTTGCAGCAGACAACCGAGCATGGAATACAGCAAGACTGAAGAAGTACGAAGAAAACCTGAGCCAATTACGAAGGACCGCTGGATTTTAGCAATTCTTTGAATCGCTGATAGAGTTTGGGTCTCCAAAGGTTGTTTTTATGGCTGATTTTGATAATCCAATCGTCTTCATTGGCCAAAACTTCTATTTTTTGAAAAGAATCGATTGTCAAACTGGATTTTCAAGTCTTCACTTCAAAAAACCCCATTTCTGGACAGAAGAAATTCTCTTTTCCAGAACATCGACGATCTTTCTGACGGTAGCATGGACCTTCCAGATCTTCGAGAAGAGTCACTAAACCTACGATAAAATTGGTTAAGCGTGTGCGTTAGGGAAGTTCGTCTATAACACCCCTATTCGTTTGTGACAATATCCGACGTGCTCTGAGTAGGCCATCATTGCACACCGATAGCTGAAAGGCGGATTATTGTTGAAGATTCCAGGATCGGTTTAAATAGAGTCTCTGAGTTTTCCCCTTTTTTAAAATAGAGTGCGGACGCACCTGCTTACGAACTCTTAGGTAACGTTTCGGTACAAAAAGGGACCACAGATTCACTTGTGTTCGGCCAAAGATCGCGTATACTCCGTATACCTGAAAGAGGTGCGGTGGAACGGAATCTGGCAACTAAAGATCGTGAAACTTTATACCATAACTTGAGTTTTCCCATACTCAAACAACAAATAACGAAATAAAAAACAAGTTATTTTTCGCGGATAATAAAAGACAAAGATATTCTTATTTTTCGTGAAAAAAAAAACAAAAATTAGATAGAAAAACTTCAAAGACATTACGCTCGATAAAATTTCAACGCTTTACTTGCGACATCCACTTAGCTTCTTTTTCGGGATTATCTAATGTTTACACTTGTTTTACCGAAGCGATATCTTACTGACTTTCTAAATTTGCGACTAAGTCCAAATTACCCATACTTAATTAACTTTACTGGATTTGCGGAAATAGGAAATTTACGCCCGAATAATTACGAAAAGCTGGAATTCCGGTTTTTACGATAAAATAAAAAAATACGTCTTGCGGTGATACAAAGGTATTAAAACAAAATAGATATTTTTTGGCAATAAAAAAGAAAATCATTTTTTTAAAAAGTTAGGTATTTGTTTGCGGATCAAAAAATTTGCCACAACGAAAAAGTATACTGAAATTTGCCCTGCTAATTATTTTTTCATGAAATAATTAGTAAACCCCAAACTCTTTAGATTTAAATTTTTCAATTTTTTTTAAAGACGTCTTGAACTCTTCAGCTCTCCTCCTAGAAGCATCCCCAAAATCCCTTTTCAAGTTTTGGCTTAGAAAAAATTTTCTTTTTTTAAAACATTTTCGAAAAAAAAATAGCCTCTAAAGTTATGATGGTAATTTTTAAGAAGACTTATTGAACATAAGTTATAACAACAAAATGAATAATAGTCCAGGAGACTAGTGGGTTTTCGTAGCCGTTGAAGAGACATGATTCCAGCGAAATTTTGTATACGAATTTTAATCTCCTGATATTGAGGACGAATTCCGGAAAGATGATCAGGTAATTTGTTATAAACAAAAAAATTGTTGATAATTAAAAAAATTGGTATTTTGTAAAATAAAATATCTTTTCGTGTTCTTCGGTCGATTCTAAGCAAAAACGTCTCTTGTTGATTAAATAAATATTTTCAAATTCCGCGTTCGGCACTTGATAGTTCAAATCAGGAACTACAAGATGGGATTAATCGTAATGCGAAAATGTAATGTTTTTATTTTTTAACGCTATAAGCAAAATGGCGTTTCATCAATTATATGGTATGTGCCGCCGTGTACGAAGGAAAGTGGAAGTATGCTTATAGACCCTCACCATTTTAATATATTTATATTTTTATTTAATAATTATAAGCTCCAATCATTAGCATAAAGAACTTCAGTTATCTATGTTTGAGATCGAGCGGGTTGATGTCTGTTCTGCATAATAATTACAATCACTGTTCAAACTGTGGCATAATGAATGAAATAAAATAGCGTGCTATATATTGTCCACATTTTATTAATAGCCAATCAGTTAGATATTATTTTAAAGCTAGATTCAGCGATTGGAACAATTATGATCACATTAAGGCCTTCGCGAGCTAATAACTAATCGGGTTGCAAATTGTTCAGGACGCTACTGCCTGTACCTTCGTTCACGCGCAATGTTGAGTTTCATATTCGAAATAGACTAAGTTGTTGAGAGTAGCCATACGAATAAATTCGAAAAAGATTATTTTTTTTAACATTGTTTGTCAAGAAAATCAAAGAGGCATAAATTTAACGAGTATTGACCAAGTTAGGTGTCGAATACGCGACGTTGCCAATTTGCATCAAGACATTGTGTTTTGTCGCTTGGATGTAACAACCAAGAAGGTAAAATTACTTTATAACCGACTTAATGCAAATAATTTTAGACTTCAAACGTGTTGTTTAGTTTCAAACAACTTTAAATAAACATTAATTCAATGTAAGATGGGATTATTGAGATGCGATTGATGTAATTTTTAGATTTATTCAAATACCACATGACCAATGAGTGCTATAAAAAATATGCACATAAAAAACCTTAGGTAGTTTGAAAATTAAAAATGAAAATCTAAAAAGAGGAAATGGAGATATAAATAAAGGTAATATTGAGAAATACTAAAAAGTTACGCTTAGAGAAAAATCAATATCAACTAGGCGCTCTAATAGTTATGTGATAGATGTATTATTTGCGAGAAAACATCGTACAAAGGAAATTCTCAACTTGCCGAATATTTAAAGATCACATTTACAACAAAACTGTTAATTACTTGTTTATTAACTTTAAAAATCAAGTATCACGCTCAATGCTTTATATATGGAGATTATTTAAAAAATTGAAGCAGCTCACCAACACATGCAAAAATAGCTTTTTATGCTGCTGTATTGTTTATTTTATGATTAGATGCTTTAATAAATAAAAATGTGTGTTCCAAGTACTAATACAACGATTAGCAAAAGCTAAAATGGATTATGTATATTAAGTGAGCGCCTATAGCTAGACTTATCTTCGTACACAGCGGCGCGTACGTTTTAATTGATGAAACGCTAATTATTTATAGCTTTAAAATGCAATAAAAATATTAAATTTTCGCATTGTGATCAATCCCATCTTGTAGCTCTTGACTTCAACTATCAATTGCTAGACGCAGAATTTGAAAATATTTATTTAATCAAAAGTTATTCATTGAAAAGTGGTAAAAAATGCCATTTTTCAAATGTTTAACGATTTTTAACTCAAAAACCATGCCTTGGGCAGAAAAATCATTAGAGACAGTTTTTGCTTAGAATCAGAGGAATACGAACAATTTTTTATTTTACAAAAAAACAATTTTTTCGTTTATGACAAGTTACCTGGCCATTTTTCGGGAATCATTCAATATTCGTAATCAGGGGCCAAAATACATATAAAAAACTTTAATGGAGCTATGTCGCTTTATTGGCTTCGAAAACCCACTGGGCTTCCTGACTATAAAACAAAGAGGGAAGGGAAGGTACAAATAAAACATCTTTTTTTCCTTAATTTTATATTAACCAAATCAAACTTTTGGTACACAAGCTTTAAATTTGTAGGAGCAGAAAATACCACAATGTGAAATCTACTCCTGTGTGTCAAATAATAGGCAAATGTAAAAAATATGAACTAAGTAGAAATATACACAAAAGTTGTAAATAGAAGAAATATTAGTAAGAGAGTATAAGAGTTATAAAGATTAAATATTGCAGAAAATCAATTATACATAATAGTGTATAGAGAGTATAACACTAGGTTATGAATAATTATAATTAAGATTATAGAGAATATTACAGTTAACTTACGAACTATGGATATATAGCACACTTACAATACACAAATAATGGCATTTCAAACCATTATCACAAAAAACATTATAAAATTGTCATCTTTTATATAATTAATGTTTTTAACTGGAAGTTTGGTTGACTAGTCACAGCAAAAAATGACAATAGCTATTTCTAAAAAAATATCGTTTATACCTCTAGTCGTAAGATTTAGTTTTATAATAATTTTTTAGCTTTATGCTCGATTTCAAATTACCTTTTTTAATTTTTTCCCTAAATCGAAAATATGTGTAAAGTGCATATATAAATATTTTCGTTTATGAGAAAATAAAATATTACTTATGAAGTCACGATGTTTTGAGCTAATAACTTTATCACATTGAATCTAACATTTTAAAACATAATGCAAGGGTTAAGGAACAAAACGCTATTCTCAAAGATAGCTCTATAAGGGTATATTTGTAAAAAACAAAAATTATAAAACTAAATTTTGACATCTAGAATTCTGTCACCTACTTAGGAACTTGAAGCTAAAATAAAATCGCAACACATTTTAAGGATATTAATATAGTGATGTAAGCAATGTATAGTGTTATATAGGGTTGAAATTTTGAAAATAATTGGGGACAAGTCTAAAATGCCACCATAAATTATTAAATTTGTAATACATCTAAGGCTACATCATCTTAACGCCCTTAAAGTTTAAAGACAAGCGGAATATTCTGCTTGCTGAGTATTTTATGTCAATTTAGATAAAGATAAATTCTTGACAGCTATCTTTTCATAGATTTTGCGCCTAATTTTGAATTTCAACACCTACATTTATATATTTTTATGCATGCTTAAAAGTTATAAACATTGATATATTTTAATAATAGTTTAATTACCTTAAACTAATCTGATTTTTTCTTTATATCTCGGCTAAAACTTTCAAATAAAGTTTTGCTAACAGTCCCGAACTTTTGCTGCAAACTAAAAAATAAGCGCTACCTGGACCGGAAAAGACCCAGGACTGTTCGCAATCAATCAAGTAGGCTATAATACAATAGTAATTTTTATCCGTAGCGTAATATTACCTAGAGCTGGCGACGCACAACCTTCGAAAACTTGTACAGCACGATTAAAATTAACAAAACCATATCGCCAACCGCACTAAAAACTACTCAAATATGAAAACAAAAACAACCTATTAAAGCATAAAAATAATCAATAAGCTACCTATACAAAATGAAAAATGCGCCTACAGTAAGATGGTACAGTTGTTTTGTAAATCGTAGCAATTTTTAAAAATTTTGGCACCCACTGTAGACAGACTCTGTCAAATACCAATCAAAACCTTCTATTAAATTTTAACAAAATAACTAAAAACGATTATTTAAAGTTGAGGCATGCATGGGATTAACCAATCCGATGTATTTTTGTTTTTATGTCGCCACACCCAGTTTAAAAAATCAGACTATAGAAGTCAAAACCAGATAATTGAACGAATTATGTTTTGGTAAACTGTTTCATTAACAAACACGGAGTTATCGATGTGATTTTCTTTTTCGGTAATACTTCATTTCAAATGAGATGCACCCTCACATTTTTTTATAAAGCAAATACTGTTAATCTAAACAGATTTTATTATATTTTTTTACAATTTCTGAAATTTAAATCCAAAAAACCAACGGATTAATATTTATTAATATTATAAATAATAATGTGGCGCCATTCGACTATGTATTAATGTGGATACAGTTAGGCATAATGAAGGAAAATACTGTAAAAAAAATATTAGTTTGGACACTAAGGAGGAATTTCGAAGCCACTTTTAGGTCCCCGACTATATTCATATATTTTAATGTTTTTTTGGTCTGGAGAGTCGATTTTTTGAGAGTACGAGTCCCAAAACAATTAAATTGTTTAAATGTCTATAAACATTTACCTTGGCTATTTATGGGTGCTTTGCTCAGCCAAATCGATTGTACTCTCTATTAGAAACGTCCTGAATTTTTAATTTTAAAAAAATATTAATTAGAAAAAAAGTTATGCACAAATTAGTGTAAAAACATTGCAAAATAGAATTCCGCCCTAGTTAAATCGATTATAACTAGGCTTCTAGAAGTATAATAGAAGCCTATAAACGGTTAAATTGAAAGAAATTGTTGTGACTTTTGCATGAACTTTGCTAAATATTTTTCTGATTATCAATAGCACAGTTATATTCAATTTTGCAATGTTTTTACACTAATTTGTGCATAACCTTTTCTCCAATTAATATTTTTTTTTTAAATTAAAAAATCAGGACGTTTCTAATAAAGAGTACTGCTCAGCAGAGCATCCATAAATAGTTAAGGTAATTATTTATATACATTTAAACAATTAAATTGTTAATAATAAAAAAAACTAACAGGTTTTGGAACTAGCACCCTCGAAAAATCGATTCTCTAAGCGAAAAAACATAACAGTACATCAAAATGTTAAGGGACCTAAAAGTTGCTATGAAACTCTCCTTTAGCGCCCGAACTATATGAATGCTGTCATTGGTTATAGTAACATTTCTAGTAATGGCTACTTTTTAAAAATAATGCTTTATTTGTGATAAAATTTTGAAGTGTTTGCAGCACCAATTGAGGTTTGACTATTCTGTAGTTTTCTTTTTAATTTTAAAAATCTCGGAAACTATAATTAATTTTGAAATGATTTATGATTGAATTTTTTAGCACAACAGGACCAAACGCATTTCTCAAGAATTTAAGAAGCTAGATTGTGGCTGAATACCAGGCTTTTTGGTCTTACAATTAGATACATTTTTATTATTTATAACCAAAGAAGTTCCGTTCTCGCTGAACACAATACAATTGAATTAAAACTTGTTTATTAAACATTTTTAAATTTTCTATAAAATTTTAGACTTACACACATTTCCTCTGGTATATTTAAATTAAACATAAAATGTAAAATTTACCTTTAGATGGACAGCAGCGTTCCGCTGTCTGAACGCATCTTAGAGCAAAAATTTGTATGACCCTAGTATAGTTTTCATTTCCAATACCCAAATATGTTACCTTCCCAACTAATTGAAACTAAAAAATTTTGGATATCTAATTACAAGGCACGAGAAACAAGGAGTTGAACTTGTATGTACCTGTCTAAATGAACTCATAAAGATGCTGATATTTAAAAAACTAGCGAAATTAAACATATGTCCCTAAAAATGGGTCCAGAATCTCTTGCAATATTTAAAAACATTAAAATTATAAGTTACCTATTCCATAGAAAGTTTGATTGTGACCATGAAAAACATGATATCTTGTTTGGATATTAACAATTCATATTTAAAATTTACCTAAAATAGAAAAAAAATATTTAGCTCTTTTTTCCAGCTTCTTTATCGTGAGACAAGCAGATAAAGAATCTTATTTTGTGCAACACTAATTTGAAAGTAATAACTGGTATCTGACATATTCCCAAAACAAACATCCACAAACCACAAAAATATCACATGACACATTGAGCCACTTTGTACAAAACGAACGAATGACAGTAAACGTAACACCACAGAAAAATGTTCACCAATCGAGAAGACTTCTTGGCAAAATGTGTACGTATTCGTAATAGCGGCTCCGAAGCCCAAATCAAAGGCAACTTAATTCATATATTTGGTGTAAAAAATTATCAATAGAAATTGTTAAATTAAAAAAATTTTCTTGCAATAAGTATTCAGATATAGGGTTTTTCAAACATTTTTTTAAATCAATTTCATTAATAAAAAGATGAGAAAATTGCGTCAAATAATGTTCGTGCAAATACCGGAATAAAGGAATTATTAATTTAAAAATCAGTCTCCTTAATTGCAATGTGCGAATACTTATTGCAGAATTGAAACTTAGCAACCACAAGTTGAGTATGTCCTAAATATCATGTCAGTTTCGCTGCTCTAATAACAACAGTGGTAAAAAAAATTTTTTTTAGCCCACAATCATTTTACGAGAGTTTTTGCTTACTAAAAACAATTAGACTTTTAAATTGCCCTGTTACAATCACACTCTCAACAACGGGTAAAATAGCTCCTAAACCATAAAACTAATAATACTCCTAAATGTACTAAATTTGGATTTATGCCATGAATCATATTTCTTTTATTTACTAAATCATGGAGGTGTTTGGTTTTTATTTTAAAATAATATATCACCCAATATGGAAAATATAACCAATGTCGGTGTCTATTAAAAGAAATTAATCTTTACAATTTTTAGATAGAATTTGGACAAAAACTTGCTAACACGCAGCAAGTATGGTGATAGAATTGTTTTTACAAGCAAAACTACTGCACAAATGATTATTTCTTATGATGAAGACCTGATGATTAAGAGAAAATATCAATTTTATAATTACTAGCATAGCTACAATTGGCAACGAGTCACAAATATTCGCCAAACTTTTGAGGGAATAATATTTGTTATTGTATATAGATATGTCACTTAATTAAAAAGTTATATAAAGTTATGATTAATGTTAAGTCAAATATGGCTACTTAGAGTAAGTGTGGTTGCTAAATATCTTGAAAACTAAAATTATTACTTTCTTGTAAGTGCTTATAGATTACACTGCCACAGTATCGTAGGCTGTGAGTCCCCCGTTTGCGGTTGCGGCTTGCCCTGTTTCGTTTCTAAAAAAAATAAAACAAAAACATGCAAAAATTAGTAATTTTCAGTTTAAAATTCGTTTGGGGGAAAGCTGAAACAGATTAAAGGTTTGTTATATAAAAACTTTAGGTAAGCAAATACATACATCTTTTGGGATATGGTGACATCTATGAAAAAGCATACCAGAATCTCTAAAATGATATTTTTTTAAATAAGCGAAATGAAAAAAGGAATGCAAAGCATTTTGTAAAAAAGCAATTATCGGCATTACAATCATGACATCATTGGAATCTGTTTTTACTTAGTTTAACCTATAACTAAAGCAGTGAAAATCAATGCAAAAAGGTAATTATTTACTCTTAAAACAGTTTAGTGTTTTGTACCATATACAATATTATCGATAACTGTCTGAGATCTTTAGGCAAAGTATAAAAAAATGGTGCTTGTTCTTTAGAGTAAGTATTTCAGTCAGTTATTGAAAAGCATTCTCTTAGGGTACAGTCTTGCCATATATCTTACATGCCGATGTTGGGATGTGATTATTTAGCTGAATTTAAGTGGATATAAAGCTTGCCAACTCACAGAAGGAGTCACATTTTAGGCAGGTTTAATTCAAAATCTATTTCTGCTTTATATCAATATATGAATTATTAAATTTTCATGATTTACCAAAATAAAACTGAAAACAGGTCAAAAAGTATCTGGCGAGAGTTGATGCAGTGGGACAATACTATTAAAATACGGAAATGTTAATTAAATGAAGTCCTTTGAAGTCGTACTTTATAGTAATTTTGAATATCAAACTCTCAAGATAAGTTATAAAAGTTAACAACCCTCTTTTGGAAATTGTGTTTCCATCATTTTAGAATTGTTTAAGATCAATATATTAACATACAATCTCAATTCTAAATATCGTGAAGTGCAAGATGAATAACTAACATGTTGCCATGTGTTCTATTTATTTTGCGCTATAAGATATTAGTAAATAATTTTAAAAGGAAAAACTCAAATCTTCATTCTCTGAGGGAAAGTAATTGAGAGATAGAAGAATCACAACATATAAAAATATCAAAATTATTTTTGGATCTCAAAAAGTGAGAACGTTAACTTTGTATTGCACATAAACATATTTTAACATTATATATAACAAATTGTAAAGAACATAATTTTTGTCCAACTCTTGAAGAAAACAAAGTTTTAAAAATTCGAAAGTTTTGAATATAGAGCAAAGTCATAATCCTTTGTATACGCCGATCATTTTCGTCAGGAAACCCAAATAATCTTAAATTGGAAAAGATCTGTTCTGATTTTAGAAACACATTTATTGTTAGTAGCAATTTTGAAAATAATGCGTTTAAATAGCGTTCTAAAATTAATCAAGAAAAAAAAAATGTGAAAAACAGAATTTTCCTTTAACTTTCCCAAAGATAAATGAAAAACAAAAAATAAAAATCTTCTTAAACGTCTAAAACGTAACTTTCTCTAACAAATTTCAAAACGTACCGCCTCTAACGAATTCTAAATCATAGCTGCTGATAATTACTTTTTAACGACACCACCAAACTTTGCAACCCCCGTCCCGCATTCGTTTCCATAAATCGTACGTTATTTCGCGACACGCTGACGGTCCTACCGGGTGGTTCCGTCCCGAGCATCTTAAAAGTAATAATTTTTAAATAAAAAACTTAATCAAACTATTTTGCGTCTTTTTTATAGTAAAAGTTCATGTCTACGATCTTAAAAAAACCTACTCGCTCTTTTAGCCTTTTATCACATTTTACTTGTTCTTATTTTTGTCGAATAGGTAAAAAAATGATCAACACACGAGAGTTTCGTACATATAAACGAATAATTAAATTATTTCTTAGCGATTTTATTTACTTATTCTTTTGTGTCCTTAGAATGAGGCCTCTCAGTTTACAAAGAACACTCCCTCGGTAAATCCGACCACATATTGACTATAAACAATTATAGAGTTTGTTTGGCATATTTATGTTACAATAATAACGAAGGTATGTCCGTTTTGGTATTATGTCCCCCTAAATTGTCTGGGTTTATATATTTTTTTATAAATATATGAATAACCCCAAAAATAATAAAAGGGTCTATGTTTAAGTTTGATAGCTGATTCATTTTCCGTTATGAGTAACGGTTTCTGGATAGAAACGTAAAATATAAACTGCAATGGTCTGAACTCGTATACAGTATGGCCAAAAAAATTTCTCCGTTTAGTGGCCATGTTCGCGAGCGATTTTATTTGTGCTGCATTAACAGCTCTAGCGACGATGTATCAGGCTTCCTTGAGAGTTTAATATTCAAGAACTATATTAATATTTTTTTATATGTATATAATGGGTATCAAACTATAGTTTATGGTATAATTTTGTTTTTACACATTCACATAGGTTTTGAACTAACATGGAGACTATTTCTATGGTCTAGTATAGAATTTATATTCTCTGTTGTTAGCCAGGCTCTGTGGTAGTAATGTTTATAGAAACTTTTTTTTACATGATCAGCCAAATTATCCAAAACCTCTCGTATCTCTTTTTCCTTTGTAAATATAATTATAAGAAAGTTTCTGTCCTTACTTTATAAAATATATCTATTTAAAATCTATAAATTCCAAAGAATTTTTAAAAGCTCAAGAGATAAGATAATAAATTAATATACGGTATAATTTAGGCAATAACATTAAATAAGATGCCACTGTCATGCTTTGAAAAGGTATAAATTAAAAAAAATAATGTTCTTATAAGTCGTATGTATGTATTTGACCAAAAAAGCACATTATAAACCAACAACCACAGTTATTTAGTGCACAAATTGTTAGAAAACACAAAAAACATCTCGACAGATCACCAAAAATAGTGCAGAAAATGAAAAAAAAACGACATAAAAAGCAAATTTACTGTGCTAACTTACAGTTTCCTGTTTGAGAGGGATTCATGAAAGAATAACTTACAATTTATTAGACGTCCTGTTTAAAATGAAGACACGAAACAAAAAAAATTTGATATAAATTTTAAAATTTTAGCACAGTTTGGCGAGAAAAATTTTACCAACTTTTAATTTTTTTTTTCAATATCTAGCATGTAGTTTTCGAAAAATAAAATTTCCCGAGCCGGGAAATGAAAGGTCATATTTGAAATAGCTCTTTTATATGTCCTTACAAATAATTTGATTTGTTCGAAAACTACAAGAAGTATAAAAAAATAATTAAGAGTTGATGCCGTGAATGAAAAGATTTCCTTTTAATATTTTTTCTAATCAAACGTGGTAAAATTATAAAAAATATTATAATAGATTAAAACTTTTACTTGATTACCCAGAAATTTTTTCTTCTGTTACAGTGATAATATGAATATGATGACCCCTGTACATTTTAAGGCTTGTATTAGTGCTAGAATAATACCAAATACTAAGCCTAAGAAGCTATGTTACTTATTATGTCTTTGTGTTGCAGAATCAATACCCATAAATTCTTTACATTTAAAAATAAACTTAGCTGGCGTTAATATTGTCAGAAAATAAATAAAATCGTTATTAAAGGATGAATTACCTTACAGTTACTGTTGAAGTCAGTATTAAATATAGAAAAATTGATAATAAAAACCTAGAGATAAAGCTAAAGCCTTGGAATTGAAAAGAGTGATAGATATCTCCCAAAAATAAATAAAAATATTCATTTTTACCAGTCCGGTAATAAAAGAAACGATTTCGTGTATTTTTAAGGTTGAATAGTTGAAAAACTTGTACTTCTCAATTTGAACCCTTTATGGTCAACTTATACCAGTCGAAACGCTAGACCATTTTATCTTTCAAAAATTATCACTATTAATGATTTTATTTTAAAATTTTACTTAACTGGGGTGATTTTTAACTAACAACATTGGTTGCGGAGTTGTTAACGCTTAAAGTGAATTATGCACAAAAAGTAATTGTTTTATAACTTCATAATTAATGGTCAAATTTTGAAAAACTAATCAGCGTTCAATAGTGAATAAAAATAATTTTAAAATAGGACTCCTTATGACTCTTTTTATTTTAAGTTACCCATAATATATAACGGTTCAATTTTATGTACACACGTAAATTAAGCTTTGTCAATTAATCTAACTTGAAAATTATAAAAAATTAAAACCCATATAAATGTTGTAGTTTTTTCCTTTACTAAACGAAATTACAAAAAAAAACAGATGAAAATACGGAAGTTGATTAATAATATTTATATTGCTGAAATTTTGATTTTTAAGAGAAAAAAATCATTTACATATTATTTATAATTTTATCACATCTTTACTGACTTGCAGTAAACTGTAACAGTAATTTCGGTTTCCCATTATTACTTAAACAACATAACAAAACATCACTTAATGCAATGAAATCGGTGCAATTATACAATGTAACGTTAAAAAAACTGTTACTCGATTTACAACACTGGGATTTTAAAATCAATGATTTTTAGTAGGTTATATTTCTGGTACTGACCTCTCAATCAGTTTTCTCATTTCCTCGTGGGTCATGCCATCCTTTGCGTTACCTCTCATTACTGAAAAAGACCACACTTACTACACGAACACAATTTCAACAACACTTAAAAGATAGAACCTAAAAATTCTAAACAATGTCTCTATGATTATGATGCGATTTATGCAAATAAAAATAAAAAAAATAAAACAAAAACTGAAGAAATTTACTGAAGATGGTAGTATAGGATAATATTTCCAAATATGAACTATTTTTTAACCATATTGCTAATATGTCAATTAAAGTATAAGATAAAAATCAAATGGAAGTTTTTACAGCTTCAGTTATAATAATGATGTTTAGATTTATACAGTAACACATACAGTAGGAGTTTAGAATTGTATAAGTACTGAATATAGGCTAGGCTCAAATACTAAAAATCTCATTGAGTTAAAAATTCAACCACAACGCGATGTGAGTTCTCAGCTTCTTTCACAATGCAAAATTCGTGTCGTAGCAATTTTCAAAACACTCGTAACATCTTGTAGCAAATTCAAAAACGTACGAAACGAGATTCGTGTGGAGAATATGAGAAATCAGAACGCGTTATGATCGTTTTTTTAGTGAGAGTCTTCGGTGTTTAAGCTAAACATTATGTATAGGTGTCCGTTAAGTATATGTCATCCTCTAGGCAGTGTACAGGGGAAGGAGGCATCGAAATAACCCTAGTGTTTCATATACATTATATCAAGCAGTAGGGTTATTTTGACGTCCCTTGTATATTGCAGAGAGTTTACGATATACTTATAGGCTACCCCATATATTAAGAACCAGAATTTAAATCTCAATAATTCGACGACAATTAAAAATATTCTAGTAAATGGAAAATCCAGAATAAATTCATTGAAAAATATAATTTTTAAAAATGGTTATTACTACTGACAAAAACGAAACAATAATAATAATGAAAATATTTAATACAGTGATTATATCTGATTCTTAAACCATTTAAACTCTGCTTTTTTATAATGGAGATATTTAATTAAATACAAAAATTATCCTAGTTATTGAATATTATAAAAATTAGTGTTAAGAAAATACAAGACCATGAAAATGGTTGTCTGTTAAAAGTGTTAAAACACAACACAGTTAGTTACAAATCATGCAATAAGATTACACACACTTGTGCACAAAATTCAAAACAAATGAGAGAAAATATGAATGATTCTAATACTGTAGGCCTAAACTCAGCAATACTTACGTAACAGTGTGTAGTTCCGTTATTAATAAACCCTTGTCAAACCTGCCCGAAATTTTTACACCCAAAAAAAGATGTCCAAACTAAAAACTAGGCTGTGGAGCCAAGTTTATAACATTTTATTAAGTTTGACTTTGCCATTTAGAAATCTCTGTAAATCTCTATACTCTATTCATGAACTAGAGAGAGAGTAATAAAACTGTCACCAAAACTTCCGACGTACCTACTCCAGTGCCGCAGGTAACTGAGGACTGCAGTAAATCTAATTATATTTAAATATTATAAACTTTTATAAATTTACTGCAACACTAAAATTTCTCATAGTTTAGTTTAATTTCTGTCAGTGAGCAAAGTACACCTTACAGTGTGTCCTTAGTGATTTATCTTGTTTGCGCTTGTTTTTATATATTATTTGAGATTAGTGAGATACCCAAAAGATATGGTTTCCACCTCTATATTTATTCCAAAATTGTTAAACCAGTGCATTTTTCCACAACGAAAAACTTATTATGATGAATGTTTATGATGCCTTAAGACATCGATATCCAGATAATAATGTTAAAAGCTCTATTGAGATGTGTTTCAAAATGACAGAAGTTGGAAAATCTACTGTTTACCGAAGGCTGAAGGAGAAAAAGACGACTG
Organism: Diaprepes abbreviatus; assembly: GCA_034092305.1. Lineage (NCBI taxonomy): Eukaryota > Metazoa > Arthropoda > Insecta > Coleoptera > Curculionidae > Diaprepes > Diaprepes abbreviatus. The sequence continues at coordinate 39,479,838 of JASJET010000103.1, read as the reverse complement.
GAATTGTTAGTGCTCCCAAGCCACATTCGGTCACATGAAGATGAAAAACCCCGTTGGAAGAAGAGATGAAAACTACAATATGAAGAGTTGCACATAAATTTTATTATGAGAAGCAGATTCCAACTGTCGACAAAATTCTAATTAAAATCAATGAAGATCGGGATTTACCTGAAATTAAAAGAACTGAGCTATGGAAATTGCTCAGAGAACCTAATTTTTGCGGGGAAAAACCAGAGAGGAAATCTGTTCTTATAGATCGTCCGGAAACTGTCCGTTGGAAAAGGAAATATCTCCGAACAATTAAGCAACATCGCGATATGGCCTCAAGTAAAAAGTAGAGTTCCTAGAACACAAGTTACAAAATGAGTGATTTAACTGACTTTTAAAAGATGTTTTTGAAATTTCTAACCCATTCCTATAAAAAATATATGTGTCTAACAGATTTTGCCAAAGACACCGGACAACAGAACACAGGTAGTTTGCGAAAAAAAAAAAAAAAATCAAAAATGATTTATTACTCTCTCTAGTTCTTGAATTGACTATACATCCAGGTTAAATAACAATAAGTGACTAGCAAACGAATTTATATCAAATATTCAATAATTATTACGAATAGTGGGACGCTTAGATGGTTGGACGGGCATAATAAGTTCGTTAAGGTTTCGTCTCAGAATTTCCCAAAAAAATCTATATTTTCCAATTCGACACCGTAAAAACCAAAAATCAGTTTGGGGTGCCAAATTTTATCCAAATTTGACAACAGGTTATTAATAACTGAACTAAAAGGATGTAACGGGGAAAGTGTGAGAGAGTATATTTAAATAAATATTTTTATTGTTAGTAAACTAAATTATATCACTTTGTGATCAGTTGATCAAAAAGAAGAGATTTAAAATATTTAGATTTAAATAATTACAAATTTTAAAAAACGATCTTGTAAATTTTATGCTATATTTAAATTTTTCAGGGTGGTTATATTTAATTAACTTAGAAAGTAAAATTACCTTAGAATTTTGCATTATTAAAGATTTACAAATAAAAGATAAATCCTAAGTAATTTAACTTACCGGTAAATTTGGGTTACTCTGTGTATTTCTATTTATGTGACTAATTTAATACTACTGATTTAGGCCTTAATTAACGTATTATAAAATTTGTTGATGATACTGATGGAAATTTCTGACATGATTTCAAAAATGAGTTGCAAAGACCAATCTAGTGTCTAGAAAAATAGATCACGCCCAAACAACTCACTTACCCTGCTCGTCGTCTGAAAATCAATTTTTAGTTTTATTAAGGTTTAAAAAGCGTTCTTAGTAACTAGTGCTTAAATTAGCCTTAACTCTAATATTAGGGGCAAAATGCGGGTATGTGTTCATTAAATTAAACTATCATTTTAAATGCAAATTTTGTATGGCCATCTATGAATAAAATTGTTTTGGAAAGGAAATATAGTAATTATTAAAATATCCAAAAAGGGTATTCGACATTAATAAGTGAGTGGTTACCGTAGGACCAACTATAAATTAAGCGCCTAAGCGCCTAACTATGCGCTTAGGCGCTTAAGTTAGTATAAAAGCTTGTATATCTTAAGTGTTTAGTGGTGCCTTTACTTTGGAGCTCTGAATACTACTATTGAGGCCTTTTGTATTCTAAATACAAATATAGGCTAATAGCCAAGGGCCGATCTGTTTTTGGTTGGATATTGCGAGGTGGAATGCTAATTTTTGCTCTAAACCCTTCAGTATAACGCTCTTAATAATAATTGAGATTTGCTCCTTCCCGAAAACGAACGGAACATTTGTTTGTTTAACAAAAAGTGACAAAAAAATGAAAAAAAAAACGCGTTTTTTTTTTTGTTTTTTTTTCGCTTATAAATTATTGACCTTAGAGAAATATTGTGGGGGAAAGAAAAGTTTCGTAATCGAATTTCCTACAAGATAGGATAGGTTAGAAATCGCAAAATTTATGATACTTGTTGCAAAATGGTAATAATTAACAAAAAAAAAGGTAAAAAACAATAGTTTTGAAAATGATTTTTTTGGACCACTTACATTGCTCGGAAGACTTTCATATTCGGTCAAGAAAAACTTGGTATGATGAAACAACGCGCAAAATTTCGTTAAAATCGTTTCAATAGTTTTTGCACAATAATTTTGCAATCCAAATTTTTATTATTTTATTAAAAATTTTTTTATTTGTTTAAACAATTACTTTTTAAACAATTTAAGAGATTTCAACTGCATGCATTTGTATTGAGTAACTTAAAATATGTATACATCAACATACTTTTGCTATGGAAAAACCGGCTACCGTAGTGTACAGTATGCAGAGCATATAATGCATAAGTGACGAAATTTGTTTATAACAAAAAGAAAGTATAATCGGTACTAGGCATAGTGTTCTTCAAACTTCCCTACTCACGGGACATCCCTTTAAAAAAATATTGAAATTGCTCCATTAGAAGCCGAGATAATTAATTTTTTTGTTCACTTGCGTATTTTGAACCTTCTGACTCAATTTCTCAGCGAGAACTCCCCACCCCCTCTTTTTTGGAATTTTTCACGCTTGCAGACGATTTTCTTTCATTTTTTAATCTATTTTGCTAATAACTCAGGCATGTAGGCATTTTTGTCAGAAAAGTACTTGAAAAGACAAAGCTAATGGTTTAACAATCCGCCCTAAATTGTTTATAGTTTCGCCGTAAACTGTCAACTTTGACAGCTTGTATCTCGGAAACGAATTGACAAAATTTCAACTTCTTTTTAAAAACAAGCGTCTTTCCGAGTACTTTCTAACCATGTTGTCAGAAAAAATTTTTGGTGAAAATTCGCGGAGATATTTAATTCGTTTATAAGCTAAAAATTTAACAATAACTTTAAACAATTACTGTGCGGCCCCTAATTAACCGATTATAAATTAAAAAAAAACTTTTGAAAGTTTCAGATCTCTAGTATAAGTGAAAAAAATGTCACTTATGTGGCTTTCCAATTTAATACTCAAACAAATTTAAAAAATTTTCCGTTTTTTGAAAAAAATTTGAATTGCAAAATTATTGCGCAAAAACTATTAAATCGATTTTAAGGAAATTTTGAACAATGTTTCATTATACTATAAAGTTTTTCTTGGCCAAAATATGAAGGTTCTCCGAAAAATGTAAGTGGTTGAAAAAATCATGTTCAAAACTATTGTTTTTTTGTTAATTATTACAATTTTGCAACAAGGATAATAAATTTTACAATTTCTAACCTAACCTTTCGAGAGGGAGCATATCTCAATTATTATTGAAAAGTTTAGAGCAAAAATTGGCGTTTCACCTCACCACATCCAAATCATGATGAATTTTGACAGACCCGTCCTTGTGTGAAAAAGTAGTTGAAAGTGATAAAGTTATTTAGTAATCTTTGTATTTGTAGTGTATCTAAATTAACCAAGGAAAATAACAAATGTAAAATATCTGTACAGATTATAGCTGCAACATTCACTTGATAAGAGAGTGCACTGTAAAATGATCTTGAGTAGGTATTATGTTTAGAACTGTGTAGACATTTTCGTCGTTCTTCATTTCGATATATTTTTGAGGCAAAAAACTACACATAAATAAATAAAAATTTCAATTTATTATTCTACGGAAGTTATGTTGAAACTAATAAGCTCATTTGGAAGAGTGTGAGCAGCCAGATAAAAAGTTTGCAAAAACACTCAAAATATTTAAAAAGACATTAATCTTTTTATAATTTTTAATTTAATAAAGATAGTTTAATTTAGGACAAATATCGATATTGAGGTGTGCTTAATCTTAAGGTTTTCTTAAGGTAACTATCAATGTAGCATAACAAAATTAGTTATTAGGTAAAAATATTTGACTCACCTCCGTAAGTCCGGCTATTAATTAGCTGATCCCGATCGCATTCAGCTTCGGAAATCTCATTTGAGTCTTTTGAATCGTTGAAGGAGGGATCATGGTTTCTTGGTGGTGGTGGTGGGGGTTCTGGAGAGCTGCTGTTTGGTGGAACTCTGAGAGAACCTATGATAAAAACAGTTGATAATAATAGCAAAGTATAACCAAAAAAATTAGTAGACTGTTTCTACGAAAATTATTTCATAAATTCATAGAATTTATCTGATCTTGACTGGTACTACAATGAATGATTTCAATGAGAATTACTATTACCCGTCGAGTGTACACTACTGGAGGCTGCATGCAATACTTCGCGCTCGTTACTATCTTTCTTGTTTCGAACCGCGAATGGCGGGTGTACGCTTCGGTGGAGGGAGCAAGCGAGATGACATTTTCCCGTATTCGATCTCTCTCTCCCTCCCTGTTACCAGTTTGAAAAATACCCACCGCGAGAATGCTTATAGCTTACAAACATTTAGGGAGTATACACTACTGGAGGCTGCATGCAATACTTCGCGCTCGTTACTATCTTTCTTGTTTCGAACCGCGAATGACGGGTGTGCGCTTCGGTGGGGGGAGCAAGAGATATGACATTTTCCCGTATTCGATCTCTCTCTCCCTCCCTGTTACCAGTTTGACAAATACCCACCGCGAGAATGCTTATAGCTTACAAACATTTAGGGAGTATATCCAATATTTATATAAAATTATAAATCACTGTATAAACAAAACCATCTTTTCAGAATGTCTCAAATTGTCAAGAGTGGTACCTATATTTAAAAAATACGAATGTAAAGGTGTGGACAATTATAAGCTGGAAAGAGTGGTTACTATATTTGGAAAGATTTTCGAGGTTGTACTCAAGGGCTAGTTAACTCATCATCTAGATTCATTGATTTATTGGGTGATATACTGGGCTAGGGTTGAGGAGCCCCTACACTGCAGCCTTAAGACTTATTGTGTTGCCTATTATATCTACGTCCAGTGAACAAGTTAGTTGCCTTAATTAAGTTTAGCAGCAAGAGTAACCTTGTGTTTTGCCAAGGAGATATGGTTTTGAAAACAATTCCAGATCTGTTTTCGTGTTATTTGATAACATACTAGAGCTTTCAGCGCTGCCTGACTGTCAGAGAAAATGAGAACGGCCCTGCCCTGGTAACCCCTCCCCAGAATCTTCCTAATACAAACATCGAGACCACGTATTTCTAAATGGAATATCGTAGTATACTATTTCAGTGCTTCACTTATGTTATGTCTGGGTGTGACCCCGTGTATTCTGGCCCCAGTATCATGGTCAGTTTCGGACCCGTCCGTGTACCAAACGAGGTTTCCTGACTGACTCACTAATTGGTCAGAACGTACCTTCTGGCATGGTGTCACTGCTCGTTTCCAACAATTAGTTCGTCATCATGTCTTTGATGCTGGTGTGTTCCAGGGCAGGTCCAGTCCATCGGACCTTGTTTAGTCCAGCCTGTATGCTCCTATCATAGCTTCAGCCCTGATTATTATATCAAGGGAGGGGGGAGGTTTAGTAGGATTACCATAATTGCTGTTGGGGTGCTTCTCATGATACCCGTGATGCATATGCAGGCTAGTCTCTGGAATTTGGAGCTCGAAAGTGGCTATCTTTGAGTAATTTGGGTCTTACCACTGCAATATTATAGCCAGTGTACAAAGTGTGCTTTTAATCCCTACATTTTGTTCAGTGCCCTTTTTGCTGTCATGATGGGCATTTTACCTTTAGAGATAACTTTCTGCAGGAGTAAGTTCCAGGTAAGGTTTGCATTCAGAATTTCAGCTAGGATTTTAACCTCCTGGCTCATCTGCAGTTGTGCATTGAAGAGAATTGGTAATTCAAATTCACCCAACTCTCTTCTTTTAACGAAGGGTATGAATGTAGTTTTTCCAGAATTTACCCTAAGGTGCTCCTTAGTGCACCACTCCTCCACTATAGTTAGAGACCTCTGAACGAGTTCCAATATCATTTAGAACCTAATAACTTGTTAAACCATCGTTATATTTGGCTTTTGTACGTAAGTTTAGATGCCAATAATCATGCCTGCCCTAACGATTTCAGTGCAAGACTGTTTTGAAGGCAAGAAATATGGTCAAGCATATTTCTTTAATTCAAGTAAAATCTATGATATATAAATATCACACACTGTTGGATTCAAAACTTCTCGGATGGTACATTCAATTGAGTGCTGTTGGTCTGGTAACATCCTACTTGGTAGGTTCCAGTATTGCTCAAACTAGAGAACACCTCTGAATGATTAAGTATGATGTTGTACGGAGTTCTATATTAGGCCCAATTATAATTTATTATTTATCATGACAAACCCACATGTCTCCAAGATGGTATTTGCGGATGATACCGTTATATTTGAGACTGCCGAAGTTGGCAGAGCCTTCAGTTTAGATCAAAGAAAGCACAAACTTCCTTGAATGGATAGTTTACATCAAATAGGTTTAATATAAATGAGGCTAAAACACAAAAAATTTATTTTTCACTATGGCATCTTCAGTTTACAGACAGTCTTGTGAAATACTTGCGGGTTTACATTGTCGCCAAATTAACTTGGGACGAGCACTGAATCCAGTTGGTGAGTTACTTTTGTTTTGAGAAATGTCGGAAAAAATATTTCTAATGTAGTTTTAACGAATGCTTATTATACATATTTTTATACACACATTTCAAATGTTATATTTCGTTCAAATCATTCTACACTTTTATGTGTGATGCTGATCGCATTTTTTATATCTTAAAAAATACTAATTGTGTCATGTACCTATATATTGTACTGCCTGTTGTGCCTCAGCAAAACAGCTTGTAATATTAGATAAAAATAAAATTTTTTCATCAGATATTCTCGTACTGCAGAGGAGCAGGGACAGACCGAATCATTTTGGTATACTCGTAAAATTTTCTAATATCCTCCCCGATCGAATCAGGTCTTTCCTTTTCACAATCTAAATGCACCTTCTCAAAGTAATATAGATTTACTATAACCAGAAAGCGGACATTCGAATAGAACAAGAGACAACGGAGGAACCCGAGATTAAGAAAGGCGTAAGACAGGGATGTATACTTTCACCAATCTTATTCAACCTATACTCAGAAGACATCGTAAACAACACTTTCAGAGCAAAATATAGGTATTAAAACAAATGGCATCCCAATAAACAACTTGAGATATGTCGATGACACGGTTGTAATTGCAGAAACTTCGGAGGATCTTCAGATACTAATTAACAGAATGCAGTGAAGAATATGATTATCACTTAACATCAGTAAAACAAAAATAATGGTGGTATCTAAATCACCACAAAACTTCCCTGACATAACCGTGCATTATCAAAGAATTGAACGTGTGAAAAAATATAATTACCTGGGAACTGTTATCAACGAAAATAACGATAACTCTGAAGAAATCAGAATCAGAGTGGAAAAAGCTAGAGCTACGTTTATTAAAATGAAGAAGGTGTTCTGCGGACGAGATTTAAGCCTTAAACTTAAAATTTGCCTTGTGAGATGTTACGTGCTGTCAGTTCTTTACTAAGGAATGGAAGCGTGGACATTGAAGAAGATTGATACCAAGAGGATGGAAGCATTTGAGATGTGGATGTACCGTAGAATATTAAGAATATCGTGGACAGAGAAAGTAACAAATGTGGAGGTTTTGCGAGGAATGCGGAAAGAGAAAGAATTAGTACTTACTATTAAAGAACGCAAACTGCAATACTTGGGACATGTTATGAGGGGAGATAAATACCAGTTGCTGCAATTAATTATACAGGGAAAAATAATAGGCAAAAGATCCATAGGAAGAAGAAGGCATTCATGGTTAAAGAACTTAAGAGTATGGTACAATTGCAACAACTGCCAACTGTTTAGATCTGCAGTGTCAAAGATACGCATAGCTTTGATGATAGCCAAACTTCGGAACGAAGACGGCACCTAAAGAAGAAGAAAGTAATATACTTAAAACAGATGGCCCTTTACAGTTTGATAATTATTTATGCAGCAAATTTTGAGGGCATTGAGAATGCACCCATTACCATACTGTCAGTTTGATATTGCATCATACGTATTAAATATCCTTGTAAATTGTAACGACTATTTTAATTCTATACTAGATTAGTGGCAGAATAACTTCGTCATTTAATGGAATCTTACCTTACATAAAAAAGGAAATTAGAATCTGCCAATTTCGCCTTATAATGTATGAGAGTTTACTTACCTAAAGAACGACGCCCAATTGAGCCACGACTACCATATTGATCATAAGGAGCACCATATCCACCATACTGGGAACCATACTGTTCATCTTCAGGGGCGCAGTTAGCAGGGTCATCATATTCAGGACCAGGGGAATAGATGCTGCCGTTACCTGTTAAAAATTATAATTAAAAGACTTTTAACATTATAGCAATGCAGTGTAATCGAAGTTGTAAAGTCTTGTCTGCTGCAAATTCTGGAAAATGTTAGGAGTATCAGCATGATGTAATTCAGACGTTGCTACATTACTATGTAAAGGTATATTAATCCCGACAATGGCAGGGATTACAAACTATTTCCTGTATTTTTTACCTTTTATTTCTTTATTATTCGTTAAGTAAGTAAAATTTTACTTAACCCATACCTTGTGATCCAACTCTGTCGTACCTCCTGTTGGCTTGTCTGGGCATAGATTGTGATCCGTTACGCGAATGAATTTGGTGTGGAGTTTGGATTCCAGAAGGTCCCATTGTTCCAGCGTGTGGGTGAGGGAAAGTTTGGAATTGCATGGCTTTGCTAGGGTCCATTTCTTCGCGGAATCCAAGAAGGTGGAAAGTTGCATAGGGGCAAATTTCGTCATCCATACCTTCAATATAATGGTTGTAGGTTTTTTATTTTTTTGAATTGTTAAATATATTCAGACAAATCAAAATAGTTGTGAACTATAAATCAATTTTAAAGGTTTTTATAAATTGAACAATATACCTTATCTGTATTTTCTTAGATAACTGTATATTATAAATCAGATTTTTAAATTATTTTGCTGAATTATTTTATTAATAGAAGTTGTAAAAAAACTATTATTTTGCAAAAATATATATTTTTATTATTATATAATATTGACTTGGTGTTGTCGTATTATACAATACTATATTTTTTTGCTTTTTTTTTCAGTATTTTATCGTATTATGTACAGTCAAAGCTCCTTATTTACGGCTGAAAATTGCTTTATTCGCGGATCCACAAATTATAGTACTTTTAGAATAACATGTTTTTATGTGCGTTTTCAAAACTCACATGTATACCCGTTGCCTTACTGCCGCTTGGCGTCGCCGGTTCACACGTGCCGCTATGGCCTTTTGTTTTATTGCCGCAACTTGTCATTCGTAACCAATGAATTCCCCAAGCCTATGTTCATCGCGATAACATGTGTGTCGTCTGTTTATTCGCAATTTATAATGTGGACTAAAACCAAAGGAAAATTAGTTTCAACTCGTAAAAAAGTCGTTTTGTCCTAAGATAAAAACGGAAATGCTTAACCGTTTATGTCTTGGGGAGTCGTTTGTATCCATATCTCGTTCTTTTAATGTCAATGAATCTACTGTACGATCCATCAAAAAATCAGAAGACAAAAAGAGGAATTCCAAAGCTTTAACTTCACTATCAGCAAAAATTGTTCGTGATCCAGCAATTGAAAAAATGGAAGCCACATTAATATTATGGATTGAAGACCATAACCAAAAGAGAGTGCCTCTAGATGGTGTTATAATCCATGAGAAAGCTAAACGTCTCTATACACATTTTTAATGAATATACGGGTGGATGATTTCAAGCACGACAATGATAGTGCAATAAGTTTAAGGTGCGACAATTATTGCATAGCATCAAAATTGTTGGAAAAGCTACACTTCAAGAGTAGCAATATATCCAGAAGAATTTTCAAAGGTAATTGCTGATGACGGATACAAACCTGAACAAGTATTTAATGTAGATTTTCTGTGACTGGCTTTGGAATTGTTTTGTTCCTGAAGTTGAAACTTATTTAAAGAAAAATAATTTAAACTTCAAGGCAGTTCTAGTTTTGGACAATGGTCCGGGTCATCTTCATGACTTTGAAGTATGTATCTGAATATAAAGGTTATATTTTGCCTCCTAATGGCGTTACTTCAATCCATGGACCAAGGAATTATCGAGGCCTCTAGCTCTATTACATTAGACAAACCTTTAAAATCATCGTGGAATGTGATCCTAATATGAGTTTTATGTAATGCTATCAATACACAATGAAAGCATGCCGAAAAAAAACTATGCCCACATCTAATTGTCGTGCAAATTCAAATATTAACTGACAACATTTCTCAAGTTGCGAATAGCACATGACAAGGTTGTTTGAAACAGATATAATCGAGTAACATTCAAAAATTGCTTGAATCGCAAGATGAAGATTTGACTGAAACCAACTTAAAGGAAATGCTTGACCCCCATTCCATTAAAAAGGAAGCTATAACTAGCACTGAAAAGACATTAAACTTCAAAAACCTGAGTGAAGGTTTACAAACGGTTTATGAGTTTTGTGATTTCTTCATAAAATCTTGTCTTGTTTTTAACAGGCAAATTGTTAATGACACGGCGGAATGTCAAACCGAGTTGAAAGACTTTTTAAAAGCGGCAAAACATTGCTTGAGTCTAATAATAATTATTAATAATTGAACAATCTCTCATTAAAATTGCTTTTATTATGTAATTTTTCTACTTATTTTATAAACTAGGAACATATCCCCTATCATCCCATACAAATTACTATTCCGTAGTCCCGGTTTCTCTATTCCCGGAATATTTATGGAACGTATCCCCAGCGAATAACGAGCTTCGGCTGTATTCTGGATGAAAATACGATATGGTAATTGTATCAAATTTAATAGAAAATAATGATGTACTTCTTATTAGTTATGAAATTTTGGAACATTATAGGGTGCAGTGAATGAAACACACATTATTAGTAACTAAAGTTAGTGACTTTATTTTGAATTAACTCTAAATGACCACTATCACGATTAACTAACATGCGTATGGCAAGCGCTGCTAAAAAAGCAATTTTGGAAAATTAGTTTCTAATTTACAAAACTTACTTTTTTTTAGAGAAGAACGCACACTTTTGCAGAAGATAATACCAAGTTAGTGCTGTTAGTAGACTACTTTAGAACTGTCACAAGAATTCGTATGAAAATAAATTTACAAAAAAAAAATAATAAGGAAAAGCGAGTACAGAGTACAGTAAAAGTTAAACTTTACCCTCAATTAGAGTACAGTTTGGAGACAGAAGGATTATAAGTGACTAATAAACTGGTCTCTCTGCATGAAACTTTAGTATTTGATATTTTGTCTGCATACACTGTGTCCAAAAAAATATACTTTTCATGGGAAATTTTTTTATCACCGATTTATGAAATTTTATTTTTAAAGAAACGAGCCAATAAAACTTAATTTTTTACACATGTAAAGTAAAGAACTCTCTAAATAAAAAAATATAATATAATCTTGAAAAAATTACTTTATTTTTTAATTTTTGGCCTTTTTCATATTTTTAAATTGCACGATTTCTACAAAATTTGATAACTGATTTTTTTAGAAATTAATAACAGAACATTCTTCATGTTCTACTTTTTTATATTCTGTATATTTTATACGCCCAAAAATTAGCGAAATTTAATCTGTACTTGGTACGAAATAATATGCAAACAATCTTACTATGTGCACAACTTGAAAAAAGTCCTAGTAAAATAAAAATAAAGTTAAATAATTAAAAGAGTGCAAGTGCTAACTTAAAAAGGTAAAAGAATAACAATAAAACCAAAAAACAAAGAATATTTTAAACATATCCTTTATGAAGAATTTATAAAAAAAAGTTATTGTCTAGAACAGAAGCTTTTACGTCTTCGTCAACTGAAGAATCGTGGATAATGGGTCTTGACCGCGCCCAAGTGGAATTACTTTCCGACATTCCGATTATAATTGCACCAAGTATCTTCAAGGATCTTTGACTTAAAATTCCTCCTTTAGAATAGAAGTCCCCCAAACTTACACGTGGTAGCGTAGGCAATATGTCGGAAAGTGATTTCAATTTGATGCGAACTAAACTTAAAACCCATTATTCCTTAGGTTTTTGTCACTTGGTTAATTTTTAATAATCACAATTTGCAAAATTACGTAATCACTCAAAAATAAACAACAAAAGAAAACCGAATCATTACCTCTATGAGTATGTACGGTCTCGTTTGATCCACGCCTACTTCTTAATTCTTCATACAAATGGCGCTGGCGAGGGTCCCATGTGGAATGAGAGCGATAATGTGCCCCTAAATTGTCGAATTTAAAATAATAAAAAAATAATAGGAATGATTTAAAGCCTCCTCTTGCCCTTCCAGAGGTTTGTAGACAACACTTGGAGCAAATAAAGTGAAAAACTAACTAAAATTCGGTACACATAAGCAAGCAATGTTTTTCGGTTAAAAGGGTACGTATGTATAATCTTAAAATATAGGATATAGGTGTAAAAAAGTATAAGCTATATGTATAATAAAAAAACGAAGAACTTAACCGAAATTGACAAAATTTGAAATTTCAGGCGATCCTGGCACCTTGGCAACATTAGCAATTTCGAAATATTTATTACATCAATTAGTTAAAATGTAAATTACGTTACTTGTCGAAGCATCTATGTTTTTGTTTTCAATTATAGTGAACCAATTCAAGGTTTTGTTACCGCCCGTTTAAATGTTAGAGAAGCGTAGCTGCCCATTTACTTAAACTTATATTATTGTTAATTAGTTCTAGATCATTCTCAGTATAGAACACAGGTAAACCATATAGAGTAACTTGCAAAAATCGTAAAATTTGACAATACAGTTAGCTCTGTTTTATTAATTAGAATATCTTAGGTTTTATTAAAGAAAAATAAATGCTTTTAATACTTTTTATTACTTGTATAGCTTATAATGTTTTCACCCTTTATGAACTATTTAAAAATGGAATATTTGCAATAATAACAATAACACCGACTTAAACACATAAAAATCTAAAAAGAAAATATGCATGCTAAAAAGCGATGAATGATCTTACTTAAAGCGGTACCTCTTTTGATTCTATCACATGTATTGTAGTTGGAACCTGGAACGGGAGGCAGTTTTCGGTTGGGTGGGGCGATGTAACCGAGTTCGTCACGAAGATCGGGGCGGCGTTTGTCCAGAGTAGAAGTGGCGTTGCATGATTGGTTATAGACTACGTCATCTGGTAAATGAGTAAATTTTGTTAATTTAAATAGACTGTATTTGATGCAAATAGTAATTTTGAGTGATTTTTTATTTCAAGTTTAACTCCAAGTAGTGAAAGCGTTTTAATTTCGCAATTAAGAGTTAAGATATTAAATGTGAAAGCAACGTATTTTTGTATTTTGTTACATTAGTTTGATTCTGCTTGGCATCAAACCTATTTAACATTTTTTCTTATTTTCATTTTTGTAAAAAAAAGGCTGTCAAGTAGGGACTTTTTGCAGAAAGCTAGCTATGAAGCCATGTAGTGGACAGCCTGTTAAATGAGCAATACGAAGTTGGTTTATGCCGATGACCTGAACAGTTTGTACTCTGATCACGAAGTCTGGCACCCGAAGCGACCGATGATGCAGCCTTCGGATCACGGAACGATAGTACCGGGTGGAGGGGCTAGGAATAAATCCAGGCAAGGATGAAGTTGTACTGTTCACAAAAAATAGGAAAATGGGGAGACTACAAACAATTATTTTGTCGGGAAGGATCTTTCAATATAAGAATATTGTTAAATACTTGGGAGTAATTCTAGACTCACGACTGCGCAGGAATAATCATATTGAGGCTCGAGCCAAGACGGCGGCTTTGTGGGCTTGTAAGTAACCCTTTGGGTGTACATGGGGACCGATACCGAAAGTGACATTTCCAGTACTTTCGGTACTATGGTGATCCGTCCTATGATTACGTACGCCGCTATTGTATGCTGGCCTAGTACAGCCAAGCATAAACACCGTCTTCAACTTGATAAAGTTCAAAGAATGGTTTGTGTAAGAATAATGAGTGCCATTAGGATTGCTCCCACTAGGGCGCTGGAGGTTCTAATGAATTTCCTTCTTTACCATTTATTTATTTAAAATGAGGCCTTCAAAGTAGTTTACTATCTTAGTTATCTGGGGCATCTCGGAGTAGGAATGGGGGGCCACCCGTGTGCTGGAGGAGTATTGTGAAAATATGTCTATCGCTACCTATGCAAACAGACTATATGGTACCCGTTTTGAGATCAAACCATTCTCTTGAGATACTTTTACCAAGCAGAGAGGATTAGGAAGAAGAGCAAACCCTTCCTAGAAATGGATCCCAGTAGTTTATAGAAAAATCTCGATCAAATAAAAGAGCCGGAGAGTGTTCGGAAGAAGCACTGGAGTTTTTCTTTCTCGGACAGCATGCAGCGGTCTTTCAAGCGGAGATTTATGCTGTTCCGTAATGTTGCTATCTCTGAGAGGGCTCTGGAGTCCAATGTAATAGCTTCACGACTGATGTCTGAGAGCAGGGAGGAGGTACTCGACAACGTAATAAAGAACGGCTGCACAATCAGGCTCGCGTGGGCCCTAGGACACGCGGGTAAGCACGGAAACGAGGAAGCGGACCGTTTGGCAAGGAAGGGGTCCGCGGCTAAGCCATACGGCCCCCAAACCATTATACCTGTCCCAATTACTGTTGGCAAGAGAGAACTGACGCTGTTGCTGGAAAGCAAATCTATTGAATGCTGGAGGGAAGCCCCTCGAATGAGATGTGATACGGACTATATCAGTCGACCTAATGTGCGGCTTTTCCTGAAAAAGAAAGAACTCCACATCGTCGTGGAATTGCTGACGGGACATTATCACCTGCGATCGGCCTCGAATAACCTGCAGCAATGGTGGGATGTAATGGGCGCAACAAGGCTTAAGGCACCACTTTTATTCATACATTTTCATTTACATAAGTGTTGTGTTTACAGCAACATAGCCAACTTTATTAAGAAAACTTGTCAAAGGGTGACACCTTTTATTCAATAGATATTATACCTTTTTATGAAACGTGTGGTAACAATTAACATTAAATTTGATTGGTAGTTTGACGCTTAAATTTATATTTAAGCCTTAATCTTAATTTAAAGAACTGATCATTAAGCTAAAATTTTTAACTATATATAGTCGTCACTCAAAGTTACCTACCTTGCGGCTATGATTGATGGGTTATGCATTAATAAAACAGATAAAAATAAAGATATAAAAATTTGTGGATGTAGTATTTGATTTTAAATTAACAATAATAGTCTATAATGGATTGCAACATCTTTTTAAGCGTCTAAATTTAAAATAATTAAATACTTCATATGATTTGATCCCTCAGCTTAAAGTGGATCGTTAAATTTGTTAACTTTATAAAAATACGTAATTTTTTGTGGTAACACTAAATATGATACTCCTGCCATTCGTTGGCAGTGACTCTGTCAAAAGAAATATTGCATTTAAAGCCAAATACTTTCCTTTTATTCACTCTAAAACTTAAAAAAAAAAAGACAAAAACAATCTAAATAGTATGAGATGAGAAAATAGTCCATACACATACAATCGCTGCGCAGTCTGGTTTGTAGTGGTCCGTGCGCCTTTCTAGATAGGGCCACACATACCACCACTATACCCACTACGACCACCACAACCGTGGCAGCTACTGGAACTGCGATATTCCATTCGACCCAATCCGGAATCCATGGAAATAGCATTTTCATGCCAGGTAAATCTCTCGCAGGGGCAATGGTACCTAGAATAAAGAACGATTTACCTTTGTTATAGTTTCCTCTGCCGCGTAAAACGCATATGACAACTATCGCAACGATAATGACGAGCACTGCAGCCACTACGGGTACTACTAGGTTTAGGTTGGCGAGGATAATTTGTATGGTGTCCTCTTTGGGAATTTCACGGGCCGGGGCAATAGTACCTGAAACCAAAACACAGGGGGTGTTCTCAGGGTACTTGCATCATTCCACTACAGGAGGTGGTGCTTTGTGTTTTTTTAGGTCTTTTTGGGGTAGGTAAAGTGTCATTTTTTATTTCATATATTTACATTTTTAGAGAATGTTTACATTTTGCCTAGTTTTGCGTAAAATTTGTATATATAGTACATATAAATGTAATCTGGATATTTATTACGACTTTATATCTTTTATAGTTTTTGTGGTGTATAATTCTTGTCTTACTGTTTTAAACCAATGTGTATAATTATTTCTGATTACTAACCCCATTACTATAAAGTTTAATTGTATTTTTATTATTTAAAGTAAAATAACCACAAATTGATGGAACCGAAAAAAAATGCATGCAAATATATTTAACGTTAATTTTCAAGCTGTATCAATTCATTTTCTTTTTTGGTGGCTTTGCCAACTTCTTTTAAAACAAAGAACGACTTTATAATATTCCTTACAACTACAACATTTATCATACATTCTTACGTTTACTTAATGTGTACTTTTCCTGGATAACGTACACTTATTAGTCCTAACTGGCAAAACTGTTGCTACCAAGAATAGGTCCAAGTCATGCTAATAAAATTATCTAATTTCAATTCAGCTTTAACAACACAATTGTATATGTAACATTTTAATGTTTATAGGCACACATTGTGTAACTGAATGGTCATGTTTGAATTATTAGTTTCTTCAGCTGACCATCTGTGATAATGACAATGACAGAAAAACAAGAATAGGAAATTGTCCAGTAAACTTAATCCTTCGTTGTTTAGATTCAGCATGTGGAAACACAGCTATATGCACTAATGCTAAAAACTTTAGTAAAAATATTATTATAGATTTAGAGGTGGGGACAAGAGTTTGACATTAATCTTTCAGAAAATAGAAAGAAAGCATGAAGTGAGGTTGATTTTAATAAAATTAAAAAAAATCAAAAATCGCTGTTGTCAGACCATAAGCCGTTCTTTCTTCAACGATTCATTTTATTAAGTTCATTCTAATATTCTTTACAATTCCATAACATTATTTTCAGATCAAAAATAAAAAAAAAACAATTAATAAACGACTGAAATAATCGTCGCTGGAAAGAGTAGCGGAAGAAGCGTGGAAAACTGTAGTGAGAGAATACAAAGACAAAATTCAAGTAGCCTGAAATAATGTATGTTAAGAAAAAAAACACTTGTTTGGGTAAGCCTATATTGAGAAGGCTGAAGGGGTGCCTCGGTTTCTGATGTAGGAATTAAAGTAATACCTTCAAGATTTAAACGATGTTTTGAGTTGGTCATTTTTTGACAGAAATGTATTTATTACTCATTCATACTTAATTTAAACACTATTTTTTGGTGACATGCAACATTAAACATTTTGACATATCATTCTTATACATACATACATACATACATCCTAATTGTCGGATTTAATATTTTTTTAATTCTACTTATATTAAGTAATACATTTTCCGACCAAAAATTTCGTAATAAACTTGTCTAATAGATTACGGACTTTCAACATGCTTCATACAGTATTTTAATTTTTATTCCTACTGCTGTGACATTACATAATTTTCCCGGTTCTCATCCATTTTGTGAAAGTTTCTTCAAAATACCTTAATCTAAATTACTTTCGACTTTATTAAACATCTACTTATTTAGCCCTAGAGGGCCAGAACGTCCATGCACAACGTGGCAAAATTTCAAAGAGTGACTAGAGTCCCGAAGCGGACCAATAACTGAGCGAGTGAATACTGCAGTTCTCTATGGCAGTTATTAGATGTTTATTTCTCATAGTTCTATTCGTGTAGTAAGTAA
Source organism: Diaprepes abbreviatus (assembly GCA_034092305.1). Lineage (NCBI taxonomy): Eukaryota > Metazoa > Arthropoda > Insecta > Coleoptera > Curculionidae > Diaprepes > Diaprepes abbreviatus. The sequence continues at coordinate 39,462,071 of JASJET010000103.1, read as the reverse complement.
TAGGTAATATTGTCATTAATTTAATTCAAAAAATAAAAACTGGCAAGATACGTAATATTTTAGTTCTATTAAATAATCTTTACTTATATTTGATATTGTCGATATATTAAAAAACATAATCGAAGCTAGTATCATTTGGGCTTTAAGTGAATAAAGCAGGGCAATCGCAATGAGTTCTGCATCACGTATGGTAGATTAAAGCCATAGGATGATTTTGCGTCGGGACTCTAGCCACAGTTAAATTTTAACATATACTATTAACGTTACCTGGCGAACTAAAACAGTTGAAATTGATGAAATTAAAACATGAAATAAATATAAACAAAACGACACCTTACAGAACCCTGAGCCAAAGAAAAAAATTTGTACAGAAAACATTTAGTACGAAGACAAATATATATATATAGAATATAGGTTAGGTTTTAGTGAATTTAGTAATGGCTATGAACGTGTTAATGTGTATGTACGTACACAAAATGAAACGGAATGTTAAATTAATGGATCAAATTGAAAGTTGATATTGAATGATAATTGGAAGTGGGCCCAAAAATTTGCAGCTCCATGTATTATATTCAGGTACTATTGCTGTGATTTGACAAGCAAGTTTTGGTTTTATATCAAAGCATTTTGGTACTTCAGATTCATGATTAATATACATGACGGTGAATGGTTATAAAACAAGTGCTGCAAACATAACTAACAAAAACATTATCAATAAATAAAATCAAAATAAAATAAAAAGAAAAAGAACAACAAAAGCTATTTTGTTTTCTGTACAATGCACAAGAATTGCTACGGGGTAAAGCTTGAATTTTAAATAAAAATAACTAGTATAAATTGTTAGATTTTGCAGAGAATAGCAAACAATATACCCAGTGTTTTCCAGCAGTTAATTAACTTTTAGCAAGTTACAAGTTAACACTTATAAATAAACTTATTAAAATTTCTAAAATAAAGGAGATAGTGAAACTTAAAAATTATTTATTTTTTATTAGAGGGATATATGATGCTTCCGTTGGAATTACAATTTTGCTTTTTTAGACAAGTTTTATGGAATTAAACATTCAAATTTTGTGCAGATAATTAGTTCTAAATTTTTGTACCCAAGAACTAGAATTTCAAAGAAACGGGCGACGTTTTGATGTTTTTCGAGTAATTTTACAATTCTTGATAAAAAATGCTTATTGAATCTTCCAATAGAAGGAGACAAAAAGCATATTGAGTTTTTAAGGGGGGAAACACATGTAAACGGTTCAAAAATCTTTTTTTTATTTTAAAAATGGGGTATATCTTATGTGCAATATGTCCATAAAATCTGAAATCGGAATTCCAAACAGTCTAAAAGTTATAACTCGAAAAGGGCGCCTACCCTAGTATATGTTGATATCAGTGCATGTTTACTTTCTCTCGAGGAAGAGCGTTGATCTTTTCATTATTCCTACTACACTGATTCGTTTTGGAACATCATCTTAAGTATATATTTGTGTATTTCGAGGTACAAACAGAACCCTTACGATTTGACTGAATCGCCAGATGGCTGGTCTCACAGCATGTTTATTTTTTCTCGAGGAAGAGCATTGATCTTTTCATTATCCCTACTACGCTGATTCGTTTTGTAAGATCAGCTTAACTATATATTTGTGTCTTTCGAGGTACAAACAGAACCGCTACGATTTGACTGAATCGCCAAATGGCTGGTCACACAGCATGTTTATTTTTTCTCGATTTTCGTTAATCGAAATTTTGAACGTGTCTCGAAATAACATTTTTAGAGTTAACAAACAAAGTAACTTGAAAAAAACTTGTTCGATATTTATACACATCTATAGAATTTTTTCATATTTTATAGGTTTAATAAATTACATATATTTGTTTTTATTGTTTTATATGTTTCTGATCAAAATATAAAGACTCTAGAGCGTACGCAAATTAAGTACCGCCGTTTCGACCTATTTGTCAGCAACGTGAGTATCGCCGCCATTTTCTTTTTAAGCTTTTTAATAACATTGTAAAAAATACTCCAGTATTATTATTATTATTAACGCTGTAATATGAAAAAAAATCCTCAATATCGGCTTATTTTTGTTTTTTTTACACGTATTTCGCCCCCTTAATAGATAAGATTACTTATAACATTTAATAATATAAATTAGTTATTTTTATAGTGTTCTTTTTCTTAGGGACGAACAAAAAAAAACACAAAGCAAGCAAAAAGGCATGACAAAACTAAAAATTTATAAACAATATATACAATCCTTACCGCCGGTGACTGTAAGGGTGGCAAACTCGTATTCGGCAACACTAAATCCTGCGTTGTTATGAGCGGTAACCCTCAAATGGTACCACACTGCTGGGTCGAGATCCAATAAAACGAAGTTTTGTCCAGGTTTAACGTTATTGGAAACCTGAATCCATTCTGAGCTAGTTCTAAAAAAGTATTAACACGATAAATATGATTCTTAAGTTGCACGTTACGTTTTTAAAAAATTTTACTCAACTGATTTATAAAAAAATGTCTTACATATGTATTTAATCAAAAAGAAAAATGCAACAATTATAAGGGGTTTCAGCAACAACTTGAATTTCGAATAGAGAGTCATTGTCGTCTGTCAATTGTAGAATCAGTGATATTTGGCAGTTTTTTAATTGAAACATAGATATATACAAAATGGCCCGTTATAGTTCGGAACAACGTTTATTAATAGTGAAACCGCATTACAAAAATGGAGAAAATCTTATACATTTGACATTTAAAATATATATAATATATAGTAGTTTCTACAATAATGTGCTAAAAAACTTTATTTAACTAAGTTTTCTGTCAGTTGGCAAGAATAGCTCAGTCAGATGTAACAACAGTCGAAGTTGTGGTCTTAGGCCTTGATAAGATGTAGCACATCTTAAGTTAAAAAAATTTGACGAGCCCGTGGCAGAGCCATAAACTACATTTTGGTTGTTCCTGTGGAACTCGAAAGGGTTTAAGCTATTATTTTACAGTAGATTTGAAGTTACTTAAGTATGTTTTTTGGGAGAAAAATATTATAAAAAAAAACCTTCAATATTTACAGATACATTGTAGCCTTTAGTTTGATATTTTCTACCAGCAATTTGAGAATGGTTTTTTATTAATTTAATTGGGCATTGTTAAGTTAGAAAATATAATAAAATATGTTTTGTGTAGCACTGTATAATTGCCTGATCATCATCCATCTTGTTTTTTGTTGATGTAATATCCTGGGCTTTATCGCGTTTTTGTGAATGATTTTTTGTGATTACCATCGATTTTTTAAATAAATCAATGGGCGATACACTTGCACATTTTTAATATTTATTGGAGAGGATTTTATTACTAATTAAAATGCTATTTGTCCCCCAAGATAACGAGTTGTATAGGGGCTACTTTTGACTAGGGGGGCACATAGCACAGGATACTGAATGGATAAATATTAATAAGAACATATTGCTATTTAAATGATTTATAAATGGTTTAGAAATCACGAAAATTTAGACCAGAGTTAAGCGAAGATAGCAAACAGAGTTTTTGTCGTCGGAAATATAACATTTGATGTGTGGACTTATTGTTTAATGGTAGCATTTTAAAGATAAGTGAAATTTTTACAAATAATTTAATTATAATCGTACAGAATAGTGGAAGCTTGGAATATAGGGGTTTATGTTTAATAATTGTTAGGTCATGAGTTAATGTAGAATTGGTTATAGAATGTTTATAAAGTTTTTGGCCTAATACATGTATATATTCAATGAAATATTTTATGCCAGTCATATTCTATAGAATCACTATAGTTGTATAGTGATGTGATGAAGTAATGAATGGTAAAAATTTGTTTTGCATGCTTTGAAGTCTTCCAAATTGAGCAGGGACGGATCCAGGAGCTTCGAATTCAGAAAAAATGGATTTGCATATCTGCTGCATTAGAAACGTTGACCTCCCAAAGAGAGGCTGGATCCGCCCCAGAAATTGCGTGGTACTTATGGAGCACCATATAGGCGCTCCATAAGCCATCACCATTCTAATTATTTGTTTATGTGGTATGGATTTATTAAGGGGTGATAATACTGATCTAGCATTCAATAGTGAGTTGTTCAATTACAGCACAAGTTTTATTTAAAGTAGCAGATGTATGATGTAAACATGATAGGTATGAATCTATAGAACTCCTAGATTCTTTACTGCCTTTTTTAAAGAAATATTAATCTTTTTCATATGTAATGGTATGGCAGTTTTATGATTTGTGAATTTTGTTTGATAACCATAGATTCTTCCATAGGCTTAAATGATAACACTTTAGCGACATGATAAAATATTTATTTTTTTTTTGCATCCTCCTCATAATAGGAATTTGCTACCAACAGTACGTCATCTGCATACATATGTGTTTGTTGCATGGTATCTTGGACTGTGTGCTGTGCATATTATAAAGGAAGAAGGATATCACTGTGGCTGCTTGGGATATTCTTGAGAAACTCTCATAGTTTTGATTCTCAAGTTAACATTTTGGTGCGCATAATCGACAGTCGATGAGAGAAAGCTTCTCTAAATCCCAATAGTCCCATTTGCCGATGATACCAGTGTGATAGTTGAGACTCCGAGCCTTGAGTAATTACAAATTGTAGCAAGGAGGATATGACCTGATTTTGAGACATGGTGTAGAAAAAACCGACTCGCGACAAATGCATCCAAGACCGCCTAAATAATTTTCTATAAAAAGAAAGAAATTTATGATCTTTATCTAATTCGTAGTGGAGAGAATATCTTTAAATTAACTTATTAACTTCGGTAAGGTTCTTGGGTGCTTTTTGGATGATAAATTGTGTTGGTTAAGCCACATACAATATATTGTTGGTGAATTGAGCTATTTTTAGTAAAAAAGAACGAATAATCAATGTATATTATGGGCATGCATATCGCCACCTGGTTTTATTTGGTGCAGTCTACTGATTGGGAGAGACTGTTTGTATTACAGAAACGTTTGTTTAGGCTTATTGCGGGCTTTTTTCTCGAAACCGCCTTCTGACATTTTCTTCTATAACTATCTTAGAAGCTGTAATGTTTGTTAGAAGAAATTCCATTATCATTCTGTCAAATATTTATGAACACAGTACAAGATACAAGTCTAATATCTTAATTGACGCATGTCGATTTTCAGCCTTCAAGAGGGGGCCTAAATACTTACCTAGCACTATTTTTAATAAGTTACCCGAGAATCTCAAGAAGCTATCATTTCTTTGTAATGAGGTATTTTATATTTGAAGTATTGTATTCTTTACATTGTATTGCTTTTTTATCACCATGTTAAACCCCAGGTAATATTATTTTTTTCTTAATAAAAATTGATTTATTGATTGGTATCATTGTCCTAAAAAAATCAACTGAAAACATCGCAGCCGTGAGTGTCAGTGTCGCAGAATAAATAAATATCTCCATTCGGCATAGCCAATACTTTCTAACAAATTTTTACAAAAGATTTGTACCTTCATGCTGATAAGATCTAGATGACTCAAGAACCGCAGCCTACAGACCATAGACAGAAAATAAACGGTATCAACTAGATCTTGGGATAACTGCAAGATGACCATGCATTCCATAACATGTCTTCATGAACTTTCAATGCATTATCAAAAAATGATAGCTTGATGAACGATGTGGGCACGACGGATTATCGGATCATTAATTCCTTCATTCATTTTAGTTTTCACACATCTAATATTGGACATAGGTCTTTTCTTATGTTATCCACCTGTCGCGATTTTGTCTAGTCTTTGTCCATGTTAGACCGGCTATCCTCTTCACAACGTAATCTTTTCACCTTGTTTGCGGTCTCCCTCTCGGTCCCTTACTTCTCTAAGTCTCTGCTCTTGAATGATTTTGTTCCATCTATCGTCTGGTAGCCGCATTTTAGGTTTGCTGTATATTCTTTGACATTTGTCAGTTTGATTCTTTGTCTTATTTCTTAATTTCTTTCACTTTTATACCCAATAATCTTCATTCCATGGCTCTTTGAGTTTTGCATTATGTTTTTGTTGAATGTCCATGGGGCTACCTATGAGATGACACGCAGTATGCACTGATCGAATATGGATTTTATTAGTAATAGCAGGATTTTCTTGTTCACCATATTTTCTTTTTTCTTTCTGCCCTAGATAGATGTATTCTTGAACATATTCCAACGTTCTGCTTGTCACTGCAATGTTTTGCGGATTGTCTGCGCTTGTTTTGGCTATTATTTTTTATTCATTTGCTGCATATCTTCGTATTTATCTGCCAATCACTAAATCAGCGTTATAACTCAAATAACCTAGTCTTTGTCCATTTATATTAATACTCGTTTTCCCACTTCAGTTCTTTAAACATTCTTCTAGAGTTGCATTTTTGGGGCTCATTGAGTCTCCTTATCTGACTTCACATTTTAGTGGTGTTGTTATCCCTTTCACGATCATATGAACTGAAAATTATTTTTGTGATTTGCGTATACTTGGATTCAACTCTTTTGTTTCTTAGTGCTCTTTCAACACTATTCAATGCCCTCTTATAGTCAATGGACACCATATATCGAACTATACCTTGTGAAAATGATGAAAGTACCTCCGTATCAATGGCGATTGCTATTATGGTAAGTTGATAAACTATTTTAGCAAGAACTGAATGGAACGGATGTAACAGATGTAGTTTTAACAAGATAGAAGTCCCCAGGTCGTGTCTCTTTCGTTCTGAAGACCAAGAAGTTGCGATTTAACTTGTTTGGATTTCATTCTTCGTTTTTTTTAAGAAGTATGGTCTGAACAAAATATTATGAGATAATTAAAAAAAAAAATAAAAGAGAAATTCGTGAAACCCAGAGATCTTTAAAAGTGTAAACAGTTTCTTTTGAAAAGTTTCAAAAACCTTTTTATTTCATTGAAAGGTTTCAAATCAATCACGGCAATTTGAAATAATACTAAGTCTTACTTCTTCTTGTGTTCAATGACAAAGTAAAGCATTGGACATCCTCCATCAGACCATGCACCAAGGTGTAACGTAATACTGTTAGATGATACTTCAATTAACTTGTCTGCACTGGGAACCACTGGTTTTTCTCCTCTAGTTTTGGGATTAAGATTGTCAGATGGGTCTCCAGTTCCAATACTAAAAACAACAGTAATGTGCAGTTTAATTTTAGTATAAACTAAATTAAATTCGCATTAGACTAGCGTTGGTGGCTACGTCTAATAAAATTCTACAACTACAATTATAATGAAATATAAATTTTGGGGAATTTTTCATCCATTTTCTAATTGAGGAAAGTATATTAAGAAATAGATATTTAAATTACTAATATTTATAGTGAAGTTGTTTTAACGTTCTCTTTGAACCTACCTGTTGTAAGCAGTTACATACAATTGATACCGAGTCCCACACAAAAGTTTCTCCAAAGTATATTTATCAGTAGCAGGTCCAACTTGTACACTTTCCCACTCTCCAAACTCAGGTTTATAGTGGATGGTGTATCCATGAACTTGTTCTCCGTCTGATTCGTGGGGCTTAATTTTAATTGTCATTGAATTCGTTGTAGTTGATGTTAGTGTTACCTAAAGAAAATATGTTGTTTTACTAATTGAAATACAATTCATTTTTTAGGAAGTGAGAAAAACCTTGCTTGGCAAGGTGTTCTTCTGAATCAGTTTAAATGAAATGAAGTATTGAGAAAACCAAAGATTGTACGCAAATCAGATATTAGTTTTTTAATATTATTTATATATTTTTACCTGAGGAGCTCGTGGTGGTGCGTTAACAATCAGCTGATGTGTAACTGAATCTTGACCAAATTCGTTTTCAACTTTGCATGAGTATTCCCCAGCATCGGTACGTGTGACGTCACGAATAAAGAGGGAGCCGTCAGGTTGTTGACGTACGCGGTCATTAGTATTGGCATTAAACTTAACACCTAGAAAATAAGTTGTAAGTTGTAAAATAAACTAATAACTGTAGTTAAACATTGAAACAAAATAATAAATGAAAACATAAGCAATTTTCTTCTTTACCTTGAAAGAAAAGAAATTAAGAAAACATAAGTAATTTTTTTCTTTACCTTTAATACTCCAGGTGATCAATGGTGGAGGAACCCCTACAGCTAAGCATGGCAATGTAACATCTTCCTTGTATGTTGTGGTAAAACTATCATCGAACGAGGCTGTTCTAGCAGGTACTGAAACATAATAAAATTTCTATAAAGAAAATTGAATCAATTTTTAAAAAAGGACTAAAAAGCGAAAAACAATATAAATTTTAATATGAAATTAAAATTTTTGAAGTCAACGCCAAATTAAAACCTGACGAAATATGATTCACACAAGAAGATCGAGAAATGCTTTTAGTTTTGGAGCCAGCCCACATATAAGAAGAATCATTAATATACTTTTGTAACTTTTTGTGTGGCTTAATTATGACTACACCGATAACTTTTTACTCTGTGAAAACTCTCGTAATCGCTTTCCAATTTTTTCCGTAACTCGTCGGTTTCCCGTCGTAACAAAATTTATAAATAAATAAAAAAAAATTGTCCAATCAAAATTGTGGTTTATAAAGGGTATTCACCTCTCTTAACATAACCATATGATGAATTTTCGAGATTTACTGATAACAAGCTTATTTTTTCAGAATTGTTTGATAAAAATATATAAAAGCTACAAATAACATGGTCCGACAAAATACATGTTCCGATTTTCCAGTACGACGCATTGAAGTTGTCGCTCCCATGACAGCACTGTATTTATTAATATTGGCCGGACAAAAAAAAAGTAAGTTTGTGACCTTATTATCTATATGTGATCGAAGTGACCGACAAAAATATTGGTTTAAACGCTTCTGTCCGATAAAAAATATTTATTTTTTTGGTGTGCACGATAGCAAATGCTAGATTGATACATCTAGGTACTTGAACATTTTATGACGTATAAAAGAGCAGTGAAACTTTCCAATGCATTTCTGAAAATAAAAATCGTGTGAGTTGGAAGGCTCTCGTAAATGTTCAAAGTAAAAACCATTTTTTCGCCAATAAACAATTAAAATATTTCTGTGAATGTTTTCTCCAATTGAATTTTTAGCTTTGGCTTTAAGGTAACTCTATAAACAATAGATTCATCATCGAACGATTACGTGACACCTATTTCGACAAGCAATTCAATATACAGTGTTTCCAAAGATAGTCAAAGTACAGAATAAGAGTGAGTACAATAACAACGATTTTGACGATAAATTTGTTTTAAAGTTGTATCTATCCTCAGACTAATTTTTTTTATTATATATTTTTTTTTAATGTGTGTAATGAATTGATTTGAGATTTCGTATTTATATAAATATTAAAATTGATATAAATATTTGTATCATTCATTTTTAAAAAGAGCGTTCCGAGATAAGAAAGTGGAAAAATAATCGTCTGCGTGAATAACAACACCTGCCGTGAAAAACGAAAATGCGGTGGGTGGTCCGGTCCGCGCATTCACTACTCGTCTCCATATTGAATAATAGTTTAACTGAAATAGAGCGCAAAATGGGGTCCAGTGGTTCTTTGCGACGATTCCATATGCGCATAGCATACCTTGTTTTCTTATTGGGAAGTTTTCCCCGTGAAAACTCCACCAGCGGAAGACTTACGTCAAGTCCACTTTGTAGCAGCCGGAATTAGTTTTATGAAAAAAAAACTAAAATAAAGTCAGTTAAAATACATACCACTAGTGCTAGGTGACACCATAACTTTCTTTGACGGTTGACCTTCTCCAATAGTAGTAGCAGCAGTGACCCAAAACTCATATTTCATGGTACTATCCAAATTTTTAGCTTGGAAGCTCAAGTTTTGGTTCCTAAGGTTAGGAATAATTTTCTGAGACTTGGGTTTTTCGTCATTGTCTCCAGCGACTTTGTAGTAGACCATGTAGTATTCAATAATTCCGTTGGGTTCGGTAGGAGGTTTCCAGCTGACCAATATGGCATCAGATGACATTACTAAAGCTTTGACAGCAGTTGGAGACTCGGGTACTGTAATAGTAGTAAAATAAGAATGAACGACGATTACAATTTTGTGAATACAAATATTTAGGTATGCAAATATAATGGTTTTTTCTCATTACCATCTTGTTCAGTTTGACAGGCAATAGGTGTAGTTCTAACTCCGTCACCTCCAGATGTGTAGGCCAATACTTCCATGCTGTAGTTAGTGTATTTTTTTAGGCCGTGCAAAATCGTTTCACTTGATGCAGTAATTTTGGTATCTTTGGTATTTTCGTCTAAAAAACAAATACATTTTTATATCTCAAATCTTCTGTTGAGGTCTACTTCTTTATATCAAAAATGAAAAGTGTTTTCGACTTTCTTGTGACTTCTTACAAAGGCTTAGTATGACTTGAAAGTAATGTATTCTATGCACTTTTTAAAGTAGATAATTGGGAATTTCAGTTCTTTAAAAGTATTTCAAAACCTCTGAAAGGATTCACGCAAAATAAAATTGAAGTTTTTAGAACGTAGTCGAAAGTTCCCGAAGAGTTTAAAAGAATTCTTTGAAAACTGGTAAAAGCTGAAAACCTTGTCAATAAATCTTCTTCAAAGATGTTTAAAAGTTAACATACCAAACCAAGTATCTGAAGGTCCATAAATAACTTTATATCCTTTGATAATTCCATTAGCGGCAGTCAATGGTGGAGATACCCATGATACTCTGATGGTCTGGGCGGTAAGAGTGGTGCAGGTAGCCTTGTCTGGTGGCTGTTCTGGGACACCCTCAGCGGTGTTGGCCTTGAATTCTTCAGAAGTGGGACCAGCTCCAACTTTGTTAAAGGCTTGGACAACAACGGAGTATTGAGTGTATGTTTTTAGGTTGGAAATCTAAAAATACATTTCGTAATATCAACCAAAAATAAAGTTTTTTTTTGATTTAGCTAAAAAGCCTATACTATGATAATATGTAAAAGTTTTCTGAATTTTTGTGTATAAATACAGTAAAACAAAATGTAAAGTATTTTAATATATCATTGCATGCACTGAATTTTTTTAAAGTTTGCAAAATGGAAATAATTGAATAATTTAAATACCTTAAGATGATGCTCTTTTCCTTCTTCTTCTCTAGGGAACTCAACTGTCTCAAATAAGTAAGGTTTATCCGTATTAGACAGTTTGTATCCAACATAATATCCTTGAATATCTCCATTCCAATGATCTCTAATTGGAGGCTTCCAGTAGACAATCAAAGTGTGTTGGTCGTCGGCTTCTACTCTAATGTCAGTTGGTGGACCACCTAATAAAAAAACACAGTAACAATTTTGTTCAACCGACTGCTTCGATTTTTACGATGTATTTCTTAAAATATTATTAACTTATAATGAATTTTTTTCAATCTCACCAGGTACTTCTTCGGCAGTGATAATAGTTACAGTATCTGATGGATCAGATGAACCAATTTCGTTCTCGGCGACGATGCGAATGTGATAGGTGGTGGCAGGGCGGAGGGTGAAAATACCAGCTTCGGTTTGATCACCAGGAATTAATACGCGTTCTGAATTCTTTTCCCAATTTCCTTTGCTTGGTTTATATTCAATGAGGTACCTAAAAATGGAAAGTAAAAATGCTTAGTATATTTGTCCAGAATAATGAGAGAAATATATAAATAGAAACTTACTTTTTAATAGGTGAATTTCCATCGTATGGTGAAACCCAAGATAACTGCACAGTTTTTCCGGATTTGTCTAAAACTTTTAATCCGTAAGGCACTTCTGGTACTTCTTGTACAATCATGTTGATATTAGTGTCGTCGCTTCCGAACGCATTCGTTGCAACACATGTAAAGATTGCTGAGTCCGATCGTTCTGTCCGTTTAATACTTAGATCCGATAGAACACCTGTCGAGAAATTAATATGGTTTAGTTCAATTAGTTCCAAAACTAAAACTTTTGTACGTGGTTTAAACCGCAGGATTTTATGTGAATTCTTGATTTGTAGCGCATAGATAGTGTAGATAAATAGTAGTACAGCAAGTTTTAAAAAATTAATTTTTATATTTGATGACATGTTGTTTCGATAACATCTATTTGATTAAAATTCAAAGGGTAAGAAAATGTGTCATATACTTACCGTTGGGTAAAATTTCCTCTCTGATGGTGTATCTGTTATCACCTTTTGGTTCAAGCCGTTTGTTATTAATGTTCCATAAAATTCCAATTGGTTTTTCACCCTTGGCTTCACACTGAAGTACAGCTGGGTCACCTCGTCTTGAGGTTTGGTTTCGGAATTTAACTTCAAATTGTGGTGGAGCTAAAAATGGTAAGTATTTTCATATTAATAAAATTGTTTCAAATAAATCACAAGCCCGATGATTTTTGTATATATTTTTTCATATATTACTTCTATTATTGATGACTTTATGTTTTTAGAATTGGATACCTTTACTATGAAAAATTCTTTTATAGACATTTAAAGTTAAAGAGAATGCTATATACGGTCTAATAAAGTGAAATTCTGGGACTAAATTTATGTGTGAAGAAGCGAATAAGAGTAACAATCATGTATATACAACAAAGAAAAGTAATCATCACTATTGCTGGCGTCCTCTAAACTGCAAAAATAACATATAGGGGTCAGGATCATTCAGCAGATTACAGTCTGGTAAGCTTTTGCATTGCTTCAATTAACGATGGATGTAAACTTCCGCGTTTATTACTTGTTTCTCAATGTCATGCGTTTGTTTGAGAAAATATCATTATATTTTCTTAATTCGACGAAAATTAGTTCTTCCAAATTTGGAAATGTATTGTTTCTCACAGAAGGGCGTATTGAAACTCGAAGCAATAAGGTTGTGAGGACGCCTTTCATTTAATAAAACTGACAATACTCGTCGAGTATTTCATTTTATTCCAAGTTATATCATATTTACTTTTTTACAGGGAAATGTAGATTTGAGTTTCTGTCTGAAGCAATTCGCCTAAAATATTGTCAAGATGGTGGGACTTCTGGTTATACCGGAAGTTGATGCTTTCTTGCTTATTTTAAATAAAACCACCTATATGTTATTTAATTTTTGAATTCTACGTAAAATTATAGACATATCTCGTGTATAATGTCCTATACCGAATAATGTCAAAAATTACATTTGCAGGCCTAAATATAACTATCAGTTTTTCCTACATGAAAGCTTTTATTATTTAACTGAAGTTGGTTTCCATTTAGAAGGGGATCTACTTTAGTGGACTGTGTTGATATTTTAATAATAAATAGATACAGGGTGATCAGAAACTAACCTGAACTAACATTAAATGTTAACTTATTTAGCATTAGAAATATTGACATTTTAAATTTTTTGTAATCTAAAAATGCTAAACGGCTTACCTACATAGAGAAACAACTTATTTTAATAAATATTCAAAATTTCCTCCTTGAACTTCAAAACATTGTTCGCATCTCGGAGTTAGTTCGTCATGAGTGGCCGCTCTAATTAAATCTGGATATCAATTTTTGAACGCGTCCCTTATCCTTGCCATTCAGTCCTCCATCATCGTCACTCGATTACAATAAACGATATTTTTTATTGTTCGCCATATAAAATAATCTAAGATAGTCAAATCAAGAAAACGAGGAGGCCACAGGAAATGTCCTTTGTTGGCAACTTACTTATCATAAAATTTGGCTTGTACAAAGTTGGTAACTAGAAGGGTTCTGTGTAGTGGGACGCCATCGTGTTCGTAAAAAATTTGCCTGTGTTCCCTTAGAAGTAAATTGCATAAATATTGATTGTCTAACTCTTTTAGAATATTTAAATATCTTTCTCCTACAAAAATTAATACACAATTTAAAACTGGGACATAATTTGCTGCTTTGTATCATTAATGAACTACAATTTAAGTTTTCTTCATAAAAATGTAGTTTTACTATTTCATCATTTCTTACAGCACAAAATAGATTAAATTGGTTTTTTGAAAATTTCTCAATTTTACTGCATGAGGACTTGAATCACTTCAAAAATGGGAATTGTGTTTGTTAAAATGCCATTTTTCGTCAATTTTGACCCATCAGTCCGAATTATGTTGTCCAAAAATCGAGGGTCGTCTTGCATTATCGTTAATATAAATTCGCAAAATTGCATTCTTTTCGCAAATTGGTATCTCTGAGGTGTTGAACCAAAGATATTAAATAGAGGTGAAGTTGCGTTTCAACAGAATTCTAGCTCTTCGAGATTCCTATTTGAAGAGCCACTTGTCTTAACGATATTATAGGATACGCCGCAAAATATTCCAGAATTGCAATTTCAACATTTTCATCACTAATGGTTTCCTTTTATGCATTTTTGCCTCAACGGTGACAAAATTGTTAAAATTTTTCAATATTCGTTTAACACTGTTCTGTAACGGTATCTGTTTATCTGGATATCTATCAGCAAATGTCTGGCATATTCTTGATAAAACTTTGTTACATTTCCCACAGATAATAAACAAATGGAAATTATCTTCGTGCGTATAATTTAATCGCCCCGGCATTGTCAAATGGCAAGAAATAGTGACATTTCTGTAGCGGCCTATTCTTTTCTTTTGTCTGTATAGCGCTTTTACAATACAAAACTGATAAAATACCAATATTTTAAAAACTACAATATTTTTCGAATAGATAATCTTATTGAAAGTCACCCTTATTTTTAGTGCTAAATAAGATAACATTATAAAAATGGGTTTACATTTAAAAAAAATGCCTTTTAACGATTTTTTCAAGTTAATATTAGATTAAGTTTTTGATCACCCTGTATAGTAGATTCCTTTCTAGAAGGAAACCAAAGCCAATTAAATAATAAAGGCTTTCATACAGGAGAAATCCACAGTTTTGTTTAGGCCTGCAAAAGCCATTTTTGACATAAAATTTAAAATATGTTAAAAACAGTTAGATTTAGGTATAGGACATTATACTTGATATGTGTCCATAATTTTGCGTAGAATATAAAAACATATAGGGTATTCAATTTAAAATAAGCAAGAACGCATCAACTTCCGGTATAACTATAAGTGTCACCATCTTGTAAAAATTTTAAAAAAATTCCAAACACTATTGTCCGAGCAATCGATCGCAGCAATTCGTCGTGGGACACATTGTATATATATTGTGTTTTGTCCTACCTTGTACACTGATTAGTATAACTGCAGATAATCCAGAACCAATTCCATTGACTGCCTCGCAAAGATAATACCCTTCATTAGTTTTTTGGATATTATTAATCATTAGTGTGCCATCTTCAACTTTTACGTCGGGATTATTTGGTTTAAAGTCTTTGTAATCGCCTGGAGATACCCCTGAAACACAAAGAAAAATTAAATTTGAAATCTATTGTTTATGTAAAAGCTATTTCGTAATTTAAAAGCATTATTGAAATTATATATTTTATCTGAATATAACTTTTTGAGAAGTACAAGAAAAATAGGAGTTAAGAAATGTAATAAACATTGATTGATTGATTGATTGATTTAGTGGTTAAAGGCGCGTCAGTAGCTGGGACCATTTAGCGCCTTTTACAGTGAGGTTAATATGTATTAAATTTTGTTATATAGACCGATGTGTTTTAAGACGTTAAGTATGTGTTCGGCCTTAATTAAGTCAAAAGACATGTCTGTTGTGAAATTACTGGTATTTCTGTATAAAGGGCATTCAGTTATGATATGATTTATAGTGATGGGGGAACGGCATGACAGACATTGAAGGTGCTCCTTGTTGTTAAGTAGATATGAATGTGTTAATTTAGAACCACCAATAGCAATTCTCTTCCATACAACGTTGCCCTTCCTGGATAGTTGGGGAAAGTGGAAGATTTCAGAGAAGTTTTTTTTTATGCAAAATAGTTTGTTAGGGTTATCAAGGGATTCCTAGCGATCTTGCACAATTTTATGAATGATGTTCTCGATGTGCCTGTTGAATTCTTTAAAGTTAAGTAAAGGGAGGAAAGGGGTTCCCTCAAGAGTTGCAGACGTAGCTTGAGAGTACGATAACTTCTTCCCGGATATGCCAATGTAGCTCGGGGCCCAATTGAAAGCTATATAGAAATTGTGTTGGGATCCCATTTTAAGAAGAACAAGGATTTGGTGGGGATGGGACGTGTTGAGGGTTTGAATCAATTTGAGGCAGCTAGGGAGCCTGAAAAGATTAGATGTTGGATGGCAAACAGCTCAGCTGAAAAGACTGATGAGAGGGGGTTTAGACTTGTTTTATTACATGGAAAACTTGTTACGGCAGCCGAGTCCACACCTTGATCTGATGTAGAACCATCGATAAAAGATAATTTAAAGGTTTTAAATTTTGAGTTAATTAAGCTTAGGAAGTGTTGTTTAATAACAGTAGCCAGAGTATTGTTCTTATCATACTGAAGAAGATCAAAGTCGATTTCGAAGGGGGGAAATCCCAAGGAGGAAAGATCTGAGGGAGAATGGGAGTGTTATTGGGGACGGTTATATTGTGGGAGGCCGTAAAAGCAGAAGCTCGATCATTTGCGCCTAGGGTGATATTTGAAAGGGCCGGGAAATTAGAAGGATTAAGGATTTTATGATGATCCAAAAGAAAAGGTCTAAACTTAGCAGAGATGACACATTTCACAAGTAAGGAAGTGCGTCGGAGCGACAGGGGGTAACGTTAGTAAGCCATTGGAGACTGATTATTGGAGAGATGCGGAATGCACCAGTCGATAAACGTAAAGCTTGATTCTGGATAGGGTCAAGGGAAGAAATATGAGGGTCTAGCAGAGCCATATGCAATGCATCCATAATCCAGCTTGGGGATAATAATAGAATTGTATATTTTGAGGAGCATATGAAAGTCTGAGCCCTAAGTGGTATGGGAGAGATACTTTAATATGTTGAGATCATTAAAGCAACGTGCTTTAAGGGTGGCAATGTGTGGACGCCAGTTGAGCTTATCATCAAATATGAGACCAAAAAGCTTAACCTGGCTACATTTTAACCATATATAATTTAACAGCATTGAATTTAAATTAATAAATGTAATAGTAAGATTAATGATAATGATATACGAGAAGCATTATTAATGAATTAGAAGTTTTAATTGTCATATGGTAATTAAATCAACCATACAAAAAAATATTGGTTCTTTTTAGTTAATTTTGGCAGAAACGCTGCTACCGAAAACTGAAATTACTTATTTTTTACTTACCAGTGGCCCTTTTCCATGTAACAACAGGCTTGGGGAACCCATCGGCTTTACATTCAACAGCAGCATCAGAACCTTGAGCAAATGCTTTGTCAGTAGGTTCTAAAATCCATCTTGGTGGTACTAAAAGTGAAGTAGAAGTTATAGATCATTCTATTTTTGAGACTAAGAGTTGAATGTTTGCATGCAGGTGACTTTAATTTTGAAAAAGCGTGTGATAGAGTTAGTGGTTAACAATTCTTTTGATTTAAAAAGTTGGGTGATGTACATGGAGGTATTTACTTTTAACATTTCTACAATTTTCATAAATACGGAAAGTAATATTTGGAAGTAGCATGAGTGTTTAAAATAATTATTACGTCTTAATCAAAAATTGCGATGATTTGACATTTACAATTTTTTTATTATAGATAGTTTCCTTAAAATAAAAGAATTGTTAAACCTGTTGATACGGGCTACTGAATTAGAAATTTTTGGTAATACACCCACTTTTCATACTAATTGAGTCTGTTAGTTCGTTAGACGTGACATATTTTCTTTCAAAAATTACTAATCCAGATGCACATGTTAATTTTGTAAAAATGGTTTTTAATTTTATTTTTTATATTTAACTTTTGTCCTTAGGTCATCTTAACTAAATAAACAAGATTTAACTAATAGTTCCGAACATTTTAGTTGTGATAATTATTGTAAAATATCTATTCAAACAAAGAGGGTAGATGATATTACCAGTTTTACAAAATTATGATAAGGTGGTAAAGCGTTAATGTTATTTATAGGCATAAGACATCAGCAAACATTTATTACAAATGCTGCTCGCCATAATGTGTTGATCGTTACAACATTGTTACTTCAACACCCTATTTTGTGAACTTCATATTGGAAAACCAGACAAGCAGAAATATAACCACGGTTATAATATTAAGATAAAATATGATTACTGAGTAAACAATAAAGTAGAACTTAGTAGTAATAATACGCAAATTAAAATTATTTTTAGCGTTGTAACAGATCTAGAAAACATAGTGAATCTTTTATATGATAAATGTCCATTTATCTGTAGTAAAGTTAGTATTTTTTGTATCCGAAATTTCGTACTCTAAGGACAAAATACACTTAATGTGAGATGACACATTTTAATGTTATCTCGGTGGAAATGCATTTCCTTATGTGTTTTATATTTATGTAGGTTTTCTTACTTCATCTTAATATTAAAGCAGAAAATTTTTCTTGAACTTATATGAGTATCGTTTAAAAAAATATTTAGGTTTGACTTCTAGTTTAAACATTTCTGTCTGTCTTATCATTCGTGACGAACCCGTAGATGAACCAGGAGAATTTCTTCTCTTATAAATTAAATTATTTTAATTAAAGACCACAAATAGTGTACTATTTTTTAATAATATTAAGAAAAACACAAAATAATACTTTCTTCACCTTACAGGTTGTCACTACTTGTACTCTATCACACTTGTATCATGCATTATTACCAAAATGATATATGTGATGATGTAAAATAACACTACTAAATTCTATTTTTATTTTATCGTTATTATATTAATATTATTTAGTAAATAAATTAACAAATTAACTAGTTATATTTAAACTTGTTCTTAATAGAATTTACTAATGCGTTCCTAGTAACTATAAACCACCAAAAAAAAAAAATGATGAGAACATAAAAAAAGCATGCAAAAGTGAAAACAAATAAAAGAAAAAAAAAACGTGTGCAAGGAAGTTGGAAAACAGGATACCCTATATTATTCTCAGCGATCTGGAGAGTAACCAGGAAACGTGAGGATAGGAAAGAATGCCGAGAATTCAGTAAGCCAATTTTTGAATTTGTTAACACTCAGTGCAAAAGTAGAAACTTGTGCTATAGAAAAATTGTCAGTATTTTGTAGATTAATGACAAATAGTTTTAAATAAATCTGTATTTACGTATTCCTGCATCAAATAAAGAAGCAGGTACCTAGGTTGAAAATAAAACTTTTAAAATTAAAATAAATAGGGCTAAACATTTAATAATTCAAAACACATTTGTTCAATAAAAATGATAAACTTCTAAAAATAATTGCTGAATACATGAATTTATTGGTTACTGGACCATTTCCCCTCATTATTTAAGTGTTATTGTCTTTTATAAAATATTAGATTTTAGTTTCACTTTCCAAATTAATCCATTGCCAACCGAAGGGAGCGAAGAAAACTATCTACCTAACCATGATACACACAATTTATAGAGTTTTGTATCTGAAATAATAACATGTCTGTCGTAATTTCGTGTTATTTGAAATGAATTTATTCATCATTATGTTGTTTATTGTTTTTAACCAAAAAATTAATACTGTAAGATTAGAACAAGTCATACTATTGTAAAAATTTTAGCAAGGAATAAGTCTGGTTCCAGAAACAGCCAATATTAAATTCAAAACTATAAATGAATTTTAAGAAACTTTGGTCTTCGAGGATTGTTTTATAGATGAAGCATTTAATATAGTCGGGTCAAGTGTTCTAATAGTTTTGCATGAAGAAGTGGAAACTTTAAGAAAGCTTATTTCTCAGATTCTTGGTGACTTAACAAAGTTGAGTAAATAAAAAATTCGCCAAAATTATTTGGCATTTTTGAAAGTCGTTGGTAAGGTAGTTAGTTAGTGGTACATCAAAGGGATCCAGAAATCTAATGAGTCTGTTTATCTGTAAGTGGAAAATATTTATTACAATATCGATATTTTATATGATTGTGATGGGCCTTCCATTCAGATACCTAGTAGTTGCACATATAAAGATAAAAAGTGCTAATATAAAGCATAATCCAAAAAAGTATTATATATGTACATCGTACCAAAAAATATATAGGTTTTGTGGTATGTATTAGAGAAAAGAGAATATTAAGAAAAACGCAAGTTCTTTATGAAGGAAAAAATCTCAACAAGAAATAAATAGAAAGATAATAGGACTACATCCTTATAAAAATTAGCATAATCACTGTTAATCGTCCAAGGGGAACAGGTACTTAGAAGATTGTATTTGGTGGTTAGATGAGAAATATTCAGTACTGCACAAAGCTCTAAAATCTAACTTATTCGTAGCAAATGTCTATCTTACACAGCATTTTATGCATATTTTCGTCCGATTATTTATACTAAGAAACTTGATAAAAACTTCGGAATTTTTTTTTAAGATATAAAAAGCTGTTGCGAGATAGGTAACGAAAGTGAAGATGTTGTGAAAATATTAATTTAACTGAATGTTTGTTGTTTCATAGTTTGGTAGAAAATATTTCTAGCTCCCACTGTTACTAACACCATGTAGCTGTAGCAAATTAAAACAGATTTATTTATTTAAAAATTATAATATTAACCACAGAAGATGTTATATTATTATAGGATGCATTTTCCAAAGATGATTCACCGTAAACGTCCAGTGACGCAGTATATTTCACGGATCCAGCTAAATTTTCTACGTGACAAGTGTAATTTCCAGCATTTTCCTCACTGACAGCATCAATCAAAAGTAAGCTGGCTTTTGTACCAGCTTTCATTGTGCTTATACTATTTCTTAAATTTATAGGTTTGTTGTTAAAACTCCAGGATATTTTTAATGGAGTATCTCCTTCTGATACTAAACATGTAACCTGAGTGGTATAATCGGTATGTATTGGGGATTCTCCGAAACTAAATGGTACTATGCGGGGTAAAACTATAAAGAAAAATAAGCGGTCAGAATTAATTTTCATATTTGGATTAATAATTGCTTGCATTTAAATATTAGAACATATTTTCAGTTCTAAATAGTTAATAACATATTTTTTGAGCATTGTTTGAATATCGGAGCTCTCTGTTAAAATAAAAACATTAAAACTTTTGGTTAGAAACATGAGACTATTAATAATATAACTTTTAGCGAATTTGAAGAATGAAGAAAATTGATACAATTAATTTTAGTCTCAACAACTCTTAAATAAGCTTAAGAAGATTGTCCCGCGTGTTGTGTATTTCAAACAAAATATAACATTTATCCTGGATATGTAGGGATATCAATTAAGAAAGCTATGAAGAAAGTTCTACAGTAATCACCATTAACTTGTAGCTCAGTAGTATATGCAAATGTTCCAGCAAAATTGTTTGCTTCGCAACTGTAATTTCCGCCAATAGAGTGTGATACTGACTCTACAGTTAACAAAGAAGTTCTTTTTCCTACTTGAGTAACTGAAACTTCAGCGTATTTTTCTATATATTGACTATTTAAAGTCCACCTTATTCTTATTGGTAGATCACCTTCGGAAACCAAACACGTAACCTGAGCGAACTGTCCTTCATGAAGTGGATTGTCTTCAAAATAGAATGGCGCTATCCTTGGTGGAACTAGGAAGAGCAAAAGTGTGTTTTGATAGATTAAACAATAATTAGAAAAACAAAAGCACAAGAATAAAAAAACGAAAAGAAAAAACGACAACAAATGAGTGATGATAGGTATGTAACTACAACTAACATCTCTAATGTATACCGTTAACTCTTAAATAAGCGGAATGTTTTGCAACACCAGCTTTGTTTTTTGCAGCACAAATATACTCTCCGTTATGGTAGTCTTTAACATTATCAATGCTTAATTGACTAATTCTTTTGCTAGTTCGGGTTATGTTTATCTCTTGACCAATTTCTACTGTTTTTCCTTTAAAGGTCCATTTGATACCAATAGGCAAGTCTCCTTTATTGACCATACAGAAAATCGAAACCATTTCACCGGAGTCGACTGGATCATCTCCGAAGTCAAAAGGCGTTATTTGAGGAGGTACTGCAATGGGTAAGTTTAAGATCTTAAAGGTGGATTGGTCTTTTTTGAAATAAACATAAAATAGGTTATGTTTTTTTTGGGTAAAAATATTGGGAATTGTTTGAAGGAAACAACTAATAAATGTAAACAAAATATAGGATTTCAATAACCGTTAACTAGTAGCTCCGTAGTGTAGAATGATTCTCCAGCTGCATTTTTAGCTACACAGGTGTAGTTGCCCCTAATGACATATGAAACCGATTCTATCGTTAAAATAGAACTTCTCTTTCCAACTTTAACCACAGATATTTCTGCATAGTTATCTATGTATTGGCCATTCAGATTCCATTGTATCTTGATTGGAAGATCTCCTTCAGATACTAAACAGTTTATTTGCGCGTATGCAGTTTCATGGAGAGGATTGTCTTCAAAGTAAAATGGAGTTACTCTTGGAGGAACTGCGAAAAATGAAAATGTCAAATATCTTCACAACTTACGGCAAGAAACTAATTATTTCAAAATATACAAGGTATTTTGTAACATCCACGTTTTCTCCAAACTAATTTTATTGATTTGTTTTTAATTCTTAATTACTAAAAGTGTTTAAGTAAAAAAAAAATTGGTAATGTTAGATAATTTTCTAAGGCAGGTTAAAGAGGTAACTAGGTTAGTGTATTGATAAAGGAAATGGAAGTGATATGTAGTTGAAAATGTCTGTTTTTATGAAGATTGGGAATAAATAATAGTATACGGAGATACTAAAAACAAAGCCATAATATATAATTGCCAACCGTTAACTTGTAGTTCAGTCGTATGAGAAGATTCTCCTGCAGCATTGTGAGCTTGACATGTATAATTTCCTGCTATAGCGTATGATACGGATTCTATAGTTAACAAAGAACTTCGTTTACCGCCTTTATTAACTGTTATTTCCGCATAGTCATCAATACTTTTTCCATTTAGTTTCCAGTTGATTTTAATTGGAAGATCACCTTCTGGCACTAAGCAGTTTACTTGAGCGTATGCAGATTCGTGTAACGGGTTGTCTTCAAAGTAGAATGGGGTAATTCGTGGTGTAACTACGAATTTGAAGTGTTGGGAATGTAAAATTTAGGTATTTATTTTCTATAAAATGAAGAGATATAAAATGTCTTTTCAAATAAAAAAAATACGCGATAATTATAACTCATTTGGCATCATTTAGGAAAACAGGTAAATATAGGAAGAAAGAAAATAGGTTGAAAAAAAGTGAAACCAAAATATTGATATAACCATTAACTTGAAGTTCAGATGTATATGATGATTTTCCAGCTGCATTCTTAGCTTCGCAACTGTAATTTCCCGCAATAGTATATGAAACTGCTTCAATGGATAAAATAGAGCTTCGTTTTCCCATTTTGGCGACTGAAATTTCGGTGTATTTATCAATATATTGTCCGTTCAATTTCCAATTAATTTTTATTGGCAGATCGCCTTCAGAGGCGAGACAAGTAACTTGTGCATATTGACCTTCGTGTAATGGATTATCTTCAAAGTAAAATGGAGTTATCCTTGGAGAAACTACGAAAAACAAATGGGTTTGTGTCTTGAAGTGTAAGAGATAATATACTGAGATAAATAAAAATAACTAAGTTTAGATGATCAAGAACAAAAACAAATTAAAAAGTATGATTTACACTGATCTAAACTAACGTTTCTACATTAGTACCATTCACTCTTAAGTATGCTGAATGCTTAGCTACTCCAGCTGGGTTTTTTGCTGCACAAACATACTCCCCACTATGAGCATTGCTTACGTTATCAATGCTCAACTGTGTAATACGTTTACTAGTACGTACTACATTAATTCCTAGGCTAGGATCTATTATTTTGCCTTGAAATGTCCATTTTATGCCAATTGGTAGATCCCCCTTGGTTATAACGCACGATATGGAGACAACATCCCCACTATTTACTGGTTTATCCCCGAAGTCAAACGGGTTGATTTGGGGAGGCACTACAAGGAGAGAGTTAATATTAAACACGGTGATTGTATGATTAGCGAGTTAAAGCATGATTAAAAGCCCAAAACAAAAGGTGATATTTTAAATAACCATTCACTTGTAGTTGTGATGAAAAAACGCTTTCTCCAGCCTTATTTTTGGCTTTGCAGGAATAGTTCCCAGCATGTGCATGTGTTACTGGATCTATGATTAGTATGGAACTGCGTTTTCCTAATAAAATAGGAGTTAACTTTAAATGGTCCTCAAAATATCGATTGTTGATCTGCCAAGTAATTTCTAGGGGTAAGTCTCCATCGGAAACAAAACACTGAATTTGTACCGAGAGGCCTTCATGTACCGCTTCTTCTCCAAAATCAAAAGGAACAATTTGAGGTGGAACTAGGAAAAAACAAAACTGTATAAGAAATAGAAAATTATTAATTTTGTATTAACCTAATTTAACTTAAAAATAATTTTAGCTTCAGACTTATTAATTCATACTTATTTTATATATTAAAAATATGTATAACGTTTAAGGAATTATAATTCAGTAGTACATTCAGGCGACCTTGTATTACTTTTTGTTAAGTGCAGTTTTTCGCGTATTACTAACTAACCCTAAGGATAAAGTTGTATTTTTTCGCTGGTGATAGACAAAGGTAAGCTTCAGATCTTTTATGTAATAGTAAATGACAAATCATCTTATTGAACAGTAGAGTGATCTTGAAGGATATGACTTGTGGTTGTACTATAAGCAAAAATTAGGACGAATAAAAATAATACCTTCGTTTTTCACACTTTAGTTATTTTCCCTATAATTTTTGGTTAATAAGTATCGATATAAAGGAATATATCAGGATATAACTCAAAACAAATTTAAACCGAAAACTAAAGAAAGGATAGATGCATATCATGCAAAATGTTTTAAAACTCAAACCGTTAACTCTGAGTTTGGAAGAAAAAGCAACCTCTCCTGCCTTGTTCTTAGCCAAACAGGTATACAGTCCTGCATGACTGTGGGTTACAGATTCAACTGATAAAGTCGAAGCCCTTTTTCCAGCTGATGAAGTGGTAATTTCTGGAAATGTTTCCAACTTTTTGTCATTTAGGTGCCATTCTATACTGATTGGTAAATCACCCTCTCTAACTGTACACATTACTTGTAAAAAATCGCCTGCATTTAATGGAGCATCACCGAAGTCAAAAGGAGTGATTTGAGGGGGGACTAAAAAGAAAGGAGTAAAAGCAAATAAAAAATACAAACTACATGCGAATAGTTAAATTAAAAGTATCAGTTTCAAACCATTGACTTTTAGTTCTGCAGAAAATGAAGTTTCGCCTGCTGTATTTTGAGCTAAGCAAGAGTATTTTCCTGCATGGGCGTGAGTCACTGATTCAATAGATAAAACGGAGCCTCGTTTACCCACTGGAGATACAGATATTTCTGGAAAAATTTCTAAGTATTTTCCGTTCAGTTGCCATTTTATAATTAGGGGAAGATCGCCTTCTTTAACGGTACAATAAACTTGCAGAAATTCTCCGGCGTTTAATGGAGTGTCGCCAAAATCAAAAGGTACAATTTGAGGTGGTACTGTAAAAATGAAAAGTTATGAAAATATTCAGAAGTGATGTATACTGTAATAATAATAAATTTAAAATAATACGGGACAGACTTATGATATAACTACATTTCGGGTCTTGCATTTTTTGGTAAAGGATAATAGAATATACACAGTGAAAGAAACTAAAAAAACATGCAAATTTAAAAAATAAACAAACTGAATTATATTAACCGTTGACATTCAAATCTGCCGAATATTTGTCTTCACCCGCTCCATTTCTAGCTACGCATGTATATTTTCCTGCATGTGCGTGAGACACTAGTTCTATGGATAGGGCGGAACCTCGCTTTCCAATTGATGAAACTGTCATTTCAGGATACAGTTCTAGCTCTTTGTCATTTAATAACCAAGAGATGTTAAGGGGGAAGTCACCATTTTTTACGGTACAAGTTACTTGCAAAAATTCTCCTGCATTAAGTGGGGCGTCACCGAAATCAAAAGGAGCTATTTCTGGCGGTACTAGAAATATACCGAAAATAAGTTAAAATGGTATAATTAATGACATACGATTAACATATTTAATAATGTTTGAGGTAAGTTAAAACCATACTGGCACGATTTGTGTTTTAGTAGTAGAAAAAATATTATTATGTTCCTATGAATAGGCATATTTTCGAAACCATTTACGTTGTTTTAATTTTTAGTTAGTATAACCACAAACAAAAGATATGGAAACGTAGACTTGTTTCGAGTAGAGAGAAACCCCTGAATCTTCCAAATATAGTTGAATAATGCAAAACAAATAGTGAGGTACAGTAAGACAGAAAAATAAACTAAAAATCTCTAAGCCCAGTAATACTGAAAGGATTTTTGTGACAGTTCTTTACTGAAACAGAATACTATAAAGCTTATTCTTAAAAAATTACCGTTTCTTATTAAATCATTCTTTAAAGAATATTGGAAGAGGGGATAAATACCGACGAAATATCTAATGAAAAGTAGGGACATGTGATACCTCATTTGAGACGTGTTTTAAAATCCTATCTAACATCTACTAGTTTTTGAAAGGTGGTTGCGGAGAAGGATATTAAAGTTGTTTTAAATGAATAGTATTTTGAAATCCATTTTCTGTACTACTGAAGAGTTTTACTGAACAGTTTACATATAATCTTAAATAAATGTTGATATTTTCTTTGGAAACATATCTCACATAAAAGTCTTGCGAAGATACTTCACTAAACCAGCTTTTTAGAGTTACATTAATTCCTTTTTAAGCGCTATTTCCACTTGCTTCCACGTCCACTTCGAAAGGAGGCTGCTTGGAATTGAAATTCACGTGATCGAAAATATTCAGTTCTGGATGTAAATTCTGTACTTTTGTTACCAGTTAAATTGGGAAAATGATATGTGTTTCCCATATGAATCTGATATTCCCACAATTAAAGTTTGCTTTGACAGGTTTTCACATGGCTCGCGAATAAATTGTCTTCTTCCAGCATATTCATATTTAGTTTGTTCAAGAAATTCGTGATATCAGCCAAAATACTAAATCAGATAACGATGCATCATCTCCAAAACGCTGAACTACTTCAGATGTGCCCTTCATTTCAATGAAAGTTTGCATTTCTTGTTTTAACTCATAAAATCGCCTTAACATTTTGCCCTTACTGAGATAGGGAACCACAATAAAAAAAATATGTCTGCATATTTTGTTTCCAAGTCCTGCAGGAGATCCTGGAACTGGTGATGATTCAAACCTCTGGATTTAATGAAATCTACACACCCAGATGTTTTATTAAATACAGTAAAGTGGGAACAGATTATTGATGTCAATATTTCTCCTTCATAATTCTGGTTTTATTTTTGCCACTACTCCCTATCATCGTGGGAGTTCCATCTGTAATCACAGCGCTTAACTTTGCCACCTCTACTTTTAAAGCCCTAAAATATCAACAGTTCCTTCAAAAAAGTAAAGGGTGTTTTTTTATAGAGGTATAGAACTTTTAAATGGAATAAAACAAAGATGAATTTTTTAAATTGACATGAAATTTACTTTATTCGAAAGATAACCTTCTGGCATTATAATTTAAATATGACTTCTGGCATTTGACCGCCACGCTGGCTCGGACGTAGTCTAATCTGGAGGTCCAATTTTCGATGACTTTTTCCAACATTTGTGGCAGTATATCGGCAATAACGCGGCAAATGTTGTCCTCCAAGTGATCAATCGTTTCAGGCTTATCGGCGTAGACTAGCGACTTCACATATCCCCACAGAAAATAGTCTAGCGGCGTTAAGTCGCACGATCTTGGAGGCCAATTCACGGGTCCGAAACGTGAAACTATGCGGTTACCAAACGTTTCCTTCAATAAATCAATTGTGGCACGAGCTGTGTGACATGTTGCGCCGTCTTATTGAAACCACAGCTCCTGCACATCATGGTTGTTTAATTGATGAACGAAAAAGTCAGTAATCATGGCTCTATAGCGGTCACCATTGACTGTAACGTTCTGACCAGCATCGTTTTTAAAGAAGTACGGATTAATGATTCCACCAGCCCATAAAGTACACCAAACAGTCAGTTTTTCTGGATGTAACGGTGTCTCAACATACACTTGAGGATTATCATCACTCCAAATACGGCAGTTTCGTTTATTGAAGTATCCATTCAAATAAAAGTGAGTTTCATCGCTAAACAAGATTCGCTTATGAAAATCGGGATCAACGGCAATCTTGTTTTGGGCCCATTCACCGAATCTACGCCTTGCTAGGTGATCGTGTGGCTTCAATTCTTGCACGAGTTGGATTTTGTAAGCACGCAAACCAAGATCTTTCCGCAAAATCTTCCATAAAATGAATGGACACATATCCAATTCCTGTGCACGATGGCGGATAGACTGATTCGGGTCTTCCTCTACGCTACGCTCTACAGCAGCAATGACTTCTTCTGTACGCACTGTACGACGTCTCTGTGGATGCGTATTATCATTTAGAGTAAACGTGGTGCGAAAACGTTCCATAGTTAATCGAATTAATTGCTCTGATGGACGATTATGTTGACCGTAAAATGGACGTAGTGCGGGATACGTATTTCGAACAGAATCATGATTTTCAAAATAAATTTGCACAATTTGGAAGCGTTGTTCAGGCGTCAGTCTATTCATGTTGAAATGCCATACCAAACATAAATCACTTGACAGCTGACAAAATGGCGCCAGTTAAAAAAGTGTTGCCAACTTAAAGTTCTATACCTCTATAAAAAAACACCCTTGTAGTATTTCATGAGTCGAAGAGCGAGCAAATCTTTTATTACTTAAAAATTTTGACCGACTGTACGAATAAATATTGCTAGTTGCGCTGTATCAGTAATATCATTTCCTCTGTCCAATGCTAAGAAAGATGCAACAAATGTCTCCAAAATTTTGTCAAGCGAGACTCTTATGTTTTCTATCGTTGCATCTATACGTCTTGTGACTGTTCTGTGAATTTTTTACTTTTTTCTGAACACAAGACTTTTGCCACTTTTATTAAGCACCTTTTCATAAATTCTCCTTCTGATAAAGGCTTCGAATTTTCCGCCACTTCCGTCTAACTAACACATAACTCGTCATTTTAGGTTATTTCTAAGTTGCCTTGTCAGACTTTCGCATTTCTTTCTGTGAATGTTTGGTACTATCATGTATTTTTTAAGTGTACTTAAAAAAAAAACGCGACGGCTCATTATATATCAGACAAATTGGCTTGTTTTTATAAAAAACAAGAAAAAAATATTCTTGGGCCCATTTCTATTGGCGGGTACGATATTTTTGATCTACCTTTCTGTATACCCTACTTCGGATATATTTAAGGATTTGAAATTTTCGCAGATTGTCAAAATAATCAAAACATCCCAGCTTATCTTAACGCAGACTGACAGCAATCACAGGTGTTTTTACATATACAGCGGGTGACCTAAACATTTCGAATACTCCTGCATTTACTAACGCCTTCTGGTTGGGGCTTTGATGGATATCTCTATATCAGGGGAAGAGTTCAAATATTTGAGGATTCTACCTTCACGACACCGCTGCTAAATGTGTCATGCTGTGAATAATCTTGAAAAATATACATTCTTGTAGTATTCTTATAAAGTAAATTTGACAGACATTACTAGTATGCAATGGAAAAATACAATGGCCGGCCGGACAAATCTTATTCGATTTAAAAATTCTTATATGCTATATTAATTTTATATAGAGAATTTAAGTTTAATTAAGAAGTTAATAAGTGGGACAACTTTTAGGGAAACGACATCATCAACCTTTTATGTTATGAATTTTTATTTTTCGAAAAGATTATCTCTTTAAATATTTTAATGTATTTGCTTGTTCCAAATTTAATATTTTTTTGCTATTACACATTATCAGAAGAAATTCTTCAGTATTTCGGAAATATTAAAGAAGTTGATCTCAGGGGGAACTGGAAAGTTTTAAAATATTTAAAATAATGAAACTGATTGATAAATTTCTAGTCTAAATAGCATAAATAAAAAAAAAATAAATTAATAAACATGCGTAAACTTAAATATTTATTAACCGTTCACATTTAGGTTTGCTGAAAATGTCGTATCGCCAGCCAAATTTCTAGCTAAGCATGTATACTTTCCAGCATGAGCGTGAGTTATAGATTCAATTGATAGAACTGAGCCTCTTTTCCCAGCAGGACTAGCTGACATTTCCGGAAATATATTAAGTTTTTTATCATTTAATAACCACTCTATTTTTATAGGTAAATCTCCTTCCTTTGCCGTACAAGTCACTTGTAAATATTCTCCTGCATTTAAAGGAATATTTCCAAAATCGAAGGGTATTATTTGAGGAGGAACTAAAAAGGAAAAGTGAATTTAAAAATTATCAGCATGCATAAAACGATTAAACTAATTATAAGAACCATTAACTCGTAGTTCTGCAGTATACATAGTCTGTCCTGCAGAATTGGTGGCATTACAAGTGTAATTTCCTGCATGGCTATACGTCACTGAATCAACTGATAAAAAAGACGTCCTACTTCCAACTGACGCAACTGATACTTCTGGGAAGTATTCTAAAGCTTTGTTGTTAAAAAGCCAAGTAATCTTTAATGGCAAATCTCCTTCAGATACGGTGCAAGACGCTTGGATAAATTGTGTTGCGTGAACTGGACTTTCACCAAAATCAAAAGGCACGATTTGTGGTGGGACTGTGATAAGGCAAATAAAAACAATTAGTCAAAGAACATAGTGGTATATGACATACATTTTAATTTATTGTTATTTTCTAAACTTATTATTTATTTTCTGTCTCAAACTAGTTGGATATTCTTCACTCTTACACAATATAGTTCATTTTTCACATCCTACAATTTATTTAAGTTTTCTTATATTATGTAAAAAACTGTATTTTTACATCAATTACGATTTTTTTTGTTTAACTTAAAAATTTTTCAGCAATTACAAAAAAATTTAATTTACATTAGTAAGGCACTCGACTCGAAATTTCAGAGAAAAATAAACAAAAAGATGAATTACTCGATCAAATAACGTTAGCTTTAAAATGGAAACGTCTCCAGAGATAAGACAAATTGCAAACAATTGCGCTGAGTGTCAAATAACAGGGCTGGATTAGGATAACTACATAACATACCAAGGATAAAAACAAGATAATAAGCATAAGATTTAGTATTTAAAATAACCATTAACTTGTAGTTGAGCAGTAAATACAGTTTCGCCTGCAGAATTATGGGCCACACAGCTGTAATTTCCAGCATGAGCATACGATACTGAATCAATAGATAGTAACGATGTTCTTTTTCCAACTGAAGCTGTAGAAACTTCTGGAAAATCAGAAAGTTCGGTATCGTTGAACCTCCATTGTAGTTTTAAGGGTAAATCTCCTTCAGGAACGAAACATGATACTTGTACAGATTGGCCTGCATGCACAGGGTTGTCTTCAAAGTAGAAAGGCGTTATTCTTGGAAGAACTGAAGAAAATTTAAGAGAACTTAGTATATATAAAATTTGCGAGTATTCATGTTACTGGTCGGACAATAATCTTTTGTGTGAGTTTTAGTAGGTGCCAGGGATTTTAATAACTAAATAAATATCTAGATCCAGAAGGTTCGGTCTCAGTTATTATTATTTAGCCAGATTTGAATTGAACATTTGAAAAGTGTTGTAAACTCTAGTAATCCTGAAATTCTGGACTTTCAATTAGGCAAAATTATGGTTAGAGGCGATTTCCGAATTCAGGGACATTTTATTGTTTTTCGTTATAACTTGTCGGTTTTACAAAATTTATTTTATCTCTTTATAAGCCAATAAAAGGGTTGTAATTCAGAAACGGATCAGCCTTTTATATTGAACATCGCTTATTTGAAAAATCGCCAGAACCAGTCAATTTTACTTTAGTTAAATGAATTTTTCTAGAAAAGAAAATATTATAGAGAGTGGACCAGAAAAACGTTAAGTGTATCAACTCAGATTTGTTTAATGTATGTTATTATATTTTTAAATTATATAATAAATTCTTCAACTGCTTTCGAAATATTTACATTTTGGCTTTGAAAATTATTTATCTGTATTTATTGTAGTCTAAAGTGTTTATAATTTTAAAATTATCGACTAATTAATATCAAATTAGTATCATTAAATTGTTACTCAAATTTGAAGTTTTCTGTGCTTTTATTACTTTTAAGCTCTACCATCCGAGTTGAATGTGATAACGATATTTACCACACCACCGTTACAAAATAAACAAATGGCATCTCCATAAAGCAAAATTTCTCCAAGAATTATTGGATGATGATCCTGACAGGTGGGAGTGAAATAATGATAGAGCTAATAGATAATAACGCAAGATTTGTCCAAAGAATTTGTTTTTCAGGTGAAGTTACTTTTTCTTTAAATAATCAGGACAATAGACAAAACTACAGGTAGTTGGCGCAGGAAAATCGTCACTAGCTCGAGAAAAATTCCAACCAATATAATAAAAAGGTTTCACTGATGAAAATTTCACTGGAAACAGATACCTATATTTTCTTAAAAATGATCTGGTTTCAACTCTGGCATCTCTGTTTTCAGATAATAGTGATCATGATTTACCAAGTTTAACTATATAGTTTTAACAGGACGGTCCTGCTTCGCATTTTGCTGCAGGGGCGATGGATAGGTAGAAGAGGCGGCCTCAGATCGTCCAATCTTAGCTACTGGTCTTTTTTTATGCAACCACGTCAAAAATTTAGTTACAAATCTAAAGTCGCCGCGGTAGATACGCTTGAGGAACCCATTCGACAAGTAATATGAAAAGTTTCACCAGAAGTAGTCCAAAAGTTAAGAAATGGTTCACATAATACGACCTGAAATTTGTACATTGATTACTAATAGCTATTTCTTCTAGATTTTGGGTCGCTGAATTCGAATCCAGCCTCAAAATTGCTCCATTACATCAGGCAAGTATTCTGAAGATGTTGAAAGCTGACTTTGTCTTTCTGAAGAAAAGCTAGTCAATAAACTGTGTTAAGATATGCTAGAAAATATCAGAGACTCGGTTAATTTTAACTTAATAGAGGTGTCCAAAATATCTCTGTTGCAATACAGTGTTCGAAGATGTATAAATGATTTTGGATTAGCGAAGAAACTTGATTTTGAAAACTAAGTTATTGTCTGTGATTATACCGAGATTCTTGGAAACCGCGGGGGGTTTTAAAATAACGATGTTAAAGGAAATTTTAATCATGAGGGGTCATTTATTCGTGCCTTGTCCTTTCCAATTAAGAACATGTAAATCATTACATGATGTGCCAAGTTCACAACAGTTAAAAGAGAGATACAGTTGGGTGTCATCGTCGTATTGATGAGAAGAACAATATCATGAAAAATGTCTAGAATTTATTGTAGAATCTAAAAATGTAAAGAGATAACAATGCGTTTCATTAAACGATATGCGTAACACTTTTCTGATCCATCCTATATATTTCCTATTCTTAAAAAGAATAAAAATGGCGGGTCCGAGCGATCATATATATTTTCAGGTTTTGAAAAAGGAAAGGCAAAGGATTATTGGAATAAAGTAAAATAAATATAAGTAAATATCAGAAAAATAACCATTCACTTGTAGTTCCGCTGAAAATGATGCTTCTCCAGCAGCATTTTTAGCGACGCAACTGTAATTCCCAGCATGAGCATAAGATACTGAGTCGATCATTAAACTGGACATTCTTTTGCCCATAGTACCAGTTACCACTTCTGGATAATCGGAAAGTTCACTTGAATTAAATTTCCATCGCAATGTTAAAGGAAGATCCCCTTCAGATACGAAGCAAGACAATTGTACTGACTGACCAGCATGGACTGGATTGTCTTCGAAGTAAAATGGTGTAATTCTTGGTAGAACTGGAAAACAATTTGTACCTTTTTGATTATACACGTTGAAAAATTTTGTCTCTTCCGTATGTCATTTATATACAGCCACAGCGGTGTATTTTTCGTAAATCTATTTACAACCATATATTATACTAGTAATGGAAAAAAACGGTTCTTCCGTAGTAATCTTATTTTTGTTACAGTTTTTAAAAAAGTTACGTTTTAACATAACGACAGTCGTTCATTACCAACGCCCACTAACGTTGAATCCATTCTACAATAACACAACGCAACTATATGATGGAGATAATTTGTCTTTGATTCCCATTACA
This sequence comes from Diaprepes abbreviatus, assembly GCA_034092305.1. Taxonomy (NCBI): domain Eukaryota; kingdom Metazoa; phylum Arthropoda; class Insecta; order Coleoptera; family Curculionidae; genus Diaprepes; species Diaprepes abbreviatus. Next base: position 39,427,866 of record JASJET010000103.1, on the reverse strand, counting down.
TGTTAGTGGAGTCGTGGAAATGGAGTATCATGCCGCAATGTACTCGGAACAAATTCGATTTGAGTCACTTCGTTTGAGTAACGCGGAACCTAATAGTTTTCAAATTAATGATGTTCCTGGGTTCCGGACCGTTATACTAAAATAACTTTCCGAGTAACGTTATGCTAATAACGAGACGTATTGAAACATTTAAAATAAAAAAATGTTACATTATACTTATGAATAGGCCAATATTTTTTCTGAGTTATGTGTTCAACTTAAACCCTATAGAAATTTTCTATCAATTTCGTATTTAATTTCTAATCCCTCATAAATTTTACCTAATTAAGGAGGTTAATTTTGAATTGATAATTTTTGTGATTGGGACGGGTGAGTATTTGGAAGAATACAGGGCGGATTACAATATGTATGCCAAGAAGTGAAGCGATTAAGCTAACAACAAATTTTATTATACACATTTTTGGTGTATAACGCCTTTTAAACTGCTAAATTTAAAACAGAGGTTATCCTCTTTTAAGACATGTATTTTTTAAATAGGTTGTACCTAGTGCGGTTCATGTATTCTTAGCCTAATATAGAAAAAAAGGGTTGAAATAAAAAGAACATATTATTATTCAATATAGTTTCCTTGTGCCCACTGTTAAAAATAACCTTAAATCTAATGTCCATTCTACAATAAATTTAATGATTTTGTACCTAAAATTGTGAATAATTTACATTTACTTTGAATTTAAAGCAATTCATTGATATATCGTTCAGCGATCTGCGGGAGATAGATATAATTATCGATATCAAATATAAACTATAAAACATGGCGGAGGCCATATAATGTTATGGGGCGTTTTTTCTTGGAAATGAGTTGATCCTCTAGTTAAAATTGATGGCGTTATGGTGTCTGCTAAATACATGGATATTTTGTTAGAACACATGCTAATCCCTATGTTATTAAAATAAATAACCCGAAACATAAATTTCGACTATTTCAAGAGTCTTTTACGACCAAAAAATCAATGTTTTGGATTGGCGAAGTCAATCTCCTGACTACAGTTCAATAGATCATTTATGGGACTAGTTAAAAGTAAGATTAGGCACAAACAACATTAGAAATTAAAATATTATCCGAGAGAAATTGGCGAGTAATCCTCAAAATGTAATTCATAATCTTATCGAATCAGTGTCCAGTAGATGTGCTTCAATTGCTTCTAAGGGTATGGCCACATATAGTGTTTTGTTTTATATATTTCTTATGTGTTATCGTAAATGTTTGAATTGTATACAATAGCAAAAGATTACGTTGTCATAATTAGTTTTTTACTTACATTTTTGAATTAGGAAATATACTTGAAAAATCATGTGTCGCAAAACTTTTGCAAGAAACTGTATATCCCATATTTTTGAAAATTACGCGACACTGATCGACTTCGACCACAGTCAAAAATTAAAACTGCCAGACACAGTGCGTTGATAATATGTATCAGACTTATTGAAACTTGAAAATTTGATACATATGAGAGTTTTAGCATTAAAGGCTTTTTACTATTAGCTTGTTATTATTAGAATACATGAACTGTACTATGTACATTTCGAACAAAACATTAAATAATTTGTATAAATTTAATAAGTACTGTAATTAGATTTTTATACATTAAAAAACAGTTTGCAAACCGTCAGTCGATAGATTTTTTGTTTTTCAAAATATTGTGGTTAGAGTCCAAAAATGTGTTAATTTAGGGAAAAAGAAGACTATTCAGAGAAAAACATGAAAGAAAAGAAATTAACCGTTAACTTGTAATTCGGCGGAAAATTTGCTTTCTCCAGCAACATTTTTAGCAACACAAGTATAATTTCCCGCATGTTCATATGCTACAGAATCAATAGATAAAATAATGCTTCTTTTTCCCATTGGAGAGGTAGACACTTCTGGAAAATGTTCTAAATCTTTTCCATTAAATTGCCATTTAAGTTGTAATGGCAAATCTCCTTCCGGAACAAAACAAGATACCTGAACTGATTGACCTGCGTGTACGGGGTTATCTTCATAATAAAACGGAGTAATTCTGGGCAGATCTATGGAAAAGTTAAGTTTAAAATGGGACTTACTACTGGTAAAATACGTTTGATTACAATTAACCAAGTTCGCCTCCATCAAATATTACCATTGATTTTGGAGAAGAATCGACGTTTTTGTGTACTATTGAGCGATGCTAGAAATGAGATAATTTTGTATTTGTAAATAAATGGTTCAAAACAGCGCCATACACTATTTTTTCCTATATTTACAGTCGGCAACTTTAAAAGTTTGTTTTAATTTACGATAATGAGTTGGAAGGGAGAAGGAATATAAATGGAAAAATTAAGTTAAAGATAATTTTATAATTATTTTAATGTCGTGTTTTGAGTTTTATTTTGTACCCTTAACTGTCAGTTCCGTGGTGTAACTGGAGACTCCTGCTTTATTAGTAGCAACACAAGTATAATTTCCAACATGTTCCCTACGGATACTATCTATAGTTAAGGTAGATATTTTCTTTCCCATTGATGCGACGGTAATATCATTATATCCACTTAAAACTTTTCCGTTTAACATCCAATTGAATGTAACGGGCATATCGCCACTAGATATGATGCATTGTACCGAGATAGTGTCTTCTTCAAAAGATGGTTCATCGCCAAATGTAAAAGGATGAATTTTTGGTACCGCTAGAACAGATTGTGTAAGCCTAAATTAAACCAAGGAACAAAATAATGCAGAACGATATATAAAGCAAACTTATCACAGGTTCAAACTCTCATTGAACGGAGTAAGGCAAAATTCACAATGAAATAAAATTTCAATTGTAATTAAACACTGAATAAGTTGCTATATGATCATGGTTCCTTTTTAAAATATATATTTCTAGTTATTTACTCTTAATCAAATGATTTGTTTTTTCTTTATCTAATGTTATATTTTAGCTTTAAAGAACACTGGTGTAAAGAATGCGAAATATTGAAAAATTATCTACAAGTTTAGTATCATTTAAAAATTTGTTTCCTACGGTAATTTTGGTTGTGCCACCTATACTTTTTTGGATAGAAATAATGGATAAAACAGGAAATCCCAAGAGGAAATTTAATCATGCAAAATATATCTTTGTACCCTTTACAGCTAACTCAGCAGTGTAACTGGAAATGCCAGCTTTATTAGTAGTAATACAAGTATAATTTCCAACATGTTCTCTACTAATGCTGTCGATACTCAAAACCGATATTTTCTTTCCGACGGACGCAACATTTATTTCGCTGTATTTTTTAACGGATTCTCCATTTAACATCCATGAAAACAAAACTGGCATATTACCACTAGCAATGTGGCACTGTACAGAAACTGATTCTCCTTCAAAAGATGGTTCTTCACCAAACGAAAATGGGTGGATTTTTGGTAAGGCTACAAAAATCGTAGAACAGTAATCAACATTAAAATTTCAATATAAATGCTTCTATAACCTCCCATAGCGTCAGGGAAACAATATAGGTTTAAAAAGCAGTAACGTAGAGTTGAAATGCTGATTTCTACATCATATATACGAGATATAATCTCGGATAGAACATTGACCGTTTAGACTCGGCCACTTACTCAATACTATAACAGTTACCAAAATTTTATTCATGTAAACTGAATTTTTTTGAGTATTTATTTTATTTTCTGTTGATAGGATTTGTAGCATAAGGATAAATGGGTATAGGTTATTTATGTCTGTGAAACGAACCAAAAACTAAATACAAGCAAAATATTAAAGATTAACCATTAACTAGCAGTTCAGCAGAAAATGTAGAAACCCCAGCATCATTTTTCGCCACACACGTGTAGTTTCCAGCATGGGCGTAAGAAACTGAATCTATAAGTAAACTCAACATTCGTTTTCCAACGATTGCTGTAGTAACTTCTGGAAAATCTTGCAAATCACTTCCATTAAATTTCCAAGTTAATTGTAAAGGTAGATCTCCTTCTGATATAAAGCAAGCAACTTGGACCGATTGGCCAGCATGAACAGGGTTGTCCTCGAAGTAAAATGGTGTTAATCTTGGTAACACTGAGAAAAATATATCTTATATTAACATGTAACCTTGCTAAGATTTGAAATATTTAATAATCTTGCTCAATTATACTTAAGCTACCTCTTCAATTAGTCCCACACTCTTGGAGAAGAATCAGTCAACTCGGAGATAACTTTTATTGCTTTTCAACAGGGTAGTATGGGTGTCAATTCGTATATTTCCACGATTTTCTTAAAATAATCAGAATACGGTGCAGATGCTATAATATTTGGTCTAAGTAATTATGTTTCAACAGATTCGCGTTAAAACTAAACAAACATTTCATAATATTTTCTTATAAAAAAAAGTTTCGCCTATAAAATTTTAAACAAATATTAACATAATTTTAACATTCATAAGTTTACTTATTTTGTTGTAATAATATCGACAAAATAATAATAAAAAAATGTTAATTTTATTAAAGTCTATTTTTATAACAATTTATTAAAAGTAAAAAAGGAAGACCTATGGATAAAAAGGGAATATATACAGAAAGAGTTTGTCTATGTATATATGATTACTGAAAGGGCAATAGAAAGAAAACCATGCAAACAATTTTTGATTTTATTAGATATACCCTTAACGGCAAGTTCTGTAGTATAACTCGATAATCCAGCTCTATTTGTAGCAACACAAGTATAGTTGCCAACAAGTTCTCTACTTATACTATCAATATTCAAAAACGATATTTTATTTCCAAAAGAACCAACGTTAATTTCGCGATATTGCTCTATAGGTTTTCCATTTAACATCCAGGCGAAAGTTACTGGCATATCACCACTGGCCATATGACATTGTACTGACACTGATTCGCCTTCAAACGAGGGTTCGTCTCCAAAGGTGAAAGGGTGAATTTTTGGCAACGCTATAAATTTGAAAAAAAATTAATCATTTACAAGAGTTCCGTAGATCAAAGATATGTAATGAATATTAACTCTCTTATTAGTCGCTTCCCTATAACCTCCCTAGGTGTACGCCAGCTATTAACAATTAAAGAAAAGCACAATTTTTTAAAAAATATTTAGCTCCAATGTATTTAACGTCAGAAATACAGCGTACTACTAATAGGTGCTATATAAACTTAAGAAGCCCTTCTAGATGAATGTGAGTATCGCGCTGGAAGTACGATGGAATAATTGTCGTTTTACTTCTAAAACTGGTAGCCGTAATGAAAACATTACTTACTTACTTACTCCGTGGCGTTACAACCCCGTGTGGGTTTTAGCCGACTTGACAATATGCCTCCATTCGTTTCTGGCCTTTGCTAGCTCCATCCAGTTCTCTACATCCATAGCTTTAAGGTCTCCTGCTATATTATCCCGCCACCGGAGCCGGGGTCGTCCAAGTGGTCTTTTTCCAGTTGGGGTTTCTTCCCACACCAGTCTCATTATTCTTTCGTTAGTGTCTTATGAGGTGGCCCGTCCACTGGAGTCTTCTAAACTTTATTTCTTTTACTATGTTGACGTCTGCGTATAACTCTTCTAACTCTTTGTTTGTTCTTATTCTATATTATCCCGTTGCCCCATCCAGTAACGGGCCAAAGATTTTCCTTAGGATTTTTCTCTCCCAAACTCGCAGTCGCTCTTCGTTTGCCTTTGTTATTGTCCAAGTTTCGCTGCCGTACATCACTACTGGTCTTATAACTGTTTTATATAGATTTATCTTTGTTCGTCTTGTTAGCTGTTTCGATTTTATCAGGTCTCGAAGGGCGTAGCTACATCTGTTCCCAGCTTGGATCCTATTGTTTATTTCTTGTGATCCGTTATTATCTTCAGTTATTGTTGTTCCAAGATACTTAAATTCTCTGACGCGCTCAAAGTTGTAGTCGTCGATGGTGATGTTCTGTCCAATTCTGTCTCTGTTTCGAATATTGTGAATTTTCCGATTGTGTTTTACACCAAGATTAAATAAAAAATTTAAGTATATCAATTTTAAAAAGTCCAAAGTCCGGTAATGGTTTTTAAGATATCGCTCAAAATATGTATATCAGCAGAATTAATATTTAACTATGGAGAAAAAGGACAGTGGAGGAAAAATAAACTGAAACATCAACTAAGTACATTAAGCTTCTTTCAAAGTCTACCATTATTATTAGAAATGTTAGTAACTTATAAATAAATAAATAAATAAATAAATATATAAATATATATATATATATATATATATATATATATATATATATATATATATATATATATATATATATATATATATATATATATGTATGAAAAACGTGGTTCTAAACAAGCTATGTGCAATAGTACCCTTAACAACAAGTTCAGCAGAAAAACTAGCCATTCCTGCTTTATTAGTAGCAATACATGTGTAGTTTCCTGCATGTTCTTCACTAATATTATCAATGTTTAAAACAGAAACTTTTTTTCCAAATGGTGCAAAGTTAACGTTATGATCTTGGATGACCGGTTTGCCATTAAGCATCCAAGAAAAAATTACTGGCAAATCACCAGTGGAAATAGTGCATTGGACTGTTATTGTTTCCCCAGATGAAGATGGTTCATTTCCAAAACTAAAGGGGTGAATTTTAGGAGATACTAAAAAAAAGGGTTTATTTGTATTACCATTATAATGGTGTATGCTGTCCATAAATAAGATGAATTACACTTTATATACATTGCGTTTAAATTATGCAACATATAATATACGATATAAAATCAATAATATATATTTAGTTATCATCATATGAAGATATTTTTTTAATACGCAGCATTGCATTTTCTACATTGGTAAAAAGAGCAAGATAATTACATTTTCACTTTTTTTCTGATAAAATTTTTATGGTATTTTGGTAAATTATGTTCAAGAAGGAAAAGTAAGGTAAGATAGGACAGAGTTGGTTGGCTATAAAATTACTTCAAAAAATGTCATGCAAGCTTAATAATTCAAGATACCCTTAACAACTAACTCAGTAGTATAGCTAGATATCCCAGCTTTATTCGATGCTAAGCAAGTATAGTTCCCCGCATGACTTTCGCTTACAAAGTCAATACTCAATACCGAGGTTTTCTTTCCAAATGGTGCTATATTTATATTAGCAAGATCAACTACAGAATGTCCATTTAGATACCAAATGAAAGACAAAGGCATATCGCCTTTATTTACGTAGCATGATACTTGAACACTGTCGCCTGTGTTGACGTCTTCCTCAAATTCCAACGGAGTAATATGTGGTAGCACTATATAATTTGAAAAATATTGTTTAAATAAAGATAGACAATAAGAAATTACGATTTATTTATCACTAATAACCTCTCATTGTAGCACTAAACTATCTGTCATATATCTGAACATTTCGATCAAAAAACAATAATTACACCATGTAAATTGTGTTTAAAATTTGATAAATCATTTTAAAAAATCTTTATTGTTTAATAACTTCATCATCTACTTTAAAAAAAAATCTTGAAAATGGAGGGTACAAAATGGGCTTACTGACCAAAGGGATAAAAGGACCAAAATAGCAAAAAAAAAAAACAAGAAAACTCTACAAATCTACCATTAACGTGTAATGCAGTGCCATACGAATCCAATCCGGCCTTATTCCGTGAAACACAAGTATAATTTCCTGCATGTTTTTCGTTTACATCATCTATAGTTATCGAACTGACTTTTTTTCTAAGTTGGATAAAAATGCCATCATTATTTCCTATTGGTAAGCCGTTATGTAACCATGTAATATTAACCGGTACATCACCTTTGTGGACGGTACACATTACGGATGCTACGTCGCCCGCATTTACTGACGTTTCACCAAAGTCAAAGGGTAAAATCTGAGGTGGAACTAAAATATATTAAAAATGATGTTACAACACTACCATCTCGACGGCACGATTGACAACATTACGGAACAAAAAACAGATGAGTGACAGTGTAGAAATATAGTTTTAAAGACTGCCCTTCCTCGTAGATTACTGGATTGAAGAAAGAATTATCACTGTTCTTTCTTTTGGAAGGATTCCAATTAGCACGTATTAACGTACTGAAATAGAAGGAATACCGAATACGATTGATTGATGGGTTTTAATAAAGAGAAAAAGAGCGTAAAAGTTTATTACCTTTTTTTTACTTGTTCATAGTATACAGATATCTGAGAAGTACAATTATTGTTATCCAAACTTCTATAAATATTTAGATAAAAATAGGCTACCAAAGTTGCACGTATTATGTACCTTCTCAAAAGAAAAATGTTCGTATAATACAAATTAATATCTGCATAACATGGACAATTGTTATCACATCTAGACATATATAAGCTATGCTAAGAATATACGACTCCGAAGGACTTTCTCGTACTTCGTTTTTAAAGTAAACTGCACACTTTTGTTTAAAAGAAAGAATCTTTTATTTTTTTTATTATATATGGAGTTGGATCAGGGAATTTCTGGAATTTCTATTTTTTACAGGAAATATTTCGTCTTTCATGCATATCTATTGTCTGCCTTATACTTGGGCAAAGGAACTAATCACAGGGGAGCTATGTTCATAGAGCATGGTGGCTACGGTATCACGTTAGTGTTATTTTTGTTGAACAAAGTTGATACGAATTTTTAAACCGGAGCCGTATGAGATACTCATCATTTTCAACATCTTGAAGGCCCTCTTCAAGGCGCTCACACCACCCATAGACAATGTTTTTTAAGTACTGACCGAAAACCTTTTTGAACCTTTTTAACACGCCACTGTGCTTAAATTTATTTTGAAAGCAAAACTAAAATCAAATTATTTGTTTCATTATTTTAAAAATTATTAAATCGCCTAAAAACACACTATAATATATGTTCTTTACTTGTTTGTTCAAAAGAAACTATTTGTCCGATATGGCTGAAATTTACATGTACGAGGTTTGACCCAAAAATATCGAGCCTACCTCCATATCTCCGCATTGGTGTTATTCTTTATCATCCGGTGAGTGACATCCTTCAAAGTAGTCCCCATTTAATTGAATAACACGTTCCCAGCGGTGTTCCACTTCCTGAAGAAGTCCTGGAAGTTAGTTTCAACCGTCTCTTTGTCATGGAACCGGTGTCCTTTGAGCGGCATTTTTAATCTGGGAAAGAGCGAAAAGTCGCAGGGAGCAACGTCGGGACTGTACGAAGGCTGGCGAAGCTGTACGACTTGGTGCTTTGTTAAATATTGCTGCACAAGGTTCGAAAATGCGCTGGCATATTGTCGTGGTGAAACAGCCAATCACCGCTTGTCTAAACCTGTGGCCGTTTTCTTCTGACTGCGTCACACAATCTTTTCAATACTTCAACGTAGTATTCCTTAATGATTGTGTGATCTCTCGGAGCATATTCGTGGTGCAAAACACCTTCATAATCAAAGAAAACCGTCAACATTGTCTTCACTTTGTTCCGACTTTGACGTGCTTCTTTTGGTCTTGGCGATTCAGAATGCTTCCACTGTGAAGACTGTCGCTTTGTTTCTCTAAATTCCTTAGTCCACCACCGGTATCGGGACGAAACATCCGTACATTTTAGGTGGTCGCAAAGAGTTCGTTAGTTATATGGCCTTAACATCAGGGGCATTACTACGACATGGCGCCCGAGCAGGGACGACAAGATGGAAGGCCGTCGAGTCGTGGCTTTGTGCTAAAGCCGGTACCCTACTTTGGAAAGACCACCTAGGATGTCCATTCCACTTCCTTTTCAGGCCTGTGCTTTCTAACGGCTTGGACTGTCCGACAGTTAAAGCCGGAAAGTAAATGCCTTAGGGGGGGCATGTTGTGGAACCAACATCTTACCACCGCTTTCCGGCAAAACTGGACTTAAATAGAGGTTCAAGTTTGTGAAAAGTCTGGGAAAGATACCGGTGGATCCCACTGATGAGTCCACCGCCGGTATCGGGACGAAACATCCGTACATTTTAGGTGGTCGCAAAGAGTTCGTTAGTTATATGCCCATAACATCAGGGGCATTACTACGACAGTCGCTTGGAAGTTTGGACGCGGAGATATGAAGGCAGGCTCGATACTTTTGGGACAAACCTCGTATATCATACACATTACTGTCAACATGATCAAAAAGACAAGCTCGATTGAAAAGGAAATACGCACGAAATTAAAGACTCCGGGAACTTTTTGATCAAACCCCGTATGTGTCAATATGAAAAGCAATATTGTTATTTAAATAATGTGTTTTTATCTATTATCGCCCATGTGATAATTAATTGCATTTGGTCATCCCGAAAAATAAATCAGGTAATGATTGTTATTTACAATTTAAATATATTTACTGTTAATATATATTTATTAAAAATAATAAATAAAGAAAATAAATTTGTTTATATGGTTTTTAAAGTATTTTTAAAGTAAAATCGAGACAAACTAATTTAAAGCAATGCATTTTTTTAAACGAAAATGGTAGCAATATTGTTATTCTAATTTTCAGTGGGTTTATTCATAGCGGATAAGGAGGTAAAAGGAAAGCAAAACTGTACACAGAATCAATTACAGACAACTACCGTTAACGTGTAACTCAGCAGTAAATCTGTCCATTCCAGCGATATTTTGAGCAACACAACTATAATTCCCAGCATGCTCTTCGTTAACATCGTCTATCGACAATGAACTGATCTTTTTTCGAGACTGCACGAAAACACCATAAGATTCTTCCACCGGCATATCATTGCGAAGCCATGTTATATTTATCGGTAAGTCCCCTTTATGAACGGTACAAGTTATTGACGTAACTTCTCCTGCACTTACCGCCGGTTCACCAAAATCAAAAGGTAAAATTTGTGGAGGTACTGTAAGAAATTTGATATTAATATAAAAAATATCTAAGATTCCTCAAAAAATTACACAGATTTAAAAAGAGGCTTACTGAAGGAATCTAAGAACTTTCTCCAGCACTTGTATAAATAAATGGCCAATAGAACAAATATATATTTTTTTTTTGAAAAGAAAATTCCAATAAAAAAAAAACATGCAAAAATAACAGAGTTACTACAATGTACCATTGACATGTAATTCTGCAAAATATTCAGCTTTTCCTGCCTTATTTTCAGCCAAACATGTAAATATTCCAGCATGCTCTTCGTGGACGGAGTCAATACTAATTGAACTAGCTTTTTTACCAACTTTCGTAACTTGTAAACCTTCAATATAGCCGATACTAATATTGTTGTGTAGCCATACAATATTTATAGGTAGATCGCCTTTGTGAACTGAACACTGTATTGAAGCATATTCTCCTGAATTTATTGGCTCATCTCCAAAATCGAATGGAGAGATTTGTGGCGGGACTAAGTAAATTTAAAAAATCTTTAATGTACATAATAGACTACTACAGAACCAGGTATAATTAATATTATAGTAGAATCCAGAACCCAGTGAATTGTAAAACCATGAAAGTTTCAATAATGTCACCTAGAATCACCAATAACCTTCCATTAAATCTTCAGATATTTTTTTATTCTTTCATATATTTATATATTTGCAAATAAAAATAACTAGGCGTCAGGGTGGGAAGAAATAGGAAAAAAATTTAAGGGTACTATCCACTTTTATTGCTGAGGAACACTTGGCATTCCTTCCCTGCTTGGTTACTCACAGAACATGTTAAATTGTCACTGAGCTCTTCACTGACAGCTTCGACTATCGTTTTAGAATTTATCGATAACTCTTCGTACACAAAATTATCGAATCTTTTTTCGTATTATTATTGCTTGAAAATAATTGTAAATTAGCACATTTAGGAAGCGGACACTTGGTTTAAAAATATTGACATTTAATTCATATTAATGACATTTATAGTATCTTGCCCATTTTATAATGAAAAATTCCTAATACAATTTAAAAATTAAAGTGAGTTATTTATGGTGAAATAATATTTAAAACAACAATATGCCACTAGCTAGACACTGTCATTAAGCTGAAGCGGTAGTAATTGTAGCTCTATATAACGAAGGGAATAGACAGAATATATGGAACGTCTCTGGAGAGGTCAATTTACAGTATCGAATTTCAAAAATATATCAAGAGACTGAAAATTTCGTACGAAGACTAGGGTAAAGGACCCTAAAACTGTACAACAACTATTGATAACCAGAGTTCTATTACCAGCTAAGAAACCTTATAGTTTCGTAATGTCCGTCCGTGCATCTGTAATATTTTATAATCAACTTTTACTGGCGCGTGCTCTCCATTAACACAAAACAGATCTGAAGCGAAATTGGAAAACAAAATGAGGGTACATTTTATTGGGTGAAAAGTAGGGATGAACAAAAATATTTCGTTCACACCACTGGCTGAGATGTCATTGGATACGTCTTCAAAAATACAAATAAATGTTTTATATAACATTTTTTATTTAGTCTCCAAAGTGAATTTTTAAATCCCCCCTTTAATTGTCTAATGGTAAATTTTAAAAAATCGCGAAATATGAGATTTAAGTTGCTTAATATTGTTGCTCTATTTTAGTTTTGGTGGATGCGCCAGGTAAGATGGTGGGTAAATGAAATACGAATTTTGTTACTTGGTTAACTTCCATCTTGATACGGTAGAGCAGGTTTCAATGGGTTTCTTCTCGTACGTCTATGAAATTTGATTGTATACTAATATATTTTTTATTTGATTTGTCATTTTAATAGTTATTACAACTTTTATATTGGTTTATTTTTAAAACTGTGAATTTTTTTTGTATAACTTAAATTTTGAGATATAAACCTGAAAATTTACTGTGCTCTTTTTTTGTTGTCCAATCAGGCGCGGATCCAAGGAGGGGGCGATCCCCCACCCGCCCAAGAGCTTCGAGTTTAGGAAAATAGACCCGATTTTTTCTCTTATACTCGAAACATGTATACTGTTAACATCCCCCCCCCCCCCCGACGACATCTTGTTTTTCTTGTAATCGCCCACCCCCCAAGAGTTTTGAGTTCAGGAAAATAGACCCAATTTTTTCTCCTATACTAGGAATATGGATGCTGCTGGGATCTCCCTCCCCGTTGACAACTTGTTTTTTCTTGCCATCGCCGCCCCCCCCCCCCCCCAAGAGCTTTGAGTGCAGAAAAAAAAATCCATTTTTTTCCTTATACTAAGAATATGTAATCTGCTGGAATCCCCCCCCCCCCACCCCCGCCAACTTGTTTTTCTTGCGATCGCCCTGCCCAAGAGCATCGAATTCAGAAAAATTAATCCGACCCTGCGTTTTACCCCCCATCGACAACTTACTTTCACTTGTCATACTGTATTTTTACGATATCACCCCCCCCCCCCCAAGAAAGAGGCTGGATCCGCCCCTGTTCCAATGGCAGATTTTAAAAATCTGACAAAATTGTTTAATATTTGTTTAAATATGCTTTCCGACAGAAAGCTCCTCTTTCGTGATGAAATTTCCTTTAGTTGAAATATAGACGTACAAAAAAACTGCAGAAAAAACTAACAACGCTAATAACTGTTACAAAACTCTAACATAATGCTTATTCACACGTATTTTGCCTTTGAAAACGAAACTGTCCAAGTCAAAGTGTTTCCCAGTGGTCCGGATAGGCTAAAACGTTTTGAAGTAACAGCTCCTCTTCGGCGCAAAAATGACATGATATCAGCTTCTGGCCTCCTTATGTGGAAATAAAAAGATTTATATTCTCAAAGCATAACGAATTTCTGCAATTTGGAGGAAATTTTTATGAATAATCCCTTAAATTGTTCCATGAAAAATACTGTTCGACACTCTGTATGGTAACTATACTTCAGAAGCCTCACACAGCAATAAAACCACAATAGGTATTTTACATGCAAATGTATGGCACTGAGAACAAAAGCTGGTGAATTTGAAGTATTTATTGCAGATAAAAATATTGATGTAATATGGCTGTCTGAAGATGAAATGAAAAGCTTTTCTTTACATAGATACAAATTGGAATGTTTTTTTAGCAAAAAAAATAATTTATTGGAGGAGGTACTGTGATATTTTTAAGAGAACAATGTTTTGAATGGTTCTGACATTGTAGAATGTTTTGGCTTGGTTCAAACTATACATGAACCAACAAGGGGAAGCTATATTCTGGATAATGTCTTTTTATACTAGGAATGAGAGCTGCTTTCAGTAAATGTGTTGAAGGGACACAATGTGAGTTTCTGTATGAAGGGAAGTGAGGTTGGCGGTTGGCCTTTAACTAAGTAGATAATAGAATCCTTATGCAAAAATTGCGATTTCACAATTTTAGCGCTAATAGCATCGCATTGCTACATTCATACTTGATAAACAGGGCCCAGGTTGTGAGATTTGCTAGTATGTCGTCAGCGAAAGTGTTCTTAATGTTAGAGTCCCAGAAGGCTCAGTGCTGGGACCTTATTTCTCATATATATAAGCCACTTGCCATTAAAGAAACCAGCAGCAAGATACACACTCTTTGCGAATGGCACGACGGTGTATTTCTCAGTTGATGATCTGGGGGAAGTCCTTGATGGTTCAGCGCCAACAGATTGATTCTGATCCAGGAAAAAAATGAGGCGAGCTGTTTTTTCTCCGAGGAAAGCACCGCAGGTAGTGGATGATCACCTATCTGGACATTAGGTTGCAACGGGGAAACTACAAAAATCATTTATAAGGTCAGTTAAGAAAAAACTTGTAAGACTGCATGTCTCAGGGTGTACTTCTGACAGTGTACCACTCTTTGTTTCATTGGCATCTGCTTTAAGCTATTCTTGTTTGGGGTTACTAAGCAAAGACGCACCGTATATTTGGTCTACAACGGAAAGCTGTTAGAATCTTGACAGCAATGGGTTTTAGAGAAGGCTTTTAAAACATTGTACATCATTGCACTTCCATCTTTGTAAATACTAGAGAATCTCCTGTACGTAAAACAGAAAGAGGATCTGTTCAGAGTTCATGAAGACATAATTTTGATACTAACGGACTTAATTCTCGACTATAAGTATCTGACATAGTAACTAATTGCCATGATGCTCTCTAGATTTAAAAAGTAGTTTGGCCGCCGTATACCTCAAACTTAAATCCAAGAGAGCATATATGTAATCAGCTAAAACGCCGCATTGGATGAAGAAGTTCTAAGCACGTTAGAAGAGTTTTGGTTTGCTGCAAAATATGAATAGAAAGTAATCCTCAGAAATACTTTCAAATTCTACTTAGTAGCAGTAACATTTTTCACTTTTTTACAATTGTCTTCTAATAAAAAAATCAATATTGTCCCCCTAAAATTTGTAAAATGAACTGTTGCTCTTATACAAAGTGTTAAAATTACTTGATTGATCAAAATTTATTTTTTTAAAAAGAAATTATGAAAATTTATAAATATTCGATAATGATATCCATGAGTGTATAAGTTTTCTCTATATTTTCTGGTGCAGGATCAGATGTTAACTATCAGGCTAAGATGCCAAATTTGATCCACCGCTTTAAAACCTTAAATTAACAGTTGTTTTAAGAATTAATAATCAAATAGTTAAATATCATATTGACCTAAAATAACAATGAACTAAAAATAAAAGGAATACAAGGGGACTTTTTGGGACAGGTTGAGAAAAAGCGATCCAAAACCAAAGAATAAAATTAAAATTACTGCTTCAGATATTGAGTGTTCAAAATATTTTACGCTCAACGTTAAAAGCATACTGTTGTTCAGCATCCAATTTATCACTTTTATTAATGTGACTCAAAATCTGAAACCTCAATATAACCATATTTAACAATACCATTGACATTTAGTACAGCAGAATGCGTGGTTACGCCAGCCTTATTCTCAGCAACACAAGTATACATTCCTGTATGATGATGTTGAACAAAATCTATAGTAATGGTACTAACTTTTAGCCCTACTTTGGAAACCAAGACTCCATCTATATACCCTATACTAATATTATTGTGTAACCATGATATGTTTATTGGAACATCGCCTTTATGTACTGAACATTGGATGGATACAAAATCACCTTCATTGATGGGTTCTGATCCGAAGTCAAAAGGTGCAATTTGAGGTGGTACTAAAAAGGAAGTGAATAAAAAGGAAAATGCTTAATTTTTAGCTTAGTGGTAACAGAACCCCTATTGCTGTAAAAAATTACTGGTTGACGCCGAGCTTCTAGCATTTTATCAGTCTACGGGAGCCTTGACAAATGAATTTAAATCGAATATGGTTATGCACGGAACAACGAAATCACCTATAACCTTTTATAATTAAGTTAATTTGGCTTGCTTTTGTGTGTGGCTAAAACAGTATAACTTTAGATCTTTTATTAATGTCAATAATAACATGAAAATATTAATTATTAAATGTTAAAATAATTTATTTTGATTAACCTAAAAATATACATATTGTTTAGTTAGTTGTTTTAGCGATGTTACTTCCTGTCAAAAATGCTTCAATTCTGCTTATAATATTGTTTTATTCCATTTAATTTAAAATAAATTTATTATCTGATGCACTGAGTGTTAGTGTAAAACATACTTGTTTTATTAAATAAAATCGAGATCCAAGGACAGTTCAGGAGTGAATAAAGATGATAAAATCTAGTTTAAATACATCAAATTAATACCGTTAACATTTAATGTTGCAGAATGTCTATCTATTCCAGCTGGATTTTGCGAAATGCAGGTATATTCTCCACTATGCTCAGCATCTACTGAGTCAATGGTCAAGGAGCTAACTCTTTTTCCGTTCTGGAATATCGAAATTCCAAAATCTAGATCCAAAGATCTGTTATTGTGGAGCCAAGTAATGTTAATTGGTAGATCTCCTTTATGAACGGAACAGGTTAATGTTGCTAGATCTCCAGAATTGGCAGATTCTTCTCCGAAATCGAAAGGTAAAATTTGGGGCGGAACTGTAACACAGACAACGAAGTCATCTGAAATCTTAATATAATAAAAATAACTTTAAGACAAACCTTAATATATTCACTAAGCACATTTCTACAATTTAAATTGGGGGTGTTTCCATGATGATGAGCCACCGTATATAATTTGTCATCTTTTATAGTATAAAAGTAGGCTTTTATTTTTTTAAATATAGTAATTAATAATAATAAGGAATAAGACTTTATAGCATTAATATTACGTTTGCACTGAGTGGTATTCGAAATGAGGCTGAAGCTAGCTTCCAACGGCCAAATCGAGATACAGTCCGCTAAGTATAGATTAAAATTATATATTTAAAACATCATAAAATCCACATTTATTAATATTTTTCTGTGGTTTTTGATATTTATGTTTATTATTTCTTTATCTGAGTACCTAAAGGGATTATATAATTTGTTCTCCGAAAACAACACCACTGATCAGGGTTAATTAATTATAATTAATTCTATCACAAAATCCAATTTTTTAACGATTCTTGTTAATTAAGTTTCTAATCATGCTCTAAAAACCTATATGGGTTCCTTATTTTGTTCCCCCAAGACAACCCCAGCGGCCAGGGTTCAAGCCTTATTTTAAAAGTGTCACTAAATCCACAATTTTTAAAATTTTTCGGCACTTTTTGGTATTTATTATTATAATAATATCCTTTAAACACCTATATTGGTTACAAAATACAACAACAATAATACAACCCTTAATTTAAAAGGATCATAAAATATTCGTTTTTAGAAGGTGTTTAAAAATACTTTATTATAAACTTAGTTACCAAAAACTACCGACAAATTTTGAAAAATATGGAAATTAGGACATCTTTAAAATAAGTGTTGAACCTTAGTCGCTGGGGTTGTCTTAGGGGAACAAACGATGGGACCAATATAGGTGTTTAGAGGACATTATTATAAGCTTAGTTACCAAAAATCACCGAAAGATTTTGAAAAATGTGGAAATTAGGACAATTTTAAAATAAGGGTTGAATTTTGGCCGCTGGGGTTATCTTAGGAGAACCAATTATGTAACCCATATAGATGTTTAAACGATATTATTATAAGCTTAGTTATCAAAAATCACCGAAAGATTTTGAAAAATGTGGAAATTAGGATAATTTTAAAATAAAGGTTGATCTATGGCCGCTGGGGTTGTCTTAGGAGAACAAATTATCTAACACACAAAGGTGTTTAGAGGACATTATTATAAGCTTAATTACCAACAATTACCGAAAAATTTTGAAAAAAGTGGAATGTATGACCCTTTCAAAATAAAGGCTGAACCCTGGCCACTGGGGTTGTCTTAGGGAAGCAAATTATGTAACACACAAATGTGTTTAGAGGACATTATTACAAGCTTAATTACCAAAAATTACTGAAAAATTTTGAAAAATGTAGAATTTATGACCCTTTCAAAATAAGGGTTGAACCCTGGCCGCCAGGGTTGTCTTAGGGAAACAAATTATGTGACCCATATAGGCGTTTGGAGGACATGACCAGAAGCTTAGCTACCAAAAATCGTTGATAAATTTTAATAAATATGGATTTTATGATAGAATTAACTATAAGTAATAGCCCTGATCAGTGGAATTGTTTTTGGAGAACAAATTATATAATCCCTTTAGGTACTTAGAGGAAGCTATAATAACGTAAATACTAAAAATCACAGGAAAATATTAATAAATCTGTTTTTTTTAATTTGTTTCAAATACATAATTATAAACGCTCTGTATTCCGATTTGGCCGCTGACTGCTAGTTTCAGTCTCATGTATTCAAATTATATATTAAACAGTAATTTTGACAAAATAGATATAGAATAATACAACTGACAGTTCAATTATGGGATGATGCAGCGTAACAATATTGTTCAAATCCTAAAGTAAATTTAAATCGAACATTTCAATACCATTGACGTGTAACATTGCAGAATACCTATCTGAGCCAGCAGCATTCTGAGCTATACAGGTATACTCTCCGCTGTGTTCTTCGTTAGCAGATTCAATAGTTAGTGAAGTTACTTTGTTACCATTTTTAAAGACCGATATTCCGTATTCCGTATCTATAGACCTATTATTATGAAACCATGTAATGTTTAGTGGCAGATCTCCTTTGTGGACTGAGCAGAATACTGAGGCTAGTTCTCCTGAATAGACCGACTCTTCTCCGAAATCAAATGGTAAAATTTGAGGCAGAACTGGAAAAAACGTGAACGAATCACCTATAACCTCGGGTAAATTACACATAATGGGACGACCAATCGTTACTTTTTATATAATACTACCATATTAAGATATTGCTGTATGGATACCATAAGGAATTCAGGAAAATAAATTCGTAAATAAAATAAAACATGCAGTATCTAAACTACTATAATTTGAACTAAATCTGGATTAAGATGTTTTTAAGTTTTTTTTTCTTATTACCGTTAACATTGAGAATAGCAGAATGTTGAGCAACTCCCGCTTTATTTTTTGCTAGGCAAGTATAGATTCCTGCATGATTTTCCTGTACTGAATCAATCGTTACAGTGCTAACTTTTTTACCAGCTTTACTTATTAGAATCCCGTTAATATATCCTATACTAATATTGTTGTGTAACCAAGATATATTAATTGGTAGATCGCCTTTATGAACCGTGCAAGTAAGTGATGCTAAATCTCCAGAATTTACCGATTCCTCTCCAAAATCAAAAGATAGTATCTGTGGAGGCACTACAACAATTAATGACAATAAGCAAAGAAGAGAGGCTCTGTACATAATAAGTCAGTCAGTTGTTTTTCGAAAAAACGGGAAATGTTCAATTTTTTTATATGTATAAATAAATCTTGTATTATGCATATTAAGAAACAAATTTTGTTATATATTTTATGGTCAGTGTAGCACTTTTGCACTGAGTGTATACAAAGAGAAAATGGCATGTAGATGGAGAAACGCTATAAAATATGCAAGAGCTGTTTTTCATAAATACCATTGACATTTAACGTGGCTGAAAAAAAATCAAGTCCAGCTACATTTTCAGCAACACATGTATACGTTCCCGCATGTTCTTCACCAACAGAATCAATAGTTAAAGAACTGACTTTCTTGCCATTCTTTATAACTGAAATTCCATAGTCAAATTCCAACGAATTATTATTGTGTAGCCATGTTATATTTAAGGGAAGGTCTCCTTTATGAACCGAACAAGTAAGTGTGGCTAAATCTTCAGAATTTACCGATTCTTCACCGAAATCAAAAGGTAAAATCTGAGGAGGCACTGCAACAAACATTTACAGTTACAGCTTGAATAAAAATTTTAAGTTTAAAGAAGGCTGCAGGCTTAGGCAAAGGTCAGCAAAGAAATTTAAATTTTTAGGAAATCATTAAAATGTTCTTACTCGACTGCGACAGATAAGGTAGAGTAATCTGCTTAATAGTAATACGTATAGAGGGTGTCTCTAAAAGATCTGCGAAAATTCCTGATGCTAAAATATGAAAATCTAGTCCAAAAGTTGATATTTTTATTTTATAACTTTTTACAATTTTTTTATAGATATTTTCTCAATGATAACTTGATTTGCACTAAATTTGGTACTTGGATTGGATCGAAATCGGGAGTGTCCCAGCGGAATCGGGATGGGTGGCAACTCTGCGTACCAAACCAACAAGACGTCTTCAAGAGACTGGTAGTTCTGCTCCTTCAACGATTGATCATGGACGGAATCTTACGACTAGAATACCGGAAGTTGAAAAAGAAATTTCAGTTTCTAAAGATACAACAAATAGGGCTTGCATCCATTCTGCCTTCAGACAGTACAATAGCTTTTATCTCTCGACCTCGAATTCAGACTAGGCTTCTATCCATTCATTAATGAACAGAGATGTAAATTTTCATATAAAAAAATATTTATCGATAGTGATGCTTTACAAGAAGGGATATGACTAATTTACATTATGAACATGTTCATTATCAACATGCGTTTAAAGTTAACGCAAGGACAGATATTGATATATTTATTTTTGGTCCTGTCATCTTACTCCCCGATTCAATAGTTTCAATTGCCTAGAACACCGAGTAGAGTCGCCAAATTTATTAAATGATCTTTCACTGGCTACCAAAACAAAATATGTGGTTCATGCACGACGGTGCATACCTACGCTTCACACTAAATATTAGAAATCATTTATATGAGAATTTTCAAAATAGATCGATCGGCAAAGGAAATGATGCCCTTGCAAATTGGTCACCCTCCTCACCGGATTTAACGCATATGGATTACTTTTTATGGGGAACTTTTACACAGATGGTATACTGTAGATCTGTAAACACAGAAGAAGAATTGTGGACACGAATTCAAAATTCAGTAAACACTTTATGCTTAGATGTAAAGATAAAGGAGAAGGTACAGTTCAAGTTTCTCTGTGTACATGAAAACGGAGGTCATTGAAAATTTAATTAAAAAATTAAATAAATAAAATTTATCTGTTTTGGTTTGTTATTGACCTTGTGTGAAGAAAATCTAAAACAAGTGTTAATACGCAAAAGAACATCTAAATTCGATTATCTCAGAAACGGCTGCTTGAAGTCACACCCTCTAGGTACAACTTTTTTAGTTAAAAGATGTCAAGGAATAAGAATTTTAATTCAAAATTTAATAAACCAAGGCACAAACAAGTTATGAAGCTTTAGATGAAGGAGAAGTAGTGCTGGTGGAACTCTCTGCAATGCATATCGAAACTTTAATCAAATCTTGATTTCTCATCCTAAAAAAACCCAAAGTATCAAATTTGATCCAATCCAAACATTTATAAAAAAAGTTTAAAGACATTATAACTTTGACATCCTGTATTTCGAATATATCAACTTATGGACAAAGGTAATTGAGTTAAGCATTTTGTACACACCGTTTAGAGACATCCTGTTTATGAAATATAGATATGACGGTTCTGTATAGAATAAACACCTATTAGTCCAGATAAATAAATATTCTATTCATCGACAGTATCTAATAAATTAAAAATATATCCTCTAATTCACTAACATAGTTTAACTTTAAAAACGGTCTAGATTGACAGTAGAGAATTTAAATTGACAAGGGTAACAATAAGTCAAGCAAGTTTTGAATCTGTAAAATACAGTTAAAACAATATCATAAGAAAAACAAAACTGGTCATCTAGAAAATCGAATTTCCAAGGCAACTAGATCGGGTCTAAGTCTTAAACCTTCTTAGTGAATCTGGCTAATAATTTTTATATCGTCCCAGCACAAAACACCATCAAAAAAACATAGTGGTTTGCATTAGTAAGATTAAACTTTTTATAAACGTTGATGCGTTCCTTGTTTCTCTTTAACCTTTAGAATTAAAATCTTCATATTTAATTAGATGAGGTCATTATACTTAAATCTTTAAGAGTTAAACAAAGAACACAGAGACAACCGGAATATGAAAAGGTAATGCAGCCCTAGGTCGAAATTTGTTCTTGTGACATAGCATGCATTGTACAAATTATCCACTTTATAATTTCTATGGAGTATTTGCATTTCTAACTTGTATTAATAGGAGTAATGTAGTGAATATTACAGCTTTTTTTTGCTTCATTTTTATCCAGTAGCAATGTTACAGATACTATTTAAATAATTTAATATAAACAAAGTTTGCAACACTGTTGCACTGAGTATAAACAATATGAAAATGATATTAAAAAGGCACAATGAAATATTAAAATTAAGATGCAATATCCTTTCTTCTTAAATATATACCGTTAACATTTAGTGTTGCTGAATGTATATCACGACCAGCTTGATTTTCAGCAATGCACATATATGTGCCTGCATGTTCTTCACTAACAGAATCTATAGTTAGAGAACTAACTTTTTTGCCATTCATTACAACAGATATTCCATAGTCTAATTCTAAAGAATTGTTATTGTGTAGCCATGTTATATTTAAAGGCAAGTCGCCCTTATGGACTGAGCAAAAAAGAGAGGCCAAGTCTCCCGAATTTACTGACTCCTCTCCAAAGTCTAAAGGTAAAATTTGTGGTGGCACTACAACACATAAGAGAAAAGCATCTCATTTATTGGTGTACAATGATTTTATTTGTCAAATAATTTAATGACAGATGTTCTAAAGAGAGAACTTACTTAACAAGGATAAGGTCTTCGAAAATTGAAAACATCTAAACAATGATAAATAAAAAACGAACTTACACAAATATAATAGGTATCTAAAGGAGAAACTACTCATATTTCACGAAAAATTACCGTTAACATTTAAAGTAGCAGAATATCTTGATACACCAGCTTTATTTTCTGATATACAAGTATATATACCACTATGACTTTCATCAACAGAATCGATTGAAAGTGTGCTGATTTTTTTGCCAGCTTTAGAAACCATAATTCCCTCCATATATCCCAGACTGATGTTATTGTGCAACCACGAAATATTTATGGGAAGATCACCCTTGTGTACCGAACAAGTAAGTGAGGCTAACTCTCCCGAATTTACCGATTGTTCACCAAAATCAAATGGTAGAATTTGAGGTGGCACTGAAAATATTAAATATACAAGATTTTATGTATTATCAGAAAGTTATTTTATCTAGCTTGGTCTTTGAACTTTTGTTTCAGGTAATGCTTCATAAAAACTAAGGATATACTATATTATATTGAATCACCTATAACCAACTTATTCCTCAAAATTGATTACAAAAGAAGAGGCCCACAGTGTTCGAAATATAGTTACAGAGAAAATAAACAATATATCTATGTAACTCGGAAAACTTTTATAAATATTTAATGGCATTGATCTTGAAAAAAGGAATGGGAAAAATATAGGAAAAATTAAAAATAAAATTTCAAAATATAAAAAATCTTATCATCAGCATGCAAATACGTTTATAAAAGTACCGTTAACATTTAATACAGAAGAAAATGTGGAAATTCCTGCCTTGTTCTCGGCAATACAGCTATAGGTTCCAGCATGTTCACCTTGTACAGAATCTATTGTCATGGTACTAGCCTTTTTACCAGCTTTGGTAACTAATATACCATCAATATACCCGATGCTAATGTTGTTATGCAACCATGATAGGTTTACTGGTAAGTCGCCTTTATTAATACTGCATACCACTGAAGTTGAATCTCCTGAATTAATCGGTTCGTCACCGAAGTCAAATGGATTGATTTGAGGAGCCACTGAAATTGTGTATGTACATCATTCTGACTCTTCCTTTGTGAAAATAATATTGATAAGGCAGAAAGGCATAAGAGACCCCGCGAAGACTAACATTGGGTCTACTTGAAGAGTTAACGCGAAGTAAACTCATTACTTAGCCAAGAACGTTGCATATTGTTTGGATTCTGTTCGAAAATAAAATATTCTTATATGAATTTTGTCGGTTAAAAGAAAAAACTTTTTTAAACGCTGCTGCCGGGTTCTACAAAAACGACTTTTGATTTACTGTAGAATGTGTGTAATTTAAAAAATTATGATTCTTTTGATTTTTCTTTTCGATTTATTTTTGAAATTTCCACATAAAAATTCAAAAGAAGCAAGCAAGTCGAGACGATTTAATCATATTTATAAAATTAGTTTTATTATCAAGTATAAATACCCACTTAAATAATTCAATAAATATTATTTTTATATTTTCATTTTTTATTATTTATATATTTATATTTACATTACTAAACTTATATTTTACAAGTCCGTATATGCGTATATTTTTCTGTATGTTTTCATTCTTATTAAGAACAATTAATAAATTAAAATTCTTACTTTTTACGGATATCTTTCAGTAAAAATTTAATTTATTATGATTATGCTCAGTAGGTAGGTATAAAATATTTTTGTAATTAAAAACCTAAACCACTTTTAACTAATTTATTATTCAGCATAAATAATAGTATTGTAAACTTCGCAGATTTTCTATTGACTTTTTTATTCATCAAAAAAAAAAACAAGACATATCTTCATTCTTTTTTTAATTCGTCAGAATTTGTCTTTAGCGGCTCTTACTGCCAAAAAATTCTAGCTAGGACTAGCTTACTTGTCCGTTTTTAAATTGTTAAGGGGTAATAATTCGTGCTCATTTGGTTACATTACTGATTGTGTTCTAGTTCAGTGAAGTGGTGTAGTTTTTATTCAAATAATTATTTTCGTTTAAATGTCTGGAAGGAAGAACACCAGATATGGCAAGTTTATATTAAGGAAATAGATCTCAATAAATTTGGCTGTAGAGCAATTTGTAAAAGATGCAAAAAAGAAATTCAAGTATTAGTCTAAAGGCTTAAGGCACACCAAGAGTTTTGTACTAAGGCCACTGAGCAGCAAAATGCAATTTATACATATAGACAGGGGTGGACCTAGCCTCTCTCTTTAAGGGGGGGGGGGGGTGATATTACAAAGTACAGTATGGCAAGCGAAGTAAGTTGTCGACGAGACGGGACGGCCGGGGGGGGGGGGGAGAGAGGACATGGCAACCGCATTCACATTTCTAATATAAGAGACAGAATCGGGTCTATTTTCCTGAACTCAAAGCTCTGCCCCCTCTGGATCTGCTCCTAAATACTAACCCTACCTACGTTAGTATTTAGCTAAGTAACAAAGTTTTGTACAAAATTATCACAAGACTTTAAAATTGTACCGTTATTTTCATGATATATTATTTTTTCAAAACCTTCTACAAAACAGTTATCAGTAATAAAGCAGTTACCAGGTGCAGTTGCTTCTTCAGCGTCGGTGGATCGTGTGTTTAGTACATTTGGTTTTGTGCACTACGATTTAAAAGATAGATTGGGGATTGAGGAAGGTGGAAAATTGGTATTTCTATTTAAATTTTATATTGAAAATGCAAATGATGATAAATTATAAGTTCATGATTTCAAGTTGTCTTTTATATTTTTTGGCTGCTGTAAGTTCTAAATATTTTAGAAACTAAATTATTTAATTTAAAAGTTTATGGCATTTAGATAGTTTAAGGTATAATTTATGTTTGTTTCATGTTCTTAGGCGTTTGTGAAATTTTTTTCGCAAGTTGTTTGAAAAATCAAGTAATTTAAATCGTGATTTTAATTACGATTTAAATTATTTGATTAAAATCAACCCAACCCTGTACGTGACAAAAACTTGTTAATTATTTCTATTTTTTGGTTGCGTACACTTTTACAATATTTTGTTATGAAAGTTTATTAATCATTGTTTTAGTATATGAATTGTAAGATTTCGATTATATTTTATAAAATAGTTTATTATCACAATTGTGGGGCCAGTTCTGAGATTTTTGGGTTTCAAAAGACGAATAGTACTAATAGTACTGTTAGAATATATTTTTAATAGTTTGTAAGAACAACAGTAAAAATTAGAATAATTTGTAATTTTTCCTTTTTAGTTTTAATATTGAGTATCTAATCCTAATAAGTAAGTAATTAAAAATAAACCAGATTTAATTTAAATACTTGTAATTAAATTTTTTAATTTCCTTTATATAACCATGTTTTTTGTAATCGGATTAAAGAGAAAAGAATAAGTAAAAATACTAATGTAAAATAAATCAAATCTACTTACTAATTCTGTAAAAATATATTTTAACTGCGAAAGTTAAATGAGTGAAATTAAGGAGATCTTTTAAGTAACCTTTAATTGAAAAATAATTTATCACAACTTATTCATTTTATCAAAATCTTAATCTAAGATACCCTAACAATCCCCAAATAACCAGTTTAGTAAAGTTTTGTACAAAACTTCTAAATTATACAGGTGAGGTCTGGATGAAATATGTTAACGTAAAATGAAATAATTGTGGTAAATTCGTTAAATGTGGAACAGAAAGAATTTATTTTTATGCAGGTTATATAGTTTGACCTGTTTTAATGTAAAGTAAGTAAGATCTTAATTTTTAAAAGCGGTAATATTTCTATGATTTTTTTTGTTCCAAGGACAGGTAAATAGGGATAAGAGAGGTAAACATTTTGATACAGATTTTAAAAAAAATGACATCAAAACAAGATAAAAGATACTAGGAACCTTTTACATTTAAGGCAGCCGAATAACTCGTTTTTCCAGCAACGTTTTCCACAATGCATAGGTATTCTCCAGAATGAATCTCGTCTACAGAATCAATAGTCAGAGTGCTTACTTTTTTATTTGTTTGTCCTATAGTTACACCGTGTAACAAATCTATAGGTTTTTTATTAAAAAACCATGAAATTTTTATAGGGAAATCACCTTTTGTTACTGCACACATGGCACTTACTAATTCTCCAGAAAAAACGCTTTCGTCGCCAAAATCAAAAGGATGAATTTGAGGAGGTACTGTAAAAAAATTTTAATAAATGACGGGGCGTAAAAATCTATCATAAAAGAATAAACGGGAAAGTAAAATAACGTAAAGAAATAAAAGTAGTTACAAAAAAATGACCCTAATCATGCAAGTTAAAATTACTCAGGTTACCGTTAACATTTAGAGTGACAGAAAAATGAGCGACTCCCGCCTTGTTTTTTGCCTGGCAAGTATAAATTCCTGCGTGTTCTTCATGAACCGAATCTATCGTGATTGTACTTGCCTTTTTGCCAGCTTTAGTAATCAAAATCCCATCGATATAACCTATACTAATATTGTTATGTAACCATGATATATTTATTGGCAAATCTCCTTTATTTATACTACACATTGTTGAAGCAGATTCTCCAGAATTGACAGTGTCTTCACCAAAATCAAACGGGACTATTTGTGGAGGTACTGTAACGAATCACCAAATAACCAAGTCAGCTTCGTTTTAACAGAGCCAGGGGAGGTCCAAATGTATTTTTATAGAGGCAATAAAATAAGGATTTGTGTAATGCAAAAACTACAAATTGTATAGGATAATTTAAGTTTCAGATTCGAAAGGTGTAGTCACTAAAGAGTTAGTAAAAATTTTAAATACTAATGCGTCTAATTCATATTATTTGTTCAAAATATAAAGATGAGGTTTACTCACAACTAAAATACGTTTATATATACTAAGGAATAAACAATATTACGTCAAAAGTAATGGAAAGTGATATGGAAGTGAGCAAGAGTGTGAGGAAGCAGCAAAGATATTTAATTAGTGGTCAAGAGTTAAACATGAAAATAGATTATAAACTTGGATGTTAAAAACATCATAGAATTAAAACCATAATTGATATAAACCCATAGTCTGCATATTTATGTAATCTATCGTGAATAATTATAGCCTATAGCAATTTATATTTATTCGTTTTAAAACCACATTTAAAATCGTAATGGTGTGGGAGGAAAAAAACAAAAAATATAAAACAATAATCATTCATAACATTTAAAGAAACGTCTAAACAACTACCATTAACATTTAAAACTGTTGCATAGCTATCTTTTCCTGCTGCATTTTCTGCTATACATAAATATTCTCCTGCATGGATTCCATCTACTGTATCGATATTTAAAGAGCTCACTCTTTTGTTTAACTGACCAATACTGACTCCATGCAACTCATTTATAGGTTTTCTATTAAAATACCAATTTATTTTGATTGGAAGGTCTCCTTTGGTTACGGCACATTGAGTGGTAGCCATGTCACCAGAGTTAACTACTTCATCGACGAAGGTGAAATGGGATATTTGAGGAGGAACTGGAATAGGATTTGTTTGTCAGTTTTAAAAGTTTCAAGTCTGTATTTATGCCGTATAAATCTCGGTTTAAACAAATCTTATCAAAAACTATTAATATTTATCAATATATCAATAATGTGCCACATATATGATATGGATAATAAAATAAGTTATCTAATAAAACAAGATAGAGATTGTCCATATAGATTTGGAAATAATGAAGGAAAAATAAAAAAATAATAAACATAAACAAAAATAACTACTTATATCTAATATGACGCCAAATATAATGTACCATTAACATTTAATATTGCTGAATAACTGTCTTTTCCAGCCTTATTTTCAGCTACACAAAGATACTCCCCGGCATGGATTCCATCTACCGTATCAATGCTCAAGGAGCTGATTCTTTTATTAGTTTGTGTTATGCTGGCCCCATGAAGATCAGCAATAGGGTACTTGTTAAAAAACCATGATATTTTGATTGGAAAGTCTCCTTTTGAAACGGCGCATTAAGTACTTGCCATATCTCCGGAATTTACTACTTCATCGACGAAAGTAAAATGGGATATTTGAGGAGGGACTAAAAAGGATTTTGTTCGTTAGTTCTATATATTAGAATGTGAATGCTTTAGTGACATCTATATTTTATGATAAAACATTGTGTGTGAAAAAGTAGATAAATTTAATTATGTCCCTAGTGCTAAGGGGAAAGATATGACAGGTCTGTTTTCATGATGAATGTTATATATTAGTGATGAAGAGAAGCATGCTGCTAGTTAAATCAAAAGTTTAAAATAAAATACCATTAATATTTAAATATGTCGAATGCTTGGATACTCCAGCGGAGTTCCTCGCAATACAAGTATATTCTCCTGTGTTAATAGCTTCAGCAGACTCAATAGTCAATTGACTCACTCTTCGATTTGTTTGAGCCACCATTATTCCATAGTTTTGTTCTATGGGATGACCATTTAGGAACCACGATATTTCAATGGGAAAATCTCCTTTGGAGACTGTACAAGTTGCGGTAACTAGTTCACCTGCGTATATACTTTCTTCGCCAAAATTAAAAGGATGAATTTGGGGAGGAACTGGAAGAATTAAAACAATAAAACTGTAACTACTACATAGCTAAGTAAACTCTTAACACCAATTTGAGTTGATTAGGTACCATTCACATTTAAAGTAGCAGAAAAACTTGTTTTTCCCGCTAAATTTTCTGCTACACAGATGAACTCTCCTGCATGAACTTCATCAGCAGATTCAATACTAAGGGTACTAATTCTTTGATTCATTTTTCCCACAGTTACCCCATGTATTTCACTAACTGGTTTTTGATTGAAAAACCAGCTGATTTTTAATGGTAAGTCGCCTTTGGTAACGGCGCATTGGGTACTTGCCATATCCCCTGAGTTAACAACTTCTTCTCCGAAGGTAAAGTGGGTAATTTGGGGAGGTACTAAAGGAAAAACAACAATGAAGAAACTAAATGTTACACAATAAGAAAAAAACTAAATTCAATGGAAACAACAAATACATCTACCATTAACGTTCAAGGTTGTTGAATAACTATCTTTTCCAGCAGCGTTCTCAGCTACACATAAATATTCCCCTGTATGGATCGCATCAACTGATTCAATACTTAACGTGCTGATTCGCTGGTTCATTTTGGCTACACTGGTTCCATGAAGCAAATTTATCGGTTTCTTATTGAAAAACCATGATATTTTTAGAGGGAAGTCTCCTTTAGTAACGGCACACTGAGTACTAGCCATCTCACCAGAGTTGACCACCTCATCAGTAAAAGAAAAATGGGCAATTTGAGGTGGAACTAAAAAATGTTTGCCAGTATTTAAAAAAGGGTTTATATTTTGTTTTACAGTGGCACCAAAATAGATGATAAACTATGAAATGAGGTATACATTTTCTAGGTAACTTGTTTCAAAATATTTTTCTAGTTGTACTTCAAAATTCTTCGGCATTCTTCCTCGAGATGTTTAAGAAATAGAAAAGGATTGAGATAAAATACAAAAGAAAAATTATAAATTAAAATAAATAAGGGGTTTATAAAATACTTCTACCGTTAACGTTTAAAGTTGTAGAGTAACTATCTTTTCCAGCACTATTTTCTGCTATACAAAGATACTCTCCTGCATGTATAGCATCTGCTGACTCAATGCTTACAGTACTAATTCTCTTATTTATTTGTCCCACGCTTGCTCCATGCAACAAATTTACAGGTTTTTTATTAAAGTACCAATATATTTTTATTGGAAGATCTCCTTTTGAAACAACACATTGAGCGCTAACCATTTCCCCAGAGTTTACAACTTCATCAGAAAAAGTAAAATGTGATACTTGGGGCGGTACTAAAATAAAGTAGATATTGGTTTATAATAAATTTTCCGTAATAAGTGTTAACTAGTAACAGTATAAAGCCCTGAGTGTTAACAATTTGAATTTTAAACTGGTGTGTTGTATTAGAAAATTTCAATGGAATAAGCAAATAAGTTCTCATGAAAAATAAACAAATTTGTTTGAAGGTTGTAGACAATGTTGAAGATTGAGTAAAGGGTTGTTGTCGGATTGCTTGCATTGTCTTTGCTTTGGTTTGTTTATACGACATTTCCATTAGATTGTATCTCCAATCCAAAAGTATACAGGTATAAACTGTGTCTTCAAGTGGAAACGTCGGACAAACAAATAAAGATAGAGGCAATGCAAGTCCAACAACTATCTTTTAGTTAAACAATTTTGTGATGTGAAAAGGAATGATTAGTGCGATACAAAAATACTTAACATCAGACGTAGCATATACCTAGCAGTAAAAACTTCTTCCTTTCTAATTACTGGAGACAGGTTAATTCAGGGTATTTCAGGTTCAAATAAAAAAAATGATATCAAAGTTAAAAACAATCTTGGATTGAGATAGACTGGTATAGGCAAATCTACCATTCACGTCCAAATGCGCTGAAAAGCTCGATTTTCCAGCCGCATTGGTTGCGATGCAAGTATATTCTCCTCTGTGGTGTGGCTCTACACTTGGTATATTCAGT
Organism: Diaprepes abbreviatus; assembly: GCA_034092305.1. Taxonomy (NCBI): domain Eukaryota; kingdom Metazoa; phylum Arthropoda; class Insecta; order Coleoptera; family Curculionidae; genus Diaprepes; species Diaprepes abbreviatus. Next base: position 39,396,311 of record JASJET010000103.1, on the reverse strand, counting down.
AGACTCGCTTGGATTCCAAACATCGAGGTTGATATACCTTTGGAGTGATGGGTTATATGTCTGTTATTGTGATACCACTTAATTTTCAGTGATTTATCACCTTTCGGTACGTAGCAGGTTAGCACTGAATTGTCGCCAGCGTTCAGAGGCCCGTCAAATTGAAAGGGGTTTATTACAGGTGCCACTGTAAATGGGGAACAGAAAATTATTTTGGAAGAAACGACGTGGTTAAAATGTAGGTGACAAAAGAGCCCACAGGGAAAGATTTATTTCTAAAAAGAAAATACTAGAGACGGTAGGTATGAAGATTGTGTGGAACATAAAAGAATATTCATAACGGATTTTGTTTTGTAGTGGGAATGTTGTCTAATGTTCCAAAAATTAAATACATTCTGAGATACGTTATAAAAAATGAGTAATGCTAACACAGTCTTAGGAATTTTTAGGTAATGTAATTGCAATATTTTTTTGTTACTTTCGTAAAATACTGATAGTCTGTAAATATTTTATTAAGATGATTTTTAATATTTCGTTATTTTTGTGATAAAAAAATTATTAAACAAGCTTCAAAACTCCCATAATTCAAATATAGTTTCATAATATGTTTTTTATTGTGATTGTGCTCTCTCAAAAGGAATACTTAGTCATTTGTTTCTTTTGATTGCTTTACCCAGACATTGTTCTTAATAATGCAGCAAGCCTGGTGATTTTTTTACATCTTTTGTCGCCCAAAATTTAAACCACGCAGCTTCACCCAGAAATCTTTATACTGACACATGGGCCTCTCCCTGACGCCACCTATAGTTTCATCAACTGACAAACAATGGGAGGTTATAGGTGATTCGTTGTTGCGACGATGATCTTGAGGATTGCTGATAAATCTTAATTTAGTAGTACTCAATGGAGACGCCCCACATAGAAAAACCTACCTTTTTGATGCCAAAAAGAATTAATTAAACAGAATAGTTTCCTGTAACACCTATAAGGAAAGACATTTAATAAACAATGGGGTGCTGTCATAGTTACGTTAAATTTTTTATTTATAATATTTTTTTCCAACAGATTCCAATTAATATCTAATGGAAAATTTAAAAAATATATATATTTACAAAATGTACTTCTGATTAGACTAAGTAATTTAAGTAATTGTATATTCTAATAAAAAATATCCTTATTTTAGAACACTGTTTATTTTTGACTGTGATGAAAGCATCAAAATTATAATTTTTCTTAATACAAATTTTTTTTCTAGAAATCTTCTAATTAAGAAACATTGATTAAGTATTTTGACCTTCCAATAAATAACTACAAACACATTATTTAAATACTGAGATCACGTAAAATATGTCGGCAGTTTTAGTTTTAAAATGCCAATAGAATATATTATGTTCAAACAAAAAATATGCATCGAAACTAACATTTTTTTAGAGCGTGTTTATAATACTTAAGTTCTGTTAGACTTATTTAGTTTCTTAGTTTTTGCACATTTTTACAATTTTTGTTTTATAATATTAAAACATTGAAACGTATTGACAGTATCTTACGTGCTTTTTACCTTTGACAGCACCCTGTAAATAATTCAGTAAAGAAAATATACTCACCCATGACTTGAACTTCTAGTGATCCTCTTGCGTTGTATCCTTGCGAATTTTTAGCTACGCAAACATATGTTGCTTGATCGGATCCTCTTTCTACATTTTCAATGATGAGAGTACCATTGGGGAATACTTTTTGTTTTCGGTTAATTGGCAACAATCTTCCATCTGTAAAAAAGCACTAATTAGATCGAGAAATTAATCTACTGGTAGATAAACCTAGAACCTTCTGCCTTTCTTCTTTCCCTAGCTTGGTAGCTTTTACATTTGGCAGGACATTGTTAGTGTTTTGTTAACCTAGTTACTTGATTATCACTAATAATTTTTAGTCTTGTTTTCCCAAAGGTAACTAGATAAATTGCGTTCACATAACTAAGCTATTTTGGGAAGCAACAGGATGTTGACTATTTTTGGGAAAGTGTTTAAAACCATGCATAAATACCTAATGTAACCCAAAATAGTTAATACTATTTTTTTAATACAACTATTACTTTAAAAATCATATATTTTAAATCTCTTTTCAAACTTCGCTTCAAAACAGCTGTGACGTCATTGTGTCTTCTGTGCGAAGTTAGCGACTTTTTAAGAAACGTTTCTACCAACGACGAATTTTTAGAAGGGAACTTATTAATTGCGCCTACCATCTCAACAACAAATTAGGCAATAAAATTTGGAAAATTAAGTGCTTAATTTCGTGGTATTCTAAAATATTTCACTATGAGGTTGTACTTAGCGGAAAAATTAAAAGCCGTGAAGCATAAGTCATAGATAACTAGTTCTAACCAAAAGAACGCACGAGTTAAGATATAAAATGTGCCAGCAACGGACAGTGGGTTAATAAAGAAATATGCAATTTTCACACGGGAAGCTTCGAGTCTACAACTCACCTCTGGCTTAATTCTATAGATTTTCTTATATAAATTTAATGTGAATAATACTGCTATATCCGGTCATCAGTCTGGCTGTTTAATGGAATGGGTTACACTTGGAAGTTATAATAAATGTTATAGCTAAATTTATATTTACGGTATATACAAATTTTTGTTAAACTTTACTGGTTGTGGATTTATACACACCAAATTCGTTTCCAACTACCCTATATTCTTTACAATATGTATATTGAACATGGCCACCTTTTTTCTTTTATTAGATTTTCCCGAAAAATCTTCAAATTCCCTACTTTCTAGAAAGGATGCATTAAATATTTAATGTACTTTTTCTTTTTCTGTAATATATTGTAGTTGTAATCATGTTAATATATTCTCAACGGTTATTTTCAAATAATCCCTGCAAAAATATAAAAATATCCGTTGCTGACACTCTTAACTTTGTATGTTAACTCGTACAGGATGTTGAGAATTCTTATAGCATTTTCTATTTTCTTCAATAAAATGGAAGTTTTTGAAAAATATTTCCGGATTGTAGACTCGAAGCTTTTCTCGAGAAAATTGCATATTTCTTTATTAACCCACTGTCTGTTGCTGGCACATGTTATATCTTAACACGTAGGGGCTTTTGTTTAGAACTAGTTGTCTAGAACTTATGCTTCACGGTTGTTAATTTTTCGACTAGGTACAACCTCATAGTGAAATATTTTAGAATACCATGGAATTAAGCACTCAATCTTCAAAATTTTATTGTCTAATTTGTTGTTCAGACGGTAGGCGCAATTGACAAGTTCCCTTCTAAAATTCGTCGCCGGTAGAAACGTTTCCGAAAAATGTCGCTAACTTCACACTGACTGACAAACTGTCAAAATAAAAAGGAGATATAAAGTTTTTTCGTAATTTTTGTAATAAAAGATGAGTTTCAAGTTTTATAAGTGTTGTCTGGTGCTTTAGTGTACAAATACTATAATTAAAACACCTGAAAAGTTATTTATTCACGTTCCACGTTCGGAAAGTAATAGAAAAATGTGACTGCAGCTAGCCCGCACTTGTGCATACACAATCAAAAATGCATTTTTGTGAAGATCATTTTGTTTAAGTTTTAATAATATTTGTTTACTTTTCTTATTTTTTTCAAGTAATAAGCAAATTTCGAAGAAATTGTGCGCAAAATAAACCTAAAAATGGAGTATTTGACAACGATGACATTACATCCTAGTGACGTAATTCACTTGAAGGAGATTTAATTACATTTTAATTATTAAATAAAAATTAAATTCCTTAAAAATAAAGAAAAATATTGTGTTTTTTAGGATTCCGATTGTGGAAACTACCGTTTCGCGACAAAATTATATTTTTATTTGAATACAGTCAATATCCCTATTGGCAACTGAATGATTCCCTAGAGACGTCTGACAGCCAAAGTGAAAAGTTTTTTGAGCCATGTGAATTAAAAAAATAGTATGGAAAATGATGAAAGTTTTTCAGTTTTTGTATTTTTGAATAAGATATAGGATCATATAGGACTCTGCAGAGATTATGTGCAATACTTTCATTTATTTAAAGGTTTTTCATAAGTTTCTTGTGTTGTTATATTTAAAACGTGCAAGAGAGAAGAGATTCCATAGAAGTGAATATCCAATACATGTTTTTTGTTATTTTAGGCGAATCAAAGCATTCAATTATTGAAAGAGAAATTATTTTATTGGCAGGCCACATTTTTTTATGTGGGCATCAATGCAAAAGCGATAAAGAAATTGTTGTTGTTGCATATATCACGCAATCCCTAAGAATTAATGATAATCCATATGAAACTGAAATTAAAATTTTAATCAGTGGTATAAATAAATTGATTGTTTATAAGTATTCTTGTCTGCATAGGGACAAATGAATGTATATATTTGCTACTTTTGTATACAATTATTACGTGAAAGTTGTCATAAATATATAAATAACAAATTGTAGAAAAAGAATAGAGAATTTGCAACAAATCACTTGTATAGAAGTTTCGAATCTTATCAAATCATCTTCAGTTACATACTTTATTTTGGTATTACCCTTGTTGAATTGATAATAATTGTCAGTCAATTTAACTTTTCTACACAGATGCTGAAGGTTTTTCTTAACTTTTCTCTCTTGTTGCCTAACATTCATTTAACACACTTGTTGCAAATTTCCTATTCTGCTTTACAATTTGTCATTTATATGTTTATGATATTTGTCATGTAATAATTCTTCATGCATATGTCATAGCAAAAATATGCCTACATTTATCCCAATTCCCTGAAGGACATGAAAATTTATAAACAATCAATTTGTTTATACCACTCACCTTTAATTATGGTGTCACGTGACGTATCATAATTTTGGAGAACTGCGTGATATATGCAACAATAACAATTTCTTTCTCATTTTTGCATTAACATCCACATAACAAAATATGGCCTGCCAATAAAATAGCTTCTTCTTAGCTAATTGGACGCTTTGATTCATCTCAAATAACAGAAATATATTGTAAATTAACGTCTCAGATTCCGAAACACTCATTTTGTACATTTTAAATACAAGAACACACGAAACATATGAAAAGAAACTAAATTAATGAAAATATTTCAGATGCTCACTGTAGAGTCCTTTATAGCAGCCAGTCATCTCTGGGCAGTTGTTCCGTTGCCAATAACTTATTCAAAACTCGTCTCGATATAAAATTTTAAGCCTACTTTTTTTACTCAGTCAAAGACAATCTAATTAGATGCTATTTAATGTCCCTATATTACTATTATAAAAAAAATCGTAGATCTGACTTGAAAAAAGCCCACTTTAGTTTAATTTAGCTGATTTTAAATGAAGTCAGCTTGAAAACGTCTATGTTGGCTGTTACATCTAAATAAAATACTACTTGTAATAGGAAAAACTTAAACACATGTATTAAATAAAAAATGATTGTTACTTACCTCTTTCCCATACGACGGTGTCCACAGGATGACCAGCAAATGGACAATGAACAATTAATGTACCACCAGCAACAATCGCCTGCTTTTCCATAGATCTGACGAATGGTAATCCATAAACATTAATACGGGCCGAATGATCCGCACTACCCACTTTAGAACTAGCAATGCACCTGTACAAACCACCATCATTTGTGTGAATACCCGTGATATTTAAATGCGACACCACATCACCATTTACTGTAACGTATTGCCCGATTTGATACCGATCACTGTTAGATAACCGACGCCCGTAGAGCTCCCATGTGATTTCAGGAGTAGGATTGCCACTAGCGATACACTTGAGGAACACAGAATTGCCAGGTTGAACGGTTTCTTCGTTGAAGGCGTGTCGGATTTGAGGAGGTTCGAATCGGCCTCCAAGTTTTAGTTCTGCGGTAGCTTCTGCGCTTTCTTGGTCGTTGCGGATGAAACACTGGTACATGCCCTTGTCTTCCTTGCGTACGGCTTCGATTCTGAGTACTGCGTCGGCATGTTCTATCTTGTTGCCGTCTTTCATCCATGAGATTGTCTTAATTGGATTTCCTAGAAGAAAAGATTAATGAGTGCAAGAGTCTAATTAATTTTTTTTTATAGGGAAAAGCGAACGTACCTTCAAACTTGCATGTAAATACTGCAGGTCTACCAAAATCAATTGTTTGTACTTTGGGTTCGATGGTGGCCTTAAGGGGGGCAGTGACTGTAAGAACAGTCTCTACACTCTCTCCTCCAACGGAATTGTTAACAACACATAGATATTTTCCAGAGTCTTCCACTTTAGCTTCCCTGATTATAAGAGTACCTGCAACTTGTTTTACACGATCGTTGAGTGTTACAGCTTGTTTTCGTGAGGTTCCATCGATGAATTTGTACCATCTAGAACAAGAGAGAAAAATATTAGTGAAATCATTAACAGATTGTTTCATTATTTAGAGACATCTTTTTCACATGGTAAATTTTAGGATAGGAAAACTGATTTGATAACTTGGAAAAAACACATAATACCATGAATGAATTTAGACACCGTTTTACCTAAATTTTGGTACTGGAAAGGCTTGAGCAGGACACAGTAAAACTGCTGTTTCACCTATTGCCTTATCTTTAATGTCAATTGTTCTGGAACTCAGACGTGGTCCTACTGATCCTGTAGGTTCTATAAGAAAAATATTCTAACTAATAGAAGAAAGCAAAAGAAGAATACTGGGGGTACCATTGCTTCTAGACATATACCAAAATATAGGAATAGGAAGAACCTGTTGAAGTCAATTATGAATAGATTTTGATTTGCTTCACTTACCTGTTTTAAAGATGGTATTTATCTCGCTGGGTATCTGTTAGAGTATAAATAAAGATTAATATAAAAAAAAAGTGAAATACTATACCTGCAGACGTGTTTTGTTTTATTTTACTGTTCATTTCAAATCTGAGTATTATATTAGGTTGATGGTAAAAATATATGAGAGTTAGTAGTAAAATAAAACGCTATTAGTGGTAGAGGCAGGGGCGGATCCAATAGCTCTCTTTTGGAGGGGGGGGGGGCGATATCACACAAGAAAAGATAGTATAGTATGACAAGCAAAAGCGAGTTATTGACGGGAAGGGCGGGGTGATCTGCGACACTCACGTTCCTAATGCAGCAGGCAGACGAGTCTATTCGAAGTTCTTGGGAGGGGGGACACACACTCGCCCCGTGGATCCACGCCTGGGTAGAGGAAGGGGTGTTTTTACTTCAATGTTGTTACCTAAGTATTCAATAACCACTAAACAGTAACAAAGACATTTTAGAAGCATACCAAATTTTAAAACTCTTCAGAGTTCAAGCAAAGGTATATTTCGAAAAAAGTTAAAGCTTCCCAGAAACGACCCTTCAAGTTGGTAAAACGAAGATTGATATATTTAAAAGATGTTTTTAAATTACCGAAAAAAAAAAATTGCGGAAAATTTGTCAAATATGAAAACCTCCAGTTTTCTAAAAACATGTCGATCTGTTTCAAAATGGTAAATAATAAAAATTTAAAATACTCTTATCCACTTTTAAATCCAATTATTTCCATAAAATGTATTATTGACTATTTGAATACCATATTTGTTTGGGAGTGTTTACTTAGTACGTCCAACATCCAAGGCTCTAAATTACTCCGTGCCATGCAATGATAGTCAGTTGCTTGATATTTGTAAAGTTTATCGGATATATTCATAATGAGTGCAAAATATCATAAAATATTCAAAAAACTTTTTCTGTGCAGACACAAAAAAGGTCCAAGAATAACATATGCTGCCGCTGAAAAATAAATGAAAAAGTCCGGATCTTTCATACAGAAGTGGGTAAAAGATTCTGGTCGGCAATGATCTCCCATATCGTGGTTTAACATGCGCAAGATAAGATTCCAGTGTTCCAAAAAATCCACATCTTAATCCGCGATAAGTATAAAGAAGTTTTGCTCGATAGGGAATACGGGTTGGCTTGAATACTATTTAACGGCGGCAAAAATCCTTACTATTTGAAAAACACATTCAGAAAAGTTTAGTCGGGACACAAGGGAACATCGATAGAGATCGGTCAAATGTTCCTTTTACTGGCGAATCTTTATTTTGGGCCTGGAGGTCTGTTAAAAAAACTTGGTCTATCAGCAACAAAGAATTATAGAAAGCTAAATACCCTGCTCTTTTTATTGAAAATGTGAACGTAACGAAAATGAAAAGAATTTATAAAAAGTCTGCTGAATGCTGGTTTGGATTTGATTATGACTCATTCTACAAGAAGACAACGACTCGAAACACCATGGAGATACCTGCTTCTTCGCCTGATGCAAATCATTGAAAATGTATGAGATTTAATGAAATTTCAACTTCGTAAAAAATATATTTGCACTCTAAAGCAATCAAGTGTAGAAAAACGTAGAATATGGAAAAATTTATTACTGAATTATGCACAGAAGTTGGTTAGTAGCATGTTTCAGTGCGGTAAGTCAATTACAAATAAAAGTGGCGATTGGACTCTATATTTAGGTGATCGTTGCAGATTGAAAACTTGTGTCCTAAAAACGTAAGATTTTTTGATGTTAACTTTTTAGATAGTTATATTTTGCCAACTTATATTTGTGGAACTATTTGTAGCTAATCTTATAACTGATTCCCCAATAAATTAAATAATTAAAGTTCTACTGTTATTATTTTTTACATCTCGTAAAATTCTGCTAAATGGTATTAGCAGGTTTTCACGCTTCATAACTTATTTATGACACATTGTTATTTGGAGCACGATTGCGATACACATTTGGCGATTTTTGTATTGTTTATAAAAAGTGTCATAAAAGAAAATAAATAAAACGTTTCGCGCGATACTAGATAAAAATAATATTTATATTAGCTTATTAATTATTGCAACGAATGTAAACATATCTTACATGTTTTTAGCATCGTCTGTTCTATAATTAAGGTAAAAATAATACCTTAAATATTTATGTTAACCTACCTAAATTTTGGAACCGGATAGCCGGTAACCTCACAAGTAATTACAACATTTTTGTGAACTGCTATCTCCAGGACAATACTACCATCAATTTTGCGACCGGAAGCTTTAGGTGAAACATTACTGGTTGGTTCTAATAAAATAATATACAATGGTTTATAGGGGTATTTACTATGGATGTTGATCGGTACTTAGTCACAAAAATTAAACCTCCTGAATAGGGAGTAACAACATTATTTATTCGAATGTTTTATAAAAAAATAATCGAAAATTGTTTTGCTTAAATGATATATTTGATGGAAGTCAAATTGGAGTGGAACAATCTATTTCGATAATGGCACTATTTACCGAAATAGTACCATAAAGGAAAAAGGAAGAGTAAAGATATAAAGAGCTATATCACAACAGTAAGCGGTATTTACCTAAATTTTGGCACAGGGAAACCAGACACCTCACAGGGCATTACGATGTCATTACCTCTAGCGACATCTTGAAATATATTTCCACCATATTTTCGAACCGATGACTTTGGTGCAACGTTACTTGTAGGTTCTAAATAAATTACGCAATTCTTACAAGCATTTACATAAGATTCAACTGATTACCTGAATTTGGGAACGGGGAACGCAGACACGTCACATGTCATTATTAGATCTTTCGCTCTTGGACTTTCTTGATAAAGTCCTCCAGCGTACTTTTTACCAGATGCTTTTGGTGCCACGTTATTTGTAGGTTCTATAAAAGGAATTGTTCGTACAGCAAAATTTAGAAAATGGTTACCACAATATTGGGATAAAATATGGATAGTTTACTAATTTTGAAACCGGCAGCTTTTATTTTCTAGATTCTTCTACGTCAGTTTTAATGATTGCGAGAGAAGATCATTATTGCATTTACAATACAATTTATGAAATGTCCAGCCAATACACTGCAGGGATTGTCAGTTTAAATGGATGTATCGACAAAGGATATAAGTTTAATGGACATTTTGAAAAACAAATCCCTACTAAGGAACACATATTGAATAAAAAAAAGCAAACACCACAATAAAACTATAGCAAAAAAGCAATGAAAATAAGCAAAAAGCAAATTTTAACTAAAAAACTTACTTAAAAATGGGGTTTGGATAACCAACAACGGGGCAGAGTATAACTCCATCTGATTGTTGTGGAAAAGTGGCTATTCTCCATGGGATGGGTTCCCCGACGAGTTTTGGAGGTAAATTATTGGTAGGTTCTGAAACGAACCAATCAAAAATTAGGAATTGATATTTTAAGGAACTCAGATTATAAAGTCAAAAAGTTATTTTTTTTAAACATGATATACAGTGTGATTCAGTTTTTTAGAGCCACTTTTTATTATTAAAAAACTAAGGTTAACTTTTGTGCATAGTTGATTTAAAATCTAGAGAAGAAATATTTTGACATTTAATTGGTAAGCATGATTGATATTTTAGAATTTTTAAATGCAGCTATATCACCAAAAACGTTATTATATGTTTAAAATTGCCAGCACATTTACGGCTAATATATTTCTTTTTTTTTTAAATAGGTATAGTGCCTAGTTATGTAGGATTTTTTCTTTTCATTAAGTAAAAATTTCCAGTAAGTATTGATATATAGAATCACTGATTATATTTTGCACTCCTTCTTATATCATATAATACTGATGGGAAAAATTGTAGGGTTATTTTAGTCATTTTGATTTTTACGAGAGAAAGGAAAAACAATGAGTATTAATTACTTTTCTGCTTATATTGTGTTAAATAGAGTAATTCAAAAGTCGTAGCAGAGTTTTGATCATTTTCTCCAATAAGTGTATCGTATATTTGAAATCAGTAAACACTATTAAATGATTAAAAAATATATCGGTGTTTCAATAAACTAAGAGACTTAAGTTTTTCTCGCATGGCAGAAATAGATGCTCTTGTAACTTGTAATATAATACACAAATTTTTTATTTGTTATTTTGATATCATACACAGGTAAAAAACATTTTTTCTATTATTTATGTTTAGAGAAAGTGTATTAGATCGTTTAAAAAAATGTCAAAATCTTGATGGTTTCCTACTTTTCGGTAAGTTATTTTGTTTATAATTCACATTAAATCCATTTCTAAATTGATAAAGTTGATATTTTGCATAAAAGTAAGTTTAATAAACAGTATCATTCTCGGGTAAAACTGTTTTCCTTATTTTGCTACCAGAGGACACTTTACCTAAAAAGTCAAAGTTTATTTCCTTTAAAACTTTTTTCTCTTGATAGATATGATCAAAACAAGGATATCGTTTTCGGAAAACGTTATTTGATGTAAATAATGTATTCTTACATCACATCGATAAATCTTTTTGTTTAGTACTCGTAGAAAGAATATTTTTATGATGATGTGAGGCCAAGTAGTAAAATTTATTGATGTAAAGTAAGATTATATTAATTGTCTAATTTTTTGCCAGCTTTAAATAAGTGTCTTCATTTTGATCATTCTGTCATATTAAAAAAATAAAATTTGGGATTTTAGGGAAAGTGTCTTCAGGAAACTAGTCTTGCCGCCCTGTGGGATTCGTAGCGAATTAGAGATCCTATCAAGTGAGAAGGTGTTTTCTATGAATTTTGAGCCGCTGGATCCGAATATATAATCTACTTTTCAAACAGACGACAGGGAAATTTGTTGTTAATAATTCAATTGTTTAAAAGGTTATGATTAATAAACCACTACAGATTCGATATTTTTTCCACATATTTTTTTGTTTCCTATTAAAAAAATAAACAAAGTATTTTTTTGGTTTATATTGATACGATGATTAGAACTGTAGATATTGCAAATTTATTGAAAAATAATGAGCCAGTATAGAATGTGAGTATGACGCTCTGACCAAATAAGTATAGCTCGACTACTAATTGAAATTTTTCACTGTGTGACATCTTATTCTAAAGGTAAAAGTTTTTACCGAGTCAATATGTTGTTAGACTCACTTGCAAGTAATAATAAAGAAATGGAGATGATTCCCAATGAAAAATTTCCATTAGAAGAAAAATATAACCTTTTGACTTAGTAAAACCCTTTACCTATAAAATGAGATGACTTACAATAAAAAATTTCAATTAGAAGTTAAGATATACTTGTAGACTGGATTATTATCTATCTATCTATCTATCTATCTATCTATATATATATATATATATATATATATATATATATATATATATATATATATATAAAATTGAAGTGTCTGTATGTTTGTCTCTACGGGCTAATCCTTGAAACTGCTGAACCGATTTCGCTGAAATTTTACAGACATGAAGGGGAGATTGACAGGAGTGATACAGGCTACTTTTTTTCTGTATGTACGGGCTCATCTTGGGAACGGCTGAAGCGATGTCTGTCTCTGCCTTTTTGTGTGTTTTAGATCAATTTCAATAACAATTAAGCTCATTTTCATGATGTTTTCACAGAAAGTTACTTAGGCAGCGCTTGATTTAAGAAAAATACTGAACTCTCATAACAAACTTTTATTTTTCAAGTTTCACGAGGGCAAAGTCGCAGGTAAAAGCTAATTTTACAATAAATTTGCAATATCTTCGGTTGTAATCATCGTATCGGAATGAACCAAAAAACATTTTTTTATTTTTTCGAAAGAAACAAACAAATGTTCCGGAAAAATATTATACCTATCATGATATATTAATTATAACCGTTTAAACAATTAAATTATTAATAACAAATTTGCCCGAAAAGCAGGTTGCCTATTCGAATTTAGTAGCTCGTAATACATAGAAAACACCTCCCTGCTTGATAGGACCTCCAATTTGCCCCGAAACCCCCTGGGCGCGTAAGTTAAAGAGTCTTACCTACGAATGAGACTATTTATTAGCTTTAGGTTTTAAGCTAAATATCAACTTAATTCATTTAGATATAAATAAAACATGGATTAAAAACAATAAATTACTTGCAATTAGGAAATTATTAAGATTTTGATATATACTTTTTAATGATTTACTGCCTTTACTTTATCCTAGGTTTCCTGATATTTTCGGACAGCCGGTATAAAAAATTTAATTTAAAAAAGACCTACATCCTGAAATATAAGTGATGTTCAACTATCATCATTTTGAGTGTTCAGATACAAATAATTATAAAAACTAGATTACACTGTATTACACTTGAATAAAACCTCAATATAATTTGCAGGCATATATAATTAATTTAATAGATTTCTAAATTTGTATGTTTGGGACCGAGTAGAAGGAATCTTTTTTTTTTTAATAAAATAACATACAAATTTTGGTTTCCAGAAAATAATTTAGAAAAAAATAATACAACCAATATACTTTCTGTCTGGAAATAAATGGAATTTATGGATTTAAACAACGTCCATTTGTAGAATTACGTGTCATCTTCTTAAGTTGGTACAAGAAGTGACAATCGTTACGATTTTTACCACCGAAATCAATTGAGCAAAGAATTAGCATTAAATTTTGCAAATATTGAAAATGGCTTATTCGAAGGAATGTCCCTCGCGTACTAGATTTTTTTGAAGTAGCAGAGAGCGTTCATTAGAGGTCGCGAATACATCGAAAATGATCCGCATACTAGACGGCTATCAATGTCAACATCAACTGACGACGTGACGTCGCTCCGGCAAATGCCCTGGTGCTTGAAAATCGTCGTATCCCAATTTGAAAACATGTATGAGATTTAGGTGGAAAAATTGGGCATAAAATGCACCGTTTCTCAGTATAGTGTCTAAAACACTGAATTTACTCTAAAACAGCATCGAATTCACTTCTGAAATTATTTTCAAAGTTGTCAGCGGTCCAAACTTCTTGAAATTTGTCATTATAGGCGATGAGAAATGAGTGTGCGAGTTTAACATGAAAACATCACAACAATTATCGGAGTGGAAACGGAAAGAAAAGGAAACCCCAAAAAGCAAGCCAAAAATCAAAGTCCTACTTACAGTTTTCCAACAATCAAAGCGTGGCTCGCCAAAAACCAAACGGTTATTAGGCATCGTTCCCCAAACGCAAAATATGACAAGAAATGTGGCAAGGCAACAGATGATTCTTGCACCACGATAATACACCAGTTCATACTCATTTTTCGTGAGTTTTTGGTCAAAAACTCAACCAATATTATTCTATAAGCATCGTAATCATTTGATGTGGCACTGTGAGACTTCTTTTTGTTCCCGAATTTTATCTTGAGACCATTGAAAATATAAAAAGAAATCCGCTACGTGAACTAGCCATTTAAAGACTGAACAAAACATTGGCATATATGCATTGCCTCGAATGGGGAATACTTTGAAGGGCCCAAAATAAATATTGATGAATGAATAAGGTTTTATAGGTCCTTTTTTCGAACAGTTCCATTTATTTTCGGGCAGAAGGTGTATGTAAATTACTGATGCACGGTTCAATTCAATATTTCTCTTAATACCTACTAACTTTTTGACTTAAAGGAAGTTTGGTTCTTTGTCTTCAAAATTTAATAATCAATTAAATAAGATCCAATCTCCCTCTATGGATAAATTAAAATATATATAAAATAACGAACAAGAAAGCATGAATAAAAATTCTATATAAATGGTTATGGTAATGCTAAAAACCCCATTGGTAATCCAAACGCAATTTTAATTATCTCAAATGACATGCGAAACTTACCTTTAAAATTGTTTTTATGAACTAATTACTTCTTACCTTAGTTTAATATATATTGTGGTGGGAACTTTCAAATTTATGAAACAATTTTTGGGACACCTTGTACAGTTAATAATGATAATTAGAGCAAATAAAAAAATTACTCTGTCTAATTAAAAATGGAAAATTTAGAGCAGAATTTATTAGCCGAATACTGAAAAATGAAAAAAAAAAAATATTTTGATCTTCGTTTCGAAAATATAAAATATTTTTTAATATTAATAATTTTTAGTTGACAATTTGAAATGATTTAGATTTAACGGAATATCATCACACTTACAGATATCTAGGAACTGGGTATCCAGTGACTTGACAAGTAAGCCATGCTATACCATTTGTAGGAACGAAAGTGACCTTCCATCCTTCAAATTTTTCACCATCTCTTTTTGGTGGGACATTATTTGTGGGTTCTATAATACAGTCATTTCACAGTATGGAGTAAAACAATTTAATGGGATAGTGTGTTCTATAACGGGCTCTAGGATATTTATATGTTTTTAAGTAAAGTATTAATTTCAATAATTTCAACTTCTTTAGGCAGATGTACGAGTAAGTCTAGATTGGGTTTCCAAGGAAAAAAGGAGGTAGATCGCTTGATAAAGATGGGATTCGCAGTAGAATGTACCCTAATTCACATATATGATCCAATGAGTGCCGGAAATAGGAACTTAATAAGACATTATCACTTGTGTGGATATCTTAATAAGATTGACATCGCATATATAATTCAGTATGCAGCTGATGTATAGAAGAGGACGAAACAGTTAGTTAACAATATTCTTAGAGACTGCTCAGTACTGAACAGACTAAGATGAAGATATTTCGGGAAAATACATATTATCACCCGAACCAGTCAGGTAAGTTCAGGTAAAGAGGTTGCTTATATTCGTAAAAGCGATCGGATTACATATACTCTTATTTATTCATTCATTTATTCAAGTCTAGACTGAAGTTTTAAAAATATAACAAAACACTTTCTAATTCGATACAAAAGGTGTATGTACAGGGTGAGTCAACGATTGGATGAAGTAGGTTTGTGCCTTTTCGGTGAAATTAACAAAGAAACTATATTTATTGTTTAATACAGTTTATTTTTACGCAGATTTTAAAAATATTTAGGACTCTACAGGGTGAGCCAAAAAACTAGGACAGCATAAAGTTGTATTTTTTTAAATAGAACACCCTATATACGAATCGTATTTTCGATTTAGCTTATAATTTTAAATCTTTTTTATTAAGGGTTTACTATAACAAAACTTTATAGTTTCTGAGATAATTAAGTTTAAAGAAAAAAAGTCACATTTTCAAACATCAATTCAATCCTAAATAACGTTTTCAATTTTGTGACAAATATATTCAAATTTGGAATTTAGCAAGGCCAAGGACAAGTTAACATAATTTTTACCTAATATTTGCAATAAACGCTACAGGGTGTTGAACACATCGGCTCAAATTTGAACAAGTTTAAATGAATAAATATCTTTTTTTTTTAAATGGTACACCCTGTATATTTTCATGTTATTTAATAGAGTAATAAAAACCCTAAAAGTTTTGTTCAATATATCCTATACCTATTTATAATAGTTTTTGAGATATTTCAGTTTTTCTTATTTTCCATACTTTTTTACAGAAATAGTCTTCATTATCATAGTAGCCATGTAAAGTAATAAAAAGAAACTACAGAAACAAACAGAATGTGGTTAAATATGATGAAATACATTATTCGTTATATAATGCATGTTGCGTCTATTTACGGCACCGTTACTTCTAAAAGTAGCTTCATCACTAAACATTACCTTGCATAATAAATTTGGATTTAATTGAATATCCGCATTTATTGTACGACAAAAGTTTACATGACTTTCAAAATCCTGTCCATGCAATTCTTGGTGTAATTCCATGTGATATGGATGATACCTATATTTCTTGGTAGTACGATTATCGGTGGATTGTGATGTTTCACATAATGTTGCTAACTGACGGCTACCAATATAAGGATTTTCCTGAACATTTAACAATACTTGTAGTTCTTTTTCTTCATTAGTTACTGCTTTGTTGACCACTTTACGTTTTGGATAATCAACAGTACCAGAAGAATCAAATCTTTGCATTAAGTTTTGAAAAGTATGGGTATTAGGCTGGCGTCGATCAGGATACTTCATTTTGTAAATTCTTTGAGCAAGAAGGCAATTTTTTTGAGCCTCTCCTATTGTATAAATCATATCTATTAACTCATTCTTTGGAAAATTCATTTTACAATATAAGATGAATGCAAAAAAAACCAAACTACACTACATAAAAACCAAAAGAAGCGATTGCGGTTATAAATTTGACACACAGAAAAATGTTCTTTTACATTGTTTTGCCATGGCTACTATGATAATGAAGACTATTTCTGTAAAAAAGTATGGAAAATAAGAAAAACTGAAATATCTCAAAAACTATTATAAATAGGTATAGGATATATTGAACAAAACTTTTAGGGTTTTTATTTCTCTATTAAATAACATGAAAATATACAGGGTGTACCATTTAAAAAAAAAAGATATTTATTCATTTAAACTTGTTCAAATTTGAGCCGATGTGTTCAACACCCTGTAGCTTTTATTGCAAATATTAGGTAAAAATTATGTTAACTTGTCCTTGGCCTTGCTAAATTCCAAATTTGAATATATTTGTCACAAAATTGAAAACGTTATTTAGGATTGAATTGATGCTTGAAAATGTGACTTTTTTTCTTTAAACTTAATTATCTCACAAACTATAAAGTTTTGTTATAGTAAACCCTTAATAAAAAAGATTTAAAATTATAAGTTAAATCGAAAATACGATTCGTATATAGGGTGTTCTATTTAAAAAAATACAACTTTATGCTGTCCTAGTTTTTTGGCTCACCCTGTAGAGTCCTAAATATTTTTAAAATCTGCGTGAAAATAAACTGTATCAAACAATAAATATAGTTTCTTTGTTAATTTCACCGAAAAGGCACAAACCTACTTCATCCAATCGTTGACTCACCCTGTACAGAAGGAGAATTTGATTTATAAAGGACATTAAAGGAAATTTATTACAGATTTCGCAGATTATAATTGAAAAGTATTATAAGAAACGGAAGTTATCTGGACAAAATAAATCTAGAACACAAGAACAAGAGTTACAGTAAGTAAGGCCTGGAGGAAAAGAAAATCTGCCACATGGAACCAAAACAATAAGGTGAAAATGACATCCGATTATAATTGATTAAAAGTAAGTAAGAAATATTTACGAGAGCAATTTAAGGACAAAATACTCAAAAGACTAGTATTTTAAACTGATTAAAATGAGGATGTATAGAAATCCTATTAATATACTTACAAATATCGTGGTACTGGATAAGCAGTTACTTGACATGTTAGCCAGGCCGTACTTCTTTCAGGAATGAGCAAAACTTCCCAACCTTCAAATTTTTTACCATCTTTTTTTGGGGCAACATTGCTCGTAGGTTCTAGATTTTAAAAGTTTTAACTTTTAATAATGGTTTCTTAATTAGTTGGGATAGAAGTACCTATGGAACTATACATACCCATGCGAGCTGAAGTATTAGTTATTCTGTTTTAAAAAGTGGGTGGGCAGTTAAAGGATTTTGATCAAAATAACATTTTTTAAATAATAAATGCAAGTGTAATCATTTACTTACAAGTATCGTGGTACTGGAAATCCTGTAACTTGACATGTAAGCCACGCAGTACTATTTTGACGTATTTGTAAAACTTGCCAACCTTCGAATTTAATCAGGTCTTTTTTAGGGCTTACATTACTAGTAGGTTCTGAAAAAATATTTTTGTGTAAAATAGAAAGTTTAGTGAGACTACTGGGTACCCTTGCTAGAAATTATCATTATGTCTCTGTAAATTTAGAGTTTTATTGTCAATATGTTGGCCGCAGCTGAAACTGTATTACAATTTTCAAGCGAGATTTTTTTAAATATTTAATTAAACCGAGAGACATGATTGAGAACAATAAAAATGTATCACTAGATCATGTCAAATTCAACGCCAAACTTACAGAAATCTTGGCACAGGAAAACCACTAACTTGACATGTTAACCAAGCTGCCTCGCGGTTTCGAACGTTAACCAGTCGCCAACCACCAAACTCTGCACCAACTTTTTTCGGTGACACGTTATTTGTTGGTTCTACAGGAAAAATACAACAAGAGATACTGTATAATTAAAAATTAAACAAATAATTATACCTAAATACTGGCACAGGGTAACCAACGACATCACAAGTCAATACTATCGTACTGTCGGAAGGAGTCGAAACGATTTTTCCACCTTCATATTTTTGTCCTGGTACTTTCGGTGCGATTTTCCCAGTGGGTTCTAGAAAGATTATAAATTGAAAAATTGATAGCAGGACTATAAAAATGGGTTTAATACTGGGTACCCTTGTTGGAAAATAATTCGAACTAACATTATATTACAAATTCTAGTTAGAAATTCAACAAGATAAGGATAAATTGGGAAAGAATAAATAAGGTGTTTTTAGAGGTGAGTTTCCAAGCGACTATAACATGACAGCTAGTAGTAGACTAGACCGTAAACACCAGACTGAATAACAAGTCTAAAATTTAGACTTACACGTGTATCCAAAAAAAGGGTGTATTTTGAAATAACGAATATCCCCTTGAGTCAAATCCTGAGGAAATATATTAAGGTATCAGACTATGTACTGTGAGACCTAATCTGAAAAGTGCTAATTTTTCTAAGGCATGCTTTTAATTTAAAATAAAGTTGTTGCTTTATTTAAAACACACATTTTAATTTCATTTTGTTTTCAAATCAACCATTTAATGAAGTAAAGTAGACACAATCTTAAAACAATACTTGAGACTTAAACAAATAAATATATATATATATATATATATATATATATATATATATATATATATATATATATATATATATATATATATATATCAGTATATTACAGAGAACTGGCAATAAAAAGGTGGTGACAATGAAGGAATTAGATATAAGGTAGTCATAACACCGGACTTTTAAATAGAAGTCTTACCTGAACTTTGGTGCAGGGTATCCTTGGACCATGCAACTCAAAATAGCTATTGAATTTACACGAACTCTTATGTTTAGACTAGAGATACTAATATCTTTTGCTTTGGGAGCAACTCCAGCTACTGGTTCTAGAAATGAGAGTCAATATCATGCAACACAAAGTAAGAACATTTTACCTAAATTTTGGTGTAGGTTGTCCTTGCGCTGGACAAAGTAGAGCGAAACTTTTTCCAATTTCCTTATCAAAGACTCTTATGAAGCCTTTTGAATCAGTAGCGAACGTAGGAGCTTTAGAACCAATGGGCTCTAAGTCATAGATAAGAGTAAAAATTAAAAAAATATACTGAAGTATTGTTGAAATTCAAGGAGGGAATATTGGGAAAGGATAACCTTGTGTTATTCGAAAGGTACAGTCCTCTATATTTTGACATTTTAACACAAATTCTAGAGAAGTCATATATTATACCTATGAATTTTTAAGGGCCGTCATTAGTAATGTTTGATAAAGTCGTTATTTTACTAATTTCTAGTATTGCATTGTTTTACAAATTACTATTTAGCAGTAATTTTTCTTAGGTAAATTTATATATATATATATATATATATATATATATATATATATATATATATATATACATATACTACAAAAAGAAAACTCTTTTTTGTTAGTCTAGCTTTCGAGAAATTTTCATCAGGACTTTTACAAAAGAGAAAATAACCTTCCTTAATTCTATTTTTATAAATTAAAAATGAAGAAATTATTGTGCCTTAAACCTCTCTGACTGGATTAGTTAAGAAAAAGCCAACTAAACCGAGAGTATATATATATATATATATATATATATATATATATATATATATAAATTCGACTATAGAAATTTATTAATCATATACGAAATATATCACAAAATGAGAATTTGGTGCAAGAACAAAATATCCTTTTTTTACAATATTTGAAAATTATAATTATGAAAAGTTGGTCAGAATTAAAAATTAGGTTTAAATATGCAATTATATTTATCTACCCTGAAAAATAATTTAGTTTTGTTATTTTTGCCACTTTTCCTCACAACAGGGCTGGGAATTTTAATGGTTTAATCATTTAAACCTAGAAATAATCTAGAAACTAACTGACAATAACAATAATCAAATTTGAAAAATTACATACAATTATTTTTTAAAAAATCCTTCAAAAATTGGAACATAGAAGAGTTAAACCTGGACACCTTTTTTAGTTCATTTAACATTTTGTTATTAAATCTTGCTGTAAAATATAAATTAATGCTGCCACATTGAAAATATGAAAAAATCGATAACTTGATTATCATAATAATAAATTGTGATAAACCACTGAAGATGTCTCAGAAACAGAAATACCCGAGCAGCAAAAATAGAAAAAGAAAATCAAGGAAAGAACCAAAATACACAAACAAAAAATTCAATAATAAGAGCAACAGCTTTCTTGCTTAAAAAAAATTGAAAAACACCCAAACCATGTTCTAAAGGGTAAAAACATGTCTCGATACAATCTATGAAGAAAATAAAAAATACATAGTCATGGAAATGGAAATCGAGATACTAAAAAAGCAAACACAACAGCTACAACAAGACCAAGAACACACCGTAACGTTGTATGAACTTACCAGTAAAATTCAGGAGCTATCACAATAAGCAGCTAAATTAGAAGAAATTAAGAACAAACATACCAAAGAAATGACGAATTGAAGGAAACTATCAACCAACTACAAAATCAACCAAAAGGGTCGCAGAAAGCATCACAAGAACACGAAAAAATGGAGATAAAAAGGCCAGATCTTCTTAGCATTTGGGAAGGAGAAGGATTTAAATTCCCTAAACGAAGAAGGCGTAAACCAGGATAGGATGGTGCACCACCAACGACACGTCCTTACTACAACAAGCAGAAGACACACCCCATAATGCTGAGGGACAAAAAGACATACAATGAATTCAGAACCAAATGGCAATATAACCGGTTACAAAACAATAAAAGAGATACTGTACACCATGAACTACAGGTATCATAGATACGAATCAGAGTTGAAAGACCACCATATAGATGAAATACTGGGGAACAAAATCATAGTGAAAAGATAAAAAAAAAACATATCAAAAATCTACCAGTGCTACAACTGCCAACTGTTTGGGCACACAGCAACAAACTGCAGGGCCCAATCACGTTGGGTTAGTTGGGCAGAAAACTACACTTCCACAGACTGTAAAAGGTCAAATGAAGAGCCACTAAGATGCAGAAATTGCGGCAAGGCACACTCCTCATCGTTCAGGGGATCCCCAAAAGACCCAAACACAGGAAAAAGCCCCTCTACATAGCCCGTACGATAGCGCAAAAATAGACACCCAGATTGAACAATGCTCGAACACACTCTTAGCACTAGAACAACCACCTCAGACGACCCCACACTATTGCAAGGAGCAATCGAGATTTTTTTTCATAAATATGGTGAACCAGTTCCAGAGCTTTCTACTGTTGCTGATGTCCAACTCAGCTACTGGGAACATTCAGGAACCAAGTCCATAACAAGGATCATCCAGTCATAAACAAAAACACCCCCTTAAAGCCTCAGCCAAAATTGAAGACGTACATTCAAATATTATATGTTTAATATATAGTATTAAATTTTGTATAAATAATAAACAAAAACACCCCCTTAAAGCCTCAGCCAAAATTGAAGACGTACACTCAAATATTATATGTTTAATATATAGTATTAAATTTTGTAAATTTGTCTACCAAGTATAACCACAAGACAAAGTAAAAAGAGTATCAAGTGGCAATGTAACTTACTCAAAAGCCAATAACGAAACTAGAATTAGATAATAACGGAGTAGTCGTAGTAGTTCCTTGATAAAGGGTAAAATAATTTCATTTTTAAGAACCAACCAACAATGACAGACAATATGAAAAAACTACTTAGTATAACAATCCATTTGAAATAAAGTCAATTGTTTTTAAATAATAAGTTAGCAAATCGCTAGATAGTTACTTACTTAAAATTTGGTTTAGGAAATGCCTGAGCTGGACAAAGTAGAGCAAATGTTGATCCTATGTGACGCTTGATAATTAGGATTTGTGATTCGAATGAAAATGATGGTGCTCTAGATCCAACAGGTTCTAAATAAAAATTGTTGAGTAGATAAAAAAAATTAAATAATTTAAAAGGGATAGGGTATCTTTTTTGAAAGACTAGCTAATAAAGTATCGGTTTTTGAAGGGTGATACTTACCTGTAAGAAGGTTTAGGAAATCCTTGGGCTGGACAAAGTAAAGCTATATTAATTCCTCTCACTCTTTTTATACTGGATATATCTGACTCCGAAGACAAAGCTGGTCTTCTTGATCCGACAGGTTCTACATTTATATAACAGTGAGAATTTTATTGAATAAGAAATAGGTACCCTTGCTTAACCCATCTTAAAATTTGGAAGAACAGAACATTTTTTTTTGAAAACTGCTAGCAGGTGTTTTTGTTAGAAAGGCTGTATCATACAATTATCCTTAAAATCTATACAAGCATAGTACATACCTTTATGTCACCATTTCTGTTTGTACCTAATCAAGAGGTAGACTAGAATACTCGTCAGTAGAACTAGTGGATATAAATGAACTAAAATAGTAACAACTTTACCAAAAGTCCCAATTATATACCTACCTGAAATGAGGTGTTGGAAAAGCTTGTGCAGGACACAATAAGGCTATGTTGATACCCACTGGATATTTTAATTTCATGGAAAAGATTTGAGATTCTGTCGAAAATGCAGGGGCTCTTGATCCTACCGGTTCTGCGTAAGAAATACAATTGTAAAACTTGGTTGTGATAGAGATCTCTAAGTACCCTTGCTTTTTATTCATCAATTAGTTTTCTATTTTTGGGAGAAGAATTTTAACCAATGGATGGAAAAGTATGAGCTTGTGAGATTGCCTTTTTACAAAATATCAGGAAATGAAATGACATATTACGGACAAAGTCATAAAGTTCTCTTAATTTAACTATGGATTAATTTACTTACTTAAAATTCGGACGGGGAAACCCTTGGGCTGGGCATAATAAAGCCAAATTAGTTCCAATAGGTCTCTTCATGGTAAATACTTCAGACTCAGTGGAAAAGGATGGCGCCTTTGAGCCTACAGGCTCTAAACATTGAAAAAAGACACGAATAACGTAGTTTGTTATTAGAATAAAGAGAAAATGTTTTGGGTATGATTACTTGCTTCCATGGGCTACCTTATTTCAAAACTTTTTCACATAACTGCTTTTATCAATAAATCAGTGAATTTTTTCAACTAATGTTAATTAAAAAACAATTCAAGGAAAAGTATAAAAATTTTATCGGTTTTAGGTTTAGGTTTCTTGTTTAACAAGTGGTAACAAACACTGCATGGAATAATCTTTGGCATTCCATGAATTCACGGTACTTAAAGCATAGTAAAGAACAATAAACAATTAGCTTGTGCTGGTTTTTACCTTGCTCTTGAACCTCAGATTTTATTGCACATGGTAATAAAAATCATTCTAAAAATATCGTTGGAAATTTTCAATGAAGAACTTCAAGAGAAAACGATTAAATTGAAATAATATATCGCTATATATTAGAAACGAAATAAAAATATCACATAAATATGTCGGCTTTAAAATATTGATGATTAATTACCCGTCTGTTTTAAGAAGGGTTAAAAATAAAGAAGAAAAAAACCTTTGTAAATTATCGGTATTGATTCAGGATGAATAATTCATCAATTATTCTACCTATGAATCAAATACATATTTTTTAAGTATCTGTGTAATGTATCGGAATGTTGAAGTAAGTCAGGAAGTTAAAGATAGTAGGTACTTACTTGAAACTTGGTCTAGGAAAACCTTGTGCTGGACAAAGCAAAGCAAATTGTATCCCTGAAGGACGATCCATGGTAAAAATTTTTGACTCAGTAGAAAAAGATGGTGCTCTGGACCCAACTGGTTCTATCAAGAAAATTATAATACCACTTTTATTATGAGTTGTCCAACAAGGCTAACCTTCGCACATTTATTTTGGAAAGAAAACTACAAGATTTACCTGAATTTTGGAATAGGTAGGGCTTGAGCAGGACAATGAAGGGCAAAGGAATCATCTTGTTCAACTTCATAAGATGATATTTTAGACGCCGAAGAAAAAGTAGGTGCTCTATATCCAATTGGTTCTAAAATATACACAAAATAATTCTAACATTGGTATTAAGAATTACCTGAATTTTGGGATAGGCAATGCTTGTGCTGGACAAAGCAGAGCATAATCTTCTTTCTCTTTTATTTCATAGGTGAATGATTTGGAAGTTGAGGAAAAAGTGGGTGCTTTATATCCAATCGGCTCTAAAAAGATTATGTTAGGTGAAAAATGTGAAGGTGAAAGGTCTTTTAAGTTCGAATCTTTGATATTTCATACAATCATTGAATGTATGTTTAAATAAATTTAAAAGATTTTGTAAAAGCTTTTTTTACTTTTATGGTTACCTGAATGATGGAAAGGATAGCCTTTTCAAGACGAAGGAGAGCAAAAGAAATTCTATTCATTTCACATTAGTGATTAGTGAAATACTAACTATGAAAAAATATTAGATTATTACTTTACCTAAATGAAGGCACTGGAAATCCTTGTGCTTGGCATAAAACTGGTAGATCATACCCGGCTTCTCTTTCAACTGATTTTAGTTTCGAATCTACTTGGGTTAATTTTGGAGCTCTTGTGCCAAGAGGTTCTGGATACAAATAAAAATTAAGGAAAAATTTACACTTCCAAGAAATATTTAAGTAATATGGCGTACCAATAGAAAAAAAAGTTTTAAGTAAGTATAACAAATACATGATTGAATACCACACGAAATCATAGGTAAAACTCTCAGGACCAAAAGGGATGCTATAGGATTCTACATTAATTTGGTAGTAAGTTAATTACAAAAATGTCCATATTCAGAAAGAGGAAGAAAACATTCTCTAAATTACACATGCAAAAATACCTGAATGATGGAACTGGAAATCCTTGGGCTTGACATAAAATTGGAAGATCGTAACCTGATTCTCGTTCAGCTACTTTAAATTTTGAGTCGACCTGAGTTAATTTTGGCGCGCGTGTCCCCACAGGTTCTGATAAATAAAAATTTATGATAAGGCTTTAAAAAAATACCTGAATGAAGGAGCAGGGAACCCTTGTGCTTGGCAAAGCAACGTTACACCAGCACCAAAGTGTTTTTCTATAGTTGTGCTTCTAACGTCTGAGGGAAGAGTAGGTGCACGAGAACTTATAGGTTCTACAAAGAAAAATAAATGTATCTATAGTGTGACTTTTTACCTGAATTTTGGAGTTGGAAACCCTTGTCCTTGACACACTAACGCAATATCTTCGTTTATCCCGCCTTCAAACCAGAGAGTTTTAGCATTGGTTGCTAGCTTAGGAGCTCTAGTACCAACAGGTTCTAAAATAAATTTCCTGGGGGTAAGCAGAAGTTTTTAAGCGGAGTTTAAAAGAAATAGGGTACATTTTTGCGTGTGAGCTAATGTCATATAGTGGAGATAGGTTTTAGAAACACAAAGAAAAATAACTTAATTTATTCTAATTAACGGGGTAATTAAATAAAGTAAGTACCTGTAACTAGGAACAGGGTATGATTGGGCTGGACATAACAACGGAATATTAAAAGTCTTTGCATTTTCGATAGTCTGAATTCTTGAAGTGCCAACTGTAAGTCTAGGTCCAACGCTTCCAACAGGTTCTAGCCAAATAAAAAGAATAAGTATCAAGAGCAGATAATCGCCTAATTTACCTAAATAGAGGGATTTAGATAGGCACAAAAGATGAGGTTATTTGAATTCAAAATGTTAATTTTATTCATTCTAAAACTAAAATAGTTGAACAATATCTTACTCGAACTATTAACAACTTCAGCAAAATAAATTTAGATTTTTGAATTTAGGAGATTATGTGACACAACCAACGGATGAAGGATATACGATATTTAAGAATGATGGATGGGAGTAAAAGTATTTTTCCAGCAATGTAGAAAAATTACAGCCGCTTTTATTTTATTGTTAGGAACTAAAATATATCAACTCTGATAATGAGTTACCACTACTCGAACAACCATCTAGATGAAAATATACGCAAATTTACCTGAAAGAAGGAGTGGGAAATCCTTGAGCCTGGCATAGTAATGTAACTCCGTGGCCAGAATGCCTTTCCAAAGTCATGCTTCTCGCATCTGATGAAAGCGTAGGTGCACGAGAACTAATCGGTTCTTTATAGAAAAATTGAAACGAAATATTAACTTCTGGAGATGAGAAAATTGTAGATTTGTCGAATTCTTAATATTATTTACCTGAATTTTGGTGTTGGAAACCCTTGCCCCTGGCACAATATGGCAATGTCTTCTTTTACCCGACCCTCAAACCATACGACAGTCTTAGCGTTGGATACCATTTTAGGGGCTCTAGTACCAACGGGTTCTATAATAAATAAATTTACCTGAAGTTGGGGGCAGGAAATCCCTGAGCAGGACATAGCAGAGATAGAGTAGACCCTTGTGCGTAGTCGATCACGTCGTATTTAGATTTTGAGGAGACCTTTGGTAGTGTGCTACTGACTGGTTCTAGAAATGGAATAGAACACTATGCGGTGTAAATTTTGTCCTACCATTAAGGAGTAAAGTTTGAAATCTTTAATATTAGGTTTTCTGCTTAAAAAAATGTATGATATACCTTTTTATTTGTCTCTGTAAGTATTATAATACTTTACGGAAAATTGAAATAAAAAACAATACCTTGTAAGAGGGACAGGATATGCTTGCGCTGGGCACAATAACGTAATACTACTTGACAGAGGTAGCTCAAGTGTGTGAATTTTATCTACTGTAGGAAACTTGGGCTTAACATGACCAACAGGTTCTAGAATGATAAATCAAAATATAAAAGTTTAGGTTTCAGTTTAAAAATGATTTCTATAACTTGGGATGGAGTACGATGGAATAGTGTAATAATCACTAAACTTTAAGTCTCAATGTTGGTACATTAAGTAGTTTAATTAAAAATTGCCTGTTTTACCTGAATTTAGGGACGGGAAAAGCCTGCATAGGGCACTGCATTGTTAATACATCCCCATTCATTGATGTTAGATCTCTGCTTGAGTCGCCAGAAGTTAATTTTGGGATCACAGTACCGATGGGTTCTAACAAAGAATATACGTTTCAACACAACAGCCACAATTCGAGGACTTGAAAAAAGATACCCTTGACTTAAAATTAAAATAAAAACGTCAAAGTACCAACCTATATAAAGGACTAGGGAATGCTTGTGCTGGACAGAGTATTGCAATATCTTGATCCTGATAAAAATCATCGATGGGTGGAATTTTGGTTACCTTGGGGGCCACACTAGCAACTGGTTCTACATGGATAAATAACATGCAAATTGTTAAAAATTCTAACAGAAATTTACCTGTACGTTGGGGCAGGAAAAGCTTGGGCTGGGCAAAGAAGTGTAATGCTTTCAGCTTGATAACCAGTAAAACTCATTGAATTTGCCAATGAAGAAAATTTGGGTAGCACACTTGCAATGGGTTCTAGAAAAGCAAAATCGTATCTTACTTACTTTGATTCCGAAATACCTCTGGACTTATTACAACACATCAACCGTGTTTGTTGTGTTTACAACATAAAGAAAAAAAAAGTATAAAAAGTGATATCACATAAATTTGGGTAGGATACTTCATTTTTGAAAATATTTATTATAGCTGAATGTGATTGTTTTTGATAAGGAGGTTGGTCACTCACTGCAAGGAATATGTTAAGGTTAAAACATAAAATCTATATAGGTATTTTTTCAATTATTTACACAATTACAACATTTACCTGTATGTTGGGGCTGGAAAGGCTTGAGCTGGGCATAATAATGTTATACTCTCTTCTTGATATCCGTTGAAACTTCTCGAACTATCCACGGTAGGGAATTTGGGTAAAACACTAGCCACGGGCTCTACATACCACATACTTTATTAAGCTATGCTACATATGTATTTACCTGTATGATGGAGCAGGGAACGCTTGTGCTGGGCAAAGAAGAGTTATACTTTCATCGTTGTGCCCGTTAAAACCTCTTGAATTGTCCATAGTGGGAAATTTGGGTAAGACACTGGCAACGGGTTCTACATTAACACAGAAACATGTAAAATAAAACTGGGAAAATGAATTACCTGTATGAAGGAGCAGGGAACGCTTGAGCCGGACACAATAGAGTTATGCTTCGACTTTCATACCCTTTGAATCCTTTTAAATTATCAAGAGTTGGGAATTTCGGTACCACACTAGCCACAGGTTCTAAACATAAAAATGCATTTTAATTTTATAATGCGATATTACCTGTAAGATGGGGCAGGAAACGCTTGCGCAGGACATAGAAGCGTAATACTTTCTTTTTGGTACCTCCTAAAACTTCTAGAATCATCTAGAGTAGCAAACTTTGGCATCACGCTAGCCACAGGCTCTAAATAAAAGAAGCGTTTTGTATATTACGTCGGGAAAAGTGTAAAATACCTTATTTTTGGAACTGGGAACCCTTGAACGGGACAGAGCAAATTTAGAGTTACACTTTTGGAATACACATATTCCTTCCTTGTTTCCAAAGGAAATCTGGGGGCTACGCTTCCTACTGGTTCTAGAAGAAACCCAAAAAATCTTACCAATTGCGACTTACCTTGAAACCTCTAAAGAACTCGTTCTTTGGTAGCCCAAAACTTGAAAGTAATGGGCCAGGGTACCCAGTATTTTACATCACAAAATTAAAAATATTACAAACATCTACTACCCATCGAAAAAATATTATAACATAAGATGGGATAAGGATTTTGGTAAGTGGAAAAGAGGAGAGGTACTTTTTCATCTCATAAATCTTTCTGATGTCTAAATTTTGATAGTGCCCGATAGAAGCAAGGGTACCCTATCCCAACATTCAGGTAAATTTTTGGCAAAGTACCAATTAACTTTGGTAAAGAATTTTCAAAATGCTTTACCATAGTTTTTTGAATATTCGCAAAGGTACCTAAATCTTTCTAATAGAAAGATATTGGAACCTTTAAAATAGACCTTTTAAGAAATACTGTAGTCTTATTTTATTATAACTGTTATATTAGGAGAAGACCTTAATCAGTAGATTATGTTTATTATAACAAATTTATATTTCTATAAAATAATATCAAAAAAAGAGGAAAATTTTCGAATTTCAGACAATTTTATTTTTGTTTAATTTGGACTTTTTAACTAAACGGAAATTGGTTTTATTGTCATCGTAATGAAATTTTGTATTTAGTTGACTTAAAAGCTTATTAATTTCTTAAAAGGTCTCTAAAAACCATTTAAATCAAATCAAACAGTGGTTTCATTCACTTAGTGCCTTCCGCCTTTACTTCAATGATTTATAGCGAACAAATGAAGTAGCTAAATGCCATCTCCGCCTACTTCAGTTAATTGTAATCGAGAGATGCGAATAATATTTGGATTTACATTTTGAATTTTCATGAAGGCAGTAAGCAAATGATGTGTTTTAGGTAGCTACTCTGTTTTGAATTCGATGAGATGTCAATTTATCGATGAATAGAAATATCTTTTGTGAAATTTAAAGCTCGGTTACGAGCTACTGTCAAATCACATATATCTAAGCTTTTAAAGACAGGTACACCAATACTGTGGGAACTTTGAAATTTAAAAAGCTTTTACATTTATACTTTTGATTTCCTTGTCTGCAGTTTAAATATACTAATAAAAAGTGGTCAAGTGAGTGTATTATGTTATGGTTCCGTAGCAGTTACTGGCTTTTTTTCCGGAAATTTTTTGAGCTGAGTGAAAGCATGCATCTGCAAAACTGTATCACAAAAAATAAGCTTGTTGTCGAAAATCACACGGAAACACTAGAGACTAAATTTTATTGGTATTTTATAAAATCAGTAAACGTAACTTAATTGTACCAATTTCCATTGAAAACTAAGTACTGTATGTAGATTTTTTTTAAATTTTTAAAATCTAACCTGAATTAAAAGGGAGCACAGTAATATTTTAGATTTATGTCTAAAACACATTCAGATAAATCAAAAAATCTGAAGTTTAAATAGAAACTAATACAAAGATTTTTGTAAATATTAAACTGACAAATCAAATATAAAATACTAGAAAAAGCTGGGCTAAAAAATAATAAAACAATTTGAACGCAATCAAACCTTATAAGTACAAGAATATACCATAATAAGGATACAATCTGTACTTCTTATAAAGGAATGAAGTTTATATTTGATTTCTCCACTGTTTTGCCCGGCGCATTCACCGAAAGTCACACTTCTAAAATAGGTCGACATTTTTAAGCGACTTTAAAAACTTATATTTCGTAAATGACACGACTAAATAAAAAATACTATATGATAAATGGGGAATTTCGTCTAAAACATATCAGAGCTGTGCGTGGGAATAAAATGGCAGTCTTTTTCCATAGACGTTCTCGATGTATTTTTTTCTTTGCTTTCCATTGGTATAGTCAGGTTTTTGGAAAATTTAGACTTTTGAAATAATACAAAACGCGTTTTATCTTGAAGAGGGCATTATTAATATATTTTTTTTTTTGATAGTCTAGATCAAAAGCTGAGGACTTTTTACGTCGAATCGGCAAACGTGATGCGAACCACCGACATGATGCACAATAACCAAGCTACTGTATTGACAATTGTAATAGATTTCAAAGCAATTAATGAACTCAAACACAAAAGTATGGCTGTAATATCTGACAATCTTAATCACGATACAGTATTAGTTTTTTGATACTCGTATCAAGAAATTATAATAAATTATGTGAAAAGCAATTACACACTTACAAAAATTTATTATGTTACGGATGGGGTAGGTCAGCACTTTAAAAATACTTTTGCGCAAATGCACGTGGCAAAAGTGCTTGTGATGATATAAGTGCTAATATTAAAAGAGGTGAAAACACGTAAGCTTACAGCTTTCAGCAAACGAGAGAATTTTTCCGGTATAAATCTATACAATTGGCCCAGAAGTACTGCAAGGAAAGGAAAATTTTTTATAGCAGTAAAGATTATGAAAAAACTTGTTTAAAGCATAAAACTAGATTCTATAAAGCTAAGACGATATTATAATCCTCACAGTATACAATCTTTTCCAAAATTAAAAATATAAGAAAAATGAAAAAATGGAAGAAAACTTCCTCAATAGATAAAATCGGTTCAAAAATAAAAAAAAGGAGTCGAAAATGCAGTAAGAACTAAAAAGTGTGAACACCGTTTTAAAAATCAATGATAATGTTAATATATATTAGTACGGAGAGAAGTACACAACGGTTCTGCGTGAAAAATTCACGTGCTGTCCGGTCTTGGTCGTTTTATTTCTCAAAAATCCCATTCTCCCACATCCATGTAAAAAATTCTTTGGTTTCGATATAGATTATCAAAAAAATATTAAAAATGTATTTTCCGAAACATAATCAGTTTTGTATTTTTTAAGGTCAAAATGTCAAATTTCTGACATCAACGGACAGCTGAGTAAAAAATTCATCGGAACGTCTATTGGAAAATTGGTTTAGATTATTTCAGTACTGAAAACACGAGTTTAAAACACTGTGATCTGCTTTCGTGCACAGCTCTGAGACGTTTCAGGCGAAATTCCCCATATTTAATTACATTTTTAAAAATCTATTCAACGATATCCCATCGGATAAACTAAAAAGACGAAATTCAATTTTGAAAAGTTTTTTTTATTTCATTAGTGCACGTAATTTATCCGTGATAACTTTCGTTGCCTATATTTAGTAAATGCTATTATATCAAGTTTTATCAGATTTTAAAAATTTACCGTTGGAAAATCAGAGGGTGCTTAAAAATGCTAATTGGAGGTTCATATTTCACGAATGAAGCGAATAAACAAAAAACGTAAATTAAACCTTTTGCAAAGGGGGAGGTATTTTTTTTTTTTACAATTTCGCCTTAGGTCTATTTTTGTGTTCAAAGAGACCATGTGTTTGTAAATTTTCATTGCAAAAAATCAAAAACTGAAGCTGTAAAATACAGACGGAGGGACATTCCTACGGAACGCTGAAAATGGATATTGGCCCTCCAGTGGCCTAAATTTGAAACTGGCCTAAGTTGAAAATAAAAAATTTAATCTGACAAAAGCAAAAATAAATCGATCAAGTGTTATCCCTTAAAAATACGAAAATTCTTTCTTTGCCAAACTATCAAAAATTTAAAATTTACTATATTTTCGAGAGAAATTTCTCATACCGATTGCAATGCTTTATATTTAGGTATCTATCTTTAATCTTTCTATATAAATGTTTGTTTGCTGACATATCAAATACAAATTATAAACAACTAGAAGTTCAAATTTCCATGATAACTAGCTTCAGTTTAAAACAAATCTTATTAGTGAATCTGATATATGTTTTTTAGCTTTTGACGAGTTGTAATGAAATTTTTGGTATATGTACATTTGCTCTGAAATATACAGATCAACGACCTAGTGATGGTATATAAAATCGAATTGTTACTACAGCGCCTTACAGTTTAAATTTTATTTTTGAAGCTGGTAAAATATTTCACAAATATTAAGAAATAATGTGTTTATCCAGTAATTTTGTTCTAGATTTTTTAAACATGAATATACTGATAAAATTTTATCGTTTATAGCTACGAAATTAAAATAGCATCATTAACAAGACATGGCTCCTCAATAAACTGTTAAATTTAGCAATCCTGCAAAAGTATTTTTTATGATAATGTACACGAGCATCTGGATGGATTTGTTAGCATATCACAGAGAAAATGATGGGTTCGATGATCTCTAACTAAATCGTCTTTAATCAGGTGTTTTAGTCTTACTTTGAGTTGAGTAAATTAACTTAGCGACAATTTTGGAGTGTGAGCTGTTGCAAGAGCTTCTCCTGTCAAGTTTTTGTCTTTTTTTTTGCGTTTAGCCTTACACAAACGACCAATAGAGGCTAAATCAAATCATATTCGTTATTGTTTGCACCCCCCCCCCCAATCGATGAATTGAAATTGGTGATTCAAATCGAAGAACGCAATAAGTATCACGTTGATTCTTCACTTACGTAAATATGCTCTTTTTGGTTACTGTCCTTCTTTTAGTCTTCACTGTCATGATTGTTGCGATGTCTCTATGTCACCACGTTTTATCGCCGGTAATAATGAATTTCGTTTGGATTGCTGGGTGCGGTGAAAATTATTTCATGAGTGACATTTGCTGATGTTTTTGGAAATAATTCAGGATTTTTAACACCACGTGAGAAGCGACTCATTTCAAGCCCAATTTTTTGACCAAAAATCAGATTACATTAAGTTTTTAGATTTCCCACTCACGTGTTAGCTCTTTAACCGAGCCTTAACCTGAACGACGCAATCGTCGTCAGTTAATGTTAATGACCGTCCAGAATGCGGATCATCTTCGATGTCTTGACGGCCTCATGCCATTCAATTGATTTTGGCATGGTAAAAACCGGCATGAAGCATAAACAATGTCCCACCAAAACTCTTGTAACATATCACTAACACTTGTAGCGTCATGCAATTTGACATGATTGTCCTTTACAGTTGTACCAACTTAAAAAAATCATATGCGATTCTACATATACGCGCGGTTTTAATTTAAAAGTTCCAGTTATTTAGAGCGTAAAAGTAAAAACAACTATGAAATAATATGATAATATACGTGTGAGGCGACAGCGCAGTCAACGAAGACAACTAAAAGAGAGTATTCTCTGTAGGTACTAACTTTGGTAACTTTGCAAATATAAATTTGCATGTATATTTTAAAATTTTTGGTTTAATTAGGATTATTAGTTCTTTTTATTGTTTTTGATTTGCCGGCGCCATTTGGGAACTTAGTTAAAAGTAGAGGTACAAAAATCAACATATGTGACAGTAGTTATTTAATTGTAGATTTTGTAATTCTTGGTATATATAGGATTGTTTTGTTACCTTTTCTGAATTCATCCCTTTTAAGAGTATTTGTTCCGTTCGTTAAAGGAAGATTATACGTTTTTTCTTGAAGGGACTCTTCTTTGTTTAAAGTAACATAGACTGTGTAGTGGTTTTTATTCTTTTTGCAAATAGGGTATCAACTTCGTTTAGATAAAAATAATGTATAAAATTCGGAGTCTGTTCATCTGTCTACGTATAACTCAAAAGCCGTCGCTGTCGGATAAATTTTAATGTAGTTTTTGCTGTTGCCTAGAGGAACCATCAAGAAGAGATTAATGTATTATTAGG
Source organism: Diaprepes abbreviatus (assembly GCA_034092305.1). NCBI lineage: Eukaryota > Metazoa > Arthropoda > Insecta > Coleoptera > Curculionidae > Diaprepes > Diaprepes abbreviatus. The sequence continues at coordinate 39,361,271 of JASJET010000103.1, read as the reverse complement.
CTATGATACAAGAAGCCCAGCAGCCGAAAGCTGAGTAGACGGTAAAAACTCGTTACAATATAACGTTACTTTTCCGAGATAAATTTGATAATTTATAGGTTAAGTTCCCAAAAAGGCGAATAAGAGTACTCTCACATACCATAAATATTATTGGAGGTACTACCGATTACTCCATCATTTAGGGTGGATGACTTTTTCGATTAATTTCGACAAAGCACATAACAGATTTATCGCATTTTCTAGCTTTAATTGTCGAATTCTTTCTTCAATGTTAAACTGTGAATATATGTTGGCACATAAATATTTTCTATTACTTAGTTTTATCAGTACTGTAATAATCTGCCAGGAAATAAATAATAAAAAAGTTTTAAAACCATTATCACTTTATGTCTGTTAAATATTTTATTATGCGAAGACAAGATTCATGACTTGAATATGTTTGATAAGAGAACAGTATTAATAGGCTATAACTACACTCTTGAACAAAATTATCGAAAATTTAGTGATGAAAAATACATTTTTTTGGTCTACCCGATCGAGTGGGGTAATTGGCGAGGTCTCCAAAAATACAATTAAGGGCCTGGAAAGCAGAACCGACAAACGCACAGGAGGAAACGCGCCCGCTGATTCACTAGGGAGAAAAAAAAATGGAAAATGTAAAAATAAAAAATACTACTCTATGGAACTAATTTCGCACAACTCTGATCCCGAAAACTTGTCTGTAGATTTTTCAGTTTTTTGAGAATAAAATCAAAAATGACTTTTTCGACTCAATGAAAATCAATGCAACGCGATAACTCGGTTAATGTCACCAAAATCATGATATTCCAAAAATCATTTTATTTCCCAATTTCTAGGAATATCAATGACGTGAGAGAAATTGCTGTAGCATTTTTAATAACGGCTAAATTCAAATGTTTATCAAGGCGTAACGGAGTCTGTGCTTTTTGAGTTTCAAATGAAAAAGCGCAAGGACGAACTTTTGATTTTTTGAAATTCAACAAAGCAGTATTAATCTGAATAGTTTGAGGAAGTTTTTTCCAAAACGGCAATTTTTTAAAAAGCTAGAGCCGCTCGTCGCCACTTTAGGTTAGCTCGACGCGACGTGCAAATATTCATGGTTTATTTTTTTAGTGCCGTATTATTTTTTTTCTCTCTCTCTCTCTCAGCTCATAATGGTGCTATTTCTCGAATTTTATGTTGCTGTGCGTTAACAAAATGCTTTTTAAAATTATATTTTATAATGTCTAAATTAGTATTTGCGTAGGTTGCGTTTTTCCATACATTGAAACGTCAATCATATTTATATATTATTAATATACCCAATAATTTGACAATATACTCTCTTACTTAATAAGACAAACAGTAATTTATTAATTTCACAGAGAAGTACACTTAATGGTTTGAATTTTTGTTTTTCCTGTTTTGTTTTCCGGTGACATCTTTTTTTTTTGTCCTAGGCTTAGTTTGGTCGAGCGGTTTGACGTTTCTGCCTTCCGGTTCCTTAATTAAATAGGTCATAAAACATTTTATTTATTTAGTAGCTTCATCCGCAAAATATGAGCCTCCAAATGCCATTAAAAATTTCCCCTCCCCTTATTTTCACCGGGAAATTTTAAAAAAGTAAAAATCTGGCATAATAAGACTAACTAAACATATTCAATAAAAAATATTACGGTTGAGATAGTACATTAATTTATAAGAAATAAAAAATAACTGTTTAAAATTTCATTTCGTCTGTTTCCTTTATCAGCATTGAGTGAGGTACCGTTGAACAGGTTGTCAAAAATATAATCATATATGTCATATCTTCTTTATTTAGTCATCTCATTCAAGAAATATAAACCTTTAAAGTTGCTTAGAGCTGTAGTCTAATTTTGGTAATGTGACTCTCGATGAATGCACCAGGCAATAGAGTATAAGAGAAATATAAATCTTGTTTGTGCTATAAAAGGGTGCAGATTGTGTGGCTCTCCTTGATATGGTCTTAGAGTTTATTTTCTGGCCTTAAGGTAGACATAATTTTGAGAAGACAAAATTATTTTTACTACTGACTTCGTTTTACTCCTAGTTTTTTTTGTCACCACTAATTTGAGTACTCATTATGTGTTTTATTATTTTTTTAGCCCTGTCTTTCCCATTTTTTTTTGTATTTGATTTTTCAGTTTAATGTATACTACCAATTTTATATCGGTTTATAATTAAACGTTAACATCTCTTTACAAAATTCAGTTTTGATTTGTTTTAGATATAAAACTGAAATTTTACTAGAGCTGACCTTCTTTTGTTGTGCGTAATATAAATTACGTTCGTAATGGCTTCTTTACTATAATAACCACATATCTAGTGTTAGTGGTTATTTGTTTCATTCAGTACTTCAAAAATTTCGATTACATACATGTACAAATGTATTGATTTTTTTTTCGAGTTTTAAAGTTCTGTTTAAATTAAATTTTAGCTCATTAAAAAAAATGAATTTGATATTAAGGTTTTTTTTCCGAAATTCCGGAAAACTTAATTTTTCAATTTTCTATATAATGACATTATTTTTAAGTACATTTTATGAACTTGACGATTTTTCTAAAAAAAAACTAAAAAAACTTTCATGTTATTAAAAATAATATCGCTTAGTTGTTATTAGTAGTAATATTCAGTTCATTTAATGAAAATTTTATAGTCTAGGGGCCATGGGGGTGTTTATCGCCACTTTAATTTACATGGACCCACCCAAGTCTTCTTTATGTATTTTGAACCCCTAAACAAGAATATTTATGGTAGAACTTGGCCATAGTGTGGATAACAAACAATTGTTAAAATTCAAAAAGTGCAATTTTCGCAAAACTAACTATTAGGTCGTATTTATTGGGCGATTTTAAGCAAATAGGTAATTATTGTTAAACAATTAAACAATAAGTTTTTTTGTGTTTTTTGATCGCCTATAACTTTTGACCGAATCAAAGTTTTTTTGATTTTTTTTGACAGCGATCGATAGTTTGAATCATCGTTTACAAGCTGTAAGAAAATGCCAAACGAAAAAGTTACGCTATAATTGTTTATTTTGGCTATAAAGAAATAGCTTTTGGCCGCTTATGTGCACACGCCGTCTTGTAGAGCGCACACTCGCAGGCACCCCACGCGGCCGAGGGTGCTTAGAACATATACGTATAACAGAAATAAGCTCGTCATACAAGTTTTCTGCATTGTATTAGATTGTACCTAGAAAATTTATTTTTATTCGATAACTTAATTGTCGTAAGATAGAAAAATGGTAATTCTATAAGTAGTTCTACTAACGATAAGAGTTCAATTGTTATCGTTTTCTATGGAATGATCGAATGTAGATTGTTTCAAGTTTGTATGCATGTCGATGCTAATTGGTTATCCTGATAAATAAGGAAATCTGTGGAATTTTGTGAACCAATGGTGTAAGTGACATTGCAATAACGTTGAATTTTCCTTGTCGGTCAGTAAGTATATGTCGCATTTTATTATTTTTATATAAAAATGAAACTAATATCACTCATAAGCTTCATTGCAAAATATTCAGATGTGAGGATTAATTTAATGAAATGGCGAGACAACCACTAAATTAGTTTTATGTCATTACTTTGTTTCAAATATTACTTTATGCGCGCTATTTAGCCAGCTATGTTATGTTCATTTTGACTATTCATTTGTTTCAACTTGCGTCGATGTATACTGTTGCAAAACGTAATGTACAGTCGTTTGCATATTCTGTGGGCATTTTACGTAGTATTCATCCACATACATTGTTTGACGTTACAGATGGATTCATCAGAGCCAATTTTATCTGGCTTTATTTTAGAATCTTTTAATCCTGGAAAATGTTCCCATTCCTCCGGCATTTGAAGTGCAGTACGAAATCATGTAGATGCAATCGCTGGGAAATATCTTGCTGTAAATTTTGTTCGTGTATGAAAAAAAACATGCCAAAATAAATACAATTCCGAATAAATGTAGGTTTTACTTTTTATAGCGATTCTTGCACCAATGTTTCATAAAATTCCATAGATTTCATTATTTATGAGGAAAACTAATTAGTATCGACATGCATATAAACTTGAAACGATCTACATTCGACCATTGCATAGAATACGATAACGGTTGAATTCCTATCGTTAGTACTTACAGAATTAACACTTTTCTATTCTACAACAATTAAGTTATTGAATAAAAATAAATTTTCTAGGTACAATCTAATGCAACCCGGAAAACTTGTATGACGAGCTTATTTCGGTTATACGTATATCAACTAAGCTCGCTCGGCCGCGTGGAATTCCTGCAAGCAGTCTTTCCTCTGTGCGCTATACAACACGGTGCGTGTACATAAATGGCCAAAGATATCTATAGCTGAAATAAACAATTAGAGCAACTTTTTCGCATGGCATTTTATTATAGCTTGTAGACGATGATTCGAATCTTCGATCGCTGTCAAAAAAATTAAAAAAAAGTTGATTCAGTCACAGTTATAGACGATCAAAAATCGCATTTTTTAATTGTTTAACATTAATTATCTCGGAAACTAACCGTCCTGCGTAAAAGTTTGTAAAAATCCTTTTTGCTCAAAATCACCCAAAGAATATGACTCAATAGTTAGTTTTTCGAAACTTGCATTTTTTAAAAGTTAACAATTATTTGTTTATAACAATGTTATGCCCAATCTGGTCAACTTTTACCACAAATATTTTTGTTCAGGGGTTCAAAATACATGAAAAAAACTTGCATAAGTCCATATAAATTAAAGCGGAGTTAAACACCCCCATGGGCCATCGACTATTAGATAGTAACAGAGATAATTCAAAAAACAATATTAGGAGGCCAAATTTAGGGATAGTTTTCCCCCCTCTAACGTGGATATTGGTACGATCAAAAAAATGTTGAATTATTTTTTGAGGTTCTATAACATACTTATCACAAAATGAGGAAAATCGGTGAGGTCGATAATAATAATAATAATAATAAATAGGTACTTTCAATAAAGTTACGTTTACTAACTTATGATAGATAAAAAAAACAATTTCTTTTCCAATATGCTCTCTAATAAAAAAAATTATATATAAATTAATATTTTGGGAAAAACAATAAGATAATATCAGAAAAATAAAAGAAAAATGGCTGTTACGAAACCTTAACCTAATGCGACTCCAACACGCACTTGGCCAGGGATATTTTACAATGGAACCCCGACTATTTGCAGATCAATTATTTTTTTTACAAGATTTAAAACAAGTATCTATCTAACGGTTAAATAAAAATAAATATTATCAATCGATGCAAATGACCTAACGGGTCAACACTTTTGCAAATGCAAGAATATATTTTATTGATTATTTCATTCATCAGACATCTTTATAATTCTGGTCATAACATTTGACTTTTACATACCTCATCATATTCAAATGTACCGATATTTATCAGCTGATTCTGTGGGAAAATTTCATTCGAGCAGCTACCTTACACCGCCGTTGTAATGTGAATAAAAATAAGGCAATCGTATAAACCCATAAAAATCCAAGTCTTAGTTGTAGAGACTTTTAGCATATTTTTATATCATTTTCTCCAAAAGACAGTTAAATAAATGTAAATACCCAAATTTATGATATAGATTACATAGCTTTGCTATAAGTTCTGTTCATAAAGAAATGACCTAATAAAATAATAAAAACCAAGATTGTATAAATATTTTCTTGTCTCCATTCACAGGATATAAAAAATATAACAAACTTTTGAAATGTGTAAATTTGGTCTTTACACACATCTTTTCATCCAGACGCATTACTATTATTGCAGACATGACGTGTAATGGGCAACTGCTGCATTGAGAAAAAGGTATTTATATGTGATGAGATTTGAAGTAGGCTCTTAACTATAAAATCTCCTCGTTAGCTGTTTTTCTACTCAAAGAAGTATAAGTCGATCTAATCCTTTTCCAGGTATCTCAATTATGTGCCACTTGACACCAGTTTAGTCTAACTATTCCTTTAAGGCCTTTGCTATTTAGTCTAACCTTAGTGAAAGTCCAGGTCTGTGCTTCATAAGTTGTAATTGACAAGGTGCATTCACTATATGTTCGTATTTTTAGTGCAACGGGATGCTCATAGCTTAGTACCCTGTTGTAGGCTGCGTAGATTAGAGACATTCTTTCATTTAACTTGAGTTCTTGATTTCTTTTTCCAACAGTTATGGTTTGTATTCTCTCTAAGCATAATATATTCGTTGTTATCCGTCGATATATATTTCGTCTTCTGAAAGTTTATTTCTTGGCCAATGCAAACGGTTGCTTTACTTTACTAGACTAATTAATTCTTCTATTGATTGAACAATTAGGACTATGCTATTAGCCAACATAAGCTTATGTAGCTTCAGAACACTAGTTCATTGATGTAATAGCATCTTACAACACCAAAATAAATAATACATCACCTGCCTAGCTCCTGACTTTACAGGCACTTTCTCAGATCTCTCGTACACCTATATTTGAAAGATGGGTTGGGTTATAAATGTTCTTTGTCAGGTTGGCGTAGCAGTGGTCGATTCTTGCTACCTTTAGTATCTGGTTCAATTGCTCATAACACAAAAGTGTCGAAGGCCTTTCTAAAATCTACAAATGTTAACCAGATTGTATTCTATTATTTTTTCCAGTATGGTTCATAAACGGATCTTAACAAGAGCTGGATTATTAGTAGAAGCACGCAAGTCAAAGAGTTTTATTCTCTCGTACAATAAGCAACGAGTTTTCAAGCAGAAAATTTATGCTATTTTGCAATGCCATTTTTATGAGAAGGACATAAACAAAGAATAATAAATATATGCTCAGATAGTAGAGCTACAATATTAGTAAGGAAGTCTAGTGTCGTAGCTTGACGAGTGACGTCTGAGTGCCAAGATGTTCTGAATAGTTTGACAAAGAACATCTGCACAAAAAAGCTCGTGTGAGTCCCGGGTATACACAGGAATGAGAAAGCAGATCATTTGGAAAAGATAAGTAGGAACATACGAACCCCAATCAATTCCACCGTAGGTAAAAGGAAATTAAAATTCTTGCTGGAAAGCAGAATTTTTCAATCTCGTAGAGAGGCCTCCTCAAATGAGGTGTGCAAAGCAACATATAACTGGATTTAAAACGGGACTTACTAAGGAGCTTCTCTCAACGGAGAGGCAAAAACTGCGACTCGTCATGGGATTACTGACAAGAGATTGTAACCTGCGAGGCTAACTTAATAAGAGTAGCATTATGGATGATTCCGTGTGCAGATGGTGTCTAGATTGGTTGACAGAAGTCTAGTTTTGATATTAGATGGCTAGTTATAATTTTGGAGAAAAGCTTATAATGTAAGACAATAAGCTGATAGGCCTATGGTTCTTGAGATCTTCGCCATCTCATTTTGTCTTTAGTGATAGGGGGAATTCCTTCGGACCCGATAGTTTTCACTTTCTTTTCTGTGCTTTGACTATCTATGTCACTTATTAGCTTTTTGTCAAAAATATATCTATATAAGTCTTCTATCTATTATACAGTAACAACTCTGATTTTTCACTTTTACTTCTTCTTTCCATCGACTTTCGTTCCTTAGTATTTCTCAAGTACCTTTTGAGCCATTTTGTTTTTATATTTCGGTATGTCTTCTTTTGTGACATTTTCCTTGCATTTATATTTAATTCGGCGTATTATACTGTTCCCCGTTTTGTAGTATTGTCTCTTTTACTCTAGCATGTCTGGAGTATTTTGTGAACTCTAAAATATTTTGCAAATAATAGTTAAACCGCATATAAATTTGAAATCCCTTATAGTAAATATTCAATATTAACCAACTAATCAAGGCTATTAACAATATTAGCTTTTTGCATAGGCTTTAAATCCTTACTTATCCAACACGTCACTATGAAATATCGTTGTGTAAAATCATTACATTTGACGCGCTAGCTTTAATAATCTTTGATTTCACTCCCCAATAATCCTATTATGAGAGCAATAGGGTCACGTTTTCCATTTTTAAAGCATTTTTTGAAAGTAGTGTAAGTTTACATCAGATAATATTTTATTAGGGATAAACCTTTGCGTAAAACTTATAACTAAACTAGTTACTTAAGTTATTTCTTTATTTTATTATGTTGAATACAATCTTTACTATCACCACTTATAACTATGATAAAAAGATTTTGAATACTGCCATAAAATTGGTGATTGGAGAACTTAAAGTCAGGAGACCATTTTCATTTTTTATATTTACACAACTTCCAAATTTAATTTTCGTATTCCTGAAGCTCAAGATTTTATATGGTGAATGACACAATAAATTTGTCTGAATAAAATACCTCTAAAATAGTCAACTTTAGCGATGTTAGGAAGTTATGTTATAAGCGTCATAAATAAAGTATAAGTATCTTAAGAAATTTATGTTAGTTCCACTAGAACGTACGCTAAAATTTGGGGCAATTATTTATTTACTTATTACTTTATCGTTACATATATCAAATTATGGAAGAAAAATTTTAATAAGATTATGCCATCCTATTAACGAAATTAGTTTCACATTATATGCTAAAAGTCTTTATTAATAAACAATTTTTATCGCAACAATAAATAAAAGGTCTTGCATAAACCAATAAAAGGCGTCTGTTTAACTTGGGAGATTTATTGGATTTTCGTGGTTTACGACTGCATCCTGAACTTTTGTTTTAAATATGCCACCGCTTTTTGGTTTATATTTTTAATGACTGGTGTAAAAATAGTATCATCTGTGATATTTAGAAAAATACACAAATTTCATTTCGACAATGAAAGTTAAATTTTAATGTTTTCTTTCCCATCTAAGTGTATAGAAACTGTTTGATCTGTACCCGTGCTAAATGATCAACTCAGTATTATTTATACTTTTTGATTTTAGTAAATGAAATATAATATTTATTAAATACCTTATATTCCACTTTGTGGACGGGAAATACGCCCTTTTATGATGTTAATTTGCCCCAGGCCGGGAAGTGTTTTAAGTTGTAGGCAGGGTCAATACAAGAATGCTTATATGGTTTTGGACGCTGTAATAATCTGCATTATCAAATGGCGGGGTTTACAAGTTGGCCAAAGTATCTTTTTCGTTTCTGTAAGCTACAATATTGTTTTTTGAGAGCGTAAGTTCGTCATACTTTTGTGAAGGTATTCACGAGACCTTCAATTTAAGCTGTAGCCGATTTTATTTGGTTAATAAGTTACTGCAAAAATGCCGATAAACCGTTAAAAATGGCTGTTTTTGTAATGTTAAAAAATAACTTTTTCATTATTATTAATATTGCTTTAAATTGAAGCGTTCTTAATTTTAAATCGAATAAGCTTTTGTAAAAGTTGATCGGTTCATTTGTTGATGAGATATGTTAATTTGTTTATCCCGAGGCGGTTAATGTTGAACGCCGTCACGTATTTGTTGATGAATATTTCAACTCATTTGCGCTTAATTTCTTTTTTAAGATTTACATTTTAACATTGCGAGTCCAATAACAAAAAATTAATTTTTACCTCTTTGCTTCTTGCTTTAACATAAGGGGGCAGCTTAGGTCGTAAAAACAAAGGGGTAAACATTAATTTTTTTATTGGACTCACAATATTAAAATATAGGTCTTAAGAAGCGCTTAAAGGAGTTGAAATGTTCATAAACAAATACGTGATGGCGTAACATTGCAAAAAACAGCCATTTTTGACGGTTTTTCGGCATTTTTCCAACAACTAATTGACTAAATAAAACAAGCGATAGCTTAAATTAAAGGTCTCGTTACTACCTTCAAAAAAGCGTAAGACACTTATGCTCTAAAAATAATATTGTAGCTTGCAGAAATGAAAAACTTTGAACCCCCGCTATTTGTTAATGTAGATTATTTCAGCGTCCAAAACTATATAGGCATTCTTGTATTGACCCTCGCTACAACTTTAAACACTTCCCATTCTATGGCAGATTAAGGTCAGGAATTTCGTCCACAGACTGGAGTATTATGTCAGCAAATATAAACTATTAGTTTAAAGGCAAAAAAAAAGAAAGCCTTTATATTTGGAACACAAACTTTCTTATTAGTATTAATTTAGTTTAAATGAGGAAATGCTGTTGGAATTAATCGTAAGTCTGCCATAACTTTTCGAAGTGTAACCCAGACGTTTCCACTAAATAAATTAACAATTAACCCAAATGTAATTTTTAGAATGAGTGTAAATTATGAAACTTCAAATCTTATTTTTTTTTTTTGAAAAGCTGAATTCAAATTATAAGTCGTGAAATTTTGTTACATTGATATTGCTTTGAAGAAATTTCTATATGGTGCGCAATCACATTCTATATTGATAATTTACCAACTAACTAAGCTAACTGACACGTACTACATTTTAGTCCAGTTGAATTAGATATCGAGGTTGCTGTTGCGAAAGACAGTTTTACTTTTTGTATAAATCACTCCGGAATTAACTTATGGATCAGTCTAAAAAAGTGAGTTCCAAGCTTGAAAAATCATTGATTGGAAATAAGTCAAAAATAGATGATTTCTGATATTTTTTACCTTTTTTCTATTATATCTTTGACAGAATTTGTTTGTCGGAAAATATTCTTTCAATCTATGCCATTCCGATTATGCAAATTTACATTGCAAAAGGGAAAATATGCAAGAAAAAGGGAAAATACATTTGCTTAAGTGACAGGCAAACAAAATTAAACCCAGCCCATGTTTTCGGCTTTTATCTAACTGATTTAGATGATTTTTTAAAATCAATATGCCATCAAGGAGAACGACTTTTTATTTTCAAAGGTGTATCCAGTATTAAGACTTTTTTGCAAGAAAGACAGCTTAATTTTATAGTGTTATATCTCACTCATTTTGTTTAATAATCGCAAAGTTATTCAATTTGTTCATAAAATAAAAGAAGAAGTGGATTTCAAAAAACTCCCTAGGCTTTTCTAATTGTTCGATCTGATAAATTCAAAGCGGTTCAGAAATTGAGCCGCCTTATATAAGTAAAAAATTTGGAATTCCCGTGTCGAACTGACTGATTGATTGATTTAATAAATAGGTTGTGGTTGAGAAGCGGTTATACTGGTTGCCTTAATCGGGTTTAGCAGTCTGTATAAGCCCTCCGGATTGATAGATCTTTGAAGGTGCTGTGCTGTGCCTGTGGCTCGCAATGTGTTTTTTGCGGGTCTGGTGTTTATCCATCAGGATAACTACCCACGAACAACAACTTAAGTAATACCAAGTACTCGTTCTGGTCCAATAAATGTGGTAACGGATCCTTGTCTTGCAAGTTGGTCTGCCTTTTCTTTGCATAGTATGTGTCCTGATACCCAGGCAAGAGTAACCTTATTGTGTTTTGCCAGAGCGATAAAGTTTTGAAGACAATCTCAGACCTGTTTTGATGTTATTTAATAACATGCGAGCGCTTTCAGTGCTGTCTGACTGTAGGAGAAAATGAGAAAGGTCCCATCTCTGTAACCCTTTGGCAGATGCTCTCAAAGACAGGTATCAATACCATGTATTTTTGTTTGGAATATCGTGATGGCTGCCACTTATGTTAAGTTTGGATATTGCTCCGTGCATTCCGGTTCCTGTACCATGGTCAGTTTTGGTCCTGTTTGTAAACCAAACAAGGTTTCATAGCTTACTTAGTAATCAATCAGATCCTCTCTTCCTATCAGTCTGAAAGGTTTAAAGGCCTGTTGAAGTTATAGGCTCTTGGCATAGTGTCACTGCTTATCTTCAGGAATGAGTTCGTCTATATGCTCCTACCCTCACCCTAGCCTTTATTATTAGGAAGGGAGATGTTTAGAAGAGTCTCCATGGCTACTGTCGAGGTGCTTCTCACGGCTTCTGTTATACACAAACAGGCCAATCTCTCGAGTTTGGAAAGCTCCAAAGTGGCCCGCCTCTGAATGATTTTTGTCCACCATACAACTGAGTTATAGGTTATACTCCTGCAGTCTACAATGTGTTGTTTTAATCTCCACCTTTTATCCAGTGCCATTTTTGCTGCCATGATGCAAATTTTACCTTTGGTAATAACTTTCTGCAAGCGTGAGTTCCAAGTAAGCATCTAGGATCATACTAGGTACTTAATCTCATGGCTCATCTGCAGCTGTTTATTAAAGAGAGTTGGTGTGTTTTTTTCAGGATATACCTTAAAGTGGTCTTTAGTGCACAATTTCTCCACTATAGTTAGAGCTCTCTTCATGAATTCCGATGTACTGCCATGTTTCCCCATGATGAGAATGACTAGTGTCGAGCAGGAGTAACAAATTATTCTCCAAAAACTATCTGACCGATCGAGACCATTTTGCAATATAACTTTGTATCGTTGGAAAGTTAGAGCCAAAGAACATTTAAAAAGCCAATTTTGAGCCCCAAAGTTCGCGAAAGAAGCGATTAAATAAAAAATGTAATATAAAACATTTATTTATATTTTAAAAGACCTATCCAACAACATTCCACTCTATGAGGTGAATGAAAAAAACTGCTTTCTTCATCCCTTCTTTTCACACAAGGGGAAGTATCCTATATTTTTGTCTATTTTTGGGTTGCTAGAACGCATGTACCTGCAAAATTGCATTTCAAAAGATTACGAGGTTGTAACGCTGTTACCTACCCACAGATGGGCGGATGAACATGACGAAACTATAAGAATTCCTACAGAACCCTAAAAAGGATATATAAATAATCTGTTTTAGACATTTTTTTGTTAATAATTTTTCATCCTTCGAGCTCACTTTTTCAAACTGGCGCACTCCGAAATGATTTATTCATAAAGTTAAACTACCTCCTGCTACAACAAATTGGGGGTACTTTAAGACTTAATTCTACTCTTAGTTTATTATTATTTTAGTTTTAGAATTTAAATTTTAGTAAATCTGGACATTTTTCAAATCTGGATTGACTCTTAAAACTCAGATGGATCGGACGTATAGCAGGCCTAGTTATACATCATAATATAAAATTATACGTATCCTTTGAATAAGTGATTTACTATCAAAATACTTGGGTCAATTTAAAATTCAATATTAAAATATGACTGCCGTCAACAACTCTTAAATATTGAAGTAAATTACACTTATGAGAGGCAAAAATTAATACTACATTGGTTTAAAATAATTGGCAAAAATAATATTGCGTATATACAAATCAAATATTTGCGCAATTAAAGCGCTTTAGAATACTTTTTTTAGGAAAAGTCTAATTAAAAATTGATTATGGCATATTTAAACCAAAAGCTCCTTTATATGTATGTAGGTATAGGTAATTAAATGGGTAAAAAATCTGACTTATCTTTTTGGTTTGATTTATTTTCTTAATCAATAATATTTCATTCCAACGATAATTGCAACTTAGTATTTCTTAGATATATTATTAACTATTTTTTAAATTTTCTAGATTTTTAACTGCCTTTATGTTTTGTTATCAAACTGTAATAAAAATGTATCTATCATCCAGTATAATAAGTAAAATTTTTTAACCCATTTTGGAAAAACTTTTGAAAATCACTTACCAGTGATGACTAATCTTCCTTTCGTCGCACTAAGTCGTGTTTCACCGGTAAGGCGATGTTTCGTTCTGCATTGATAAGATTTGTAACCATCTTCAGGGCCGACATCACGAATGTGAAGTTCACCAGAAGGAAGTACTAAGTATTTGCTATCTAGAGTTTAGAAAAATAATGGTTAGTCGAAAATGTGTTCGTTAATGGTAAACGACACGCTGTACTGAAGAAAAAAATCCTTAAAATTTGTAATATCCAAATTTGAATAATAGTGATTTTCAACTTTGGTACTTGTCAAAACTGGATGAGTTTTCGAATTTTTGCATTCGATTGCATGAAGCATTCTCTGAAAATTAAAAAATTTATATTTTGAAAAATTTTCTAAAAGTGAGTGAGTCGAAATCGAACATGAAACGTCGTAAATAACAATTAATTTTAGGCAAACACTGAATACTTTTGTTTGCCAAGACTATTTAAATTTAAGTTATAAAAATAAATGCTCTGGACTTAATCGATGTTTAATGTTAAAACTTTTCGATATCTTCGATTTTATTAGGTTTTTTAAGGTTCAGTCCTATAAACTTAAAAGCGTTATAATAGTAAAACAAGTAATGAAAAGCCAGGAAGTACTCAAAAGACAACAATTAAAACAAACATTTTGTGTAATTTATTTTAATTAAACTCGATGGAAACTAAAAATACTTTGTAGAACATTTGAAATGTGTTAAGTTAGCATGTTACTGACTGAAATGTATGGATGAGTATTAAACATAAATTAAAACCAAAATAGAAATCATACAGGGTCCAGATAAAATTTACTATGAAAGTCATTGATTTAAGAAAATATTTAGGTATCATTATATATCTGGCAATATTTTAAAGCAAAACAATGGACGATAGAGTAATGAAATATTACTTGCTCAACGAAAACTTCCTTCTTTTATCTATGTTAGATATCCTGTTGTACGTTGATTTATTGTCTTCTAGGGTGCCCAACACTACTTCCATCAGGAGGTTTGTATCTTGTTATTCTAGTTATTTGTTCTATAAGGTTGTTGCATTCCTTCTTTCTTTTACTTGCCTATTCTCCAATGTTCTCTACTTCACATATTTTCTAGTGTTTTCATTTCTTTCTTTGTTGAGCGGTGTTTACACCAAAAATTTGCACTGCTAGAGTTCATTTGGTCTTGAATAGCAGTCAACTCAAAGGAACATCATATCGGTTTCTATTATTTACTGGCATTTTACTGAATTTAGTTTCGCCAGAATGTTGTTCCCTGAATAAATATTTTCTATAGTTTTGATCAGTTTTGCTGCTATTCCTCGATTGCATCTTCTAAATGAATTATATCGAATGTTTTTTGCAGGTCAATAAAGGTATGCTTGTTGTATTCAACTCACTATTTAGTAACTTGTCACATCACGAAGGCAACATCAGTATAAGATCTACGTGTTCAAAACTAGATTCAAAGATAAAAACTTTAAAGTATTACTGATGAATATTGGTTCTTTACGAGATTCTTTCAAAAACCGAATATTTCTGATTAGTCTAAGCCATAGATACAATAGTTACATAAATTTCGGGATGGATAAGACCTACCCAGGGGTGTTGGGGGCAATGTAAGAACAAACCCTACATAAAATGTAACAACAAAAAGTAGAGTTGGGGGGGGGGGGGGGGGGAGTCAAAGTTGGCTAAAACAGGTTTTTTTTTTGAATTTACAAGCCAAGAAACACATTTTGGAAAAAAAAGGTTCAAATAAAAGTTGTAGAGAATTCAAAAACCTACAATTTAAGTTTTTGTGTGGCAATTTTTGTTACTTTCTTATTGAAAAACCGTCAAAAAACCCTCAAAATCGGTAATTCTTTCATATCCATTATTTACTCCAAAATTATTTTTTTTTCATTTTTTTTTTGTTTTTAAAGGGAAGTCCTCGTGTTTGTGAATAAAATGATTTTTATAATAGTAAATCGGATAATTTGTTGCTGAGATATTGTTAATTGTTTGTCCCAAGACGCAAAATGTTGATTGCTATAACTATGCTCGAAAAAATTCGCCGTATTTCAGCAACGAATGGACCAATTTTGTTTTTTTTTAAACTGGCGTAGTTCGAAAAATTAATTTTTTCATTTGCCCCTAACAAGATAAGAAAATTTAAGCCGTCATGAAGAGATTGAACCTTTGTGGATGACGAAATGTTCACCAAAAAAAAGTTACAGCAATCAACTTTTTGCGTCTTGGGATAAATAATTAGCAATATCTCAGCAACAAATAACTGATCTACTAATTAATTGATATACAAAAAATGACCGATTTTTGAAGATTTTTTGGCG
Organism: Diaprepes abbreviatus; assembly: GCA_034092305.1. Lineage (NCBI taxonomy): Eukaryota > Metazoa > Arthropoda > Insecta > Coleoptera > Curculionidae > Diaprepes > Diaprepes abbreviatus. The sequence continues at coordinate 39,345,418 of JASJET010000103.1, read as the reverse complement.
TTCTTGCAATACCAAACTGACGAAAATTATCGCACAAAAGCTCAGATTGTAGGTTTTTAAAATCTCTCCAACATTCATTTTAAACTTTTTTTTTTCTAAAATGCGTTCTTTGGCTTGTAAATTCAAGAAACATGTTTTAGCCATCTTTCACCCCCCCTCTCTTGGCCCCAAACTATTTTTTGCTCTTACATTTTATGTAGAGTTTGTTCTTACATTACCCCCAACACCCCAGGACCGGTCTCATTCATCTCGGAATTTACATCAAAAAACAGCACTAATTTTTTTTACCTATGGCTGGGACTAGATATAGAATTTGCTAGTCTTTGCAAAATAGATTTTTATTTAAAATTTGATTAATACTAAAGGGTTCTTGTAGGACTGTGAGCAGTTGAAAGGTATAAAATAAATGACCAATACTTCATTCTTATTGCTTTGCTGCTTTTCATGGGCTCCAGGACATTGCACTGAACTCTCTACCTGCCAGTCGCGCACTTGATTCCACTCCTATTGAACTTAATTAACTGATGATTATAAAATCTGGTTTTGATTAATTTACAGTGTTTTACAAAATTGATCACTAATAATCCGAAACTGATTAGTTCAAGAAAAAAAAAACAATTTAGTTCAAAGCATCAACAACCTTTTAGTTTTCGAAAAAATGGAGAGTATGATTTCTAAGTTAAAGATATTATTGTAATTATGTAAACATTCTTCCTAAAAGTAATAACACATTTTAAATGTTACCACTGCTTCATGCCGAATCGAACAAAAAATGCCAATAGCACTAAAATAAGATAAATCTTTTTATTTACTCAAAGTACTATTTTAGAACCTTCCATATAAAATCAAAAGCTTTAAAATAAATAAAGATAATATAATGAAAGCAAATCTTTTAGTACAGCGTCATTTACCATAAAAAACAGTTTATTTTAAAAACTTTCATGACTGTTCTGCATTATCGCTGTAAAAAAGCTTTTAATTTAAGCTTATTGACGGAAGCTTTAAGTGTTCTTGGAGAGCTATCGTGTTAATAACGTTGACTTAACAAACAGTGTCGTTTTTAAAACTGAGTTAAAACGAAATTTTATTGTAGTTTTAACAAATTAAAACATTTAAATGAAAGTGACAGAATTAACATTTATCTTTAATTAAATTTTTATAATTTATACAAAGTGTGCAAACGGTAATAATACATATCAGACCCGTTAAATTAGATAAAAGTTGCCTTTTTTCGAGTATATTCGAGATATGTTGGCAGAAGTTGATCAATATTTTGTACTTTCGGAAGTTTTAAAGAAAATTCAAAAAGCGACAAAAAATTATATTGTTAATTTGTGACTTTAGAAAAAAACATTTTCTATAAAAATGTTCTACTGTTTCAGCTTTTAGAAAATGACATTTTAAAATGATTGTAAAAAATTTAAACGTGGAGTTACCTACACCTCCTTAATTTATATAAATACAGACTTCATTTATTTTTTTTTTAAATAAATTTTGGCGCCAAATGCAGCCATAAATTATTTAATAGATCTTCTCAACACATCTTATTTCCTATTACCGCCCTGATATCGTTTGTATAATATACTAAGACGATTTTTTGTCTTAATTATAACCAAATACGAGGGACTTATTTAGTAAGAAACAAAATAATGAATACTGTCCTAAATTTTTGCCCAGTTTCACAATCAGTGACTGGATACGTAATAACGGGTCTGTACATTGGCCAATGCATTTGCCTTAATCGCGCCGATAGATTTTTGTATATGAGGATACGTGAAAGATCAGATTCATTCAAATAAAAATATTTTTATTGCCATGTTAGTAATTAAACAATGGATCTAAAGACTCAATATTACTAAATGTCCTGTTCTTTATCTAGATATTTACGAATGAATTACTATTCAAAAACACCGTATACAGGCAGCAATAACGTATTTAACACCACAACTCCCTATTAAAGTAATAAAGGTGTGAAAGCTCGTAAATATGTCGTCTTGCAAGTCTCATTGACAAGTATAGAGCTTTTAACGGCAAACACTTCCACAACTTAACGAGTTCAATGTAAATAATGAATCGATTTCAAAAGTGTCAGAACAGTCATAAAGTTTTTAAGTTTTGGTAAACCAAATAGTTAAGTAAAAAATTCGAAGTTAAAAGTTTTAAACTTTCGTAATTTTAATCAATAAGCTTAAAACTCTTATGTTCGTTTATGTAGACGATTTAGGTGTAATATAAAACTAAGTTAGGTTTAGAATATTAGAATTCTCATTCTAAATATAATCAGTTTTTATCACACTTAAACCATTCACGTAATTGGTCATTAAACTTTTATGTTGTACAAGAACAACCAGGTCTAATTGTTGGTAATCTTTCTCTTATTTATAGTTAGAGAAATATTGCATCTTAATTTATTATAATTTTATACATAACCTTTAAATATACTATACAAGGCAGCCAAGAAAGTTTTTGCGAAGTGGGTAATATTTTTATTGTTAATTTCTTAAACACGAGCATCAACCATAAATAAAATTTTCTAAAAATCAATAATAATCAAAGGTTATCCCATTTGCTATAAAATATTAACAAAAATCCATGACCATTGTATTGGAGAACTGGTTGTTCCTGACAGTTGAAGATGTCCCAAATATGTAATATTCAAGAGAAATAGTTTCTAAAGAAAAATTCAATGTTCTGTACCAAATATACTATATAATCACATTTTCTAGGATTAATTAATTCCCACAGAAAAAAAAACAATAGAATATAACGTATTGGTACGATTTATAGTTGTTTTTGGCCCTTCGTAATGTTTTTTACTAACAACCTAGAAATCGGACGCATTTTTAACCATTCTTTTATATTATCCCCATGTAAATACATTATAAAATAATGTTATAGCATTTTCCCAGTCTAGAAATTATATATATATATATATATATATATATAAATATAATTCATTTTTATAATTTTGGGACACCTTCCGTCCATCTAGTTCTACTAGATAATATTTTAAGTATCTTATTTTAATTACAAAATTTACACATAATATATAAAAGAAACTGACAATTACATTATTAATCAAATGAAAATTAATAAATCAATATTAATAATTAAGATATTTAAAATATTTTCTGTTAATATCACTACTTACTAAAGTTCGATTTTATTCAAAATCATTCTGTGAAAATAACCAAAAAAAAATACTTTCTCCGTGAAATATATTATTCTAGAACTCAAAAAAGTGTACACGTATTTTTCCCTTTTGTAAAAAAATCATTTTCAAGGAATTTATCGAGATTTGAGTTTAAAGCTTTTGCAGTGAAGAACAGTTAGTCATTTTTTGATTCAAAATTGTATATTTTTATGTCTAATCGACGTAGTTCAGTTTTTTTTTTTTGATTAAGGCCACATGAGTCATAAAGTTTCAGAAAAAATTTGAAAAAAAATGGCTGCCATTTTTCGAAAAAAAAACAAACGCGATTTTCTCAAAAACTATATTTTTTTGATGCTTTTTGTTTTTCGAAGGTTCCTTATTATGTGCTTCTTCTATTACAATTGTTTTCATGGGTGCTAAAACGCAGGGGGAGAGTTTCTATATTTTTTTTTAAAATAATATTGCATGACTTGAAATGGAAACGGTCATTGAAAAAAGAAAAAAAATATATTGTCTCCCCCTGCATTTTAGCACCCATGAAAACAATTGCAATTGAAGAAGCATATAACAAGAATCCCTCGAAAAAAAATTCATCCAAAATAAAAATTTAGTTTTTGAGAAAATCGCGCTTGTTTTTTTTTTTTTCGAAAAACGGGCGCCATTTCGTTAACTGTAAAAATTTTTCGGTTTTCAATTGTTTTCCTGAAACTTTATGACTTATGAGACCTTAATCAAAAAAGAAAACCGAATTAAGTCAATTGGTCATAAAATTATACAATTTTAAATAAAAAAAGACTTTAATTTTTTTCCCTGCAAAAGCTCTAAACTCAACAATAAAATATCGATAACTTCCTTGAAAATGATTTTTTGCAAAATTGCAAAATACGTGTACACTTTGGGTTCTAGAGTAATATATTTCTCGAAGAAAGCACTTATTTTTTTGACTATTTTCACTGCATGATTTTGAATGGAATCGGTCTAAAACAAAATGTTCAGAGCTTCATTTTAGTTTAGAAAAAAAAAAACATATTTTATTCATTGCTTCTAAAAAGGTTCACAGTTACTTTTTACAAGTACACGACTGAACATCTTGTGTTTTACTTGATCTCTACAAGAGTTTGACAAGGAAAAGATTTCGAGCCAGGTTAAAAAACTTAAATTTGTGGGATCAGGGAGAGGGAATATAGGAGTTCCAGATGTCCAAAACCTTTTATCGAAGAATCAAATATTTTATTCAAAATACCTAATTAAAAAACGCTAATTATATATTATTTTGTACTTTTTAGTTCATAATATATTTGTAATACGTATAATTTTATTTTCAGTTTTAAACCAGTAGAAGAGCTGATGCAGTATTTTATTATTGTTTATATTTTTTAAAATTTATATGGCAAGTGTTGATAGTACTGGGTGGGACAAAAAAAGTCATATTTCCCGCCTCTTAAATTCGTTCTTAAAACAAATACAGATCTATATGTTTTGGGGTTTTAATAGGGCAAATTAAATCTTTAGATACTAGTGATCTAAATTACTAGAGTACTATAGGTACAATTTTGTGCTAATTTTAGTTAGGTAAACTTGTTTGTAATGATCGTTATATAAAATTTTAAGCAATAAATATATTAAAATTTAATATTCTGTGGTCGATACGCTGTTGTGGGGCAGCTAAAACTACATCGTCGTCATTTTACTTCAATCGGTCTCAGAAATAGGAGCATAGTTAACTTGTAATACAATGGAAAAGTTTCAGTAGTCCAGTTATTTGAACTAATCAAAGAGTCACTAAAAAGGTTTCGCTTTAAAACTCAATTCAGTTGCCATGGAAATTAGACTTCTAGTTGGGCAGTTTTATTTTGTTTATGATATTGTTTTAATTTGTATTATATGTGTGGACAAAAAAAACCTTTATATATAGGAAAATGAAGTTAAAAAAATCTCGAGATAAAGTGTTCGAATCGATAAGAGGAATAGGTGCCTTCTCAAACAAAATTTTCCATTATTACCGATTTGGTAATAAAATAAAATAATTTTTTATTGTGTGTATTGTCAGGCTTCAAAATTTGTTTGACTAATTGTTACACATGTATATTTAAACCTTATATTAACTTAGACCACTTTTTGAGTTAAACCATGTTAGTGAATAAGAAGGTAAGACTTGTGACATCTTTGCCTCATTTATAAATCAGGGTGGGTGGATTTCAAAAGCCTCGACGTCCAGATCTAATATATAAACTTCCTAGATCTCATTATACCATAAAAAGATTCCAGGTCACGGTAAAATAAAGTAGATTTTTTTTAAGGACTTCAAACTTGAAAACAGAAAGTTATGAAGAAAATTTTAATTCCTTGCTGACCTCAAGATTATTGCTATTCTAGTTATTTTCTGATACACTTCGATTATCTATTTAATATTCAAATTAGTTGATTTTCGTGTTGTCTTCAAAACTCGATATGAGAATTATTTTCACACAGTCCCTGTTTAAAATTACTTGATTTTTCCACAGTTTTCCAGGATTGTAACAAAGACTGTTAAAAAAGAGTTATTATTTTTGAAATAAATGAACTCTATAGCACTGTAGAAACCTATGTGGATAAAATATTATTTTTAGAAACTTTGGTACCGGAAAACACAATTATGATTTAAAGGATAATCTTCTCTTTAGGAAAAACTAATAATAAATCATATAAAGCTACAAAGTTATTTCCAGTGTAAAGTCGCTCAACTGTTTTATATTACTTGTTTTTATTCATCATCCATAGCATATTAACACCCAAACAAAAATAGATATATAATATAAATCTAAATAAGTCGTCGTATATTAGACTGTTAAGTCTTCAAGATACGCCTATTTTAATTGTTTGGAACTAAACTGCTGTCAAATATTTGCGTTAAAATTTTGATTCGAAATATTACTTAAACAGAAATAAATTATTATATAAAAATCACAAAATTTTTCGTAAATAGTACATTATATCAAACGATCTTCTATTTTTTTTTTAATGTTTTCTTCATTGTAATATTTTTGCTTTTACGGAAGTATTTATTTTTTCCCTATGTGTAGGATTTGTTAACATTTTCAAAGCTCACTGTACGGCGTTTGTAGGCACTGAGATGAAGTTCCCGGACGTGACAAATTTAAGTCCAAATTATATGTTCCTTGGCACATCTCATTTAGTCTCCTTCCAAGACTCAATAAATTTGTGTTTTAGCAACAATTTTAACTTTCTTTTAGTAACAGTAATTGAAACAAGTAGAACTGGTTGGGATCCGTATGGTTAAGTTCCAGTTTTAAAACCACACCTTAGATGCGACAACAGAAGTACTTCTTATGGTCCAAATAATGATTGAGGATTAAAGGGGTGTCCGAAATAGTATACCGTCCTCTATTCTCAGAAAAGTAAAGTGAGATATGATTTAAGCAAGCTAGAATAGAATTAAAGAACAAGTTTATGTTTGCAAAAAACGAATATTTTTAAATTTTTGGCTTATAAATTATTCTGTTATATTTTAATAAATTAATGTTGGAAAGTTCTAGTTTAGATTTTTTGGTAGTATAGTACTCTTACTACGATTTAAACCATACTCTAATGAATAACTTTAAACGGTTCAGCTCTATGGATGTTATAACACCAATATATTTATTATATTTTATATTTATTTCCTGGGATGAACCTAGACTTTTACACTTTTCGCGAGAATCACTCGTAAAAATTAATCATATAAAGGTTTATTTTAAAATAATTTTCTACAGATGAATAAAATATGTTACAATAATTGTGTACAAAGGATTTCAGTCTAGAGGGTTGATGGTCGAATTTATTTTTACGACCTTAACTATTCGCAGACGAGAAAGGATGTTTTAGCTTACTTATAGGACATACATGCCTCCTTTAACACATTAATATGTCACATCCGTTAAATATATTAAATATACGTTCTAAATAAATCAAGACGCTCTGTCTCAACCTTAACATCTGTTCTAGCATCCGTCTTTTGCAACACAAAGAATGCTAATATTATTGAAAGCAAACTAGATTCAGTTTTTATATCAACTTAAATTACTAAACAGAGGCGGCATTTACGTTATGTCTCTGTAACAATATTCTGAAAAATTTACATATGCTGTTTGCGTTCCATATTTTCGTGAGGATTAATAAAAAAAAAAGGATGTCAGAACATTCGGCAGTGGACAGGTTTGCACAGTGTACAAGCACTGATACATACCTCTATGGATCGCGAAGCAATGGAAAATGGGGTCGCAAATATCCATTAATGGCTATGCACCAGGAGAAGAAGAAGAAGAATAAAAAATAAAATATTAAAGAATATCCAGACTTAATTTGAAACTAGTTTAGTTATAATCAGTGGCGTAGCTAGGGGCAGGACATGAGGGCGGCTGCAAAGGGTGCATAACTCATGGGGGCGCATTCACAGACTCAAACTTTAAATGAACCTGAACTTTTAATCGATTAATATAGTCGAAAAAGGATATTCGCCAGTGGTCAATTTTATTAGCGAGGTTAGCAAATTAATAATTTAACAAATAATTGCTCATAATTTTTTTTCTTAAATTGTTTATTTCGGTGACAGTTGATGGTGAAAAAAGTATGGCAGAGATTTACTCCCCGAAACCTACCCTTAGCGACAAAAATAGGGTTGAGAATAGAATTATATTTTTTATTTCCGACCCTGTAGGTTACAATGAGAATTTTATTTTCTTAAATTAATTAGTTCGAGGACAGTTCATTGTAAAAAAAGTTTGGCCGCGATTTACTCTATGGAACCTAACCTTAGCGACAAAAATAGGGTTGAGAATAGAATTATATTTTTTATTTCCGACCCTGTAGGTTACAATGAGCATTTTATTTTCTTAAATTATTTAGTTCGAGGACAGTTCATTGTAAAAAAAGTTTGGCCGCGATTTACTCTATGGAACCTACCCTTAGCGACAAAAATAGGGTTGAGAATAGAATTATATTTTTTATTTCCGAGCCTGTAGGTTACAATGAGAATTTTATTTTCTTAAATTATTTAGTTCGAGGACAGTTCATTGTAAAAAAAGTTTGGCCGCGATTTACTCAATGAAACCTACCCTTAGCGACAAAAATAGGGTTGAGAATAGAATTATATTTTTTATTTCCGACCCTGTAGGTTACAATGAGCATTTTATTTTCTTAAATTATTTAGTTCGAGGACAGTTCATTGTAAAAAAAGTTTGGCCGCGATTTACTCTATGGAACCTACCCTTAGCGAAAAAAATAGGGTTGAGAATGAATTATATTTTTTATTTCCGACCCTGTAGGTTACAATGAGAATTTTATTTTCTTAAATTAATTAGTTCGAGGACAGTTCATTGTAAAAAAAGTTTGGCCGCGATTTACTCTATGGAACCTACCCTTAGCGACAAAAATAGGGTTGAGAATGAATTATATTTTTTATTTCCGACCCTGTGGGTTACAATGAGAATTTTATTTTCTTAAATTAATTAGTTCGAGGACAGTTCATTGTAAAAAAAGTTTGGCCGCGATTTACTCTATGGAACCTACCCTTAGCGACAAAAATAGGGTTGAGAATAGAATTATATTTTTTATTTCCGACCCTGTAGGTTACAATGAGCATTTTATTTTCTTAAATAATTTAGTTCGAGGACAGTTCATTGTAAAAAAAGTTTGGCCGCGATTTACTCTATGGAACCTACCCTTAGCGACAAAAATAGGGTTGAGAATAGAATTATATTTTTTATTTCCGACCCTGTAGGTTACAATGAGCATTTTATTTTCTTAAATTATTTAGTTCGAGGACAGTTCATTGTAAAAAAAGTTTGGCCGCGATTTACTCTATGGAACCTACCCTTAGCGACAAAAATAGGGTTGAGAATAGAATTATATTTTTTATTTCCGACCCTGTAGGTTACAATGAGCATTTTATTTTCTTAAATTATTTAGTTCGAGGACAGTTCATTGTAAAAAAAGTTTGGCCGCGATTTACTCTATGGAACCTACCCTTAGCGACAAAAATAGGGTTGAGAATAGAATTATATTTTTTATTTCCGACCCTGTAGGTTACAATGAGCATTTTATTTTCTTAAATTATTTAGTTCGAGGACAGTTCATTGTAAAAAAAGATTGGCCGCGATTTACTCTATGGAACCTACCCTTAGCGACAAAAATAGGGTTGAGAATAGAATTATATTTTTTATTTCCGACCCTGTAGGTTACAATGAGCATTTTATTTTCTTAAATTATTTAGTTCGAGGACAGTTCATTGTAAAAAAAGTTTGGCCGCGATTTACTCTATGGAACCTACCCTTAGCGACAAAAATAGGGTTGAGAATGAATTATATTTTTTATTTCCGACCCTGTAGGTTACAATGAGAATTTTATTTTCTTAAATTAATTAGTTCGAGGACAGTTCATTGTAAAAAAAGTTTGGCCGCGATTTACTCTATGGAACCTACCCTTAGCGACAAAAATAGGGTTGAGAATGAATTATATTTTTTATTTCCGACCCTGTAGGTTACAATGAGAATTTTATTTTCTTAAATTATTTAGTTCGAGGACAGTTCATTGTAAAAAAAGTTTGGCCGCGATTTACTCTATGGAACCTACCCTTAGCGACAAAAATAGGGTTGAGAATAGAATTATATTTTTTATTTCCGACCCTGTAGGTTACAATGAGCATTTTATTTTCTTAAATTATTTAGTTCGAGGACAGTTCATTGTAAAAAAAAGTTTGGCCGCGATTTACTCTATGGAACCTACCCTTAGCGACAAAAATAGGGTTGAGAATAGAATTATATTTTTTATTTCCGACCCTGTAGGTTACAATGAGCATTTTATTTTCTTAAATTATTTAGTTCGAGGACAGTTCATTGTAAAAAAAGTTTGGCCGCGATTTACTCTATGGAACCTACCCTTAGCGACAAAAATAGGATTGAGAATAGAATTATATTTTTTATTTCCGACCCTGTAGGTTACAATGAGCATTTTATTTTCTTAAATTATTTAGTTCGAGGACAGTTCATTGTAAAAAAAGTTTGGCCGCGATTTACTCTATGGAACCTACCCTTAGCGACAAAAATAGGGTTGAGAATGAATTATATTTTTTATTTCCGACCCTGTAGGTTACAATGAGAATTTTATTTTCTTAAATTATTTAGTTCGAGGACAGTTCATTGTAAAAAAAGTATGGCCGCGATTTACTATCAGGAACCTACCCTTAGCAATTATCAAAAGTGTTCTTTTAATATTGATATTGCCAATTATTTGGTGACTATGTTTTTACAACTTATTGTGATAAAGTCTGTGATATACTTAATTATAATTTATCGTATAATTATTTAATGTAACTCACTGTGATATTACTATATCTGAGAGATATGAGAAATTATGTAAGCCAGATGGAAGGAGAGTCAGAACATGATGGTATCTCTCCAATTCTATTAGAAACTAATGCCTTAATCTTGACCAGACCGTTTTTTTATATATTCAGAAAAGCACAACACGAATATCAGCTTCTTTGCTTGGCTGGTTAAAATGTGATATCTCTCACTCTTAAATTGTTTATATAAATGAGTTTTAGTCTCCTGAAGTTCAGGTCACCTGCTGTTCCACAGGTCTCACATCTAGGCCTCCTTTTTTTCAATAATTACATTAATAATATTATAGAATATTTAAAATTTCAAAATTTTTACTTTTTATCGATGATTTATAATTCTTTACAAAGGTTGGTAATATATGTAAGTGACTGTTTAAAACTTCAATTCAATTTGGTTACACTAATGGGGTGGTATCAAAGAATGGCATGAAACTTAAGGTAACTAAATGTTCACAATGATATTTTCACGTTGAACAAATTCTATGTGTTGACTACATATTAGGATATGTAATGTTAAATAAAGTTTCTCATAGAAGGGACTTGGGTGACTGTCTTCAGTCTCTACAATTTGAGGGTAATATGCATGCAACATGAAAATCATTACCTACTTAATATTTCTTAAATCCCTTAAGAGCTGTGATTTTATGTGAAGGATTTTTGTTATAATTAATTGTTTCTTTTATGCTTCTATGTGATAATTACTATGGTGTATCTGTAATTAATAGGTTTAGGCTGTGAGTAAATAAATAAAGTTGTTTCAAAAATATTAAATTACTAAATATTCACTAAAGGAATACTATGATACCTATTTGTTTAATTGTTTCGTTAAGGTTTTCATTATTTTTAATTATAATGTGACCCATATACTACTTCTTTAATATTATTAGTTTTTTAATTACTTTTTATTCTTATATATTCCTGTTGAAATATTGTACAATGGTTTATAGATTTTCAATAAAGTATTTTCAATTGATTTTATTTCTTTTATTTTCATAACGGTAGGTCCCCGTTGCAAAATGGCGAGGAAAGTTTTTCAAAGTGAAATGTCATTGAAATAAATAATTTTTCACCTTTCAGTGAAACTCATAGGCTCGGAAATATAAAATATAATTCAATTATTATCAATTCTTTTCCGATAAGGATAGGTTTATGAGAGTAAATTGAAGCCAAACTTCTTTCACAATCAACTGTCATCGAAATAAATAATTTCAAAAACAAAACTCTCATTGAAACTCACAGGGTCGAAAATAAAAAATGCAAATCTATTCTCACCATTATTTTCCCTGCTATGGGTACGTTCCAAAGAGTAAATCGAAAACATACTTTCCTCAATATCAACTGTCATCGAAATAAATAATTTAAGAAAATAAAACTCTCATTGAAACTTATAGGGTCGGAAATAACAAAAATAATTCTATTCTCAGCCCTATTTCTTTCGCTAAGGGTGGGTCCCAGAGAGTAAATCGCGGCCATATTTTTTTACAAAGAACTTACGTCGAACTAAATAATTTTAGAAAATTAAATTCTCATTGAAACTTACAGGGTCCGAAAAAAAAAATTCTATTCTCAACCCTACTTTTGTCGCTAAGGGTAGGTTCCGGATAGTAAATCGCGGCCATACTTTTTTTACAGTGAAGTGTCCTCGAACGAAATAATTTAAGAAAATAAAATTCTCATTGAAAGTTGCAGGGTCGGAAAAAAAATTTATTCTATTTTCAACCCTATTTTTATCGCTAAGGGTAGGTTCCGGATAGTAAATCGTGGACATACTTTTTTTACAATGAACTGTCCTTGAACTAAATAATTTAAGAAAATAAAATTCTCATTGAAACTTACAGGGTCGGAAAGAACAAAAATAATTCTATTCTCAACCCTATTTATTTCGTTAAGGGTGAGTTCCGGATAGTAAATCGCGGCCATACTTTTTTACAGTGAAGTGTCCTGGAACTAAATAAATTAAGAAAATAAAATTCTCATTGAAAGTTGCAGATTGGGAAAAAAAATTTATTCTAGTTTCAACCCTATTTTTATCGCTAAGGGTAGGTTCCGGATAATAAATCGCAGCCATACTTTTTTTCAATGAACTGTCCTTGAACTAAATAATTTAAGGAAATAAAATTCTCATTGAAACTTACAGGGTCGGAAATAACAAAAATAATTCTATTCTCAACCCTATTTTTGTCGCTAAGGGTAGGTTCCATAGAGTAAATCGCGGCCAAACTTTTCTTACAATGAACTGTCCTCGAACTAAATAATTTAAGAAAATAAAATTCTCATTGTAACCTACAGGGTCGGAAATAAAAAATATAATTCTATTCTCAACCCTATTTTGGTCGCTAAGGGTAGGTTCCATAGAGTAAATCGCGGCCAAACTTTTTTTACAATGAACTGTCCTAGAACTAATTAATTAAAGAAAATAAAATTCTCATTGTAACCTACAGGGTCGGAAATAAAAAATATAATTCTATTCTCAACCCTATTTTTGTCGCTAAGGGTAGGTTCCATAGAGTAAATCGCGGCCAAACTTTTTTTACAATGAACTGTCCTCGAACTAAATAATTTAAGAAAATAAAATGCTCATTGTAACCTACAGGGTCGGAAATAAAAAATATAATTCTATTCTCAACCCTATTTTTGTCGCTAAGGGTAGGTTCCATAGAGTAAATCGCGGCCAAACTTTTTTTACAATGAACTGTCCTCGAACTAATTAATTTAAGAAAATAAAATTCTCATTGTAACCTACAGGGTCGGAAATAAAAAATATAATTCTATTCTCAACCCTATTTTTGTCGCTAAGGGTAGGTTCCATAGAGTAAATCGCGGCCAAACTTTTTTTACAATGAACTGTCCTCGAACTAAATAATTTAAGAAAATGCTCATTGTAACCTACAGGGTCGGAAATAAAAAATATAATTCTATTCTTAACCCTATTTTTGTCGCTAAGGGTAGGTTCCATAGAGTAAATCGCGGCCAAAGTTTTTTTACAATGAACTGTCCTCGAACTAAATAATTTAAAAAAATAAAATTCTCATTCAAACCTACAGGATCGGAAATAAAAAATATAATTCTATTCTCAACCCTATTTTTGTCGCTAAGGGTAGGTTCCATAGAGTAAATCGCGGCCAAACTTTTTTTACAATGAACTGTCCTCGGACTAAATAATTTAAGAAAATAAAATTCTCATTGTAACCTACAGGGTCGGAAATAAAAAATATAATTCTATTCTCAACCCTATTTTTGTCGCCAAGGGTAGGTTCCATAGAGTAAATCGCGGCCAAACTTTTTTTACAATGAACTGTCCTCGAACTAAATAATTTAAGAAAATAAAATTCTCATTGTAACCTACAGGGTCGGAAATAAAAAATATAATTCTATTCTCAACCCTATTTTTGTCGCTAAGGGTAGGTTCCATAGAGTAAATCGCGGCCAAACTTTTTTTACAATGAACTGTCCTCGAACTAAATAATTTAAGAAAATAAAATGCTCATTGTAACCTACAGGGTCGGAAATAAAAAATATAATTCTATTCTCAACCCTATTTTTGTCGCTAAGGGTAGGTTCCATAGAGTAAATCGCGGCCAAACTTTTTTTACAATGAACTGTCCTCGAACTAATTAATTTAAGAAAATAAAATTCTCATTGTAACCTACAGGGTCGGAAATAAAAAATATAATTCTATTCTCAACCCTATTTTTCTCGCTAAGGGTAGGTTCCATAGAGTAAATCGCGGCCAAACTTTTTTTACAATGAACTGTCCTCGAACTAAATAATTTAAGAAAATGCTCATTGTAACCTACAGGGTCGGAAATAAAAAATATAATTCTATTCTTAACCCTATTTTTGTCGCTAAGGGTAGGTTCCATAGAGTAAATCGCGGCCAAAGTTTTTTTACAATGAACTGTCCTCGAACTAAATAATTTAAAAAAATAAAATTCTCATTCAAACCTACAGGATCGGAAATAAAAAATATAATTCTATTCTCAACCCTATTTTTGTCGCTAAGGGTAGGTTCCATAGAGTAAATCGCGGCCAAACTTTTTTTACAATGAACTGTCCTCGGACTAAATAATTTAAGAAAATAAAATTCTCATTGTAACCTACAGGGTCGGAAATAAAAAATATAATTCTATTCTCAACCCTATTTTTGTCGCCAAGGGTAGGTTCCATAGAGTAAATCGCGGCCAAACTTTTTTTACAATGAACTGTCCTCGAACTAAATAATTTAAGAAAATAAAATTCTCATTGTAACCTACAGGGTCGGAAATAAAAAATATAATTCTATTCTCAACCCTATTTTTGTCGCTAAGGGTAGGTTCCATAGAGTAAATCGCGGCCAAACTTTTTTTACAATGAACTGTCCTCGAATTAAATAATTTAAAAAAATAAAATGCTCATTCAAACCTACAGGATCGGAAATAAAAAATATAATTCTATTCTCAACCCTATTTTTGTCGCTAAGGGTAGGTTCCATAGAGTAAATCGCGGCCAAACTTTTTTTTACAATGAACTGTCCTCGAACTAAATAATTTAAGAAAATAAAATGCTCATTGTAACCTACAGGGTCGGAAATAAAAAATATAATTCTATTCTCAACCCTATTTTTGTCGCTAAGGGTAGGTTATATAGAGTAAATCGCGGCCAAACTTTTTTTACAATGAACTGTCCTCGAACTAAATAATTTAAGAAAATAAAATTCTCATTGTAACCTACAGGGTTGGAAATAAAAAATATAATTCTATTCTCAACCCTATTTTTGTCGCCAAGGGTAGGTTCCATAGAGTAAATCGCGGCCAAACTTTTTTTACAATGAACTGTCCTCGAACTAAATAATTTAAGAAAATAAAATTCTCATTGTAACCTACAGGGTCGGAAATAAAAAATATAATTCTATTCTCAACCCTATTTTTGTCGCTAAGGTTGGTTCCATAGAGTAAATCGCGGCCAAACTTTTTTTACAATGAACTGTCCTCGATCTAAATAATTTAAGAAAATAAAATTCTCATTGTAACCTACAGGGTCGGAAATAAAAAATATAATTCTATTCTCAACCCTATTTTTGTCGGTAAGGGTAGGTTCCATAGAGTAAATCGCGGCCAAACTTTTTTTACAATGAACTGTCCTCGAACTAATTAATTTAAGAAAATAAAATTCTCATTGTAACCTACAGGGTCGGAAATAAAAAATATAATTCATTCTCAACCCTATTTTTGTCGCTAAGGGTAGGTTCCATAGAGTAAATCGCGGCCAAACTTTTTTTACAATAAACTGTCCTCGAACTAAATAATTTAAGAAAATAAAATGCTCATTGTAACCTACAGGGTCGGAAATAAAAAATATAATTCTATTCTCAACCCTATTTTTGTCGCTAAGGGTAGGTTCCATAGAGTAAATCGCGGCCAAACTTTTTTTACAATGAACTGTCCTCGAACTAATTAATTTAAGAAAATAAAATTCTCATTGTAACCTACAGGGTCGGAAATAAAAAATATAATTCTATTCTCAACCCTATTTTTGTCGGTAAGGGTAGGTTCCATAGAGTAAATCGCGGCCAAACTTTTTTTGCAATGAACTGTCCTCGAACTAATTAATTTAAGAAAATAAAATTCTCATTGTAACCTACAGGGTCGGAAATAAAAAATATAATTCATTCTCAACCCTATTTTTGTCGCTAAGGGTAGGTTCCATAGAGTAAATCGCGGCCAAACTTTTTTTACAATAAACTGTCCTCGAACTAAATAATTTAAGAAAATAAAATGCTCATTGTAACCTACAGGGTCGGAAATAAAAAATATAATTCTATTCTTAACCCTATTTTTGTCGCTAAGGGTAGGTTCCATAGAGTAAATCGCGGCCAAAGTTTTTTTACAATGAACTGTCCTCGAACTAAATAATTTAAAAAAATAAAATTCTCATTCAAACCTACAGGATCGGAAATAAAAAATATAATTCTATTCTCAACCCTATTTTTGTCGCTAAGGGTAGGTTCCATAGAGTAAATCGCGGCCAAACTTTTTTTACAATGAACTGTCCTCGGACTAAATAATTTAAGAAAATAAAATTCTCATTGTAACCTACAGGGTCGGAAATAAAAAATATAATTCTATTCTCAACCCTATTTTTGTCGCCAAGGGTAGGTTCCATAGAGTAAATCGCGGCCAAACTTTTTTTACAATGAACTGTCCTCGAACTAAATAATTTAAGAAAATAAAATTCTCATTGTAACCTACAGGGTCGGAAATAAAAAATATAATTCTATTCTCAACCCTATTTTTGTCGCTAAGGGTAGGTTCCATAGAGTAAATCGCGGCCAAACTTTTTTTACAATGAACTGTCCTCGAATTAAATAATTTAAAAAAATAAAATGCTCATTCAAACCTACAGGATCGGAAATAAAAAATATAATTCTATTCTCAACCCTATTTTTGTCGCTAAGGGTAGGTTCCATAGAGTAAATCGCGGCCAAACTTTTTTTTACAATGAACTGTCCTCGAACTAAATAATTTAAGAAAATAAAATGCTCATTGTAACCTACAGGGTCGGAAATAAAAAATATAATTCTATTCTCAACCCTATTTTTGTCGCTAAGGTTGGTTCCATAGAGTAAATCGCGGCCAAACTTTTTTTACAATGAACTGTCCTCGATCTAAATAATTTAAGAAAATAAAATTCTCATTGTAACCTACAGGGTCGGAAATAAAAAATATAATTCTATTCTCAACCCTATTTTTGTCGGTAAGGGTAGGTTCCATAGAGTAAATCGCGGCCAAACTTTTTTTACAATGAACTGTCCTCGAACTAATTAATTTAAGAAAATAAAATTCTCATTGTAACCTACAGGGTCGGAAATAAAAAATATAATTCATTCTCAACCCTATTTTTGTCGCTAAGGGTAGGTTCCATAGAGTAAATCGCGGCCAAACTTTTTTTACAATAAACTGTCCTCGAACTAAATAATTTAAGAAAATAAAATGCTCATTGTAACCTACAGGATCGGAAATAAAAAATATAATTCTATTCTCAACCCTATTTTTGTCGCTAAGGGTAGGTTCCATAGAGTAAATCGCGGCCAAACTTTTTTTTACAATGAACTGTCCTCGAACTAAATAATTTAAGAAAATAAAATGCTCATTGTAACCTACAGGGTCGGAAATAAAAAATATAATTCTATTCTCAACCCTATTTTTGTCGCTAAGGTTGGTTCCATAGAGTAAATCGCGGCCAAACTTTTTTTACAATGAACTGTCCTCGATCTAAATAATTTAAGAAAATAAAATTCTCATTGTAACCTACAGGGTCGGAAATAAAAAATATAATTCATTCTCAACCCTATTTTTGTCGCTAAGGGTAGGTTCCATAGAGTAAATCGCGGCCAAACTTTTTTTACAATGAACTGTCCTCGAACTAATTAATTTAAGAAAATAAAATTCTCATTGTAACCTACAGGGTCGGAAATAAAAAATATAATTCTATTCTCAACCCTATTTTTGTCGCTAAGGGTAGGTTTCGGGGAGTAAATCTCTGCCATACTTTTTTCACCATCAACTGTCACCGAAATAAACAATTTAAGAAAAAAAATTATGAGCAATTATTTGTTAAATTATTAATTTGCTAACCTCGCTAATAAAATTGACCACTGGCGAATATCCTTTTTCGACTATATTAATCGATTAAAAGTTCAGGTTCATAACTTTAAAGTTATTGTATTGTTTCTCTTCCTGCAAAATAAGTAACACCTAATTTTATATCTAAAGCTTAAATGTACAACTTAAATTACATTTTAAAGTTGTTTCTCTGCTTACAGAATATGTTTTGGGACCACAAAATTCAAATGTTGCCCTGGGCACTCATGACCTTAGCTATATAATAACTGACAGCTAATGAGCTTTGTGTTGTATAAGCTATTAATATACCGTCAACAATAAATATAACCATCACACGTTATATGAGATTGAGTCTATATATGGTTCAGTAATAAGTTTTGTCTTTAATACAATTGTCTAATGTAAACAGTGGATAAGTGACAGCCAAAAAGTTATATATGTATTTTTTACTTACATATTATGCAATACAAAAAATATGTCACCATAGAACCATCGAGCGCTTTGTTAATTGTTCAGTTATAGGTACACCTTACGTCCAAATTTAAACGAAACTATTGCACAAAAAAAACAACTTAAATGATTGTGGTGGTGCAAGAACCTACTATTGTTAGGCCATATTTCTGGTCATGTTTTGCGTATAGTTTCATTCAAATCACATTTAATGAATTCAACAGTATGACATAGACTTTTGTCCTGCTCTAACGGGCTTTTTTTATCTGCTCTCTTCTCTCTTCCATTCCGATGACTGTTGCGATGTGGCATGTCAAGTTCGTATACTTTTCGTCATTGCCATTGATGCGTTTCAAGAACCTTGAGTCGCTAGCTCGTTTGGAAATCTCCGAAGTCGCTAACGTTGGAGAAAATTTCAATTTTTGGCATCATGTGAAAAGTGACGAGTTTGAAATTTAATTTAGACCAAAATTTAATGCTATCGAGTTTTTGATATTTCCAACTTATGTGCTAACTTTGTAACTGAAATACGATGGTTTTCGGGTACCACAGCCTCGGAGCGACGTGATCGTCGTCTGTTGCATTGATGGTCGTCCAGGATATGGATCACCTCCGACGTCTTTACTGCCCTTATGTCACTTAAAAACTCTTGTACCGGACAGACAATTCTCCGTATAGGACAATGTTTGCGTAAAGTTGATTTGGTTCAAAATACAAAGTTTAATGCAAATCTTGGCCCAACTGATTTCGGCATGCTAAAAATTGCTACGACGCATAAACAACGACCTACAAAAAACACTGTAACTTCTTTAATAGTGTAGGTCGCGTCAAGAAATTTCTAATTATTGTCACTTACAGATATAGCAACCTAAAAAAAATGAGACATGAGACAAATACCAGTGATATAAACTCTAAAGTTTCATTTGTTTCCAGAAACAAATATCTTATCTAATAGCACAACTTCTAACTGCGATTGAAAAAATTTCAGCCAAAAACGTGATAGAGAATGTTTGTTGACCCCTGATTTTGAAGAAGAAATACTGGTCATTATCGTAGCCTATAGAATATCTGTATACAATTTCAGAACTCTAAAAAGTGTGAAAAAACATTAGGATTATTGGAGGTGAAGCTTGATGACTCCACATAGCTGGATTTATACGAAAAAAGGTCGAAACTCGGGCTTACAAGATTAGGAAACAAAGCTTTAAAGTAATCTCATATAAGATAGTATTAGATATTTCAGAAATATTTACGTCTTCACTATGGCAGTGATTAAGTTTATTGATGTTGAATATTGAATGGAAGAAAAACAAAATAAATGAGCCCATTTTGAGAAGTCGTTATATTTTGTAGTCTACATACTGTACAATATTTATTGTTTTACTTGTAGATTATTTTATTATAGACAGATAAGTGAGTTAAATTTTGAAAAATCTCTAACTCGAATTCTATATTTAACATAATATATAATATACAGTAGTGATTGAAAGTGTTGGGCCAAACAGTTTTTCATTATTCACAAAGTAACTCTTGCTATAATCAAATTATGTCATAGAATTGAAACTTCGTTTAATACAACTTTAAAATGTACTCTACCCAAAAAATAAATTTTAGCAATATTCTTTGTAGCTTCTGAATTCGAAAATTCAAGGGCCACATCGAGTTTTATGATACTCTGATTGTATTTATTTACTTTTCTTAACTGATCGTATTTAAGTTGCTTGATCATACTTCCGATATTCTATTTAATTGATTTCATGACACTCACCATGGTGAAACGAACCAATATTCAGTTAAGGGAGAGGAAATCGCAACGTTATTAATGATTAGTAAAAGTACTATAAACCGGATAATTTCGAAATTTAAAGCATCAGGGACATTAACAGACAAGATTTTTTGTGGTAGATTCCGAAAAACAACTATCCGTGCCAATAAACTCATTATAAGCAAGTCAGTTGAGAATCAGATAAACTGAAAAGGACATTTCTAATGAACTGCGAATTGAAAATATTGCGAATGTTTCTAAAATGACAGTATCTCGAGGTTTGACTGAAGTTGGTCTTAACGAACGTGTTGTTTGTCTTGAAACCATTACTCTCAAGAAATGCCCGAATAGAGTAAGCGAGCATTGGACTATTGCTGACTGGAAAAAGGTGTTGTTTTCAGGTCAATCAAAGTTTGACATATATGGGTGGGATGGTAAAAAGTACGTATGACGACCAGAAAATATGTTTTGTGTCTAGATACCACATTCCCGCGGTTCAACATGGTGGCAGCAACGAATCTGTCCTTTAATCAAAATTAAAAGCACGATGAATGTTGCCCTATATAAAGAAATATTGGAAAAACATATACTTCCGTACACGAAGAAAAAAAGCCAAAGAATGGATATTTCAGCAGAACAATAATCCTAAACATCCGTCCAAATTAGTAATGGAGTTTTTTCAGAAAGCAAAAATAACTATTCTGGAATGGCCATCGCAGTATCCAGATCTAAATCTAATCGAACACCTATGGCAAGAGCTCGAGATATGTTTACGCGGTCACACATTGTCAAATGACAAAGATCTATGGGAACGCTTGTTGCAAATGGAATGTCTACGAAATATTAGCGTTGAAATTACTAAAAAAATGTTTTTGTTATTTTTCTCTTATTACTTTGAAGTTTTTTTTTACTATTTTTAAAACTTTTGGGCCCAGAATTTAGGAGAATTATTATTTTTTGAATATTGTTATATAAAGCATTGTATAGACAGTTATTACTATAGTTCAATAATAATAGTATTTGGAGCCGATATTGATATTTACTTATTATCCTTTGCTTTACGAAAAATACTGAAAATTGGTTTGGTTTAACACTTTTGTTCACTACTGTATAATCTACATAGTGTAGATATGGTCCTAGACTTATGTGAAATAGAAAATAACATCAGGTCTGGAATTTATAAAATAAAAGCTGTCTTTTTCATTAACAAGGTCGCTCGCGTAAATATAGCTGGAGCGTCGCTCATGGCAACCAAATTCTCCCCTGGAAATCCTGGAAACCTCGTTTAGGATTCTCGAAACAGGCGCTGATTTTATTTTGTTAGAAAAGTTGTCGGAATGTCAATAACAAATATTAACGATGAAATTGGAAAGAAGCTTTTTAGATTGGCGAAAATTTATATACAATGTCAAATAAATTTCATATTGTTGAGTCTGTCTATTATAAATAAGTAATCTTTTAAGTTTTTAAGTGGAGAGGTCGAGTCTAACATGTAACTGTGCTAAATTGTTTCTAATTGATTAGTAAATCACTCAATCTAATTGTTGTCTATTTGAAACATAGTGTATGAATAAATTTATGGAAGGAACATACGTTAATAAATTCGTTATAAAATGAACAATATATATACATATATATATATATATATATATATATATATATATATATATATATATATATAGTTTAACAATCCAAATTAATTGTATTGTTACAATAGCCAATATCTTTTTAGATATCATCACTTTCTTAATAAATTTTGATCTAGTTTCCACCATTGGGTAAGCTGTTCCATGAAGAAGTTTTTATATATGGTTTCATAATTTAAAGTAGGCTAGTAATGACGATGGTTCTAAGTTAAATCGGAAACAAAATATGGATAGGGATGATGAAAAATTGATCCTATCTGGGTATGGAATCTTAAAAAGAACTCGATCGCTCACTCAGACATACTGAGTTTACATACGTCACATACTTTCTTGCGTACAAACATCTTTTTAGACAGATTTCATTCAAAATCATGCAGTAAAAATAGTCAAAAAATAAAATGCTCTCCCCGTGAAATATATTATTTTAGAATTCAAAAAAGTGTATACATATTTTGAATACGCTATTATGTTACAATAATCAGATTGTCTCCAAGGATATTTTTTTTCGCTACGAACAGAATGTACTTTTCCGTAAATCATTCATAGCTGTATCGTAATCAACACAAATTTGTAAACTATTCTAGTTAAAATACAGTGCCTTTCCTTGCACTTTGGAACCCATGAAAACAATTGTAATTGCAGAAGCATATAACAAGGGACCCTTGAAAACAATTTATCAAAAAAATGTAGTTCTTGTCAAAATGGCGTTTCTTTCTTTTTCGGAAAATGGCCGCCATTTGGTTAATTTTGAAATTTTTTTGGTTTCCAAATTTTGTTTCTAAAATTTTATGACTCATATGACCTTAGTCAAAAGAGAAAACTGAATTCCGTCGATTAGTCATAAAAATATATAATTTTGACTAAAAAATTACGTTCATTTTTTTTTTCACAGCAAAAGTTCTAAGCTTAATTTTAAAATCTCGATAACTTCCTTGAAAATAATTTTTTCGAAAAAAAGGCAAAATACGTGCACTATTTTGTGTTTTAGAATAATATATTTCAAGGAGAGAGAGGCATTTTATTTTTTTGACTATTTTCACTGTATGATTTTGAATGGAATCGGTCGTTATAATTGCGTAGTTCTCGTATAAAACCCTAATTATACCCCTGCGATGCCGGGGCGGATCGCTAATATATAAATATATAATGAAAATCTCTTTAAATAATTAAACAGAACGTCTACATAAAAAGTATATCCCATCACCTTAATCTCTTTTATATTGAACCAGAATAAAAATTCGTATTATTTTAACCCTCTATATTACCTTTTATAAGACGAAATCAATTTGGATCAGGAAAGTTTTTCCATTATTCTTATAAAACCTGTCGGATTTTTCATGAATATTTTAATTTCGGAAAAATTAAATTTATATGAAGCCAATACCAAGTTTTGTTATTTAAGTGCAGATATGTGATTTTATAATATTTAAAAATAAAGTGCTCAAAGAAATCAACAAGTTGTTATTCGGTTGTAAGAAACATGCTAAGAGTATTTTGATTTATGAAGATGAGCTAATAATTTCAAATTACATAGAAGTTTAGTACCTTCATAGGAATTTCTCGATCGAATTATTGAAATCGTTGGAATCGTAATCAATTATTTAAATTAGTCGGTTTGCTTCGACTATACCAAGAAGTATAATGATGCATAGCCTTCGTTCCTACCCACTGTTCCTGAAAGAATTTTTGTATCGGATATCCTAAAATACTTTCTAAGTTAATTAATTAGAAAATATTTATTTGCTTCTTTCTACTAAACGTGCTCAGCAATACTAGATTTTAACCCTTAGGTTGATTCAATGTCTTTGATGCTCACTAGAAGAGGCCATTTTGATTCTCCAGTGTACGTTCATAAGATACTTAGTAAACCCAATCTGGTCAGTTTTGTTTTGGTTAGAAAATTTCTTCAAACATTTCTGGATTTTAAGGCAGTACTTATTTTCTATATTTCTTATGATTCTTCAAGTATTCCCACAAATCTTTTTGTAACAGGTTTAATATTTTTTTCACCTCACTAATTACGTGCTATTCTTTTTAAGCAATCTTGAGATCGATTAAATTCCGGGCTTTCAGTAATCCTGTATAATGTAATATCCCATTTTCTTTGTATTACAATCAAAAATCCGAGGGATAAAAATTCCATTTATAAAGTTTCACCGCTCGTTTAAGATAAAAGCAAAATTAAGTTTTTCGGTAATATTAAGGCAAAAAATAAATTGTCCCTCAAAAAATCCTATTAATAGAGACGTGAATATCCCTTTTATCCAACGAAGCAGAGCTTTACACAAACATTAAATTTTATGAGCAGAGTTTTATTGGGTAGGTAAGAAAGTATTTTTGGCTGTCACACATAGAGAGCGTTGTAATTGTTTTGAAGAACTTCCGTCAGCATTGTGGTTTTGTCCTTTTTTCATGATTGATATCAGCTACATTGAGGTTACTTTAGAAACAACTTGTGTATAATTTTGTTTATAACTGTTATTTTAGGATCAATTTTAACAATGATTGCAGAAACATTTTCGGCATATTTTACTTTTTTTATTTCCGTAAAGGAAAGAAAGCTGCTGAGATCCACAAAGAGATATGTGAAGTTTATGGTGTTGATTGCCTAACAGAACGCACCTGTTAGAGTGCGTTTAAAAGAATTTCCTTTCTGGAGATTTTTTACTCAGATGACCAATATTCTGATCGACTTATTGAAGTTAATGATGACCAAATCAAAGCCATAGTTGAAGAGTAGTGTTGGGTATTTTGAGCTGTTTCCAAGACGTCGGATGATCAATTCAGATGTTTACGGTCAACAAGTAATGAAACTGGATAAAGCAATCAAAGAAAAATGATCAGAATTGGTAAATCGTAAAGGAATTGTGTTCCATCATGATAATGCAAAGCCTCACTTATATTTAGTAACCCGTGGGAAATTATTGGAACTTGGTTATACATGCCTGACCTGGCACCATCTGATTACCATTTACACTGCGTCGTTTGAAGTGGATATTTTAATTTTTACAAATATATTGTCGCAAAATATATTTAAAATTCTGATAAAGGTTTTGTTTTACTTATTGGAAACTTCTTTATCTCCACATGCATATTTTACTTGATCACAGATAATAAAACCGGTCACATTCGCTCTTCTGACTTTAACACAATAGAATATATTAGGGATCGACTCCAGAGACTCCGCATACCAGAAACCATCAGCCATTGACACTTGATGAGCTGTGTGAAGCTTTCAGAGAAGAATGGCACTTTTTGGATCAATAATTTATTCTCTCACTATTTTAAGTATACCAAGAAGGGTACAAGCAATTCATAGAGCTAGGGGAGGTCCTACAAAATATTGATTTTGAAACTGGTGATAGAAATATTGTTGTTTTCTTTTGTTTTTTTCGTTGGAGTTATTAGTTTATCAACCTTGTTTTTTTTTTGTTAATAACTTTTTTATTAATAAAACATCCTTTTTGTGTTGTAACATGAGTTTGCACTACCCATTGATGTTTTCGTTGATAATAAAAAATTGTGTGTGAAATTTCTTACTGGTATTTTGTTTCTGCTTTGTAATTAATTATCCACTTCAAAAGACGCGCAGTGTATTTCGAAGTTCACAAATGATGATGACCATAAATCGCAGTTAATTCAGTTTTTTTTGCTGGTAGAGACCAAAATTTATATGAGCGAAGAATCATGAAGCTGCAAGAAAAATGGCGAAAGGTCATTGAATAAAACGAAAAATATATAATTGATTAAATTTTATTTTTTGTATAAAAGAGTTTTGGTTCACACTACAAGACTGAAATTACTTTCTTGCCGACCTGGTTATTAGAACGATTTCTTTTATTGAAAAATCAAAATTTACCTTTTGTGTAGTTAAATGTGTTACTGCCGGACAATGTTTGTTTTAACCTTTCAGTAAGAAATGAAATATAAAAAAGAAATAAGCAATACAAAATAAGAACGTGACTAAGATGTTTTTATTACTCTCTTTAGATCGCATATAGTACTTATTAATAAAAACTCCATTAAAGCTGTGTAAACACCTACATCAAATAGTCTAGAAAATAAAGACTCCAATAAGTAACATTTAGGCAATCACTTATCAAAATTACAGGAATTTCCCGTATACTGTGGAACTTGGAATTTGACGAGATGGGATTTGGGTAAAGTATAACCAAAATAAGGAGTAAGCTACATATGTATATACAAAATTAGTTCATAAAATCAGGTTTTTTATGATGTCGACCGGAAACTATTTTTGTCGGTTTGGTAATAAAAGAAAACGATTTCTTTTTGTATTTTAAAGGTTCAACATTTAGTTGATTTATTTATTGTTGTACTTTTGAATTCACACCTTTTTTTTGTCAATTTTTCATCAATCGTAGTACATTAGGAGGTCTAAATCTTAGAAAATTATGTATTATGGTTTTTAAAACTAAGGTCTGATATGTTGTTATTTAAATAACAGCCATTAATACAAAATTTAGGTTTTACTATTGTTGGCAAATTGTTTTGGAATTGCGATTTAAAAATAATTAAGTAAACACTTTCGACCTAAAATTGAGGTTATACATTTAAGAAGTCACCGAACACTCTGACTTATGCGTAATCAAGTAAACGAACATACTGATTACTTTAGTTCTACTCTGGATACAAATGATAAAAAAATTGTTAAAAATTGTCAACTTTCTTGGGCATCAAAAATTCATATAAGTTGCTTACGTACATTCTTGTAAAATATTTCAGCGATGTGGTCAAATCTGATGTACCATACCGTTTAAAGATGTTAACTGTAAGAATTAAGAATCCATGAAAAGCTTGAAAAGGCGATATTGTGTAAGGTTTATTTTGGAATTTATCATTTCTCGGTTTGGTGTAGTAACTGAAGTTGACACCGCGTCAGGGATATCATTTCTAATAGTGTCTGAACAAACTTAGCAAATTTTTTTTCTCTTCATGTTTTTTGTCCTTGTAATAAATGGTTTTTTATTATTTTTTTTTAAACGCTGAGTGATTACCCCATATTAAAATTTGGCATGTTGCCGAAGAAACCAATTTTATTTATCACTTTGTTTTAACACTTAATAGAATATTTAAATTTTTCTAAATCAAAATTTCTTCAACGCATAAAAAATGAAAAAACAAACCGTAATGACCATCATCAGCTAGAATTTCATGCCCATCATCTTGCAACCATGACGTTACGAAGACATAGTCAGAAACAAAACTTGGAATGTGACATTTAAAAATTGCAGTGTTGCCTTTCAATACACTTTCGTCCATCACGTTAGCAGTGTAGGCTTGGGAGACCACTGAAAAGATGGAGAAAAGACAAGATAGTAAATGAAAATTTGGGAACGGTGGATTGATTATACAGGTTATATAGATAAAAAGTTTTATATAATGTTTGGCACGCATTACATTTTATCCGATAAATGTAAATAACTGAAATTAACTTTCGAAATCTTCGTAAAAAATTTGTTTATTTCGTTAAAAATTTTTTTCTAACGTGGTGCTTTCCCACATAAGACAAAAAAAAAACAGCATTCATCACTCTGTTTTTTTTTATAATTTGGTAAACAACCAGTGTGTGTCGGTCTCATGACATTTAGATTCCGTAGTAGTGCAAGCATTTTCTTTTTTTTATATATCCCATATAATATTATTGATTTATTCAAAATATTAATTAATTTACGTATCAATAGTTTTATTCAACGATATTCCGCTTAATAGAGTAAGCGAAAAGAAAGTTCACCCCAGCTTTTCACACAGCTTTCGTCTTTGGGTTAATTGATGGCATACATAACAGGGTGTTCAAAAAGTCCTGAGACATCGAGATGTTGAAGTTTTAGTGACGCACCTTTTGATATTTTCAAAACAATAAAGAAAAACGAGTTTCATGCGTTGATAAAATACTGTTATTTGATGAGGAAAAAATAGCTTTAAAACTTAAAAAATGGCTTGAAAAGTATTATAAGGAATTTGCTCCGTCGAAAGAAATTACTTGTACCTGATTTGCTGAATTCAAACCTCGGTGGTTTAGACACAAATGATGCTGAACGCTCTGTACTCCCAAATGAGTCTGTTACATGGAAAAACAAAAAAAAAATCACGAAATCGTTTTGAACAACCCTAAAGTGAAAGTGTATGAGATCTTAAAGATATCAATAAATCGTGTACACCATATTCTGCACGAGAATTTGGGTATGCGGAAGCTCTGTTCGAAGTGGGTACCGCGTTTGTTCACAGTTGACAAAAACAACAAAGTGTTGATGAGTCAGAGCTGTGTTTAAGAGAAATAACGAGGATTCTTCATGCGGTATGAAACATGGATCCACCACTACAGTCCGGATTCAAATCGGCACTCATCTGAATGGACAGCAAATGATGAAAGTCAACCAAAATGACCAAAAAAGCCACATTCGGCTAGCAAGATTATGGTGTCCGTATTTTGGGACCTATCTTGAAAAGGAAATATCATATGGCGTTATTGCCGAGTTTGAAGGAAAAAAAATTCGAAAAAGCAGCCCCAAATGAAGAAGAAAAACGTGTTCTTTCACCAAGACAATACACAAGTTAATCACGACGATGGTAAAACTACATGAGCTGCACTTCAAATTGCTTCCAAATTCACCGTATTCTCCAGATTTGGCCCCCAGCAATTATTATCTGTTCGAAAACCTCAAAAAAAGCTCAACAGAAAGAAATATGGCTTCAATAAAGAGATGATTGTTGAAACTGACGCGCATTTTGGGCTGGACAAATCGTCATATAAGAAAGGCATATAAATAATTATATTACTCTAGAAGGATACTACGTTGATGTATAAAGTTGAATTTTGCCGAAAAATTGTGTTTTTTTATGTTTGTCTCGGGATTTTCCGAAAGTCTTGATATGTCTGCAAAGATTCATCGCAGAAGAGAATGAGGCTAAAAGGAAGCTTTTATAGAATCACACCGTTGTCGAGTCTGTATGAAAACAACGCCAAATTTTTTAGATATGCCGTGGTAAAGTGAGTTCGAATAATTTTTCCGTGAAAAGAATCTTATTTACTTTGTTTATATTCGGTGATACCGACTAATCGAGTCAAACGTACTGGTCTGTGTTGAGTACAAAATAGTACCTATTTTTGGTACAATGAGGCACTAAATATTAAAGCCTAGTGGATTATTTTAAACAATAGGCATCTTAAATGTTAGTAGTACTTAACTGGTTTACTGAATTCAAAAGAGAACGATCAATAATAAAACAATCTATATCTATCTTTAAAATTTTTTAAATATGTCCGCATTTTTGATATAAGATACATCCATCATTGCAGACATTCTTTATTCCTGTTAGAATAAAAATACTAGTTCATCCATATCTAGCGATTCTTCATACATTCGCTAGAATAACATCCTCATTTTATTTCCTTAGTGTACGTAAGCGATTTTCCATGTAAAGAGCTGGAAAAACGTAAAGAAAAACCTGTTCCCGGGGACGAATATCCTAGTCGTTTCTCCTTGACTAGATAAACATACAAGTCATATCCTTTCCGAAATCTTTCAGTTTTTCGTATTTTCTCGATCGACGTTCATGCCCTATTTATCTTCTTTTCTTTAGATTACATATTTTTAACTTTAACAAAATTTAAGTCTAGACACCTTTTTATAAATTTGGTGACAGTCTCCATGGAAAGAAATCCTATGTATGATGAGATTATATTTGCAACCTGTTTCTTTCTATATAGCACAAAAAGAAAAATAATAAAATGATTTATTACTGGAAACGGAAAAGATTCGTGTATATTGACGTATTTAAGTGGACTTTAAACTAAAAAGGCGTAAACCTGTTCCATATTGAAATCTAGTGTGAACATATAGCTTAGCGTCCTTTCGAACGTAGCCTATTAAAAATACTTTTCTACTTGGACACATTAGCTACCAACACTCTCTTCATGCTATATAGGGATTTTGAATCTTTTAATTTACTTTATATTGTTACTAATGATCAAGTAAAATGTAAAACAATTCTCGATTTGGTCTCTCGAAAATTGGCGGAAGTACCCATTTTCCTTTTTCTACATTTGTTGTCATATTTCAGAATAATGACATTATGAATTTAGTTCAAGTAAGTTATTTTTTGGTACCAGCTTTTGCCTTTTTAGAATTTAACCAAAATTTTTAGGCTTTAAATAAACATGTAGAACATTAAGAAATCCATATACGCAGGTGAAATCATAATATAAAAAATGTTTATTTAAAATCTGCTTGACTATAAAGTGACATTTACTTAATTTTATGTTATTTCTTAGCTTCTATTTTTAACCCCGTACACGACCAATTATATTACACAATATGGAATATCTAAAGGTTTTATTTAACCACTGGTTGGTATGGCCGCTGCGAATGAGGCAATTTAGCCAGCTTTTCTTTCCCCCGTCCAGATCTTACACCATCTTTGTTTGAGAACCCGTCGGGAAAGTTTACATGTTAACCTGCTTTGGGAGACCGTTTTCTAAGATAAAAACCCAAAAGAATGCCTCATTTCAGAGGTTCTGGCTACTTCCAACATCAACCAGGACTGTTGGTCAGGTATGTAATCGACTATAACAAAAGTCATTTGTCACATATGTGACTGACATTTACATATTTCAGACTAATTCTTTTGTTTAAATCATCGGATATAGAATTAATCACAACAGACCATTCACTTTCACTACACCAAGGAACGATTGGTGTGACGAAAATCGCCTCGTTCTCTGTAGAGCGCGTCACCATGCACAGACTTTCCCCTAGCAGGACTCACTCCACAATGAGCGTTTCCCCCTTACGCTGTATATTCAGCTAGGGCACTCGCTTTCGTCCCCAAACCATGTTACATTCTTACTTTTTGCAAGAGAGCACCAGCATACGGTTTACAGTTTAACAACCAAAATGGGTGTCCTACCCAAAATTTTTTTTAGTTACTTCTAATGGCCACTGTAACTGTGTCAATTCGGCCAGTTTCTCAGTAAATGGTGCCTTAATTAACCTTCCCGAAAGGATGCATCAATAAAGAGGAATAGGAAAATACCATCATCCAAAGTTTATAACCTGACTTGACTATTGAGTTTGTGCTTTATGCATAGGCAATTACTCAGTTCCCTCCTTCCGCGCGCGTTAACATCCTCTTATTTCGCGACCCACGGGAAGGCTTAGCTTACATGTTTTTCGGGTTTAGGGCTATTCGTGGAGCTCCTTCCCGGATGTTGGGCATTGCCTCCGAAGATCTGAATTGTTATAACACATCTGAATATAAGGAGTTCGCATGATATAAACTATTACACGAACACAGAATGAACAGGGATTGTACACCTTATCATGTTGTTAAACAAAATGGATCAATCTGTCACAAAATTTAATAAAATAAGTAGCAGCAGTGTTGTTGTTATACAATTTCTTGAACTATTGGTTTAAGAATTTGCAGCGTCTAAGGTAAAAAGTGATATCTTTTGAATTAATCATAAGTTACCTCTGCCAACACTGAAAAGTGTAAGAAACCCTTTAGGTGAAGAATATACTTACGTGCCGTTATGTCCAGTACATCTGGTTTACCCATCATAGCGATAAAATAATGAAACGGATATTGATTGCCACATTGCTTTCAAAACTTCCTATAACTAGCGATCATGTACAGAATATAAATGATATTTAATCAATAGTTTAGCCGTTGAATTATTGGCACGTACTATATATTATTGATTACAAAGGTCTTCAAGTCGATATTTGGAATTTAAATTTGGACCTTCATGTATTAAGTCACTAAATAACATTTTTAGATTGTTTTTTTATTATATTTAATAATTCTTAAGGAGGACTGATAATAACGGCAAAGAAACATTCTTGAAATAAATTATAGCGATCGTATTAATAATTTCTATAACCATTTATTTGGAACGAATGTACCGAAAACTATTGGAAGGATGAATTTTATCCGAAGCGGTGAAGCGTGCCTTAGGAGAAAAATTCGCAGTTACGTATTTTCATACATACTATATAGTATGGTGTTGCCCTCTTGCAAAGAAAATATTTCTCATATATATTTTTTACTTTAACTTAGAAGTTTTGGTGATGTATACTTTATAAACAGGTATATGTATAACTTGTATGATTTTAGAACACTAAACAAGTATCTACATGTTAATAATTAATTCAGGCAGGAAGTTATTTCGTGTTATGTAAACAATGAATAGTATTGTTTATTTTTGGGTCACAGCGTTGCTATTGATATTGGTGAAACGTATCTTCGTAAGGAACATTTAATCCAAGGTCTTCAATAAATGCAAATTTGTGATCTGTGGTTGACATATTCTTTACATGTAAAAGCGTTAATTTTGTAAAATTTGACGATATCAAAAAAAACCTGTCATGAAAAAGCCAAGTTTTATTGTAGTGCTGTCTGAAATGAAATATTTTGAATTTATAAAATGCTTAAAGCCAAAGGTTTTTTTCAATATCTTTAAAAGTGTTTCTATTTTAAAAAATCACATTTCTAGAAATGAGAAGTTGCTTACTTGTTACTTAAATTCCACCAGAAAATGAAAATATTTTAAAATATAGAGAAGAGTTTTAATTTAAACAAATTATATCAAAATATGAAAACTTTTTAAGCAACAAACGACTGAAGAAGCTTTACAACTTAAGTAGCGTTACATTCATCACCTGAAGTGAGACAAAAAAAACTTAATTTTGGTAAATATTACTTTCTTGGCGTAAAGTGCAACACATGCATTTTATTATTTTTAATTAATGTATTAACAAATAATATAATTCTGATGTATTATATAATAATAAACAATGAATTTAAACCTAATTTTTTTTCAGTGCCAAGTAATAATAAAAAAAGAAAGCTACTTTATAAAATTATAACCGAAAAAAAATTCCTATACTTTTAAAATTGCCAAGAATGTAAAAATATTTATAAATGCATTTCGTATTTTATAGAGAGACCTTTTTTTGTATAACAGCATTTAAATCATCCTGCACGCATTAATTGTTCACAATACTCCTTTGATATTTTCACATTATTCCTGTACAATCTTGGGGTGTCCTTCTTTCGTGATTTACATATATTTTATGATCTTAATATTAAGACTTTGTGGCAGAGTTTTGATGACTTTCGGACAGTTATAAAGCATGTTTTAGTGCTTCATGTTAAGATTATATATCCTGGTTTAATACGAAAGATTCTTCCATACCAAGATTTTAAAAATTATTAAATTTTTTCTCATGTGTAAAAATAACGTTCTAAATAATTTTTTTTATTTTTATACTTCTTGGCAAATGTCAGGTGTGTGAGTTTGTTTCCTTTATTAATTTTGGGTTTTCTCTAATCATTCGGTCATGAAAATTGTGCCTTTTTAAAGACGTTTCGAACAGTTCGGGCGTCTTATGGAGGTACTTTTCAATTTCTTTGGCTAAAATCGGCGCAGACATTTTAGGATTTTATTCAGTTTTACGTAAAATTCAGCTTTTATCCATTTTTTTTTTGTTGAATATTCTTTGAAACGTAGTGTGAGGCAGGTCAATAACTTTTCCAGTTTAGAGTCCCATATTTCAACAAAAAAGTTTAAGAAGTGAAATATTTAACTCATACAAAATGAAATATTTTCTTCAATGTGGTATTCTCTATAAAGTTAAAATTTCTTTTGTGTACGAGTTTCATTTTTGCTTATAAAAATAATTTTTTTGCTGTTTTAAAAAATATTTGTTTGTCCTAATATATGTATTGGTGCATCACTTTGAAAAAGATAGACTTGAAGTAAATGATCCTAATAAATTCCCAAAAATTTGAAGTATATTTAAAGACATGAGTTTCATTTTTATTAACTGCTAGATAAGAAGAAAATTGATTCATAAGAGGCAGACAAGGAGTTAATGACTAATATTCACCGTATTTAAAAAGTATGTACCCCCCCCCCCCCCGCTAACTTCGTAAATATCAACTTTAGGAAATAATATCTAGAACAAAAGTTGCAGGAAATCGTTCCGGAGATCCTAAAAATTGCCTTTATCGTGACCTTGACCTTTAAGGTAATTTGAAGATCACCTTCAGAATTTCAAAAGAGGCCCCCTACTTTCAATCTCGGAAATGAAAGAGATATGACCTTGGCCATAAGATTAAGGCCAGGACATGGTCAAATTGAACTCGCCCATAAATAGTTACTTTAAGAAAAAATGTCGATACAATACAACAGTGATAGAGTATCTAAAAATGACCTTGACATTTAAAGCTACTTTCAGAGCTAGATCATATATTTTAGTAGTCAAGGGAAGACCAAGATTCAGCCAGTTAAGGCAAGACCAAAATCCGGCCAGTTAAGACAAGATTTGCGATCTGGCCACCCAAGCCAAGATCAGAGTCCGGCCACTCAAGGCAAGATCGGAAATCCTACCAGTTAAGGTAAGATCAAGATATAGCCAGTTGAAGAAAGAGCAAGATCCAGCAAGTTAAGGCAAGATCTGAGATTTCACGATATTGATGGGGGCGTTCCATTTAACTTTGACCTGACCTTAAACTTTGACCCTGCCTTCATAGCCAAGGTCATATCCTACTGTAAAATGGTCTGCTCTTCATTTCCCGGATCAGCAGTAGAGCCCTCATTTAAAATTCTGAAGATGATCTTCAAATTACCTTGAAGGTTAAGATCAAAGTCACAGTAAAGGTTATTTTTATTTTCGAACCTATGTTCAATTTCTTACAACTCTTGTTTTGGAATTTTTTTCCTTAAATTACTGTTTACGTTGGCGGGAGTCTACACTTTTTGAACACTCTATATATATATATATATATATATATATATATATATATATATATATATATATATAAATGTACAGACGATGAGCTAAGAATTAACATATGTTTAAATCTACTGACATTTGAGATGTTAAATTTGACACGGAAGTAAATACACAAGTGTTTTTTAGTCCGTTGCTTTTTGTAAGAATAAGCATATCTTATCTCTAAACCCATTAAAAATAGAAATATGAAATCTACAGATAAAGTTTTTATTATATAATTAACCGTAGAGGTGGGTAGAGAGAATATTGCCTTAGTAGTAGAAAGAAGTCCGAGTGGTGAACAAATAACAAAATTGCAAAAGCACAATATAAATAAATAAAATGAAAAAATCACATAACATTAAAACACGATATAATACGTACGCTTATTCACTACTACAAGTATTCTGAATTTCATTTACTACCGCCATTGATTTTAAGTTAGCGCGCATTTTAACACTTCTAAGCTCCCGTGTTCTCTTCTCGTACGATAATTGTTTGGATCCAATGACCTCGCATAACATACAAATATCTATGTATAGAGCGAAATTAATTTGTGGAATCAATTAAGCTATAATTGAGGGCGCGTTCAAACAATAACCACCGCTTAAATGTGTCATTGTCATAGTTCGGTGACGCAATATCGTAGAATATTGGATGACCCGAACACCGTACCTCTATTAATTTGCAATGTTTCGTAAAATTGAGTATCCAACTGGAATGATTAACTACTATCAGTGATGATATGAGTAAATAAATGATGATATGGCTTTTCTTTTAAACAAGAGATATATTATTGTATGCGAAAAATGAAAGAGTGACCGCATGACCGCAAAGTAAGCTACTTTTCGGATATAGGAAAGATATATATATATATATATATATATATATATATATATATATATATATATATATATATATATATCCGGTTTCATAGCGTTCTACGCCTTCCGGTTCCCAGTCTCCATTGTTTTCGGTCTTCCCAATCCCCTGGAAGTAAGTTTCTTTCGGACATGGCTCGGTTAATGCCCTTAATCCAGGTAACTTTTGGTCTTCCTCTTTTTATTTTTTCATTTGATGTCCATTTTAGGATTTGCTTTGGCAGACGTTCGTCCGTCATTCTCTCCACATGTCCATACCATACCAGCTGACGTTGTTCGATTTCATCGAGAATAGTTTTCTTTACGTCCATATTCTCTCTAATTCTCTCGTTGGTTATCCGTTCGATCCTTGACTTTCCGGCAGATCTTCGCCAAAAATTCATTTCAAGAGCCAGCAGTTTACGTTTTATTTATCTGCCATGTTTCACATCCATACAATACAACGCTTTTAAATATTGCATTGTATAAAAGATGTTTTCTTTCCTTGGAGATGTTTGTTGACCATAAGAGTGAGTTTAGGCATCCGATAGCTTTTTTCCCTTTAGTTATTTGCTCCAATATTTCTTCTTCAGTTCGTCCACTTTGATTGATCTTTGTTCCAAGGTAGGTATAATCAGAACAAGATTTTACTATGATATTGTCATCCACTTCATAATCTGTTTCTTCTCCACCGTTCTGCGTATTCTTTAAATAGTTTCCTCGTCATAAATTCGAGGTCTTCTTTATCTTGGGTCATTACCACTTGGTCATCTGCAAAATGAAGCGTATATAAATGGGTGTTATTATTTAATTCTATTCCCATTCTACTGCATGATCTTCTCCAATTCTTTAAAGCTTAATTGAGGTAGATTTTAAACAGAGTTGGTGATAGACAACATCCCTGGCGAAGGCCTTTGGTCACATGAAAGCTTTCTGATAAGTTTTCAGTCGAAATTTTACGAGTATTTATATCATTGGGCAATTAATTCTAAGATGAGCATAACTTTTTGTTTTTCGAAAAAATTCCAAAATCATCTCTTGTTAAAGCTCGAAAATAATTTAAACAGACCAATATCTAAAAAAATTGTTTTTTTACCGGTCTCGTGAAATTTTTGATTTTCAACCTCCTTGCTGAAGCAGGAGGTACTATTTTGATACAAACAGTATTGTAGGTTTGACATCTTTGACTGAATCATTTTTTGCAAGTAATTTATGTCACATAAGATTCTTAACAATAGTACTGTTTCTCATTTTTTTTTTATATTGGTATTTTTTAATTATTTTCAACCCTTAACAAGGGGTGGTTTTGGAATTTTTTCGGAAAACGAAAAGTTATGCTCATCTTAGAATTGCTTGAGGATTATATGATATGAATATTTCGACTGTCTCTTTTCTGTATCCGTAATCAACTACCAAAAAACAGGCGATTTTTGCGGTCACTGTTTCAAAAAGCACAAAATATTAAAATTTAAATAAAAACAAAATTTATATTAAAGTATAAATACAAGCTTTTAAAATAACGACGCTTTAACGTGACCAATTGAACTGAATCTTTGAGGCTTAGGCCTCGTTGGACCCATAACATCCCCGCATGATGGTAAGTCATAAGAGGCCGATCACCTTTGCGAATCCAAGCAGGTGATTACCTGACCTCTGAGAATATGATCAACAATTTCATCTTCCTCTATACCACAGGTTACAATATCCCGTCAGCAATCCCACCAAGATTGACAGTTCTTTCCTCTTTAGGAAAAGAAGTTTGCGAGTAAGTCGCGCATTAGCTTTAATTATTTGTTCCTCGATACACCTCATTCCAGGGGTTTTTATTCTCGCGTTTGTGTATACAGAAGTGTCTCAGGATCTACACGAGTCTGATTATGTAGTCGTTTTTGGTTAGATTCCTGCACCCGAGATACCAGTCGTGAAGCTACGATACTGGACCCCAGTGCCAATATTGGATTTCCGCTTCAAAGACAGTTGCTTGCAGTCCAAAAGAGTAAGACTTTCAGACCCTCATGCTCCTATCTAACGTTCCAACTTCAGCTCCTTCGTTCTATTGAGATCCGTCTGTAAATCACCAGAATCGATCTTTCGCAAGAGTTTGTTCTTCCTCCCAATCCTCTCTACATTGTAAAAGAAGTATATTGTCACCAGACAAAAATTGTGACTATATTACAGCTGTATACGACATGTTCACGAACTTTAACAATTTAAAGTTTCCACAAAATGTTCCATTTTATCTCGTGGTTTCCTCGTTTCCTTTAAAACTCTGTGAATTACCTATTTATGTTACATTTTCCGCTCGTGTCTAAAAATATCCACATTCTCTATTTCACCGTTTCTTTTATTATTTAGACATATACTTCGAAGCTATTTATCCAATTGGCTTTTCTAAATCTAAGCGACAATTTATCAATTGTAATCTTTATTGAAGTAGTCATTTATTCATATAATTTCTACTGTTCTACACCTTTGATTTTATGAACATCAGAGGCGGCTTGGTAATATTTCAATTAAAATAAATGACAATTACGTGTTGAAAGAATATTTTTTTATTGGTGACAAATGTAGACGCGCTTGATTGTTCCAGTTTTAAGTTTCGCTATGAATGTGACCTATGTTTTAGTAATTTTGAAGTACAAAAAGTTGAACAAACACCTTAACAAATAGTTCATTATTTATAATTTTCGCTAATAAGTAATAATATTCAACATTGCATCAAACCATTTAAAGTGATAGGTAGTGAAATAACGTACGAAAATACTAATTAAGACACATAATTCAGGTGATCAAATTATCAAGTATGCAATGACAAAAACTGTGTCGAATGTTAACGTAAATTTAATGTTTTCTGAGATCCCTCAAGAGCAACAAAATTAATTAATCTGAACACCACCTGTTCAAACTGCTGAACTTCTAATTATCAACAATTTTAACCTGGTATCTCCTCAAGGTGCGTATAAATATGGCGAGCCGCGCCCGTGACGAGCCTGCCGCGATCATTCTTTGATTGATGTCGAGCGCTGCAGGGGCCAGATGTCAAATCAATTTCATTCTATTTCTATCGTTCGCGAGCAACGTGATCTAGGCTCGCAGTGATTCATTTTCTGTCGGTTTTTAATGCGAACTCAAAGAAAATTTTTTCATCCAGTTGCATGGCTTTATAACACGCTCTCTCGAAAAAAATTACTTTACAGCAAGACCGACGACACGAGAAATATGATGAAATTGCCTTGTTGTATCCCAGAAGCTTTTATTATCTCCATTGCCGTTGGCCACCGAAGGCAAAGGGGTTTCGTGAAAAATTGGCGTAATGCGCTAGACAATGGAAGTGGTCAAAATTCAAATTGAGCTCGTCACGGACATGGTCATCGTATTCTTACGTACCTTAACATTCACGACGTCTTCCCCATCAAACCAACACCACATGGCTTTACCCTGCCTCGAAAAACATGGAGCAGGTTCAACCGAATCCGCATAAATTGTGGAGTGTGCGCCAAGCGTATGTGGATGTGGCGAAGAAAAACAGACACTCCACCATCTTGCCTAGGATTGCGACAATAGGCCTAGTCATGAAAACTTCTTGAGAGTTACTCCATCGACTGTTACTTGGATTGAAAATATGAATGTGGATATTTGAGATGTTTATGCATGTGACATGATAAATAAATAAAAATCGACAGCTATAATTTTTTAATAATTTTTTGGAATTGCTTACCGAAATATTTTAATATTACTATTTATTTAGTATATACCGGGTGTCAACGAATCTATTAGACAAGTCATAATTTTTAGAGTATTATGTGTATCAAAATGAGAATTGGTACAGGTAAATGGTAAGTGAAGGGGAGAGTTTTCGCAGATTTTCCACTTTCCGGCCACTTCCGTTTTCACCGGAAATGGCCCCGGTTTTGAATTTTTAAATGGAACACCCTGTATATTTTAACATTTTTGGATTTCTGAGACAATTCTAGATCAGAATGTGACATTTTAAAAACTTTTTACGTCTACTTCATTTTTTTAGAGCCACTTTTAAAATTGCATCTAGGTGGCCATGATCGGACGCAAACTAATCTAACGGCCTTAGGTGATGTCAAAAAAATACAATCGCAAAGTTTTAGTTACTAGTATGAAAGACAGGAATAGGACAAGTTGACAAAATTACGTTTTCATTTCTAACTATTAATTTTCAAATGGTGACCCCTTTTTGACAACTACTTTTCGAAAAAAGCATTCTTTGACGAATCTAACGGTACTAATTTATTTGCGATTGGATTAGACATAAGAACAGAAATTAAATATTATTAAGCAA
The DNA here is from genome assembly GCA_034092305.1 of Diaprepes abbreviatus. Taxonomy (NCBI): domain Eukaryota; kingdom Metazoa; phylum Arthropoda; class Insecta; order Coleoptera; family Curculionidae; genus Diaprepes; species Diaprepes abbreviatus. The sequence continues at coordinate 39,305,452 of JASJET010000103.1, read as the reverse complement.
GTCTTCTTTGGAAAACAAAGCACTCACTTAAGTAGATAATGACAGTGACATACGCTCTAAGAACAGACGTAAAAGTTTCTTAATTTTCGTTAAGTTTAGTTTAAATTTTCGTTAAAATAATGTATACTCAAAGTGAAAAAGTGGATATGTTATTAATATTTGGAGAGTGTCATAGAAATTCAAGGAATGCTGCCGAGTTGTATGCTCATAGATATCCGAATCGGCAACATCCAGCCCATCAGTATTTTCCGTATGTCGAGACTCGTTTTAGGCAAATAGGAAATCAAGAGGCGGAACGGAAATTTATCATAAATGAAGAGACTGAGATTAACGTCCTTGCTATAGTTGAGGTTGATAAAACAGTTTCGTTAAGAAAAATTAGTCAAGAACTGCAGATAAGTTATGAATCAGCAAGAAAAATACTGAAAAAGCATGGATATCGAGCATTTAAATATCAGTTACATCAACATTTGTATACTGAGGATGGCGATAGACGGGTAGTGTTTTGTGATTGGCTGCTTCAAAATCATAGAGTTAACCCAAATTTTATCGATTTTATTCTATTTTCCGACGAATCCCGATTTACAAATAATGGTATAAATACTCGGTACTGGGCCCAACAAAATCAACATGAAATGAGAGAGGGCAATTTTCAAAAAAGATTTTGCGTCAATGTCTGGACTGGTATTGTTGGAAACAGAATAATTGGGCCAATATTGTTTCAAGGTCAGTTAACAGGGGTTAGATACTTAGGTTTTCTTCAAAATGAAATCGAAAATCATCTCAATGATATACTTTAGCAGTTTTACGGCGAATTTACTTTCAAAAAGATGGAGTACCGCCTCACAATACTTAATAATTGAATTATTGCAACCCATGATCCGGTACGGTGGCCAGCCCGCTCACCGGATCTTACTGTGCTCGATTTCTTTGTCTGGGGATATGTTAAAGAAAGGGTTTACTATGGAGCAGCCCCAGCTACTCTTGAAATATTAGAAGAAAGAATTTTACGGGCATTTAGAAGTATAACGCCCCAAATGCTACAAAACGTGTTGAGAGAAACAATTGAACGAGCTGAAATGTGTCGTGAAAAAGAAGGAATGCACTTTGAATATTTACTACACTAAACTTTTTAACAAATTCAGCTACTGTACTTTCAAATATTTTAAGTGCGTCGTCTCAGTTATTAGTTTATTTTGTTAGTTTTTTGTTAATTTTGTTAAATTTTTAATCCAATTCCTGTCTTTCATACTAGTCACTAAAACTTTGCGATTGTATTTTTTTGACATCACCTAAGGCCGTTAGATTAGTTTGCGTCCGATAATGGCTACCTAGATGCAATTTTAAAAGTGTCTCTAAAAAAATGAAGTAGACGTAAAAAGTTTTTAAAATGTCACATTCTGATCTAGAATTGTCTCAGAAATCCAAAGATGTTAAAATATACAGGGTGTTCTATTTAAGAATTCAAAACCGGGGCCATTTCCGGTGAAACCGGAAGTGACCGGAAAGTGGAAAATATGCGAAAACTCTCCCCTTCACATAACATTTACCTGTACCAATTCTCATTTTGATACACATAATACTCTAGAAATTATGACTTGTCTAATAGATTCGTTGACACCCGGTATAATAAAAACACTCAAAAAATCTTGTTTACTTTTGAAATTGATATGGCAGGGATAATTTTTTTAAATTTGATAATATAAAATGTACGAAAAAATTATTTAAAAATTGTCTATACTTCTAATCCTACCCTGTGTTGTTCTTAATCAGCTTAACTAACTAATTTAGTCACGACCCATATTTTGCTTTAATTTTAAATAAGTTATCAAGCTATTACTGAAATTGGGTCACAATCCAGGTTAACTAACTAGAAGTACATTTTCATGGTAAATATAAAATTCCGAGCATTACCCCCCCTCCAAATTTATTATTACTTTGGCGGAACCGAGAAAAATTTCAATGGATTTATCAGTCGTCTTTTTCATTTATTAAAATTACTGTCGTAGGTATAAATATGTAATACATAATATGACCAAATGACGTAACTACATAAACAATCAAACAGTGATAAAATACATTCAGCCAATTCATTTCCCCAAAAGGATTTGACCCTATTTTCTTAGTTACCAAAAAAGCGACGTAGACTTCCTTTTTAATAATACGGGTATTATCCATGGCAATCTCGACGCTTGAACTCACTTGCATTGTTTTGTTTTGGACTGGAATCGACTGTTTTCGAAGCAGACTTGAATGTCAACGAACCGGAAGCGGAAAGGGAGGAGATTATAGGCCCGCGGGCCAAAAAAGAAATTTAAGTTAATATGGGAAAATATCGGGATTAAGTGGAAGTTGGTTTTCGTAAAAATGGGAAATTTTCCAACTGTAATGCGGAGATAAAGTCGTTATTTTACCATGCCTGGAATTAAATTTAATTCGGTCTAAACAAAAATATTCTCAAAAATGTAAAAAGTGCAATAAGAGAGACAATTATTATAACAGTAAATACTTTTTGGATTATTTAATAGAAATAAGATATGAGATTTTCGTTGATACAGTTCAGTGATTTATGGGAAATAGAGAGTCAGATTAAAATATTTTTATTAATGTTGGTTTCTAAAGGTTTCAATTTTAACCGACTGCATTCACAAGATGCTGCTCATTGAATTACTAGTTTTGGTTGACCTTCGAGCAACTTGATCTACCTTGCAATTCGGAATACTAAAATAGATTTAAAACTAAGATATGTGAAAAAAATTCTAATATAAAACAAATAAACTTGTAAATAGGCAATATTCTTACGATAAGAATAATATTCCTGATGGATAATATTTGATCTACCTGAAGTAAATTAATATTTTAGCAGCAAATAATTATTCTCTACTTGTTAAAATTCTACAAAAATTGTTAGTCGGGTAAACATTATAAGTAATTAAAAAGTAGTTTAAAATAGCAGGTTTATTTACTTTTTTGCAAATTATATATGTAACTGAGTTAATTAACGATAAATTACAATTAACACGCTGGCCAATAATAACTTTGCAAAACACATTCAATATGTATTTAGTAACGATAATTTTTATCAATTTTGGACACAAAATTATTAAGCTATTTCCAAATCATATTTAACAAACAGGTGGTGCAATACAAACATTATCGCCCACTTTGTAAGGAAAAATGGAACGTACAAGTCACTTAAATTTTGTTAAGAATTAATAATAGGTGCAGCCCAACTTATTTGGAAATGTATTAAGTATATATTTATAACTATTTCCTTCCGTTGAACATCTGGTAAAAATGCAGATACAATATTAATTTTTAGGATGTTACTTTCTTGTCAAATAATTTTAGGAACTTTTAAAATAAATTCAAGTAGTTTGTTTATATTTCTATGTAAAAAATTAAGCTGCATCTAAGTTTATTAATAATTAGCTCAAGGAACCATGCAGGACCGGTCCTAGCAGGGGGCAAAATGGTGCACAGCATGCGGGAGGTTAAATGATCATCAGTCAACGTAAAAAAAACTTAAGCGAAAAGTAACAAAAGATACGAACTGTTTATTATAATCGGTCTGTTCATACATATTAGTCCTAATCTCGCTCAATGTGGATGGTGAACATCCGATTGGTTATCCTTGCTTATCTTATTTAGTTTCAAAGGATGTACATACTTATATACAAACGACTTTCCCGAGTGTTTGATAGTATACGTAGGTATATAAGATGGTAATTAATTTAAGAATTTAAAGGATATGATTTGTATAAAAGAGTGGTCAATTTCAGGTTGCATTATTTAAAATTAATTTTTTGTACAAATGGAATGGAAATTCTATTTATCCTCACTTAAAATCAATATCCTTAAAGGCTGCATCAAAAAGTAACAGTTTTTTTATTTTTGTTATAGATTTTATATTTAGAGCTAAACAGCTCAACTTTTCTGTAACCGACTGGATTTTCAAAATTTATTTTTATATGTCTTTTGGCGTCATACTAGCTGCTATATTCTTTTTTTTTTATAGCCGAACTTGTATATTTTTATTTACATCGAATTTTGTAATACTGTTTATTGCAATAAAAATTTTATTGTAGAAAAGTATTAGACATCTTCGGAAAGGCAAGGGATAGGTAAATATCTAAAATACTTGATATTTTTAGTACCGAAATCTTTAGAGGGTGGTAAATACTGATTGTTAGCCGTATCTTGCCATGAGACTATCTCCACGTGGTCGGACACAAAGGACGGGATTTGACACTTAAAAACAGCTGTGTTGCCTTTTATTACGAAAACGTCGTATACCTGGGCTTCATAATACTGGCTTACAACTGAAAAAAAATAAGAAATTGACACCAAATAGTGATTAGGTAAAATTTAACATACTTATATGTTTATATTCTTAATATTTTTTAGCATTAACATTAATTTGTTTTTTATAGGAAACTATAAGAAACACTAAGAAATTTACGGAGATGATTCTCTCTAATAAAATAAAGGTGGTAAGTCACTTAAAAACATGTTAAAATCTTAGTGGTTTTCTAGTTACAGGAAAATAGAGTAAAATATTTTTTTTTGTATTTATTCATATCAATTTGTATTCGGATGAAACAAATTGAAATATATATATATATATATATATATATATATATATATATATATATATATATATATATATTCAAGTTTTTGGTTTTCTAGGGGTTAAAATTCGTTTTATTAATTAAATTGCATCTGTTTTATTTATTATGTATATTTATTGAAGTTTCGGTCACATTTGACCTTCCTCAGAATGATTTTTTATTGACACTAACAGGAAAAAAAATCAGCCTATATATATATATATATATATATATATATATATATATATATATATATATATATATACTCGTGTAATCGAAGGTTTTCGGGTATCCTGTGTGTGTGCTGAGTCCTTCTCAGGACCGTACGGCCGCCGATTTTCGTGAAATCTCATTCACCATTTTTACTATACGGCGATTGTATATTATCAGGAATGCTAAGTGGTAAATTTTCAGTTACACATTACCCAAAATCTAAGTTTATTTCTTACCTAACTTTTTCTTTTGACAGATATGAAAATTAAAGGATATTAAAAAAAATTGTCCCTTCTTTAGAATCTCAGAAAGTCTCCGAGATAGTATTAATGCTATCACTTATTTTAAACATCCTTTCTAAGTATGTTTTTCAGTCTGAAAGAATTAAATTTTACAGGATATTGTCATCATTTTGAAAGATATATTATCATCTTTAGGAATAAAAACTGTGGTAAATAAACCTTGGAAGTAAACCACATACTGATCCAAATAAAAAAAAATCCATATCACAGAAAATAGGAAATAATTAGTCATCTCAATGAGAGGAGAAAAAATATACTAGGTACTAATAAAATAATCATATGGAATAAATACAACACAGGAATTATTAATAATAAAAAATATAATTTTCTTGAATAACACCCTGCAATTAGCAAACGCTAGTTTGAAGAGAACATACGACTAGACAGCTTATGATTTATGTGAAAGACACTAACAGAAATCAAGAATTAAAATAGAAATAAGAAAACCATTTGATTCCAACAGATTCGTTTGGCCACCTTCATAGCCTAGCAAAGTTATGTTAAGACCATGACAAATTATCAAAATTTTCGCTAAAATCATACATTTATTGAACGTTTATTCAAAAGATAAAACCATCGCGTTATGTTTCATTCAAACGTTACAGAATAATATTTAGTAATATATGTACAATACTAACAAAATATAATTATAAGTGTTCCTAAAAGAACAGTCTACATTTGATCAAAGCTTCCATTATTAAGTAATACTACAGGATATCTGAGACATTCTCGGCGCCATATATCAATTATTAATTAATGATGCATGTTAGGTTTACTTAAATCTCAACGTTGCTTCGATATTTCGCTTCCCTTTTGTGAACTCTTGCACCTGTTAAAACTGTACAAAGCGAATAATTCTTTCCAGTTAATCGATTAGCAATAACCATTTGTTAGATTCAACTAAAAGCAATCATTTAATTGAATTAGTCACCAGTTAAAATTTATTACTTCAATAAACGTTCTTTTTTCAATAATTTCGAACATCTACAGGACATTTTTTATTACCTATTGATTTCTCAGGTAATTTTATGCTCAATTGAAGTTGCAATATGTTACTGAATTCTTTTTTCTTTCTTTCTATTTACTGGTATAAGCTGCAATAAGCGCTATTCATCATTATTCTGCCGGCTTTATGTGGCGACTCATCGAGGTTTACACCGTTTTTTGGGTTTAGGGATCATCCATAAGACTTTCGGATAGTTGGACCTGTGCCTCCAACAGTCCCGATTATTATGACAAATTCAATATTTTAATTTGTATTCTATGGCATCTCTGAGGTCACTGGACTTCCCCTCTATTGGTAAGGGATATTTTGCTTGATTTTCTCTTGCAGGTATACTTCCGTACCCCGTCACTTCCGTGACAAGCATAGTCTCCTATGTTCTCCCAGCACAAGAGATGATAGCAACACGAATAAGGAAAATTGATCTAATCATTAATTACTCTTAGATTTAGTAGAAGTCCCTCCAGAAGACGACTGGAATTTCCTATCGATATTTACGTCCCACACGTATATTCCTGCTAATTTAGGGAAGCTCACCTGCCATGGTGTGATCGGTATGAGTACCGGAAGCGAACCTATGTTGTTGCCTATATGTATTCTCTTTACAAGCAGATAAAGGAAATAATATACAAACAGTTTATCTCCTGCAAATACTACTCTGGTTTTTACCCCATACGCGCCTCGACCACCTTATGGTCTCGTCAGTGGAGCTGTTTCGCACGGAGAGCAACATTCGCATATAAAATATAAATTCCGAGATATGTCGGTAGGATATTAAACCTATCGATTTTTTGATGTTAAGGCTGAAAAATATCGCCAGTCGAACGACATCTGTACATTCACGTTCACTGTTTAAACACGGCAAAAAATAGAAATCTTAAGTTTCGCGCTACTCCGACAAATGTATAGATTCGTTCGACTGGCGATATTTTACAGCCCGATATCGAAAAATCAGCATGTTTAATATCCTGCCGACATGTCTCGGAATTTATATTTTATACAGACAATTGTTTCCTGTGAATACAACTCCACTGACGAGACCATTAGGTGATCGAAACGCATATGGAGAGAGAACCAGAGTTGTATTTGCAGGAATTAAACTATCTGTATATATTCTTTCAGTTATTTGCTTGTAAAAATAATACATATATACAACTATTTAAACATGGCAGAAAATAGATTTATTGATTTCTTATTGAACCATTGTTACTATCACTTTGAAAGCAAGTTTTATTTAAATTAAACGGGGTGTCTAGATTTAAATAATACTAGTCTAGAACATCTCTGATACGTATGCTCTTGAGGCTTTGTAGTAGTTATTGACAATGTTAGTTTTGGTTTTGCAATTTCGCTTTAGGTATGTCTTTGAGTTAATTAAAAACAATTACAACATTCTGACGAAAAAGCACCAATTTTTATCAGGTCAGTGGATTAATTGTAAGCAAAATTGTTTAGAAAGTGTTTAATGACATATTTAATTACATTTTTGAGGACCTATCAAGAATACCCCACTCACGATAACCATACCACATATGAGAAGACGCTGTAAATTTTTTTTTGACATCTGTCTTTGTGTGAATTGAAAGCATATGCCAGCAAAATTTCATTTCACGAAGGAAAAATGACAAATTAATAAGGCAGTAACACATGGAGGACGGACCAACCAATGACTAGTAGCTCGGAGCTCCAAGTATTTTATCAAATTTTTCTATAATAATAAATAATAAAAACGTTACATATATATATATATATATATATATATATATATATATATATATATATATATATATATATATATATAATATAATTTAGACACACTGGATATTTAAGAGTTTATTGTATAATTAAATTGGATATTGAAATGAAAAAAAAAAGTCGAAAAAGTCAAGGTTTCTTGGATTATACGAATATACCTTTCCAAAATAGGCGATGGAACTTTTTTCGACTTCTTTACCACTGTCGGTGTGTTATATTTTATATGAAAAAAGAATCTTACATATTTTGGCGTATAGCAATTTGATAAACAAATTGATGTGATCTATTAAAACTGTATAAGTAAATTAAAATAATTGTATTACATTTTGCATAAGTATTCAATAATTTTGGACATCTGAAAATTATTTTTAATAATTATTTTATGACTTTAAATAAATTAACAGCAGCAGAATGATTATTTCTTTTATTCTATTCCGCTATTGACCAGTAACAAAAACTCATATGTTGGCAAATTAATTTTCGAATCGGAATAAGGAATATGACTAACCGTATCAAACGCTTGTAGAATATCAAAGTTAACACCATTAACGTTTACAAATTCTTTACCCATTTTACTGGTTTTATCTTTAGCATCGTAAAGATAGGTGGCACTGCCGTCATCAGTTACCCAGCCTTCGATTTGTACGAAATCCGTAACGAAACTTGGCACTACACATTTTAGGATTCCAGTGTTGCCTTTTAGTACAAATTCGTCGGTAACTCTGGTCTCGTAGAATTGTTTAACAACTGAAGCAAAAGTAAAAATTAATTATGTTTTCAATGACCATGATTATGTTTTTCCATGACTATTAAAAATACCTGCATTGCTTACTGGTTTTTTATTTAGTAATAACATTTATTATCCACAGGTCGTCTGTAATTATTTATTACATGCGGGATGCTGACAAATCAGTATTCAATCATTAAAATTACTTACGGTTAGGAAATATTTACTTTTCCTAACGGGTTGTGTAAAATAACGAATGTTTGAAGTTATACAGATTCGTCACTTTAAATTTCAAAATTAGGGAATAATCTTGTTTGACAAATATGTAAATTAGAAAATTAAGTCTTAAGTAATAATTTTTCAAAGATCTCGTAAACAATACGGTATAGTGTTCTATTCCTCTGTAATGCTGATTATTCTCGGATGATTCAAGACACTCTCCTTTGGCTCGTGTTTCAAACTTTCATCCTCATAAGTTATAACCATTATTACAAGGAAGTTGAATAATATCCTATTTTTAGTGATTACCCAAAGTAATGACTTATTAGTCAATAGTGTTATTAATTAATTAAAAACTGTATATAACAAATAATTGAATGATAATAAAAAAATAGTTTTGCAGCGAAGAAGTTCAGATATTTATTTTTGTCAGTGGTGACAATAATATTAGAAAAAATGTGTGCTTGGAAACATATTACACCTTCAATGAAATAATTACCGTTGAAAAAACTGTTTACGTTATACTGAAATTTTAGTTCAATTTACATGACTATTACATTAAGTTCAAATTATTTTGTTTAGGTTTTGGCATCTGGAAATCCATACCATTAGGATTGGTAATTATAATAAAACAATACAGGGAGCAAAAAACTTTAATTTTGTTGTAAATTTACCCGCTGTGTAATTTTTGCTCGTTTCGTAACTATAGGTGATGCCATCATCAGCTACCCAGGACTCGATTTGTATAAAGTCGCTTACAAAACTAGGTACCAGGCACTTAAGCATTCCAGTGTTGCCTTTTAAAACGTACTCATCGATGACGCGACTATTGTAAAATTGTTGAACCACTGTAACAAAAATGGAACGATTGGGATGCTTTTGGTAAAATGATTTTCTAATTTTCAACATTCGTTTAATACCGAAATAATAATTATATCACATCCATTATATCCGTTATGTCTAATTTAGAGTAATGTTAAATACGACTTATTTTTGAAGAATATATATATATATATATATATATATATATATATATATATATATATATATATATATATATATATATATATGAAGTTATTATGTTTGCTGAAGGTTTCCTGTTTTACATTGTCAAGTTGAATATATATATATATATATATATATATATATATATATATATATATATATATATATATATATATATATTTCCTTGGTGGAAATAATATATTTTTGTTTTTAATTAATAATAATTAACTTTAATGATTAAGAATTGCATCGGGTTATTACATTTAACTAACTAAAAATAAAAAATTGTTTGTGATTTGATCATCATTTCTACATCCCACTAGCAGTAAGTAATAGATATAATAACGTTTTTTGCTTGTATTAAATAACGCCCTCATATTGTAGCGCTGCAAAGCTTAAAAGCATGTTTTTTATAAGCCCAAATTGGGACCGATACCCCAAAATTTGAAAACTTGAAAGTCATTTTATTGATAAAATGAAAGAACTAATTACTAGATATTAATAACATGGCCGGAAATTTATTGTATAAGAGTTTTATCATTAGTTTAGAAAATTAAATAATGTTTATAACAATTGTATTTATTATTATAAACCATTAAAAATAGTTTCTACCAATTAGATGGAACATATTATCACTAGATATGATTAACATTTCCGGAATATGATTGTAAACGATTATGTATTAGTTTTGACAATTAAATATTCTTTATAACAATTAAATTCGTTGAAAATAATTAAAAACTGTTTCTACCGATAAAATGAAATAGATCATCACTGGAAATGATTAACAATGACGATAAATGACCGTAGAAAGCTTTTATATTAGTTTTGATGATTAAATATTATTTATAACACGTTAATTTGTTATAAATAATTTCTACCGATAAGATAGTGGAGATTGACACTGGATATGATTAAGATCGTGGAAAGTATTAATTATTAGTTTTTACGATTAAATATTTGTTTATAACAATTCAACTTGTAAACAATGGAAAATTGTTTCTATCGATTAGATAAAAATAGACAACTCTTATAACTCAACAATCTTTTATTTCGTAAATTTCATGCTAGTTAATAATATGGGGGTGGGGTGAAAAGTTTCCGACCTGACCTAGAGATGGCACTGGAAGATCTAATTTTTGGCTTGTATTCTATAACATTATATCTCAGTAGCTTGTATATAAATTTTCAAGTCGATTGCTTCGTTACTATACATTTGAGAGCTGATTGAACAAGACGCCCAATTGTTTAAGTGAAAATGGAAAAATCAGAGAAGCGTGCCGTCATCGAATACTTCTAACACCACTTCAAATTAAAGAAGATTTGGATTCCACACTTAAAGACTCTTCTCAATCATATTCAGTTCTGATGAACTACGTTCAGGACGCCCGTTAAGGCCACAACTCCTCAAATGATTAAATAATTCATGGTAAGTAAGTCAATATTACGCAAAGTTATTGCAATGTTTAAAGGACGAAGTGAAAAATAAACGACCTCACTTAGCGAAGAAAAAAATCTTGTTTCACCATGACAACGCACCTGACCATTCGTCGGTCGTTGCGATGGCTAAAATTAACGAAATAAAGTACGAATTGTTCCCCCATCCACGATATTCACCAGATTTAGCCCCCAGCGCCTATCATCTGTTTCCTAACCTTAAAAAATGGCTTGGAGGTAAAAAAATTGACAGTAACGAGTCATCGATGCTGAATCGGATTATAAAAATGGTATAATTGCATTAGAGAATGTGTTATTCTTGATGGAGATTATGTTGAAAAATAAAGCGGAGAAAAAAAAACAAAAAAAATTGTTTTTTCTCTATCAGACCGGAAACGTTTTACCATCGTAAAATACCATCTTGAACAGACGATGGTAGCCATTTATTTCAGACGAACCCTAACGGATAATATAGTTCAAAGTATGTAGTTTAAAAACAAGTACGAGTATATTAATTTAATAATAATACGTAGAAAGTGTACCACAAAGCAAATAAAACTAGCAACGGAATTATTAGCCAACGAAGTTGGAAGGGGTAAAATCAGGGAGAATACTATAAATGAATTGGTAGAGTATGTAAAACTGTATTCCCCTAAATGGAGCTATATTGCACTTGCGCAATGTCAGTGTGTAAGACTGAATTTACAAAGCTTTTATTTACCTAATATATAATATTTATTAAGTGTGGTCACAACATTTTTAAAATTTACCATAGATCTTGCATATTATTATTAAAAATGTAATAACGACAAATAGTAAACAGAATAATCAGAGATTTGGTTCAAGAATTTTTAGGCGACACGCGATTAGGGTGTTCAGTCTTTAAATCATAGAAAAACACTTTTTTTAATAGTATTTTTCAAAAAATTCAACATTCATAATAGTTTTGAATAAAAATTAATGTTGTTAGGCTTTTATAAGTCACAATTAACTGAGATATTTTTCATTTAGGTTAATTTGGACTTTTTAAAGATTAGATAATATTTTTTGTAAATAATGTACCTTTTAAATCTAAACTAACCCTTTAAATAAATAATTTTTGACCGATCAAATGAGAAACATTCCGAGCTAAGCCTGACCTACAAGATAACAACCTGTCAAATGGGGCAAATATTTTATAAAAATTTTAACATACTACTCCCAATTTGTTGGCCATATAAATGTGAGTAAAATTACAAAAATTGTAGGTAACGTTTAAATACTTTATTAGAAATAAAAATGTCAAAAAAATATATAAAACTTGCTGCCTTAAATAATAAATTCCCGGGATCATGTCACGTTATTTACAGAACAGTGACATTGATGCATTATTTAAATTAACAAACTTGAAACAAGTGTTTACAGATGTACTGCGTTATGGATAATCACAATTAACACATACAAACAGAAAGTCATACGAACTTCGAAGTTGTTTAATCCATTAATCGCACAACAAAGAAAAACCGAAATAACTATGATATTTGAAGACACAACTAAAGAGAATGAACTGACGGCGACGTTATGGCCACCGCATTCATGCGGTATTGCCAATCTTCATGGAAAATTTAGTATTAAATTTCTTAGTACACCGAATCTATAAAACAGTGTATGTCAATTTATGATTTATTTTCTATATATTATAGTAATTTTTTAGGCTTTTAGCATATTCCTATAGCCTTCCAACTTCCTGGGTGTTAACCGAGCACTTTACTTCATATATCCGCGTATGCGCAGCACTAACTAGCTGGAAACTCAATAACCCTTTGGAGGATATTAATCCTCGAAAAGCAATCTCAATGACACAACAAAAGGATTACTGAGTCTGATAAAAACATAATTTTTTTTCAACCAGACTAACTGTAACCAGGCTTACAATAAGTCTCTTAAGGTGGCAGTAAGGAAGCAGTCTGTTATACTTTTTAATCAATTAAAACAGTATGTTCAGAAATTTTACGACATTTGAAAACTTTCATATTAGTAATTTTTAAGTTTGAATTTCATAAATTAGTGAATATCACCCAATTTCTCGTTAAAACTACTGAGTAAGTGGTGGTATGTAGATTTATTTCAGATTTGCAAAATTACAGGTGGCAACTTTGGAGGCTTATATTTTGCAAATGAGACGATTAAATTAAAAAGATTATAACACAGTTTTATTTTTGAAGCCTTAACTAAACATATTCCATTTAAAGAGGTAAGTCACAAAACTAACTCTAATTTCCACACACGAGGAGACTCTAAATTTTTGTTGAGAATTTTGCTCTACGTGTTAAATGAAATAATTTGTAAGCAAAAAAATAAAATTAACGAAGTTAGAAGACCTTCATATAGAGATGGTGAATCGACGAGTGGCTGGATGACATTATGTTCTTCATGGAATATAACAAAGAGGGTTTTTTTTATGTTACAAACTTTTTGAGCACACTCGATAATTTTTATATAAGTGAATTATTCTAGAGATTATCTAGAAGTAAAAGTTATAAAGAAAGTGCATATTGAGAGGAATAATAAAGTAAATCTTATGATAGAGTGCACTGTTCCGAATATAAGATGATTACACTTCAAAGTAAAGATAAGGCAGAAGACAAATTTTCATCATAATCATAAATTTATTACGAATATTCATAGAAATTTTATGGAATTCTCACTTGTTATAAATTGTTATGTTCTCCAGGAATTAAATTTGCAATTAATCTTGATTTAACTGTCAAGGCTACGTACATAAAAATTTTTTCCGTTGTTTAATGCGTATTAAACAGGGTGTCCAAGATAAGGAGGGTCAGTATGGCATTCTCGGTAACGGTACGAGATACGGATTCGGTTAAAAGGGAAAAAGTTGGGAAATTTAAGAACCAATGATATAACCGATATAAATTTTTAATGTCTTTTAGTGTTCGAGGTATTTTAAAAAATAGAATTTACGGATTCTGAATTATATTTTTTCTGGCGTTAATATTAAAGATACAACTGAATAGCTAAAATTTGTTTACAGCAACTTCCCATTTAACCAAATCCGTATGTTACTGTTACCGAGGTTCCTATTCTGACCCTCTTTATCTTGATGACTCTGTAAGTACTAAATGTCTGTTACACTACTTCTTTTAAGCTCTATATTATTAGGTAAGCAAATGTCAAATTTAATTATATTCTAGAATAATAACACCTACACTAGCTTTAAAAAAATAATCAAAAGCAGCTTAGATCATGTTAGTTTTCTTAAAACTCCTCAATTTACCATATGAACAATATGTTGGACAGAAACAAAAAGTCTCTGTCACATACAATAGTCTTTTATCAGAGTTTTTGCCATTTTCTTCAATAATTATTTAAGATAATGGTGCCAAAACGAGAAAACAATCTTGCGTTCATTCTAAATATATGCCAAAATTTAATATAAAAAGCAATGGTCTATATAATGGTCTGTCTATATATATATATATATATATATATATATATATATATATACCGGGTGTCAACGAATCTATTAGACAAGTCATAATTTCTAGAGTATTATGTGTATCAAAATGAGAATTGGTACAGATAAATGGTATGTGAAGGGAAGAGTTTTCGCATATTTTCCACAAGTTTAGTTTAAATTTTCGTTAAAATAATGTATACTCAAAGTGAAAAAGTGGGTATGTTATTAATATTTGGAGAGTGTCATAGAAATTCAAGGAATGCTGCCGAGTTGTATGCTCATAGATATCCGAATCGGCAACATCCAGCCCATCAGTATTTTCCGTATGTCGAGACTCGTTTTAGGCAAATAGGAAATCAAGAGGCGGAACAGAGGTTTATCATAAATGAAGAGACTGCGATTAACGTACTTGCTATGGTTGAGGTTGATAAAACAGTTTCGTTAAGAAAAATTAGTCAAGAACTGCAGATAAGTTATGAATCAGCAAGAAAAATACTGAAAAAGCATGGATATCGAGCATTTAAATATCAGTTACATCAACATTTGTATACTGAGGATGGCGATAGACGGGTAGTGTTTTGTGATTGGCTGCTTCAAAATCATAGAGTTAACCCAAATTTTATCGATTTTATTCTATTTTCCGACGAATCCCGATTTACAAATAATGGTATGTTCAATAAGCAAAATACTCGGTGCTGGGCCCAACAAAATCAACATGAAATGAGAGAGGGCAATTTTCAAGAAAGATTTGGCGTCAATGTCTGGGCTGGTATCGTTGGAAACAGAATAATTGGGCCAATATTGTTTCAAGGTCAGTTAACAGGGGTTAGATACTTAGGTTTTCTTCAAAATGAAATCGAAAATCATCTCAATGATATACCTTTAGCAGTTTTACGGCGAATTTACTTTCAACAAGATGGAGCACCGCCTCACAATACTAGAGAAGTTCTTAATTATTTAATAGAGCATTTTAATAATCGAATTATTGCAACCAATGGTCCGGTACGGTGGCCAGCCCGCTCACCGGATCTTAATGTGCTCGATTTCTTTGTCTGGGGATATGTTAAAGAAAGGGTTTACTATGGAGTAGCCCCAGCTACTTTTGAAATATTAGAAGAAAGAATTTTACGGGCATTTAGAAGTATAACGCCTCAATGCTGTGCGTGTTGAGAGAAACAATTGAATGAGCTGAAATGTGTCGTGAAAAAGAAGGAATGCACTTTGAACATTTACTACACTAAACTTTTTAACAAATTCAGCTACTGTACTTTCAAATATTTTAAGTGCGTCGTCTAAGTTATTAGTTTATTTTGTTAGTTTTTTGTGAATTTTGTTAAATTTTTAATCCAATTCCTGTCTTTCATACTAGTCACTAAAACTTTGCGATTGTATTTTTTTGACATCACCTAAGGCCGTTAGATTAGTTTGCGTCCGATCATGGCCACCTGCAATGCAATTTTAAAAGTGGCTCTAAAAAAATGAAGTAGACGTAAAAAGTTTTTAAAATGTCACATTTTGATCTGGAATTGTCTCAGAAATCCAAAGATGTTAAAATATACAGGGTGTTCTATTTAATAATTCAAAACCGGGGTCATTTCCCGTGAAACCGGAAGTGACCGGAAAGTGGAAAATATGCGAAAACTCTCCTCTTCACATAACATTTACCTGTACCAATTCTCATTTTGATACACATAATACTCTAGAAATTATAACTTGTCTAATAGATTCGTTGACACCCGGTATGTATATATATATATATATATATATATATATATATATATATATATATATATATATATATATATATATATATATATATATATATATATATGATATCTTTAACAGTGTACTTACAAAAAACAAATAGAAAATTGTCTCAAGAGTACGATAATATATCACAGAAATTACCATACAAAAGGTTTTTGGTTTTGGAATAATCTGGAACTGTTACAGCGTGTCTGAAATTTGTACCCCTTCTTGCAGTTTAAAGAGTTGGGAATTGATTAAATTCAAAAATGTATGTCTGGGTCTACATTTAAAGGCAACTTTTTAAATTCAATTTGAGTTTGTGATAACTTTTGTCATAAAATAACGTATTTAATCATATTATATTTTATCATTGCAACTGGGGAATTACAAAAGTGCCACTATAAATCATTTGAAACTTAACGTTTGTCTATCAAACTCTAACTATTATAAATTTTATAACAGCTAAAGTTACGAGTTTTTAACAGATGGGTCCACGCTGCCTTTTTACATAATAATGGATTAAAACGTTACAATCGATAGGATTGCAGTTATAGACCGACGACATCATTGTCCTTAAATTTATCTAATAGATCAACCATAATATCATAAAAATTTAAGTTGATAATCTTATTAAGTTATAACTTCAAACCATCTTTCAAAACATTTTAGATTTTTATGTTGTTGATGGGAAGTTTGTTATTTGAATTTTTAGTTGATAGTATAAAAAATATACCACCTTTACTCTTTCTTAATGACAAAATGCCGTTCCGCGAACGGCTTATGTTCTACGATTAAGTCATTTCTAAAACGTTTTCTACGCACAAAATAAATCATGAAAACTCAAGTAGAGAAACTTATTTCTGAACACGCTGTATGTATGGGATTAAAAAAAAATAATCAAAAATATAGTTACATATTAACTAAGAAACTACAATTTTTTCCCATCTAGAAATAGATTTGTATACCATAATTCTCCCCAAGTAGATACGTGTTTCCCTGGCTATCTTGCCAATTTTCCACCATTACAAAATCCGACACAAACGATGGCACTTCACACTTCATGATGGCAGAATTTCCACGGATTACGTACTCGTTATCCGCCTCTACTTCGTATGATTGCGCAACCACTTTAACAGAAATAAATGGGTAAATTAGGCCCAGGTTTGAAATATGTTTCAAAAAGGACTCGACTTATAAAGGGCGTAAATTAGGTCGCAATAAAATATTATTTCGAAGGGGAAATGCCCTCGAGAATATTTGGACTAAATTTTTAACTCTAATAATACAAAAAAAAACACATTTAAAGAAAGTCACTTTAAACAAGATAATTTCACATTTTGAGTAAATGATGAGTTTAGTCGAGAAATAACTGAAATTATCCTAAGTGTTTCCTCTAAATATATGCTTGTCAAGCCTTCGCAGCAGCATTCTGTGACTTACATAATCAAATTCGTTTGATAAGTCATAGGATACTACTACGGAAACATCTGCATTATTACATGTTTTAGAAGAGCCCTACAGACCGCAGGTTAATTTGAATAGGGGAGCAGTTTTTGTACTTCCCACAAAGAATATGGTGAAAGTTTTTTAACGTAATAACTAAAATTTAGTTTCGCAGATTTTCTGATTCAAAATTCTTGAATGAATCTGGATCAGAGTTGAATTAAGAAATGTAATAAGGGCATGCACATTCTGAATTTCCGAATTCCTTTAATCTAATTTCTTAAAAAAATGGGTGTGGATTTCTATTCTTATTTCAAACTCTGAATTCGCAAAGGAATTCCAGACGCTTGTTGCCGGCTTAATTGCGTTACAGAAGGAAAACGTTAATAAATGAACAGTAGAAGTGTTAATTGTATTCGCCATAGCTTCAATTTTGTTCGCGAGTAGAATTTGAAAGTTGTTCGGAAAAATGGACAAATATATAGGCTTTGTTTCCTACGGTCGCTATTAGTTTTGTATCCCGTTAAAAAAATTTGTATTTCTGCAGGATCGGATCTGAAAGCACCTTCATGAAGTGTAACGGGCAAATGCAATACTCGATTAACTAACGGAAGTCCGGACGTAAGCGGCTGCAAATATCATAATCCTTATTGCGGATTTGGTTGAAGTCGTCTTTCTACTACCTGCCTTCAAAATCATGGGAAGGTTCCTTGAGATTTCCCCTTTTGGGAAATCAATGTCCTTTTAGAAGTGATTTGCTCAAGCTTGGAATGTGGTGTATATTTCTTATGCCACTTTAATGATTTGTTTTAAGGTTTTTGTTTTGTTATTGTCTGATTTGGATATAGGATTTTGATGCTCTGACCTTGTGGTACCTACTCCATTATTTTTTAGTTCCTATTTCTGCTACCTTTTTTTTTATCACAGGATCATGCACGTGAGTAAACAAGGCAGTTTTTATATGTTTGATCTGATGTAAGGTTCTAGCAACAGTAGCCCAGAGCCAAGACTTTTCAAACAAACACGCATGGATAATTTTTTTACACAGCACCAGAAGTAACAATTAATGTTCGTTTATCTCCATTCAACATTGAACGTATTTTTTTTTTACTTATGACCTAATTTGTCAATAGATGACTATGTGGAAAGAGGATATATATATATATATATATATATATATATGTAGAGTTAGTTATCTACCTAGAGAAACTCCTGTAATCCCAAGAATATATGCCCGCCCATGACGTAATGCAGGCTGAAAAATAATGACTCTATGGTCATGTCAAAAAGAAGGAATGAATATTGATACGAAATTATTTAAGTGGGTTTTAATAATGTTTATACTCCAGTACAGTTTTTTAATTCTAAAGGTTGTAATTTTCCTTGATATTCCATTCAGAGTAAAAATCAAAGCCACAAAACTATATATTTTTTGAATACGTAACTGACCCTTTATGTTTTATTAAAGTTTTTCACCTAGTCGGCATGTTTTGTCTACATTACAAAACTAAGTGGCGCCATCTATATAAAAAAAGATAGTTTGAATTATTAGCACTAGAGCCCTCTGCGTCCGCAACATAATGAGCTGCTGTAAGCTTTACAAGTATTGTATCTACCGTTACAAAATGTCAAGAATGCTCTAATCTCTAATGGGATCATAAATCTTCTTTCTTAAAAACCTACAGTCAAACAACACAAAAAATGACTACATCGTTTTTTAAGTCGCAGGAATGTAGATACATATTTCACAAACTTTATTATATTTTCTTTGTGCTTGTGGCTCATCTTTTTTACAGTTATATTTAAAAAGATAGGGAACAGCACATTTTGGTGTGTATAGTAAGATTAGGTTATTAACCTGACAAAATAGAATAAACCAAGATTTTTCGTAATCAACTATTTCTAAGCCATTGTGAAAATATAAAATGTTTTTAGAACTTTAATTGTTCCATTTAAATATAGTGATGAGCCATAGTTCTGGTACAATAAAAGTAATAGATGTATACGATATTGATTTATTGTCGGTAATATTTCGATACTTTGGATTTTTTAAAATGATTATATATATATATATATATATATATATATATATATATATATATATATATATATATATATATATATATATATATAATCCATCCATATCAAAGCGAAAAAATTTGGGGTGCATAAAATGTCATTGAGGGTCCACGAAAATGGATAGTTAAAACTCAAAATGAAATTAAATAATTGTTTTCCAACATAACTGATTCAATGGCCTGTTTCTTTGTCAGATTTTGTCAAATTATCACTTCGAGTTAATTTTAACTGAAAATGAAACTTAGTGATGTACAGAGGATGGAAATTCTTATGATGATAGGATGGCAATAGGGTAAGAACCCAAGAAGAAGTATATCAGTTATTTCAAGCCATTCTTAAAGATGTTTTCGCAAACAGGTGAATTGGAAAAAGGAGACTTATTGAGTGGCCGCCGAGGTCTACAGGCTTTATCCTCTCGACTTCTTTTTGCGGGTTTATTTTAAAGGTAAAAGTTTCTAAATCGACATAGAAGACTTAAAGAATCGGAATATTCAAGAAATATGGTTAATTACTACAGGAGTAGTTAGAAATGTTTAGAATGAATTTATAAATCGCTTAGGTTACTGACAACCAATGGGAGGTATTTTCAACATTTAATAAAATGATAAATTAACTGTTGTTACTACTTCACTTCGAGTTTTAATAGTTCCATTTAGATATAAGACAAGTAATAGAAAAAATGTTCAGAATTTTGCAGGGAGTCTAAGAATGCACAAAAAATTCGGGGTCAGTATTTTAAAAAATTAAAGTTGCTTCTTGCGAGTCACCATGTACGATATTTTATATGTTGGAAAGAATTCATACCAAAAAAAGAAAGTCGACATGTTAGAACGATTTGTGAAAAAGCCCAATGTTTATAAATAATGAATTTATTCCATACTGTAAGTCCTCATTGTATATATCTTTAATTTAGATTTTTTTACTCTAATTTGTTTGAGGTTTTAGGTTCATAAAAAATGAAAAAAGTTTAACTCTATGAGTACAAAGAATACCAAGTGAAAATAATAAATCACACAAACATTTAACTTTAAAATTTGTACTGAGTACCAAATATCTTCCCAGGCATTTCCAGGGCCGAAATTTTAATATCTGTCTTTATTTGTAGTAGAACTAACTAATTTGTGATATCTGTTAAATACAAAATAAAAACATACGTACAGCGTAAGATATTATGGAGGTTGTAAAATAACATTTGACACTTGAAAAGCTACATACTTATAGATTATAATATTTTATTATGTTAACCGAAAAACGCCATCTGTTTAATAAACAGCTTAAGCGGATTTGCAAGACTTGATCGAATAGCTTTGGCTTTTAACAAATTACATTTACATAAAAAAACATGACAATTATTCGGGATTTTTTTCCATATAAAAATGGATTCTTATTAATTTTCTTTCTTCGATGTAAAATTTGTTCCTTAAATACGATTATGATTGAAACATAGGGTCTTTAGAACAAATATTTAAACTTAAAAGGTTTTTTAAAATCTAGCAAAATCTGACAAATCTACCTGGCAAAATTTAAATATAAAATAATATATTTCTGTTACATCAAACGTTGGTGGTGTGTATACTTTCCCATGTCAAGTGACATGGGTGAGTGATCCATACAAATAATATGTCGAATTATCTCACATTTTCATAGTTTGACATTCGAACCAGGAAAAGCACACACGTTTGTACCCACCAAAAAAAGTTCAATTTTTATAAAAAATAATAAAAGTACCTAGTGAGTGAAGAAGGAAACCAGTGATGATGATACATAATAAGTAACTAGAAAAAATAAAATTAGACTTATTCCTCACTGCAGAAAGTCAGATTAACTTTTTCAACACTTTAAAAAATTATGTATTATTTTGAATACAAACCACGTGGGTTTAAGGACATCATCCAATCCATTTCCTGTAGTTTTTTTTTACACTTTTTTCTTAAGAGTATTGAATGTGCCAATGATACTAGATCATCGATGCCTAGGCCTCCATTGGGCCCTTTACATCCCGCCATATCTGCAGGTTATTCGAGGCCGATCGCCTTTGCGAATCCAAGCAGCCTCGTTATTTGAACTTGCCTAACTGCTTCCGGTAACAAAACTGTATCTCCGAAATATCTCTGTCTCAGTCCGTTGAGTGCTGGGAACTCTCTGAGAACATGGTCAACAGTTTCATCCTCCTCCAAACACCATCTGCACGTCGGGTCGCCCTCGACACCGATTCTATGAAGATGGCCCCGGAGGTGACAATGTCCTGTCAATAATCCCACCACAATTCGCAGCTCTTTCCTTCCCAAGGAGAGAAGCTCCTTAGTACGCCGTACGCTAGGCCCCGTTATATGTTCCTTAGCACACCTCATTCCAGGAGCTCCCCTCCATGTTTCAATAAATTTGTTTTTCAGCAACGATTTCAATTCCCTTTTGCCAATAGCAATTGGAACAGGTAATATTGGTTGGGGTCCATACGGTTCAATCGCCGAACCCAACTTTGCCAGACGGTCTGCTTCCTCATTCCCGCGTATGCCCGAGTGACCCGGGACCCATACGAGTCTGTGCAGCCTTTCCTTATCGTACCATTTAGTACATCCTTGCACTCAGACACCAGTTGCGAAGTCACGACACTTGACTTCAGTGCCAATATCGCAGCCTTACTGTCTGAGCATATATTTATTACTCTATTCGTGTCTATGTCCCTCTCACAGAGATGGGCACACTGCAGAATAGCATAAATTTCCGCTGTGAAAATTGTCGCACATTGTCCAAGAGCGTAGTACTCTCTGACTCCTATGGTCTTGCCGAATACTCCGGCTCCAGCTCTTTCATCTTGTCGAGATCCATCAGTATACCACCAGGATCCATTTTTCGGAAGATTTTTCTCTCCCTCCCAATCCTCTCTACTTGGCATAAGTATCTCCAGGGAGAGGTTGGTTTTAAAAAACGGCGTCATGTAGTCTGTCCGCATGGGGAGTGATGGACACCTTTCCACCATGCTTTCCCAGACACCTGAGTAGCCGCCTTTTTCAATTCCAAGATGTGAGGGACTCCTTTTTTTCTTTAATAAAGCAACTGTCATTGGTACACTAAATTCACACTCCAAAAACAAACAAATATTTTTCTTTGAAATTTAATATTTGACTATATTTTTTGCTGTGTTTGGTTAATCTTATTTCTTTTCGTATACTTAAAAAAGCTCTATAAAAAATTGTTTGATTGTACGTCAATGAAAAAAAATTATCGAATATATTTTCTTATTGTTGTACGCAGTCATAATTTTCATTTTCGATTTTCTTATAACAATTAGTGCAAAGTATTTAAATGACTTAATTTATCAAAATTAGCGTTTTCGATAATATATATATATATATATATATATATATATATATATATATATATATATATATATATATATATATATATATATATATATAGATAATGCTATAAATTTGTTCATGAGTGTATAAAGAGTAGTAGATTTCTACTTTAAAATGCCTAAAAAAAAAACTCAAATCATTCTGCTCTTCTTATTTGATAGTACAAGAAAATAAAGAACCTAAAGATATGTTTCCGTAAAATCTTGAAAAAGGGATTCATTTAGAAAAAAAAAATAACGTATGCTGGGACCCAAAAATCTTAACGTATAATCTAATCTACAGTATATAATTATCCTTCTATTGTCAAAAAAGGAAATTCTCTATGACAACGAATTTTCTCCCAACAAACTTTACGCTATTATTATGGAAAATCCGATATAAAAATCTGACTACCGAGATTTAATAGACCATCGATAACTAAGTTTTTAACGAATTTAAAATAGATAGAAAAACGAAAAAGATAAAAAAAGAAGTTGAAAGCCTTCTCATTTTAATCTGCCGTTAAAATATTTTTCCTATAAAAGTAATACTCGTATTTAACGGAGTAACAGGCAATTTATTCCTAAAATATAATAATTATACCGAAAATAAAGTTATTTCAAATTCAAAAATTGTATTAATGATGAATATGATGGTTCTTATCGAAATTATTTTGGATATACTTCTAACTAATCAAATTCTAACTGTGATATGGTACATATCTTTAATTTGTTCTAATTAACTGAAGACTACTCTTTCTTAAAACTCATTTTTAGACAAATAACAAAGCACATTTCGCTATATTGATGAATTTATGATCAGAATAATTATAACCTATGACCTTTTGATATATTTGTTTTTCCTTAAAAACCTATCACATTTTTCTGTATTTACTCTTTATCTTTATATTATTACGTTGTTTTATTTAACTTAATGGCTAAGAGAATTTTTAGGAGTTCTCTGAAATAAACACAGAAAAATAACACATTTCTTAATAATCAATCTCAGAAAAAGCAAAACGTCACAAAATTACTTGTTTAAATTATTCTAAAATAATATATTTCGTAACAAGGAATACAAAATTTACACACTTTGGTTGGATATTTGGTTAAACTTAGTTTCTGCTCCTCTGTTCTGGGTGCTAGCCCCCACCAAAGTGTTTTTGACGTATTTTTTTGCCATTGAGCACGAACCTCGGGAGTGTTTAGTTGAAATATAGCGAGGGAATTTGCCCTAAACCAATTTAATTCTGCATTTCAATGGTCGTGTGTAAAAACTACATGGTATAATTAATAATTGGAAAAACCGATGAAATTTTTTTGCATCGAGCGGGTATCCGAACCCTCAGCTCTCGGAGCACTGGTAATCGCTTACCCAGTTGCGCCACGGCGGCTGATGTGAGAAAACTTCTAAAAGAGTATTGCACTTGTCAGCCTATAACTCATTCGACTTTAAACATTTTTTCTCAACAATCAAATGAGCGATGGCATGAATGCTTTTGGGGATTTCTTTAGATGACCTTGGTATAATTCTTAAGTCTCATCAAAATAGGTGATGATAAGGTCGCGACCTCCCCTTGTAAGCAGATTCGTTGCCGAGCTATGAGATTTCAGAACAGGCGCGTAGAGACACGCACAAGTATATTTTCATCTCAATAATATGAAAAATTATTTAATTCAAAATATACCAATTATATTCAATTTTACATGAATGGTTTTTTGACAAGAAACAAAAAGAACTTGGTATCTCATGGTGACACACAAATGATTTGGTGGAGCGAACTTTAAATCTATAATTTGGTAACTATTAAAAATCTGTTAAAAATTATTCCTATCTTTAGCGTAAAAAAATGAATTTCATTTATTTACGGAATAAAATATGTTGATATTCCGTAAAAAACATAATTTAATTAAAATTTTTTGTTATATTCGTTTATGTGATGAATAAAACTCCACAGTTAGTTGTGGTGACGTCACATATAAGTAAATAAACAGGATGTCAGTTTATTGATACACGACATAATTCCTGGTATTATCGAGCAATTTTCGAGTTAACAATTACTTTAGTTATTTTTCAAGTTACTGTGTTATAACTATCAAAATGCAGATAAATTTTGCGCTAATCGACAACAGTAATCTTTCGCACTTAGACTGGACGTTTCCTAAAAATAATAATGATTTTTATGCCGAGAAACTCACAAACATCAAAACAGTATTATAAGTACTACTTGCCCCTTTCTTATTCAAAGAAATTCTCAAGAGATATCAAAAACTTGAATATAAAAACACGAAAATGGTTTTGTCAACAATAAGTTTGCACGTGATTGTAACAAATATCTTTGGTTTTATATACTCTAATCCATAAGAGAATAAAATGCCTTTGTCTTAGAACAAATAATTTGAGATTAAAATAAGTCATGTACACGGGATGAAGCTTGAGACAAGGAACATCGATCAAAATTTGTAACAGCCTAACTGTAAGTTATTGCAGTAATATAGAAACACAAATATACGCACGTTAAAGTGATCTTCACACATCAAAACCCAACTCCTATGTATCGAACTACTGTTTTCGCTTGTTAGTAAAACATAAACAAACACCTTTCCTGGAGTGCTTATGGACGTCGATGTGCATTGCAGCACCAGACACCATTTATAAACCACTTTACAACGGCAAATAAATAAAAATGTCAAGAAATAAGAAAAACTATTGTTTAGTTTTGCTTTGTTTACTATGATGTGACGATATATGTGTCACGTGATCAACGTTTTTAATAAAATTGCATTTCGGCGCGTTTTCTAACCATTCAAACTTTTTAATTTATTTTTACCAAAAATACAACAGTTCTCCACGAAATATGTATACAATGTGTATTAACTGTGATAAAAAATAATATGAAATCATTTTCCAACAGTAAGCAAATACTATCTTGTACATAAATTCTTCCGAAGTAGGCAATTATATTCCATTCTAACCTGAACTAAATATTCCTTGATCCTAGAAGGTTTCATTATTATTGTACCGAAATCTAATAGATCAAGAGTAATTATGTCTAAAGCTGTTCTAATTGATCAAGGAAGGTACCTAAAGTATCCGGCTCGGATTTCAATATGTTGTAGAGAACACAAAAATAAGAGACACGGTTTTTTTTTAATCTGCGGAGATTCACTACAACGGGGTGAAAATCGGTCCCAAATTTCGCTCCAAAAAACAGTATTTCTGAAACAATTTCGTTAAATTTCGCAATTATTAGAATTAAACTACGGGCGTAAATATTAGTTTACCATAATAATGGCATTCTTGTGGGTGAAATACCATAGTTAAACATTAGCAAATAATTTCCATATGCTGTGGTAAATATATCTTAATTAGAACTTGAGATTCACTAGTTTTTATTTTTAAAAATCCCTAAACATATCATTAAGTTACTTATGGTATTCGTGAGAAGAATAAATTCAAACGATGCCATAAAATTTCTTAGTTTTTACAATTAAGTCACGTGCGCAAATATATGCTTTACCCTAATAAAAAATAAGGGATGATTTCCTTGGAGGCGAAGATACCATAGCTCAACATCATTTTAAATAACAAGTAATTTCCATTTGTTTTGTAAAGATATTTCAATTAGAAGTTGTAATTTAAAAAAAAAAGTATTTAGGGGTGGCTCCCCCTTTTCTACTAGTTTACTTTTAGAAACCCCGAATTAATAATGGGATTCGTGAAAAAAATATCTTCATACAATTTCATTACATTTCGTAATTTTTAGAATTAAATTACTTGTGCGAATAGATGGTTTACCCTAATAAAAAATAAAGGTGTTATTCTTGGGAGTGAAAAAACATAGTTTAACATCATTTCGAATAACTAGTAATTTTCATTTTGTTTTCTAGAGATATCTTAATTAGAACTTGAAATATTAAATAAAGTATTTGGGGCTGACCCTCTTTTACTAGTTTATTTTTAGAAACCCCGAAACTGTCAACTTGAGTTAATAATGGTATTGGTGAAAAAAATATTTTCAAACAATTTAACTACATTTCGTAATTTTTAGAATTAAATTACGTGTGCAAATAGATGTTTCACCCTTATAAAAAATAAAGGATGATATCCTTGGTGGTGAAAATACCATAGTTTAACATCATTTCGAATAACAAGTAACTTTCATTTTGTTTTCTAGAGATATCTTAATTAGAACTTGAGATATTAAAAGAAGTATTTGGGGGTGACTCATCCTCTTTTACTAGTTTATTTTTGGAAACCCCGAAACTGTCAACTTGAGTAAATTGTGGTATTCGTGAAAAAATATTTTCAAACAATTTCATTAAATTCTGTAATTTTTAGAACTAAATTACGTACGCAAATAGATGGTTTACCCTTTTAAAAAATAAAGGATGATATCCTTGGGGTGAAAATACCATAGTTTGCCATCATTTCGAATAACAAGTAATTTTCATTTTGTTTTATTAGGATATCTCACTTAGAACCCGAGATATTTAAAAAATACTGTTTATAGGAGTGAACTTTAGGGGCAGTTTCCCCCCCGTTATAATGAATCTCCGCAGATAAAAAACACGTGTCTCTTATTTTTTTACCCTCTACAACATACTGAGGTTTCATTAAAATCGGAGTAGGACACTTTACGTACCTTCCTTCTTAGACAAATGGCCCCAGTCTCAAAAGTTTAGTTTTTAGTCAAAGAATAATGAAAAAAAAACCCTAAAGCAATATTCTCACCGTATCCCAGCAGAAAATTCAACTTTCAATTCACGTTATTCAAAATTAATTTAAAGGCTTAAACGAAAGTTTTTTTCAAGAGTAAGTGTCTAAAGTCGTAACAAAACTGAAATAGATAAAACTTTTTTGTACTAATTTTGTAATATATTTAATAAATATTGTTTAATGAACTAAAAAACGTTTTACTGGAAATTGAAATAGTTACGGATCTATATAATAACAATGATAATAATTATTGGTTAGTTACGGTGATTTAAACAATTAAATTGTTAATAACAAATTCCCTCTTTTTCGGTTTAACACCTTTATTTTTTGTGTTCAGTGGACATCCATCGGCCACAGGATAGGCTCTTGCTCCCGGACTACTCTGCATAGAAGCAACATTGAGAATAACAGATTGTGTCCTAATGCAGTAGTGTAATAAATCTTCACATTTTAAAGAGCGTAAAGCTCTCTGGCGGTAGAAAAAATATTATACTGCATTTTTATACCAAAGGAATGTTTTTGGTAAACTTTTGTATCTCATATGTACATGTACAAGATTATTTACTTACTTTTTAACCGTTAGATTTCGAAAGAAAAGAGATTAAGAGGCTTATAAAGTAGAAATTACTGACATTTATTATCTCATTCTATTATTTGGTACATTATTTTACGCTAAAAACTTAGAACTTTCCCGCATCAGAAAATTAAGAAGAAATAAAATTATGGAAATATTTATGTTACTTTTTAGGATATAGAGTACTACAAAGATAAAATTGGTAATTCAGATAAATTCCAGCAATCCCTGTCTACTTTGACCATGTTAAAGTATCGTCATTGCCAGCTAGATGTTTACACGCTTATCAAAAAGTGTTTCTCGTTATAAAATACGAAACTGATAATTAACTTTAACATGGAAAAGATAATTTTTTGCTTGTGGTAAACTGTTCTTTTAAAACCGCAATACATGCAAATAGGACATAATAACATTTCAAGTTTTAAAATGTATCCCGACCTTGTCTCGCGATTATGTAATTCAATATCTTACATTTGAAACTCGGCAATTAAAAGACAGTTAAAATTTACATTTTTTATATTATAAACAACTAAAAAAAACATGTGTTAAGCAGATTGCAGCAGAGTTAAAAGAATGATTTAATAGCATTTAACGGATTTTAGTACAATTACGGAGGATTAAAAAAAGGAACCGATATGTAACAAAGTAAATTAATTTTAACACAGACTATATTTATATTGCCACTTTTAGGCTATTATTATCACGTAAAATGTTTGAAATGGATACACTTTCTTAAAATTATTATTATTATTATTATTATCAGTTTACATGTTTTATGCTGTCTTCCGATTCCTAATCATCATTCGTCTCTATCGTTCCATAGTCTGTCTTCCTGATCCTCCTCCAACTTCCCGAGATCTTCCGCGCTTTATTCGTCTGAGATTTCCATTTCAAGATCTTCTTCGGGAGTTTGACTTTGTACATACCCAAACCAAACTAGTTGTTTAGTTTTTTTTATGCCATTTTTGATATCTTGCTTTACTTCTATTATTTCTCGAATTATCTGGTTGGGTATTCACTCAATTTAAGCGTGATTTGTCTGCGGACCTTCGCGAAAAATTCATCTCTGTTGCTTTGAACGTTTTCTGCGTTGCTTGTTTTATCAGTCTTACATCAGATCTATATATTATAATGCTTTTTACTATTGTGGTATAGTTTTTTCTTTTGTTTTCCTTTGTTATGTTCTTATCCCATATCACGCTACTCAACATTGAAATGGCTCTTGTAAGTTTCTTTCACTGATTACGTCATTCAATGTACTGTTATTTAAAAACCAAATATTATTTGTATGTACTGCAGTGTTTAAATATTTGTCCATTTGTTCATATTTCCACATCAGCTTGCGCATCATATAATTTATATCATCGATGGCTTGAGCATCTGCAAATGATAGGATATATATTATAGAATTTTCATCTAAAAGTATACCCATATAAGGGCATTTTCTTTTTCAGTTTTTAAGGGTCAGTTCATATTTTGACTAGAGTTGGTGATATACAGCAGCCCTGTTTCAAACTTTTGTTCCCGTGAATTCTTTTGTAAGCCCTCTTTCAATATTGATTTAAGATCTATCATTTCCATATGGTGATTTTAATGTTCTAATAAATTCAACGTTAATATTGAAAGGTTACAGCTTGTTCCAGAGCTTGCTAAATCCGACGCTGTCACATGCCTTTTTCAGGTAGACATATACTAGATGTACTTCCTGATCGTGTGTCATTTTCTTCTGTCATTCCTCTGGCATGGCTATATAATTGAGAGATATTCTAAGAATTTTATCAAGCCACTTTAATTTATTTAAATGTTATTTGTTTGATCGTGTGTGGAGCTTTTAAATATCTGTCAGTCTTCTGTTACCATTTCTTCGAAATATCTCTTCTATGTTGGTGATATTTCTTATATTCTACTCTCATATTTTTTAACAATATCCAAGTTTTTAAACTTTGTCTTCCTCCTATATAAGTATTTTTCTCGAGCAGTTCGCTTCTCGAGTTTTTTTTACTTTTTCCTACAGATTATTCTTCACACTTCAAACGGTATTCTATCCTGTGGTGTTTTAGATGCTAACTACTTGTGGTATATCTTTCGCTTCGCTTCTATTTCGTATCTAATCCTGTCACCAATATGGTTTGCACGGTTTGTTCTTAACTGTTTGTGTCCCCGCTTCTGCTGCTGCCAGCTGGGTAAGTAAGCAAATAATTTCGAAATGAGATCAAACTCTTTAGAATAACGAAAACAAATCTGTTTCAAGTAAGCTTTAAAGCTTTAAATCAAACTGTGAGTGGTAAGACGCATTTAGACATATCTTGGTCTTGATTTTGCCAAACAAACAACATCCCCACCCACTCTATTTATATCAATCTTTTACAAAGCCCATGATCGGTATAGAAAACCGAGACAAAAATTGCTGAAGGCGTCACAACAAGAAAACTAATGGTATCAAATTTGTGTACCGAAACCCACTGCAACAGTCGACCTAAATGTAGTCGTTTATAACCGTCTATAAGGTAGGTTTATTGAAATTTTATAATTAACAAATTGTTAACTAAGAGCTATGATTATCAGAACATAATAATAACAAATACATTTTCGTCAGATAAATTTGTAATTTAGCCTGTGTTAAATACTTTTTATTTGCCTGACAATAAAGAGGTAGCATACTTTTTAAACTACAAGACTCTTTTTCTAACAATGAAATAAAATAAATTAATTAGGGAATTTAAATTTAGATCATGATTCAGAATATGAGTCATTTTGTACAACTGAAGTCTTAATAGGTATTTTTTTATGTTAATCAACATGAAGAAGTTCTAGGTGATTTTTTAAATTTATATCTGTATTGTTAAAAAGGGAAGACTATTCTAGTTAATGAGGTTATCAACCCAAACGTCTGGTATGCTTTAAAATTCTTTAGGCGGGAGTCCCGAAGTTTACCACGAGTTTTTGTTTTCACTTAGCCAACATTTATTTATATTTTCCATTATGAAATTGAATATTTATTATTTATAAATCTTTTTTCTATATTGGATGATGAAAATGATTTAGCAACTGTATATGATACTAGCAGATTTAAATTGTTAGCGGTTTATAGACGAGAAATAGTAATAATATTATTTGCTTAAAAAATTTGGCATTTTCTGCACTGGTATTTCTTTTAAATATTACCTAATTCGAATTAGTTCGAATTTTAAGAAAAAGCTTGCAATATTTATTTTAACTTCTTAACTGCTTCTTAAAATTAGGATACGCTTTTAAATTCTGTGTAATTTTTGTATATACGATTTGACACTGTCAAAACCAAATCAATTGTCTAGCCATCAGTTTTGTTCCAATAATTCCAATAAAATACTATCTAATCCAAATAAGATAATAAATGAAGATTTAAAAACTAGGAGTAAAATTTGGTAAGATCACAGAGCTGCATTTCTGGGAAAACAGGTTGAAACTCGAGCAGAAACCTGACAAGCGGATATATTGAATAAGAAAATAAAGTATTAAAGTAATCTCTTGCTTGGTATCAAATATTTTCGATGGATTAAAGCCTTTATAAGAGCGAGAATTATAGCACTAGTAGTTAATGAGCTTAAATTTGGATGTTTTGACTAGTAATTATGGAATATTTTAATCATTCCTAGATAATTTGATTATGGGGAGAACTTATGGCAAGACTTATTATAGAATGTTTTTAAGTTATATACTGCTAAAAAATAGTTTTATAAAATATAAATAAGCTTTAAACATATGATGTAGCTTAAAAGCTTTAATTGTAAATATCAGGATTCACAAAATAAAATATAACAGAAGTGACACTTTTAAGGTTGCAGAGGGCACATATTCTACAATTAGAGGGCATTGATCCTATAGATATCAAATTTACCATAAAGCGATTAAATGCTATAAAACACATTTAAAAACTTAGAGAAACGATTTTTCAGTACTTAATCGTTGGATTATGTGGGTAGTGTAAAATTTAATCCTAATTAAATAATACTAGTAGGCAGTATTACTAATTTCATAAAAAGGTTAATAAACAAATTGGTTAGTA
Source organism: Diaprepes abbreviatus (assembly GCA_034092305.1). Taxonomy (NCBI): domain Eukaryota; kingdom Metazoa; phylum Arthropoda; class Insecta; order Coleoptera; family Curculionidae; genus Diaprepes; species Diaprepes abbreviatus. The sequence goes on along the minus strand of JASJET010000103.1, from coordinate 39,272,774 downwards.
CTTTTTTTTAAAGATTCATAGATTAAATATACCGAGTTTTTTGAATTTTTCATTTAGTAGAACAAATATTCACGTCCATAAATATGATTAATTTTGTTTTATTGTAGTGTCGATAGGTGGATATATGCCACACATTTTTCAAAACAGTGCCTTGGATAAGAGTTGGATCTTGATGTACCAAATTTCTTCAAAAGTTTACCGAAGGAGAAAAGAAATTAAAAATATTAGTTTGCAAAATAAATAACATGTTAATTAATGAGCAGTAAGGGATGTTCCACCTCAAAAGGATGAATTATAAGGAAGAAACAACTTTCTATGAAAATGAATATAAATAACTCACAGCTCTGAAAGCCGTTACATATGATTCTCCTGCCCTAATGGAGATTAGAACAACTCGGATGATTTGTTATACAAGGTGGGGCAGCGGAACTTGCTTATTTGAATCTGGTGCCCTGAAATGATGGTTGCTCCGAGATGGGTGGGGGTAGGTATATTCGAGAGAGTGCGGCGTAGAGTCGTAGCTCCGCTTGGTTTAGTTAGCATTATGGAGCGGACGAAGGTAGAGCATGTTCTCGCTGTCGAGGCATAGTTTACTAACGGTCGCTCAATCACCGCCACGCAATGTGCATTCAGTATCAATTTCAATATTGCGTTCCGTGGTCGTGTTCCTGGCGGTTAGTCAATGGTTTCGAGGTTAAAACTTCAGGCAAACTGGTGATGTGAAGAGAAAAACTGGCCTTTCACGAACAGCAACGTCACGCCAAAACATTGACATGGTAAGGCTTTCTAGTTTGTAATTACCTCAGCGTTCTGCCCGCAAACATGCAGCTATTCTTGGATTGTTTGCTCGGTCGGTGACGCGAATTCTTCATGAAGAATTAAAATTTCATTCTTACAAATTGGCTGTGGCGCAGGAACTAAATCCACGTGATTTTGTTGCTCGAAAAAATGCATATGTGGCGCTTCGTGGCATGCCTCACGACACACTCTTCAGTGATGAGGCTCACTTCCATCTTTCGGGATCAGTAAATAAGCAGAACATGCACTATTGAAGCGACCCCTACATTCACAACGTGTAACTGTTTGGTGTCCACTATAGCGACTTTTAATAATTGATTCATGTTTTTTTGAAGAAAACGTACGGGCAGTTTCGGTGATTTCTGACCGTTATATCCACAAGATTCAGGAATTTTTTCTTGCCAATACTCAACGAGATGGAAATAGAAGATGTATGGTTCTAGTAGAGGGTGTCACGGCAGACACAGCGCATGTGTCAATGACTGTTTTGCGGCAACGCTTCCCTCTTTGAGGGGCGATCTGCACTGGCCAGCACGGTCGCTGGCGCCGTGCGACTATTTTTTATGGGACTATCTAAAATCCTTTTTAACAACTATCGTCCTAAGATCCTGGCTCATCTGAAGAATAACATTCGTTAAGCTGTCTCTAAGATATCCGTCGATGTGTTGGAAAGAGCTGAATACGGATACCACGGTACCTCTAATCAAAATCTATAAACTGTATTTGACAATGTCGTTAAGAATTTTCCAAAACTTTGTTCTGTGTAGAAGCCGGCCTCGACTTGAATATTTAAAGAAAAAAAACGAGCTTGTAATTGGCCAACAGCAAAACGTGATAACCTATGTTTATGTGAATGGCATAAAATTCGAACAGGTCAATCAGATCAGATAGCTTAGATATCAGTTAAATTGTAATGGGATTAGTCATATCGAAATTAGATCAAGAATTGAACAGGGTCGCGTAGTCGCTGTCGTTGATTATTTGACTTCTTCCCTGCTATGTGTTTTCTGTCTTAATCTATAGTATCAAGACCTGGCCTGTGAATAATAATGTGGCGTTACAAAAGAATTTTAAAAGTTTAATGGGTGAAAAAATTTCGTAATTCTGCAATATTAGAACGGCGAAATAAAAAGACCCAGATTATAAATACCATCAAGAGAAGCTAGAATATTTCGGACATGTAATAAGGAGTTTTAAATACAGAGACTGAGCAGCGAAATTCTGCGTCTAAGCTGGCTGCTGATGACAGGACTTAGAACTGGCCACTGCAGCTTGAGGAAATATCTACACACCATGAGCATCTTTAATGACGAATCATTATGTCATCTATGTGATGAAGAGGACGAGCTGGCCTCACATATCATCTTCGAATGTGAAGCTTTAACCTACTGGAGACATCTTCGGGGTCAACCAATCCAGAAGGTTTATACCCTGGGGACAAATCAGTGAACAGGCTGCTAACCAGATCAAGGCAATCAACGTGTTCACCTAGAACATATATAGCCGGCGACACAATAAGTTTTAAGGCTGCAGTGTAAGAGCTCCTCAACTCTAGCCTGTTATGTCATATAATCAATCAATGTTGTCAATACATGCTTTTCAGGGTGGCTGTGAATAAGATTGAAATAGCTGTGATGATTCGACAAAATTTTAACCAAAAATCGGACTATACTTTTCCGAAGGTTTTTGATACGCTAAATCCAAATCCGGAACTCAAATAGTTTCAGCATGTTAAGCTTTCGAGACACTTTAACATAAAATTGCAAAAAACGGCATTTTAGGCCATATCTGAGGTTACTTTTTAAACCTAGGTGACGTTCCTTCACAAAACTCAATATAATATCTGAAAATTCTACTCCGTCATAATCGTTTTTTAATCGCACCGATATTTTTTTTTCTCGTCGAAATATCTACAGTTGAAAATATCAAATTGAGTGTTTTCATCAATGCATACAAATTGAATAGCTTCAGCGGACAGGCTAACGCAACACTAAATTTGGTATTTTCAACAGTAAATATCTCGACGAGAAAAAAATATATCGGGGCCTTTAAAAAACGATTTTGAAGGAGAAGAGTAATACTTTAAGATGTTATATTGAGATTTGTGAAGGAACGTCACCTAGCGTTAAAAAGTAACCTCAAATATGGTCTAAAATAGTTTTTTCGCAGTTTTAAGTTATATTATCTCGAGAACCTGACGTGCTGAAGCAATTCAGGTTTCAGATTTGAATTTAGCGCGTCTAAATTTTGCGGGAAAGGATAGGTCGATGTCTGGTTTAGAAAGTGGACCTAATTTTGTCGGCCTGTGTTATTAAGGTTCTGAAAGGACATCATAAGTGAAGAAGTGAACGGGATATTTTCCAAAAAGGAGCTTAGTAAAAAGCACATCTCCCCACCAATTTACATATATATATATATATATATATATATATATATATATATATATATATACCTATTTGTCCAAACATAAAGCCTAACTCCTTAAAACTTCAAACAATTTTCTTTTTGCGCAACAATCATAGAAAAAGTATAGTGTTCTACTTTCATCCTCATGAGTAATAGTCATCATTGTAAGCTTGTTAAGTAATAACCACCGATAAAAACTGAAAAGACAGCTACCAAATTAGAATATTTTTTATGTACATAAATCAAAACATTTTGCTATACCGCGTATAACTGAACACAAACACGTTCAGATTCAATTAAAGTTACTAAAATATTTTTATAGAACGAGTAGTTTTACTTTTATTTCATTCTAACTTGTGTGTTTACTTTTACCAGACAACTTAAATTAGTGGCGACGAACATCTGAAACTAAGTTTGCTTTCTTTTTCTTTGTTTTAAAAATATTTTTCTTGAGCAATAAAAGCGTTTCTTCAAGAAAATATGTTGAAAGCTTGATATAAATTTTATTGGTTGGTACATATTTGAAATGTTCTGGAATGTCAGACGTGTGGGTTTATTCAATGGCTTTTACAATTCATGTATGGAGTTGGAAATAGAAAAATCTTTTGAAATAGTGTATATTTGATAAAAAAGCAAAAGAAGGATAAATTCGTGTTCTTATTAAAGTAAATATTTTTCAAGAATATTTGTCATTGTTCACACCTTTTTATTTAAGAGAAGAATTATGATGATTATTAACACAGTTAAATTTAGGCTTTTTAAAAGTATGGTACATATTTTATATTTCTTGTATCTTTCGTAATAAAGTTAACACACAGTCGTTCAGGCCAATTAATCTGTCATTTTTTCTATTAAGGCTAACAGATAAATTGGTTGAAAAGCATATACGGGAAACCTCTCTTAAAGAGAGTCCACTACACCTCAACCAACATGCCTACCAATCAGGAAAATCATGTGAGTCAGCTCTACATCACCTGGTAAAGAGAACAGAGTCTGCCACAGATAGCAAGGAAATAGCACTGATAGTATTCCTTGATATTGAAGGAGCATTTGGTCACATCTCATTCGCCTCTATGACAACGTCTGCCAGAAGACATTGCACTGAGGACACTCTATGCAGGTCGATACAAAATATGCTTCAAGGCAGACGAGCCCAATCTAAACTGTTGGAGGAAACCGTGGAGGTGTCGATAGCCAAGGGATACCCGCAGGGAGGGGTACTATCTCCACTTTTGTGGGATTTGGTGGTCGACGAGCTCCTGGTAAAACTCAACGACCGAGACTACTATACCCAGAGGTATGCTGACGATATAGTCATACTCATTGTGGGGAAACATGGCAATATATTATCAGAGCTCATGTAAGGGGCTCTGACTATAGTGGAGGAGTGGTGTACTAAGAGTCACTTTAGGGTAAACCATGGAAAAACTACACTTATACCCTTCACTAAAAGAAGAAAGTTAGGAGAATTAAAATTACCAACTCTCTTCAATACGCAACTGCAAATGAGCCGGGAGGTTAAATATCTAGGTGTAATCCTAGACGCAAAGCTTAACTGGAAGTCACAACTGCGGAAAATTATATCTAGAGGAAAAATGTCCATCATGGCAGCAAAAAGGGCATTGGACAAGACTTAGAGATTAAAGCCACACATTGTGCACTAACTGTATACTGCGGTGGTAAGACCCATGATAGCCTATGGCTCGGTTGCGTGGTGGGAAAAATCACACAAAGACGGGCCACTTTGGAGCACTCCAAACTCCAAAGATTAGCCTGCCTATGCAACCCGGGAGCCATGAGAAGCATCCCACCAGCAGCCATGGAAACACTATTAAACCTTTCTCCCCTTGATATAATAATCAAGTCTGAGACGAGAATAGGGGCCTATAGGCTGGAAAGAAACAACGTCTGGTGGGCTGGAGCTGCCCTCGGACACACCAGCATCAATGGCGTGGTAACGAACTCATTGCTGGAAATGAGAAATGCCAAGAATATACAACTTTGACACACCCTACACCATTCAGCTTGACTGGAAGGCGCGATTTGACCGAACAGTGAGTCAGCCAGGAAACCTCGTCTGGTACACGGATGGGTTCAAAACTGACAATGGTACAGGCGTCGGAATACATGGGGAAACACCTAGTCTTAATATGAGTGTAGCACTGGGGAAGCATACCACAGTATTTCAGGCAGAAATTCCCGCTATTGATGTCTGTCTTCCGAAGAATTTGAGAATGGGTTATAGGGGCAGGACCGTTCTCATCTTCTGTGAGAGTCAGGCAGTGCTTAAGACTAGCGTGTTACCAAATAACATCAAAACAGGTCTGGGACTGTCTTCAAAACGGTATCGCTCTGGCAAAACACAACAGGGTCACCCTTGCGTGGGTGTCAGGGCACAAGGGAGTCTCGGGAAATGAAAAAGCGGACCAACTTGCAAGACAAGGGCTGCTACTCCATTTATTGGACCAGAGCCAGCATTTGGTTTTATCAAGGCTGCTATTCTAGTGGATAAATCAATAACACCAGACCCACTGTAACCACCTTGCAGAAGCTATTGCTGAGAAGACCATCCGGCAAACTAAGCCGTGAAATTCTACGTCTAAGCAGACAACAAATCAGGCAGGTGGCAGCTGTGGCCACTGCAGCTTGAGAAAACACCTACATACAATGGTCATCTTCAACGAAGGACCAGTATGTAGACTATGTGATGAAGGGGACTAGACCGCCTTACACATGATCTTCGAGAGAGAAGCTTCGTTCTACTAAAGACACTTTCAGGGACCAATCTATCCCGAAGGCTTATACCCATAAGACAAACTAGTGAGCAGGCTATTAAACATGATCAAGGCAACTAACCTGTTCACCTAGGACGGATATAGCAGGCAATGCAATAAGGCTGCAGTGTAAGTATTTCACAACCATAGCCTGCTATGTGATATAATCAATCAATCAATCAATAACGCAAAGTAAGAATATTCATATATCGATGGTGTCCACGAAGACAATGACGCTGAAATATGTGAGAAAGATTTCGGGTGGAAAATAAAAACATTTATAAAACCACGATGAAAATCATCACTCCTTTATATACGCGGCAAAAACTAGAATTCCAAATGGCATACCACCGAAATAAATTACGTCTTTAATAAATACGGCGAAAAAAATTACATCTTTAAAATGTGCGACGAAAAAACTTACATCTTTAAAATGTGCGGCGAAAACTATTACAATTTTAAAAATATGACGAAAAAAATTACGTGTATAAAATATGCGTCGAAAAAATATCTTACTGAAAAGTGTGGTGAAAACTACTACAGCTACTAAAGTTCGGTGAAAAAATTTATATTTCAGAACATTGCGACGAAAACTATTACAATAATAAAGTGCGGTGATAAAAAATTACAGTAAAAATATTGCGACGAAGGGAATGAAACTTCAAAAATGCAATGAAAACTATTACAGATATCAAAGAGTGGCGAAAAAATTACATTTAAAAACTTTGCGACGAGAGAAATGATTCTTCAAAAATATGACGAAAACTATTTTCCATCATTTAAATTTTTTTCACTAACCACAACCATTTTCAACCATTTATCGGTCGGTTGAAAAAATGATATTTTTAAAGAATAACAAGAATTATACATCAAAAAGTGGGAAATGACACTGAAATATGCGGCGAAAAATATTGGGTCTAAAGATTTGCGGTAAAAAAAAACTATGACGAACGTCATCACTTCTTCATATATGCGGTGAAAACTAGAATGTCAAACGGCATAATGAAGAAAAAATTACATCATTAATAAATAAGGCGAAAAAATGTACGACGAAGCAAAAAAAATTGTAAAATGTGCGGCGAATTTTCTTCACAGTATTTTAAGAATTATAATAGTTTTCGATGCATGTCATTTTTTTCGCAGCCTTTTCAAAATTATAATAGTTTTCGTCGTAGTTTAGAGGCGTATTTTTTTCGCCGCATTTTTGAAATCATATTAATTTTCAACGCACTTTTGGAAGCGTAAATATGTTCTTCGAAATCACAAAAATGTAACGTTTTACACCGAAAATTTTATAAAATCATAGTAAACGCCGCACATTTTGAGACATTATTTTTTTCGCTGCATATTGCATAGCTGTCATTGTTTTCGTAGACACCGTAGACTTTCAAACACTTTTAGAGTTTTGCTTAACAACTTAACCTTATAGAGTACTTAAAAAAATATACACTTTTTTTGAATACTCTCTATAGAATAAAAATATTTTAAATAATTCAAAATTCCTATGATAATTCTACTAAAATGTAGCTACTGCAAAAAAGTACCTATCATACAAATTTTAGAGATGGTACCACAACCAACATACTGCTTTTACCCATAACAATTTGGCATTTTTGAAGTCTAACTTAAAGGGATAAATGCAACAATACCTCAACGAAGTTCCGAACAGTTTTCCTATATACAGTGCCCAAGATAGGGAAGGCCATTATAGGAATATCAGTAACAGTAAGAGATACGGATTTGGTAAAATGACAAAAAAATTACGTAGTTTAAGAACCAACATTATAACGGTTAGAAATATTCTATATAACTTTTGGTATTTGAGTTGTTTTTTAAAAAAATATAGTTTATAGATTTTCAATTATATTTTTTTTTCTGGCATTAATATAGAATTTTGAAATCCCTTTTTATTCTGAATTCGACACATCATGGTCTAATTACATTTTGAACCTTTTTTGAATATTATTTAAAGCAAGCATATTATATGTTGTTATAATTTCAAGAACTCTGAATAAAGTTAAATTTTTAAACAATAACGTATACAGTATGTAAAACCTTTGATCCTGTGAACAGAAAAAAATCCAAATCGGTTAAAATCTGACTGAAATATTGAATTTCCAAAATATGCGAATTTTTTTGTTATGCGTTAATTAACCTAGGAAGTCTATTAGCGAACTTCATAACAGTTTACTTCTATAAAAAATTAAAGTAAAGTATTTTTAGAACTTTAATTTAACTAGCCGACTCATTATAATTAACAAAAACACAACAATAAAACATTTTACAGGAAATCGCTGAAAACTATCCTAAAATAAAACGATGTTTAGAATCAGTACAATCAACATTCCAAAGGATAAATTGAAAATTGTTCTCTTTTATTTTATTGCATGTTTAATTTTATAGCTTTTCCGTTGTAAACATTCTAAAAGTGATCGTAATACCTTTACGTCAATTACTAAGACTTCTTTCAAAATAAAAATAAATTTAACAGTTTGAATATGTTTTGATTACGATTCTATCGCCTAAAGTTTATAGTGTAAGAAAAACATTTACAGTGCCCTCCACGTACTTTTGCCCACCACACGCGAAAATCAGAAAAATTTCTAAGTTTTATATTTCAGTAAGGAATAATCGTATGACAATTTTTTAAAAAAGCGTTTTGTGTTTCAGAATAAAAAGATGAAAAAAAAAACATTTTTTTTTTGGTTTTGCTGTTAACAATGCCGTTTTGCGGGAAATACTCGTAGGAAATTCTGAATAGACAGTTTTTTGGGTTTCCCTAAGAGCTTTAAAATGTTTTGTATATTTTATTTTAAGTGCGTTTTTGACCAAAATACAACATTTTTAACAAAAATGTTTTTATTAATGCTCGATGTACCTGCGACCACGAGAGGTAGAAAAAAACTTCATATTTGTTTTTACACGTAGAATCATCTTAGACTATTCCGGAATTTTCTCCGCACTTCCGATTTTTTTCGATTTTTTCATTTTTAAAATTTTCAAAACTTTTTCAAAAACATAATAATATGGCTATGTATTTATCTGAAAACAGAACTGGAACAACTTAGGGTCATGGTGCGACTTTTTTTATAGAGTTATTATGATCTCTTTTGATAAAAAGTGAAAAATTTAACTCGTACTTTATATTACTTGAAAGTACCCGGAGAGAGTTTTAAAATGATTTTTTGAAAATTGTCATAGGATTATTCCTTGCCGAAATATAAAACTTTGAAACCCTACTGGTTTTCGTGTAGAGTGGGCAAAAGTATGTGGCGGGCACTGTAAAGCAGGGTTCACATCAATAAAAGTTCTTAGAGATGAAAAAAATGTGGACATACAAATTTTCATCGTTTTCAATGCACATGGTCCGATTTTAGTAGATTTTTTGACGAACGTCAAAGGAAGTTGATTCTATATACTTTAGAATCATTTCAAGATGTTATCCCTGGTGAACAGTGTACGGTAAACAGCATAAAAATGTCTGTTAATTGCAGCGAAATATTTGCACCGAATGCCAAGTTCAATATACAACCTTTAAGAGAAATTGATTGTTGTAAACTTGACTTTAGAATGAACTATGTTTGTCTAAACAATAAAATTAGTAAGTAAAGGACATCTGGATCTCTAACGTGAATTTTTCCCTTCTTTAGGTAAAATTTTTGGAATAAATAGTCATTAAAATAGAGTATCATATCTCACAACTGTTGTTACCTATCCTGATAACTTTCAACTGTTTATTATAAAAAAAAGATCTAAAAAATAGATGCTATACTAGAGAATGACAGTCAAACATTACATTTTAGTTACACTAAATAAACATTTTAAGCAAAGTGAAAGGCATGGAACAGTCTAAACGGGTTCCTAATATTTGCTTCAGCATGCCAACTTTCTATCTCTTTTTCTATGTTTTTATATTTTAAACTAAAAATGAATGTGCAAGATAAATTATTTTCTTGAAAATTCCCTTACGATTTTCTTTATGAATCTGTTTAGCACAACGTTCCTAATTTAATAAACAACTGCCGTTAAAAATATACCTATCAAATTCGAAATTTGGTATATTTAAAATAAAAGGAGTTGTTACGTTAATTTTATTAACGATAATGATAACTGTGACAACTATAACAATGGGATCCGAATATACATAACTTCACATCTTTACGAAATCTTTTCCTTATCAAAATAATAATAAAAAATAATGCTGTAATTAGCTGTACCATAATTAATATTGTCGTTGTACTTATAAATTTTGCCATCATCTGAAATCCACGAATCAATTTGAACGAAATCGGCCACGAATGAAGGAATCTTGCATTTCATAATAGCAGCGTTTCCTCGGATAACGTACTCATTTTCCGCTTCTGTTACGTAGTATTGAGTTACAACTGAAATTAAATATAAATACACCTTTATAACAATAATTTTAATGGAAATAATATAAAAATATCATTACAAACATAAGAACTATATTACACGTGTAAAAGTAATATCTTAAGGATATGCCATGTTGGAGACAACAGGTGTACTGAAGAAATTATTGGGCCCAAAGTTTAAGAAAACAAATCCATAGATATTCTAATTTTCTCTTATATTACTACGAATTAGGGTTGTAATGGAACCTTGCCTTCGTAAATGCGGAACTTTCCCAAGAAATCGTACCTCCGCAAGTTTTTAAAGGAGTTACATATTTTTTAATAAAAATACTAATAAAAAAACATTTATAAATGTCAGCGATACAATTTGTGACTATTTCAAAAGGTTGCTGCTGAAGTGGAACATCCAGGACGAGCAACTGCATTGTTTTATTCGAGATGGCGGATCAAATATGGTCCGAGCCATTCATTTTGCCAATGTATCTGACGTGAGTTGCACAGTCCACCAGCTACAACTGTGTGTTCGTTCTGCTTTCGAAACCCGTGAAGTAAAGCACTTAATTGCAAAATGCAAGAAGATATAGGGGCATTTTAATCATTCTCAAATAAATAGCCCAAGTTGAGCGGATTAAAATCCAAACAAAGCAACTTAATCAACCTGCACTTTGCGTGATTCAGGGCTATGTTACCCGGCATGTTTTTGTTTATTTATAATATAACCAATATCCAAAAAAGTAGTAAGTGGTGCTGAACCATGCAAATGAAGTTGCGGCCGTTCGCTAGTTTATAATATAAGTAATACCTGTTGTTTTATCCATCTGACAAAATTATTATCAATTTTCCTGATGTATATGGCATGACATGAGGGTCTCTGTCCCTTTTGCTTTGAGGGACAAGGTACAACATAACAATCTGATTTTATTTATCTTTTATTTCAGATGAAATAGTACTTTCCATATGTTCGAGCGGCTGTGGAAGGTAATATTTGCCTGTATTCCAGTAAACACAATTTTCCACAAATTTTCCCAGAAGAATAGTTATGTTTTAATCAAATATTGGCAATACAGACTCCTTTCGAAGAAATAACGAGGAATCTAAGCGCTAAAAACTTGCATACTATCAGTAATCCCGTTGAAACACGTACTGAACCATATACTGCAAATAGAAAAGTACAAATTTAAAATAAATCAAGATTTCGAAAATATGGTTAAAACACCAATCGAGATTTTGTAACCTTCCAAGAAATACTCAGTATTCGTTTGCTACATGTCTGGACCCAACGTACAAATTAAAGGTTTTTAATGAAATAATTAAGGAACAAGTTCAGTCCGAACTATTACGCTTGCTAATGCTGCTTAACTTGACTACAAGTGGAGTTGATGATGACGGAGCTTCTGTTGCCAAAAGATCTAGAATTGAATCGAATCCAGTGGACGATGAATTGTGCACAAGCTTCAAAGTTTTATCGTCAACGCAAAGTGTGCATTTAAATTTGGGGGACATGCTGAAAAATACTAATGACGATGGAGAGGAAAGAGGGAATGTCATCACTATTTCTAATAGCAATCTCACGATATGGAAATCATTAATAAAGGAATATAAGAAAAAAAAACTGACTCCAGTTAAATGAAGACCCTTTATTATGGTGGAGATATAACACTAAATTTCAAGTTATTACTCCCACCGTGTGTACTTATTTATTGCCGCCGCCAGGTTTAGTTCCAAGTGAGCAACTGTTTAGTGGGGCCGGTTTAATTTATCGACCCCTAAGAAATCGCATAGAAGGTAACAAAGCCGCAAAACTGTTATTTGTCAAATACAATTTGCCTATTCTTAATTTTGATTACAAATAGGTAGATTTTTTTCTTTAATAAATAGTTAATCAATATTTTTTCTTTATTTGTATACCTTCGCCTCTGACTCCGTTAACATCTGCTTTCGTGAAGGCCAAGCTCTGTGCTTCCGCCTTCACCTTCCCCCGCTAAAATGGCCTCCGTTACAACCTTACTACGAATATAACCAATGAAAAATAATAGATTTGGTGTTGTGAGACATTCAGGACCAAAAATACGATCTAATAAATACTATGGACTATCTAAATCAATAATTTTCAAAGTGATTTATATGAACCCCCAGGGGTTGTTGAGCCCTGTAAGAGGTCCACGTCCACGGGAAAAAAATTGGTGTACATAAGATGTAAATGAGGGTCTACGAAAGTGGATCGTCACCAAAGTGTAAACGGTCCAGTGCTTCAATAGACAAGTCAACTTTACGTGGTAATGAAGAACTGTTATTGGCATATTTCGTTTTGTTTTGGACCAAGAAATCTATGAAGAACTTCTTCTTGGCGAGAACTTTAACAGCAGACAACAAAATCATCAATATTCAATATTTTGGGAGATTATTTCATGGAAAAAGCTATCTCTTTATCAAATATAATATCAACAGCAACATATGGAGCCCCTGTTATGGTTGGGCATTACCGTGGGTTTATAAGAAGAAACTGTGCCTGGAGAGTGACAGATTGCATCAATTTTTTCAATACGTCATACACAACGTTAACACATTTCGGATTAACGCGTTGAATTCTAGGTTATTTCACAGTTGTGTGAATAAAATGGCGAGAACTTTCATAAGTTACTCCCATATACTGAAGTACGCTGGCTATCGAAAGGCTTATGTTTGACAATATTCTATAAATTTGTTTAGAGTTTAAGGATGATTTTTTTTAAAAGAAAACTTAATTAAATGGAAACCAAACATTGCCTATTTGTTTACCAAATTTAACGAAGTTAACTTGCAATTGCAAGATGACAGTTTAAATTTAACAAAAAGAAAGTACATCATTTCAACTTTTCTTGCCAGAATTAACGTTATGACGCAAAACACTGGACGATGAGCATTTTCTCACTTCTTCAACTTGTTACAGACACGTTGCCAGGATGATGGTTTCGTATTATGTTCTACATTTAAATGCCCTATACCCAGATATTTTGACCATGGAAATATCCAACAATCGAATGTCATATTACTACAAGAACTGTTCGGAATAAGTACTAACGAAGAATTTAAGATGCAGTTTAGGATATAAGCAAATTTGGCCTCAGAGAGACAAACCTGCTACTCATCCTGCATTATGGACGATCTCACGGAAGCTTTTGATAGCTTTTCCATCTTCGTACCTCGTGGAAAGGAGTTTTTGTGCGGTTTCCAATATTATTATACAAAAAACTGGCCAAGGAGATTTAAAATTAAACCTGACTAATTTGAAGCCAAATATTAAAAGTATTTTATAACTTTTCCAAAGTTTATGGCAGGAGGGAAAAGATGCGCAGAAACAAAATATGGGAACTGCAGCGATTTTTGCATTTTGCGCATCGTCCTGCATTTGCCATAAAATTTGACGAGTAGAAAAAAATGATTGATTACTTTGTGTATTTAAATTATGACAGAATTTAACAAGATTTCATTTTGATTGTTTTAATTAATAAAGAAACGAGTTGGAACTTAATTTTTTTTTATTTTAATATTTTCCACTCTAGTGTAAACGCTATTAAATTGGGTAGTTCTGTGTCAAACCTTGGTCTGATGGTAAAACGCACAACACGGCACAGGGTTGGAGATATTTTCCATATTATTGCTGACTCGCTGTGTTGTGCCATTGATGACCAAACTAAGACTTCAGCTATCAAAAACTCATTTAAGTTTGTGTAAAAATTCAATATAAAAAAGACCGTAGGGATCTACGATAAACAGAAAAAATTGGCTCGTGATCTACGGGACTAAAAGTTTGAGAACCTCTGATTTAAATATTAAGCTGCTGATGATTAAAACATTACGGAAGATAAATCACATACTTAAATAAATAGCAAAAGTAAAATTACATATTTTCCATTGTTGCAACAACTGGTTGATTTTAAAATTATTAAGATAATACTTTGGTCAGATAGAATAAATATTATGATGGTTAAGTTAATGTTCTTAACGTTTACAAGTTCCGTAATAGCTTAAAATAAACAGTATAAAGGCATTACTACTGAAGTAATCGATAGCATTGTACACTTTTACCGTGAAAGTAAATATTTACATTGTCCATATTTAATGGACTTCTAAAGGTTTTGGACTACTGAAACTTGAAATGAGGGATCGAAATTTAGAAAGAACGACAGAAAAGTTACCGTAGTCGTCTGAAACTTTAAGAACTTTGCCACTATCGTCGATCCAAGATTCTACGTATACGAAATCAGCTACAAATGAGGGAATAGAGCACTTAAGAACCGCTGTGTTTCCTCTAATGACATATTCGGTTAAAATTTCTGCTTTGTAAAATTGGTTGACAACTGAAATGTGAAAAATTAATAAGAGTTTTTGGGTTTAAAATTTTCGTTCAACTTATTTTTTTAAATTGGTAATTATTAAATAATTTTTTTTCATTTAACATATTTAAACTGTATTTAATGCATTCCAATATTACTACATAGGACATCTGGAACACCCATAATGGAGTAAGTGAAGCAAAGCAAGACAAATTTAATTTTTTTTTGGAAATAGTTGTCTGTTACCGTAATCATTGCCGTAAGTATATTCTATGTTCTCTCCAACCCAAGCTTCAACTCTGACAAAGTCAGCAACAAACGAAGGAATGTTGCATTTAATAACGGCAGTGTTACCACGAATTACATATTCTGAAACTACCTCAGCTTCATAGTACTGGTTCACAACTGAAAATAAAGTAGAATACGATCAAAATTTCTTGTTATTTTCAAAAAATATTGCAACAATTTAATTGCAGCTCATTTAAGTTCAAGGAACTTAAAAATGTAGAGCTACAGTTTTTGTTTAAAACTGGATACTAAATGCCCGATTCTGAATTTGGGAATCAAGGTCTCGTTTCACTAGAGAAGCAATATTTTAAAAATTGGATAAGATATTTCATATCTTTCTTTTTAATCCTACAACAATGTGTTGGGAATCTTACGACTCATTTAAAAATGCTCCTGTAGAAGTAAAAAATGCGATCAAAGCGCCATTCTGTAGTTATTTTTTTAGTGATATTACCTATAATCTCTATTTAGTCGCTACCCTCTTAATCATTTAAAGTAGAAGGAATCCTTATCAAACTCCCGTGAGACCGGCAGTGAGACCCATAAATATATAAATTTTTCCAAAACTCTACCGAAGTTGTTTTCATTTATTAGATATTCATGACCATCGCTATCAGTCCAGGAAACAGCACTGACGAAATCAGCTACAAACGATGGAATGGCACATTTTAGAACAGCGCTATTTCCTCGAATAACATATTCATTGTTGACCTCTGTTTGGAAAAACTGTTGAACAACTGAAACAACGAGATATCGATACATCATGGTGATTATTTTTTACGGTCTTCAAAAGTAGAGGTGTATATAATTTCGATCCTTATTTTTTTGCTCGTTTGAATATAATTTTTGATAGGCGTGTAAAACTTTAATACCACATGGTGTAAGGTTCGTTAAAAACTATACGGTAGGTTTATTACAAGGCGTCTAAAAACTGAAAAAAACTGCAAACGCACTTTTTTCGAGCATATCTTTTGACAGGAGTTACATAAAAATATATTTACTGTAGATTTAATGTAAAAAAATTAAAAAAAAATGTTGGTTAGCGAAAGTTTTCTAGATATCGCTTTTCACCTGATCTAAACGAAATTTCTTCTTGTTTTCGCTAAGTTATGATAATTTTTAGACAAAACCATTTTCATATCTTGTAACAAAGAAAAGGGATAATCATAAAAGAAAGGTAAAAGATCAAACGGGATATCATGATGTAAATATTTAAATGGGAATATTTAGTGCCTTGATTTAGCCATAGCAATTGCCAAACTCTTGTGGAGATAAAATTCTGCCGTTTATTTTTTTAATTTACCATCTGGATTAGATAAAGCATAAAAATCTTCATTCTGATCGGTATGCCAAGACTCAACGCCTACAAAGTCAGCAACAAAAGAAGGAACCTGACACTTCATAATAGCTGAATTTCCCCTTATGGCGAATTCTTTAGGAACATCGATGTCGTAGTATTGTGTTACCACTGAAAAAATGACATACATTTTATAATATACAAATGGAATTAAACTATTTTTTTCTTGATGCTTAAATTGGTTTTTTAAGCCTGCTATTCCCACAAAGATCTTCGATCTAGGATGTTTTTTTATATTAGAATACTAGAAAATTTTTTATTTTTATTTAAAAAAAAACATTTTATAAAACCGTATACTCTGTAAAATTTGATAAACGTTTTGGTTGACTTTAAGGTCCCTAATTTCTGCAATTTTCTTCACGGATGACTGACTGACAACTCCTATACCATAAAGGATAAAAGGGTAAATATAGTAAAAAGACTCTGGCCTAAATCTCCATGTCAAATCTCTTGCATCAATAAAATTTTATATTTTTACCCTCGGGCGCATCGGGAAAGAAATTTTCATTTTGATCTGTATGCCAAGATACCACTTGAACGAAGTCGGCTACAAAAGATGGAATTTCGCATTTCAAAATGGCTGCATTGCCCCTTATAACATATTGTTTGTTAACGTCGACGTCGTAAAATTGGGACACAACTGCAAAGAGAAGGTTTATTTTTATTTAACGTTCTATTTTACGATATCATCAAGTTTTTAAATAGGTTTTTTTACTCTTCTTATACAGTAAATATCAGATTGATACAATTTTTTGTTGATTTTACTAAATTTAGCGCTAAAATAATCAATGTGGTTAGGCAACAATTGTTTTAAAACCTTTATGGTCGGTTCATACTTAACAACACTAAGAATTTCCACTAAACTAATACACTCGAAATAAAAACGTGGTTCATACTTCAAAATTTAACAATTAGTAAAAATTAGGGATGACCAATCAAAATCATCCATTAATATTCTAATCTAAAAGTAAAACGGTTCATACTTAACAACACTAAAAATTTCCACTAAACTAATATACTCGAAATAAAAACGCATGGTTCATACTTCAAAATTGGACAATTAGTAAAAATTAGGGATGACCAATCAAAATCATCCATTAATATTCTAACCTAAAAGTAAAACTTTTGCTTTTCAATTGTAGTTCTTTAACTAATTCTATTCTAAAATGTTTCGACTATTTTATGATACATTTTGAGTAAGTTTTATTTGTTTATAATTTTTTTTCTATTTTGATGTACTTGTCAATTTTTGCTCCATCTGTTAACATATGAAGGCTGACACAACTCATGCCGACTTTAAAAATTAAACTAAGAAGTTAAGAGTTCCTTATTAAAGACAAAATTTACTCAACGAATATTGCTTCCTATTTTCAACTCCCTTATAAGTTTTACTCGTCCATATCACAAATAATTATTAAAAACTGGAACTGGAATTTTATAAAAATATTAACACCTTAAGGGGTCATTCAAAATATTTATTTACCGATGGCTCTTTAAGACAAAAAAAAATACAAAAATTTCCTAAAAATTTTGGCTGTTTAATAAACCTGTCTTCACAGCGGAATTATGGGCTATATGGGAATTGTTAAATACTATGAAAATTACAATAACAGTCACAATTTTGTAATATTTTCAGAGAGTAAAAACAAAAATTCTGTGGATTAAAACTCACATAGGGGTCAAAGAGAATGAAATTGTAGACAAACTGACAAAAGATGCAATTAATAAAGAAAATTTTACAAATAATTATTGATTCTCTTCACTGATATCTACACTTTGGCTAAAATGTTTAATAATTGGCAGGAACAATATAATCTTACTAATAAAGGTCAAAAATATTAACTTTTATCTAAAAAACCGTCGTTTAAGGGTTAACACCGCTGTAGCAAGTTGAAAAAATCGGTTTTTTTATTGCTTTAAATGAACCGTTAGATATTCAAAAACAATATCCAATTAGTCCCTTAATGAAAAAAAAAGTTTTCGGACTGGGCGAAAATGTTACTCGATCGATATGAAATTCTAACAGTAGCTTCACAATGACACTATCTTCCCTGCTACATAGCCATTTTTTGACCGGAAATCCACGAACAGTTATCAAAAGTGCGGCATTTATACAAAATTCGATTTAAAAAAAAGGCTACGCCTTCGGGGAGCTAATTATATATAAACTATAAATTTTCATTGTTTTTTATTCCAGGTCTCTTGGTTCACGCGAAATGTTTTCGCCCGTTTTTCAATTTTTAAAAAAGGTGATTTTGAATGTCGGCTCTGTCGAATAATAATAAAAAAATTTTTCATACTTCAATACATGTTGAATGAACCCCCTGAAAAAAAATCCTACTTCTCTTCGACACTCCCAAAAAAAATTGTCAAAATTAGCCCTATTTTTCGGCCATTACAGTGGTGTTATCCCTTAAGAAACCAACACACCCTATATCCACAACACAAAATGAAAATTGGATTGTAAGATGATGAAATTTGTGAATGCGTGGAAAAAGGAGAACTACAACATCATGTCTTGCAATGCCAGAGAAATGAAGTTTTCTTTAATAAATTGTACAGTGATTTATTGCATAAAATCGAATTTCTATTTATCTTAGAAAAACTCACGAACTCAAATAACTAAAATGTGTTTAAATCACTGTATAAATTTATTTTAGCTCATAAAATTAAACTGTAAAAAGTGAAAAAAGAAAAATAAAATAAGCGAAAAAAGCTTAAAAAAATATTACAATATATATATATATATATATATATATATATATATATATATATATATATATATATATATACAGTGAGACCAGTAAAGTCCGTATCTTATGGGATTTTTTTTATTAATAGCTTTATTCGAAATTTGACTTTGACATCAATTTCTGCTTCAATCGAGATTAAAATTAACCTAAAAAATAGTAGTCACATGATTAGCATTACCTGTCAAATTTTAATTCAAAAGTGGGGTTATATCTCAAAATATCGAAAAAAATTTTTGGAAACAGTTTTTCTAAGCTCATTTTTTAGCCTATATGCAAAATTTCAGCTGTATAAGATAATTTAGATTTTTTGTCCATTTTTTGTAAATTGCACCACTGTTGCACAATAAGACTTAACGCAACCTACATAAAACTTCTTAGTTTTGACAATGCTTCATCCCAGACATATTTTGTTTAAAGTAGCGCCATATTAAAAGTGCGTTTTTCTACAAAATTCAAATAGGGTTATTAAAATTTGGTCACATGTGACCCAAAGTTTATTTGTTTTTGACCCTGTATAAGTAACTTCATAAAATAACTATTTTTTAAAACCTAGTTTGTTGTCTAAAAGTAATACACATTATAATTAAGACAAACAAGTACACAAATGTCATCAGTAAAGTCTTAGGTGGAAATATATTTTTATTTAACTTTACGTGAAGTTTATCTAGTTTCAACGACTTAATTTTTAAAACTCCTTTATTAAAATTTGTTATAAAGCTTTGTTATTAAAAAAGTTAAAAATAACCTTTTGTTATTTAAGTGCAGTTTCCAAAAAATTAATTAGTATTGAACTTTCCGGAATGTTGATCACTGAAACCGTGATTCGAAACTGTATTTTAGAAATAAGACCCCTTAGTATCAGAAACTCCATTAAAGATGTGTTAAAAAGAATAATTGTTTGTATTGAACGCAATGGAAGGCACACAGAAATGTAATTTTAAAGGCCTATTTGGATCTTGTAGAAAAACACATATTTAATATGGCGTTACTTTAAACAAAATGGAATGAAGCATTGTCAAAACTAAGAATTTTGCGTTGAATTTTATTTTGCAACAGTGGTACAATTTATAAAAAAGGGGCAAAAAATCTAAATTACCTTATACAGCTGAAATTTTGCATATGGGCTAAAAAATATAACCCCAGTTTGGAAGTGTTTATTGGAATATATATATATATATATATATATATATATATATATATATATATATATACATATATATATATATATATATATATATATATATATATATATACATAATAAAAAAAATGAAAAATTAAAAACAAAAAATCAGAAAGACAAATATAAATTTATAATTTTTAAAATGTTATCCATTAATTATGTACAAAATATTTTAAACTTATATTGTTTATATTCAAAAATCTCAACAAAACAGTTAATAACTGTTAAATCTATAAAAACCCTAATAAAAAGAGAGATGCTGGCCAGTTGGTTTTAAGCCTGAGCCATCAACTCACACACAACACAGAAGTTAAAGGTTGACTAACTTAGTTCTTAATTTTCACTTGGGTCTATGAACAGATGAAAGTAAAGTGTATCATTTAACTTGCAAGTGAATGTTGACAATGTAAATTCTTAGTGTTAGTTGTTAATTTTTGGAAGTATGAACCAACGATTAGAATTTAAAAATCCGAAAATACAGATGAAACCGTCAAATGTTTCAAAAAATATCATCCAAAAAAAAATTCATCACCATGGATTCTAAAATGCCTACTTTTGAAAATTAGCCTTTCAATTCTTATATATAAAAAATAATTCTTAAATATAGAGTTCGAACCCTAAGCAAGTGAATTATTGCATTTTAACTTTATTTATAAACTAACAAAAATTCTTACAAGCTTTTTTACACTATCTACATCAAAAATTTCTTTGGAAGTGTATAATTAACAACATAATAATTTAACGAATTGGAAACCAAAAATATTCCTTTAAAGATTGTGATAATGATCATTTATTTATCCAGTCATTTGTAAGAGCAGCGATAACGCTATGAGAAATGAGGATATTGATCGCACCGCCCTGGAAAGTTGATTTTGAGCGACCAATGAAGTTTACAGGCTTTAAACTTGTTTACCCCCGTGTTTACTTTTTAGTTGGTAGGAGTGGTTATTGTTTATTCCGGTCGGTAGAACACGGCGTTTCAAGTTAACGTTGATCCTTTGTAAAATTACGGTGCGGCTGGCTTTATGATATTTTTATCTAGATATTTTATTTATAGTTTAACTTGGACAAATATAGGAGCTAATAACTTTCGATAGATTTTAGTAAGAAATCGTAAATTTATTGTACGTTGAAAAATTATTAATGAATTGAATTCAATATTTATCTTCCACTCGAGCAAAACTTTTAAGATAGCAGAGTTACTGACACTTCAAGCAATTAAAAACAAGCAAATAAACGTTTAGTTATTAAAGAGAGCCTTCGATCTCACGTAGTTGCGAGAAATTTTCCGGCGTCCTAAAACTATTCAAAAAATGCACATAAAGCTGGAACGTGACTTTTCTGCACTATTCTTTTCTTACGCTTCTCTCGTACTCTGGCTTGCTTTTTAATTTTGAGTTTTTAAAACGTGCGGTAAAAGAAGCACGTTATTGCAAAACCTAGAGGATTGGGAAATAATACTAATAAACCTATATAAAATTTAACTTGAAATAGAAAATTTAAAAATATCTGCGTTGAATAATTTATGGCACCAGTTAGTTCCCACGGTCGTTTTTGAAAACTAGAGAGATATTTTTCTGAAAAAAAAATTTGAATCTGTTATTGGAAAGATGCAATAAAAATGGTAAATCAAAGATGAAGAAAAATTAGGTAAAACAATAAAAGAGGAATCTAGACTTATAACACATGCAACCAAAAAAAAAAGGAATTTGGCAGGTAGATTAGACTTCTCTATCCTTGTGTAATTCGACATTGTATCCAAACGGTACCCTCGAGTCAGAGTTTTCGGTAAATCTGTGAAATTGACCCAATAATTCCAAAGTTAATCATTTCTCGGATTGAATGGTAATTCTGACAACTTAAATTACTGGTGCCAGAGTAATTTCATGCTTGAGCTTCTACACTACTATGAACAAAAATGAGATTAATCCGAATCTGTAGTTCAAATTGCTCCATCAGGTCAAGGTAACGTTCTATGTGTATTTGGGTGGTGAATGCGCGAAAACATGAACTCTTGACGTCAAAGAAAACAACCAGAGTGTGAAATTTATAGATATGACTTGATTTTTGAAACTTTAACAGTTTGTAGAATATTAAATGACAACAAATTAAGAAAAAAACTTCCAAGAAGTGTAATTCCTTTTTTTGACACGTATGAAAAGCTTCAAAACTCTCGATTCTATATGTATTTGAGATTACAAAAAACCTGAATTTTATCTATAAATATTACAAATAATAATATCACGCTTTTTAATTTTAAAAGCTCAAACTGTGAAATCGTGACTCTATTAAAAATATGTTTCAAATTGTTGTCATCCTAATAACATTTCAGCCTGAAAAAGCGTATTTTATTTATTTTCGGAATAAAATGTAAAAAACGTAAGTTTGATTATGTCATGGAAAACTCTTCACGATTAGTTGCAATTCTGGTGACGTCACATATAAGTAAACAAACAGGATACCAGTTCCTGATGTTGACGAGCGATTTTCGAGCTATCTACTAAGATATTTCTTACGATTCTTCTATAGTTTAGTTATTTTGTTTTCGATATCAAAATGGAGATAAATTTTGTGCAAGCCGACAACAGTAAGACCTTTTTTTATGCTACAGAAATCAAAAAAAAAAGGGAAAACGGCAAATTAAGTATAACTTGCAATATACTTATTCAAAGAAATCACTCACGAGTCATACAAAAAACTTGAATATATAATGACGATATAGGTGGACGAAGACACAAAAACCGAAAAAATAAACGTTATGAGAGGTGTGCGTAAGGGGGGCGTCATCTCTCCGAAACTATTTACGCTAGCTTTGGAGGATGTCTTTAAAAAACTAAATTGGGATGAGAAAGGTTTGAGTGTCGACGGTTCTTATCTTAGTCATCTTCGTTTCGCCGACGATGTTGTTGTCATGTCTAGCAACCCAGAAGAGCTAAAACAAATGCTTCAAGATATCAATGAAGAGGCGAGAAAAGTTGGACTTAAGATGAACTTGGGGAAAACTAAGTTAATGAGCCCTGACGCAAATGTACAAATAGAGATTCAAAATGAAATCATAGAGAATGTCCAAGAGTACATCTATTTAGGCCACGTCATGAAACTGGGCAAAGAAAATCAAACGGCGGAAATAACAAGGAGAATAGGGCTGACACGGGCTACTTTTGGAAAATTGCAGTACGTATTAAGAGATAGAAACACACCAATCGACCTTAAACGGAAAGTGTATAACACGTGTGTCTTGCCTGTTGCTACTTACAGCGTGGAAACGATAACACTAACCAAACAAAACGCAAATAGGCTCCGAGTCACTCAACGCTCCATGGAGAGACAAATGTTAGGAATCTCGTTACGGGATAAAATACGAAATCAAGTAATAAGATCAAGAACCAAAATAGTTGACGTCATTGAACGCATATTACAACTAAAGTGGCAATGGGTGGGGCACATAGCTAGACAACAGCCCGATAGGTGGACGAGTAAATTACTGCAATGATGACCGCGAAAAACGAACCGAAATCGTGGTAGGCCACAACACAGATGGGTAGATGATATAAGACAGTTTGCTGGAATGCAAGGGAATCCTATAAGGAAAACGCGATTGGCTATCTGTAACTGCATGGAGAATCCATTATTTACAGTCAAATGCAAAATGTGCCCTGGGCAAGAGAGTGAGAAACAGTATTTTCAGGTTGAAGCTTCGTGTAGTTCGCAATGTTTTACTAAATCTGTAATTTTTCGAACTTACAATATACAATATAGACTTTCATTCAAGTTCATAAAAGGAGAGTGCTTTTGTCCTAGAACAAATAATCTGAGGTTTATATAGGTTAGGTAAATGTAATGAAGCTTTAAACAAGGAACATTGAACAAAATTTGTAACAGCTCAACCGTAAGATATTGCAGTAATATAAAAACACACATATACTTACAATAACACACACAGAAACCATAGAATTAGCTTCTATGCACCTGGGGTCTCTATAAGCTGGTTCGCACTACTGTGTGTACCTTCAAGGATCCATTCGAACACAAATAAACACCTTTTCTGGACTGCTTATAGACGTCGATACGAACTATGACACTACACACTACTTATAAATAATTGGAAAAAGGCAAACAAAAATGAATCTCCAGAAATCAAAGTTATGTATAGTGTAACTATGATGTGACGTCATACGTCTCACATCACCAGTGCCTTTACTCAAACTGCGTTTCGACGTTTTTTTAAATTGATTTTTACAGAAAACATAGTAGATTTCAGGGAATATTTATGTAGTGTGCATTAAATGCGATAAAAAATAATATGAATTAATTTTCCAACAGTAGTCAAATACCCTATTTAATAAGTCTCGAATCATTTACTCTAAATCTGTAACGGGCAAACTTAAACGTATACTCTTGTGCTATATATACTGTATAATTAGAAAGTCTGCAACGTCTACGAAAAAAAAATATTTAGCGCTTTCGGTGATAGTAAACTTTCTTCTTATTTTGAAAGGATCTGTGAAGTGGGTTCCGTTTATGTTTAACGCCTCCCGTTTTAATGTTCAAGAGTCGCCGGCCATCATCCTCTGGTATCTAAGCTTCATCTTTTGCATGTCTTGTCTTAGTGGAAAACCGTAACTTAATGGGGTAATTCGGATACGGAATCGGGATTCTCCAAATTAGAATACATAGGAATAGGGGACTCCGGGAATGAATGATGTTATTTTGATAGACGTAATTTGAGTAGTCAGAATTATCATCCAATGGCCAGATTCAGCGTTTTAGAATCATTTTCACTTGCGAAAAACCCTGATCTGATAAAGCAATCTAGATTTCAAATTCCGATTCAATATGAGAAATGACCAATTTTGAAACAATTTCGTTGATTTATGGGAAACTCTAACCTGATGGCGCTATTTGGACCCCGAATTTGGTTTAGCCCGTCAAATTAAATGGAAGTAGAAGGGTCTAATCAACCAGACAAGATACTTTTCTTTGTGTGCCTGTATAATTATGTAATTTCAAGTCGAAATAAATAGGTTTTTTTTTAAAAACTCCTCGTATAATGTTCAAATTAACTATTCCCCTAATGTTGAATCACACGTAATTTATAATTTAATTAATCGCTCCAGTTACCGGTTAAAATGCTTTAATATAATAACGTATGAAATACCATCGTTAATCTTCGAGTTGACCTATTTTGTTAGTTATATTTCATAATTTGTAGAATTATGACAGGCATATTATTTTGGGCATACAAGAAAATTGCCAACGGAAAACAAATGGCGTGACTAGCTTTTTCTCCTGGGATGATATTTTACCGAACTAGTTCATCTAGTTTTTATGGATATTGGAAGAAAATGGGGAAAAATTTGTAGTATGAATGATTTTTAAAAAGACGAAAAAAACAATTTACATAACTTTATAATCATGTAAATTCAAATAGCAGAATTACATGGCCTCTTTTTATAGATTGAATTAAATTTCATGCAGTATGAAGGCAAATCTGTATGATTTGAGATATCAACGGCCAAAGATGACTTTTTACCTGAACGATGGCTCAAATTGTTTATAAACAGTCGAGTGACAATTTTTTGATATGACCGTTTTAGGAGTTTAAAATTGAGCTTTGAATGTGATACTTGATATGTTTAAAGAGTCAATAACAATAGTAAACCATATGCACTGGTTTTCGCAGCTAGTTTTGAAAATCAAAATCACATGAATTTCAGCATATGGGTAAAGCCTACCTTGTTTTCTGATTCCCTACCTTGGAGATAAAATAAAATTTATGAACCTCTGTGTAATGCAAAAGTCGCATTGTTACAAACGGAACTCCTACATAGTACACTTACTAAATAAGATTTCTGTTAGGTAATCTATGGGCAAACAAGCTGAACTTCTTGTACAATTTAGTGCAGGAAACTAATAGATAACATAATGAATGTAAATAAAACTAGAGTGAACACAATAGGTTTAATTCAGCCGCAGTGTATTCGGGTTGGGGGTGATCCTTGGAAAAATAAAACATCTTGAAGCATTTATTTGCGCCTGAAGTGTTCGCTTCTGGCAATTATAAATCCATATTTCGAACGCTAGTATAATAATGTGTTTCAACACGCGTTTACAAAATAAATGGAAAGTTGTCAACATCTCGTTGGATAAAAGGTTGTTATTAACTAGTGTAATGTATCCTTGTAAGAACGAGCCCTAGTTCTGATAATATGTTAAATCTATGGGGAAATTCGTTGATACTGTGTATTACATCATGGTTCTCTCACCAATTATAAGATATCTGCATAGCGCAAAAAAGATTTAGGGTATAATCACATTCGCACCATAATTTAAAAGATATAGTCAAGAAGATTGTGTATCTTGGCAATGTTCTGCTGCTGATAATATTTTCATCCCTTCAGTGCTTTAAATTGATCCATTTTAAGAACTTCTGCAATGAGCAGAAAAAAGTTGTGACCAGTGAAGTAAATAACGACCTCGCAGACCCCGTGGTGCGGGGGGCAGTCATTCCAGGGGCGCCCTCAAGTCCCTTGATGAAAATGAATAAATACGAAGTATCAAGACGGGTGTAAAATATAGTAGGAAGCATTTAAAAATCTGTGGGGGGCGGCACATATTTTTTGTTACGCCACTGGTTGTGACCCTTTTACCACAAGATAATTTCTAATTTGAAACAGCGTAATTGGACAAGGTAGCAAAATATACAAACTATTCGAAAAAAATGTTTGATGTTCTTAAATACATACAAACACAGGGCACCCCTAAAAATATTCCACTAAAGAAAATACCTGCCAAAAAGTAAATGAAGGTATTGTTCGCATCATCAAAATATCCTTTCATGGCATCAGGCCAAACGAAAAAAGAACTTTGTTGTTTTGTAAGACAGCAACAAAAAGAACACTTTTAACAACAACGAAAAATCGCCGAGCTACACTGCATTTCACTAGCGACCATATCCATTAGACTGTAAATGACTAGAAGAAGGTATTGTGGTCTGACGAACTAAGATAAATCGTGATGGAAATAACGGTAGAGTATTCATAAGATGATGCTCAAAAAATGACAAAAATAGCCGAAAAGTACACCATTATTATTTTACACTAAATTATGAGATTGCATTTCTTAGTACAGCATTGGTCATTCCCACCTAGTGAAGATTAAAGGAATATCATGGAAAACTATATGCTTCCTTTGCCTAAGAGAATATGCCAGCTACGTGGCTGTATGAACAGAACAATGTTACCAAATACACAGGTCGTTCAATAAAAGAATGGTTTCAAGAATATTTAGTTACATCATGTAGCCCAATTTAAACCACCATATCCTTTGAGGAGGTTGGCTATCATCACAGCTATTCTTATCTTTGACTATGTAACTCTAAACAACTCAATGAAACTGCAGTCGTACCATGAAATGCGTCGTCTTCCTATGTTCCTTTTTCCACGAATCTTGCCCCGAATGATCAATTGTAAAATTTTTTCACAACATGACTTAGGTATTGTAACTTTCTTATTTTTATTGTGTTTAATATTTATTTCCATTTTCCAATTTTTTTAAGCACGGCCATGTTTGATATTTTATCTATCCATCGTATCTTCAAAATCCTCCTATATGTCCACATTTAGAATGCCTCCAGTCGATTAGTGATGTCTTGTTTTAGCATCTAAGCTTCCATTCCGTGAAGCAACAGCGAGAATTAAAAACACCTTAACATCCTGATTTTGAGATGTAGTCTAATGTCTTTATCACAAAATACCTTTCTCATCTTATTGAATATATTTCTGGCCTGTCCGATTCGTATTCGAATTTCTTCTGTATATTCATTGGTTTCATTAACAACTGTTCTCAGATAATTATATATCTTTACGTTTTCTGCTAGTTGATCTTAATCCATAGACTCTCTGGTGTTAGTGTGATTTTGTTATGGTCATGAATTTAGTTTTTTTTTTGCATTCAAATTGAGGCCACGTTCCTCACTGCCTATTACTACCTGATCTACTAATTTCTGTAGGTCTTCTAATGACTCTGCAATGAGAATGGTATCATCTGCGTATCTGATGTTATTAATTCCGTTTACTTTTATTCCAATTGATGTTTCTGCTAGTGCTTTCTGAATAATATCCTCCGAGTACAAGTTAAATATTAACGATGAGAACACGCACCTTCATCTTACACCACGCTTTATGTATACTTCGTCTAAAAGTTTATCGCCTCGTTTAACACGAGACGTTTAATTAAAGAACAAATGAGCTATTATTCGTATATCCTTGCTGTCTATATCCTTATTTTTGAGTAGCCGCATTAGGTTGTTTTTATTAAAAGCTTTTTGTCCAGAAAACAGACATATACAGGTTGATTGACATCCATACATCTCTGAACCAACACGTTAAACCCAAATATGGTTACTTTTGTCCCCATTGCGTCCCTAAATCCAAACTGGGAGTCACAAAGGTATCGTTCTATTTTTCTAAAGATTCTTTGATGTATGATTTTCAGAAATATTTTTAGAGCGTAACTCATTAGGCTGATTGTCCGATAGCCATGGCATTCCCTTGCGTTAGGTATTTTTGGTAGAATAATGAATGTTTATTTAAACCATTCTGTAGATATAATTCCCGTGTTGTATATTATATTATACAGGTCTACTAATATATCGATTTGTTCTTCCGTAATTAACTTGATTAATTCGGCTGGAACTTCGTCAGGACCTGGGGCCTCATTGCTCTTTGATATTTTGACAGCGTGTTTTACTTCTTCCCCTGTTATATTTGGACCTGTTTGACTATCACTTCCATCTGTCTCCACTTCCTGCCTCTGGTCCTCAAAGAGATCTTGTATGTATTCTTTCCACCTTTCTAGCCCATAATAAAGCTACATTGGCTGACAGCACGGAGAATCTTTAGGTCCTCGTTCACTCAATAAACCAAACAGGAAAATAATTCGTTCCGAATATAAATGGTAGCCAAACTAAATTAATGATCGCGATCAGACAAAAGAACCAGGCTCACCTCTGTAGAGAAGGTAAACTTATTAAAAGGGTGGATAAATTTAGGTAACTTGGATGCACTCTCTCAAGTGATTGAGACTATAATCATGAAATTAGAACGAGTGGATATGACTAGAACACCATTCGTCAAATTCAACAAATAGCTTATTCGCCAAAAAGTAGCCTTAAACATACGTCTTCGTGTAGTAAAAGCTTACATACGGCTAATTTTATTATATGGTTCAGAAACATGGTTGTTAAAATAAAATCGCTTAAACGAATCAAAGCTTGTGAAATGTGAATTCTTAGAAAAAATACTTCGAAAAACTTTCGACATACCATCTAAGGAAAAAGAAGGTACCACGCAGAGCCGGAACCGATTGACAATTGCTAAATCTAGTAAATTAGCTAAAGGTGTCATATTTGGGCCATATTCTTAAAGGTCCAAGAAATTATCTCCTAAAGCTTATAATGATTGGAAAAACTGAAGGAATGAGGCGACAATCATAGGTGAGAAACATTCGCAATTGGTGTGGTATTGCAGATACAGTCACTATTTTCAGAATGGCAGAACCCTTAATATAGCTCATTAAATTCAGCGCTGCCAAACGTAAGGCACGATAAGAAGAAGTCATATTAACTAAAGTATTTATCTTTAAAAAAGATTCTTTCATTATAAGTTTTTCGGCGAAAATAAAATTTTTAATTAGAGGTAAAATAAAGTATCCTTTAGAAAAACTTAACCTTAGTTCGAGATGAGTGATGGTAAAAAAAATAATGTTTCATTTAAAATGTCATTTATTAAAAGCAAACCCATATATTAAATAGGAACAAATATACTTGTTTCTAATTAGTTGGCCACCACTGTAAATATTTCTTTCAGCTACAACATTACAGCGAATAATATCAGAATTACCTGTAGAAATAATTTCAGTGAATAAAGAAACTGGTAAAAAATTTAACATGGTAAGAAAAAATGTGCACGGGCAAGATTGTCTAATATGTAAAAACTAAAAGCCCATCTAAATTGAAATGAGAAAGAAGGTAAAAGCCAAGTGACATGGTAAAAAAATCCCAAAAATTGTCAACAATATCGTCAAATGATTTAAAATCTATATTTAACCCAAACAATTGAAGATAATATTATAGTCCTCCAATAAATAAAATGTGGAGACCACGAATGCCAATTCATTTCAAACCAGTTTAATCAACCTACCAACTCTATAAAAGCTATTTGTAAATAAATATACAATAACACGCAAATTTCTACCGTAAACTACGAGAAAGAGAAGTTAAATTGCTCCAAACATTCTCGTGTTTTCCATAAATTTGCAAGTAGTCTAGGTGTTTCGATATTTATAGTTGAAGCTCGAGTGGGAAATGAGTTCGGAATAAGTTATTAAACTTGTAACAGCGATACAGTAAATGTTAAGGATTAAGAGTGCTAGAAAATCATAAATATAACTTTAAAATTATAAAAAAAAATTACGGGAACGTTAAAAAAAACTGTTTCTGAAATAACCGGAAATGACAAAAAATTGTCAACATTTTAGTTCGGGAGACATAAAGTAAAACTTAATTTTGTAAAGAAGGTATTTTATATCGGATTTTTTAAATATTCCATGAAATCTGTTTCCCTAAACGCAAAAAAAAATTAAAGGTGATAATTTATCACTCCTGAATTCTCTAAATATTTGCTCCAATGTTTTACTGGTTATTTTTATAAGATGAGTCATTTCCGGAATTCATTACGAAAATTAGAATACAACCAGTTTTTTAGGTCGTGTATTTTAATCATTTCTTCCTACATTTGTATAATTATTTCATTCATAACATTATCAAGACAGTGACACAAAATATCAATGTTTTAGGGTGGGGTAAACATCAGCTAATGACGGCCGCGACATTTAATTCACTCAGCGGAACAACAGAGGGAGCGAATTTACTATTATGACGCTTATAAATGTCAGTTTGCTTTTTTCGAGGATTATAAATAATAGTTCCGTCTTCCTGTTTCTTATAATGTTTTGTAGGGTTTAATGCCCGAGTTTATTCGTGATTTACGACTGCTTTTTGGATGTAAACAAACCTATTATTTAACACACCTATGTGTATTAGTACTATCATTTAAATCAGGATCAAAATCTTAATAATAAATCTATTTCTATAATTCCTAGATTAGGATAAATATATAGAAATGTCTATTTTTCCGTACTTTACGTAAATTTGTCTAGTATTTAGTACTATAATATAAATAGATAAAGAATAGTGTCCTGGAAAACCACTGCTTTGCCGTGATATGCGTTAAGTCATAGTGAAGCAATATAAATCATATCTCGATTCGGGTAAAGTCGGTATGTAAATTTAATAAAATTAAAAAAGGTATATGTATATGTAGCACTATTATTCTCACATTATAAAAGAATAATTTAGATATAAAGGATGGCTCATAAAAGTGTGAAAATGAAATTTTAAATTTCATCTGAAATTCTAGACATATTCATATAAAACATTCTTGGAATAACTTAAATAATTTTTAATATATTTGAAACATATTATTTATAACTTGGATATTATCTAGAATCTTCTGCTATAATGTGGGAGAATATTAATGAATGACTTAAAAATCCCAACTTCTGGAATCTTCTAGATATAAATATCGGATCTTAAATCAGGCGTGTATACAGGATTTTGTTAGGGGGGGGGCAATTTCTACTCGATGTGACTATTTAATCCCAACTGTTTTCAGTAAATTAATTGATAAATTTGATGTATATGTTTAAAAAATACAATACATACAATGTGTTATAATGTTTATCTGACAAAGTATAAACACCATTTTTAATTTCAAACATTTCGTAGGGAATGTACACACTGTGAACTGAAAACCGGCAAAGCAATGTCAAACTGTCCGTAATCTGTATATAAATAGTTTAATTGAAGCGTTAATTAATCAACTTACAAGCTGGATGATTTCAGTGTCCAGATTATGTAATATTTGATAAATTCACAAAGTGAATACACACCTTTACCATTTCACGAACTGCAAAAAAATTGTGATTACATAACCTAGTAATTTCTATTATTTAAGTGAAGGGTTAGATGTTGCTACATATGTATACCCACACTTTCAGGTATTATATTTCATTTAGTTATTCAAATTATAAAAACATGTTTTTGGTCGGACTCTTACCACGTATGTCTGACCCTGTATATAAAAGAAGTACAGAAGTGCGAGCGGAGAAAAAATCGATGATCAAATTAATTCAATATCCAAAACAATATTGGATTAAAATTTTTTAAACAAGGGGGTGCGCTAAAGAGTTTATACATACAAATGTATCTATTTATTTTACCGATATGGGTGTTCCTAAAGACGTTTCGGTTGCAAAATCGTCCTGTAAATAGCTGAAAATAAAAATGATTAGTGTATATAAATTGCAAAAATTTAATACTAAAATACAAACAAACTGTTCTATTAAAAAAGGCTTTTAAAAAAGATATTTTTAAACTGACATAGCCTTCTTATAAAAAATGGTAAATTTGTGCAATTTTCTTAATGAGGATTTAAAATCTTACATGTCTTAACGGTTTTTATAGATAGCAATTATTGGCACTTAGTTTTTTTTTAGCGTCTTGCAGTTATAATAAGGAAATAAAAAGAACTTCTTGGTTGGCAACAGAAATTGAAATTATTATTACTTTTTTTTTAAAATCTAACCCGATTAAAAATCTTGTAATATGTTTTATACTAGAAAAATTAGATCAGATTCTTAATCTGAAAAAAATGAATAAGAAATTTCTTCCTTATCTATTTCCATTTTGTCAATATTGTCAAATTATTTAGCTTAGGTGTTATCTTTACAATAAAAGGATTTGTTCTCAATTTTTATATTCCATTCTTTCCTCGATGCAGGACACTCTTCATCTTCAAAAAGTAGTTCCTCAGCCTTTAACATTTTTTAAGTATTAAAAAAAAAGTATATTTCCGTTTTAAATATTTCATCTTCAGGATAAGTTTATAGTCATTAATATAAAACAATAGTGTGACAAATATATTCTCTGCCGAAAGAGTATCCGGAATTTTTTTATTTAAACGCCTCGCCTTGAATCTATTTCAAAATTCTTTTTTTTTGGGAGGTTGACGCAACTTTTCTTCAGAGTTTATAAGCGATCTACCAGTTACCAAAAGCATCTACTTCTCCTATTGCTGGATATCGGCCTCTTTCAGGTTTAAAATGCATTCCTATCCTCCGTCATTTTCGTCGAGTTTATCCCAATTATTCTTCTAAATTTCAGTGAAAAATAAGTGAAATCTACCTACTACGTTTAAATAGTTGCCTATATGTCATTCTGTTTTCAGGCACAGAAAAAAGAAAGAATATATACATTTCCTGCAAATACAACTCTGGTCCTCTCTCCATACGCGTTTCGACCACCTTATGGTCTCATGTTACTCTGAG
This sequence comes from Diaprepes abbreviatus, assembly GCA_034092305.1. Classification (NCBI taxonomy): domain Eukaryota; kingdom Metazoa; phylum Arthropoda; class Insecta; order Coleoptera; family Curculionidae; genus Diaprepes; species Diaprepes abbreviatus. The sequence goes on along the minus strand of JASJET010000103.1, from coordinate 39,239,080 downwards.
TTCGATAAAGCTCCACTGACCATGAGGTGGTCGAAACACGTATGGAGAGAGGACCTGAGTTGTATTTACAGGAAATAAACTGTTTCCATATATTCTTTCTTTTTGTCTCTTCCCGAAAGAAGAATAATATATACGCAACAATTATCAACCCACCTCAGTGGTAGTCTTTCGACATTTCTTTTTGTCCCGCGTGATCTCCATTTCATGATTTTTTTCGACCATCTGTCCACGTCCTATCTAGCCTCACATCCAGCCCATCTCCACTTTAGACTAGCAATTCTTTTCATTATATCAGTGACCTTTCTTTCATTTTTAATGTATGTGTACTTTATTTATTTGGTCTCTCAAAGATATTCTCAAAATTGTTCTACAAATCGTTAAGTAGTTTTATTTTTCTGCTGATTTTCTTGCCAAATTTTCAAGTCCATTTCTAGCTACAGATAATATGCAGCAATCTCATACTTTTTTAAAGGCAGATACGAACATTCTTATCTTTCAGTATAATGCTCAGTTTACCAAAAACAGTCAATAATTGTATGGTCTGATCAACTTCAGCATGTAGGTTTTCCTTGCTCAGCTTAATTGTTTTGTTGTCGATGGTGATTATCTCTGAATTATTGTTAAAACCTTTATTTTAACATTTTAAACAAACAAAAACAATCTTTTCCTAGAGCTAAAGATTACCTTGTCTCAATCCTCTTTCTAGATGAAGTCTATCTGTTTTAAGGTCCTCGTGATTTTTAGGGGAAACGTAGCATTCCTATACATATAACTAATAAAGGTGTTGTGTGTCTATTCTAGCGTATCAAATACCTTTTGGTAGATTATGAGGGCAATATGTAGTAGGATTTTGTATTCCATTATAAGTATCCGCAAATGATCTACTGAGTTAAAGTATCTTCTAAATCCTGCTTGATCGACTCGTTGATAGAAGTCGCATTTTGTTATCATTCGTGCTAACAACTTATAGATGTGAGACAACAAACTCATGGGTCGATAATTTTCTATTCGTCTTATTGCCTCTTTCATACAAAAATTTCACTTTGGATTTTACCCCGCTTCTGGTATTTTTTTACCTTCACAGAGGCACTTATTAAACAAAACGTTTAATGTCTTTTCCAGGTTTTCCCCCCTCATTTTCAGCATTTCACAAGTTATTCGATACTCTCCGTTCTTCATTTGTTTTAGCGAGTGTCTTATTTCTAAAATCGTTATTTCGGGATGGTCTCCTGACCCTATGTTTAATGCATTTCTTGGTGTGCGGGTTGTGTTTGACAAAACAGATTCTTATAATTGTCGGATAATATACAGTGTGACCAGTAAAGGCAGCATTATATGGGATTTTTTTTATTAATAGCTTTATTTGAGATTTGACTTTGGTATCAATTTTTGCTTCGATCGAGATGAAAATTAACCAAAAAATAGTAGTCGCGTAATTAGCATTACCTGTCAAATTTAATTTTTTTTCAAAAAAAAATTAAAAAAGGGGTCAGATCTTAAAATATCAAAAAAAAAATTAGAAAAAAAATTTTTTAAACGCAATTTTTAGCCCATATGCAAAATTTCTGCATTTTTTGTAAATTGCACCACTATTACAAAATAAGACTCAACGCAACCTACATAAAACTTCTTAGTTTTGACAATGCTTCATCCCAAATATATGTTGTGTATAATCTCACATATGATTTTTTTTTGGAAAAAAATTTAAATTTTACAGATAATGCCACTCATGTGACTACTATTTTTTTTGGTTAATTTTCATCTCGATCGAAGCAGAAATTGTTGCCAAAGCCAAATTTCGAATAAAGCTATTAATAAAAAAATCCCATTCGAGGCGAACTCTACAGGTCACACTGTATATAGATATAATTTTGTTACTTCCTGTTTTCCATTTGATTATTTTTCCTGAGCATCATCTTATGTTTCTGATTCCGGATCCAAAATTTCCAATATTCGTAGATGTATTCTGTAAGTACATTATATCAATTTTCGCAATCACTCTTTCATATATAGCTTGGTTTTTGGTGTTCGGGTGTTTTATTTTCTTGTTTGTTACGGACGCGACTTTCCCATTTGTGTAGTGTAGATATTTTCCGAAAAAACGTGTACGAGTGCTTAAGTACAAATCACGGAAATCATTCTTAGACAAAAGATGCTCTAAAATAACGACGAACTAATTGCCATATATTCAAGAACCTATGAAAAGTGCTACGAATCGTGAATAATGCACCGGCACGTGTAAATGATGAAATAAATTTCCATTCACATTTAAATGTTGCGTGTCATTTCTAAATTTCGGATACTTTTTAAGTAGAGTTTGTCTAACATTATTTCCAAAAGTAATAAAACTCGGCAACTGCTCAAATTTAATTTTAAGGGCCAGAGTTTCTTTTTCATTTCTTTATAGATTTGAAGTCTTGTTTTAAATTATTTCTATCGAGTCAAAAAATATTAGTTTCGATTTACTATTTACAAATTCAAGATAATATTTCAAATCCTCATTTGTATTTATGTATTCATATGACCCACATTATAAAAATGTTTAGAATATATAACAATTAGTATTAAATATTGATTAAATTTGACCTTAAGGTCAGGGAGTGTGTAGTTTAGCAACAAAAATGACTGCAAAGGTTGAAATAATCGTAAACTGTTAGTAAAAACAAGTGCTTAAGTAATTATAATATTATTATTATAAATTTAATGTGTAAACTTCCTGATAGTTTCAGTAAACAGACCGATACTAAATTTTATAATGTGGTTCATACAGGTAAATTTTGCAGTAAAGTTTATTTGGAAAATTTAATTCAAAGTTTTTGTGGGCGAATTTGAAACCTAATAGGACTATTAATGAAACGCAATAAATTTCTGTAATCCAAATAAATTTTACTTGATATGTTCAAATAGTAATTGTGTAAAAGTCGCACTAAAATTTAACACATATTACACTTAAATTTCTACGAAAAGCTTTGGAACAAATGATTAATAAAACAAATTTAGGTTAGAGGTAGTGCACCAGCCAAGTTCTTACAACAAATCGTTCTAGTGTAAAATGTATCAATTTTTACACAATTAATACTCGAGCAAGTTGTAAAAATCATTGTAAATAATGTTTATTGAATTTTCTAACCCACCTGCTCTAACATTGACATCCCGAGAATGAATAGAGCCGACACTGCTCTTGGCAAGGCAAGCGTAAGCTTGAGCGTGGACTTCTTGTCGGTAATCTTCAGCACGGAAAGGGGGAAATACTAAGTTGCCATTAGCGAGAACTTGTCGTAATCCAGGAACGTCTCCGACTGCAGTGCCATCGGAACGAACCTGAAAAAATCGTGTTAATTTGAGAAAATATTAATCGAAAAAACATTTCATCGATGATGAAATACTAGCGATGCTACCGAGCTGTGTAGTAAAATATTGTTATTAAACGATTATTCAATAGTATATTAAATAAAGACTCAATGGTTAAAAGTGGAATATTTATTTAGTATATTAATTATGATTAATTGCCTTGATATAACCGTAGGTTTTCAATCCGTTCGTAATGTTCCTATGAAAATAACTTCTACCGATAGACAGATGGTGCTTCTATGGCATCTTAGCTATCACCAGTCATCGCAAACCTTTTTATGAAACATTTTAAAACAGAAGCCCTAAGAAAAACCAAAACAAAACCATCCCTCTGGAAACGTTACGTGGATGACATCTTTATCATATAGCCACAGGGAAGATCCAACCTAGACATATTCTTAAAGGAACTAAACAGCATTTATCACCACATTCAGTTCACATTGGAGGTCGAAGCTAACAAGCAGCAACCTTTCTTTGACCTTCTAATCACCAGAAATGACGACCTAAGCATCGATTATACGGTGTACAAAAAACCCACACACGCAAATAGATACCTGAATGCCGAATCACACCACCATCAATCATAGTTACAATCGGTAGCCAACACACTGACCTCCAGATCCTCGAGACTACCCAAACCCACGGACCGCCAAGAAGAACTCAATAATATCACAAGAGCTCTAAAGCAAAACAACTACAAAGAACACAATATCAAAAAGGTCATAAAACAGAACACAAAAGCAATAGGAGCATCAGGAGACAGGACACACTATAGATGTCCAGGAAACTAAACAAATCGCACCCATAAAGCACCATAGAATGCGCATCATCAGAGAAGCTCTTGAAATAGAAAGCACTAAAACTTTAACAAGAGAGATGATACACAAAATATTTCAAATACATGGAAAACCCTACTCAAAACTAAACCAAATTACCTCTAATTTTGCTAATCCTCTGTTGCATTTCTTGTTCTATGCTCTTCATCTCTTCTTGATTTTTCTAACGTCTTCTTTCAGTTCTTGTTTCATATCTTCTTGACTTGTCTTAAATTCCTGTCTCATGTCCTCCAGGCTTGTTTTTAGTTCTTGTTTTATACTTTCTTGATTTTTCTTACTGTCTTCTTTCAATTCTTGGTTCATGTTTTCTTGGCTTGTTTTCAGTGTCATCAATTCTTGTTTCATATCTTGGCTTGTCTTTAATTCGTGTTTCATCTCATCTAGATTTTTCGTTATACCTTCTTGGCTTTTCTTCATATCTTCTTGACTTGTTTTCATATCGTCTAAATTTTTCGTCATACCTTCTTGGCTTTTCTTCATATCTCGTATCATCTTCATCATCTGATTTAAACTAGCTTTTTGCTTTCTGTCTTCTAGTTTCTACTGGCATAAAATTTCTGAACCTGAACTAACCTCTTCTGGATTTGATCGCACCTCTGACACCAATTTGTTCTGGACGGCCGATCTTCGAACATACACTGTATTATTGAACACACTATTATTTCAAAATATTTTTATTGTCAACCTTACTTTTGACACTTATCAAACAATTTCAAGTTGCATCAATGAACTCTTAAACTAAACTGACCACGAAAGTCGATCTGGACCTTTTATATACCCTTTTGGTCGATACCAGAAGATTCTCTAATTCTCTAGAAGGATTTCCATACTACATGGTGTAATAAAAATAAGAAAAAGGAATAATCCGGCGATTTCTAGACCTTCTATCATAGGCGTTCCATGTTAAAAATGAGGAAATTAACAAAGGTAAAATTAATTAAATAAATTATAAACTCGTAGAAAATAAACCTAAAACTCTACAAACTACAAACTAATACTATGAAATGTAAAACGCTATAAACTTATACATACATATATATATATATATATATATATATATATATATATATATATATATATATATATATATATGTATATATATATATATGAAATTCTCGGCTATGCGGACATAAAGACCGTTGATAAATATTTCGCTCATGTTAAAAAGTAAGGAGATTTCCAAGATAATGGTAAAACTCCGGGTTCGAAAAATGACGATAGCGCCGTTTCGTCCTAGTATAGGACTCATCAGGCCATCGCATTCGATACAAACCGTCATATCGCATCTGTGTCCAATGAACAGATTTCATAGTTGAAAAATAGTAAATAAGACACAGTGGCGACATCTCGATGGCTCTATCAATAATATAAGAATAACACAAACCGACAATGTTGTATAAAACCGCCATGTGATGACGTAAATTAAAGAAGGAATATATAAAAACTCGATACACGAAACATGCTACTCTAAGGGTAGATATCGCATTATCCGACATTGGCAACCAAACTAACCATGGATTTCGCAGATTAAGTGAAGTGTCGCATCAACGACCGCCCTAAGAGAGCTGGTGCGTGTTTTTTAAGTGAACAAATAACTTTTTAACATAAGAGAAATATTTATCAACGGTCTTTATGCCCGCATAGCCGAGAATTTCCTATTTTGTTTTAAAATTACACGGACGAGAACTAAAATTTGAACTCTTCTCAGTAAAAATCTTAAACCACAACAGGTTTTTTTTTGCAATAGATGTATAATTGTTCCGTAATTTTCATTTGCATTTATTTTTTTTTTCAAAGTCTAATATTCCTGAGATAGACTACATTTTGCCTATTAAATAAATAATATCAGCATATATATGTCGCTAATTTGTTGACGAGTATATACAAACAAATGTAAACTGCATTATTTAGAGTAAAAAGCCATGTTATAAGTTGTGTTTCATTTATTTATTTTCTACAAATTTGTTATTACCTTTAAACAGTTCGATTTGTTAGGTGATCCATTAAAAATATATATTTTCGATAAAAGCAAATAAACCTTAATTTTATAAAAAATCATTAAAAAATTTAATCCATGTAGAAAATAATCTCCGACTAACAGCAAAGAGCAACAATTGAAAAATTAGTTGTAAAGTAAAAATGCAATTAAAAAGTAAATAATCTGGACTCATTATTTCATAAATAAATGTAAAGCATTTTTGAATAATTTTATTTATTATAAACAATGGATTTCTATGCATGAAAATTCTATATATTAAAACCAACTGTTCCAAGATCTCTCGTAGAAATAGAAACTTTCCACCAGAAAATAATTGTTTTATGAACTAGCTACCTATCATCACATACGGTAGGGTTTTTAATATATATATATATATATATATATATATATATATATATATATATATATATATATATATATATATATATATATATATATATATAAAGATTATACATTCAGAATCTGAAATATGAAATAAAGAATAAAAAGTCAAAAATCTTTAATAAATTTTACAGGAGGTCCGTGACATTTAACAGTAGAGATGCTTAAAGTTAAGAGAAGGTGAACAGGTATGTTATCTATATAAGCGCAGTTATCTCCATGCATTTTTTAATAAAATACTCTCATGAATCTGCAGCAAGCTTCCGGTGTATGAATGTTATTATTGTAACAAATACGACATTGAAAATTATGAACGACATAAGACACTTCTTAAAACCTGTTACGTAGTACGAATATGTTACACGGCTATTTTTTTTAGCATGGCTTTGCGGCTTTTTTTGATTTTGAACTGAACTATATTTTTCTCTCTTGACAGCCCCCCGAACAATTCAATAGCCGATTGGAAACTACAAACTTAAATAGTTGAAGGCGTTGGTTTTCAGTATAATTTTTCTTAAGAATTCTAGTCAAAGGTCTCTAATCTGTTAGATATTTCCTTTAATTAACAATTCAATCTTATCGAAAAGTATGACAAAAGAAATATATTTCAATATACTTGAAAGTATCTTTAGGACAGTACGAAGAGAATTAAAAAATAAATGAGTTTTACTACAAGTACGTCCCGCATACTAATGAAGTAAAAATTTGATATTGGGTCGGCAAGAAATATTTTCGGATATAGAGGGCGTTGTAATTGTTTTGAAGGACTTCTGTCGGTGTTATGGTTTCTTTCTTTCGATATTTGATATCAGTCGCATTTAGGTTATTTTGGAAGCAATTCGTGCATAATTTTGTTTGTAACTGTTAAATTAGGGTTACTTTTTTACTTCCATGAAGGAAAGAAAGCTACCGAGGCTCACAAAGAGGTATGTGAAGTTTATGGTGTTGACTGCATAATAGAATGTATGCGTCAGAAATGGTTTTAAAAAATTCACTTCTGGAGATTTTTCACTCAAAGATGACTAAAGTTCCAGACGACCTACTGAAACTGATAGTGACCAATCAAAGCCATAACTAAAGAAAATCATCACATAACTGTATCGCATACAATAAATGAAAATCTTAAAATGTCATGCACTCGCTAAGAAGCTAGATATTCGAGTTTCGCATGAATTCAAAGAGATTCACTTAACACAAAGAAACAATATTTGTCATATGTATCTCACGTGCGAAAAAAACGATCCATTGTTGAAAAGAATCATCACAGGTAATGAAAAATGGGTCATCGACAGTAACATCATTTCAAAACCACCACTATCGTGTATTTTGAGCTGCTTCCAAGAGGCCGGACGATCAATTGAGATATTTACTGTCAACAAATATTGATAATGCAATTAAAGAAAAACGACCAGAATTGGCAAATCGTAAAGGAATTGTGTGCCATCATGATCCGTGGGAAATGATTGAAGCTTGGTTTGTAAGTGAAGTCGCATTCCCCATACAGCCACGGCCTGGCACTGATCTGAGTACAATTTATTACGACGTTGGCAAAACTCTTTGAATGGTAAAACCTTTACAAGTGTTGATGACCTTAAATGGTACTTGTTCAGTTTTTGGTTGATAATAGGACTAAAAGTTCTATGAGCGCAGAATAATGAAGCTGCAAGAAAGGTGGCAAAAAGTCCTTGAACAAAATGGAAAATATATAATTCACACTACAAAACCGAAATTATTTTCTTGCCGGCCTGATATATACACAGTTCATTCAAAAAGTTCCGGTAATAATTTTTTTTTAAGAATGAAAACAAGAGTTTAGAAAAAATATTTTATTTAGTTTTCAAAATAATCCCTTCCTCGTTGCATATAAATTTTGCTGCGCTCATAAAGCCACTGGAACGACCTGGAAAACTCCTCTTCTGGAATAGCTTTCAGAGCCCTGATCACATTCCTTTGAATCGCCTCCATGTCTTCAAAACGTTCTACCTTCATCATCTTCAATTTAGTGAATAAAAAAAAGCCTGCCGGAGCCAGGTCTGGCGAAATGTGCGTGTGTTGAATCATGGAGACCGACTTTTGTACCAAAAGTTGTGCGATGAGTATTGAGGAATGGGTTGGCGCATTCTAGTGCAACAGGAACCAGTCACCGGTGCGGTACAATTCCAGTCGCACGCGACAAATCGACTTCTGAAGTCAATCCAGAACATTTTTGTAGAATTGTGCGTTTACTTTTTGGCCAGCGGGTATGAATTCGCTATGGATAATCCCGCGAGAATCGAAAAACGAAACGAGCATCATTTTGATTTGCGACTTTGTCGCTCGAACTTTAGTGGGTCGCCCTTCACCTTTGTCTCGCCACTCAGCGGTTTGGCGTTTGGTCGATGGATCGTATTGAATACACCATGATTTGTCGCCGGTTACAACTTTATTTAAAACACATCGTGGTAAATGTGGTGCACGCTTCCTACACTGATGCTGAGTTCCTCTAATAACATTTCAACCGTAATTCGCCGATTACGAGACAGCGTGACGTGTATACGTTCGACATTCTCATCGATAGTCGAGTTTAAAAGGCGCCCCTCCCGTGAAACGCCTTCCAGCGACTGTCAACGGTTCTCTAACCACGCATACCACTCGAAAACCTTACTGCGGCTTAAACAATCCTCACCATTCGTGTTTCCGAATCACTTTTTCCTAATTAAAAACAAAATTTGATTGCGGCTCGTTGCTTCATAACGAAAATTATGACGCGGTGGCAAAAACAAGTTTACGTCAAATGAACACAGCTGGTCAATAAATGAAGTTACAACGCTCACATCACTGTGGGTAATGATATTATATAATTCTGCCGTCGGGTAACAGATAGCGCTAGTTGTAAATGTTATATAAAATTATTTCCGGAACTTTTTGAATGAACTGATGAACTATGTAAATAGAGCATAGGATACCTCAGTTGAAGAATATGATTTTATATGGGAAAAATAAGTGTCATGGTAAAAATAATATATCAATTTTTAAAACACCCTGTATTTTTTACTTACCCATATTATATCCGGCGGAGGATTCCCACTAGCACTGCATTCAACCACAGCTCCGGTTGTATTAGAGAAATCCACTCGATTTGGAGGTTCCTTGAGGAAAACTGGCCCAGCGGAATCATCCTCCGCACGAACGGAGAAGACCGCCAAGGCGAACAAAATAGCGCCGAGAAACATGGCGACAAGACGCGACAGTCGACGATAACGGAACGCCTCTTATTTGACAACTGAAAAAAAAGGGACTATTTAGTAAATATGTACAAAAAAAATATAATTCTTATTTTACTTTCAAGGGTAAATGTTATATAACTCCTTTAATTTTCTATATTTTTGATAAATTTTACTGTCGTATTTATTCTATTAAGTAGCGATGGAAAGTTCAGTTATTTTTAGTGAGACAATTCATTTGATTTAATCCTTCGAACATACCCCTGTAGAATTAGCATAACATCAGAACTAAGGCCCGGTTGTTTGAACGTTGAATAACGTAATAATATTTTTATTTATACACTTAAAAATACTGAACAGATTCACGACCAGGCGCGGATCCAAGGGGGGGGCGGTGGGGGCGATCGCCCCCCCCCAAGAGCTTTGGGTTTAGGAAAATGGACCCGACTTTTTCTCTTATACTACAGTTTATTTAAGAACTAGAGAGAGTAATAAATCATTTTTTACCCTTTTTCTCTCGCAAACTACCTATGTTCTTTAGTCCGGTGTTTTTAGCAAAATCTGTTAGACACATATTTTTCATAGGAATGGGTTAGAAATTTTATTATCATAAATACCGGTCTATATAAATGGACTAAAACGTAGCCTTATTCTCTCAAAAAATTCGAAGTTATAATTTAAATACTTACAAAATATCCATTGTCAAAAATACAAAAAGTTAAACATATATAAAAAAATAAATTCCTCCATATAATATTAAAATATTTTTGGGGCTATCAGTCATTTTATTATTAATTAAAAACATTTTTAGGGTATTTGACGTTTCAGTTTGTTTATTTCTTAAACCATCTGCAGAATTACAATTAAACACTAAAAAAGGATTCAAATGTAATTACTTTTTTTATGTTGTAATTAAAATTAGACCTACTTATTTTTATTTCTATTGTACTGATATCTTAATTTAATTTGCTTTAATATATGGAAATACGATAGCTCCAAAAAAATAGGATAAACATGTTAATTCTACACGCTTAAGAAAAAGATACAAATACAACAATAAAATAATAAAAAACTTACCGCTAATTAGAATTAAATATATATAAAATTAAAGAGTGGGACACACTAAAATAAAAATATATAAAAAAATAAAAAAAAACATTAAACAATAAAATAAAACAAAAACAAAAATTTAAATAATAAATTGTGTTTACACTAGTAAACATTACGTATCTAATTCCTAATCAAAGTCAGTGAAACTATCTTTGCTCAAATTAATTATAATTGGTTTCTCTATCTCACCGATCATGAGATCGAGTTCTCACATTTTGTTTTATTCTTTTATTACATGGATTTTTCCCAATTTTCCGCAGTAACTTTATTCAAAAAAATCTTTCAAAAGTTTAGTTAAATTACCAATTTTGTTAATTGTGTTATTTCTAGCAACTCTACCTTTTACTTGAGAGAAATATTTACTTCTCCAACGGACAGTTTCCGGACGATCTATAAGAACAGATTTTCTATCTGGTTTTTCCCAGCAAAAATTAAGTTCTCTGAGCAATTTCCAGAGATCAGTTCTTTTAATTTCAGGTAAATCGCGATCTTCATTGATTTTAATTAGAATTTTGTAGACGGTTGGGATCTGCTTCTCATAATAAAATGTATATACAACCCCTTCAATTTGCAGTTTTCATTTCTTCTTCCAACGAGCTTTTTCATCTGCCTGTGATCGAATGTGGCTTGGGAGTACTAACAATTCCAGTCGTTTTTTCTCCTTCAATATTCGATACATAGTAGATTTTCCAACTCCTATCATGTTAGAACACATCTCAACAGAGCTTTTAACATTATTATCTAGATATTGATATCTTAAGGCATCATAAACATTCATCGTAATAAGTTGTTCGTTGAGGAAAAAATGCCCTGGTTTAACGATTTTGGAATAAATATAAAGGTGAAAGCCATATCTTTTGGGTATCTCACTAATCTCAAATAATATATAAAAACAAACCCAAACAAGATAAATCACTAAGTATAAACTGTAAGGTGTACTTTACTCACTGACAGAAATTAAATTAAACTATCAGAATTTTTATGTTGCAGTAAATTTATAAAATATATTTAAATATAACGAAATATAATTAGATTTACGGCAGTTCTCAGTAACCAACGGCACTGGAGCAGGTACGTTGGAGGTTTCGTTAACAGTTTTATTACTCTCTCTAGTTCTTGAATAGAGTATAGGAATGTGTATACTTGCAATCGCCCCCCCCCCAAGAGCTTTGATTTCAGGAATATAGAACCCATTCTGCCTTTTATATCAGGAATGAATATGCTGTTAGCACTCCCCCCCCCCCCCCGTTGACAACTTGTTTTTCTTGCCGTACTGTACTTTTGTGATATCACCGCCCCCCCCAAAGAGAGAGGCTGGATCCGCCCCTGTTCACGACAAGCAATTAAACTGAAAGAAAAGATAAGTAAACATGTTTATGTCAAAAACGCCTCTCCCCCACCGACCAAACAGCCTTCAAACAAATCCATTGTTGCTTAAATCTATAGGGTGTGATCGAAGATTCAATCGCCCAAAATTCCTTTTAATTTTTCTTTTTTTGATAGTATTTATTCAAAAAAATAAGATTTGTTTGTAATTTTATCCGTGCTTAATATTTTTATAATTATAAAAATTAAAATAACTTTAAATAATCAAATAATATAACTACAGTCAGCAGAATAATGCTGATGTACTATTGAATTACGCATGACTGACTTGGTGAATTATATTGTAGAATCAGTAATGAACGATATTAGCTTTTCGAGTCGCATAAGTACAGCCTGCTTCTTTTACCAGTCGTTTCCTATCCTATGGATATACGCCTTAAATTTTTCCATTATTCGCGATTTTGAGCTACTCTCAACCAGTAGAACTCATCCACTTTTTTGAAGTTGTCAGCCCATCTCATTTAAGGACGTTCTATTCCTTTTTTGTTTTATCAAAGTCTCATTTCCATGGCTCTTTGGTTAAGTCGGAGTTTATTCAGAATGGATCTAATATGTTCCAAGGTCTCTGCTCTGTATAGTCTAACCGGAAAGACACACTGGTTGTACACTGGCATCGTTAAGGTAAGGTCTATATTCGTTTTCACGTGGTCCTGTATTTTTTCCTATGCGGCCCAAGTAAGTCTTATTCATTCATCAATTTCCAGTTCTTGATATCTCTATCCATTGTACTTGTTTGCCCCAAGTATTTACATCTCTCTACTCTATCTACTGCTTGATGTTCAATGGTATGGTGTTCGACTTCCGCATGATTTGTCATATATTTAGTTTTGTGGAAATTTTGTTATAGCTGCACTCGTTCTGATCTTTTTTCAATTTTTTCTATAAGATCCAGTAGTTAAGACTGCGAATTTGCAAAGACCATGATGTCATCGGCGAAATTTACGTGATGTAATTTTTTAGCATTGACACTGATTCCTCAGTTGTTCCAGTTTACGCCTTTAAGAGCTTCTTCAAGCACTCCATGTCTTACTCATCTGGCAATGTATATTTTGTTTGTATTCGTATCAAATTTACAAGGTGATGTTTCCATAAATATTTTAAACAGGTTGTTGTAACTAGAACCGATTCTCGAGTATTTTAAGGCTTGTTCTAGTGTCCATATTTCTACGGTATCAAAGGCCTTTCTATAATCTGGAAATTCCATCCAAATTGATTTTTGGTATTCTATTTTTTAAGGTCTGTAGAATTTTCACGGTACTATAGCTCTTTCTGAATGTCGCCTGGTCTGTCGATTTGTATAAGTTAAGTTTCGTTGTGATGTGGTTAATTATAACTTTAAAGAATAATATATACATCTGTGATAGGTGTGTAATTATTCCTGTCACCCTTTTTGAATATCAAGTCAACTAAGGCGTTTGTTCAGTCCGTACGGATATCTTCTTGTTGGAGGCATTTGTTGTAAAGCCTGGTAAGCTCACTGATCAGTGAGCTTTCGCCGTTTTCAACGTATGTCAACACTCCATCATCTGCTTTCCCATTTTTCATATGCCATAAGTATTGATAGGATTTTCACGGAGTTAATATTGAACACTTTCCTTTTCTATATCATAGTGCTGTTTAGTCCCCTAAAGTTCTTTATAGAATTCTTCTACAATTTCTAGAATGTACATTCTAAAGAAGGTAAACTCAATTACCGAAACGTCATATAAAAAATGTAAAATATAGAAAGTACACCAACACTATTACGGTGTGATTTAATTTTTTAACGGACAATAAAAACAAACATATATATATATATATATATATATATATATATATATATATATATATATATGAAGTAAAATACGAACAGTAAATGCAAACTTCTCTCCATCTTATCCTTTCTGTGTTAGAGGTTGTACAGTTAGAATAAATTGGTATAAAACGCAAATTTATCCTATTCCACCACCATCGAGATGATGGCCTACCTGTACCACCATACCGAGAAAAAAGTCAAAACTTACCCTCCCCGCCACAGTGATACGGCAGAGATACATGTTTCGTCTCTACTAGACTCGTCAGGGTACCGACATGCACCTGGCTGTGCAAAGGACAGATCATAATGTGGATATATCCACTGCTATTGCATCTCACACGGGTGAATCCGTGAAAGCCGCATAAACATATATATATATATATATATATATATATATATATATATATATATATATATATATATATATATATATATAAAGGGTGTTTTTTTATAGAGGTATAGAACTTTAAGTTGGCAACACTTCTTTAACTGGCGGCCATTTTGTCAGCTGTCAAGTGATTTATGTTTAGTTTGGTTTGGCATTTCAACATGAATAGACTGACGCCTGAACAACGCTTCCAAATTGTGCAAATTTTTTTTGAAAATCATGGTTCTGTTCGAAATACGTATCGCGCACTACGTCCATTTTACGGTCAACATAATCGTTCATCAGAGCAATTAATTCGATTAACTATGGAACGTTTTCGCACCACGTTTACTCTAAATGATAATACGCATCCACAGAGACGTCGTACAGTGCGTACAGAAGAAGTCATTGCTGCTGTAGAGCGTAGCGTAGAGGAAGACCCGAATCAGTCTTTCCGCCATCGTGCACAGGAATTGGATATGTGTCCATTCACTTTATGGAAGATTTTGCGGAAAGAGCTTGGTTTGCGTGGTTACAAAATCCAACTCGTGCAAGAATTGAAGATACACGATCACCTAGCAAGGCGTAGATTCGGTAAATGGGCCCAAAACAAGATTGCCGTTGATTCCGATTTTCATAAGCGAATTTTGTTTAGCGATGAAGCTCACTTTTGTTTGAATGGATACGTCAATAAACAAAACTGCCGTATTTGGAGTGATGATAATCCTCGAGTGTATGTTGAGACACCGTTACAGCCAGAAAAACTGACTGTTTGGTGTGCTTTATGGGCTGGTGGAATCATTGGTCCGTACTTCTTTAAAAACGCTGCTGGTCAGAACGTTACAGTCAATGGTGACCGCTATAGAGCCATGATTACTGACTTTTTCGTTCATCAATTGAACAACCATGATGTGCAGGAGCTGTGGTTTCAACAAGACGGCACAACATGTCACACAGCTCGTGCCACAATTGATTTATTGAAGGAAACGTATAGTAACCGCATAGTTTCATGTTTCGGACCCGTAATTGGCCTCCAAGATCGTGCGACTTAACGCCGCTGGATTATTTTCTGTGAGGATATGTGAAGTCGCTAGTTTACGCCGATAAGCCCGAAACGATTGACCACTTGGAGGACAACATTCGCCGCGTTATTGCCGATATACGGCCACAAATGTTGGAAAAACTCATCGAAAATTGAACCTCCAGATTAGACTACGTCCGAGCCAGCCGTGGCGGTCATATGCCAGAAGTCATATTTAAATTATAATGCCAGAAGGTTATCTTTCGAATAAAGTAAATTTCATGTCAATTTAAAAAATTCATCTTTGTTTTATTCCATTTAAAAGTTCTATACTTCTATAAAAAACACCCTTTATATATATATATATATATATATATATATATATATATATATATATATATATATATAATAATAATCAAAACAAAATTGACAAACTCGATGATCTAACTTCAAAGCAACTGTATCGGTTCTAATAATTAGATTGATTTTTTTTATTTTTCGGGATTGTATTTTTGCAAGATACTTATGACGGTAGACAAAATCATTTTTCGAGATACGTACGTGCGAGCACCCATAAATAATACATGAACAGTATTTGCCTAACCTTCTGCATTATATTTTACTACCCGCATTGCGTGAAAACGACTAATTAATTTCGACTTGTCACTTGTAACACTATCAACTCCAAAAAAAAATGTAAATAATTTTTAGCATGCAAACGGGTCAACAAAACTTGGAATTTTATAACATTAACAAGTTGAGGATATGACCTTTTATAGGATAAAAAAAATTGTTTTCTTACATTTTTAATTTCAGTAAGAATAGCCAAGGTAGGGGCTAAGAGGTTGACATTACGGGTCTCGTAATAGGACGTGGTTCGATTCCATGCCAGGTCAGAGATATCAGATATATTAAGGAAATTTAGCAAATCGGTAGGCACTAGAAAACTAACTAAACATTGACTTCCAAACCAGTGGGTGTGTTCTACATCTAAAATACGTATACTAATTAAATAACAGTACATGGGCCAAAATCGAGTTATTTATTGTAAATTTGCGTTAAAACATAGAATCTTTGTTCAATCATGTGGTAAAATTCATCAATGTTATTTTCCGTATTTTGGGTTCTGTGAAATTTAATTTTCCATGCGGAAATAAAGTAATTTGAATCTATTTATGAGAGACTCAACAACTGACTCTAGGATTGTTTAGGTAGAATATTATATATTATTTGGTAGAATATATTTATCACTTCCTGAAGTTCATGACAAAAGAAAGTGGGCCAATCACTCTGAGGGGTTTGCTTTCTTTTTATAACAGAATCGCGAGAGCTTCTTGGGATTTTATTGGTGGTAAATGTGAACTTAAAATTTAATATATTTATTATAGTTCTTGACAAGCCATATTTAGAGTAATTTCCAGAAAAGCAAACGATTCAGTTATCAGTATCAGGAACTGGGATCTTTGAAGAAGCATTTGAGATTTGTTAGGGAGATAGGGAAAAAAATAGGGCAACTTGAATAATAAAGTTATTTATACGCAGTGTCAAAAATTATGTAGTTTTTCAATGATCGTTTAATTCATTTATCCAACAACTCCACTAGATAAATCTGGAAGATCATACATAAAAACGGATATAATAATAAGAAATCAGTAATAACTGATAAACTCAACCCAGATGATTTTAATGCGTATTTTTCAAATGATAACTAATATTGCATCCTCAAATGTTGATCCTCTTGATAATTTTGTTCATGGGAGATTGAACTTTCTGACTGACAACTCTTACTTTCGGGAAGTTAGCTTTAATGAGATGTTGGGATATAATAAATAACATAAGGAATAAAAACAGCTGTGATGGATTTGGCTTAAATGTAAAATTGATTAAAACAATCAAATAACACCGTTAATAAATACAATTATTTATTAGAAACTATTTCAGTTCTCAGCCAACTGAAAAAATCCTACACAATAAGAATAAACGTACTCTATTCTAATACAGTCAGAGACAAAGTAAGATCTACTAGGAAAGGGCGGAAACCTTTCCCATGATAGTGCACCGCCATCTCTAGACCTTTTTCGAACTTGTTGATTATCGTCAATACAGGATAGCCCAGCGCATTTGAACATTGGAGAAGTAAATTCTATAAGCAACTTATATTAGACAAAATATGAAATCTAATACAAGCAGCGCCATCTCCCAGCATTCCACGTAATCTATTTATTAACCAGTGCAGTGTGTTCCCATGTTTCCTCAAGAAGGCCGTTGTGATCCCATTATTTAAAAATGGTGCAATATGCCAGAAAATTATCAACCAATTATCTTGCTTCCAACCTAAGGTGGTTATCTAAACAAATTATTCAATATTTTAAAACAAACAATGCATTTAATAAGAACCAATTCAGGTCTAGAAAGAATAGAAATATAGTTCTGGGGTATAATGGACCTATTTTCGGATGTCTATGATGGCAGTCAGAACATGCAATATATGACACTTCTATTATATGACCTCAGTCAAGCATGAACCACAGAGTTTTTTGCGTAAATTATAGGTTTATAGTTTCTGCTCCGAAACTGTGCAGTTGCTTAAATTTTATCTTACACATAGGTATCAAACGGTCATGTGAACTCCACTGGGGACGCACGGTTTCTGGGGGATACATGTTGAACCAAAGTTGCAGTGGCAAACTAACATAAATCCTATAGCCTCCAGGCTTTCTAGATCTTATTTAATCTGAAGCTTGGCGGAGGGGGTGTTTATCCGGGTTCTCAAGACAGTGTACTTTGCTACATTTTATTCACATCTTTCCTACGCAATAGGGGCTTGGGGCCATGTGGTTGGGAAGAAAGGCGATTAGAGTCATGTGTGGTCTGAGCTTCCGTGACGAATGCAAGGGAGGCATTCCGGATCATGATACTGCATACTCTACCATCTTTTTAATCCTTGAAAACATCTGATATCTTAAGAAAAACATCAAAACCTATAAAATAGACCAGGATATACACAGTTATGAAACTAGACATCGCGATGATATTGCTGCATTGTCAGCTGGATGATAAGTATCAGAACGGTCTGGGATATTGGGAAATAAAATTTTCTGATGTAGTTTTAAATATTAAATATATTATTTTATATTTGACATTGTGATATTAATATGAATAAAGAATTTGAATTTAAATATCTATGTAGACAAGGAATATTAGACTGAAAAAACACAAAATGCAAATGGAAATTTTCTTCTTGAAAGCCATTTTTCCAGGGGATACAAACCGATACTCATTTTCTCGAATTTTATTTAGCAAATATATTTTATTAATAATCAAGAGCGACAAATAATTTTTCATTTAATTCGTAACCTATTTTTTTCTACTTTAAAAGGCAACAGTATAAAGTTACAGGTAATAAAAAAACTTATGAAATGATGCTTTTGTCTGTCAAAATTCGTACGGTGGTTACCGAGATATTTGCAA
This sequence comes from Diaprepes abbreviatus, assembly GCA_034092305.1. Classification (NCBI taxonomy): domain Eukaryota; kingdom Metazoa; phylum Arthropoda; class Insecta; order Coleoptera; family Curculionidae; genus Diaprepes; species Diaprepes abbreviatus. Next base: position 39,220,160 of record JASJET010000103.1, on the reverse strand, counting down.
AAAGCATTAAAAAAACTGGCGTTTTTTGTTACTACTAATAATTTTGCAAAAAATTGTTGAAATCGTTAACGAACCTATAGATAATACGTACTCAACTGCTATTGTTTATCCTGCCAAGGTGAAAAGTTATCATTATTTATGGAGGGGAGGGAGACTTTCTGACGATTCGTACAGAGACGCACGAGGGATCATTTTATTCCTAAAGACTTAACAGTCCCTAAAAAGGATCACTAAGTTCGTAATATAAATTGTGTAAAAAGTACAAAAAGGTATCCCTTTCTCGCTTATAAACAAATTAAATAATGCCATTATTTCGAACGCTACGTATTTTAAATTTAACCTATTTTTATTTTATATTATATTCCAGTGCCTTTGAAATTGTGTTACCAACCTTCCATTGCTCGCGTATTTTTTACGTTCCCCCTTTTTATGGCGCAGTGACACAAATAAATTAGGATCATGGGGGAATCATCGATGGCACGAAAAAAAGTAATGTTTACGAATTTAGAAAAAAGAAAAACATTGCGAGAAATTTCTTTCGCGAGATAATCAGATATATATTTTAGTTAATAATATTATTATAACTAGATAATAACAGATATACTTAACATCGATTTTCACTTCTATTTTTGGATGCAATTCAACAGATATATAAACAGAATTTATGTAGTAAATCCAGTGCTAGACGAACGAAAGATAATTATAATTAGGAAAGTTCTAATATCTAATTGAAGGTCGATGAGATCATGTAAGATATTTTCTAATACTTCCTATTTGACAATTATTGATTTTGATGAACAACAAATTTTAGAAACGAAACAACAGGACGTGTAAAAGGTTATATAAGTCATCATTAATTTAACAAATCGTATGAGCTGTCTTTGGGGAACTTCGGGTTTAGAAGTTAGTTATGTTACATGTAACGCATTTATTGCTTAATTAAACAATGGAGCTGTCTAATAAAATAGCTGCTTTGTTAATGTTCATTTCTGGTCAAGAAATACAAACGACTATCAAAAAAGTTTGAATAAATGCATCAAGTATATTTTTTAATAACAATAATAAAAAATTTTAAAAATACTATATTTTAGGACGTCCATTCGCTTTTCCTTTTGATTCTGTTGTCCCTCCTGTCCTCTACTTTCTCTTCTTTTTTCTTCAGTCTCTGGTTTCTACCTTCTTGCTTTCTTTCAATTAATTTTAGTAAATTTATACTGAGAATTTATCAGTTATTAATTGTTGTATATTATTATACAAATTTGTACCCATTAGGTTAGGTAGGAGTAGCAGATGAAATGCTAAACCTCGCCTGTATGTATATCTATTGTTTCAATTAAATACGATTATTACTATTTTTATTATTATATTTTTAGTCCATGTTGCAGTTGAGTGAATTAACTATAAACCGTACGTCTAGATGTCGTGTATTGTGCCAAAAATATGACTATTTATATCCAAATCTTATGATGCGTATAAATATGACGAGCCGCACCCGTGATGAGCCTGCCTCGATTCTCGATATCGAGCGCCTTCGTCACGTCAACTTCATCATATTTTTATTGTTCGCAAGCAGCGTGTCTGGGGCTCGCAGTGATCTATTTTCTGTCGGTTTTTGCTCCGAAATGAAAGAGATTTTTTATCTAGTTGGAGGGCTTTATATGCGTATAAATATGGAAAGTCGCGCCTGTGACAAGCCTCCTTTGAATTTCCCGTGTAGTCGGTCTCGGGCTTGCCATAAACCAATTCCTTTAGATAAATAAAAATTCCTTTGAATTCACATCAAAAACCGACAGAAAATGGATCACTGCGATCCTCGGTCGCGCTGCTCATTAAAAATAGATATATGATGGCGTTTTTATTATCTCCTTTGACGCCGGTCGCCGAAGTCGGTAAAATTTAAATGAGATCCGTCACTTTTTTGTTTCACAGGTGCCGGATGAGTAATTCATCAATGAATGCCAATATGCTGTGTCTTACTATTACCCACGTCCCCCTCGCTCATAAACTTGTTGGCGTGAGGAAAAATTAAATACATGAATGATTGACAGGGTGCATTGATAAAATGTCATTGGTTGGAACAGATATTTATAACAAATTGGTATTAAACGAAATTTCTTTATTAAATAGTCCAAAGTAGGTTCTTACACCTCATGAATAGTCTCATAGTTAGAATTAACAGATAACTATATTTATAACGACATACTTATCGATTCGAAAAAACTAAGTGGCGTGCAAAAAAGGATTTAAATTAAGTCAACGGCGGAAAATTTTACTTACTCTTAATGTTAAAATTTTATAGCGTATATTCAAAGAGTACTCTAGAAAAATTATACAGAGATTACTCAAAATAGCTTTGATGGTATCAATACGAGTCAATGCCGTGGAAGGAAGTGAGAGATAGAAATTCGTTGTTCATAACCTAGAAAATAACCCAAAACGGTTTCTTTGGCAGTTTGAGGTTCGATTTTCTCGGCAACCAGAAGTGATACACAAGTTTAGGGCAAAAAATTACGTTAGAAATGACATTTCCTTTCCAAAAGGCAAAAAAAAACGAAAATCTGAAGGATTGTCTTATGATAATACAACAATGTAGCTTGGAAATATAAGATTAAACCCTATAGTGTCAAGTGTTGATGTGGTTGCCTGTTGGTTGGACAACAGGCGATGACTAGTTCTATGCTGCAGGGTGGATAGCCAGTATGGTTGACTACCTAATGAGGTAGCCAGTAGGGAAGGTTACCAGTAGGGTAGACTATTAGTAGGGTAAACTACCAGTAGGGTAGACTCCGATATCTTTGGGGTCTAAATTGATTCCTTCGTTGACATGTGTGTATTTGTCCAATTTCATAAATTAAAATATACGGAAAAATCCTGAATACACTCTGGTAATTTCTGAGCATAACAACATAATTTAAGTATGGCCCTATTCATTTAGCATGATTATATCTCAACTATGTCAATCTATAATTATAAATTGAGAATTAAAATTTTAATTAAAAAAATGCCCCCCTTTTTTTATTTTTGCCTTAAACTTTACAAACTGACATTAGGCCTGTTCGTTGAACACATCACAAATTAATCAGCATCAAACAAAATTTACAAAATCAGGCTGGTGACACTTTGACAACTCCTTTTGGACGATCTGATTAGTCTGCGAACGGAGCTTTAGATAATTTTTTTCATTATTTAATCAAATCGGAGGTCACGGATCCATATATCAATGACAATTTTTAGATTATAGCTCATAAAGAGAATATATCTCGGAAAAGTTTTTTTAATTTTTTTGAAAATATTTTTTTTTAAACATGTGGTCAACTTTTTGTAGTCCACTGTATACTATTAGATTTCACACGTGCTCAACTATAAAATTTAACGTTCAAAAAACTTCCTGTTCTCGTATCGGTATATTCTATTCATGTGTCATCCACTTCGTTTCTCCCCTCTCATTCGTCATCCACTTTATTTGTTTAGATCCCCTTCGATTTTTACTCTGCAGGTTTGGAATTATCGTGTTTAAGAACGTATGGATCGATGTTATATGGCCGCATATGAATATGTAGAAGATAAACGTTGAATATAAATAAAATCCTTTACATTAAACAAGTAAAACCCAAATAAACAAACCTTACCTCTTCATTAGATACAGAAGCATATCTTTTGTCTGGAGAAACATGGTAATATTGACTTTAAACCAGGCACATATGCAAAAAAGTATGTATAATTTTTTAAAGTTGGTACAATTGTACATGAAATTTTATGACGTTACACATATTAGTACATAAGTTACAGGGTTTTTGGTTGGACGTTGTTTATGCGTTGATGGTGATTTTTTCCACATCGAAATCAACTGGGCCGAGAGCTGGCATTAAATTTTTTGTTTTGAGTAGTTGGCTCTTACATCAACTCATCCTTCACTCGCTGTACAAGAGTTTTTGACTAAAAATTAAATCAATATAATTCCACACGCGCCGTATTCATCTGATATGGCACCAAGCGACTTCTTTTTATATCCAAGATGAAGCTGCGAATACATCATTTGGAGACCATCGAAGACATAAAAGGAAGTTCGTTGCGTGAACTTGCAGCAGGGGTGTTTGAAGTTTTAAAAAAACGTTGGCATATGTGTATTTCCTTAAATGGGATACACTTTGGCACAAAATAAATATTGAGGAATAAATAACGTTTTATGTATTTTTTAGAGTACCGTACATTTCTGGACAAAATAAAGATTACGCTGTTTATAATACTTCATTTGATACATCTCACAGACAAAAAAATGTTATTTATTTAACCCCCAAAATCACTCCTAAGATTGCGAGTTAAAAATTTCATATTTTATCTGGGCAATCAGAAGAATGACCGTCTTTGCCAACTTTCTCTATTTTGCTCCACTTCTGACTTATAAAACCGAAAATGAAATGAAGAATGTCATTTTTCCAACAGTAAAAGATTTTTTTAAAACAGTTTTGGTAGTTCTGGAGATCAAATTGAGCAAACAAATAAACATTTCCTTTTTATTATATTAGTATAGTAGTACATATATATATATATATATATATATATATATATATATATATATATATATATATATATATATATATATTATGGAAAAGGGTAAGGTAAAATGTTTTGCAATTTTACAATACTGAGAAATATTTGAGAAAACAACAATTTTCTTTAAACAAATAAATTATACATTACAAGAAATGAAATTTGAAAAACTTTGTAACGTGCTCATTCATCTTTTTGCTCATTTTAAAGCAGACTCTCTTTAAATTTTTAGATACGCCAATGAATGTAATATATTTTTACAACGGCGGATGAGTTATTCTCATTTATTAATACAATTTAAAAAATATAAAATTTTAGAACGGACGTATTTAACGTTACTGTTCTATTTAAAAAACATTTAAAGCTTTTAATAATAAACGGACTACCATGCATGATGATACCACAACATACTCTTCGGCTAAATAAAATTACACCGTAGCTCGGGATAGGGAGAGTTTAATCAAATCGATGAATATGATTCAAAATTGTAAATATTATTCACAAGTGTATGTGTGGGTGTGATAAAATTTAGTAAATAGGCAACAAATCTTTTTTATAAAATATCTTAATCCACAAGAATTGTCTAAATCAAATTATTTTTCAATTTATCTCAACTTACAAAGTAAAATGCATATTTCAGTTCCCTATACTAAAACAGATAAATTAAGTTAAAAAGAAACAGATGCCTGTTTTTCTTTAGGACTGACAATAAACTTTCCGGTTGCGATGATTTATATTTCTCAATGTTTCCCACGTTAGAAAAGTAGATTTTGCAAAATACGTTTGAATACTATGTAATCAATTGAAATCATAAAAATCAAAAGATTGAATTAAAATATTAAATTCGATAAAAACTTTATTCAGAACCGTTTATTTCAAGTGGATATAATTACATCGGATCGGTCTGAGCTGATCGGAACATTGGGTTAGAAACAAGGTCATTGATTACAACAATTATAAAAATATTAAAAATTAATATTCATTCATAAAAATATTTTTTATTTCATTGTACAAATTTTTATTTTTACCAAATCACATCAGATAATATATTTTATAAAATGTTCGGAATTTGAAGCCCGATTCGTGACTCTGCAGACTTTCAGCTCCTTGGCCTTCGGGAAAGGAAGTATCATTCCTTACATGATTCTTTTCGCTGAATTGTAATTTGGCCTTGGAAATTACATACCATGTTACGTTGTCGAAGAAAGCTCAAGTGCCAAAAACGCCATTTTAGGCTATTTTAAAAAATATGAAATATGAGCAACAAAATTTTACCTCTCTTTTCCTCCCATGGCATAAACTCGTATTCATCTTCCACTTTAAAATGCCTTTTGAATGATCTTTTTATTAGTTTTTTTTCCAGAGATATTATACCTCGAATATACGCGACGAAATTTTAAAAAAGAGGGTCCACAAAAAAAAACTTTGATTTTTATAGAAAAAAATGTATTTGCCAGGGTACCATTTTTTGATAAAATCGTTCCAAATCTTGAAACTAAAACGTCTGAAATTGAAATTTTTTTATACTACGTCAATAGTGCCAACGAAGACAATGACGTTGCAACATGCGGCGAAAAAAATAGCGTTTTCACATATGCAGTGAAAACTAAAATGCTAAACGGCATAACGGCGAAAAAAATTAGATTTTTAATAAATGCGGCGAAAAAATTATATTATCAATAAATATGTCATAAAAAATGACATCTTTAAAATTTGAGACGAAAAAATTATATCTTTAAAATATGCAGATTTTCATCGTATTTTAAGAATTATAATAGTTTTCGATGCACTTTTAAAACGTCCTTTTTCGCCACATTTTTAAAATTATAATAATTTTCGTCGTACTTTTGGATGCGTAATTTTTTTCGCCGCATTTCTGGTATCGGAATAATTTTCAGAGCACTTTTGGAAGCGTAATTATTTTCTTCAAAATTATGTAATTTTTTACATCGAAAATTTTATAAAATCATAGTTTACGCAGCACATTTTGAGGCATAATTTTCGCATAGTGCTTAGCTGTCATTGTTTTCGTAGACACCGTCGATATGTTAATATATTTTTTTTTCGAGAAACGTTCCCATGTTGAGATATTCGTCCTCCAACATGAGATCTAAAGTGTAATAAAATTTTGGTTAAAACTGTAATAAACAAACAACCTTAGAATGGTTTAATGAATTTTTTTATTATGTATCAGGTGATTCGGATTGGATAGTTCATCTTTTCGAAATCAAAGAAGAGTACTCGTCTTTCTAAGAAAAGATTGAATGATTGAAAAATGTATGTTACATTTGAAAGATTCGAATGGCTTTAAAATTTAGTGAAAAAAGGAAACAAGGGTACAACACCCCCGGATCACCTGATAAGCAATCAAGAAATGTTAAACCATTCTAAGGGTGTTCATTTGAATATTAGAACTTTGACCAAAATTTTGTTACACTTTATCAAGCGCAACAAAAGCTATTTTTATGTGAACTATACGCCCCCCAACGATTATTTATCTTTTCTGAATCACCCTGTATATACTATAAAAATAAATTCTAGTAAGAAAAAAAGGCCTTTTACACTTAAATGCAAAAACATTCCATTGATACTTATAGGAGTATATAAAAGTCAATAACCTATAGAAATATCCACCCTAAATAAAATAAATAATCGTTTAACCTTATTCCGTTCCAACGCTTTTGAATGCCATTCGACAATACGCTATTGATCATTCATTATTAAACGAACATTTTTAAATGACAAATGATATTTTATGCTATTTACATTTTATCTGGTATTTATGGCTTGATACAAAGGTAAATGGCAAATATCAAAATTTTTTTTATATATTTTTTGGAAACATGGACTTGGTTTCGAATATTTTAAATTTCATAATTAAAGAAGACGGTTCGTTCTAAATGCTTAGCATAAAACTAAATAAAGTTTTTACAGCATCAGTTGTGTGAGAATTATTTTCTGATGTTTTGCATTGTAGGAATCCCCACTGCGCGAAGTTAGAATACACAGAAAGATGGTCTATTTATCTTAGTTTTACATCTAAAATGTCTTTCTATTTGCTACTTATTTTACTTCTTATGAAGCTATTTTTTTAATAATATTTATATTGGTGTCGTACTCTATCTAGTTGTACAACACCGGAAATAAAATTAGTATGGGTAATATATTAAGGGGATTATTACCATAAATATTAGCATATTTATATGCATAAGTATGCCTATTTTATCATTGGGTACATCTATATAGTTTCAGTTGAAAACGGACAATGAAATATAGTGAATAATAATTTTATAATAATACTAACATGCAATCAAAATTATGCAGACCTAGCATCATCTGCTAAAACTTCAGATCTTAAAAGGTCTCATAACTAGTATTTTTTTAGCCACTTAAAATTCGATAAATAAGGTGCCATTTTTTGGCAGAAAAGTTTAGCATTTAAATGTATAGCCATATTAAACGTGTTCAAGCGATAAAATCGAAGATTAGTCATTCTAAGTGCGACATGATAACGTGTATAACAAAAACAATAAATGGCCTAAGTGTACATAGGTACCCTGACTCAAGGCGTCACAACGTGGCGATGTCGTTAAAAATATAAAATATAGATGACAACGCAGGTCCCATTTATTTTATTTATAATTCTTATACTTTTTCAGTCTTCTGCTATAATTGTGATCAGTGGCAAAGCTTAGAAAAGTCTAGCGATACACCTGTTGACTTAGATGATCTAGAAAAAAATTGTTGAAGTTGACTGTCAAGGGAGTGCTGAATGTGGAACAATTTTAAGGCACTTGCCTTTACGAACTTCATGCCTTCGTCAATGTCGATATACAAAAAATAGATTTTTTAAAAGTTTAGAAGCAAGTACAATGAAATATAACTTGCAACGAAGGGACGAGTTTGCTCATGCAACTTTCATTCTTATGTTAAGTGGGGTATTTTAATTTGAAACAGCTAAAAATATTTCTAAATACTTGATTGAGGAGTCTGTTATTTTGTGATAGCACATTGTACCGCAGTTTCGTAACACTATTACATTCTCAAACGCAATGCCTTAAAAACTACGGATTACATTATGTTATAGGGCTTTTTTATTTCGCACATATTTATTACTACTATCTAGGTACTGAAGGCGGAACATCGAACATCGATCATTAAGAAGGTTAATTGTACTAGTCTTATTGCACTTATAAATTTCTATGGCCTCTAAGATATTAAGTTTTTTACGGTATGCAAAATCTGAATATTGTTAATATCTGGGAAACTGTGGCCTATTTCTATAAAATTATTAGCAAAATTTTACTTTTGTCTTTTTAATGAAAATGCAGTTTGTGTTCTATAAATCTTGCATGGAAATTTCTCCCCGTTTGTCCAACGTAAAAACTATTGCAATCTGAACAATTTAGTCTATAAACTCCTGACTTTTGTAGAGAGGAAATTTTGTCTTTGGCATTAAACATGTGTGATAGTTTTTGTGACGATTTGAATGCTATTTTTAAATTTTGTTTTTCATTCATTAGCTGTTCTATCTGAAATAAGTCCATAATACGTAAGGGTGGTGTATTTAATGTTATTTTTATTTATGTTGGGTGGGTAGTTTGTTTTTGTTTGTTATTCATTAAATTGTTAATTTGCACTTCAATATAACCATGGTTTAATACGATTTGCTTTATTATAATAAGTTCTTTTTTCTTATTTGTATTTGTTAAAGGGATAGTCAATGCTCTGTATATCATAGTATGTATGCTGCCAGTTTATGAGATACAGGGTGTATCGAGTGTTGTGGGATAGTGGAGTCAGTGAAACTAGATTTTCTGTAAAGTCTAACAAAGTAAATTTTGTTTCATTAGTTATTTAAAAAGATATGTTTCGGCGTTTCTGACATTAAAAAAACAATTTTAATCAAAACATTTTTTCTTTTTTTTTTCAAAATTACATCTATTAAAGATGGAGCTGTGTCGAGGGATGTCGAAATTCCATTTGCTGCTTTCGCAGGTGATTGATGACGTTGCACAGGAAAATTGAAAAAAAAAAGTCAAGGGACGATAGGACACGTGTTTATTTATTTTTAATAAGCAGTTTAAGTGTTAAATTTCACATGTCCAGATTCGATGAATTGAGATAAAATACCAAAAATTAACGTTTCATTCGACTAGGGGTGGAATTTTGAAAAATTCCTTCTTATCAAATTCAACATTCAATAAGGACTGCTATCTAAATTTCATGCTCAGGTAAGGCTATATAAAGTATGTCCCAAATTGGTGATAAATGTATTGCGATATCAGAAACTATAATATATAATGGTTAAATACAAAAAGTTTCAGGCAATTCTGTCCGTAATTTAAGGCTTGATTCTCACTATAGTGCCGCTCTCGATCCGATACATTCTTTTTAATGAAAAAGAGTTTACGATATCGAAATATCCGAGAAACCGACAGTGTGAATAGGTTCATTGTTTCTCCTGTAAGAATATTTTACCGGACCGAGAGCGAATCGAGAGCGGCCCTATAGTGAGAAACAGGCCTAAAGGTGCTGGCAGAGCTGTTCTAGCTGAGATATTTTGAAAGTGAAAAATAAGAATAGAGGATTTTTTAAAATTTGCTGTGACTTTCTGGATAATGAGTTTTTTAATCGATTAAAACATTGTTGGGACAACTTTTACGAAGAGTACATCTAAAATTTCATTCAACTTATTTTTTTTTACGGTCGCCATATTAGATTTCGGCCTTTTAGGAAATAGTGTTTCTGCGTTCTTCGAATTCTTCATGAGCGTTTAAATCGTCGGGTGAGCTGAGATGTCCAATTACTTCACGACGACGTTCCAGCCCACACCACTAACCTTTATAATGGACCCCGATTCTTATAGACTAATGAAGCTAATAATGGCGAAACACGAACGAAAAGTGTGGTTATATACATTGGGCGCCAGTACTTTACCTTTGTGATTTTTGCCTTATGAGTTGTGTGCGATTCAAATGGATTTATAGTATTATAAGCGACTTATTTATTGTGTGTTTTATTAAGTCCAATGAGCTACTCAAAATGTATGCTTACGTTTCGCCAAAACAAGTACAAACTGATTTTCAAAGTTCAGTTTCGTCGATAATCAGTTGAACATTTTTTAGTGCGCATGCTCAAAAGCATGGGATTATCTCTACGTTTTAACATAGTAAATTTGCCATATTTAAGGTTAAACTTTGCAGGTCTAATAAATATTTTGTCTAGGGTGTACAGAGGCGCAATTCGTGAATGAGGTTTCATGGAAATTTATTATCCCCTTTGTGGCCCGCTTCTAAATCCTTCAAATTATTTTTTATTTTTAAGAATGAAGTTAGGGAGTGAGAGGAAAAAAAAAGGAGTGATGATGAAATTAAACAAGCTACTTATAACAATTGGTGGTAATTAGACATTGTAAAAAGTAGATAGAAATAAAAGAAAACTATACTAAAAAATAATATCAATTTTTTTATCTTAGGCTACGAATTCCTGATGCGCATTATTCAGTTATTGAACACACAGTAAGAGTGTACTTGGTCCATTTTTTTAAATAGGAGACAGGTTAAAATTATCTCGAGGGATAATATATAACAGACAAGTACTAACCGAAAGCCAACTTTTAAAAATTTATTTTTATTTAAAAAAATCTTTGAAATGTTCCTAAAGTTGGAATTTTTTATAAACTGAAATCATCGGATATAAGTATAAAATGGATTCTATTGAATTATAAGCAATTTCCTTTTACTTTACAATGGACTCTTGCCTATTCCCACAATAAATAGTGAATTTAATTTAATACTGTATCGATATAACGTTACTATGGTTACCAGCTTGGGGTTTTTTACAGGTGGATCTGTTAGTTAATAAATATTTTCATAATAAAGAGTGAAAGCTTTCACGGCTTTGGTCAAGTTGAAAATCATGGTTCTTGGGTTTAGACTGTGTCAAATTGGGATTATTATCGGACGTTTCGCCTACGATTGCACTAGGCATCTTCAGGGATCATTACTCCACGAGATTAGAATAACGAATGATTATCGAGGAACAACAGCTCGGTACTTATACCCAACTGGTGCTCGACGAACCATGTGATGTAGACTGTAATATATTAATGTTATTTGGATATTTACAAATTTCGATTGATTCTCTAATTTTACGCTTAAAGAAACCACTTTAGCTTCTTTTACATTAAAAGCGTGACCTATGCAATGCTGGTGTGCAGCTACTGCAGATCGTACAATTTGTTTCTTTTTAATACATCTTTGATATTCCTTAAGCCTAGTGGATATTGGCTGTCCTGTTTCATCCACAAACACTTTACCACAAGAGCAAGGTATTTTATAAACGCCTTTTGTTTGTAAAGGTATTGCGTCCTTTGGTGACTTCAAACATTATCCAATTTTCTTACATGTGTTAAATATTGTGTGATTTTCGGAGCAATTTAGTAATCGTGTCGGTGTGTAAAATTAACTATGGAAACTGAATCAAGGGGTGCCCTTCCCTTTCTCGATGTACTAATAAAAAGGAAAGATAATGGCAAATTATGACATTCTGTATACAGAAAACCAACACATACAAATCGATATCTTAATGGAACGTCACACCATCATCATTCTCAAAAACAATCCGTCATTAACTCTTTGGTACATAGAGCTTTTTCAATATGTGACGAGCAATCATTGAAATCAGAAACAGAAAAATTGACTGACGCTCTGAGAGGCAAAGGATATTGCGTTAAAGATATTACATGTTCTATTAATATATATAAAAACCCAACTACCGAACAAAATGTCATAAATGTACCACCTATGGACAGTGTTGTCTTGCCTAACATACACGGAACCATCGACAAGATTGCCAAATTGCTCCGAAAATCAAACATTCGGACAATTTTCAACATATGTAAGAAAATTGGATAATGTTTGAAGTCGCCAAAGGACGTAATACCATTACAAACAGAAGATGTTTATAAGATACCTTGCTCTTGTAGTAAAGTGTATGTGGGTGAAACAGGACGTCCGCTAGATTTAAGGAACATCAAAGATATATTAAAAAGAAACAAATTGTATAATCTGCAGTAGCTGAACACCAGCATTGCACAGGTCACACCTTTATTGTAAAATAAACTAAGGTGCTAGCATCTGTGTCTGGTTTCTTTAAACGTAAGATTAGAAAATCAATCGAAATTTGTAAATATCCAAATATTAATACACAGGTTACAGTCTACATCACAGTGTTAGAATTTCGTGGAGGAAAGATCCCTGAAGATACCTCGTGCAATCGTAGACGAAACGCTGAATACTAATTCCAATTTGACACGGTCTAAACTCAAGAACCATGATTTTCAAATATGTTTTTTTCTTGCCAAAAATACCAATGCTACTCACTGAAATTTTTTATTTGTAATTATTTCCTGTATCACGCAGATACGTAAACGAAAAAGGCGTTAATATACAGTTTAAAAAAATAAACAAAACCAGTTTAGACCAAAATTAACCCTAATGCAACGCCGTGTAACTAAACGTGTCAATATAAAGAGAGATTAACACTAGAAAACTGAAAACAATTTGAATCAACAGTGGATACGTTACGGTTCCTATTAGTTCTATTTAAAGATATGTTTATTTTAAAATACGATCTAAACCTACCCGAGTGTGAAAATTCACATGCTGATTGTGATTTGTGTATTCGAGGGTATCTTTTAACACTCGACAAGAGTGGCTTCAAGTGTAAAGGGGATCACGAAGACTTTGTAGTATCATCGTCAAGCAATTATCAAATTTTGATTAAGTACGAATATATAAAGAGCTGAAACAGTTTGCTCAAATAAAAAAAATATTCCAAATCACAACAACATCGGTTAAATTGGATTACCTATTTAATGAAATTGAAATATTTCCGCTTTTTCTTTGCTATTCGACGAAATTTTCTTGTCAGAGCTGTTATTGATTGGAGAAAAAAGTTTTCTCGCCTTGAGGGATATTAAATGATCAATCAAAGAATTTTAATCATTAAAACAGAGCATTCGGCTGAAACTGGACAAAACCATAATTAAGGGAAAATCCATTATTTTTTATCGTTTAAAGTTTCGTTTAATTGATTATGTCGAATCACATACATATTAATTTAAATTTCTTACGCTGTCTAATGAAACTATGAAAAAAAAAACTGGTCAAGTGCGTGTCGGAGATACATTATGTTGGGGTTCCGTGGCAGTTATTGGCGTTGTTACTTCAAGTTTTTACGCAGAGAGAGATAACTTTAATTTTTTTTTATCAATCTCGCCTCGTGTCTGTTTTTGAGTTAAAAACTGACAATTATAATATCGTGACTTTGGACGAACGGATGGGCAGACGGATAGACGGATATAACAAAACTATAAGGGTGAATACCGCACAATCAGTATCACGAGTCATGCTTTAAAGATATTCCTGAAAATCATTCATGCCCGTATTTACAGCAAATGCGAAGAGAACATGAGCAACACACAGTTTGGATTCAGAAATGGGATGGTACACGTGAGGCTTTGTTCAGTATGCAGGTGTTGGTGCAGAGATGACGAGATGTGTCTGCAGATGTGTTCCCGTGTATTATAGACTACGAGAATGCTTTTGATACCGTCCAACAAGAAAAACTTATTGAAATACTAAGAAAACAGAATCTGAATGATCGAGATATAAGAATAATGGTTAATCTGTACTGGCACTAGAAAGCAAAAATGACAGTGGATGGAGAGATGTCAGATGGTACAAATAATGCATGGAGTCCGACAGGGATGTGTACTATCACCTCTCTTATTTAACTTGTATGCTGAAAAAATCTTTCAAGAGGCGCTATGTAAAAAACACCAAGGTATTATTATTAACGGTACAGTTATAAATAATCTTCGAAACGCAGACGATACTGTACTTCTCACGAATAAATTGGAAGACCTATAAGAACTTTTAAACTGCGTGGCAGACAAGAATGGAGAGATGGGGCTTAAGTTGAACATCATGAAGACAAAATGGCTGGTAGTAAGCAAACAGATCTGTTCGGTCGTTTAGAATATGAATATGTCCATAGAATGTATTCAACAATACAAGTATTTGGAATGCACACTCAATGAAAACGGGAACAACACACAACAGATAAGGTCCCGAATAGAACAGGCTCGCAGCGCCTTTATCAAAATGAAGACCATCCTATGCAGCCGTGATATTGGTCTATCCTTAAGGACACGTATTCTTAGATGCTATGTCTTCAGTATACTCTTGTATGGAGCTGAAGCATGAACACTTACAGATGCCATGTGTGTGCAGGAGATTGGAGGCTTTCGAAATGTGGACTTACCAGTGTATGATGCGTACTAAGCCGAATAAACAAACAAACAGAAATCGTACACACCATCAAAAAAAAAAAATTAGAATATTTCGGACATATTTTGCGTAATACAAAATACCTGGTGCTTCAACCTATTATGCAAGGTAAAATTGATGTTAAAAGAGGTCCAGGCCGTCGTAGAATATCTTGACTAAAGAACTTACGGCAATGGTATGGACACAAGGACGCTTTTTAGAAGAGCGGTGGACAGAATTCAGATAGCGCTGATGATTGCCATCGTTCGATAGGACAAGGTACATTGAAAAGAAGAAGAATGAACCTAAAAGTTAAGTTTTCCAAGAAAATGGTATTTAGGGGTTTATTATGAAAATTTTTAACAATCCTTTTTTGAAAGTATTACTTGAACAAATTCGATTCAATACTATAAATAAGCGTGGATACAAGGGACAACTTTTAGATCATTTTAACGGATAATGCAGAAATATTTATAAAAATAAGCTAAATCCAAGTAGCGTACTATTTCTACGACATAAATTATTAAAGGCCATACCAGGTTTTCACAGGGAATTGGATTTTCATGGCCAATAATATACTTACTGAGAGAACTCATCGATTTGACAGACAATTGATGTAAAAATGACATCGATCACGGGATAGGGAGACTGAAATTTCGGTAGATCGGTAAATTATTGCTAAGTGCCGTATTAGCCCAAAGTTGCTGAATTTATTATTTTATTGTAGTACTATGAACTAGTTTATAATTTTGCATGTACATAAATACACAAAAAGGTTGGTTTTTCCTGCACTTTAATCTTTTACATTATAAAATGCCGAAGTATATTTAAACTTCAGTCCTAAAGTTTAAATTAACGCGATACCAACTGATAAAACTCAGGTGAGTCACCAATGTAATATCAGTTCTAAGTTTATTCAATATTTTGACTTCAAAAAATTGCATAAGAAAATTGTACCACATATTAAATATGAAATTCATCGACAAGAGATCTAAAAAACCTTCAGGTGCCCTTGAAGGTTGATAGCAAAAATACATGATTTTTCAGTAAAATCCGAATTACGGTTCTACTACATGTTCACTTGTTTACGGCCTGACATGGTGGCTATAAAAAATAGACAAATACCCCAGAGGACAATAAGAAAATATAAAATATATATTTCCTTTTAAACACCTAATATATCTAAAAACTGGAAATTAGTTTGGAAAATATAACAATACCACAATGTAATATACCCAAAGTACGGGTAGAAAAGAAATTGTGAGGATAAAAGCGATTATACTAAGAACAGTAAGTATATATAATAAAGCGTGATTTGGGGATTTCTTACTTATTTGTCAAGGTTATCAATAAATTAAATAAACAATTTTTGTATTATTTACTTCCGCGAGGAGCCGATAGAAAAGTCGCAACTAATCGATTTATCAGTTTTATAATCTCAGTTATGTGGAAACATTTCATTCTGGCATTCTCATTATTGACTATAAAGATAAAATATCGATTTCTATTACACACTGAGACCAACCTCTCCGATCGACCTGTACGACTATGCACGTCGACTGAAAAGTGTGTGTGCAAGTGAATTGTCGCCTACACAATCCCGGTGCCTGCGCAGGTCGATCAATGCGCGTTTTATAATTGTTAAGTATCTTATTTATCAGATTTACTTGTTAAGCACATTTGTCACTATATCACTAAAAATATGCAATTACATATTTACA
This sequence comes from Diaprepes abbreviatus, assembly GCA_034092305.1. Lineage (NCBI taxonomy): Eukaryota > Metazoa > Arthropoda > Insecta > Coleoptera > Curculionidae > Diaprepes > Diaprepes abbreviatus. Next base: position 39,203,551 of record JASJET010000103.1, on the reverse strand, counting down.
CAATTTTCACTGCTTTTCTTAAAAAATCAATTTGTTTTTAAGATCTATCACCATTTCATTTAATGTGGTATATAATGTATTTTTTATAAATTTGTTTCGTTGTACAATATACCTTTTATGAGTATGATCATTGCAGTTTTTCCTATTACTAAAGGGTTTTCCAATAAGAGGTGTCATTTTGAAAAGCCCGCTATTTCGGTAGATGTCATTTTGAAGCTGTAAGTTTTTGACGTTTGACAAGTAGAAACTACGCCATAAATAAAGATGGAACGATACACGCTTCAACAACGCATTGAAATTATTAAAATTCACTATAAAAATGGTGAAAATTTGGCAGAGACGGTTCGTAAAACTCGAACATTTTTGGGTCGTCATGAAGCACCTTGTCGGAGCGCAATAAAGAAATTGGTGAAAAAATTCGAGCTGTTGGGACAAGTTAGTTATGTGAAGAAGAAAACCCGTGCACGTCGCTCAAGAACAGCCGAGAATATTGCTGCTGTAGCCGAAAGTGTTGAAGAAAACCCAGGTTTGTCCATTCCTCGTCGTTCTTTGGAATTAGGGATTCCACAAACGTCATTACACCGTATTTTGCATAAAGATTTGGGTCTTAAGGCTTATAAAGTTCAGTTAACGCAAGAACTCAAGCCGGCCGATCATCAACAACGTCGTGCCTTTGCTGATTGGGTTCTTGAAATGCATGAAAATGATCCGGAATTCCATCGAAAAATCATCTTCAGTGATGAGGCCCATTTCCACCTCGGTGGCTTCGTCAACAAACAAAATTGTCGCATCTGGGGCTCGGAAAACCCAAGAGTTATTGTTGAAAAGCCTCTCTATCCTGAACGTGTGACTGTTTGGTGTGGTTTATGGTCCGGACCTTACTTTTTCGAAAATGAGGCTGGAGCAACAGTTACGGTGAATGGATTGCGCTATCGAGAGATGATTAATGATTTTTATGGCCGGAATTGGATGGTATTTATCTGGACCACGTTTACTTTCAACAAGACGGCGCTACGTGCCACACAAGCAACGAAACCATTGATCTTTTACGGGAAAAGTTTCCGGGCCGTGTTATCTCTCGAAGAGGTGATCACAATTGGCCACCTAGATCTTGTGATGTGACACCTTGCGATTTCTTCCTTTGGGGCCACGTGAAAGACAAGGTCTACGCCAACAGCCCAGCGTCGATTCAAGACCTCAAAGATGGAATTCGTGAGGCTATCGAGGACATAGGGCAGCCACTTTGCGATTTGGTTATGGAAAATTTCATGAAAAGGATATGGTCCTGTAGGCATGGTCGTGGTGGTCATTTGGCTGATGTTATTTTCCATCATTAACGGCATACCTTCCTCTTTATAATGTAATAAATATCCGATCATTTATCTTAAAAAATGGCATTTTTCTTTGAATATCAAAATAACACCTCTTATTGGAAAACCCTTTAGTTTACTTCAACAATTTTAAGCGCTTTCGCAAGTAAAGCCGCCGGAACTTTAATCCTAATTTTTAGTATTTATTTTGGTAATACATAAATCGCTTCAAGGCCCTACAACCTGAAGTACCATAATATCAAATTTTTTTGAACACAAGACTATTGGTATGAACCTCTGCAATTTTTAGAACCGTAAATAAATCAAAAATTGAATTCACTTTTATATATATCAGCTATGACTAATAAAAATTTCTGCCTCTTTGAAGACAGGCAAGATTTAACAAAATTATGTGTAGCTATATTGATTTTTCTACACAGGCATATGAAAAAAAATGCGTCATCAGGTCAGGGTTTTCCGTAAATTCGCCAAAATAATGGAAAAACGGCAAAATTCGCCATTTCTCGGATTGAATAGTAATTCTTATAACTCAATTTGATCAGAATAACTTTATGCCTGGACCTCCCTACCTCTATAATTTAGAATCCGAATCTGGAATCCAAATTACTTCATCAGGCCAGGATTCTCCGTAAATCATGAAAATAATCCAGAAAGGTCGGAATTGGCCATTCTGTGACCTTGAATTACCTCGATTAGGATAACTTTGCGTTGATGTACTATCGAGAAGAATCGTAAATTGTCTGGGACACGTCTGGGTACTGCAAGCGCGAAAGAATGACCTTTTAACCTTGAAAAAAGTATGGATAGTGTGAAATTTAGAGATGTTTTTCGATTTTTAAAACTTCAAACTGCTACGTGTTTTTAACAAGGTTCTTAACTAACTAAAATTCATGCTATCAGAACTACTATTCAATCCAAAAAATGATGAATTAGATCATTTTTTCGGATTTACAGAAAACAGTGACTTGATGGGGCAATTTGGACCCTGAATTCGGTTTCACCCCAACTGTATACATAAGAATAGGAGGACTAAGGTATAAAGTTATTCTGATAGGAGTAATTTCAGATGGCGAATATAAACATTTAAACCGAGCAATGATCAATTTCAGCATTTTGGGATTATTTTCGTGAGTTACGAAGAACCCTGACCTAATGAGGCAACCTGGACCCTAGATTCCGATTCAGCGTAACTAAATATGTAAAAACAGGGGGGGGGGGGCAGATATGATGTATGGAAAACCGTGACCTGATGGGACCATTTAGATTTCGGATTTTAATTCAGTAGTTCAAATTATATAGGTGTAGAGAGCTCAAGTCTATTGGACAAACTACTTTTTTTTTGGGTGCCAGTGTTATCTTAGAATTTCTTTTATTTTTGTTTGCATCTTTAATATCTTTTAACTATTATACTTCTTAAAAATAGTATAACTTGTTTATAACTCTAAAATAACTTTCGTGAAATACAGTTTTTTGAATTTGACTACACTATGTTGTATGACTTTATATTTTATTTTTTAAGCCACTTTTTTTGTTTCAAATTTTTTAGTATAACTCGTTGTGTTGCTTAAATTATGTATTTTTAGAGCCGTTTAGGTTCGTGAAACAATGAATTATATTTGGTTTTTACATGGGATTTCTGAGTAAACGAAAAATGAAAAAAGTCAGTCGATTTAAATTCCAATTAAAATCATGATTTAATTGTTAGACTCGTGCGCTTAAGTCGGGATTTTCAATCTATTGTTTTTTCAAGTCACTTGAGTCTCAGCCCTCTTCAAATTACCAATACAATATAAACGTATGAGTTGTCCCTAATGGTAACAAAGGCAATTACCCAATAGAATCAATTTGTTCCAATTACATGAAGTGTTAATCAAAATTTCATGTTCCACTTTGCGGTCTCATTAGTAAAGTTCAGCATTTATTATTATATTTATATGAACGTCTATTTTTGGATCTGTTGTAATTCCGTATTATTAGTCAATGCCAGGTAAATACCTAATAATTTTGATAAATCAATAAGCCAATTACAAAAATAATGAGCTTAGTTTTATGTAGTATTCAGAACTTTTTGCAGTGAAATTATATTCTTTACCAAAATAAGAATCTAACATATTACAACACACAAACATTTATCCCGGCATAGGTCTTGATTTCAGGTATTGTTTGAGAATCATTGCCAATAGACTTTGACAAAAAAATGTATTTTCTAATATACCCTATATCCAAAATTTCTTTTAAATTTCGAACTTCGTTGCGCAACCCATAAAAAAATTGTAAATCAAAATAAAATATACTAATAAATATAAGTACAAATATTTTTTAAATTTCTACTGATAATTTAATTATAAAATTTAAAAGAATTATTTATCAAGATTATACGCGAACAGCAATCAGTTATTGAAATAATTTAACTTACTTCCCCTAAATATCAAGGATAACTTGTCTGTATTTACAGTATTCCGCCTGGAAATGTTATCGCTTTGCTGGTTTGCAATTTTAATGCAATCCAAGCTAATTCATTGGGGCGTATATGGAGTTGCCTATCTTAAGACGTGGATATTAATTCTATCTCATAAGGTTTATGTAGGTTGTAAGTCGTCTTGCAAACCTGTGTTTAGTTTGCCCCACAAAATATCCCTCTACTAGAAAAATTTCTCTTATGGAATCCACTGAACGAGTATTTTAACTTTTGCTTCCAGTCGCGCGTGGCGCTGCAGTATCAAGTAAAGATTTCTTTTTCAAGTAGCAGTTAAACCATTTCTTTAGTTCAGATTAGAATACAACCGTGGTGTCTACTGTGCCGGTATTTCTATGCATGACGCCTACTGTACCGATATTATAATTTTTGTGAAAGTGAGTATATGTTTTTACTTTGATCAAGATATTTTGTTACGTTTTAAAGAGGTTAAAAATGTTTGGCGAGAAAAAACATCCAAAATTAAGTGCTGTGTCCCAAACTATGCAGACAAATACAGTCACCAATTTCGATTTTAGAATTTAAAGGATTCCGAATTACGAAGGAATTTAGAAAAACGATTGTGTATGTGTTAAACATTTTTAAGAATCTCTTGTAAGAGATTCTAGAAAAGCTGATAAATATAATGTGTGTAGGTAAAACCAAGTGAGCGCTTTTTATTTTCTAGAAAACATGAGCGGCTTGTCGAATGGGGTGCAAGCAATTATAAAAAAAACCTATGAACATGCTGCCTACGTACATTGTTATGCACATCAATTAAATTTGGTAATGTTAAACGCTGCATTCGCCAATAAATATGTCTGCATATTTTTTTTCCAATTTACAAGGGATTTGATCTTTTTTTTTCAAACAATCCTGCAATACTAAATCAAATTGTTAACAAACGCGTACATCGTTCGACCCCAACAAGATGGAATTTTAATTCTAGAGTTGTTTGTAACGTATTCGAATATAAAGATAGCATTGTAGAGACAATGGAAAAAATATTAGATAACAGTAGGAACGTTAGTACCACGAACCAATCATCAGTGTATGTCAAAATTCTAAAAAGCAAGAGTTTCCTTTTATGTTTAAACCTATTTTACAAAATAATGCCTAAAGTTGATTTGTAATTTGGAAAGTTTCAAACGAGACCAATTGACGCTGCTATCGTAAATAAAAATATATTATCATTTGAATGAAAATTAACAGAAATTGGAAATAATATTACCTCAAATGACGTTAAACCATCTCCTTCTACTTCAAAACGACGTAAGCTCGATGATTCCGCAGCGTTTTCTCGGGAAGCAAAAGAAGTTATGATATAATTATCTGTCAAGCTAAAGCCGATTTAGCTTTACAGGTCATTTGGTAGCAGCCAGTCTTTTTTTTCGGAACAGTATGTCGAATATAGTACATGTTTTCTCGAACAAAAATTTAAAGATACGAATAAAATTTACATCTTTTGTTATCGAATAAAAACTCCTAGAACTAGAACTGACCGTCATATATACAACTGAAGAATTTAGATCAATATCAATATCGGAACTTCTTGTACTTTATGACTATCTTTTAAAAAATTTAGTTACTATACCGATGGCATCGGCTGAAGCAGAACGGTGCTTTTCTACCATTAAACGGATAAAAACGTTTTAACGGAATATAATGAACTTTGGCAATGCGGGTTATTGATAAGTTTGTTTAAACCAAAGATTGGCGTATGGATTTTCTTTATAAATAATTCACACAGTAAGTTATATGTGCATTTTGTTTTGACTGCTATATTTTTAAAATTTACTACATTTATGTTTAGTGATTTAATATACACTGCTTTATTTCATTCAATTTTTAAAGACTTTTATTTTTTCATCCACCGGTGCCTATGACTGGTTTTATACATATCTACGTTTTTAATGTACAATTGGAATTGCAACCCCTACTTTTTTAATGCACAAGTCGCTACTGACCTCTGTTCTTCCTTAGTTTCGGGTGTACAGGGATGAAATTTAGAAAATAAAATGAATAATATCATAGTTTCATTCAGTGAATAGCCGACACAACTCTAGTAATGCGACAAGTCATCCTTTGTGAAAATCGAGTTGACTCGAGTAGTTTTACAAAATAATGGAGTTTGGATTCAGCAGTTACTGAGATTCAAAGTACAAGGTGTCCCATTTTCGACACTCTGAGAGGGTCTCAGTTGCGTAGGACATCTGGGAACTGGAACGGTCTGCCACTCAGGCTTCTGGGAAAGCGTCGTGAAGAGATATTCATCACTCTCCATGCAAACAAATTATATCGCGTTGCTTTTGAAATCCAGTCACTCTCTTTAAATACTTTTGCCAAGTAGAGAGGATTGGGAAGGGGAGAAAAATTGTCCGAGAAATAGATTTTGTTGGTGTACAGATGTATCTCGACAAGATGGAGCCGGATTGTTTGGCAAGAACACGAGAGTCAGACAGTCTCATTCTCTCGGACAACTCATTAAAACGGAAATAAAAATGTGCCCAGACAGTAGGGCAGCAATAATGGCACTGAAGTCTATTGTCGTAACTTCGCGGCTGGTGTCTGAATACAAGGATTTATCGGACAGTTTGACAAGGAACGGTTACACAATCAAACTCGTGTGGGTCCCGGGTCGCACAGGTGTACACGGGAATGATAAAGCGGACCGAATGGCAAAGGTGGGGTTCGTGATTTAACCATATGGACCACAACCAATTCTACCTGTCCCAAATGCCGTTTGTAAAAGACAATTAAAATTGTTGCTGGAAAACAAATTTATTGAATCATGGAGAGGAGCTCCTAGAATGAGGTGTGCCAAGGAACATATAACTGGAGCTGGCGCAAGGCTTACTAGGGAGCTTCTCCCCTTAAGAAGGAAAAAGCTGCGAATTATGGTGGGACTGTTGACAGCACATTGCCACCTGAAGAGCCCACCTCATAAGATTAATTTCATAGATGACCCGATGTACAGATGGTATCTGGAGGAGGACGAAACTTGACCATATCCTCTGAGAGTGCCCAGCACTCATTGGCTGAGGCAGAGACATTTCGGATGATATAATTTTATTACCGGAAGTCGTTAGGCAACTTCAATCAATGAGACGATTAGCTTCGAATAACCTACAGCTATGATGGAATGTAAGGGGCCCAACGAGGCCTAGGCATCGATGATCAAGTGTCACCATTCATTCAAGATGATATTGGAGTTATTATCAAAGATAGAATGTTGCGGATTTCACTTTAGTATGGTAGCGTCCTACTTTTTGACGAAACGAAATATTTCTGAGTCAAATTTGCCATGCTTTCCTTAGTCTTTAACTTACAGGGTGATATTGAAAATGTTCGTTTTTAAGACACATCTCGTATTTTCGTTATGCATTAACTGATCAATTAAAAAGGTGAAAACTGATCGTGGTAGAGCTCTATTACGCATTATTTAGTTATGAGATACTAGCCAAACTTATATATATTTTCTAAATGGGACACCCTGTATAGAATTTCTTAAGTTGATTAACCATAATTTGGACTTTCTAAAAATATATATGAATTGATATTTATTTTGAATAACAAGGTTAAAATTTAATATTTTTAATAATTTGTTTTATTTATAACAGTAGGCCATGGCCAATTTATAAGAAACAAATGCAAAATTTAAACAGTAACAATTATCGTAAAGATTAGGCACTTCAAAAGTTAATTTTAATGTTTTTCTTCCACTTAATTATTATGACATTACAACAACATTATTATTATTATAAAAGCAGAATATTAAAATTTTATTGCAAAGCAACAAGAACAACATTTCTACATTAAATTAAGAAAGTAAAATACCACCCTGAAACGCACCGTCTTGGTGAAGATAAATATAATTGTAATGGGCCAATGGAATATTTTCGAGCAATTCTGGAGTAACTTCTTCAAGAATTTCTAGGTATCTACGTGTAGGGAGTCTCCCTTCATGCATCTTACAGCCTATGCGTTTGCTCATAGAAAACACGAGACACCAACCCCGAAACGCCCTTTTTAAATAATAATTTTCCATAGACCAGTGTCTCCTATTGAAAAGTAACGGATTTATTCTAAATGTCACTGACAAGTTCAAAGCTTGTGTAGAAATGATGAGCGCGATTAGGATTGCCTCCACAGCGCTGGAAGTTCAAATGAATCTCCTTCTCCTCCACTTCTGTGCATAGAAAATTAGATTCTGAAAGGCAGTTTACCATCTTAGCTGCCTGGAGCCTCTCAGAGCAGGAACGACAGTTACCCGTGTAGCTGGAGGAACATTGTGGAAAGGTGGCCATCGCTCTCTATGCAAACAGACGACAAAGTGCCGGTTTTTAAACCAAACCACTCTCTTGAGATACTTTTAGCAAACAAAGACGATTGAGACGAAAACCAAACTCATCCCAGCAGCGAAGCCTGGTGGTCTAAAGACGCATGAAAAAGCCGAAGCTGGAGTGTTTGGTAAACACATTGGAGTCAGAGAGTTTTACTCTCTGGGACAACACGAATTAGTCTTTCAAGCGGAGATTTATGCTATTCTGCAATGTGGCCATCTCGGCGAGAGGGATATAAACAGAAATAGGACTGTTAACATATGTTTAGACCGCAGAGCTGCAATTAAGCATCGAAGCCCAATGTAGTTGTTTCATGACTGGTGTTTGAGTGCATGGAGGCACTTGATAACCTAAAAAAGAACGGCTGAATAATCAGATTCTTATGAATCCCGAGTAACTCGGGTATATACGAGGAAGCGGATCGTTTGGCAAAGACGGGGCTGCGGTTGAACCATATGGCCCCTTATACTTGAGTTTCTGATCTTGAAGAGGAAAGAACTGCCGATAGTGATGGGACTGCTGATGGGACATTGTCACTTGCTAGGCCATCTTCATAGAATTTGCGTCGCGGATGACCCGGTATGCAGATGGTGCCTGCAGGAGGATGAAACTGTTGACTATGTCCTCAGGGAGTCTCCGGCACCCAACATATTGAGACAGAGCCATTTTGGGGACACAACGATGTCACTTGAAGCAGTCACGCAAGATAATGGAACAAGGTTGCTTGGATTCGCAAAGGCAATCGGACTCGAATGACTTGTGATCATGGTGAGACGTAATGGGCCCAACGAGGCCAACGCATCAAAGATTGAGTATCAACACTCCTATTCATTCATCCTTCCATTCACCGTTGGCAAGTCATCTACGGGGTGTCAATGTATTATTTTCAATTTATATGGATGGTATTCAGATTTTTTTAAAATTCTTGTGAGAGCCAGGTTTTGCTACAACTTCTTCCTATATGTTTCTATAGAATGATGGTGTTGTTGTTTTTGTATAAAATAATACATTTGTGTCTTTTCTCCCTTTGTCTTCTTTGACCTATATTTTGGAACGATGGTGAATAAAGAATCCCTTTTCAACTAGATTTGTTTAAGGCATCAAATAGGTCTAGAAGGTTTGGTTTCTTTCTGGATACCTAACATGAAGTTAAATATATTACCTATTGAAATATAATTGATAAGCTTTTTGGGGACTTTCTATAAAATATTCCAACAAATCAAATGGTTCATAATTATAAAAAACGTCGGTGTAAATTCAAAGCAAATAATAAATAAAATTAAAACATCGTAAAAATAACAATTTGATTACAAATAAAGTAATAAAAATATAAAATTTTGACCTCGTTATTCAAAATAAATATAAACACATATATATTACTAAGAAGCTAAAGTTATGATTAATCGACATAAAAATAATATACATGGTGTCCCATTTAAAAAAATCATAAATTTGGTTATCAATTCAAAAACAACTTTTTAGAAAATATCTAACCACGCCCCTGAGTTACATAAACAACTCTATAAATATGAGTTTTTATTATTTTATTTTATGTTTTTTTGATAAGTTAATGCATAACGGAAATACGAGATGTGCAAAAAAAAATTAAGATTTTCAATATTACCCCGTAGATTACAAATTAAGACAGCTATAAAAAATGAGTTCCGGAATCTTACAATTCGTTAGAATGTAGGACATTAAAGTGGAAACTTCAACACGCCATCTTTGATAATAATCCTAACCCTTCAAAAAGAGTCTAAAATGATACACCCTGTGCAGCAGATTATTATACAGTTTAGAGATTGAGAAACCATATTCACTTGTTAAGCATATTGGGTCAGATATCATTACTGTACGAGGGTGGTTTGATAAGTCCGTGACTCCGCACAAGGTGACGCTCCAATCACAAATTTGAATTTACGATACACAAGTCTCACTAGTATGTATACGAAGTTTTAAGTCAATCTGTTGCATAGAAAATTTTTGGCAGTTTCTTTAAATGGGTGTCGCAGTGTGTCTTTAAAATCATGGAGAAACTTAAATTTCGTGGGCTTATTTAGTACTATTTTTTGCGAGGACAAACTATCAAAAAAAAAATGAAGAAAAGCTTAAAAAGTATTATGGTAAATGTGGCTCCATCTCATAGAATCGTTCACAGTGGTTTACTGAATTATGTTGTAGCCGTACAGGATCAAAAAAGATCACTTTTCAAGAAATGATAGTGTACTTGGAGATCACCGATTAAAGATACGTGAGATCAGTGAAATTGTGAAAATTTCGATTGAACATGTATTTTATATTTTGAACGTTTGAGCATGAGAAGGCATTCAGTAAGATAGATACCGCGTTTGCTAACAATCGATCAAGAAAGAGATCATGTCACCATGTCTCAGCAGTGTTTAAGCATATACCAGCGTAATCCTAGCGAATTCTTGCAACGTTATGTTACTGTTGATAAAACGTGTATCCATTACTACACGAAGAAAACAAAACAACATTCAAAATTGTGGATTGGGCCTCTGAAAAAGGTAAAGAGTGTCCATCAGCCGGCGGAGTTGTGGCCTCAGTTGATTGGGATTCACATGGTATAATATTAATCGATTACCAAAAGAAGAGAAAAACGATCACAGGAGAATATTATGCTTCACTATTGGATTGATTTAATGTTACACCAGCTCATTCGAGTGCAATTGCAAAAGCAAAATTGCAAGAATTATGTTACGAATTACTTCCTCATCCACCTTACTCGTCAGATTTTATATCTAGTGATTATTTTTTTCCCCAACATCAAAAATTTGCTTAGAGATTATTATTCAGGTGAATGAATATTTTGAGGAGTTTGATAAAGATGATTTTTCAGAAGGAAGAAAAAAGTTCGAGTGTCGTTTCAATAAGTGTATAGAGTTAAAAGGAACTTAAGCTGAAAAATAAATAGATATGATTAATAAATTGTTAATTTCATTCATAAGTCACTTATCCAACCACCCTCGTAAGATGTGTAACTTTTAACAGCGACATTTAAGCTTAATAATACTAAAAACATTCTTATTACGCTTATGATCAAACTTTATACTCAAGAATTCGGATCAATCGATTCTCGCATGTTTATGAATATCACTTAGCTATCATCAATCATAAGGGTTGCTTAGATTCCTAGATGAATACGGTCCTGAATATCCAAAAAGGAATCTCAGTGTTTTGGTGGATAATCCGAAAAAGTTCTTTTGCCGTTTTCCAATAAATTATTTATAGAATATTTGTTATGTCAGGCCCGCACGTTTATCTTTTAATGTTGATTTTGCTCACTTGAATCGAGAAATCAATTTCAATATTGTACCCTCTGAAGGATCAGATTTTCCAAAACAATTCATCAAACTTCGATATTATTGGACTTGCGTATCGTAAAAAATTCACAGTCTAAATGTCGTATTGGACAAGTTCTCTGTGAGTTTGAAAATAATCAGGTAAGATATTGTTTTATGTGCAAAAGTTTCAGCTGCTAACCGACTACATGAAAGGTCGATATAAAATTGTTCATCTATAAGTGTAAACTACTGGCTCCCAAATATTATACATGTATAATTAATGCAGTAGAAATTAAGGATCGGTATTATCTACTTAAACTCATTTCCAATGTTAAATATCATCATTTGAATCACACTTATAATCTCCATAGACGATTAACCTAAGGTTAACTACTAATGATTAAATTAATAAAATAAATGATAAAATTATAATATTATTATGCGTTTTACAATGAATGATTATTACTGATACTTATTTACGTTTATAATTGAACGTAATAAAATATTCTAGATTAAAGAAGATTGCCAGGAAGAAACTAATCTAAAATTTTTATAATTATCATTTACTGCAAAACTCGGAGTAAAACAACATATATATAGTAACGCCTAATTTTTTTTGGTGAAAGGTATTTTGGTGGAATCATTTTCTATATAGTTTATCTGCACCTTAAGGTACTATCCCTAATCTTCTTCTTCATTAAATAATAAATAATAAGTTTTTATATTCCATTATATTTCGAACAATTTAACCTCATCTCGATGCTGTTATATTGGATCGGATTTAGTTACCGGATTTTACCCATCGTAGATAGGATTCTATAGGTTTAACATTGTTTTTTCTAAAAACTGTCTCAGTCGAGTCGCAGCATGAACTTGAATTTCGAATACCGCGCCACTGTCTACTGTCAATTACTGAATCACCATATTTGGCAGCTTTTTATCTAAAACATGGGCATTTACGAAAAAGCCGCGGTACTATTTGGATACTGGAAGGCTATATAGGTCTTTTTTTTCATGATGTAATTTTTCTTTTGCTTATATTATATCCTTTTTACCAATTTTCCTGTCTTTAAATAATTAATTTGACTGGTGTAGGGACGTCTCTGCATGTTGCTCATATGAATTGCTAGCAAATTTTGATCCTTTTCAGGATTATGTGGTAAGTACTAGTTACGATATTGTTGGTGTCTCAGAGTATTGGCTGGATGGGAGATCTAATGATTGTGCGGGAAGTGTTAATACCTATTAATTTTCTAAGTAAAATCCTGAAAACAGGTGTGGTGGTGGTATACGTTTGTATATTAAACGTAATATTGACCGTGAAATTTTATTTTATCATCATTATCTTAGAATAAAATTATAGTATTGGGTATTATATATAGGCCTCCAGATTCCGACTTAAAGCAGTTTTTTGGCTCTCTTGAGGATACTTTGTCTAATGTATATACCAAATATGATAACATTATATGTCATAGCGATTTTAATATAAATATGTTAAACATAAATATAAACTCGAGATCCCGGTTAGAAGAAATTTTTTCTACATTTAATATGGAACAACTTATCAAATAGCCGACCCATGTTATTTTACAGTCAGTATCTCTTCTAGATTTGATTTTTACCAATATTGAAAAAATTATCGAGGTGGGTGTCCTTGATTCAAATTCTGCTGACCATTTTTTAATTCACCTAAAAATACATTTAGATATACCGGCTGCCGAACCCGTCACTTTTTTTTACAGATCACTAAAAAGAATACATTTGAATGAATTTGAGTTAGATTTAGAGCAGTTATCTCGGCAGGATATCTTATACATTTTGATGAAAAATTGAATTTCCTTAATAATTTTATTTTAAATTTTGCACGCACCAATAAGGCAGTTTCATAAAAATAGAAATTATAATAATAATATATATATAATAGAAAATATTAAATTATTGCAAAAATTGAGGAATAAGGGCTTACCAAATATAAACAGACGAAACTGGCGGTCCATTATGAGAATTATAAACAAATAAGAAATTATACTACGGTTGCCATTAGATCGGAGAGAAAGGGATACTTAAGAATAAAGTTTCAGAACTCTAGCTGCAAAGAAAAATGGAGCGAGTTAAAAAAACCTTAATACTGCTAAAGGCAAAAAACGCATTCTTCCCGATCATCTGGCGGACGCTAGCGAAATAAATAATTTTTTTGTTAATTCAGAACAAAATAATAATTTTCCTAAACGAGAACTTCTGGAATACTATATAAATAATAGTTTAAATAATATAAAGGCGCTGATAAAATAAATATCATATCAATTCATTTTTGTTGTCCATTCATTGTTCCGTATATTATTCATATAATTAATGAATGTATTTTAAACCCTTACTTTCTTCCACTATGGAAGAGTGCCGAGGTTATACCACTACCCAAGATAAATAATTCCTCTGAAATGAGTCATTTAAGATCTATTAGTATTCTTCAGACTCTATCCGAGGTGCTTGAGAGGGTTATGAAGAGTTCAGATTGAACATTTTTTGAACTTAGATTCAGCTTCACCCGCCAAGCAATCTAGGTTAAGACCTGGCAATAGGTGTGAAAGTGCTTTTTCAGATGTTATTGATGATATTTTTAGAGCAAGTAATGAAAATAAAATGAGCGCCTTGATTCTGCTGAAATGAAATTCTCATATCAATTCTCAATTATATTGGTCTTTCTGAGAGTGCGTGTCAACTTCTTAATTCATTTGTATTTAATCGGACACAGCAAGTGGTTTACAATCGGAAGCATTCTTCCTCGTTGGATGTTCGTTTCGGAGTGTTTTAATTTTTTAACTCCCTTAGGCATTGAAATTATCATTTCTATGCAGACGTTACTCAAATTTAATATTCTTTTTGTCAGAAACACTTAAATGTTGCCGAGGAAATTAGAAGCCCCGATTAAATAGCTTTTATAATATAGCTACAGACCTTTATTTGGAAATGAAAGTCAAGTTAATTACTTAAAAACCAAATGGAAATTAAATTAAATAATATACCCATGCATGATTCTGAATCAGGTAAGAGTTTGAAATTTAATAGTGCATAGAGCATGTAAATAGCATAATGTATTTCGTTAAATGTTTTATTAATATTTTAGGTTATAAAAATATTATATAATTTAAGGCTTGAACAGTATCTGGAAATTCTAGATGTTTACTTTCTTAAAGCCGATTGTTAACCGTTGAATTGAAATTTATCTTTGATTATAACAAATTTTTATAAACTGTACAATGGTTTATAACAATAAATGCATTTATTATTACTATTAATGTTTATTAATAGTAAAAACCTAGCAATAATTGTGACGATTCGTAAGTTATGTGATCATTTTGATGTGCCTAATCGACCGTCACGCCGGCTGTACAATAAATTTGAGAGCATCTTTTTATCGAAAGCTGAGATAAATTTTTTCCCTTATCACCCTAAGGGATCAGTGCAAAACACCATGGCTATGAATGTGGACTTCAATGACTTAATAAAAGAGTTTCACTTTCATGCTTACAAAATTCAGCTGACTCAAGAACTGCAGTCTACTAATCGTAGACAGCGTAGAAACTTTATCAACTGAACCTTGGAACACCTGCAATGATGATGTATTAATTTAAATTATTGGTTGCATCTTCGATTAATAAGGATGTCATCTTTACTTTTAATTATAAAATACGAAACATCGGCGATACTACCAACTTACACCTAGTTATCGTCAGAGTTAAAAAATTTTGAATTGTGGTTAGATATGACAATCTTGAGCAGGTATTTCTATCCTATTGTTAGAAAATAGGTACACACATTTCGGAATTGAACCTAACGGCAGGTAAAAACGACCATTTACCTCTTTGTAAACGTTTACCACCTGGCACACGACTATTAATGGTCTTTAAATAAAACCAAATCCGAAAATAAACTATTTATTGCATTAATATTGTATGTTTCCAAAAAATAATCAAGTCAGTTATGATTCTCTTAATTATTGTTTTGGTTTCCTAATAATAAAGATTACACAAAGACGCTAAAAATGCATTTAGAAAAAATTTAATAATATTATACAATTATTTTGAATGAACGCCCAAAAAGTATTAGAGTATCCGTAGATATGAATGATGGGATTATATCCGGTTATAGAAAATTTTGACTGACACTGGTATTAGTATTCTATGTGTTTATTGACTAAATGTTGTATAGGAGATGATACAGAATCTGAATCATAATTATTATAGTAATTACATATTTTATATTTTTAAACATTTCTAGTTTGAATAAATAAGAAATTATTAGAAAATATTTTTTTAGGGATTAATTGGGCTAAACAATTAAAATTTTCATAGGGCCACGGCGATTTAGCCAAATCGACCCAATGATTGGCAAAACATATAATTAACCATTAACCAATTACTGGAAAATTATTAATCAGCAAATCGAAATTATCAATTATTCTATCATTTAATATTTTCGAAACTAAAATTATCAATTAATAAAGAAATTAAAGATTTTTTCCTCAAATTATCAATTAATTAAGTAATTAGAAACTGCATTTCTAAAATTATTAATTAATAAAGTAATTGGTAATTTTCTTCCTACAATTATCAATTACCGAAGTAATTCATAATTTCATTTTTGAAATTATCAACTGACGATGTAATTAATAAAATTTTTATTAATTTTAGCAATCAAATTACCAATTACTTCATTAAATGATAATATTATTTTCAAAATTATCAGTTGATGGAGTAATTGGTAATTCTATTTTGTGAATTAACCATTATTTATTAACTGATATTCTAATTTTTGAAATTATCCATTACAAAATTCATTGATAATATTAGCAGATAATATTAAAAAAAAAAATTATTGCCGAACTTTGAATTTACCTCAGACTGAATTATACTCAAATTACTGAGAGAACTCGTCGATCTGATAGAGAAATTACATGAAAATTACATTAATGATATGATATATGGAGTTGGAAATTTCTCTATTGTTATGAGCGCATTAGCCCAAAATCGCTGAGTTTATTATTTTATGGCAATTTCTTAAACTCGTTAATAAGTTTGTGCGTTAAAAGCTGATTTTTCCTATACTTCAATATTTTACGTTACCTATTTAATTTCAAGTAAAACTATTTTATATAATATGGGAAAACAAATTTAAAGTCCGGTTCTGAAGTTTACAACTGTGTGGAAATACATGTCTTTTCTAAGTTTACTCAGTATTTTGACTACACTAAGATACAGGTTGTTAAGAGTTCATTCTTTTGGGGCAATTTTCTAAAATAACTTTTGAAAACAATCAAATATTTAAACAATAATTGATGATCGCCTTTTCTTTAGGCGAGGAATCCAATTCTATTCAGAGTTTTGCTGTTAGTTGTAGATGGTGCCACCTACGTTATGGGGCGTTTTTCTTTAAATAAAAAAACTGCTCTACATAAAAAAGGTATACTTTCTAACTATGAATAACAGTTTCGGGGATATTTGCTTTTAAAATATTTAAAGCAAACAATTTTAAATAACTAAAACATGATATATTACAAAATAATTTAAAATTAAGCGAATAGAAAATTATACTTTTTTTTTTAGATATTTGAAACTCGTTAAATTACAAACACTAATAAATACAAATATCAGTTTAAAAAAATAACAATAATAATAAAACAAGCGATCCATTTTAGATAACGTTCAACAGAGCGATTTTTATCTTTAATACTTGTATTAAAACGAAAAATATACTCTACAACTAATAGCAAAATTATAAATAGAATTGGATTGCTCTCCTCAAGGAACCCCCGACCACCAAATTTTGTTAAAATAATTCAATTCCTCCAAGTTATTTAAAAAAAATCTGTTTTTGACTTCTATTATGATTTGGATGTATCTATATCACTCACCAGCAACTATTTTACAGCGAGCGCTATTACCGGACGAACATCATAATTTGTTGCTAATTTGTGACTTCAAACCCCAATTTTGTTGCTCCAACCGTTTCCGACAAACAATGGCTATTGTAGCATAAACTGCGCGTGGCTACTCTATCGGAAGGTTTATGCTGCAGTAGCCATTGTTTCCCAAAAACAGGTAGCGGTGTGCTTCGCTAGGAAGGGGGTGGTTTTCGGGAAATTATCTTTAGCGTATTTCAAAGCAACAAATGAGCTTTTTGATTTATATAAATATCTTTATCCGTTCATAAGATACGGGTGTGGCTACTGTAGCTTAACGGTTATGCTGCAATGGCCACTAGTTCCCAGATACGGTTGAATCAACAAAAGAGTTTTTGGTGTCACAAATAAGCAACAAAATGTCGTTTGATGTAAGTAAATCGTAATATTTTTAAGTCACAGATCTTCTATTGCTTTGGGTACTATTATTGATATGACAGCCTGTATATAGGCGGATTTCTATAACAAAAGCTTTACTTACTACTTGCAATTACGGCAGAAATCAATCTTTATCAATATTACAAACTATTTTTTGTATTGAAGGTACGCTTATGTTCTTGTCTGGTCCCATAAAATATGGTTTTTCATTCCCAGGCAAAATCTCGACGGTAATCTTTAAGGACGGAGGCAGGTGGTCAAATAGAACATCTGCCATCCCGTGGAACCAATCAGGGTACTTGTGAATTTAATTATTTTATGGTGGTATTCATAAACATTTTAGGTGTCTCTTAAAAAGTAAAGGATAAATACACAACCAACTTGTTTATTTATATCATAAATCTTAAAAGTATATTTATTGACTTTTTTATTATTCCTAACACCAATAAAAATAATTCGACTTTTTGATTCATAACCAATGTGTTTTACGACCAGCGTGCTACCTTTGGTTTCTTCGATTTTATAGTAATTTTTAATCTAAAGGGTCTATTCTATTATAAGTATTAATGGGAACACCGTAATATAACCCCGTCGGGAATCAAGTCAAGGCGCTACTGCGCAATAGCGTAGAATCGGTTATCGGTCTTTAGCCGTCATTTCAAAGAAATATTACGCGTTTATGTTCCAGTGCTTGCATGTTTGAACCGGCGGCTATCAGCACCCATTTTATTTACAAGATTGCATAAATATATGGGATGCAATAACCTTAGGCACTGATGAAACTAGGCGATATTTCGTGACACCTTGAACTTCATCACGCCGTATCTTCGTCGTGTAACACGAAATGTTACGCGGCTGCGTTATGTTATGGCGTCCTTCTGTATGTCTGTACACACCTTAAAGGTGTAAATGGAAGGACGCAATAGGTAAATTTTCAACTACTCTGGTAATGGATAATTTTATTACTAAAATTATCAATTACTTCGTTAATTGATAACTGTAGGAATAAAATTACCAATTACTCAATTAGTTGATAATTCTAGCAATGAAATTACCAATTATTTCATTAAATGATAATATTATTTGGTAATTTTTGGAAAAGGTGGAAACACACAATTTTCTGAATTTTTGTATAATGTTTTACATACCTCCTATTTTTGGGTCGTAGAACACGAATATGTTGTCAATTATCGCCGATCTTGCGTGATTTTTCCGAAAAAATTAAATTCATTTTCACTCATATAACTTGTATTTTCTGATCACTACCTTTAAATTTTGAGCATTTGTAGTAAAATACATAAACACTACACATATTTAATGATTTTTTTTAACAAAATTTACATAAATAACCTTGGAAAAATACAAATTTTCCATAAAACGTAAGAAAACTGTTGTCTTATCGTTTTATACAGTTTCTAGGCATGCGCGGTTGGTTGCATACGATTTAAATCCAAACAAGTGATGCGATGTTGCCACGTTGACATGGATTTTAAATTCATTAGGTTGGAAAACTTTGTAAGTTCAAATGCAATTAATTGTGGTCATTCCAGTATTGTTGTGTAAAATGTGGGTAAATGTGCAGAATCGGGATGCCAAACATAAACAGAGCAAAGTGAACTGACCTGAAGTAAACTTATCTAGATTCCACGGAAAAACCAAGCAATATCGGAAAGAAAAACAATATATTCGTGTTCTACGACCCGAAAATAGGAAGTATGTAAAAAAAATCATCGAAAAATTCAGAAAATTCTTCAGATTACTTCAGGTCAGTTCAGGTTAGTTTGGTTATGATTTTCGTTTTTAGATCAACGTAGCTTGCCGAACGATCTGTTTGTTTGGCATCTCGATTCTGTATATTCACCCACATTTTACGCAATAATACTGAAACGACCACAATTAATTGCATCTGAACTATCAAGTTTTCCATCGCAATGGAATTTAAAATAAACGTTAATGTGGCAACATCGCATCGCGTGTTTGGATTTAAATCGTATGCAACCAACCATGCATGCCTAGAAACTGTATAAAACGACAAGAGTGTTCTTACGTTTTATAGAAAATTCCTATTTTTTCAAGGTTATTTATGTAAATTTTGTTAAAAAAATTATGAAATATTATGTAGTGTTTGTGTATTTTACTATAAATGCCCAAAATTTAAAGGTAGTGATCGGAAAATACAAGTTATAAGAGTGAAAATGAATTTTATTTTTTTCGGAAAAATCACGCGAGATCGGCGAAAATTGACAACATATTCGTGTTCAACGACTCAAAAATAGGAGGTATGTTAAAAATCATCGAAAAATTCGGAAAATTGTGTGTTTCCACCTTCTCCAAGGATTACCTTCTGATTTTTGAAATTTGAATCATGAAATGTTGCGCCGCGGCGTTACGTCATAGTGTCTTCCTGCATGTCTGTACACACCTCAATGGCGTAATCGGAAGGACGCAACATAGTCCGAGTGTCAATTAGTGTTGCCAAAGAAAAATTACTTTTTCCAAATATACTTTCAAAGTTGTGAAATGAATTTTGGAGTAATCAGAACTTAATAGGATATCAATCTGACGAAGCAAATGACAGTAATTTCTGTAGAGCAGCTTTAACCTAAAGCCAGGTCTAAAATTTCGAAGACGACTATAACTCGTACTGCCGTTACAGCCAGAAAGGAGGAAATCGAGGGGTTAAGGCAGGGATCGGCAAATAGAGCACTTGACGGGATCTGACTATCCTGTCTTCTTTATTTTTCTTGCTCTGGTTAATGGAAATCTTTATTCATTCCTTACTGATAATTTTAATGTAATTTTATATCATGTATATATTAATTTTAAGGAAAAGTTTATCAGTTTCATATTCTCAAAAAAATATTATATTTCCCTATAACTTTCAATCCCATACCATGTTCATTAATTGATGAAATATTTTCAAGATATATTTTTATTATCTCGAATTGTTATCGCATTTAAAATAACATTTTTTTGTTGCTTAGAATGATTTGACCATTAATTAGATTAAAATTACAATGTGGTTATTTCATTATAACTAAAAACATTAAAGGGGTTTGTTTATGGGATGTGGACTCATGAAAAAATATATATCTTTTAATTAATTTTAATAAAAATAAATTAGTATCTGATCTACCTGGTATTTGATGTTACGGATTGAGACATTTATTAAACGGGTTATGCATTATATTTGGTAACACAAATTCGAAGAAAAATGTTTTCAGAATTAATTAATATTTCTGAATAAACCACGACTAAATGTTACTACTGCGTGACTTCATCTAGGGTGAGTCATTTTTTAAAAAAATTTAATGGAGGTTATGTTTTATAACAATATTTTTTAAATCATTACTTTATATTTTTTAATTTAATATCGCAAGAAAGACTGAGTATCCAAAATATATATAAGCATTAAAAAGAAAAAATAAAATTGCTCTGTTTAACGAAAGAAGAAAAATTTCTAGATTTTAAAAAACTACCAAAGGTAACAATTTTTATGCACATATTTGACAGAAAAATAAAAATTGCACAAAAAATTTACATCATAAACATTATAATATGGAAAACAGAATATTGAGACAGGAAGTCTGTACATCAGAGAAGGGATTCCAGCATCCAGTTCCCAAAAATATTGACAGTGGGAAACGGGAGAATCAGGAAAAGACCGGCGTGGGTGGTAAACGAAAGACTTTTCCTCCTTTCTGAGGTCAAAGGATTTTTAAATAAAAGTGCTACTAACACTTTACTTACCCCGAATTAATTCACAACTGAATAACACACACGATTTAAAAAACACCCCGGAATCACTGACAAAGTTACTTGTTTTATTCAGGAACGACGATGAAACATCCCATACCGCAAAAACCGATACGACTACGGAAAACGAACGCCAATGATCAAAACAAAATGCAACGCCTAGCCGAAGAGGACCGAACCGAAAGATGTTGTCAGTTGTGTAGCGATTCCACTGATTTAAAGAATTTTAGCTCAGGAACTGATAATACCAATTTTATACATTAGAATATATATTTAGGTGTTTAAAATGAATATATAATTTTTTTTTACTGTCTATTTGTTTTGAGGACACGATAATGTATTGAGACAAACTTTGAATATCAACTTAAAATATCAGAATACTTAAAAAATAATTTTCACATCAAATTGTTGGTGATTATTAATCAGTGCGTTTATGTCGGGTAACTTGAAGCCGGTTGGAGTTCAACGGGCTTTTAAAAGCCACTTGAAAAAAGTGAAATAAACTCTCTTGGAAGTGACTTGAATAACTCAAGTCAAGCCTAAAATGAAATGATGTTGACTTTACTAAAGCGACTTCAAAATGTAATATAAACGGTTCAAGCTGGATTTTAGGGACATATAATTTTGATATTTTGTAAGTTTTGAGTTAATGTTATGAACCCAATATTCATTTATTTTTTTATTATAGATAGATAAGATAGATGAATAAATATTTATTAAAATAAAGGAAGTTGTTATTAGAAGTTTAATTTATTACAGTTTGTTACCACAAATTCTTTAAAATGTTCCACAAATAGTATTTATTGAGATTAGGTACTGTCGTAGTAATGCCCCTGATGTTAAGGACATTAAGGAGAACAACGGTGGGATGTTCTTACCTCAACAGTACACACGCATGTTAAATAACTGGTTTGAAAATTACTTGAAATTAATTTTCAACCCAAATTTAAGTCCCCGAAATACACGGGCGGGTTTAAAATTAGTTTAAAAGCCGCTTCACTTTCAATTCGGCTTGAAGTCTTCGATATAAACGTAGTGTATTTTATTTATGTTTACAAATTATATTGTCAACAAAATTTTATTTCCTAAGAAATTATTTTGTGTTAAGAAATACATACGTACACATAATCATAGATTGGCTTGTGAGATGCATTTTGGATTTGTTTTCCCGGAGCAACTTGTTCGGAAGACTGAAGAAGAATTGCAAGTGATTCAGGGTGGAAAAAATTAAGAGGGTACACAGAGCTACGACAAATCAGTTACGTAAAAACATTACGGTTCAGTCCAGGGGCGGATCCAACCTTCCACTTTGGGGGGGGGGGGAGTGAGCGATAGACACAAGACACAGGAAAAGTTCAAAATTACCCCCAATCCCACTTGTATACAAAACAGCATGTCAAGCGAAAGCGATTTGATAGAATTAATTAAATGTGCTATAAACCTAAGAGATCGGTATTGTGCGTGTTTCTGAAACATAATTTTTTACGCTTTGGTGTATTTTTCTTTTGAATAAAAATAACCCGTTGTTTATGCAATCTACATAAAAGAGGAGTAGCTACAACAATGCTACAACTAACGGCAAAACTATAAATACAAGTTAGTTTCAACATTGTTACTTATGTTATCTTAATAAATACCAGTGTTTCTTAAGATCTCATTAGTGTTCTTTATCTACCTTCCTTCCTATAAATTTTAAACAAAAGATATCATTAGGAATTCGCCAGGATATGTCAACCGAGGAAAGCGTCGTGTTTCCTCATATATAAATGTAGAATAGTGGACTAGTCACACCCGTGGCAAAGTGATAATCACTCTTCGATGCAAATCCACATTTTTGTGTTTTTTAAATGCAAAAAACTATTAATTCAAAAGTAAACAGTAATAAATACCTAGTCTGAAAGATATTCTATTATGATGTTTATATTGAGGAGTTTGAATTTGACATTAGGCCGCGTTAAGTTGAGCTCGACAATGGCCCGAAAGTAAAAAGTACTAGGCGATTTGATGCCATAGAAGAAAGAAATAATACTTTTATTGCAATTTAGTTCGGGTTCTTCATTGTTGGAATTACCAAAAAAATTATGTATCTAGATTTTCTTAACTTTATTTTCGAAAAAATCGCGAATAGATCGATTTTTATATAATTCGTTAACTTAATATTAAAGTAACCTATGAAGTTGTAGATAAGGTTGGACTATCCGATGATAAAATTAAAATTTATTAAAAAACTATAAGGAAACTCCATCAGGTTATTTGGCAACAATGTATTACGATGAAGAAAATTCAATAAACTCCTTTGGTTAATCAAGTATTTGATCAAATGTTTGGCTGGCTGCATAATACGACAACACTGAGAAAATATTATCTATATGTGACATCTCTTAACGCATCTATAAAATAGATATATTAAAGCTACCGCCATCTCGAAATTAAATCTGTAATGATACCAGACGACATTACCGAAATAATAACTAACAAAGGACCCTTTTAATGTTATTTTATGACCTTCCATATATTTAAAATAGAGGTCGCCCAAGATTAATTAGGGTTTGGATTTTTCCAATCCATGAATTAAGAATTAATTCTCAGATGGCGCGCACTTTGATGGAGCGGAAAAGTGGTATCTTCGATGGGATCTTAGTAGCTTTATACTATAATAGTGATAACAACAGTTTCCATATCATATTTTTGTGCGGTATTGTCATATATATATTTTTAAATTATATTATGAGATTTATTGATAAGCCGAGAAGGAAAAACTGATGTGGTTAAAATTATCGTTATCCTCATTCATATAGTTCGGTTTTGCTTGAATTTTGAGCAGACATATGATAATATAATAGAAAAAAAAATATTGTAGTCATATATGAAATTCAATTGAAATAATAATATAAAATCTTAATATGAGATACGAGGGATATACATTTTATTTTGTTTATTAGAAAAATTCCGAATTCGTTGATTCGACGTTTACCGTTTATAAGAAAAGGGGACGTTTTAGCAAAGATTATTCACAGTTAATATGAATCCTCTCTGGTAGTATTATGGAATCCTCTTTGGTTTTAGCCTTTGTAGCTCTACCAAGGATCCACCGCTGTAAATTGAAAGATAAAAATATTGTGTATCTAACTAATATAAAAAAGAATATGAAAATAATGAATATTAATCTCTATAAAAACACTTTAAAAATAATAATTTAACGTATGATATAAAATAAATGATTTCAGAAAACATCTCTATATTCTTGATTTTTTGATGATTTCTCTTATGTACCGTTTTGTGCGACCATAGATCAAGGAAGTTGGAAGGAGTATCCCTTCCAACTTCCTTGCCATAGATAAATAAAACCCCTGATGTCCTAACTAATTAATAACTTGTTTTATTTGTAAGGTTTTCAGGATTCTTTGCTTACAATAAAAATGTGAGAATCCCTTAAGTAAGCAATTCTCAATTTGTGGAGCGTGAAGGCTTTGTGTAAGAAAGGGAAGGCGCGAATTTACTTTTTGTAGGGAGATATTGAACTTCGAGACCAAAGAAAAATTTAGTTAGAATTCTAAAGAAAAGCCGTGTGCCATTAAATCTAGTATAGAAAACTAGAACGCAAATACTGAAAAGTTGAGAAATCATTTTTTTCTTTATGTTCTTTTGTATTTTTCTACGTTTATAAAGGGTTTTCCAATAAGAGGTGTTATTTTGATATTCAAAGAAAAATGCCATTTTTTAAGATAAATGATCGGATATTTATTACATTATAAAGAGGAAGGTATGCCGTTAATGATGGAAAATAACATCAGCCAAATGACCACCACGACCATGCCTACAGGACCATATCCTTTTCATGAAATTTTCCATAACCAAATCGCAAAGTGGCTGCCCTATGTCCTCGATAGCCTCACGAATTCCATCTTTGAGGTCTTGAATCGACGCTGGGCTGTTGGCGTAGACCTTGTCTTTCACGTGGCCCCAAAGGAAGAAATCGCAAGGTGTCACATCACAAGATCTCGGTGGCCAATTGTGATCACCTCTTCGAGAGATAACACGGCCCGGAAACTTTTCCCGTAAAAGATCAATGGTTTCGTTGCTTGTGTGGCACGTAGCGCCGTCTTGTTGAAAGTAAACGTGGTCCAAATAAATACCATCCAATTCCGGCCATAAAAAATCATTAATCATCTCTCGATAGCGCAATCCATTCACCGTAACTGTTGCTCCAGCCTCATTTTCGAAAAAGTAAGATCCAATGACCCCGCCGGACCATAAACCGCACCAAACAGTCACACGTTCAGGATAGAGAGGCTTTTCAACAATAACTCTTGGGTTTTCCGAGCCCCAGATGCGACAATTTTGTTTGTTGACGAAGCCACCGAGGTGGAAATGGGCCTCATCACTGAAGATGATTTTTCGATGGAATTCCGGATCATTTTCATGCATTTCAAGAACCCAATCAGCAAAGGCACGACGTTGTTGATGATCGGCCGGCTTGAGTTCTTGCGTTAACTGAACTTTATAAGCCTTAAGACCCAAATCTTTATGCAAAATACGGTGTAATGACGTTTGTGGAATCCCTAATTCCAAAGAACGACGAGGAATGGACAAACCTGGGTTTTCTTCAACACTTTCGGCTACAGCAGCAATATTTTCGGCTGTTCTTGAGCGACGTGCACGGGTTTTCTTCTTCACATAACTAACTTGTCCCAACAGCTCGAATTTTTTCACCAATTTCTTTATTGCGCTCCGACAAGATGCTTCATGACGACCCAAAAATGTTCGAGTTTTACGAACCGTCTCTGCCAAATTTTCACCATTTTTATAGTGAATTTTAATAATTTCAATGCGTTGTTAAAGCGTGTATCGTTCCATCTTTATTTATGGCGTAGTTTCTACTTGTCAAACGTCAAAAACTTACAGCTTCAAAAGTGACATCTACCAAAATAGCGGGCTTTTCAAAATGACACCTCTTATTGGAAAACCCTTTAGGTGCAAATTAAGAATGACATATTTTGCTCCTTTGAATGTCAAATTTTAATAAACTAATTGCGCAGTTTCGGAGCAGACGTTTTTTGAAATTTCTATATATTTTTAATAAAAGTCGATAAAATATAGTATATATTTAAACAGAAAAATTTAATTTCCTAACAGAGAATTTTTAAATTTCAAAATTAGCTGGTTCTTGAGAATTGAACCATGAGGGATTTCTTTTGTCTGTGCTTTGGAATAAGAAATTTCACCTCCTTATTATTAATACACATCTTTTTTTTACAAATCATAGAAGGATCGTTATACGTATTTTTATATACATCTAATTAAAAAATCGTGAATCAAGTGTCACAAGATATTTAAAAAAAAAACAATTTGAGAAAAAATAATTTATTACACTGTTGTCGAAGTTATGACAAAAAAATACAAATGGATTAGTTACTAAGATTTATAACACCTAGGTACATTATTATTAATTCCACACGTTACTTCTCCTATCAGGAGCAACATTCAGACTTAACAGATTTGAAAGACACTACATACCTGGTTATCAACTATAAAAATAACAACATTATTCCTTTCACACATTTTGAATTTATATAAAAGTATAAGAAAACCCAAATTTAATGATTAAATTTTACATTATTTCATCACTAAATTTGGTCAGAAGCGTATCAGGTGCATCGGTTACCATAATCGGTATCTTCTACACTTTATTTTAGTTTTAAATAAACTCATTAGTTAGTTGTACATAACAAGCATTTTTAAAAAAACGGTTTTAAGTCTTTAAAATTTTTTTTACATAAATGAAAATAAATAGGTTTACAAATCTTCATCGTCCTCAGGAAGGGCGGTTTCTTGGGCTTCTTTGAGATCTTTTTCAATCTGTTGTTGCCAATGAGGGTCCATTTGTACTTCTGGTGGTACAAGAGCCGGCATTGCAACGAATTCGAGATTGGGGTCACCAATAAGTTTTCTGGCGAGCCATAGGAATGGTTTTTCAAAGTTGTAGTTTGATTTGGCCGAAATATCGTAGTACTATAAGGAAAAATATTAATATTAATTATATCAGGGGTTTTGGCAACTTATAAATTATGGAGTTCATATACAGACATAAAAATAACGATTTCAAACATATAAGTTGGTAACAATTAAAGAATAATATAATTAAATTTAATTTTTTAGGTTTTGGCAGTTATTTAATGCATACATAAATTTTAATGGTAACTTTTCAGCTATTAGATATTCCCAATAAAATATTGTTTAGGTTAAGAATGTACATTTATGTATAACTAATAACACCTGCTAATTGCTATGGTGTCATAAGTTTCTATTTTTAGATTATTAAATATTTGCTTAAATTCCCTATCCCTTTAAAAGCTATAATATACCATAAAAATGGCATCATTTTTGAAATATTCATATTCTAAAAAGGTGAACAAAAAATGATATATCATCTGTTCACATAATAAAAATAATACTAGTGGGATTGAAAGGTTTAAAACTCCAAACTTGGATATTACACACAAAAAAAACCTTAATGGGGTTAAATACTAATAAATATTTTGTAAATCTGAACACTAAATTACACATGCCAAACTAAAAAAGATTTTAATGGTATAGCATTTAATGTTTTATTTTATTAATTTTTGATACTACCATCTGTTGATGGGGCATTTCATTGGAACATCTTGAAAGTAATTACAAATTTAACAATGGCTGTAATTAATATTTTAAAATCGGCGGGAAAATATACGAATTGTCTGTCAACAACATAACCAAGAAGATTTTAATTACCTGTAAGTTCTTCTTCCGATGGAACACAATACTTTTTGCCTTAACTTTTCTATCCTTAATATCTACTTTGTTTCCACAAAGTACAATTGGGATATTCTCACAGACTCTAACTAAATCTCTATGCCAGTTGGGTACATTCTTGTAGGTAACTCGTGAAGTAACGTCAAACATAATAATAGCACATTGTCCCTGGATATAATAACCATCACGAAGGCCCCCAAACTTTTCTTGACCGGCAGTATCCCAGACGTTAAATCTAATGGCACCTCGGTTTGTATGGAATACCAAAGGATGGACTTCGACGCCAAGGGTGGCTACATATTTCTTCTCAAATTCACCTGTTAAATGACGTTTTACAAAGGTAGTTTTGCCTGTACCACCATCACCTACTAGTACACATTTAAATGTGGGCATTTCTTGTTCAGCGGACATGGTTCCTCTTTAATTCCAAACAACCTAAAAAACGGGAGTTGTCAGTTGATCTGGAATTTTCCACAATGATCTAATAATTACTTTTTAGTGAAAAACGTCAGTAATTCTTAGAAAAAACAATACTGCCTAAAAACTAGATCGAAATAATAACAGCAAAACAGCCAAACTAGAGACGTTAGGAAGTCTTTTTAATTTTGAAGTTTTTGGTATGGCGGTAAAAACGTCTCATAGGAATTTGACATTCAGGGACCGACTTTAACAATAAATTTCTTGGTAAATAACTATGGAAACACAAAAATATTCTAAACAAAGTATTTAATAATAAATAAAGAACTTACCTTTGCAAGAAAAACGTCTAAAAACTTACGATGGCACAGAGATTCGCCGATTACTCTTTCAATCTTACAAAGTCGTTAGAGATCACAATGGCGTTCACAAGTATCTGAGAGTGGCTGGTTGCCGTCCTTGAATGATTTTACTTTTTATTTCAAAGTTATACAAGAATTTTATACCAAGAGGAAGATAAAATCAAATTATGGACATATCTGCACTTAGAATTTAAATCTGCTTATTATTTTTAGAGAAAAAAATAAAAATAGCAAAAAATCCCTCTGTGACGTCACGAAAAATCTGACGTCATCAGCACATGCGCTATCCAGGGACGGCACTGCAGAACTCTATCGATTTTTGTTTGGTGGCCGTCCGCTCAAAGTTGGTGGATTTGTCGGGTCTAGTTCTCGTTGTCGTGTCGTTTGCGTAAAATCATTTGAATGGGATTATTTTGCGAAACTCTTATTTAGTGGTGTGTTATTAAAATCGGATCAAAATGACCAAGGATAGATTAGCAGCTCTTGTTGCGGTAAGTCGATCTTATTATTCCTGAGTTCTATGCCTCCTTACTTCATTCACTTTGCAGGAAATTTAGGTTGAATGAAAAATCCATGGCAACAGCGGCACAATGTTGTTAGATTAAACTAGATTCATGAGCTAGATTATGTTGCCAAAATTTTAATATATGATAAAAGAAAAAAAGGATCAATTTCAACTGTTGCTAGATTTCCTAAGATATCAAGGAGGTTAGGGAAAAATTGGCAAATGTCATTTAAATCAAGCCCCACCCCTTGAATCTGTCATACGTTCATTTATTTTTGACTGGGGAGTTCCTTTGACTTATTTTTTGGCGGGCTTTTTGAATTTTTATTAATTTTCTTTTAGGCTCAAAGCGACGACGACGATGCTGGACCTGACGACGTCGTTGTCCCCGTCGAGGGTCGCGATGGATTTATGGACGCTTTCTTTCAAGAGGTAGGTATTCCTTTTTTTATATTATTTTTGATTCTTGCTATGATCAGAAGAAGTTTGTGATTTTAATATTTCAGTTTTCAAGGGTTAATACATTTGTTCAGCTGTACTGCCCACTTTACACAAAAACTTAGTTGTAAATTCAGTACACTAAATATAAATTACAAAAAAATGCTTTTACTGTATATCACCACATTTTTTTTTTTGACTCTCCTGCAAAAAAATATATCTATCTGCACACAGCACATTTTTCATGCCAACGAATATTTTTTATAATTATTTGGGTGTCATTTACAAAATATTTTTTTATAAATAAAAAGGAAATACAACCAAATTATGGTTTATATAAAACAACTGCATCTGATTATTTTTGATATCAACAGTCATTATCAGACCAAAAATAGATTGATTATTATATAGATTTTTCTTTAGACAAACAATGAAAAAAAACTGATATTAGGTATTCCCTAAATATAATACAAATATTTATATAAATTAATTGTACATGGTATTTTTGTTTATCATTTCATTTTTTTAAATTTTATTTAGTAACTTTTTAGTTTAATATTTATTTTTAAAAAATAATCTGTTTTAAATCTGATGATTATGATTCATGAGATCAAAATTTGTGATTTATAATTGTTTAAATTAATTGTAGTTTGACTTCAAGTTTATTTTCTTTTTGCTTAAATAATGAATCACTGAATTAAAATAGTATTTTTCCAATGGTATTTTTTGTGTACTAATGAGGAGACTAAGGTTGGAGTCTGGGGAGGATTTGTCTAAAATTTCCCTGTGGGTGGTGGATAATTAAAACTGCCAAATATCATCTCCAAAATACTTGTAACAAAAGGATGGATCATTTGCATGATATTCTTGATTTTTAGTTTGGTCTATGAACAGATGAAAGTAAAGTGTATTATTTAACTTGCAAATGAAAAAAAAATTAATGCAAATTCTTAGAGCAGTATGAAACCAACCATAAAACTGGTCTAAGTTGACAATACAGGGTTTAACTGAGAAGTACAATAATAAGTCAAGCAAATTTAAATATTAACTGCCAGATCCACTAAGAAAATTTAAGAATTAAACCTGATCTAGTTGCCATGAAATTTAAATCTTCTAGTGGGCCAGTTTTGTTTTGCTTATGATATTGTCACAATTTATATTACATATATTAACAAATAAACGCTTACATAGAGATATTAAGGATAAGGACCTTGCTATAAAGCCTTGAAATATCTAACAGAAATAGTAGTTACCGAAAATAAATGAAATTCTCTATTTTTGGCGGTTCAGTAATAAAACAAACTGATTTTTTATGCGTGTTTTCTTGGAGTTTAAAACTTGTTTGACTTATTGTTGCTCTTGTCAGTTTAAACCCTCAGGTGTCAATTTAGGATGGTTTTAAATTTAAACCATGTTAGTGAATCCGGTTGTAATAATTCAACTATTAAAAGATAGTTTGTTTTTATTACTAAACTGATCAAAAGAAAAATTTTGTTTATTTTCGGGAGACCACTATTTCTATTACCGATACCGAGGTTTTATTTCTAGGTTTTTATCCTTAATATCCTTATATAAGCATTTATTTGTTGACATACGTTAATTTCAATTATAAAGATACCATAAGCGAAACAAAATTGGCCAACTAGAAGATCTAACTGCCATGGCAACTAGATCAGGTTAAGGCTTAAACTTTCTTAGTGAATCTGGCTGTAAGAGTTTTATTATATATCATGAGTTTTTCCAATGTCTTTGCTTATTTTAAATAGAATACCCTATATGTTATTTCATTCTTAGGTTCTACGCAAAATTATAATTTTGTCTATAATGTATAATATCCTATATCGAAGTCTGTTTTTGACATATTTTAAATTTTGTCAAAAAACGCGTTTGCAGGCCTAATCATAACTATCACAATTTCTCCTATATGAAAGCCTTTATTATTTAATTGAGGTTGATTTCTTTCTAGAAGGCGATTTACTTTAATGGACTGTGTTGATATTTTGATAATAAATAAATACAGGGCGATCAAAAACTAATAGTAAATATTAACTTGAAAAAATCGCTAAAACTCAATTGTTTTAGTTGTAAACCCCTTATTTTTATAATGGTTAAATAAAAATTTATTTTCCACCTAATGCAGACTGTACTGATGAGACTTTTGCAGTTCCAATGATTTGCCGAGAACCAACAAATCATTTTAACGACTGTTATTTTTGCATGACAAAAGTGTTTGTTTTTTCAAGAAAGAACTTTACTGATGACACTGTATACTTATTTGTCTTATTTATAATGTGTATTACTTTTAGACACAAACTACGTTTCCAAAAATAGTTATTTTATGAACTTACTTTATACAGGGTCAAAAACAAATAAACTTTGCATCACATGTGACCAAATTTTAATATCACTATTTGGATTTTGTAGAAAAACACACATTTAATATGGCGCTACTTTAAACAAAATATGTCTGGGATGAAGCATTGTCGAAACTAATAAGTTTTATGTAGGTTGCGTTGAGTCTTATTTTGCAACAGTGATGCAATTTAAAAAAAATTGCAAAAAATCTAAATTGTTTTTTATAGTTGAAATTTTGTATTTTAGAAAACCTTTTTCTAATAACTTTTCTCGATATTTTGAGATATAACCTCACTTTTAAATTGTTTTTGGAAAAAAAATTGACAGATAATGCTTATTATGTGACTACTATTTTTTTGGTTAATTTGCATCTCGATCGAAGCAAAAATTGATGCCAAAGTCAAATTTCGAATAAAGCTATTATTAACAAAAATTCCCATATGATGCGGACTTTAGTGGACACACACCAGTATTTCTTAGGTGTTGAACCAAAGATATTAAATACGGGTGGACGTTGTCTTTCAACAGAATTCTATGTATTGAGCTTTTCGAGATTTCTTTTTGTAGAACCATTCGTCTTAACGATTTCATGGAACATGCCCCAAAATATCCTAGAATTGCAATTTCGACATTTTCATCATTGAGATTTCCTTTTATTTGCATTTGCATTTTTGCTTTAACTGTGCCAAAATTTTCGAAATTTTAAATACTTGCTTAACACTGTTTCGTGAAGGTTTCTGTTTCTGGATATCTATCATTAAACCTCTGACATGTTCTTGATAAAACCTTGTTACATTCCTAATAAATAATAAACTGTAGTAAACTGCCAAATTTTTAAAATTCTCCAAAGTTTATTTTTCGAGAAATCGACCGCGACAGTTTGTCGTGGGACACACTGTATCTCCAAAAGTATTGCATATTGGTATATAAGCCATTTACGTTATTTTTAGTTTCTAATTTATAGTTGGTTAAGTATATGTTAATAAATTTTGCACGAAAAATGATAAAAATTGTTTGAAATAAAACAAGTTTTTTATACATTTTATTGTTTAGATATTGGTGTCATGCGATTAGTTGAATTTTAAAGTTGTTGAGGTTATATTTATTTCGAAATTGTATCAAAATGTCTAGTTATATTATAACGTGTTTTAATAAAACTCAAATAATGACTTTGTGGCAATAAAGTTTACGACAGGTAGAGATAGGAAATCATCACTGGTTTACCAGTGATATTTCGACAATTTTTTGAAAGTTGCAGGCATCAAATTAGGTGAAAAATCGATCAGGGCATGGAGGAAAACACAAAACATCAGCTCAATCATTTAATCGAAAAAATTAAATGATCTAGTTCGGGACCTTCCACTTGTCCAAGGAGCATGTTGAAGTATTAGGGTCTAGATTAAAACAATGGAATTTACTAGCCACTGTAACCAAAGTTACAATATTTAGGAACCGTAACCAGAAGCTATCCTCGTTTTCTACTCTGCTGGATAAAATGTGTGTTTGTGTTAATCGAAATAGTGTTATGGAAAAATTAGGATTTGCACATAACCCGGACGAATGGCGCTTATTTATAGATTCTTCTAAAATAAGTTTAAAAGCAGGCCTGCCCCTAATGGCAACAAAAGACCCTCTATTCCTCTTGCACATGCTGTTGACATGAAGGAAACATATAAAAGTATGTCGCTTATTCTAAATGCAATAAACTGTGATACGTTTAAGTGGCAAATATGTGGTGACCTAAAAACCATAGGACTACTATTAGGGCTTCAGGGTGGATTTACCAAGTATTGCGGTTTTCTTTGTCTTTGGGAGAGTAGAATAACACAGAGCCATTACCAAGTAAAAGAATGGCTTCCGAGGGATCAATATATTCTAGGTCAAGCTAATGTAAAGAATATACCTCTTGTAGATTCCAAAAATGTACTGTTATCTCCATTACGCAGTAAACTGGGATCGATTAAGAATTTCGTTAAAGTATTAGATAAAAGGAGCTTAAGGAAGGAATATTTGTTGGACCCTTCGATCATACTCTAGATTTAAACAACAATAGATTTGTCTGAAGGCTGTTTATGGTCGGTGGGGGAGACGCTTTTTTGATGTTTGACAGACATAAACATATTTACTTATCTTGTCTTTCAGTTTAATTGCTTCTCGTGACTTTTTTCGGTGTTTTTAAGTGTTAGAAATTACTATAAATGCGAAG
Source organism: Diaprepes abbreviatus (assembly GCA_034092305.1). Taxonomy (NCBI): domain Eukaryota; kingdom Metazoa; phylum Arthropoda; class Insecta; order Coleoptera; family Curculionidae; genus Diaprepes; species Diaprepes abbreviatus. Next base: position 39,168,949 of record JASJET010000103.1, on the reverse strand, counting down.
TTTACAATTAATATTAACAAAAAGAGGATTTAAAAACATTTTTATCAGTAAATATTGTTTACATATTGAAAATAACAATAATAAAAATTTAGGCAACCATATATTCATACTTTGTTTTCAGAATTGATGTACCCAGGGGTATGTTCGAAGGACGTACCGACGATACTCGTTTAAATAATGCAATTAGAAAAGGATAGCATAAAATCGGTATGTCTGTACCAAGAAATTAAATATCTACTATTTATCAACACTTTTTCAAATATAAATAAAAATATTATTACGTTATTTAGCGTTCAAACAACCGGGCCCTAGTTCTGACGTTATGCTACTTCTACAGGGGTATGTTCGAAGGTTGGACCACAAATTAGGAAAATACTAAGGGATCAACAGTTTGATCAAAAATCAAGTGATGTTGAATTAGCTAAGTGGAGTTCTTTCAAAACAATTGTTTTGGAGTTTTTAGGAAACAAAAAAGTAAAAAACTACGAAAAACTTGTAGAAGAACAACTTGAAAGCTACTCCAAAATGGGCCTTCGCATGTCTCTTAAAATACACTTCTTGCATTCCCATTTAAATTTTTTCCCAGAAAATTTGGGTGCGCTAAGTGATGAGCAAGGATAAAGGTTTCCACCAAGATATATTAACAATGGAGCAACGCTACCAAGGCAAGTGCGATCGAGTGAGGATGGGGGATTATTGTTGGTTTTTTATGAGAAAAAGCGATCAGGAATATAAACGAAGGTCAACATTTGTAAAATGTTATGTTCAAAAGACTTACTATAAAAGTATTTTCATGTGTATTTTTATAAATAAATCTTGTTATCCTTAAAATATATATATTTTTTTTGTTTTGAACTAATGTATAAATATTATATTAAAATGTTTGTATTAAATAATAACTGATGAATTCGCAGTCAGGATGCTTTAAACTCCCACGGATAACCATTATAACATCAGTCACAATTTTTTTTTGTTGACTAGTGTAATCTCCCCTTGGGTTTAGCTGAATTATGAATAGCAGCTGTATAAGAGTGGAACAGAATTTCTCAAGCCCAAATGGATCACTTAATTGAGCACGTGAAACAGTTTGCGTCAACGCTAATGGAGGCAGTACAGACTACTGAGCTATAAGAAAAATATTTGCTTAGCTATTTATACAATTATTGTTATCAGTTGGTCACTGTTTTTTTTTTGCACAGTATTCTTAAAAGGTATTCTCTAATTTACCAGGATAAAGTGAAAAGAAATTTACATATTGCTAATAATTATGAATATGCAACAATTTTAAACATATGTGTATACGTACATTGGAATTTCATTCGCGATATTTTTGTAAAGTTTTCAAACAAAGTGATAACAGTATGTTAACATTAAATCCTTAATTTTGTAATCATTATTTATGTATACTTTTATCTAAGGTGTGTATAAATCCTACCTTCACAACACCTCAGATTATCAATGGCAATAAATTGTGAGTCACCGTCGAAATACCAAGCTGTTGTGTAAATCCGAAAATAAAACAGGTGTCAGGAATGTTTAACTATACCTCATACACCTGACCTCAACTAGACAATGTATTTCTTATAAATTTTAATGTTTTTTTTGTTAATTGTTTTTTTTTCTATTGTCAATGTACTGAGCAGGTTATATCGTATCATTGTAATAAACAACAATAATCGTTTATAGAATGGCATTGTATAATGCAATGAACTGCACCGTTGTCGTATTTAATAAAGAGGTATCTTCGGAACTTTAAAACAATGCTCCACGTCCTCTTCAGTGTTGTCGAGCGATATGCCTCGACTCGGAGTGTATATGCATATACCAAATGTCTTTTGTCATGACATTCGAGACGAATTGTTTCTCTTGTCTCAGATGAAACAAGGTGAGACAAGACTTAAAATGTAAATTTATTACTATTAAAAGAAGATGGAGAAAAATTAAATATGTAATGATCATATCGGTGATGAATTCATCTATGAAACGATGCAACTTGCATGCAATATTTTTTTTTTCGTTTTTTTGTTTATAAAAACAAAACTAATAAAGCAATCTCGATAGTGTGAATAGAAGAATTATAAAAAATAAAAATACCAACACAATGAACCATGGATCGACTAAATCGGATTATTAGTAACGGGAAAAAAACAGAAAAAGCCGGAAAATTAAGTTTTTTTTTCAAAAATTCATATCTCTGTGATTTTTTAAATTGTTGCATTGGTCCTTTGCAAAATAATACTCATTTATATGTACTTTATGTTTGTTAAAATTAGGCGCTGTCGCTTCATTAGTTTTGGCATAATTGTCATTTGAAATTTTTAGTGGACTATCTTTCAGCGCGTATAGATGCATCAGGACGGTCCGATTTTAATTTTATAAAAAGATTTTGATAATAGAATTATCATTCTACATATTTTCATTTTGCATTAGGAAGTCTGTGAAATACGTGAAAAAAGCTAGCAAACATGACGGAAAATGGCCGAGCATGTGAAAGTAGATGAGAAATTGGGATTACTGTCACGCGCTTGGCCGTTTTCGGTCATGTTTGCTAGCATTTTTTACGCATTTCACAGATTTTTTAATGCAAAATGAAAATATAGGCTTGTAGAAATGCTACTTCTACTTCCAAAATATTTTTATAAGATTAAAATCGAATCATCCATGACGCATTGAGCTGCGTTGAAAAAATTTCAAATGGCAATTGTGGAAAAACTGATGACCCGACAGCGCCTGACTTTGGTACACATAAGGTACCTGTAAATTATCATCATTTCGCGAAGGACCGGCGCTACAACTTGAAAAATGACGGATATATGGATTTTTGAAAACACGCTAAATTTTCCGTTTTTTTCTTCGTTAGTAATAATCCAATTGAGTCGATCTGGGACTCAGTTTGTTGGTATTTTTATTCTCTGCAATTCATCTGTTTACATCACCGAAATTGCTTCGTTAGTTTTGATCTTATAAGCAAAAAACGAAATAAAACCCAATTTTTTTGGTTTTAATTGTTAATAACAAATTGATGACTCATAGCATAGAAAGGAAAACAACAAAATATAACTAGGGTTTGGTTTTAGTGTGGCACAGTCGGTATCCTATTTCTATTTTTTGTCACAGAATCACTTATTTTTTTTCTCTATTGATTTGTCTACTTTTTATTGCAAATATATAGTCGAATAATCTCCACTCAAATTTGATTATTAATTTTTTATTTCTGTATAGGTGGAGGAGATACGAGAGATGATAGATAAGATTCAGGCGAATGTCGAAGAAGTGAAGAAAAAACACAGTGCCATTTTGTCAGCACCGCAAAGTGATGACAGTAAGTAGTAATCTAAATATAGTTTACAAAAATTGAAATTTAAGAAAAAAAAAGCTTTGCTTTCCCTCATATTCAGATATTATAAATTTTTGACTTTGATGTCGTCAATATAACGCTTGTATTCGAAATTAAATGTTTTCACTAAGTATTCTTTTAATTTTCGCAATCTTCGCATTGGTTAATTTTGACGTGGCGCAGTACGACTAAATAATTATAAAAACTTTTCAATAAAACTTTTTATCCGAGAATAAACTACAATATTTATATTTTCCCTTTCTAAGTATTTTCCATTACAGGCGACACCTATATGATAAAAATTTTTACGATCCAGCGTAAGGGCTCTGTGGTATAACTTGAAGTTCATGCAGTGAGTTTTTTTTATGTCTTTATTGACCTTAAAATAATGTCCCCTTAGGGGCAACTGGTTCTTCGCAAAACAAAAAAACTCACACCGTTCCAATTTTGTATATGATTTTTATATTTATGTGCTTTTTTGGACTTTGTTTTTCTTTCAGCGAATGGTAAACATAGGCCATTAAAAACCAGTTTATTATCAGTTGTCATTGTGTGAAATACATAGTTCTTTTTAGGTCCGAAAATGTAGAATTTTAGACCAGGAAAAGACGTTTTGCGTGGAAGTTTATTCACTTTCTTTCATTTTAAGCAAATAACTGCTGAAAACTTGTGAACTATGATTTAAACGCATGGAAGAATTACTGGATGAAGATTTAGTTCAAATGTTAACAGCATCATTGAATGTTTTCCAATCCAGTATTTCCCAACACCTAGACGCATTGGACAAGATTTCAGCATTTGGATGCTCGGCTTCACGTTGCAAAATGTGTAAAAAGACTATTTGGAAAACGTTGAATGGGACGTCCTACCCCACCTTTCGTATTCATCAGACTTCGCCCCTTCGGACTACCATTTATTTCGATCAATGCAGCACTGACTTTCAGAATAACACTTACCTTATTAAAATCCAAAATTTCTGTAAGATATAAATACATCTGCTCAAATTTTGCGAAAAAATCTCATATTCAATTGGTAGTGACTGAACTGCCGATTGACTTTTCTCTATAATAAAGTATTTTCAGATTTATTAGTTTGATACTATTATCAGGTCAATTTTTTAAAATAAGGACCTTGTTTCTTTCATTGCATTTTTGCAGTCTTTTAAATCCTTGTTGCAACCATGTGTTCACGTATTTATTGCATTTGATTTAAATAAAATTTTTCTTTTATTTCACGCACATTATATTAAAAGCGTTCTTTCCATCTCTACTCATTACGCACTGTAAGCTCTTTCAAAGAATCCAATGATATTACAGAATAAGATGATGTACTTTATAAATGTTTTCTTGGGCCATTAGAGTTGCCAAAAGTGTACCTGCATGGTCGTCTTCGCATAAAGTTCTATATTTAAAATTACGGTACCACCGTTCTACAGTGTCATACGAAACTGCGTACTCATCTAAAATATTTCTCAACTCCTCTTGAATTTGATTTGACATTATACCTTTTTTACCCGAAGGTATTTTATGCTGCGCTTTGTTGAACATGGGCTTCATTGCGATGGTAACACTTTACGTGTCCGGTCTGTTGAGCGAAGAACTTGTTGAAACTTAAAATTTTATATATAAGCTTATACATATAAACATTTAGCGTTTGTATGCAATAAACAATATGTCATGCACAAGTAGAGCAACAGGATGAGCTCATGTGAGCTCTCGCATTACCTCCGCAAATAAAAGCAAGAAAAAATGAAAATCGATTTTTTAAAATGTCGACGATTAATTACGCGAATTTACCCTAATTTAACGGTCGTTGTATTTTTAATTTTTTGTGAGATTTTCATAGTGAGCCTAGAACTAATTCGCCCTGACAGATTTGTTATTCTCAATCACAGAAATTGTTTAGTGTAACGCAACCACCACCTTTGCTAACTAGTTAGAGTGTTTGTGAATATAAACATATATGCATGTTAGATAGATAACATTAAATTGAAATAACTCGAAAAAACTACCGAATCCGCTGTTGTATGATGACTTCATATTTTTTTTATCTACACCTACGTTCTTAGACCATATAAGTACTACAGCAGATTTTAATAAACTCTGTTCTCTACGACTAGCTTTACATGGCAAATTTATTAAAACTAATGGTTATTGAACCTTTTCATATTTCACCCACTAAAGAAAAGTTCTGGTTATAAACAAGGCCAGAAAATGTAATTTTGAGGGGCTAGTATTTTCTATACATAGGAACGAGGCCCTGAAGGCTGCTTATCAATTGCCTAGGACCCGGCTACTCGGGTGTCTGGGAAAGCGTGGTGGAGAGATGTTCATCACTCCCCATACAAACAGACTATATGGTGCCGCTTTTGAAACCCAACCACTCTCTTGAGATATTTCTGCCAAGTAGAAACGATTGAGAGGGAGAGCAAAATCTTCCGAGAAATGAATCCTGGTAGTTTACAGATGGATCTCGAGAAGATGATAGAGGCGGAGCTAGAGTGTTCGGCAGCAGCACGGGGGTCAGTGAGTTATACTCTCTGCGACAACGTGCAACGATCTTTACAGCGAAATTACGCTATTCTGCAGAGTGTAATCATCTATGTGAAAGGGACATGAACAGGAATAGGGTAATAAACAGATAATCAGACAGTAAGGCTACGATAATGGCACTGAAGTCCAGTGTCGGTAACTTCACGATTGGTGTCTGAGTGCAATGACTTACTGAACAGTCTGACAAGGAACGGCTGCACAATGAGACTCGTGTGGGTCAATGGCCACTTGGGCAGACGCGGAAATGAGGAAGAGGATGGTCTGGCAAAGATTGCAATAGGTAAAAGGGCATTAAAATTGTTGCTGGAATCGTGGAGAAGAGGTCCTGGAATGAGGTCTGCCAAGAAAAATGTAATGACCTAGTCTACGGCTTACTAGGGAGCTTCTCTCCTTAGGAAGGAAAGAGCTCTGAATTGTGGTGGGATTTTCGTCCTTCCATTGTCACTTAAGGGGCTATCTTCATAAGATTGGTGTCGTGGATGACCCGACATACGGACGGTATCTGGAGGAAGATGCAACTGTGAACTATATCCTCAGAGAGTCCCCAGCACTCAACCGACTGAGACAGAGATATTTCGGAGATATAGTTGTGTTATCAGGAACAGTTAGGCTAGTTCAGTTAACGAGGCTGCTTAGATTCGCAAAGGCGATCGGCGTCGAATGACCTGCAGCTCTGATGGGATGTAAAGGGCCCAATGAGGCCTAGACATCGGTGATCAAGTATCACCACTTTTTTCTTTCGTTCATTCAAGGGGCTGGTGCTACGGTGCCATAAACTAGCATATAAAAAATAGCGGAATGACTCAGTAATTTGAAACTTAAGTATGATAAGACAAAGTGGTAAATACAGCAGAAGACCTTGACGTCGACCTTAATAAAAACTTAACTTCATTTCAATCGCAGAAATTAAATTCACGATAAAAACTAGAGCAGGTTGCCCAGTGAACGTAAGGTTGGAACCTTGCTTGCAAAGGCTAGACTGGAATCCCATTTTTGTTTATACATATTAATTATAAACTTCTCATTTGTGGTAATTTTCACCATTTAACAACACTCAAAAAAAGTCATGACAAGCAAAACACTGAAAGTAAAATTAAATAAAAATATTTGTGTCTGCCCAACACCTAAAAAGCTGCTCGATCGTACAACGATCAGAGTCCCTCGAACACACACAAGTTTCTGGGTAACACGGTACGTTTTGTTCTTCACTTCCAAACAGTAGTTTCAGATGTTTGGTGCAGTGGCTTTTTTGGAAGGGTTCAAACAGGAAAACCGCTTGCAGTGCTCAAAATTATTTGACCACCCACAAAAAGGCATTTTCTAAAAGTTTCAATAAATGAAACGATTTCATAGTAATTTTAGTTATTTATTAGCAAGTTTTTAAGCTTCGAAAACCTAGCCACTAATTTTTCCAATGTTGTTTTGGTTATCTTCTGCCATTCGTCTTACAGTTTTTTCCACAAGTGTTCCTGAGACGTAGGACAACATTTTCATTCCTACCTTTTCCATAAAAATTCTATAGGGTTCAAGTCCGGTGATTACGGATGCCATGTAATGATTTTCAACACCTGTTGTTGTCCTTTTTCTTTTAAAAAGTACTTGCACAGCTTTGATGTGTGTTTAGGATCATTATTTTGTTGATCCGAGACCAATAAAACGGGCCCCAAAAGGTACTGAACTTTTCATTAATGTTTTTGTAACCTTTTTTTAAAAATTGCTTCTATTCGCCCTAGATTCCCGACGGCCAGAGCCTACACCGTGTTTAACTGAAGCTACAGTACCTGCCTCGTTCACCCATTCGTATGATTGCCGCCGTTTGGATCTATAAATTTAAAATTTTGATTCGTCAGTTCAGAGAACCTTTTCCCAATCTGTAGTTGTCCAATTCTTGTGTTCTGTAGCCCAATTCAGTATCTCCTTTTTTAGTATTTTAAGAAGAGGTTTTGAGGCCGCTATCCATTCTTAAGATCTGCGTCAAGAAGTCTCCTTTTGACTGTGGAAACCTGACAGGTTTATCACGGCCCACATTGAACTGTGCTGCTATTTCTGGTGCAGTTAAACGTCTATCACGTTTGCTTTTAACCACTATGCTTAAACCTTCACTAGAAGTTGTTGCTCTTGGTCTACGTGGACGACGATTATTGCAAATTTTTCCTTAAAGTCTCAAATTTCTTAACAACATAGTCAAGAGATTACCTTGGTATCTTTTGTAGTCTTGAAATGTCACGATTGTTTTTACCGGATTTATGAAGGCCGATAATTATGCCTCTTTTCTCTTAAGAATATTCCTTAGTTTTACCTATTTTGTTCAAAAAACAAAACGCAGAAGTAAAAAACAAGAAAATACTGTTACATTTAAGATATCGAACTATGGAGTGCGTGTTTTCTAGTCGAATGACATCAGATAACTAATGCAAAATATTTTTTAGAGATTATTTTAAATTTTATTTATTTTTATTACTCAATAAGTTCATCAAAGCAAAAGTGTCCCTTGAAAGTTTAACGTCAAAGAAATTCCGACAATAACCCTGTTTTGATTTTATGACCAGGCGTATAACTTTTTATTTTTGATACGCATTTTACTGTGAGACACAAACAATGAAATAAAATGGTTTTAATAGAAGTATTGTTTGTAATATAAAGAAAAATGCAGGTGACCAAATACTTTTAGGCCGTAGTGTACGAATGTGTGTTAAGGGTTAAGTGATACACAATGTAATGTAAAAATTATTATAAAAAAATATTAATAATTTTTTTGATATAATAAAAGTGCAATTTTTTCCAACCTTGTATGTATGTTTCATGCTTTAATATTACTAATATTAAAAGGTAAGTTATTTTATCTCGTGATCATAGTTTTTTATGATATAATCAAATTATGAGTACAAAAATACTTTGTTAACTTGCTGTATGAGAACTTTATTTAAGATTATTGACCCTTTCTCATCAGAGCAGAGTTTTATTCTTTCAGCTCAATTTCCCGCAATATCTTTCATATAACAAGAAAATGGTGTTACGCGTCTAGCACGATACATAATCTTATTATAAGGGCGTGGGTTATTTAATCCATAGGCTTTCTAGCCCATTACTTTCACATTAGTACTTTCCATTGCCTTTATTGATATTGAGCTTAGACAGGCCTCAGTTTCGAGTATTTTGTTTTTCAAGCTGGGAAAAATCTTTTCTTGGTGTCTGGAAAAAGTCTGTTTTGTTTGTATCTTTTTCAAGCAGTTAATTAAGAAGTAATCTTATTTAATGTCTGAATAAAACGATACTTAACTATATAAGAAAAAGAGCTAATAAAAAAATTCCTGAATTAGGTCAAATTACATAAAATTTAGTTTTAATTATACGAATAAGAATCGGTAAAATACTTTTTAATTTTCAAAATATACATTTGAAAAACTTAATTGACACAAGAAGATAAAAATTCTAATTTATATGTATCCTAGCTTCCACAAGAATGTCTTCCTAAGGTTATTGAAGGTCTGAAGAGAAAAGCACTGGTACATCCGGCGGGAAGATTAATGGATCCCTATACTCCAGACTTTCCGTCGTGTGACTTTTTTCCCTTGTGAAATAGCTAAAAGATTCATTTGTTTCAGTCGAAATTGATCCAATGGATACATTTGAAGATTTATGTGCTAGCGCTTCACAAGAGTTCTGGCACAATATTTTTAGTACCTGGTTTCGATGTATGCAAGACTACTTAGCCAATATTGGGAATTTTTTTGAAAAAGAAAACTGTGACTAGGACAGAACTGACAGATTTAACAACCTACGTATTTGAAACATTATGATCACACTAAAAATTTGGTCTACTTTTCTGATAACAGTTCTAAATACCAGATGATCTTTTCTGAGATTACTAGACAACCGATCCAATATTGGATTACCTGATTCAGATCGAAAAGACTTTTCATTCGACATCATGCTTTTGTAGTGTCGCAAATAGTCATGCCCTTGATGGAAGGGACATATGACTAGCGATCTAATTTTTGACCACCGAAAATGTATGGATGTTTCGTCCCGATACCGGTGGTGGACTCATTAGTGGGATCCACCGGTATCTTTACCAGACATCCTGTTTGTCATGCTTTTTACAAAACTTGGATTCCTATTTAGCCAAGTTTTGTCGGCAAATAATGGTGAGATATTATGTTTCACAACATGCCCCCCTCAAGGCATCTGCTTATCCGACTTTGACCACGACAGGAAGTTCAAGCCGTAGGAAAGCATATGCCTAAGAAAGAATGTGAAACGAACATCCTCGGTGGTCTTCCAAAAGTCAGGCCGGACTTAATCAAAGCCCTTGAGCGGTTTTTGACGCTTGTCCTATATCCGCATCATGAGCGGTGTTGGATGGTGGTCGTATATCCGCTGTCCTGTCACGGTCGCCATGTCGCAAATATTCATGCCCTTGATGGAAACGACATATGACTAGCGATCTAATTTTTGACCACCGAAAATGTATGGATGTTTCGTCCCGATACCGGTGGTGGACTCATCAGTGGGATCCACCGGTATCTTTCCCAGACATCCTGTTTGTCATGCTTTTTACAAAACTTGGATTCCTATTTAGCCAAGTTTTGTCGGCAAATAATGGTGAGATATTATGTTTCACAACATGCCCCCCTCAAGGCATCTGCTTATCCGACTTTGACCACGACAGGAAGTTCAAGCCGTAGGAAAGCATATGCCTAAGAAAGAATGTGAAACGAACATCCTCGGTGGTCTTCCAAAAGTCAGGCCGGACTTAATCAAAGCCCTTGAGCGGTTTTTGACGCTTGTCCTATATCCGCATCATGAGCGGTGTTGGATGGTGGTCGTATATCCGCTGTCCTGTCACGGTCGCCATGTCGTAAATATTCATGCCCTTGATGGAAACGACATATGACTAGCGATCTAATTTTTGACCACCGAAAATGTATGGATGTTTCGTCCCGATACCGGTGGTGGACTCATCAGTGGGATCCACCGGTATCTTTCCCAGACATCTTGTTTGTCATGCTTTTTACAAAACTTGGATTCCTATTTAGCCAAGTTTTGTCGGCAAATAATGGTGAGATATTATGTTTCACAACAGTAGCAATTTCTTTCAGGTCAGGGACAGTTTTTTGTCATTATAAAATATTTTGATCATTTATAACCACTCTTACCCTTATTTTTAAACATTTCATGTTAGAAATTTTTGTGTTTTATGATTTATAGATTAAGCTCTTTTAGACACACTGTATAATAATTTATATCCAGTTTTTATTACTACGTTGATAATGAAAAAAATCATAATCCGCAGTCATCACTCTCCCAACTTATCCTAAAGACAGGTTCTCGCCTTCAGGTTAAGCCCCGGGACTACACGCTGCCGCCTTTATTAATGGAAAGTGCAGACAAACTGAAATATCTGGGTAAGCGTTTTAAGGAAAATGAATGTTACGCCATCATTCATCGTTACAACGGCCACAATGGATAAGACAATTCGGGTAATGACAAGACGGCTATTTACGTTGCTAATTGTCGTTTGTGGTCGGTGAGATATTGACTTTCGCCTAGTTATGGTTAACAGCTTGTTTGGATAAACATAAAGTTTGGATTTGGGATAAGGTAAAGTGTTGCTAAATTCGTTTTTTCGTTATCGTCATTCCGTAAAGAAACCTTTTATCTACTTTAATTTCGTAGTTATACGCAGTAGTGATTCATAATATATCAGTGCCTGGGCCGGAGTGCTGGATGTTCCGCCAAATAATTGCTTTAATAATATAATCTCTTCTATGGAATTAAATTTTACATGAATGTGATGACATGTCATTTCAGGGAAAAGAAGTAAACATTTTTTGTGTCAAACAATTTTTGTAGTGTTTCACTTTTTTTTAGACTTTTTTCATGAAAGTCAACTTTAATGTCAGTTAGAAGAAATTCTTCGTCAGAATATTTTGACTCATCTTCGGAATCTAGTTGTATCACTAAAAAATAATTATTAATTTCTACATGATACTGAATACTTGAACGTGTGGGTTCAAAATCCCTATATATCGAAAAAAAAGTCCGCTGGATTTTCTGGGGAATATTTTAAAGCATTTGTTGAAGTATCCTTGGATAGTCAATTATGGCGAAGCTTTAGAGAAATTTCTCTCTTTACTTTTTTTGAGAGATTTATATGAAGAATATCTGGAACTTCTAATCGTGCTATTTACGTGCTGTTGTCTTTTGTTATAATCTTCCTTTGTAAATCTGTAACTTCCCCCTACGTTTTTACGTAGACAAAATACCGAAATGGGCAGACTACTGCTCCTGTTTTACGTAGTTGTTAATCGTTAAGCGAGATATAAAAATAATTTGTAAGCATAAAAAAATTACACGCATATCATTAGTTCTCCAGAATACTCTGCAATATATATTATATCTAATTTTGTTTTGTTAATGTCTTTGTTTATCGTGTTTCTAAATTTTTTGTTGGTTTCCATTTTTTGAGATTTTGTAAAGATTATTTTTAATAAATCATAAACGCATGACATTAATATTTATTATTTTGAATTCATTCTCAGCACGGAGGAATATTTCTTGGAATATTTTGAATTCAATAAACTCGGTCTTTTTACCCATAAAAATAGAAATGGACAAGAGGTATCCAGTCATTAAACACATCGTATTTTAATTTCGAAACACTGCATTATAGAATTTCTGTATCGGCTTGTAAATACGGCACAAGAATCGCATAATATCCATACCCCAAATTTCATTTAGCTACATATATTAGTAAACAAATTACAGCGATTTCGGTTGAACGTTGTTTTTGCCTCGTGAATATTTTTATCATGCAGAAATAAATTGAGTAAAAAATTTGCATTAAATTTTGTGTTTTGATCAAAATTAACTTTACGAAAATATTGTAAATTTTAAAGGGACCTGGTTTAGCTGCTTAAAATATCGTTTTTTTTGTTTAAATTACAGCAATTAACAGACTGAATTGGACTCATTTAGTGGGCATCTAAATAACACAGACCGACAAAATTCTGAACCAGAAACCAGACTATACTTTTCCGAAGGCTTTTGGTGTTCTGAATGCGAATTTGGCCACGAAATTTTTTCATCACGTTAGGATTCTAAGATATTTTAATCTAAAAATTTAAAAACGTTTTTTTTTGCGGTTTTTGAGGTTATCTAACATCAGTATGTGAATTATCCTCTCAAAACTCATAACAGAAATCGTCCATGAAAATTTGTTAATTTAGCTTTTTCGTGTATTCTTGGAAATTCGAAAGAAAAACGAATTCTACTTATCACTGACAAGCGTTGGAAGCCAGCGAACTAACTCAGTAGCTGAGTCATCATACCTACATTTGATGGAAGCAACGGAACTTAATGAAACCAAAACTTTCTGTTTATCTGCCGCAAAGTGAATGGAAAAGCTGTAATTCATGATGATACTCAATTTATGAATATAGACGAAAATGCTGAACTAATAAATTTCAGAGAACGATTACTTAGAGACAAATATATATATATATATATATATATATATATATATATATATATATATATATATATATATATATATATATATATATATATATATATATATCCGAACGATTCGAAATTCATTTTGAAGATTAGGAATAGTATTTTAAGGTACCGCTATGAGTTTTGGCAAGAAGCTTTAACCAGTGATGTTAAATAGTCGCAAAAAAAGCAAAAAATTGTGGTTTTTGCACTTTTAGGTTCCAATTTCTCACAATCTTGAGATAATGGCAAATACTGTGGTCAGATTCAGATTTAGCTCAACACAAGCCTTCAGAAAAATGTAGTCTGGTTTCCAGTTCTGGAGCTGAACTCAAATTAATCGGCCTGTGTAATTAATAATAAGATTTACACATACCCTTTCCTTGTCCTAAAACTCCAGAAGGATTTTTCTCAAAACAATGTGCAAGATAACAGAAAAAATATTTGATATATCGGCTTAATTTTGAATTTTAACCTACACCTTCCATATACAGTAAAAGATTTATTTGAAAAAAATTATAAAGAATATAAATCGCTAAATTGATGCTAAAAATCACATCATATTTTTAAACCACCATTTTATAAATTTTTAATGATAAATAAATATGCTTCTTCGGTACGTATTGAAGCTGTACTTATAAATTTTGGGTTTCGCACAATGCTAATAGATACTAAAGGGTGTTTTTTTTATAAAAGTATAGAACTTTTAAATGGAATAAAACAAAGATGAATTTTTTAAATTGACATGAAATTTACTTTATTCGAAAGGTAACCTTCTGGCATTATAATTTAAATATGACTTCTGGCATATGACCGCCACGGCTGGCTCGGACGTAGTCTAATCTGGAGGTCCAATTTTCGATGACTTTTTCCAACATTTGTGGCCGTATATCGGCAATAACGCGGCTAATGTTGTCCTCCAAGTGATCAATCGTTTCGGGCTTATCGGCGTAGACTAGCGACTTCACATATCCCCACAGAAAATAGTCTAGCGGCGTTAAGTCGCACGATCTTGGAGGCCAATTCACGGGTCTGAAACGTGAAACTATGCGGTTACCAAACGTTTCCTTCAATAAATCAATTGTGGCACGAGCTGTGTGACATGTTGCGCCGTCTTGTTGAAACCATAGCTCCTGCACGTCATGGTTGTTCAGTTGATGAACGAAAAAGTCAGTAATCATGGCTCTATAGCGGTCACCATTGACTGTAACGTTCTGACCAGCATCGTTTTTAAAGAAGTACGGACCAATGATTCCACCAGCCCATAAAGCACACCAAACAGTCAGTTTTTCTGGATGTAACGGTATCTCAACATACACTTGAGGATTATCATCACTCCAAATACGGCAGTTTTGTTTATTGACGTATCCATTCAAGCAAAAGTGAGCTTCATCGCGAAACAAATTTCGCTTATGAAAATCGGGATCAACGGCAATCTTGTTTTGGGCCTATTCACCGAATCTACGCCTTGCTAGGTGATCGTGTGGCTTTAATTCTTGCACGAGTTGGATTTTGTAAGCACGCAAACTAAGATCTTTCTGCAAAATCTTCCATAAAGTGAATGGACACATATCCAATCCTTGTGCACGATGGCGGGTAGACTGATTCGGGTCTTCCTCTACGCTACGCTCTACAGCAGCAATGACTTCTTCTATACGCACTGTACGACGTCTCTGTGGATGCGTATTATCATTTAGAGTAAACGTGGTCCGAGAACGTTCCATAGTTAATCGAATAAATTGCTCTGATGGACGATTATGTTGACCGTAAAATGGTCGTAGTGCGTGATATGTATTTCGAACAGAACCATAATTTTCAAAATAAATTTGCACAATTTGGAAGCGTTGTTCAGGCATTAGTCTATTCATGTTGAAATGCCAAACCAAACTAAACATAAATCACTTGACAGCTGACAAAATGGCCGCCAGTTAAAAAAGTGTTGCCAACTTAAAGTTCTATACCTCTATAAAAAACACCCTTTAGAATGCATACCGTAAAGAAGGAATTGTTCCAGGCACTTTTGGATGTCGACATCTAACTTCGATATACTTCAATAAAATGATTTAAAAAAATTAATTTTGATACTTTAAATGATGAATGATGCAAAAATATTCATCAGACAGTATTTTTTTAAAAAAAATGTATCAAAAGGTCTATATGTCGGGCATAAGAGTTATGGAGAGCTGTTCGCTGAGGACCGTGAAGGTGTCGAAGATGATCTGCATCTTGCATGACCGTCAACATCAATTGACGATGATTATATCCTTCAGTCAAAGGTTATAGTGCTTGAAAGTTATCGCATTTTAATAAGAGAGTTAGCACGTGAGTTAGGAATCTCTAAAACCTAATGTCACATGATTTTAATCGCAAAATTGGGCAGAAACAGCATGAAATATCGATCGCTTCTGAGTTGATTCGGTGTTCGTGAGTTTTTGGCCACAAATTCAACCAGTATCATTCCACAATCACCTTATTAGCTTGACATGGTACGGTGCTCCAGTTGGACATTATTTTAAGACTATTAAAGACATAAAAAGAAATTCACTGCTTGAACTTAAGGCTAAATCACCAAGAGCGTATGCAGGAATGTTTCAAGGCTTAATATGGGCATATCAGCATCAATAGGAGACAAAATAAATTTTAATGCGTAAATAACGTTTTATTTGTTTTTTGTTTATGTCCAGAGATAATATGTAGTGTGTATGGAGTAAATAAATTGTTCTAAGAATTTTGCTAATTGGAAGCAAGACTATTTTAATCAATGGTACAATAAATAAGACATTTCATCCCTGAAAAAATTACTTGTAAGAAGCAAATGAGAATTTTAAAATTTTAGATACTTCAAATTAATTTCCCCATAGCAAATTCCGTTCCGTTTTCATTTATAATCATTTTTCTGCGTTATTATTTTCCATCTTATAAACAAATTCAATTAATAAAAGGTTTGGTTAGGGTTCTAAAAAAGAAAAGTTGGAAGCTCCGGCACCTTCCAACCTAACAAAAAGTTGTATAATTACTTTCTAAAACGATTTAATTATAAATTGGTTTAAAATAAAACGGTTAATGATGTTTATAGAATATTTCATTAAAGTCAAAATTGCCTGTTCTTATATTTTGATACGTAAAAAAATAATTAAAAATTTTTAAATGATTGATTTAAAATCGGTATTGATGTAATTCTCGGTTACACGTTAAACAATACAACAAAAAAATATTAGAAAAAATATAATTTGCTTCTAATTTGTAGTTTATAAAGTTGGTTAAAGTTCGCTGTAGTTAGTTATTAATCCTTGATTTTTTTGTGGGACAATTTTTTTTATAAATGATGGAAGTCTATACATACTATTGCTTCCTTATTTATTAGTTTGATAAAAAAAAACTAAAGACTTAAATATTTACAAGTTTGAACCCGAAATACCGAAACTTTTAGTAGAAAAAGGTGAAAAGTAAATCTACCCAACTTTGCTCTGACATAATTTTAATTTGTTATATTTACTAATGCGTCATTTTGTTTTTAATCTGTAAATGAGTCATTTAACAACAATGGTTCGTTTTGTGAGAAATAATCTTATTTATGAGACAATGTTTTTAAAACGATATAATTTTGTAAAAAAATAAATATTGGTTTATTACTTGGCAGGTGGTCGACAAGTTGTCACATATAAAGAGCCTTGTAATTGTTTTGAAGGACTTCTGTCACTGTTATGGTTTTTTCCTTTTGACATTTAATATCAGTCACATTTAAATTACTTCAGTACAAAAAGGCGAAAAAATTGATTATAGATATTTGAAGGTTTTAGATTATGGGGGGGGGGGCAGAAATTCGAGAATTTTCCGAAGACATTTTAGAGAAAAGTTGTATTAATGAATTGGGCTTGTAAGATCGGCTCTGTTTTTTTTTTATAAATAACGGTCAAAGTCGAAATATTCTCGATTTTCTGCCCCTCGAATTTTCCGAAGACATTTTACGGAAAAGTTGTATTGATGAAAGAAAATTATGTGAAAACTTTGAAAATGATTTCGTAAAATATCTTGATACAAGATTAAAAAAATATGTTTTGATTTTTTCATTCCCTTGTATTTTATATTATTGTTGCCTCGTTTTTTACAAAAACAAATTCAAATTATCAGTGAAAACTATCCATTTTAAGGGTTCCATAGCCAGTGGGAACCCATGGAATTTCGTTGTGTCCGTCGGTTTGTATTTGACAGCTTTATAATTGCTCGTGCTTTGGCGATGAAATTTTACAGACAGATGCTTTCAATAAACCTAAAAGACTGAAGTGAAGTGAAATTGCAATAAAAATTTAGAATATTTCACTGCATGATGTGTGAAATGTTAAGGGCTTTTTTTAGTCGACTGAGATATTGTTAAACAGATCTTCATATGCTATTAAATATATCATAAAACATTTTTTTTTATTTAGTTTCTTACGATGTGCTTTTGGTAGGTTTTAAAAATTCTTATTAATTCGAAATAGCACTTATTCAAATTTTAATGGAGGTTAGTTACGTTCGTTAATTTATGACATATAAAAAAATAATAAAAAAATGTAAAATAATATATCGGATAAAACAATAAGAAAAATTAAAAAAAAAAAAGAAAACACATTGTTACGGAATCCTATCATGTGTGTTCGACATGCGCTCGGTTTTTTAAACGTATATTCTACCGACGCATCAGGGGACGCTAACTTTTTTTTAATTAATTTATTGCTTTTCCTCTTAGGGCCCTTGTCGAAATGCTGTCGAAATTGGGCTATATCAAATTATCAAAAAACCTTAATGTAATTTGACATTCTTGTATTGTAAAAATCCTACAACAACCAGTAAAAATGTTCTATTGTTTGCTAATATCTAACAAACTCGGAATGTACAATGCCATACACAACAACAATTTCGAAGGGTTTATCTACTAATAATAGGTTAAGTCGATTCATGTTTCATAAGACAAATTCAATTTGCTTGGGATTTGTCAAGGGCTTACCTTGATCTCTTTATTTGTACCTTTCCTGCAGAGGTCCTATAGAGATTACTTAAAGGATAACGCGGCTGAATGAAACAATGTTTTCTTGTGTCGTGTTTAGCAGTTGGACTGGATATTTGGATCTGTTTTGCCGTGTAAATGAAGGACTACCACTTTTATACGGCTCTAGACAGAATGACGTCTATTATAGCTGAGAGTGACTAGAAGACATACTGATTTCAGTGATTAGATAACCAGCTAGATTAAAGAGCTTACTGTTTTCAATATTCACGCAGCTATATCT
Source organism: Diaprepes abbreviatus (assembly GCA_034092305.1). NCBI lineage: Eukaryota > Metazoa > Arthropoda > Insecta > Coleoptera > Curculionidae > Diaprepes > Diaprepes abbreviatus. Next base: position 39,150,290 of record JASJET010000103.1, on the reverse strand, counting down.
GACCGATTCCGTTCAAAATCATGCAGTAAAAATTTAAAAAAAAAGATACATATTATTCTAGAACTCAAAAAAGTGTACACATATTTTGCCGTTCTGCGGAAAATCATTTTTGTCGAAGTTATCGAGTTTTTAAAGTAGAGCTTAGAGCTTTTGCAGTGAAGAATAATGAAAGATTTTTTTATTAAATATTTCAATCGACGTAATTCAGTTTTCCCTTTTGATTAAGGTCATATGAGTCATAAACTTTCAGAAAAAAAAATGAAAATTGAAAAATTTTCAAAATTAACAATGCGGCCGTTTTTTTTTAACCAATCGCGATTTTCTGAAAAAATACATTTTCTTTTTTGATGCTTGTTTTGAGGATTCCTTGTTATATGCTTCTTCAATTACAATTATTTTCATGGGTGCGAACATGGAGGGGGAAACACAATACATTTTTCTTTTTTGAAAGACCGATTGCATTTCAAATCATGCAGAGAGATTTTTTCAAAAAAAAAATGCTTTCTCCGTGAAATATATCACTATAGAAACCAAAAAAGTGTATAAGGATTTTGCCATTTTGCGAAAAAATCATTTTCAATGATGTCATCGGGATTATAAAGTTGAGATTAGTGTTTTTGCAGTGAAGAAAAAGACAGCTATTGTTTTATTTAAAATTTCATTTTTCATGACTAATTTTAATTTTATCTTTTGATTGAGTCCCACTTCAAGAAAAAAATTTGAAAGTTAAAAAATTTTCAAAATTAACAAAATAGCGGCCGTTTCTCGAAACAAAATCAAGAAATTTTTTTACGGTTGTCTGGTATATGCCCCATTACATAATTATCCTTTTTCTAATTTTTTTGGATAATTTATTTACCAACAAAAGGATAATATGTACTAATATTTGCAAGTAGCAACTTGTTTACAAAGTCGTTTTATTGTAGAATTTCAACATGTTTAAATTGTACATACAATCAACTTCGTAAACAAGTTGCTACTTGTAAAGATTAGCTCATATTATTCTCCTTTTTTTTTGATACTCCTGAGAAACCTTTTTTAGTAAATAAATTAAAAAAGTTGATGAGAAAATGTAGCCGCATGAGGATATGGATAGAGGACACACTTGTATACAATCCTCTTTGCAGATGATCAGGTAGTTCTTGCGGAAGACCAGCAAGACATGACTTACATGATAAATAAACTCATGGCAGAATTCACTAAATGGGGTTTAGAGATAGACATAGAAAAGACACAATACATAGGAGGCATAGGACAAGACATCGAAACAGAAAGCGGAATAATAAAAAATATTAGACAATACGAATACCTAGAAGTTACAATAGATAAAGACGGAAAAGATGATAAAGATAAACTAAAAAAAATAGGAAAATATAATTAAAGCAGTACATCCAGTCTTGTGGCGTAAGAACCTAACAAAGAAAACAAAAAAAAGGATATATCAGGCTATGACTCAGCCAGTACTGACGTATGGGTCAGAAGTGTGGGTCACAGATAAAAATATGTCACAAAAACTTTTTTCAACCGAAATGATGTACTGACCAGAGAAAAAATGGAAGTAAAAAATACGATAATGGACGATATGACTGAAAAACAGTTAAAATGGTATGCCTGTAACGAATGAGCGAAGATAGGATACCATTAAAAGTTTGGAACTGGACACCAGCACAAAGAAATAAACGAGGAAGACTAGAAAAAAATGGATTTCAAATATCCGCACCGAAATGGAAAGCAGAGGGCTTCACGAAGGAGACTGGAACGATAGGAAACGATGGCGTCTGGGATGTGAGAAGCGATATTAATTTGCAAAAACTCGGCATATATATATATATATATATATATATATATATATATATATATATATATATATATATATATATATATATATATTTCTAAGATTTTTTAAGTGTATTTTGGTTTTGAAAGTGTGATATTCATGGCCACAAAGTCTCTCAAACTGTGAGCATATTTAATCAGGAAATCGTAAGACAGTAAATTTCGCAGGAAAATCCCATTAGTTAATAGACTACTTTCGTGCGTTACCGGTATTCGCTATCGGATTTACCAGTTTTTTATTCCTGATGTGATACGCAACATGTCATTAGACGAACACAGTTTTTATCGGGCAATAATCCTGCATCCAACTGTAAAACGTGAATGCTCCCTTAACTCTTTTAGACATTTCGCGATTGGATATCTAAGATTTACCTATATTATAAACCTTAAAATCTTTTTAATCAATAGAAATAAATATATTACTCATATACTAATATATCATTGTATAAATAAAATAATTTAATTTTTGCCATAACAATTTTTCATTTATTAGTCTGGCAAATAAATTAAAAGTAAATAAAGGAACATCATAAAACTATTTAAAACAAATGTATTATTTATTTAATTAAATACTATACTTTTATAATTATTGGGTTACTGCATTTGGTTTATAAATATTCTATTTTGTTTTATATTTAGTTGGTGTCGATCAATAAAAACTAAATAATTAACCATTATAACGAGGTTATTTATTTCGGTGTCTTGTAATATTCCTATACCTATCAATAAACTTTATTTAGAAGTAGAGTATTTATACAGGGTGCTACCAGGAGAAACTCGTTAACAGAAAAAGTTACGATATTGTAAATTAAGTTGTGATGAAGTTGTGTAATTTAATACTCAATTAAATGCTTTTAAAAAATTGAGAAAATTCCTACTACCTTTAATGATCCGTAAAAAAAATGAAGATCTACTATCTTGTTTTTGTTTTTTGTTGTCTGAATTCGAAAAGCTAATTTTAAATGAATTAAAAATATTTATTGTCACTTTTTATCCTTTACAAGAAAATTTAATATTTTGAATTTTATGAGCCATCATCAAGAGTGATGTCTAAATATTTTACCAGTTTGTGTTGTAATTATTTATTATCTTTTTCCCATTATTTATAATAATAAAATGTTGAACATATACTCCTAAGACTAGGAACAAAGATATTTGATACATGTAGCCTACCTGTAATTACATATAACACTTAAACATGGATAATGATACAGAAAAATATAATGCTAATAATTCTAGGCGCAATGGAACAAAGCATGTTGGGCATATCTTTAAGAGATCATCACACAAACACTAGAGAAGAAAATAAAGTAACTGATGTAACAACACACGCATCATGGTTGAAATGGTAATTTGCAGGACACATCGCAAGGGAAAACAATGAAAAATGGCAAAAAATGATAGTTATTTGAATGCCATACAATTTTAAAAGACCTAGTGACAGATCTTCGATGAGATGGGTGCATGACCTGAAACTGACTGCTGGATGCAGATTACAATAAATAGACTACGATGGAAATACGTGGTTGAAAAGGTGTAATTCAAAAGTGGATGTGAATGCTACTAAGAAGAAAAAGAAGAAGAGTGAAAATTGTTTTTCTTCATTAAAATATTTATCGACAGTTTTCGAGAAGTGTACATCTATACTTTGCCATTGTGTTGCTAAAATTTTTAATCTACATTTTTTCGGTAGTTGATTACGGATACAGGAAAGACGCAGTCGAAATTCTATTCATATGATATTAATTCTTGAAAATCCTAAGATGAGCATAACTTTTTCTTCTTCTTTTTCTTCTTCTTTAGTTTAGGCATGAAATGCCTGTTTTTTCTTCGTCCCCTCCTCCTATTCGGGTCTTAAATTGTCGCTCCATCTTTTTCGAGGTTGCCCTTCACTTCTGCGACATAAGGGTAATTTATCACGTGTCACCCTAATTATTCTCGAGTTGTCCATGTGACTGATGTAGTTGTTCCATCCCATATTTCTCTTCAATATCCAGTCGTTTACATTATCCACTTCATACAGTTCTCTAATGTTCTTGCTTCGCTTGTTGTTCATTAGCGTTTTTACAGCTATCTTCCGTAGTACCTTCATTTTCGTTTTTTCCATCATCTGCTGAGTTTTTGTTGTATCAGGTCGTGTTCCTGCAGTGTATGTTATTATTGGCCTAATCGTGGTCTTTTAGGTTCTGGCTTTCATTTCCTTTCTGATATGTATTTATTACTTAATGCTGTTATTTAGGCATGCTGCTATCCTAGCTGCTTTGTTAGTTTGTTCTCCATAGTCGGATATTTCTATTCCCAGATATTTAAATTTCATCTCCTGTTGAATGATTTTCCCATCGACCACAAGTTTATGTCATATCGGTGACTTTGAAGTGGTTATGCAGTTTGTTTTAGAAGCAGATATGATCATATTAAGGGATTTTGTTGGGTTAGATGGTTGTAGTAGTCTTTGTAGGTCGTCTTCATTTTCTGCCACGAGTACAGCGTCATCGGCCTAACACAAGATCTTAATCTCGCTGTCATTCATTCTGTATCCTCTTCAGTGTCGTAAATAACGACCCCGCTGACCCCCGATGCGGGGGGGGGGGGTGCAGCCATTTTAGGGGCACCTTCAAGCCCCTTGATGAAAATATAAATACGAAGGATCAAGAAAAGTGCAAAATAGTAGGGCGCATTCAAAGTCTGCGGGGAGAGGGGGCGTACATACTTTTAGTTACGCCACTGATCCTCTCAATTTGCGTACTCTTATCATTATCTGATCCATTATAACATTAAAGAGAATCGAGTTTAAGGAGACACCTTGTTTAATTTCCCTGCCAACTGGTTGTCAGAATATATATTTTCGATAGTTTTAATTAGGTTGTTTGGGATTTGGCTATCATAGAGAAGATGCTGGACGCGGTCGAATGCTTTTTCCAAGTCTATAAAATATATGTATGTCGACTTATTATATTCGATTGATTTCTCCATTATTTGTCTTAACACAAAAACCGCATCGGTGCATGATGGGACATTGCCACCTAAAGGGACACCTCATGAAACTTGGATTGGCAGAAAAAGAAGGGTGCAGATTTTGTGAGAGAGAGGAAAAAACCTCTATTCATATTCTTTCAGCGTGCAGGGCTTAAGAATGCGGTTCTTTGGAGTACACTAACTAGAAGAAGGGGAGCTACCCACTTTAAAGCCGTCAAACATCCTAAGGTTCCTGAGGGAAATAAGACTAAAGGACCTGCTTTAGCCGGCCAGGTATCCCTTACGACTTAACAGCAGTAGGGGAATACAATATATCTATAAGGTCGCAATGTTCCATCCTCAATTTTACACACATACACACACACACACATGATATCAACCTTACAATATTGTTCGCAGCGAAATAGTATCTCCTGAGGGGTAGTTTTTAAATTCTAGGCCATTTGTTATTGTCTCTTATTAATAAAACTCAGAAGTTCGTAGTTACTTTTTAGTATTAAAACCTATAGCATGGTAGAATATCGTGTAGGAGTGGTTGGTTTTAACCCTCAGTTTAAGGGTATATGCCAATTTTGTAGAGTGGTAGCTAACTAACCCTTATAATTTACATATTTCTTATCTAAAAATCTGTATTACTTCGTTCTTGAAGTTGATTTTATTATAATTCTGAGTTAATTCCACTTATAACCTATTTTAGGGGTGGTTTCGTGTTACATATAATTATTTTGGGGTATGCTACTTTTTTTGACATCGGACCTGGACTCAATGTCCTAAAATGCATGTGAATTTTATAGCCGATTCTACGATTCTAAACATGTTTTTTGTGTGGCTGTTTTTTTTTTGGTTTTCAACCCTTACGCTGAAACAGAGGATACTATTTTGATGCGAACAGTATGGTAGGATTGATTCTTTGACTGGGCCATTTTTGCAAGTATTTTATGTCAAATATGATTCTTGACAGGAGTACTTTTTTTTAGATATTGGTCTTTTATTAAATTATTTTTATCCCTTGACAAGGGGTGGCTTTGGAATTTTTTTTTAAAAATTAAAAGTTATGCTTTTCTAGGATTACCCAAGGATTATTATGACCTGAATAGAATTTTGTAGCCAACTACCGAAAAGAGGCGATTTTTGCAATCATTCTTTGTATTTTACCTTAAAAATTTGTGCTATTAAACAAATTGCGGGTTGCCATGGACCCCTGTAAAGATATGGCTGAAGGCTCTGTAGTGGTATTTGATAAGTTCTTAGATTTTTTGAGATTCGTGATGTGTGGGTAAATAGAATACTTAATTTTTTGGTTTTAATTTATTATCTCTTTAAATTATATACTCTTTTATTAGGGATAAAACTAAAGGCTGTATACGTATTAGGTGTTGCCTTTATTTTATAAAGTATTAAACTAGTATGTTAAAAAAAGAATAACACTGAGTCTCAGTATGGATTTTCCATGGTTAATTTGTTTTATGAATATCAGAGTTTACAGGTAAAAATTTCTCCGCTGACATTGATTCATTGTGTTATAAATAAAAATGTGGTAACAATACCAAGTAAAAATAAGCAGTCATCTGTAACAAGTTGCAAAACTATTTCTTTAAATTGACCTTGTTGCCAATGCATTTATAGTTACGTTAATTAAATTTGAAGATTCAGCTTTTTATTGTGTTTATATGTCATCTCCGTTAGATATAATACGAAATGAGCCTCTATTGATACTGCTCTCCACGACCATTTTAAAGGTGTACTTCTATGTGCAAGAGTCAGTTTCAAATAAAACGTGATTAACTTTGTAATATATATCTTTTGATGAAAATCGTCTACTAAAAAATAAAACAAAAAATGTCGCGACCTCAGCTCGTTGGTGTTGGCACCGAGAAGGTAGCAGACTTTGAGACACCTTCTGCCTAGTCGATATATACCGACAACACTGTTGATTCGAAGTTGAGCGCTTGGTTAGCATAGTTTGTAGTGTTTTTTTAGCTGGTGTTCCCTATCATACCATTTTATTTTTGAGCGAATGGGGTTTATTTGGGTCCACCTGTTATGTCGTTAAATGAAATGTAAAGAACTATACAGAAATATTAAGAAACACATACGTAAATATTTGAGAGAATACAATATAAAAATGATTCAGGACACAATAGAAGATAACTCGAATATGAAAGTATTCCGAAAAAGGCGTTATTGTGACATTAAAAGCACAAATTACACTACGCAACAAATTTTAGTTCATTTATTATATTTTCTATAAAAAGTGCATTTTTTTGTTCATTTTGGGGCGCTGAACACAAAAATGACAATGAAATTAATAAGTTAGTTGCAATTTTCAAGAACAAGTTTTTTTATTTGATTTTTAACAAAATAATAAAAAATACATACTTTTACACTTGTAGATACACTAAATAACCTATCTTTTTGCTTTTCTTTTGTGAATTGTTTTTGAAGCATCTCTAACAAGAGTCTAAAAGTAGGTGGCAAGCATGGAAACATTCTACTTTCCCTGGTCACTCTTCTTCATTGTTGATATATCCTGATTCACCGTGGTCATCACATACAACTCCGCAGTTGTCAGGAAAAAAGACTAGATGCGTATTGCCGCCCATTTTCTGATACGATGAGAGCATATTTTCAAGAGTATTGTAATTGTTAGCTTTTTTATTTCCCAAGAAATTAGTGACCACGAGGCGAAAGTCATTCCAAGCATTTTTTTCAATATCTTATAGAGTGTTGTCAAAATGTTTGTCTTTTAGAATATTTCGAATCTGTGGCCAAAGAAAAATACCTTCTTTAATTTTAACTTCACTTAGCCTTGGGAATTTCTGACGCGGGTACTGAAAAGCTGGCCTATCTGTACTTAGTGCCTTAACAAAGTTTTTCATCTTTTTGTGGTCTACCAATGGCATATGTTGTACATTCTTTTCACCTGGCTTTAAAGATTGTCAAACCAACCAGTCTTTTCTCTTGTAATGAAATGCCTTTGCGTGACTGTCCTATTCACACAAAAAACAGCAAAACTTGGTGTAGCCTAGCTGCAACCCAAGTAAAAGTGCAATCACCTTTAAGTCGCCACAGATCTGCAATTGGTGCTCATCGTATTTTATACTTGCCAATAGATACTTTATATTGTCATATGATTCTTTGATGTGAACTGCATATCCAATAGGAATAGACGGTAAAATATTTTCCATATGCAATAGTACTGCTTTTAAACTCAATGTTGAACTGTCTATAAACAATCTGCATTCCTCTGGCTTGTAGTTTATATTTAAAGCCGCCAATAAACCGCTACTGTTATTGCAGAAAGTCAAGTTCTTTTCCATGTTAAAAAATGGTACTAGGCCTTTATGACGTTTACGAAAAACACATACATCGTCTTCTAATAAGTTCCATTGCCGCAATGGTGATTCTAGTAACTCTCTTTTACTTTTTGGTAGTTCGAAGTCTCCCACAAGATCGTTTAATTCTGATTGGGTTATTTTGTGTGGTTGGCGGTATAACGTGCTGGGTGTGAAATCAGGATCTCTTGATCTTGACGGCATTTCTTCTTCTTGAGAATCCTTTGTATCGTTGTTATCTGATTCGTAAGTGAATATTTCTGGGGGTTCTCGAGTGGGAAGTTCGCAAATGGTATATTTGGATAGTTGATAACCGACTTTTTCTTCTTGGATATACCTGTGCCTTGCCCACCGTCAGGTATGATGTAGAAATCGCAATCACTAACATGATTTGAGGGCTCTCTCCAGATCATTGGGACAGCAAACCCCATAGATCGTTTTTAACTATTTAACCAGTTTCTCAGACTTGAAGCTCATGCATTGCAGTATGTTCTATTGTTATAACAATACAAATATATCACGTGCATTCTTGCGGTTACATTGTTAAAATATAGGGAGACATGACATTACGTATTTCTAAAACTTGAACTAATATTAAAAAGATAAGTTTATCTTCGTTTTTAGCTCACCAAAAATGGTAAGATTTAATCGATTTTATTTTAGATACATTTTGACTGTTAATCAGTGTTATTATAGCCTTTGAAAATTTTTATTATAAACTCTATGAGGCACATTCAAATACACAAATTGAATGAAAACACACGGTAAAGAAAGGGAGAGGGCAATAAGGGAGCCGTGCTATCTCTCTTGTTTTGAACGTTTATTTGTTCTCCACTCTCATTGAATCGCGGCTCGGAGCAAGAGAAATAACATGACCTCCTTATTCTCTTCCTCTCTCTCTTTTTTGCTCTGTTATGCGCGTAAACCATGGCAGGCTGCCTCCAGTAATGTATGCTTGAACGTTATAACTAATCAATATATTGATAGTAATATCGATAGTTTTTAATATAGCGGATATTATCGAAATTGATAATTGTCAATTATTGATTGATCAGCCAGCTTGTTGGCGTTATTATTAAAGCCTGCTTCTATACTATTTTGCTTCCAGATTATTTGTTAAACATGAGTAAAATTCTGTTAAATTTTAAAACGGAATATTTTTGAGTTGTGGGAATAATTATTTACAGTTAAACAATGCACTTTATTATTACTGATGATGCAGCATGTGATCTTCCTATAATTTATATACTTGCTGGTGTATTGGCAACATTGTTATAGCACACTCTTTTAAGTGCTAAGGGAGTTTTAATGAATTCTTGGATTTTTGCATTGTAATTGCTCTACCGTGTAATTGTCAATGACCCTGAATAATTTACCATCGAACGAGTTGTGTTTGTATAAAAAATGTGCAATTAGCAGGCTATTTTTAGATAGTAAATGATTGTAAAAAAAATGATAAAATTGATACACCCACATATGTGTGTCATTAGAAAAGGAAGCAATAAATAGTTTCATATTTAATATTTTACGTGCCTCCAATATTACCCAGAAAAGTAAAAGAAGCCTGTAAATAATATGAGTATCACGTTTTATAAAGTGCAGAATCCAAAGCGAGATTCTATGAATAAAAATGATATCATTTTAGCGGAGAGGTCATTGACTTAATTGGCATGGATGGTCTACGCTAATGTAATAAGGTTACTTATTATTTTTGAAATAATTTATGTGTTTTTAACAAAAATATCCCTGGTTAAATTTTTATTTGTGTTGAAAATTAAAAAAAAAAAGGAATTTTGTAGCAGGGCATAGCCTAGTTACTGGAGTTTATAGAAATAAAAACTTTTTAGAAGCTCGCTAGAGGACCTAGGTGGACAGAGTCCTCTTCCCTCATGCCAACAAGTGATAAGTAGTATATAAATTTAAATTTTTTACTGGAGGATGGGTATCCGATTCATCTTGGAAGGTTGCTTCCGCGTTGAAAAAGAGTCAAGGTTTTCAACTGATTCAGACACTGGACAGCTAGATGATTTGGACATCTAATTCTGCGTACATACCAAACCAATGAACGTCAACGAAGGGAACTGGCATTCTCTTGTTGGTCTTGTGTTTGGGTTTATTAGCGTTCGTTGGTTTAGTGTGTACAATTTAGTGAACCCCAAAAGCTCATATTTTAACTATTTACGTTAAAAAAGTTTTACAAAATAAATCTCACATATTAAGCTTTAGAAATCAAATAAAAGCCAGTTTTTATCTACAAAGTTCCATTTATTATAAAAAATAGAAAATAATTCCTATTTTTAATCTCCCAGATAAAAATTGCTACACATAGATTTTGTGTACATATCTTATAACAAAATTATTTCCTTCTTCAGATTTATATTAGAGTAATCAAATTACGTTGAAACCCCTCAATTTTTGACTGTAATTGTATACGTATGTCTGAAAAGTGGAACGTATATGGGGGGCGATGATGGTAATAAATAGTTATTTATATATGTATCATAAAAAAATTGTAGGAAAATTTGTTAATTAACAAATTAAGGTGTAAGTTTGTTTTTGAGGTGTATAAAAAACAAAAAAAAATTCCGGAAATGTTTTAGACTAAATTGGGGCGCATTTGAAAAACTTATATAATGAGCTAAAGAACATCAAAATTAGTCAACTTGTTTAAAAGTTATTGCAAAAAAAAATCAAGAATATCATGATATGAAATTGTTTATGCCAGATGAAAACCTTTTTTCACAAGTGAAATATAAGGTTCTTATAGTATAAAATAATGGTCAAAAATTTCGTGTTGATTTATAGACTCGTTCCCGAGAGAAGTAATTTTTTTTTTCGCAAAAAAGGTAAAAAAAAACATCTCATTTCAGTACCACTGCAATTTTTTTTGGTGGTTCTACAGAAAATTGCACACCCACTTATCGAAGTTTGGCCTTTATACTAAAGATTAAAAAAAAAATACTGATACATTATAATTAAATTATTTAAATCCATGTTTTGCAAAAGGATTAAAATTAAAATTTAAAAAAAAATTTTTATTTGCATTTTTAAAAATCGATTTTTTTAAATACACTTTTCAAAACTACGAACATTCAAGAATGTTCTCAGAAAATTTTCAAGATCCAAGCCGTCCTATATTTTTGAAAGCCTTATGGGATGGACTAAAATGTGGATGTCGGACTTGCATTGTCTTTATTTTTGTTTATTTTTACGACGTTTCGATTAGGTTGTATTTCTACTCAAAACGTTGTAAAAATAAAAAAACATTAAAGACAATGTAAGTCTGGGAACCAAATTTTAGTTAATCTTCAACATTGTCTACAACCTTCAAACGAACCTTATTGGATGGGTCTCTAAACGTTTGACTGAGCGCGGCCTTGATTGTTTTTGAACCACCACAGCTTTGAAGCTTCCAGGGAGTTCTGAATTTAACAAAGAAGTGCTAGATCACACGAATATGAGCTTTATGAAGAGGCGGAAGGCATCGCTGATTTTTCATAAGAAAAATTTAATTTCACGTAACTGATATAACCATGTTATATCTTCGTATTTCCAACGTGTGTTAGAAGGTTGTAGCCCACGAAAAAATTAGGGTCAAACTTGCCAAGGAGGAAGCCCACTCTTCATTTTTGAGCGCGGCCTTGATTGTTTTTGAACCACCACAGCTTTGAAGCTTCCAGGGAGTTCTGAATTTAACAAAGAAGTGCTAGATCACACGAATATGAGCTTTATGAAGAGGCGGAAGGCATCGCTGATTTTTCATAAGAAAAATTTAATTTCACGTAACTGATATAACCATGTTATATCTTCGTATTTCCAACGTGTGTTAGAAGGTTGTAGCCCACGAAAAAATTAGGGTCAAACTTGCCAAGGAGGAAGCCCACTCTTCATTTTTGCTACAAGCACGAGACAGCAACGTCATTCCTATTGGTTTCAGATTGAAATCACCAATACCAGGTAACAGAGCACGCCGTATTCTGGACAACGCTAGTAAAGCACTACTAAGAACACATAAATTATCACCGATGGTGAAGCCGAAACATTGTCAGATGATTATGAGCCAATTTTCCATAAAATAGATAACATATGCAACAAGTGGAAAGAAAATATGGCGAGGAAACACCGAAATAAACTAAAAAAACTAAAATCACATCAACAACCAACTCTACCTGAAACAACTTCAAGAAAAACCAACATAAACTTATCTTCAAGAATACTTTCAACAGCAGAAGAACAACTACTAAGCAAGGGGCTTAATTTCGCAGTAACACTAAAAAGCATGCCTGTTCTAGACATCATAAGCTCTGTAGAATCCATACAAGTCGACAAAAACCATTCCGACGAGTTTAGGTGGAAAATAAAATCAACTTTGGAAGACAAGAAAAATCCAGTTCAAAATCTTTCCAAGCTAGAAGCATCAGCCTTAAAAGAACTTTGTAAGGATAAATCCATAAAGATTTTACCAGCGGACAAGGGAAATGCAACGATGATAATGGACATCGTAACGTACGACCAAAAAAAATTGGAGATATCCTGGAAAAAGGAAAATATAGACAATTACCTCGTGACCCCACTAAATCTATAGTCAAAAATCTACAGAACACTAAGGAAATACCAAGACCATATACCTGACAACCTACGATTTATATACATATATATATATATATATATATATATATATATAAATATATATATATATATATATATATATATATATATATATATATATATATATATATATATATATATATATATATATATATATATACATATGTAAAATAATGTACAAAAAAGACCTTTAGATTTATTTAAAGGCATTTCTGTAGCCAATTCTTTTGTTTTGTTTGACGCTGATATAAACTAGCTAAAAAATATCATAGCAAAAGTAAAAAATAAAAACACATCTGGTTTGGATGAGATGTCGATCAAGGTTTTTGAAAATTTGCCTGACATTGCATTGCATTGCATTTCCTGTTTAGAGCTGTAAATCATTCTTTCTTAAATGGTATATTTCCATCATGTCTTAAAACAGCTACAGTAATACCAATATATAAGGGTGGATATCGGAGTCAACCGACAAACTTTCGCCCAATATCTCTCCTGCCCACTCTTTCTAAAATAATTGAAAAACTGGTTAAAGGAAGAATAACAAATTTTCTTAGCCAACATAATATTCTGTCTGAATGTCAGTTTGGTTTTCAGACTTCCAAGAACACTACGGACGCAGTTTTTTCTTTTTTAGAGAAACTCTACATCAGTTTGAATGAGGGCGATGTCGCGGCTGCGGTTTTTTGTGACTTCTCAAGGGCGTTCGATTGTGTGAATCACAAAGTACTTTTGAGTAAGCTCGAATTGTATGGTATTAGAGGAGTGGCATTAAATTGGTTCGCATCCTATCTTTCGAATAGGCAGCAAATGGTTAAGTACGATGGAGAATTTTCCAGTGTCTCTTCTCGGAGTTGTTGCGTCCCACAAGGTTCTGTTCTTGGGCCCCTGCTCTTTCTTTTATATATAAATGACCTGACCAAAATTGATATCCGAGGAACATTTACATTATTTGCAGATGACGCAACAATTTTATGGCGTGGAAAGAATGGCTGTGATTTGAAACATATTATGTGACTTGATTAGAGTGAATGAATGGTGTGCTGCAAATTGTTTAAGTTTTAATTTTTCTAAAACCAACGTGTTAAGTTTCAAAGTTACCTGTGATAGTTTAACTTTGAATAATCATTTTATAGGAAATAAGCTAGTGACTTGATTTTTAGATATACTTATTGACGATAAGTTGAAATTTAATGACCACATAATGGCATTAAATAAGAAGTTGGCTGCCGGGTGTTATGCGGTACGAACTGTGTCAAGGGAATTAGATTCAAATGTGGCTAGAACAGTGTATTTTTCGTTGATTGAATCTCATTTGAGATACGGACTTGCATTTTGGGGATTCTGTAGCCGGCAGTTATTAAATTCGATTCTTGTTTTACAAAAGCGAGCAGTGCGTTATTTATTTAATGTAAAAATGAAGGAGCATTGTAGGCCTTTATTTATTCAAGGCAAAATATTAACAGTGATAGACATTTTCATTTTAGAAATAGTGGGACTGATTCATAAAAAATATAAAAATTATTCAACTCCAAACCCATATAATACACGTAATAATGGCCTGCCATTGCCCATTCCCAGGACTACTCTCACTAAACAGTCTCTTTTATTTTTGAGGGAATTAAAATATATAACAAAATTCCTCTAAAGTATAGAAATATTATGGACGATAAATTGCTTAGGAAAAAACTTAAGGGTTTTCTTGTGACACGACCGTATTATTCACTGGAAGAATATTATGCTGACCATTGTTTGTGTTTGTGCTTTCAAACTTTATTTTATTTGACTGTAAACTTTTAAATTAATTTAGTAGACATTTATTTTATTTTAGGTACCTGTTTTGTTAATTATGGATTTTTGTTTATTTACTCTGTTTATTTTGATTACTGACTGATCACGTGTTTATTGTTATCATTGATCTAAGTTTTTTTTTTTAGTTTTTTATTGTCACAATTTCTTGTGTTGCATATGTTTTTGTTTATATTTATTTTTAACTTTTTGTTCTGCATAGTGCTTTGTTAACAAGATTGATTTCTTTGTTATATATATATATATATATATATATATATATATATATATATATATATATATATATATATAAATAAAATGGATTATAGGCTAATACCATACTAGTTTCAGCTTAAAATTCCTTTTTCTCCGCCTGGTCTTAAAGCTACGATATATTATATGTAAAATAAAATCCTCAGTCAAATACTACACTTTGTTATTCCCACAAACACCCACGATATAATCCAGGTATCGAATCCGAGCCCCTGGTGATGCGAGATAATCAATTGATCACTTTGTCATCGGACTGCTTTCTTTAGAAGTTACTTTTTTCAATAAATGTAAACGCTTTTTCTGATTTTAGTTATTAAAACTGAAACTCTAAACTAATTTTATGTAAAGCGAAAGTTGTAGCTAGAGGTCTATACATTTAGAAGGTAGTGAAAAACAAAGGAAAGCTATACTAAATATTCTCATGTGTTTTATAGTTTTTAAACAAATCGCAATATCTCATTTAGAAAACTGACAAAACTGAAAATATTTTTAAAACTGCGAGACCATGTATGTAGGATTAAAGTAATTTGTCTTAAGCCCGTACAGGATTGATATCTCTCTTCGTACACCTTGTATATAACATATAAATTTCGTTGGTTTAGTAAGTGGCACTAATGAACTCTCTAAATTCTAGAAGGTTCTATAGAGGATTTTTAAAAGGTTTTCAGGGAATATAACGTACCATATTTTACATATTTTTACGTTTGTTTAAAATACTGCTACCATAAGTAAGCAGCAAGAGGTTTTATGCTTTAACTATTATATAATAGGATAGACCAGGCAAATCGGATCAATTTATATTCAGTGGCCAACAAACTGTTACACAAGTATTTTCAAATTTTCATTATAAATTTACAAAAAATATATAAATGACATAAACTGCAAACTAAAAAAAACTGTAGCAATTACGAAAATAGCTTTTAATAAATAAAAGATCAATAAGTGATAAACATCTGATTCGCTTCATTTATTGTATTACTCAGCCTTAAAAAACAAAAAAAAACTGATCTTATTTAAAACTTTCATTAAAAGTTTTCTTTAATGATTGAGACACTTTAGTTGTTATTCTCTAAGGTATTTTACTTCGCTGTTGTTTTATATATTTTATATACGCTTTATTTTCGAATAAAGTGGTGCATTAGTTCGCACAACCTATCAGAAGATAAGACTGAATATTTTATTTAAATAAATACCTCAAAGATCAGAAAACAAAAGATCTGATTCATACTGAATTTTCTTTATAATGAGATATTTGTTGTTCTTGTCTAAGGTATTGTAGTTTGCTGTTTTTTTATATATTAATTCTATAATTTTCTTTTTCCAAGAACGTGATTCATTCGTTCACATAATCTATCGGAAGATAAAACTTAATATTTTAATCAAATAATTATCTCAAAGATAGGGAAACAAAATATCTGATTCATCATGAAAGTTATGATACAATTAACATACACACACAAGTCATAGTCACTACAAACGAAATAGTAAATTATTGAACAGTTCAAAATAAATTACTTTACAATATAAAGTCGGATTAATAGCTTAAGAAGACATGTAACGCCAGCAAAATAGTAAATATTGTGCTAATTTGATCTTTAATCTTTTTTATTATTAGCGCTCTAGTATATACGAGGATCGTTTGAAAAGTCCGTGCAAAAATTAAAACTACTTAATTTTTTGGATATACTTTTTTTATTTTTCAACATAATCCCCTTTTAGGCTTATACACTTCGTCCAACTCTCCTCTAGTTTGTTGATCCTTTCCGAGTAATACGATTTGTCCAAGTCTGTAAAATAGCCATTCGTTTCTGCAATCATGTTCTCGTTTAAATGAACTCTTTTTCTCGCCAGCCATTTCTTCATATTGGGAAACAAATAATAGTTCGAGGGAGCCAAGACTGGAGAATAGGGGGATGTGAAACGAGTTGGAACCCTATTTCCATTAATTTTGCGGCCACAACTGCTGACGCGTGAGTTGGTGCGTTGTCGTGATGGAAAAGGACTTTTTGGTGGGCCAATCATGGACGTTTTTCTTGCAGCTCGGTTTTCAAACGGTTCAATAACGAGGAATAATATTCATCTGTAATAGTTTTACCCTTTTCCAGAGAGTTGATGAAGATTATTTCTTGAGAATCCCAAAAGACAGTTATCATAACCTTCCCGGCCGAAGGAATAATCTTCGCTTTTTTGGTGCAGATTCCCCCTTGACAACTCATTGTTTAGATTGTTTTTTGATCTCAGGAGTATAGTGATGTATCCATGTTTCATCCAGAGCGACACAACGACGCTTAACGTCCTGAAGATTTCGCAGGAACAGCTGCAAGCCGTTCTTGCAATACTTCACACGATTTCGTTTTTGGTCAATTTGAGTAATCGCGGCACCCACCTTGCTGATAGCTTTTTCATGTCCAAATGTTGGTATAAAATATTATGTACCCGTTCATCTGAGATGCTCACAGCACTAGCAATTTCACGCACCTTCACCCTTCTATCATCCATCACCATATCATGGATTTTGTCAATGATTTCAGGAGTAGTAACCTCAACAGGGCGTCCAGAACGTTCAGCGTCTCTTGTATTTATATGGCCACTCAGAAAATTTTGAAACCACTTATGAACTGTTCTAATCGAAGGTGCACAGGCACCATAATGTTTATCAAGTTTCTGTGTAGTCTCCTGAGGCATTTTGGCTTTCATAAAGTAATGTTTAATCAACACACGAAATTCTTTTTCGTCCATTTTTGGAGAATCAGTCGACTTCTCGATTCAAACGAATGTCAAACATAAAGAAATAGACCGAGCCGGATGAAACTTGATGTGTGGTGTTCTTTCAAGAGATGGTAACTGGAAATAACCTTAATACGTACCAGTAGTGCCATCTCGTTGACTTTGCACTGACTTTCCAAACCAGCCTCGTAAGTCCACAGTGCGGTAAATAATAAAATTCTTAAGAACAACAAAATATTTACAATTTCATGAATAAAATTGCAACGAATACAGATTGCTTATAGAAGCACCGTTCTTGGTTAGAAAGTCGTGGGTATCAATCTTTACAAAGATTAGGTCTGGTACCCACAAAGTAGATCACCTAATGTGAGAAATGAACTACGTAAACTAAATATTTTCATGGCCGAAAGGTTAGGAGTATTGGAAAATTGCATTTTGCATTTTATATGGTGTGGGTTTGAATCTCGATAAATACAGAACTTTTTTAAATATTGTTATAAAAATATATTATTAAAATTAATAGGAATTTTTTTCGAAGAATCAAAGTTGCATTAGATATCTTGTCACAATAATTTTAAATCATGTTCGAAGATTTTTTTTTATTACTGCAACAACCAAAAATAGGTTGGGGCCAAGAGGGGGGGTCAAAGTTGGCTTAAACAGGTTTTTTGAATCTACAATCCAAGGTACACCTTTTGGAAAAAAAGTTCTAAATAAAAGTTGTAGAGATTTTAAAACCTACAATTTCAGCTTTTGTGCGATCATTTTAGTCAATTTATTATTACAAAAGGGTCAAAAAATTCTCAAAATCGGCCATTTTTTTCATATCAGTTATTTATTGTAAAATTAGCTTTTCTTTCACTTTTTTGCTTTTGAAGGGAAACTCTCGTCTTTCCGAACAAAATGATGTTTTATAATAGTAAATCGGATAATTTGTTGCTGAAATATCGCTAATTGTTGGTTCCAAGACGCAAAATGTTGATTGCTATAACTTTTTTTTTTTGCTGAACGTTTTGACCTCTACAAAGGGTCAATAATCTCCTCATATCTTGTTAGGGGCAAATGAAAAAATTAATTTTCGAGCCCTAAAATATCGTTTTAAAAAAAGAGAGTGTTTTTTATAAAGAAATAGAAATATCGCGCGCGAGAGAAAACTGAACTCGCAGCTTCTAAAAAGCAACCCTCGGAAAAATTCGCCCTATTTCGGCGTTTTTTTATGTGTGGTAGCTCCAAAAATTATGATTATGGCACAACCCCTTTTAAATGGCAATATTTAAGGGGATGAAAGTTAATTTCTTCATTTGCCCCCAACGAGATATGAAAATTTAAACCTTTACGAAGAGATTGAGCTTTTGTAGAGGTCAAAATGTTCACCCAAATAAAAAGTTCTGGCAATCAACATCTTACGTCTTGGGATAAACAAATAGCAACATCTTAGCAACAAATTATCCGATTTACTATTATATAATATCATTTTGTTTAAAATGGCGAGGGCTTCTCTTTAAAATAAAAAATTGGAAACAAAGTTAATTTTGCAAAAAATAATTGATATGCAAAAATGGCCGATTTTAATGGTTTTTTGGCATTTTGCAATAGTAAATTGACCGCACAAATTCTAGATTTTTAAAATCTCTACAACTTTTATTTGAAACTTTTTTCTTTTTTTCTGAAATGCGTTCTTAGGCTTGTAGATTTTTTGCTGTTATATTTTATGTAGGGTTTGTTCTTACATTGTCCCCAACACCCCTGGATAGATCTCATCCATCTCGGAATTTATGTCAAAAACAGCACTAATTTTTCCCTATGGATTGGACTAATAAAGTACTACGATCTTTTTCACTTGATCATCTAGTATCGAAACTTGTTGGGAGGAGAAACTGTGGAAGAGGCAGCGTGCGAGAGACATAGCATCAAAACAGTGAGCGTCGCTCATGACTCAAACAATCCCATAAGAACAGGGCTTCTATAAGGATCTGTTTTCGTTGAAAATCTTCAGCAATAAGGATGTGCAGTTAATTGTAGCATGCATAAATTTAACATTGCTTGCTTCGAATACCTTATTATTTCCGCAAGCAACAGAAACGATCATGTATGTACCTCATTTGCAAACAACGGATAAGATTTATATTTATTGTTTGTTTATAATGATAAGATTAATATATGTATAAGAATTTTTAAGTAAAATTAGTTAGAAATTTTGACTCAAGGTCAAGTACAATACAAAACGGATAAAATTATATATATGTTTTTATTGATTTTTATCTTATTTGTCTATAAATGAAAAATATTTTTTAATCTAAATATACACTTCAACTGAATGAGTCAAGCTTGGTTGTCTTGTTATATTATGGCTAAAAAGAATACACATACCCGTAGGCGTCAATCATGGTGAGGCAGACTGAGGCGCTTGTTCCTCGTAACTCATTCATTCAATCGAAAAATTAAAAAACTACAATACTTAAAATTAAAAATTTTTTTTTTTAAATTCCAATCAATCGATCGCACGCGCTCAACTAATTATACTTCCAAGATAAATACACTTGCAACGCAATTACCAATGGTTGTCAGAATAATTCTCTGTAAAAGATTTAGAGTATTTCGTCATCTATTGTTAAGCCTCTGGCGCTTGACTCCGCATCGTTCTTACGAACGAGAACTCTCCTCAAAGTAAGACTACACCATCCCATCTATATTTGTATTATCAGCGATGAATGCCGAACAATTGTTTCGTTTTCCCACATTGTAAATTATCAGAAGATTATATATCAATACTCTGTGAAACCCGTTGGTCTTAAAAATATAAATAATATTGCTACATTTAAGAAACATTACGTGCAAATCGTCATGGTGCTTGAAAAACTGAAAATACGCTAATAATGCAATGAGAAAATTGATTTTCAGTCCCATACCAAAATATTCGACACTTTTGCAACCGTAAATGCTCCATAGTCTACTTCTGTATGCAAATTCATATAAAAAGAATCGCAGACATTATGAGAAAACGCCGAAGTTAAAAGCCAAAGTGTTATGGCAGGACCTGAAACATTCACCGAGCATTTTGGATTAAATTTCAATCTGCCGAGAGATACAAATCAGCAAAAACATCATGCAAATCCACCAACATAGACTCCTAGTGAGTTTTGGAGGAGATTACTAGTCATTCTGTACATACATTGATTAATAATATCTTTGGAGTAGCATTTTTCTGAAGGGAACTTGCTCGCATTCTCAGTGCTTACGTTTTACGTTAGGTAATGCATAATATGACGTATAAAAATAAAAAAAACTTGCAAGTTTTTGTAGTTACTACAATTTAAATGGTTTTTTCGATGAAGTTGAACTTTGATACAACCAATGGAAAGGAAAAAACGTGTCAAAGGCCAAACTGAAGGAAATAGAATTAACGGCACTACTTAAAGGAATGTAATTACTCTGCTCGGCCGGAAAACAAGTGCTGCTTAGCTCACCTGCACAGCCCTGTACAAGGTGCGCTATGGCAAAAACGAGATTATGGTTAAAAATGACAGGAAATCGGTTTTTCGGTCTTTGTATGATGAATGTGCAATAAAGAAGGGTTGAATGATTGAAAAAGAGGTGGTGATATTAGATCGTCGATGCCTAGGCCTCCATTGGGCCCTTTACATCCCACCACATCTGCAGGTTATTCGAGGCCGATCGCATTTGCGAATACAAGCAGCCTCGTTAGTTGAATTTGCCTAACTGCTTCCGGTAACAAATCTGTATCTCCGAAATATCTCTGTTTTAGTCCGTTGAGTGCTGGGCACTCTCTGAGAACATGATCAACAGTATCATCCTCCTCCAAACACCATCTGCATGTCGGGTCGCCTTCAACATCGATTCTATGAAGATGGCCCCTGAGGTGACAATGTCCTGTCAACAATCCCACCACAATTCGCAGCTCTTTCCTTCCCAAGGAAAGAAGCTCCTTAGTACGCCGTGCACTAGGCACCTTAGCACACTTCGTTCCAGGAGCTCCCCTCCAAGATTCAATAAATTTGCTTTCCAGCAACGATTTTAATTCCCTTTTGCCAATAGCAATTGGGGTACATACGGTTCGGTTGCCGAACCCAAATTTGCCAGACGGTCTGCTTTCTCATTCCCGCATATACCCAGGATCCATACGAGTCTGACTGTGCAGCCTTTCCTTGTCATACCATTTAGTTCGTCCTTGCGAAGTCACGACACTGGGCTTCAGTGCCAATATCGCAGCTTTATTGTCTGAGCATATATTTATTACTCTATTCCTGTCTATGTCCCTCTCACAGTGATGGGCACATTGCAGAATAGCATAAATTTCCGCTGTGAAAATTGTCGTACATTGTCCGAGAACGTAGTACTCTCTGACTCCTGTGCTCCTGCCGAATACTCCGGCTCCAGCTCTTTCATCTTGTCGAGATTCATCAGTATACCACCAGGATCAATTTTCCGGAAGACTTTGTTCTCCCTCCTAATCTTCTCTACTCGGCATAAATATCTCCAGGGAGAGGTTGGGTTTTAGGAGCGGCGTCAAGTAGTCTGTCCGCATGGGGAGTGATGGAGACCTCTCCACCGCGCTTTTCCAGACAAAAAAAAAGAAGGGTTTTGGAAGCGAAAAAAGAGTTGAAAAATAAATTTTGTCAAGGTTTAGCCAGAACCCCCGTAGAGTAGTGCTGATATAGATTTACTTGAATATATCGAATACAATTTTAACTAATTAGTTTTACCGTTTTCAAATATTTAAATAAAACCATTTTTAGTACGTACTATTAAATTTTCGAGGGCCCTGGAAAAAATTCTAGCTATGCTCTTGTACATACCCAGTAATATCCGAGTGAGAATTTTAATTTCATTGGCACGGTTGTGTAACAGCCGTTGTTTAAAAACAGCAGAACACCTTTTTTTATGTACGGGATGTAACCGCTATTTCAACATAATTACCACTCCTCTGAAATTGTGTGTGTGACTTCACTTTGACGAATCCAACTTTTTAATTTGCGAAAATTTTCGTATACGCTGCGTTTTTCAAGACTGGAAATTGACAATTTCTCAGCGTCGGCCTGGAAAAATGGTGTATACAATTTGCCGGACAATAAGACCAGTCGATTGTACAAACATTAATTAAACAACTCTCAAAAAATCAGCTGATTGGGAATAAAAACACATGTACAGGGTTGGTCCTATATATTTTGACAAGTTCTGGTGATTTTATTATAGGAGTTAAAAAAACTTTAAATACATAAGTTACCTGGACTTTTTCTATACCGCAAAAATATGTTAGTAGAAAAAACAAATGCTTATGAAAAATTTCAGTTTTTAAAAATAAATTTACTTTTTTTTTTTAAACGGAAGACGCAGTGTATTACTAAACATTAAAATAGTGCTTAAAATTATTTTTAAAAAAATATATATGTTGCTTATGTTTGCTCCAATCGTCTGTCTGATATTTAGCTGAAAACATTTTAAAATAAAGTTTCACCAAGTCACAATAGCTATCGATAGTTAAACAATTGAAGGAACTTCGAATAAACTGTCGAAGATTTTTCGACACAATAAAATGTACCCCTTCATGTATCTATCTCACTGTATTCCGTTCTTGTGGCGGTTAAATTATTATTATTTTTATTAAACAATCGTATTATAGCACATTTTTCAGCTTCTCTAAGACCAATATTTTAAAATTACAACGATATAAGAAATTCAATTTTGAATCTATTAATTTTGTTTGACAGTTTGTCCAAAGTTCCTTCAATTATTTAGCTACATCTATGGCTATTGTAGCGGTGAAATTTTAAAATGTTTTCAGCTCAATATTTCAAAAACAGTTGAAGCAAACATAAGCAATCCATATATTTTTTATAAAGGAATTTAAGCTCTGTTTTGATATTTGTTAATATACAAAGTGTTAAAAGGAATTTGTTTTTACAAATATAATTTTTCATAAGCCTTGTGTTTTCTAGCTCCTATAACAAGATCACCAGAGCTTGCCAAAATATAAGAAACTACCCTGTACATACACCCTCGGGGGGGGGGGGGGGAGGAGCTAAGGACCGCTACTTTTATTGACCAGATGGTAGTTCGTATTGTGCGATTTTTCAATAATCTAAAAAAAAAATAATGAATAATTAGCTAAATATTTGCAAAGTGAATTAATTAACTGCTATAATGAATTTCAAGTGACGTTGGTCGAATTATTTCGCGTAATTGCTTGTTCATTTATGTTTTTTTTTATATTAAGAGAAACATGCTAAACGGGGCCAAATGACATATTTCTGGAAGTTCTAATAACCTCAACATAAATATACAACACAAGATATAATACGCCAAGCAGATTTAAAAAAGATACATGTCAAAATAATATTTTTTATTTTATCAATTAATTCATGTAATATATTTATTTATTTCCAGGTGAAATTATGGAAGTTATTGGCTAATGTGTAGAATTAACTGCACCATTTTCTATATAATATTGTGTTTTTATTTAAAGATTTGTTTTAATAAAATCATGTTCGTGAAATACATGATTTCAATATATATTCAAATTATAACCCTATCGAATGAGCAGGCGAAGCCGCTACGGGTAACTACTAGTTCGTAAATAATCTGATCATGAAAACTAACTTTAGCCAACATGATATTTTTAAAATTAATTTTCAGCTTTTTCTTTAAACATTATCAAAATAATTCTTATCGCGAATAAAGTTTTCTGATCAGTCCCAATTTGTTGCAAACTTTTTTGACCACCGGCACGTGGAGCAGCTTTGACTTTTAATCCAAACATATATTTTTTTGATAAATATCAAGCAATAAATCATATATCAAAGACTTACGATAAAAAGCTTCAAATATTGAATATGTCAAGCTGTGTTGCTGTTGGTCAAGTGAAATAAATGTTCCGTTTTCCGTGTTATCTCTCGGTAATAAAACGACGAACTGTTCCGGTGGTCGAGAAGCGTCCATTCAAACTATATTTTATTTAATGATCAAACACGGACTAGTATGCCAACAGGGACTTGTGTATAATAGATATAGCTGAAGATAAATGGCGAAAATACGGTAAAATATTGAAATTTTAAACGCCTGAATATTATTCATTTTTCTTTTTATAAAATAAAAATGTACGTGGATTACTTATGGGGAATTAGGGTTGACGTGAGGTTAATTTTTCTGTAGGTAATAAGTTGTACAGCTATATGCAGACCAGCAATTACCGGTCGCGGCTTCGCCCGCTCATTCGAATAGGTCATAATTTGAATATGTATTGTAATCACATATTTCATAAACACGATTTTATTAAACCAAACCTTTAAATAAAAAACAAATTATATACAAAAAGTTAAAGAATGGAGAAGTTGATTCTAGACGAACTATATGTTTTAGCTAATAACTTCCATAATTTCATCTACATGGATATGAATGAAAATGAAAAACATTGTTTTGACACGTGTGACAATCTTTTTAACTGAGCTCTGCCTTTCTCGAAGCATTCGCCAAAATTTAAATCTATATAATAGTGCGATGGTTGTAAGCAACTTTTGAGACTTTTCGTGAATTTTGTGAATGAGTCTAAGTAAAATATTAGTTCAGGTTTGCGTTGGTTCCATTTTCAAACATCTATTCAACGACACTCCACTCAAACAAAGCAGAGGGAATTCAAATTGACATTCTTTAAGAATATTATATTCTTTGTACACCAGGATCTATGTATATATCCTGTGTCGAGGTAGCCTCACATCTGTTGACAATTAAGTTTTATTAAAATTGCATTTGTTGTTGGATAGAGGTATAAGAATATCACGATTTTCACTTTTGTTGAATCACAAAAAAAACATACCTCACAGTACTTTGGTTACTTAATTTGCATTTTTCCTTGAAACTCAGACACTTCTAGACTCTAGATCACTCTAAATCGGCAAAAAAACAAACTGATGTCAAGCTAGGCTAGAGACATCCCAAAAATGTATAAAATTGAAGATACAGAACAAATGGAAATTTGTTTCCTTAAAAAACTTACTACTAAAATGATGTTGGTTCCCATGAAGGGAAATGCAAGAAAGCAAAATTTATCCTTTTAAATCCCTTGAAGGCTGTTAGTTTAGAATCAGTTTTAACATAGAGTGTAGAAACGAGCATTTTCGGCATATTTTCCTTTTTTATTTCCGTAAACAAAAGAAAGCTGCTGAGACTCACAAAGAGATATGTGAAGTTTATGGTGTTGATTACATAATAGAATGCATGAGTCAGAATTGATTTAAAAAAATCCATTGTGGAGATTTTTCACTCAAATACGACCAACGTTTTCGTCCACATATTGCGCGTGAATTGAAAGATCATTACTTAACACAACGAGTCAATATTTGTCATATGCATCTCACGCGCAATGAAACCGACTCCTTTTTGAAAAGAATCATGACTGGTGATAAAAAATGGGTAATCTGCTGTAACATCGATCATGGTACAAGCGCGACGAACCAACACAAACCTGATCTACAGCTGAATTGCATCCAAGAAGGGTCGTGCTGTCGATTTGGTGAGACAAATAAGGTGTTGTATATTTTGAGCCCCCTCCAAGAGGCCGGATAATCAATTGAGATATTTACTCTCAACAAATGATGAAACTGGATGAAGCAATCAAAGAAAAACGGCCAGAATTGGCTGATTGCAAAGAAATTGTGTTTCATCATGATAATGCAAAACCTTACTTATCGTTACTAACTTGTAGGAAATTATTGAAGCCTGGTTAGGAAGTAATGTCGCATCCCCCATATAGCCTAATATGACACCATCAGATACCATTTATTTCGAAATTTGCAAAACTCCTTGAATAATAAAACGTCCACAAATGATGACGACCTTATATCGCACTTGATTCAGATTTTCGCTGATAAGGACCAAAATTTCTACGAGCCCGAAATCATGATGCCGTAAGAAAGTTGGCTAAAGGCCATTGAACAAAATGATTGATTAAAGTTTAAGTTTATTCTTTTTATAAAAAATATTGAGTTTTATTTCACACTACAAAACCGAAATTACTTTCTTTCCGGCCTGATAAAACATTAATTTCTCACATCTGCTCTTTAAAACTTGATCATATCGAAGGAACAAGGAGGAAATAAAAAATTTGTGGACTGGACAGATAGTTAATTGAAAGCTTAATTTGGTTTTTCACCGAAAAGTAATTAGAATTTTTGATAAACTATCGCAGTGAAAGATTAAAGAAAATGTTAATGAGATTGCTTTGATACTAAATATGGTAATTTTACTTTATTGACAGTTAATAATTAAATGTCCTAAGAGAGCTGCGGAAGGCTGTGGGTTGCAGATTACTTAAAATATTTTAATAATTGATTAGCTAACCAATAGCTTGTGTTCCTCTAAAATAAATACAAAATACTTTGAAAAGGCTTACTAAAAACCTTTTATTTATGACACTGTGGGATGATCGTAAAAAGCTGTGAATGAAATGACGTGCCGTCTACAGCATGCCTATTGCGGGAGGGGTTAAGTTCAAGCAGAAACTTGATTACGCTACTATAACTACATATTGTCAATTGCTAGATCGCGCCAAATTCAAAGGTATACGTTATTACATTATTTTTCATCTGATAATTATATTAGGTAAGAGGGTATATGTGCACTCGTACACCCACATATGAAACCGTAAGAAGTTCATGACCCCTACATACCCTAAAATTGCTTACTTAGTTCATGGATAATTCCATAACATATTATAAATAAAAGAAAACTGGCCAACCAGAAGGTCTAACTTCCATAATAACTAGATCCAAATTAAAACTTTAACTTTTTTGGTGAATTTGGCTCCAAGTTTTTCTTGACAGTTTAAAAAACTAAATATAATGACTAGTCTTAACAAAAACACATAAAGTAGCAATTGTCTAGACACACCACTATTTTTTAAAAAGGAAAATGTATATAATATGAACCCATGGCAGACTCAAGAAAATAAATATATCAAAGGTTCAGTGTTACAACGGTTTCATAACAGATTTATAACAAATTATAAGGGAAAATTGTGGGTACCGGGATACACCACAGTAGAGGGGAATGAAATATGTACAAAAGCAAGAAAAGGGGCTGAGACACTATTTCTGGGGCCTGAGCCTTTCTGTGGAATCAGTAACAGTGTAATGCGGGAAGAACTAAAAAGAGAGGAAGAGAGTATCTGCTCTCTTTTTAACTCTTGGAAGCTACCACCAGAAGATATTCAGGGAATGCACAAACCTAAGCAAAAACCAACTCAGAGTTCTGACAGGAATTCTGACGACCCATTGCCACCTGAAGGAATACCTCAAGAAACTCGGGTTGGCAAAAACAGAAGAGTGGAGATTCTGTGAAGAGGAGGACCAAACCTCTATTCAAATCGTTTCAGAGTGCAGCGTTTTAGAAAACCCTTGAATGCGGTTTTTGGGAGCACACCAAAATGAAGAAGGGGAGCTTCCCACTTTAAAGCCATCCAGCATCTTAAGGCTTCTGAGGGAAATAAGACTAGAAAACCTGCTTTAGCCAGCAAGGTATTCTTTATGACTTAGCAGCAGTAGGGGAACACAATAAATCTGTTAGGTCGCAGTGTACAGATCCCCAACCAGGGGCGGATCCAGCCTCTCTCTTTGGGGGGGGGGGGCGGTGACATCACAAAAGTACAATATGGCAAGCGAAGGCAAGTTGTCCACGGGGGGGGGGGCGTTGGGGAGGGGAGAAACCAGCAACATTCCCATTTCTAGTGTAAAAGGTAGGATCGGGTCTATTTTTCTGAATTTGAAGCTCTAGGAGAGGGGGGGGGGCGATCATAAGAAAAAACAAGTTGTCAACAGGGGGAGAGGATGCGAGCAGCATACACATTCCTAGTATAAAAGGCAAAATTGGTTCTATTTTCCTGAACTCAAAGCCCTTGGGAAGGGGAGAGACGATCGCAAGCACACATATTTCTATACTCTATTCAAGAACTAGAGAGAGTAATAAAACTGTTACCGAAACCTCCAACGTACCTGCTCCAGTGCCGCAGGTAACTGAGGACTGCCGTAAATCTAATTATATTTAATTATATTTAGATATTATAAGCTTTTATAAATTTACTGCAACAATAAAATTTCTGATAGTTCAATTTAATTTCTGTCAGTAAGCAAACTACACCTTACAGTGTGTCCTTAGTGATTAATCTTGTTTGTGCTTGTTTTCATATATTATTTGAGATTAGTAGGATACCCAAAAGATATGGCTTCCACATCTATATTTATTCCAAAATCGTTAAACCAGGGCATTTTTTCCTCAACGAAAAACTTATGATGAATGTTTATGATGCCCTTAGATATCAATATCTAGATAATAATGTTAAAAGCTTTGTTGAGATGTGTTCCAACATGATAGGAGTTGGAAAATCTATATATCGAATACTGAAGGAGATAAAAACGACTGGAATTGTTAATACCAAGCCACATTCGATCACAGACAGACGAGAAACTCGTTGTAAGAAGAGATGTAAACTGCAATAAAAGGAGTTGTACATACATTTTATTATGAGAAGCAGATCCCAACCGTCGACAAATTTCTAACTAAAATCAATGAAGATCGAGATTTACCTAAAATTAAAAGAACTGAGCTCTGGAAATTGCTCAGAGAACTTAATTTTTGCTGGGAAAAACCAGATAGGAAATCTGTTCTTATAGATCGTCCGGAAAATATCCGTTGGAGAAGAAAATATCTCTCTCAAGTAAAAGGTAGAGTTGCTAGAAATAACACAACTTACAAAATTAGTAATTTAACTGACCTTTTAAAAGATTTTTTTTGAATAAAGTTACTGCAGAAAATTGGAAAAAATCCATATAATAAAAGAATAAAACAAAATGTAGAAACTCGATCTCATGATCGGTGAGATAAAGGAACCAATTATAATTAATTTGAGCGAAGATAGCTTTACTGACTGTGATTACGAATTATATACGTAATGTTTACCAGCGTAAACACAATTCATTATTTAAATTTTCTGTAATATATAAAAATTAATTACATTTGAATCCTTTTTTAGTGTTTAATTGTAATTCTGCAGATGGTTTAAAAAATAAATAAACTGAAACGTCAAATGTCCTAAAAATGTTTTTAATTAATAATAAAATGACCGACAGCCCTAAAAAAAATTTCATATTATATGGGCGAATTTATTTTTTATATATGTTTAACTTCTTGTATTTTTGATAATGGGTATTTTGAAAGTATTTAAATTATATCTTAGAATTTTTTGAGAGAAAAAGGCTATATTTTAGTCTGAATGTGCCTAAAACTGGTTTCTATGCCAAAATTAAAAATAATATAAATACAGTTGTAATTTGTAATAAATATGTCACAATTATCTATATTTTCTAATGTATGTGAATTTTTAAGAAATCATAAGAAATAAAATAATATTATAAAAACTTTTTATTTTAAGTTTATTACCGAAATAATTTTCTATGTCATAAATACTTAGTGACAAAATAAACCTCCTTCCGACGCCTATGACAAGAATTAAAATCCTTTTTAAAACACACTTCCAAATATCTATTGTTATCCAACCCAAATAGTCCACTATTATAGACCGGTATTTTTGATTATAAAATTTATAACCCATTCCTATGAAAAATATATGTGTCTAACAGATTTTGCCACAGACTCCAGACTAAAAAACATAGGTAGGTTGCGAAGAAGAAAAAAGTTAAAAAACGATTTATTACTCTCTAGATCTTGAATAAACTATAGTATAAGAGGGAAAATCAGATCTATTTTTCTAAACTCAAGGCTCTTGGGGGGGGCGATCGCCCCCACCGCCCCCCCATTGGATCCGCGCCTGTCCCCAACAACACATACAAATACATACAAGGAAAAATTGTAAATTCTTGGACTCGCAAAAATCTAAACACCAAATAAAAATTTGCATTTTAAATGCCAAGTAGGCGTTTTAAATGATGTAAGATATAAATTTAAATCAACTAATTAATACCGGGCAAACTAACCTCTTAAATCGAGTACCTCTTGAAGACGCTTTGACATAATCTGTATCAACTTTAAATGATGTAAGATATAAATCTAAATCAACTAATTAATACTGGGCAGACTAGCCTCTTAAATCGACTACGTCTTGAAGACGCTATGACATAATCTGCATCAACTTCTGTTACTTCTTTCCTCATGACTTGCTATTCATCAACTGAAACTTCTCATTATTTATTTTTGCTCGTATTTTATGACATTTCTTCTGTTCGATAGATCCAAAAGATGCTCAATCGAAGCCCGTGAGAAGTGATAGGTAGTCGCCATCCACGAATAATTAAAGCGGTGTGGTTGGAATCGTTATCTTGCTAGAAATAGAAGTCACTTTTCTACAGTCTGCAATCTCTGTTGTGGATTCTTTTAAAATATTAAATCCGATATTTTACAAAAAGAGGATTTAAAAACTTATTTTTATTGTTTACATATTGAAAATAACAATAATAATAATTTAGGCAACCATAAATTCATTTCTAGAATTGACTTACCGAGTACCGAATTTAAATAATGGAGTTAGAAAAGGATAGCATAAAATCGATATGTGTGTACCAAGAAATGGAGCAACTACTGTTTATCAACACTTTTTCAAATATAAATAAAAATATTATTACGTTATTCAGCGTTCAAACAACCGGGCTCTAGTTCTGACGTTATGCTAATTCTACAGGGGTATGTTCGAAGTTCGGATCACTAAATTTAATATATTTGGATCGGGCAGCATTAAGGATGGAGGTATAATAGTATGGGGCTATATGGTGGCCTCAGTGGTTGGAAATTTGGTAATAATTAAAGGAACCATGTATAAAAATGGCTGCGTTGATCTTTTAAAAGAAAATCTAGAAAAAGAATGCAGAAAAGTGTCTACTATTTTCAGCTAGATAACGATTCAAGCACGCCGTTTTCATTGTGCTTTAATGGATACTATATAACACTCCTTACAGGCTTCGAACACCTCCTCAGAGTTTCAGTCTGAATCCGATTGAGCACCTTTAGAATGTAGGAGATAGAAGAATTCTATGTGATGAAATAACCAGTAAAAATAAATTAAGACTAGTTTTAGTTGATGGAAAGTAAAATCTAGAGGAAGAAGTAACATAAAAGTTGATGTAGACTACATCAAAGCTCCTTCATGACGTATTTGTTTTAAGAGGTTACCCTGCTAAGTCTTAATTAGTAGATTTAAATTGATCTTATTTCATTTATAATGTCTACTAGAAATCAGGCGCGCGTCCAAAGAGGAGGGGGGGGGGCGATCGTCCCCCAAGAGTTTCGAATTCAAAAAAATATACTCACCTGCCTGTTGCATTAGAAACACCTCTCCCTGACAACTCGCTTTTGAATGTCATACTGGACTGTCTTGTATTCAAATGAGGTGGGGGTAATTTAGATCTTGTCTTTGCTCTTCCAAAGAGAGAGGCTGAATCCGCCCTTGCTAGGCATTTAAAATTCAAATTTTTATTATGTGCTTTGACTTTGCCAAGTCAAAGGATGTATAATTTTTCCTTATAATTTGTAATAATTCTGTTTGCTGTTATTAAATCTTTGTAAAATCGAACCTTGAATTTACCAATCGTGGAGTGTTTCCCACCACTTGATCAATCATAAAAAAATCTTTATTTAATTTCCGTTTTTTACGGTATTTACACATATTTGATTTGCGTTTTTTTACGCCTAAATCTATTACCATGACAACAATTTGTAACATATTTCTAATAGAGTCAAATAGTCTATTTCGTTGACTGTAGACTTTATCACAAAAGACTCATAACTTAATCGCACCAAATGCTGTTATGTCGAACTTTTGAGATTAAAAAAAAATCCTTAGGTTGTAGCAAACTTTAAACTATAAAATGTTGGAAAAAATTGGGCTAGGAAGTAATGAAATGAAAAGTGTGCAATCAAACCTGATAGAAGCATGGAAATAAAGCCGACTTTTCCATATCAAGGAGCTCCATACGATCTGCAACCTTTGCAATAGAACACTGCCTTGACTGGCGCGTTCATCAAAATGCCCATTCATTAAACAGGGCTAAATTGTAAGAAATTTGTTATTATATTATCCACATATTTAATTGTATTTTTAAATACCTATCCAACGATACCTCACATGATGGGGTGAACGAAAAAAAAAAAAAAGATTTTTCATTTCTACGTTTCAATCCCAATCTTTACCTCTGTTTTTAGGTTACCAGTGCGCATGTGTTAGCAAAATTTCATTGTAAAACATTAAAAACAGACGAAATTGTAAGGCTGTGATATACTGACTAACGGACTGACGGACACGATGAAACTGTAAGGGTTCCTAGGGAACGTTAATAAACTCTTATTTTTAATTTTTGTTTTCTTCTTAGCTGCGTTTCTGGGGTTTAATAATGTGTATTTTTTATCTTTTACATTAATATGCTTATTCTGGCTACAGTTTTTATCGTGTTTTTTACCTTAAGCCGTTTTATCGCACCCTAATTTAAAGTATAAGCCGTCCCTAATGAATATTAAAAAGGTTTTTAACTCGCAACCTCTATTGTCCTAATTTCGGTGTTTTTGCTGGAACCAGGGTCCGTTGATAACATTTTGTCACTTTTTTTTGTCTCTGTTACCTAAATTACCTTTCTGGTAACAAATTAGCCAGATACCCTCAGTAAAAGAATGTCTCCTTTTTATGTTTTTTTTTTGTTGACAAAAATCTCTATTGTCAGTTTTAATTATTTTATTTCTTTCGACTTTGGACATGTCCAATAATATGTTATATACAAAGGTGGAGGGTGCGAAGATAATTAATCAATCAATCAATCAATCCGTCTAGTGTAATGGCATAAAATTCAATAGTTTCCGCTGCCTTTGAGCAAAATAAAAATAACTTCTCTTGTTTACTGCATTAAATATTTTGGAATACACATAACTTTTTTTCGG
The DNA here is from genome assembly GCA_034092305.1 of Diaprepes abbreviatus. Classification (NCBI taxonomy): domain Eukaryota; kingdom Metazoa; phylum Arthropoda; class Insecta; order Coleoptera; family Curculionidae; genus Diaprepes; species Diaprepes abbreviatus. Next base: position 39,116,805 of record JASJET010000103.1, on the reverse strand, counting down.
TGTGTATTTTGTTAATCAATCTAATCAGTTCATTATTCTCTTAATTTAACCTATGCTGGAAACTAGAGTAAATATTCCTGATTTGGCACAGGCCACCTAACTTGGATAATACATGCGCAAAAATTTAACACTCAGGTATAATTTTTAAACAGAATATAGTTTCCTTGGATACTAAGTCTTTTAGTTAGCTAGTTTATCATTTTTATTATACATTCTGTTCGAAAATAAACGAAACACCGCCTGCATAAGTAGAATCGCATGTGCTTTTTTTTAAATTGGTACAACTGTAAGTGAAACCGAAATTTCAAGACTCTACAGGCACTAGTAAATAACTTGCAGCAATTTTGCTTGAATGTTGTTAGTACTACGCAGTAGTTTTTGCCATGACGAAATAAATTTAGAAAAGAATTTGTATTTAATTTTGGGTTTTAAACAAAATTAATTTTACGTGGACCTTGGAAATGTTAAATGAGGTCTGTTTGGGAGATTGTAGGTGGCTTACAGGTTTTAAGTTGTGCAAGGTGTTCATTGAGATGATCCCCATCCTGAACCGTCATCAATATCAAGTGTTGACGATGACGTCGCTCGGGCAAAGGCTATGGTGTTCAAGAACCATTCTGTCTTAGTTAGCGAGCTAGCGCATGAGTTGGAAATTTCGAAAACGCAATCCCACGTGATTTTGGTGCAAAGATTAGACACGAAACGCGTTGCTTCTTGCATGGTGCAAAAACCATTAAATTTTCTTCAAAAACAGTAGTGCATGGTGGTCGCTTCTGAAATAATTTCCAACATAGCCAACGAACCAAGCTTGAAACGCATCATTCCGCCGATAAGGCCCGTGTATACGCATTAGAAATGGAAGCTGAAAGAAGAGCAGATATCAAAAAGAGCATCAAAGGGCATTAAAAATAAAAGTAATGCTCTCTACTTTATTTAATCGTCACTAAGAATTTATTCGTTATGCGTCGTTGTCCGAGAGGCCGTATACAAAAAACGACCGGAAATGGGGTACAACAACAATTGGCTTTTTCATCACTATAGTTAATGCAATAGCTCACACTTCACCTGTTCGTGAGTTTCTGGTCAAAACTTCAACCGATACCATTATACAAGCACCGTTTTCGCCTGATATGGTGCCGTGCGACTTTTTTATTTCCCAAAAGCAACTAGTCACTGCCCGGACATTGTTTTGAGACCACTGGAAACATAAAGGAAATCGTGACCTTAAAGCTGTACTACAAAATACATCTGCTGGGGAGTTTGAAAGCTGGAAAAAAAAATTGTCAATAAGTATCGTCTAAATAACGTTCTATATGTTTTTTTTTCAAAATTTTGATTTATTTTCGGAGAGAAAGTACATTTTACATTCTTATATACATTGTAAAAAAACTTCACATTAATTTTAGGGTAAAGTGCTGGAAGCAAAATTCATAAACCTTTCATTAAATGCATTTAATGGAAATGCATTAAATTTAATAATTTTTACATTAAATCTAATGTAATTATACATTAAATTTAGTATGTTTTCAGTTACTTTATTGAAATTTAAGGTAACATTCATTTAAATTTAATGTACAAAGCTTTAATTTCAGAGTACATCTAACTTATTCACGGTTTAAGGTACAAAATCAGTAAACCCTTTTTTGTCAGTTAGTAATTCATTTTGAAACATGTATAAAACTACAACTCTTGTAATGTCAAATGATGATTTTATGTCCCAAACTGACGATTTGTTTTATAATATTTTACAAAGTAAAATAACATTAAAAGCTTTGACCTTTTATACTTAGCAACTATATTTAATGGTTGGGCTACAATCGGCCTGTAATTTGTTGCGCTCGTTCAAAGTTGGGGGTACTTACTATTTTTTTTATAAGTTATTTTTAGTTCTTTATTGTAAACGTATTGGTTTTATATGACGTAAAAGATGTCTCGTAGTAGTTCCGGGACAATGTTTAAATTGAATACAGTCAAAATTTAAAAATCATTACCAGTTCACAGTAACCAAGTCTATAAGAACTTTTGTTCATATACATTTTCGAATGTTTTATTGGAGAAATTAACTGAATTATATTTCGGCTATAAAAAAGAGGTTTAAAGTTTTATTTTTAACTTGACAAATTGGTCTATTGCTGTAAGACAATTATTTATGTAGCATAAATCATAAAAAAATAAAACTGGGCTTGACTTAATTGGTGTGATTATGGTGTCAATATTATTGATACACCCTTTTACGCTTGATTCACACTATAGTGCTGCTCTCGATACGATCTTCGTTCGCTCTCGGTTCGATACATTTTTTTTTAAAGAAAAAGAGTTTATGATATCGAAACTGATGGTGTTAATAGGTTCATTTTTTCTCCTGTAAGAATATTTTACTGGACCGAGAGCGTATCGAGATCGTATTGAGAGCGGCATTATAGTGAAAATTAAGTTTTATTCTCACATTTTATAATAATCGTTTTTTTTGTGGTTCCATACAATACTATTTGCTTAAGTCAATGAATATTATTTATTTCAAGATGCAGAAAGAAAAGTGTCAAGAGTTAATAACAAGGATGCCCACAGCTTGATCCCATAAGAGATCTCATTAATTTTTACGGCCAAATAGCCACGTTTTTTACAATTACGTTTTTGATAGAACCTCATTTAATTTTTTTAATGTTATACTCTATACTATTATACCAAGAAAATTTTGTCTGTTATATATAACCGAAAAAATCTACGGATTGATATAAAATTTCTTAGATTCCTTAACATGATTGGGAAGGTTTAAAGCTATATTTTATATCAAAAAAATATTTTCTTCTGTTAAAAATAATAAGATGTTGCATCAACGCGTAGTATGTTTGCTCTCCGCTAGGTGCCGGATACTCTTTAGCGCGCTACTCCAGAGATCGTAGATCTAAATTACTTTTTAATATCCATCTCTTTCTTTCACCTACATTTGCGTAGATAGTGGATAAATTTCTATTCTTTATGTGAAACACTTTTTCGTGAAAAAATGCTGTCACAAGTTTGGGGGAATAAACTGATATATCACTCTTATAAAGGGTGTTTTTTATAGAGGTATAGAACTTTTAAATGGAATAAAACAAAGATGAATTTTTTAAATTGACATGAAATTTACTTTATTCGAAAGATAACCTTCTGGCATTATAATTTAAATATGACTTCTGGCATATGACCGCCACGGCTGGCTCGGACGTAGTCTAATCTGGAGGTCCAATTTTCGATGACTTTTCCAACATTTGTGGCCGGCAATAACGCGGCGAATGTTGTCCTCCAAGTGATCAATCGTTTCGGGCTTATCGGCGTAGACTAGCGATTTCAGATATCCCCACAGAAAATAGTCTAGCGGCGTTAAGTTGCACGATCTTGGAGGCCAATTCACGGGTCCGAAACGTGAAACTATGCGGTTATCAAACGTTTCCTTCAATAAATCAATTGTGGCACGAGCTGTGTGACATGTTGCGCCGTCTTGTTGAAACCACAGCTCCTGCACATCATGGTTGTTCAATTGATGAACGAAAAAGTCAGTAATCATGGCTCTATAGCGGTCACCATTGACTGTAACGTTCTGACCAGCATCGTTTTTAAAAAAGTACGGATCAATGATTCCACCAGCCCATAAAGCACACCAAACAGTCAGTTTTTCTGGATGTAACGGTGTCTCAACCTACACTTGAGGATTATCATCACTCCAAATACGGCAGTTTTGTTTATTGACGTATCCATTCAAACAAAAGTGAGCTTCATCGCTAAACAAAATTCGCTTATGAAAATCGGGATCAACGGCAATCTTGTTTTGGGCTCATTCACCGAATCTACGCCTTGCTAGGTGATCGTGTGGCTTCAATTCTTGCACGAGTTGGATTTTGTAAGCACGCAAACCAAGATCTTTCCGCAAAATCTTCCATAAAGTGAATGGACACATATCCAATTCCTGTGCATGATGGCGGATAGACTGATTCGGGTCTTCCTCTACGCTACGCTCTACAGCAGCAATGACTTTTTCTGTACGCACTGTACGACGTCTCTGTGGATGCGTATTATCATTTAGAGTAAACGTGGTGCGAAAACGTTCCATAGTTATCGAATTAATTGCTCTGATGGACGATTATGTTGACCGTAAAATGGACGTAGTGCGCGATACGTATTTCGAACAGAACCATGATTTTCAAAATAAATTTGTACAATTTGGAAGCGTTGATTAGGCGTCAGTCTATTCATGTTGAAATGCCAAACCAAACTAAACATAAATCACTTGACAGCTGACAAAATGGCCGCCAGTTAAAAAAGTATTGCCAACTTAAAGTTCTATACCTCTATGAAAAACACCCTATATAAAAAGAAAACTTATGCTTGTATGTTCTTAAAATTCCCAAGAACTCAACCATTCATCACCAAATATTAACTGTAGCTTTATTATGTATTCTAGAATATCATAGACTAAATAAATTTGAACAATTTGTTATTAAAACGTGTAAATAAGCAGATAAAAAGTTCCATCTCTACACTTATTTTTCCGGGTTCTTGGTGGCTAGTTGCCAAGCTCTTATGACCCTTCCTTATGACAAGCCAAGGTGGTTTAATTGGGGGATTTTTTCTCAATTTTGAGGAAAATAAATTTTTGCGAAAGTACCTAAAAAGATTATATAATTTGGTCTCCAAAAACAACTCCGTTGATCAGGGTTAATTAATTATATTTAATTATATCATATACTCTCTATTATTTAAAATTTTTCAATGATGATAAGCTTCTAATAATGCCCTTCAGACACCTATTTGAACTATATAATTTGTTCCTCGAAAACAACCCTTCGGCAAGGGTTAAGTCCTTATATAAAAAATCATAAAATTCATATTTATTTAAAATTTTCGATTTTTGGTAACTAAGCATCTAATCATGTTTTCTAAACATCTTTATGGGTTAGTTACTTAATTTGTTCCACTAACTCAACCCTAGCGGTCAGAGTTCGGTCCTTATTTTGAAAAGGTCATAAATTTCACATTTTCCAAAATATTTCAGTGATTTTTGGTAATTAAGCCTATAATAATGTCCGCTAAACACCTATGTGGGTTTTATAATTTGTTCCCCTAACACAAACCCAGCGACCAGGATTCAGTCCTTATTTTAAAACTGTCATAATATCCACTTTTACAAAATTTGTCATTGATTTTTGGTAATTAAGCTTATAATAATGTCCTGTACACCCCAGCGGCCAGGGTTCAGCCCATATTTTTTTCGAGCTTAAACTTTTTTGTACAATATTTATTTTTAATTTACGGTTGGAGAAAAATTTACGAGTATGATAGTATGTTGGGGAAAATAAAATTAATTTGGGAAGGTTTCGAATTCTCCATATGGCAACCTAATGGAAAGTCGCTCTTGTAGACCTCCTTAAATATCGGCCAAACATTTGTCAATCTTTTTGGCCTGCAGAAGTTTTTTAAAAATATTACTGTTAGTGTTGTAACACATAGTGGAGGCATAAAAATAGTGCGAGCGAAGCCGTGATGAGGAAGCCAATTATAGATAATACAGACACATCCACACACTTATCTTTCCTGTAGTTGGTTAAGGTCTAAGGAACATTTTTATGTTTTCAGTGCACAAAAACATTATGTCCATACCAAATTTCAAATTTCTAAGGCTTTGAGAAGTACCTTTAATACCTTAATAATGATCTATGAAGTCAAAATAACGAAATTTTCATTTAATTAACTTAAGAACTAGAAAATATGTTCACACAATGTGTAAGTTAAGTTCAATTTGCCGAGGTCTCTTGATAACGAGTGTTTAGAGCTTTAACTTATTTCTGGTACAAACATATGGGGAGTGTTTAAGTGCTCTTAGTCCCAGTAAGAGTTGCTATGTAGTGCTTGCTCAATTTAGCATTCAATCTTGAAAAACTGACGAAATTTATATTACTGTTTTATTTAGTGTTTTTATTTTTGGGCCGAGTCAGTATTCGTTAAGGTTGGAATTTTGAATTTAACATTCAAGAATTTGAATTTATTCCACCCTATCATAAGCACAATATTGCGATACCAACAGAACATACACAAATGAACCATCATGCCAGAACAATTTACAAGAATAATTATTAGCCCGAGGTCAAAATTAATTAACTGTGGCATGTCCTTCGTTACAAAGCGTACTCACACGTGCAGACGGGGATGATGCAAATTACGAGAGAGAGAACATTAAAACAATATGGGGTACGAGGTGAAAGGGTTTTTGGAATTCATAATGGATGGTTTTAAATTTTAAATACAGGTCACGATTGAAAGGCCTTAGGTAGAAAGTGGAAATGTAAAGTTAAAGAGAAAAAGCATACAAGAGTTAATTTAGTCCATTAGTTTTTTACCAGTCATGTAATAAGTCTCTTTTTAAATATTTTTCGATATTATTTTTCGAACAATGAAAAATTAAATTTTCTGGTTTGCAAATAATAAAAATGTACTTGGTAAACAAGTTTTGAGTAACTAAACGATATAAATAGGAGTATCAAGTTTGATAGTGGCAGTGGTTATTTTCACATAAAAAATAAAAGGGCCCATCCATGATAAGAAAATCCTAACCTAAATCAAAGATAACATGAACTAAATAAAATTCAAGTCATATGAAATAGACCATTAATGACTATTGATTGGTTATATGGTTACTCTTGACTACTTTCCAATAAGGCAAAGGGAATCATATTAAAAAAAATCTTAAATCAATAGTTAAATCAACTAAATAAAAATATGAGTTGTCAGTTGACTACTGACCACTGATGCTTTCTTTGATAACTTGGTGTGTCACCCGTCTTGACAAAATGGAATTAAGCCACCACCAAGAAAATCGGCACAATTAGAGATATAAGGATGAAAAATCAGCATTTTACATGTGCGTGCCGCAAAAAAAAATTGAAGGGTGTCTAACCTGTAAAAATTCATAGGTCGAGCTATATAGCAGATAAACCCGCAAAAAAAGGGGGCTGAAACATCAGTTCTTAGGGCCTTTTTGTGGCATTAACAACAATGCAATAATGGAAGAACTAAAAGAGAGGAATAAACTAGGATATCCAAATATTGGAAGAATCTACAAGGCATGAGACAAACGAAGATACTTTTGGAGGACTATGACCAGAAGGAAATCAAGGAATCTATTGGTTTAAGTAAAATCTAACTTAGAATTCTAACAGCTAAGAGGATACCTTAAGAAATTTGGACTAGCAGAGAGAAAAAACTGCAGATTTTGCGAGAAAGAGGATGAAACCTCTAGACACCTTTTTTTTTTTATAATGTGTCGTCTTTCAAAACCTTAGTATACGATATTTGGAAGCATATGGAATAGAAGAGGGAGATCTATCCAGTTTGAAGTTGTACCTAAGGGAAATGGGATTGGAGGACCTGTTTTAGTCGGTGAGATGGCCCCCAACGACTTTGCAGCAGAAGAGGGACATAGACATACATCTTTCAGGTCGCAAGTGCACACATTTCCATCTTGACATACAGACATTATAGTGCAAATGTCCAACTTATCTCATTATACAATTTATGGTAACGAAAGGTGTGATACAAAAACTAATATAGCTCGCATCTTCATTACAAGATAAAATAAAATCAAGAGTCACAAAAAAACTTTGCTAGGAAAATCTAAACGATAGATGGAATGTCATAAGGTCTTCAAATCCTGAAAAGGCACTACGAAAGAGTAACTAACATAAATGTAGAAAAATAACGATTTTTTCTCTCGAGCTTATTGCAGAATAAGCAAAAAAAAGACCACATTGATTCAAAACAAGGGTTAGTTTACATCAGTACCATTAATGAAAAATCATCAATATATAAATGATCAAAACACAGAAGTATCTCCATAGATACTAAAATCTAAAAAATATTTTGAGACTGACTTCAGAAATATCTATATCGAAAAATATTGATGACCAAAATGTCCAAATCCAAAAATATTGATGACCAAAATGTCCAAATCCAAAAATATTTGAGACCAAAATGTCTGAAGATATAGAACTGTGATATGAATTTAGTAAATCATTGTTATACAGCTTAAAATCTTTAATATGCTATTTACTGGCGTCAGATCTATACGGATTTTGAAATTCATAAACCAAATTTAAAATATTTCTATGCGCTACCAAAATAATATACTTCGGAGCTAACTTTCCTATCCAAATAATTTTCCACGCTAGTCAAAACTCAATTTCCACATCAAACACGATCTACTTGAAAAGTACAAGGAATCAAAACTTAAATTTAAACAAAACATATTAGCTGCACAGCTTGTATGTGCATGCTAAGATTCATTTAGACCATCTTAAAATCTTTGGCAAAGCTTCCGAATATAGAGCCTTGTTGAAATGACTAAAATTGTAATAACTTGAGAAACATTACCTATTATTCTAGGCAAGCTAACTAAACCTTCAACACTTTGCAAAGTTTCATCAGTATTGCAAATATTCTTTAAATTATTCGAATAAATTTCCTAATTACAGTGATGCAAAATTTCTAAACCTAATGTGACCACTACATAAACTGTAGGCTCCGAATCTAATAAAACTATCAGATTCTGGTTTAGTAACTTAACAGAAATATGAAGATGGTTATTCACAGGTTTCTTAATAAATAAGGGAAAAATTTCATTTTTAGAATTTTTATAAAAATCTGAAACTATTTTAAGTAACTTTTCCTAATCTGTTTTACTCAAACAATTGATATTTTTATTTTTAAATAAGGTTATGAATTTAGAAATGCATCTACCTCGAAAATATATCTTTCTTGCATTTTTTTAACATTTTGGATATCTTAACGTTATTAGTATAATTATATTTAATAAAATCTGAGAAAGAAATTTTCCTAGAATTTTTAAGTTTTCTAGAGTTGAAACTTTTTCCTGTATTATCTTTTGGTTTATTTTCAACATCATGTTTTGAAGAAATATTGCTACATTTATTTTTACTAGAATACTTCACTTGATCAGATATATCCAAATTGCTTAATTCCTTGACGACATGATTTTTATCTTTAATGTAAAAAGCTCTTTGGAGAGTCCTACATATATTTGCTACATCTAATTGGGTAATAAATCAGGGAATAAATTCTGACGAATGTTCTTGACCTGGTTATTTCTGCAAGCATATGTGCCAACCGAGAAAATATTTCTTCGAAATATGCAGTTTACATTGCCAACGATTCACGGCGATTTTGTTTGCGAATCTTCATCTAGCTGCATAAATCGTCATCAATATCGTAGGGTGAAAAATTTCTTTTTAATCCACTTTTCAAAGAATTCCAACTATCAGTGTACATGGAGAAACTGTCATTTTCCAACACCCTACATTATTGGCAATTAGGTAAGGTCAATATTACTTCTATCATAGTTAATTTTTTTGTTTTCATTGTATCTTCAGCCATCTTCATTTAAAATTTAGTGCACAAAGAGCAAATTATCGGTAATTGTTTCTTGACTGTCCAATTTTCCAGATATAAATTATAAGCAGAACGTCGTGCGAGGGTTGCCAAAAGGCAGAACAAATGATCGATCCGCGAGCTTAGCCTCGACTGGAGCAAAATGCGTGGCCAAAATTCCTGGCACATAGGTGTTTATTTATGGGGGCGAAATTAAATTTTCGTGTCGTGTTATAAATTATTTGTTGGTATTTAAAAAAATGGAAATATAAATTTTTTTCTGTCGTTTACTGTTTTTAGTAGCAAACATTGCTACTATCATCAGTAATATTGGTTACATTTTTTTCTTAAGATTAGAAATTACAATTATTTTCTGAATATTTTCCTGTGATTCTTTCGTTGCCGATAGTGAAATTCATAGAAAACAATTTTCAAGTTCACTAATTCTATGATTTTTGACTCTGTTACGAGCAGAGAAATTACTTAGGCGGTAATAAGTTTTCTAAATAAAGGTCCACTATATTTGATGACATCCTCATTTATATAGAAAATAATTGTGGAAATACGTGAAATATTCGCAGCTTTGGTGTACTTTACGGGAGCATTCACCAGTATTAAAGTAAAATTTGTTTGTTTTGGACACTATATGTTTATAGCTCTTGTATTCATACAGATAGAGAAGGGCGGATCACAAGAAACCAAATCGACTACATTCTGATTGGACAAAGATATAAAAATGCAATTATGTCGGTAAAAACATATCCAAGTGCTGACATAGGATCAGACCATAATCCCCTAGTCGCCAAAATCAGATTTAAAATGAAACTCATTAAAAGAACAACAGATACTGCAAAAATAACATTTCCAGGCTCAATGATACAAACATAAAACAACTCTTTACGGAAGATATCAATAAAAGATTAATGAACGTCAAAGAGGTGATTCTCCAAAACAGAATCAGAAAACAAATGGCTTTTAATGAAAACAGAAATAGAGGAAGGTCAAAGAGAAATACTAACTCCAACAAGATATAGAAAGCAGCAATGGATGACAAAGGAGATACTGGATCTAATGGATGAGAGACGATAATTCAGAAACAGAGATACACAAAAGTATAAAGAAATAAACAAGCAAATCAAATACAAGATTAGACTAGCGAAAAATAAATGGCTGCAAGAAGAATGTGAAGAAATAGAAGAGTATCAGACAAAATATGATAGTTTTAATATGCACAAAAAGATAAAAAAGATAACTCATAGTAACAGAAAAAGAGAACCGGTATTGCTTAAGAATGCAAAAGGCAAGCTAATCTTAGACACCCAAGAGAAACTTAAAAAATGGACAGAATACATCAAAGACCTGTTTAAAGACAATAGACTAGAGCAGATGGAGATTGAAGTAGAAGATAGCGAGGCATTAACGATACTGAAAGATGAAATAAAAGCAGCTATAAGAAACAACAAAAATGGAAAAGCACTAGGTCCAGATCAAATCCCAGTAGAAATCTTAAAATGCATGAATGATGATACCATGGATATATTGTTAGATCTGTTCAACTCAGTATATAAAAATGGGGAATATACCCAGAGAATGGTTACTCTCCACCTTTTGCGTTATTCCAAAAAACAAAAATGCCCAAGACTGCAGCGAATATAGACCAATATCTTTGATAAGCCATGTACTCGAGGTGTTTTTAAAAATAATACACGGACGCATTTATAAAGAACTTGAAAGGGGGATAGATGATAGTCAGTTTGGATTCAGAAATGGTATAGGCACCAGAGACGCGTTATTTGCACTTAATGTGCTTTCACAGAGGTGTATGGATATGAACACCGATATACACATTTGTTATGTTGACTTCGAGAAGGCTTTTGATAAAATTAGACATGAAAAACTAGTCGAGATTCTAAGAAGAAAAAACATAGACAACAAAGATTTAAGAATAATAACTAACCTATATTGGAATCAACGCGCACAAATAATAGTAAATAACGAAACAAGTCCGGAAATTGAAATAGGAAGAGGACTGAGACAAGGATGCATTTTGTCCCCCCCTACTATTCAGTGTGTACAGTGAATCGATTTTCGAAGAAGCACTGTTAACGAAAAGTAAGGGAATAATAATAAACGGAAGAGCTGTAAACAACATAAGGTTTGCAGACGACACTGCTATCATAGCTAGCTCCTGAAGAACTCCAAGAACGTTTGCGAGCAACACGGATTAAAAATGAACACCAAAAAACTAAATATATGGTAATAACTAAAAAACAAAACACTCAAACAAGCATAAAGTTGCGAGGTGTGAATTTAGAAAAAGTGCAAAAATACAAACACTTGGGCACATGGATAACAGCAAATAATGCAGAAACAACAGAAATAAGAACGAGAATAGAAATGGCAAGAAGTGCGTTTGTAAAACTGAAAACCATTCTGTGCAGCAGAGACATCACTCTAGAACTAAGAATGAGAATTTTAAGATGTTATGCATTTTCAGTGCTGCAGTATGGGTTGGAAGGCTGGACACTAAAACAAGAACACATAAATAAACTGCAAGCGTTTGAAATGTGGTATTACAGAAGGATCTTGAGAATATCTTGGACGGAGAGAAAAACAAACGTAGAAGTATTGCTAGCGATGGACAAAAACTATGAAATAATTAACAACAAAAAATATAGAAACTGCAATATCTTGGACATATAATGAGAGGCCAGCGATACGAGTTGCTTAGATGGATCATGCAGGGTAAAATAGAAGGAAGAAGAAATATCGGAAGAAGAAGAATTTCATGGTTGAGAAATTTGCGAGAGTGGTTCAATTGTAGCTCAGTAGAACTTTTTCGAGTAGCGGCAAATAGAGTGAGAGTGTCAATGATGATATCCAACCTCCGATAGATGGCACCTGAAGAAGAAGAAGAAGATTCGTACAATAATTATCTATGTATAATATATTTTATATGTTGTAATACTTAAGTATTTTTAGTTGTTTGCGTGACAGATTTCTTTCACTTGAAACGTATTATATATTTATTTTTATTTATTTCTATTCGATTATATATGGATTTAAAACAAAGTTTGATATTTGTGGAAATGTTTTTTCCTAATTTGATTACTATTATGACCCAAAGTTTATACCCTATATAAAGTAAAATGCTATTTTACTCAAACACCGAATATTGTGTACGGTGCACACTACACGTAGTGTAATGACGAGCTTGAACTCATTAATAACACCCTTTATTGCGGCCATCATGCACACGCTCAAACAAAGAGATGTAAACTTCGATGTAAATTATGACGGAGGATATTAAAGCAAATCTGGGTTACAGCATCGATGTCAAATGTGTAGTGGTAAGGTGAATAATTGACATAGTTTGAAATAGTGTTATGGGTCAAGGTGTAATACTGGTGATAGACAAATTACTAAAGCATTAAATCTATTCGAGCCAAGAACGAAAATTTGTATTAACTGTTCCTATCTTCTCTTAACGTGTCGAGGTTAAGCTAAGCTGGTTATGTATATATATATATATATATATATATATATATATATATATATATATATATATATATACATATATATATATATATATATATATATATATATATATATATATATATATATATATATATATATATATATATATATATAGCATGTTATTCTGGCATATTCTCCTAAAAAAAAGATCTATTTTCACTCACTAATACATAATTGAATTTTCTCTTTTAGACTATCATATTTATTATGTCTACAGTTTTCTATATTTAGCACCATACTTAGAGGCTTTATTATAAGAGATGGAAAAAACTTTAAATACCTTATCTTTTAAATTCATTTAAAAAGCAGTGAAGTAACGTAAAGTTGAGCAACAAAAGAAATTTTAATTTTTTAAATGAAACACCTTGTATATACTCTGCTAGAATAAATATTCTTTTTTGCCTGACTTCAAAAATATATAATAAGTTAGTGTTCGGACTAGCAGCTATTTAAATATTATTTGAATTATTAATAAACTGATATAAAAAAAGAGGTGGCCTGGAAAACAAATGCTTTATTTTAATTTGCATTAGGATGTTTTAATGTGGTTTCGAATATTTATGGCATTGACTAATTTATGTTTTTAAACGGCATGGAAAACATTCAAAGGTGGGTTATTCAGAAGAAGAAAAACAATAGATAATTTGTCTTAAAAATAATTATAATATCAGGAGTAATAATAGTAGTAAGATCAACCAGTAGATATTTTTCAGTATAATAAAATATTGGGCCCCTAATAATACTAACACAAAAAACAAATTAGGAAAATTTCTATACATTTTCAACACATCCTTCATGATTATTAAAACATTTAAAAATATTTTCTCTCATTTTATAATTAATAGAGTTTGACGCAAAATATCTGTAGTTTTGGTTAAGCAATATTATGCATGCAATATAGTGCGTTCAATTTTTTCCCTTATTATTATTTCTTTTAAAATTTTTTTTTTCAAAAAACCCCACAAAAAAAGACTTAATGGATTCAGATCTAGGCTATTGGCCGGCTACCTAGTTGTGTCATGCCTTCCAATCCAAAAGTTGTTAAGGTACTCAGAAACTGGAATCACATTGTGCGGTGGTGCGCCATCTTGGTGCCAAATCCGAATATTGTATTGTTGAACTGGGATATTCTCTAAATTATTTTCAAATAAATTTAAATATGGAGACCATTTAAAATAATTAGTCCAATAATCTTATTTACCAACATGCCACACTAAACGTGATTGACTCGACTGACTCTATTTTTACGATCTGCATTTTGTGGGATTTTCAGTTGCCCAATAATGATTCTTCTTTCTATCGAACATCTTAGACGTCATGAATGTTGCTTCATCTGTGAAAACAATTTTATCTGGAAACTTATTTTGTCCAATATAGCATATCATTTCTAAGCAATACTGCAACCGCTGCATCGTAGTTTCTTCAGCGTAATTCTGCACTGTCATAAATTTATAAGGACATTTATAAAACTGTAGTGTGATGTAAATTTTATACTAAGATTTATTGAAATATAATGGGGCATCGGGAATAGATCTTTCCGGATTTTCTAACAATTACATAAACTAATAATAATTTGTCTTAAAATACTAGAGTATAAAATTATCTTGAAAATAGAGTAATATATTTATATCGTCTTCTGATTTTTCGCGTAAGACTTTTCATTTAATTAAATTTTTTGATAGTGTTTCTTACTGTGCTAGTAAGTGGTACTCAACAACTAACGGTATTCATGTTGTACTCTGGACATATTTTTATTATTCGAATAAAAAAGACCAATTATCTGATGTTTTTTTTCTACCGAATAGCTCATGTCAAAACGTGTATCTGTTAACATAATATATAAATATACTAAGTATTCGAAACCACATTAAAACGTCATAATGAAAATTAAAATAAAGCATTTGTTTTCCAGGCCTCCTCGTTTTTTTATATCAGTTTATTAATAACTTAAACGTAAATATTTAAATAACGACTAATCCGAACACTAACTGATATTTATGAAATCAGGGAAAAAATTCACTGTAGCGGATAATATTCAGAATGTTCCATTTAAAAAATTAAAATTTCTTTTATTTCTCAACTTTAAGACACGTCACTGTTTTTGTAAACAAATTTAAAAGATAATACGGAGGAAATTCGACAACTTTCGTATTTAAAGTTTTTTTTATCTCTTATAATAAAGCCTCTAGGTATGGTGATAGATATTAAAAAACCTTGTACATGTATATGCTACGATATGTGCTATTCTGCTGATACTGACAAAACTCTATAATGTTAAAAATTTATGAACTGATTGAAGTTACATTTCAACTTGAAATTTCTCATGTTCCTTAGATCTGAACTAATGTACGTTTTCGAGTCATAAAACAATTGAACTGCACGGAAAATATTAGTAACGCTGATATTTTCAATACAATTCCATATATTATATTATTTTACGTCTTTCTCAGTGATGTGTTACAAGATGGAGTGTGTTTTTAAAATTAATTATTTTATAAATATTAAGGATCAAGCACACCAGTGTGCCCTAGAATCGTGTAAAAGTTTAAGTTGATATGTTGTAACATATCGAAATGACGGAACGGCTGATAAGGGTCACTTGGTATATGTTCCCGTTATTCAAGGGCTACCTCTTACATCTTCGTGATGAATTTAACTAATTGTAAATTATTTTCGTATTATATTCAGTAATCATTATTTTAGAAAACAATTTTTATCCTTTCAGAACCGCAGTATGAGTTGGCATAAGCAACAGAGGAAAATATCCAATTATTTTACAGAGAAAAAGAAATAAAACGAAATTGAGGATTCTTAATAATTTTAGAAGCCCGAGGCCTGCAAATGATTTAATCTAAATGCATTTTTATGCAAAGCGATGAATCTTGCTTTAAGTGTTGAGGTTATGAGAATTGTAGATTTGGTGATCGCTATTTATAATGGCTAGGTATTTACGAATTTTTAATTTAAATGAGCATTAAACAATACAGTAGTTTACGAAGTTTTTGTTCATGAAATAAAACATATATATATATATATATATATATATATATATATATATATATATATATATATATATATATATATATGTTTTTTTATTGTAAACCTTCTTAACTGAGGAAATATATTAAATAAATTTCCCTGTTCAAACTTTTAAGATATTGAATAAAATATTTTACAAAAAAGAAACACAAAATGAGAAAAAATAAGAAATTAACAATTTTAGTTCTTTGCTTGTATGTCGGTCGTCAAGTTCAGCAGTCACAACTTCAAGGTTGTGCGGAAAAAATCCAGACGAGAATGTAAAAAATGAATTTTAAGTTATATGTTTACGACCATCCGTTCGTTATTTTTCAATATATTTGTAGAGATTTCTTTTTAATTGCCATTTTTTTGTTGCCCGAACGATAAGTTTGAAGGAATACCAGACACTCTTTCCAACTTCTGTCAAAGGGCTCTTAAATGTTATATTATTCAAAATTTTTCTGATTTGGGGACCCATACATATTCTGACTTTTAATTTAATGTCAAAAAGATCTACATATTCTATTTTATCTTTGGTTCTCGGGTTGAAACCATAAGTTTTAGTCAAGCAAAACTAACAGTCGGCTGTATGTCAGTTGGTTATCTCTAGATTATTGATTTCCAAAGTGATCCATATGGTCTCCCAGGTTTTACTGCGACGTGAAAGGGGCCCATGTCAATAAAATGTAAATGGGAGTCCACTAAAGTGGATACCATTTCCTCAGATCACCAAGATTTTGTAAATGTTGTAATGTACCTAACAAAAATTGTACTTATGCACTTACATAATATTTATAAAAAAACAGACAAACAAATTACTTGGGATTTTGAGTTTTTGGATACTAAAGATTACATTTAAAAAGAAAACTTAATTAAATGGAAACCAGATATTGCCTATTTACCATATTTATCGAGGTTAACTTTAAATTGTAAGATAAGTCTGAATTTAATAAAAAAATCCATTATTGCAACTTTTCGTGCTAGAATTAACCTTATGAAGCAAAACATAGGACAGGGAATATTCTCTTAGTTCCCCAACTTATTATAATGCTAGTATGATGACGTTTCGGCCTACATTCAATATTTAAATGCCATGTACATAGAATTTAAAACCAGATGTTTTGACCTCAGAAATACCACAGTTTATTCAACCCGTAGGGTCATATTGATGAATTGGATGTTATGTTAGAAGAACTGATTGGAGTAAATAGTAACAAAGTACTTAAGGTGTAGTTTAGAAATGGAAATTAGCAATTTGGATAGCTTTTCCATCTTCATACATCGATTCAGCGCAGTTGCTAATCTCCTTCCCAAAACAAAAGAGCCAGATTGGAAATCCCTGGTCGAAGAGATTTAAGGTTAAACTTGAAAAATTTGAAGACAAATATTAAAAATTTGTTATCACAGCATCATAAAATTTGAGGACTAGTTTAAAAGAATTGAAATTTTTGTGTATTTAATTTATGAAAGAATTTTACAAGATTTGATTTGTGTCGTTTTCATTAATGTATGTATGTATGCATGCTTTTTAATTCAAACATTTTTTTAAATAGTTTTAACTGTACAGTAAACCCTATCAAATTGCGTAGCTTGGTGTCAAGCCTTGGTTTTCTGATAATTCGTAAAATAGTAAAAGTTCAATATTAGGAAAACAATGGAGGGGGTCTACGAAAACACAAAAAATATTGGCTCGTGGTGTACGGCATAAAAAAATTTGAAAACCTCTGCTCTAGATCATTGTTTTGCTGAAGTTTAAACATCTTTTTTACCTAATACTACAGTTGAGGACGAATCTGCGATTTATGCAAACTATATGAGAGTTTATCTTCATATTTTGCACGAGTTTGTTATATGATAGCCCCCATGTAATTAAATAATTTTGTTACAAACAGCAAAAATGGTTTGGATTCATTTATACACTCTAGACATTTTAAAATAATTTATTATATTTACTTCAGTTCGTTGTTTATAGAATTGAACAAAGAAATCACTACAACAACTGCGGGTAGATGAAAAATAAAAACGGTTTCATGAATTATGACGTAATAGTTGAAAGCAAAAATTACTTTATTAACTACTAACTCCCCATTCCATAAATGAAAATAACAATTTTTTTTGTAAAGTAGTCATATTTTGTCTGATAGGAAGAAACCATTGATACATTTGAGATACGTTGATATTTATTTATATTCACAATAAAATGTATTGTTTATGTTATAACGTATTTTTGAAAAATTTATATAGTTGAATTAAATAATAAATCAAATGTACTACCATCCAAAATAAAAAAGTAGTAAACCGAGAGAAGTTGAAACTGAGAAAAACGTCTTTCTCTCTTAACAACTTTTTATAAACTATCCATTACTGTCTTTTTTTTTGGACGGCGATATATTTATTTATGAATTTAATTCAATAAACGATGTTCGTATCTATGTAATGTTTTTCGTAAAAAATTATGTCCCAGATACAATCAAATATTTTAGATGTATCGAGCTCATCTATTTTTATCATATTAGTCAGTCGTGGTGCTAAATTTTATAATATATGAAAAATTTTCTTATTAATCTTACTTGCGAAAACCATACTCATGGCTCTTAATAATATTAAAATCTTTCTGTACTACTTATTGTAGCTTTTTATAATCATATCATATCCCATCCATTAAAATCTCTACGTTGAATATTTTTCTCCATTTTAGGCTGCCTTTTTTAAATTTTTATTATAAGCAGGTATTTCAAAAATCACCTCCATAAATTTAGAATAGAATGACATATTACATTTTATTCATCGAGCTTCAGCTAAAAATACTTGCCGCCTACGGCAACGAAAACTTCTTTCTCCTTTTGAATTGAAGTTTTCCATTTTGGTGAACCGATCTTGGACCGAGTGAGAATTCCTTTCGTATTAATATCGACCACAGAAAAGTTTAAAGAGAAACTACAATGGCAAGCAGTATAACTATTTTTTAGTATTTTCCTTTTTTTTTTTTTGATTCTGTGTTGATAATACAAAAAAATAAGATTGTTCTTAAAAATTTTAAAGAACAGGTAATGCAAAATTCATATCCACATTGAGTAGTGTTGCAAACATACAGTTTTAGAATGGTATATACGAAAACAAAACATATTTTGGACACTTAAGCTCATTTCTTTAAAAAATGGTGGTACACGTAAACTTGATTTTTTCGACTTATATCTTAATCTCCTAGGGGGAGTTCGATCTTCCCATAAAATTTTTTATGGGCGGGAAATTAAGTATTGCATCATTTCCTTTAATTTTCTTTACAATGATACTTGATTTTTTGAGTTGAAACCAATATTTCTCAAGAAATTAAAAAAATAACAAGAAGTAGTTACTGATTCCTTGGTTAATTAAATATCTATTCCAGTATGAAAACACCAGTATTTATACAGAAGCTTTATCAAAATATCGCACATTTTGGAGAAAATTTTGATGTAATCTGATGTCACTCAGTATTAATTCATTGTCGTAGAGACGTAATTTTCACTTACGACAGAAGTAGAATTTCGCGGACTGTATGCGTATGAAGAGCCTCTTATGTGACTACCACGATGTGACCTTTAAATTACTTTGAATGGAAAAGTCAAGTTCACTAGCTTTTTAACCCTCCTTCATAGGGAGAATTTTGGTATTCAAACCTGCTAACAAACCATTTATATCGTTGGGCGCGCAATTTTTCATATTTCCCATTTCTGTAGTAAAAAGGGGGATCTTCAAGGTCACTTTCAAGATCAAATTCAATCTCACCGTTAGATGTCATTATCAAAATCCAACAATATTCCGCAGCAACTTTAAAATGGGACACCCTGTATGGCGCCCCTCCTTCGTCCTGGAAAAGTTTGTTCAAAAGACTGTCCATTGGCAGCATTCTTCCTGTTGGAATGTCAATTGATTTTTTTTTATAGATTGCTCATCATTTTTAATAATCTCGATTGGTACTCTAATAATGGTTTGTTTTAATGTAAACACATACACATTTAAACAGTTCTCGAAAATTCCAACCCAAACGTTATTTTTTTCAAGTTGTGGTATATTAAATTTCATCGTTTTTAGCTCGTTTACTCATAATTTCAGTCATTAGTCAAAATCGTTTTTATTAAGTATTAATTATATTTTATACAGGTGCAATTTGTATTTTTTTAAAATCTTTTGCATGGAATAAACCATTATTAATTTATAAAATCGTAATGAAAAAGTAAAGTAGTACTTAGCTCTAGTACTCTCTAGTACTATCTCCTTCATCTGTTCATACGAACAGACAAAATTTAAAATATTAGTGTATACTGAGGAAATAATTCAAAGCTGCGAGTTTATTATAGTTAGCAATTTGTTAATTTTTAAACAAACTTGTCGAAAATAACAAAAAAAAAATATCCACCTGAAAAATAAGGTGACTGAACATTTTTAAGAAAAAAGTGTATACAAATACCTCAGTTGCGTTTGCGATCGAGTCTGAATTTTACATTGTGTAGCTCCTTATAATTTATAAATTTCAAGTAACGATATATATTATTAATTTCATGTCATAATTATTACAGAATCAAAAAACTGAAGATTTCGCTTTCGATTGGTGACCCTATATAAAATTTAATTTTAAAAATCCAAAAACTTATTTTCTTAGTTAAGTAAGTGTAAAAAAATTTATAATTTGAAGACTTAGAATACAATTTAATTGTTTTACTGATATATTTATCATTTAAAAAAAACCTCATTTTCCTCTTCGGATATTTATATAAAACCGTGAATATTTAAAATCCTTATTTCGTGGTCTATTGGCAAGATGCAAATTTTGATGCCAGACTGTAAAATACAATCAAACGATATCTATACAAACACCGGGGATGTGATAATCACGAAAAATAAATAAAATATTAACAGCTAGATTTACAAAGAAGGTCTAAGACTAAGACCCGATTTAGTTGCCATGAAAGTTAGATCTTCTATTTGGCCAGTTTTAGTTTGCTTATGATATGGCTATAATTTATACTGCATAGGGAAAGCGGTGGTATTACTGCGGGCGCCCAAAATATTGCGACTTTTAAAAGGTAGCTTTTTTTACAATGAAACCAGATTTGTTTGTGAATATTTCAATTTGTTCTGTAATAATGCCATCTAATGATACTTAAAATCACTATATAAATTGTTGGGTTAGTATTTTAATCGAAAATAGAACTGCAGTATTAAGAGCAAACTCTTAATAAGAATATGAGCATATATTCCAGCGGGGTAAACAAACCGTGCCAATGGTTTCATAACCTTACATCTAGGTAGTAGCCATAGACTTAAGAGAAATCAATGTTACTTAATCTAGGATCTGAGGAGCCTATAAAAAAAAGTTGGCTCATGATTAAAAAGAGATAGAGCGTTTACGATGAGTAATACCTGTCGTTCTAATTTCGGTCAGGTGACAAGGGTGTCCAATGACGTTTGGAGTATCGTGCTTAGCTCCGCCATTAGAAAGAGAGGTACTACTCTTCGAAAATGCTCTCTCTATTTTTTTAGCGAGAGTCAACTTTCTTCTATAGGATCACCGGTCTAGTATCTTTATATTATATCTATGGTAGATGCCTGCACTGGCGATAATTGTTTACCGATAGGATGTAATGTGCGTAAAAGTTTTTATTTGTAAAATGAATGTAGATTCCTCATTAATAATCGCATACCTAAATATTTATATATGCAAAGTTCGAAGACTCTTAAATTCAAATAGACGCGATTGAATTTCGCAGTAATAAGCCCGTATTATTAGATGTTTCCGCGTTATTTGGAGCGTAATAATACATTCATTTTCGTAGTAATACCACCGCTTAACCTATATCAACAAGTAGTCGCTTATATGGGAATATTAAGAATAAAAACCTAGAGATAAAGCCTTGAAATTGGTAACAAAAGTAGTTGTCAGCGGGAAATAAACGAAATTTTCCATTTTTGCCGGTTTTGTAATAAAAGAAAACAACTTTTTGTAATAAAAGAGAACAAGCTTTAAAACTTGCTTTACTTATTGTTGTACTTGTCAGTTCTAACGCATTACTGTCAACTTAGAGCGGTTTTAAAGTTAGACCTTGTCAATGAATTAGGTGGTAAGAATAACTTATCTTTGAATTTCGGTCCTAGTTCAATACAGCTCCACTGATGAGACATAGAGGGTAGTCGAAGCGCGTATGGAGAGAGGTAATAAATAAAGTGTCTACTTTTCCTTTAATGATCTGAAGGAAAAAGTGCCACTTTTTTAAAAAACGCAATAGTCATTGTATTTGATTTGTTTTTCAGTAAACAAATATTAATCTTGTTTTTATTGAAATACACTTTTATCCTGACTAAATCAAAATGAATTATTTCAAAAAGAACACTTTTCTTTTTGAGTTATTTATCAGAAAATTTTAAAATAATGCTAAATTTAAAAATCCTTTTAAAACCAAAAACCTGCAGACTAACCTGCAACAGAAATAAAATTCCTGTCGCAGCGCGTATTCCGTGTTGTGTATAGTATAATACTTAACCGAAGTGTACTTTTTATACCTTCAACTTAACCGACAAAGTCAATTCAGCATTTCTGAAAAGGTTTCCCGAGCACATGAGTTTTCCATTGTATGCGAAATAACTTACACACGTTTCGTATTGATCCAGCAACGAGACTATTGTATTGCAAAATCACGAGTAGGTGTAGTAATATAGCGCAAAGTTTTCCGACAATCTAATTAATTAAAAGGTTTTAAAAAAATTAAGTGGAATAAATAGTATCATCTGAAAGAATCTTTTGTCAAATTGGGAAAACTATATTTTAAAAATAACGCTCTTTGGAATATTTGTTCATACAATATAATTACGGATAGCATACCGCAGTCAAGTTAAATTCAATATTTTTTATTTTTGGAGGAACAGTCTTTCTTGATAAAAAGTTTTACTTGCTTTCGGATTTCAAAAACACTAATCAAAGTCATGCTAACATATACAGGGTGTTCAAAAATATAAATACTTTTATTTAGTTTTTTTTTTGACATTTTTTTTTAACTAAGTTGTTCTGAAATAGAAAGAATGCCTAAGTTTTTTATATGTATTTTGACCTCCCGATTAGGAATATCGAGGATGGATTTCCGAAAAATGATCAGATAATTTGTTAAAAACCAAAAATCTATTAATAATTAAAGTTTTTTTTTTCAGGCATTTTTTGCCACTTTTCAATATGAATAACTATTGAATAAATAAATATTTTCAAATTTAAATAATTCAAATTGATAGTTCAAGTTAAGAACTACAAGCTGGGATTAATCGAAACGTGAAAATGTGATATTTTTATTACTTTTTAACGCTATAAATAAATAGCGTTTCATCAATTATAACGTAAGCGCCGCCGTATATGAAGGGAAGTGGAAGTATACTTACAGGAGCTCACCCCGTGCACATAATCCATTATAGCTTTCGCCGATTGTTGCATTAATACTTTTGAATACATTTTAATTAATGTCTATTTTTATTTATGAATTATGAGCATGTAATCATAAAATAAACAATACATTAACATAAGGAACTTCAGTTATAATTATGTGTGAGATCGGATGGGTTGATGACTGTTCTTCTTCTTTTTTTAGTAGCCCTACAACCCGAGGTGGGTCTTGGCTGACTGCACAACTTGCTTCCATCTCACACGGTCGTCCATAATAGTTGAGTTAGTGAGTAACACCATTGTTCTAAAAGCTGACCATATGTTATCTTCCCATCGCATTCTTGGGCGTCCTAAGGGTCTTTTCCCTGTCGGGGCCTCCTCTCAAATTAACTTGGTAAGGCGGTTATTAGGGAGCCTATGGACATGGCCAGCCCATCTTAGGCGTTGGGATTTAATTTCTTGTACGATGTCGCTAGCGTTATATATCTATTTGATCTCGGCATTTGTTCTTATTCGGTATTGATTAGTATTGGGGTCGTGATAGGGTCCGAAAATCCTTCTAAGGATTTTCCTCTCAAAACATCTAAGTTTCATTTCCATTGCTTTTGTCAGCGTCCACGTCTCACAGCCATACATGAGCACTGGTCTAATCACTGTTCTATATATCCTGATTTTTGAGGTTCGTGTTAGGTTCTTGGATTTAATGGTGTTGTTGAGACTATACATCTGTTTGCTGCCTGAATTCTCCCTTTTATCTCCTCTGTGATATCGTTATCTAGATATTTAAAACGCTCCACTCTTTCAAAGTTATATGTGTCTATTGTTACATTTTGTCCTATTCTACCTCGATTCTTTTGTCTGTTTATGCACATGTATTTGGTTTTCTCCTCATTGACCAGACTGGTTTTCCTTGCCTCTATCTCTATTTTGTTGAAAGTTTCCTTTACATTGATACAATATAAGGTGTGATTATTGAATGCGATTGATGTAATTTTTATATTTGTTCAAGTGGCACAAGAGCAATAAGTGATATAAAAAATATAGTGATAAAAAAAACGAGATAGTTTGGAAGTTTAAAATGAATATCTAGAAGAGCATTAGTGTAAGTAACGATAATTTTGAGGAATGTTAAGCTTAGTCAAGAATCTATATCAGATACTAACAAATGTATTATTGCGAGAAAATATCTTCCAAAGGAAATTCTCAACAACATCAGATGGAATCAGGGGCACGTGCTGAAACATTATATTCAGCATCCACATTATTTAAAATTTACATTCACAACAAAACTGTGTTAATTTTTTCAACAGAAAGTTTATTAACTTGGAAAATTAAGTATGATCCTTAATGGTTTATATCAGATGTAAGAAAATATATGGAAAGTATTAAAATTTAAAAAAAACAAAGCAGCGTATCATCAAAAATAGTTCCAATAACTGAAGCTACTTGTGCTATTGTTTCTGCAACATATCATATATATATATATATATATATATATATATATATATATATATATATATATATATATATATATTGTTGCAAACTTTGTTGACCACCAAAAGTTAAGGGAAATAGGGTAATTTTTTCAAAATTTTTGCAATTTTTTTATTATTTTATTCGATAGTACCACTCTTCAAGAATATCCAGTTAAAATTTTAGGCCGATCGGAGCAAAATTAAGGGAGCTGCAGGATTTTGAATCTTAGCTCTTCGGCGCTTGCGCATTGTGTGTGAATGCCTCATATATATTCTGTTTTCTGTTTAGTTCAACGTTATATCTATTACTAAGTGTTTATATACATGCGTTATTTTGTATAAGTTTTTTTAAACGCGTTTTTCCATCACTTAGCTTTTTTAAAGTCGGTGAACGCTCTAACTCAAATTCTATTCATCCGATCGTTTTCAAATTTTGCACACTTTCTCTTTATACAAATACAAGGTAACGCCGTCGAGATAATTGTTTTTTTTTTTTAATTCATATTGATACTAAAAACTGAAAAATCATTTTAAAATAAATATCTTGACGGCGTTACATCAGGAAATTTATTAGGTAACGAAATCTTTTAGGTTTTTTGTCATCAGATGATCCAGTGATGAGTAGTGATGTTCACCGCAAATCAACTTTTTTTTTAGGTGTCTGCGAAAATTTGTTGTCATTATTTTATTTCTCAAGAGTTTCTTACAAAAATTTAACAGAATACTCTTTTAAAGTTGTATTATTATGTAATTCATTTAGAAATAAATTGATATTTACCATATTTTCAAAAAAAATCTTAAAAAATTGTTTAAAATATGAAAAATTAGCCCCCCCCCCTTACGGCATTTCGTCTTGGCAAACGGCGTACTATGGGCCAATCGTCACTTTTTCGTTTCAAATACGTAAATATCCGAAAGAAATAAAAAAGATATCGAGAAATTTTTTTTTTTGAAGAATAAACTCTAATTTTCGACAATTTTGCTTTTTTTTATTCCTTGCTCCTTTTTTCTTTTTAAGTTTGCCCAACCACTCGATTTTTTCCCTTTATTTTCTTCCATTTTAGGCTGATCTATAAAACGTGAAACATCTTACAGAAAGAACAAACAAATGTTCCAACAAACTTAATACATTACATATTACTAATAGTTATATTAAAAAACGTTCAATTACTCTCAACTTCTCTCATAATTAAAAAAATAGCTTACATAAACCTTCGAAAGAAGGCCACACTTAATTATTATTTTTCGTTAAAAACATACAATCAAATATTTTCAACACCCTTTACTTTAACTTCACAATATACAAGATAACACTAAATACGAGAAAATGATAAAATTATTACATAGCAAATATTCATAAAAATTATCCTCTTCCCGCTTTTCGCGTCTCACCTTTATCGGCACTTCTCAAAGAAAATAGGCGCTCACCGCAGTGTCATTAATGTTTATCGGCAATTTACACATGACGCGGCGCCGCGCTGTTTATTAAAATATGGGGAATTTTAGCTGTTAAAAAAAACCTACTTTTTTCTTTAGCATTAGCATTAGCAGAGGCAGGGTCGGGTCTATTTTTCTGAATTCAAAGCTCTTGGGGGGGCGGTAGGGGGTAGGAGATGCCAACAGCAATCATATTCCTAGTGTAAGAGGCAGAGTCGGATATATTTTCCTGAATTCGAAGCTTGGAGGGGGGATACCCCCCCCCCCCCCCCGGGGGCCCCCTTTTTATCATCCATTGACTACACACTACATGCATAGAATGATGGTTTTTGATCATTTTAAAACATTTTTTCTTTATTTATTTTTCATATATTTTTAGCATAATATGTATATTCTAGCTTACAAAATTCATTTGCAGTAATAAAATAATAAGATTTGGTTGTGACTCAACGCCGAGTGGCACTGCCATCCCCGGTAGCTATGCCACTGGTTTAATAGTATTTTAAAATAAAAGTTAATGAAACGGGGACAGAGCAGTAATATATTATTAGAAAGTGTTGTGGACTAAATTGGACAAAATCTAATTATCTAAAACTTTAACAAAAATTAATAAATATTATTTTGGTACTTTTCTGATAATTTCATTATCAGCTTTATTTGTTACATTTCATGCTATAATACTGGAATCAATACAATTTAACGACTATGGCTTCCATCCAGATGAAATTTAAAAACCACGTCAACGTGACAACGTCGCATACGTCACAAATTGTAACGGTTCTTCCTTTCAAAATGAAAGGTAAATGAGTAATCGACAAGCTGACAATTTTTCTTTGTTTTAATTGCGGATTCACATTTTTCCGCAGCTTTTTAATATTAATTTTGTTAAAAAAATATTTAAGTACTTTGGTCATGTGTTTTACTAAAAGTTGCAAAATTTAAAAGTGGAAAATTATTATTAGTCTTGCCTATTCCGAGCCTCAGTATTTAGGTTTTTATCCTTAATATTTCTATTTAAAGGTTTGACATATACGATATGAATTATTACAATATAATAAGCAAAACAAAAGTGACCAACTTGGAGGTCTAACTGTCATGGTAACTAAATATGATTTAAAAGTTTTTGTGATAAATCTGTCTGAAATAGTTTAAAATTTGTTTGACAGGACATATGAGTAAACAAATTGTTATCCGTCCACATTTTTTCTCCGAAACCATAAATTCCACACATCGTTTTATTTTTTCCTGTAATCTTTACATCGGCGTGAATTATTCAAATTTTTCATCCTGCAATCTACAGAGTTAAGTAGAGAGAAATGATTGCTTTTCGTCCATTTTTGTTTTAAAATGTCAGCTTTCATATGCCACCCCACTTGACCAAGTGGAAGAAAAATATGTTTTTAGACTCCCATTTTTGGCTCCCTTTCTAGGTAGCCCTGAAAGTTTAGGTATGAAAATAACCAGTTTAGTTTTAAAATCCAAATAAGCTGTTTTTTTTGCACATAACTTTGCTTTAACGTTTTAAAAAATGTGTTAAAAGTCCTGATCGATGTCGTGCCAGGACTGCCAGATGTTCGAGGTTAAAGGTAATGAAATGTTTATTCTGTCAGGGATCATAAGAATAATAAATTTTGGTAAATGCGGTTAAGCTGAATCTTTTTAGTTATATTTTTTAAATAATGGATGATCAGATCTTATTGCCTATATGTATTCGCCTATTTCTATATATTCTTTCCTTATGGACAACTATTTAAACACAGCAGATTTATTTTATTTCTTACTGTAATTTTGATTTATTAAAAATCAGTTCTCGTACTGGCAACTTTGACTTTCATGATGAATATACCATTTTAAAATATTTTCTTAAAAAATCTATGCCAATAGTTATTGATAATCATACGCTCTTCCACCTTATATATATATATATATATATATATATATATATATATATATATATATAATTTGGGGGGGGGGAGTACACAGCAACGTTCCCATTCCTAGTGTAAAAGGCAGAGTCGGGTCTATTTTTCTGAACTCGAAGCTCTTTTTTTTTTTTTTTGGGGGGGGGGGGCAACAGCACACTCATTTTTAGTATAAGAGGCAAAATCGGGTCTATTTTCTTGAACTCAACGCTCTCGGGGGGTGGCGATCCCAAGAAAAAACAAATTATCGACGGGTGGGGGATACCAGCAGCATACACATTCCTAGTATAGGAGGCAAAAAAGGTCTATTTTCCTATATAAATAAATAAATAAATAAATAAATCCTTTATTTAGTCATATACTAATATAATTACACACAACTAAATTCATATTTTAAAATTACAAACAACAATCAAACATCGTCAAGCTTTGTAGAACAATGACATACAAAATTAAACTAACACAAATCCAAAAAAAAAATAAAGAAATTACGTCCCCCAAGGACAAACCCTATTAAAAGAATACTGCTTCAGATATTGTTTAAATTTATTTAGAGATTTTAAAGACTTACTATTTGTGGGTAATTGATTAAAACTGTTTAAACTTTTAAAGAATGCAGAGGTTTGTGTTTGTCTCTTTAATACTAGAGGAATATAAACGTCATACCTCGATCTAATGTCATATGCATGTACATTTCTATTGTAGTTAATATGATCTTGTAAAAATGTAGGAGAACTACCCGATCTGATTTTAAAAATAAACATCAGTGTTTGATAGTGAAAGAAGTCCTCCACTGACAACCATTGCATTTCCCTCAACATGTAGTTGTACCTGAAAGTACAACTGTCATTGCTCTATTTTGCAATTTTTGAAATCGTGCCTTTTCATTCTGATTAAGCAGAAACAGAATTGTGGAGCAATAAACAAAGTGCAGCTACACCACAGTGTTTTCAGAATTGAGATTATTTTCACTAAGTTATTCGCATGTTCTTTAAATTTTAGTTGTCTATCTATGATTACTCCTTAATGTTTAAACTTTTTCACCATTTCAATTGTTTCATTGCCTACTTTTATAATAAGGTTTCCACGAGAAAAAGTTCTGTAATCATTCTCATTGTTGATTATCATGAAGTTTTTATTTTTAATTAGTTGCAAGAACACCACCAATATAAATTTTGTAATGTAGAGTTACGTGTGTCAACCAATTGAATACCATCAGAACATGAAAAATATAAAAGAACATCATCTGCAAAAAGATGTATACAACAGTCACTAGATGTATTCACTTTAACGTCGACATATAAAAGAAATAACAATGGACCCAATACACTACCCTGTGGAACACCCATGCTGTTTTCAATCACGTGAGATACCACATCATTCTGTTTCAATCTTTGTTTTCTATTAATTAAGTAATTATTCATAAATTGCAACATGTCACCCCTTATACCGACAGTTTCTAATTTTTTAAGTAGTTTTTCTCTATCCAAAGTCATAAAGGCCCTCCTCAAATCCAGGAACACAGCACCCGTAATAATATTTTGATCGAAACTATGTTTGTATTCATTAAGGACATACTGCGCTACAGTTTCACAGCTATGCTTACCCCGAAAACCAGATTGTAAAATGCAGGCTGTTTCATTAAAAAAAAAGTTGATGGACCCTTTAAATTTGACAATATTAAAATTTCCAGCCTTGTTGGCTTTTATGTTCAATATTTATGTGAAACTCCTTACTTTTAAGGAATCAGTGGATATTCGAGATAATAGTTTTTTTTTTTAAATAAGTGGACTCCTTTTTGCAAAAGTCAGAAATAAAATACTTTTGTAGGAGGAAGATAACCCTATTCATTTTGCATGTTCTTCTCATATGTATGTTGCCCACGTAACTGTCGGAAACATATGGGAATACTACACGATAAAATATTAATAACGTTTAAAATGCCAGTCCTTTTTTTCGACCCGACAATTCTAAATTAGGGTTTAAAGAGAGATATTGAAAATGTAGTTATACGATGTATACATTTTTATTATAGATATCAATCTCTGTTCGTTAATGTGTTCCAATATTTCTAAGAAATTTTGATTTGTCAGTATGGTTTTCAATGAGATTTTTAAGAATTTTTATGGATATTAGATTTGCTTGTAGAAGTATCGAATGTATCAAAATGTATGGAAGTATTCACACGAATGCGACAGCTGCTGGATGGAGCCCTTACTAATGTAACGTGATATAAAGGGTTTTCCAATGAGAGTGTCCCGATTTTGTTCCTAAATATTGACGGTTCGGCGACGTGGTAGGTTGATGAAATTTAGGCTGCGTGTTTCTATGAACTAGTACAATTTTCATCATTGAACGATACACAGTGCAACAGTGTATTCATGTTGTTAAAAATTTGGGAAACGTCATATATATACAGACACCTGTTCGTACCCTTCGAGTCCGCTCAGTGTCCGAGAAAGTGTAAACGAAAATCCGAAGATGTCTATTCCTCGACGTTCGCAGCAAATATGCCTTACACAAACCTCAACCTGGCGTATTCTAAGAAAGAATTTGGCTCTTAAAATCCAGCAGAATTAAAGCCCAATGATCATAGGCATCGATGTGAGTTTGTTCGATGGATACAGCAAAAGCAAGAAGCTGATAATAATTTTTGTCAAAAAATCATTTTTACCGTCCAGTCACATTTTCATCTTTCAGGTTACGTAAACAAAGACTTTTATTGTGTCTCATCGGCGTTAAACTAGTTTTGGGGGTATTCCAGAGATTTAATCGACTTTTGTGATCAGTTCTGCATTCAAACAACACCACAAATGATTGTAAATGTAATTTCCAAAGTTTTAAAGTGGATTTCGAATTTTCCACAATACGATATCCACATAAACACAGCTGATTTAACAATTATCTAAAACCACAAGCTGATAATGCTAAATAAAACACCAGAACGACATTAACTTTTTATCGTATTTATAGATTCTATTTACAACAGGTTTCGTACTAAATGTTTTTTTTTATCAAAATAAAAAGGTTTCCTGTTGTTAATCTGAATGTTGAAATAAATAAAATTTTTATAAAAAAATTGAACCGACTTCTAAAAGTGCGCTAAAAAGGGAAAAATAACTAGAAATTTTTATATGAAATTGAAATTTTTGAAGTCGGCGCCAAACTAATACCTGACAAAATGTGATTCGCATAAACAGATTAAAAGTACTTTATTTGTTATTGCTTTCTTACTATAATTTGTATATATTTATTTCATTTACAAATAATTTGGCGCCGACTTCAAAAATTTCAATTTCATATAAAAATTTCTAGTTATTTTTCCCTTTTTAGCGCACTTTTAGAAGTCGGTTCAATTTTTTTATAAAAATTTTATTTTTCAATTTTTAGTTTTGAATTCTTTATGGTATTCATACATTATTTGAACTACATGCTAATCGAGATTAATGTACCTTGCAATGACTCCAAGGTGGCAAAAAAGTACCCATTTTATCCAGAATTGTAAGTCACCCTAAAATGAACCACCAAAAATTCTTTGATTCTTAGAGTTCTTCAAATACCAATGAAATTGTGTCAAACAAATATTTAGTCTGTCATAGTAAATCCAATATCTTATATTTCAAATTACTTTTAGATTGATAATATAGGCCCCAAAACCTTCCAATATCAATATTTAAAGAATTTGAGACATAAATTTCTTAGCCCGATATATTTTATATTGCATATTGAGTTTGTACACGCCCCAAGAACCCTGCAATATCAATTTTAGGTAAAACCGGAATATGTAAAATCTTTAGTCCTTCATATTGTATCTAATCAATCTAATAGTTGTAAAAAATTAACTTCATATTCGTAATACACCACCCCCAACGCCCTAATACCAAATCTAAAAAAATGTGTATAACGTAAAATTTTCAACCCACCACATTGGATCCGCCATAATGAATTTCAAAAAAACAACTTTAACGTCTTAATCTAATCTAAATCTAAACCCTTCAAAGCCTCCTAGTACCAATTTTAGATGAAATCCAGAAATTAAAAATTTCTGAACGGTCATATTGCATCTGACGTATTAGATTTTCTTAAAATAATTTTATATTCGCTATTTACATCCTCAAAAATGATTCAGTTCCACATTTGAACAAAATCGAAACATGTAAAATTTTTTGTCAGCTATATTGCATTCGCCATATTGAATCCTGAAAAAATAGGACTAAATTCATAATTTACACCCTCAGTTTTTGAGAAAGTCGAGATATGTAAAATTTTTAGAACACCATATTGAATCCGCCAGATTGAGTTTTTCAAAAAATATTTTAATTTCGTAATTAACACTAACAAAAATCCCTCCATACTGACTTCAGACAAATTCCACAGATGTAGGATCTTTAATCCGCCATATTAGATCCGCCATATTTCATTTTCTTTAAACAATATCAGATTCGTAATGTGCTATCCCAAAAACTTCCTCATATCAATTTTGAAAAAAAATGAACACAATTAATTTTTTATCCATCATATTGGATACGCCATATTGAATTTTTTAAAAATAGTTTTAGATTCGTCATGTGCTACCCCGAAAACTCCCCCATACCAATTTTGGTGAAAATAAAACAAAATTGATTTTTTGTCCGCCGTATTGGATCCGCTATATTGAATTTTTTAAAAATAGTTTCAGATTCGTTATGCGAGACACCAAAAACTCCTCCATACCAATTTTCGAGAAAATCGGACAAAATTGATTTTTTCATCCGCCATATTGGATCCGCCATATTGAATTTTTTAATAATAATTTTAGATTCGTCATGTGCGACCTCGAAAACTCCCCTGTACCAATTTTGGAGAAAATCGGACAAAATCGATTTTTTGTCCGCCATATTGGATCCGCCATATTGAATTTTTTTAAAAATGTTTTGAATTCGTAATTTTCGACCTCGAAAATTCCTCCATACCAATTTTGGAGAAAATCGGACAAAATTAATTTTTTTGGCCGCCATATTGTCAGCGCCATCTTGGATTTTACTTCACCAATTTCGTCCAAAAAAATATGGAACCACCGCAGCAACTTCCTTTACATAACGTAAAAAATTTCATTCAAATCGGTCAAGCCGTTCCGGAATAATCGGTGTACATACATAAAATATATATATATATATATATATATATATATATATATATATATATATATATATATATATATATATATATATATATATATATATATATATATATATATACGCGACGAATTGAGAACCTCCTTCTTTTAGTAGTCTGTTAAAAATGAAACAAAATCATAACAGTTTACGATTGTGATAAGTAAAGTACATTTTTATTTAAATTTACTCTGTATTTTTTTTATCGTAAATGTTTCACTACACAGTAGTTTCTTCAGGTGCTGTGTACAATATTGTCGTGGTATGCTATTTAAACTATCTTTTACAAAAAGAACGTGATGGTATGTCTAAACATTGGATGCTAAAATTTTTGGGTTTTACAATATAGGAAATATATATACCATCACGTTCTTGTAATAGATAGTTTAAATTACATATCACAGTATTGTACACAGTACTTGAAGAAGCTGCCGTGTAACAAGAATCCAAACATCGAAGGATTAACCAAAAGGGAGTCATCAAACTTGCCAATACATACATGGTAATATATCACACTATTCTGTTGTAGCCATATGAGAAATTATAGGTCACCTTTATAATAGCGAAATATCTATGTGTAATACACTGATTTGAAAAAGAGATACCAAATTTTAAATCTGATTTATCATAAAATGTTACTTTTCAAAATTAATAAAAGCAATCAGTAGGCAAACACACTAGACAACAAGCACATTCTCTGTTACAATCCCTTATACGAGTACTATGGTGAGATCTTGGTAAATAAGACGAGTTGACAATAGTTACAACATAAGAACAGCCTTTAAATATACTCAGAGTTTATTTAGCAAAAACCAAACCTAAAAGAATCCAATTTCTTTACAAAGTTCCATGTGAGTAGTGTCAAACTTATATTGGAGAAACCAAACCTCCGGTAGAAGTCACAAACTAGGCACATAAAATTCACACATGAAAAGGAGAAACGTTGAGATATTCTCTTACAGAACAGGCCTGAGATAAACAACGCCATAAAAAGTCTTTCTGTCACAGCAATTTATATGGAACCAAGTCTGAAAAAGAGAAAATTTATAAAAGCAGCTTTTACCAAAAATAATAATGAAATCTTCATTAGCACCAGGGTTGAGATACCTTATTTTTTCAACCTTTTTTTATAATATGAAATTCTTGAAGTGTGTACAATGAAGTAACACCCAGAGTTTAGTTAAGACAGTTGTAAATTAGAATAACATTTTTAGTTTTTATATTATGAGGATTGGAGATACAAATTAATTGAAATCGCATTATGCAAACTAACAAGAATGAACACAATTCAAGTCCAACCCCTGTCTTTTAGTCAATTTGTAACATTGTCTACAACCTTTAAATCATTCAAACTATATTTCGCTAATAAGAAACAAAAACAAATATTTATCATTGAAGATGGTCTTTCTTCTGGCATAGAAAATCGTTGACCACAGAATTCGTTCTTTATAGACAAAAATAAATCATTGGGTGCCAAATCAGGGCTGTAGGGCAGATGACCCATCAATTCCACGTGGTCAAAATGTCACTTGTTTTAGTTAATGTGTGAAAGCTCATATTATCATGGTGGAGAATGATCCGATTTTGTATAGAAACCGTTGGGACATTTTCGAAAAAGCACAAGACCATTTGCTTCAAGTACTTTGTGCAGCGAGCAACTTCTGTTGGTTTTGGTTCATCGTGGAAGACCCTTACAGTCAACTGCTGTTTATTTTCGGACTCGTATGCATATATCCAGGAGTCGTTGCCTATCATGATTTTGTAAATGTTTTTTGAAGCATCGTGATCCTTGCACCAATTGACATGAGCGTTTTTTAAATTTTTCGTTGTCATTTCGTTGCGGGATCCAATATGCTGGTGTATATAGTGATGCCTCAGTTTCGCTATATGTCACATGAATTTCATCAATTCATGTACAGTATCAATGTTGTGAAAAATAATGCACGAAAATATTCACGAATTAATTTCATTTTTGACCAGGATAAAATTTTGCAGTTACTGTAGACAACTCAAATAACGTCCGTATGTCAAAACATTCTAAGAATGTATAATGTCTATATGTTAAACTTTACAATAGATATGTCAGATGATACCTAGCAACGCCAGTATTGCCAGATCTCGAAATATAAACGACTGCCCTCGTATCAGCGGCTTATCCAGCCTCTCTTTGGGGAGGGCGGTAATATCATAGAAATACAGTATGGCAAGTGAAAGCAACTTGTCGACGGGGTGGGGGGGGGAGAGACGTCACCAGTTCCGAATTTGAGGCTTGTGGGGGGCGATCGCAAGCGAAAATGAGTTGTCGACGCGGAGATGCCAACAACATTCACATTCTTAGGTAAGAGGCAGGGTCGGGTCTATTTTTCTAAATTCAAAGCTCTTGAGGGGGGGGGGCGATCATAAGCAAACGCGAATCGTTGACGGGGATAAAATGCCAGCAACACTCACATTCCTAGGTAAGAGGCAGAGTCTATTTTTCTGAATTCAAAGCTTTTTTTTTTTTTGGGGGGGGGGAGGCGATCGCGAGTTGTCGGCAGGGGGAAGAGATGCCAGCAAGATTCATATTCCTAGGTAAGAGGCAGAGTCCGATCTATTTTTCTGAATTCAAAGCTCTTGGGGGAGATGCGATCGCAAGGGAACACGAGTTGTCGACGGGGGGGGGGGGGGGGAGATGCTAACAGCATTCATATTCCTAGTGTAAGAGGCGGAGTAGGGTCTATTATTCGATGCTTTAGGGGGGGGGGGCAAACGCCCCCTCCCCATTGGATCCGTCACTGCCTCATATACCAAATGGATACCCTGTAGTTCCGTGTTAATTCTTGATTGGTTGATTCTTTAGGTTACCAGTTTAAACCTTTTACTGTCAAATTAACCCTTTTGTAGATTTAAGATGTTTAAAACGGGTTTCTTTGTTAATTTATAATTGTATTTAGAAAAAACAACGCTGTCTCTAACTTAGACGGACTTTTTCAGGAGAATTGTTAATTCCTGCACTAGTCAGTTTGTAATCACTTTTTGTGAATAATATGTTTTGTCGAATTTTTGTTGCAAGAATTGTTAAAACTCAATTCAGATTCCTGAAGCCAAATATTTATTTTATATGATTGCAACATGGTTTACTATCAAACGAGGAACGTAATAAGAAACTCGCAACATTTATGTGTCCTCCGGGAAACCTTCATCGATCAATTAAATAAAATTTCTGGTTTCATCACCGTAAAAAATTACTTTTCTCACATTTTCTATTTAAAGTGCAATTAAAATTAATGCACGCTCTGTTAAATCTTTTCCCCAGCGTTTTCCTTAATAGCTCTTTTTTGCCCCGCTGTGGTTGCGGCACTTCCTCTTTGCGCTTATAATGCACATTCATTTCCTTTACTTCCGCTTCAGCCTCCATTTTACTTTCTGAAGTGGTGTCTATATATACTAATGCCGTATTGGTTTTGATAGTTTTTACTATTGATAATCGGCAGTTTGCCTAAACAGCTGACCACAATTTTTTGGTAAATAAACGTATTTAAAATTAAGCTGGTTATAAACACATGACTATTGTGGCATACATGATTTTTAATGGAAATTTAACCGGTGCTGTGACAAAATTTTCTATATTCATGATCTTAGATAAATTCACTCTTAATCCGCATTCAGTTGTGGCTCTGCGAATAATTTAAATCTCTCGGAAACATGTAGAGGGGTTCAAGATAATACCCGTTTTCTTCTTCGATCGTTTTTTTCCATTTCGAACTATTTTTTGCCATTAGAAACTTTTTACTATATGATTCTTTCAGTACATTGTAATCTACTTCGGGATCTTTTTCCTGTGCAAGGGCGCAATTTTTTTTTATTTCGTTATTTAATCGCTGGTCTTGTAGGCGCTTATTATGATCGGCTCATTTCCATTATCTGTCTCCAAGCAGGATTCCCAACTTTTGTTTTCCATAACGCTTTGTTGTTTTCTGTGGTCTGGACTCCGTGTGTTATAAATCGCAAAACACAATAGTTGAACACTTTGTTGTTTCAACATAAGGAAATTCTTTGATTGTTCTAGTTTCCCGGAAGTTTCCCATCCCATTCGTATTCTTTTATTTTGGAGATTTCGTTCTCTATTCCCCCTCTAATAGCCTAAAAAAGCATATGTTTTCTGTTACTTGTTCGATTTCAGCTCCGTTTACTCTTATTATATATGCTTTGTAACTGTATGACATTATATAAATTTTTTGAGGATATATTTCAACTTTTTTTTATGAATTTTCGGTTATGGTTGCTTACCATATATTGTAATTTGTTCCAGTTGGGAGCAACCAAACGGCAAGTAGATTATTTAGATGTGCGCCTTTTTTTTTCTCCTGCATCACTCCTCTTTTAATAGGTAAACATTCAGTTTTCAGATTTTCGTCTAGTTTTTCCGCCCTTGTTGCATCTTTATTTCCTTTCAAGTCTTTTACAGCATTTCTTTCTCAATTTCTGGTAGACCATGTTGACATACATTTTCTTGTTAGATCATCGGGATTTTGACGGTGGAACCTTATTAGTTCTATCTGCGTTTTTGTAATGTTTCTCTATTAATTATAAGATTTTCTTCAATATCTTCATTTTTGAATACTTTCTGCTATTCCTCCTAGATATGGTTTGGTTTCCTAACGGAGATGTCGGGCCACGATTGGATGCATAAAAATTTAGGTTTCGCTTACATTTATGGCGTGTTTCGAATAGAGGTCAATGATTTCATCTGGATAGTATGCCGTCTGTCAAAGTTTTGAACAAATTATGTTTTGGGGCCGGTTTTTGGTTTTCTTGTAAGAGTAAAATGCCGATTTTAGCATCAAACCATGGTGCCTTATTCATAACACACTACGCCAAAATCTTATTAAAATATAGAGTGGTGTTAAAGTTAGAACTTAAAACGTAAATTTCTAGACAGCCCTTTGGCGTCCAATAACTGCGTTAGGAGGAACTCTTGAAAAAAACAGAAAAAAACATTAGCGTTATTTTGACCTCCCCTATTGGTTACCTAGGGATTTTTGCATATGTACTGCACATCCTGTATAATGCTTTTCTTTAAGTAACAAATCACTTCAAAGCCTTGTTTCGTTATCTCGTATACTGCTTTTTTAGGTTTTTCCCCGAATTTCGATTTTTTTTTGCCTAAATGAAGCCAAAAGTAGGGTGACGTATTTTTTCGTTTTTTAAAACATGTTTGGAAAGTCTTCGATAATTGTAAATTATACCTTGCCGTTATGGTAGTAAAATTGTCAATTCACATTAGTACATCCTAGAAATCCTATAAACCAAAGAAGAAATTCAGCCAATTAAATTATAAACTCCACCATCCAGAAAAATATTCACATATAAGATCTAGCTGGCTCCAAACTTAGTTTTAGTATATCAGAAATGTAGAGATCATGTAATTTGATATTTTTTTAATCTTCCGCAATTGGTAGTGAAAATTTGTCAATCTACATGATTCTCGTGTTAAAAAGTGCGGAGCACTCCAAAATATGGAAAACTCCGGGTCCGACAGATGGCGACAGCGCTGTTTCGTCCTAATATGGGACTCGTCAGGCTACTGTATTCGGTACAAACCATCATCTCGCCTTTGCATCCTATAAAGCTGAGTTTAAAATCAAAAAACAGCAAACAAGACGACAAAGGCGTCCGCTTCGCCAATATTTGATTCTATTTTATTTTAAATTACACGGACAAAAACTTATCTATTTATTTATTTACTTGCTTGGCTTTGAAACACGCTAAACGATGCTCTCATGGTGGGATCGTTTGGTGCGACACGTGGTTTTGGCTGCTGAAATGAGCAGTAGGCTTGGTTGCCAGTACCGAAAAATGCGACCCCTATCCTTTGGGCAGCGCGTTTCGTGTACTCGATTTTACATATTTCTGTTTTAATTCACCATCGCGCCACCATATGGCGGTTTTTTTACAAGCTTTGTTAAATCTGTGTAGTTCTTGTGTTATTAAGTGGACCATCGAGATGTCACCTTTGTCGTCTTGTTTGCTGTTTTTTGATTTTAAACTCAGCTTTATAAGATGCAAAGCCGAGATGATGGTTTGTACCGAATGCGGTAGCCTGATGAATCCCATATTAGGACGAAACAGCGCTGTCGCCATCTGTCGGACCCGAAGTTTCCCATATTTTCGAAAGCTCCGCACTTTTTAACACGAGAATCATGTAGATGGACAAATTTTCACATCCGCTTCGCCAATATTTGATTCTATTTTATTTTAAATTACCCGGCAAAAACTTACCTATTTATATATATATATATATATATATATATATATATATATATATATATATATATATATATATATATATATATAAAAAGGGTTTTCCAATAAGAGGTGTTATTTTGATATTCAAAGAAAAATGCCATTTTTTAAGATAAATGATCGGATATTTATTACATTATAAAGAGGAAGGTATGCCGTTAATGATGGAAAATAACATCAGCCAAATGACCACCACGACCATGCCTACAGGACCATATCCTTTTCATGAAATTTTCCATAACCAAATCGCAAAGTGGCTGCCCTATGTCCTCGATAGCCTCACGAATTCCATCTTTGAGGTCTTGAATCGACGCTGGGCTGTTGGCGTAGACCTTGTCTTTCACGTGGCCCCAAAGGAAGAAATCGCAAGGTGTCACATCACAAGATCTCGGTGGCCAATTGTGATCACCTCTTCGAGAGATAACACGGCCCGGAAACTTTTCCCGTAAAAGATCAATGGTTTCGTTGCTTGTGTGGCACGTAGCGCCGTCTTGTTGAAAGTAAACGTGGTCCAGATAAATACCATCCAATTCCGGCCATAAAAAATCATTAATCATCTCTCGATAGCGCAATCCATTCACCGTAACTGTTGCTCCAGCCTCATTTTCGAAAAAGTAAGGTCCAATGACCCCGCCGGACCATAAACCGCACCAAACAGTCACACGTTCAGGATAGAGAGGCTTTTCAACAATAACTCTTGGGTTTTCCGAGCCCCAGATGCGACAATTTTGTTTGTTGACGAAGCCACCGAGGTGGAAATGGGCCTCATCACTGAAGATGATTTTTCGATGGAATTCCGGATCATTTTCATGCATTTCAAGAACCCAATCAGCAAAGGCACGACGTTGTTGATGATCGGCCGGCTTGAGTTCTTGCGTTAACTGAACTTTATAAGCCTTAAGACCCAAATCTTTATGCAAAATACGGTGTAATGACGTTTGTGGAATCCCTAATTCCAAAGAACGACGAGGAATGGACAAACCTGGGTTTTCTTCAACACTTTCGGCTACAGCAGCAATATTCTCGGCTGTTCTTGAGCGACGTGCACGGGTTTTCTTCTTCACATAACTAACTTGTCCCAACAGCTCGAATTTTTTCACCAATTTCTTTATTGCGCTCCGACAAGGTGCTTCATGACGACCCAAAAATGTTCGAGTTTTACGAACCGTCTCTGCCAAATTTTCACCATTTTTATAGTGAATTTTAATAATTTCAATGCGTTGTTGAAGCGTGTATCGTTCCATCTTTATTTATGGCGTAGTTTCTACTTGTCAAACGTCAAAAACTTACAGCTTCAAAAGTGACATCTACCGAAATAGCGGGCTTTTCAAAATGACACCTCTTATTGGAAAACCCTTTATATATATAAATATAAATATAAATAAATAAATAAATTTCCTTGTTTGTTATATAATCTCTGCATGTCAAATTTATAAGTGTCAATTCCAAACAGAATGTTTAAAACTAACAAATCGGAAAGAAAATAAGGAGATTACGTTTGGAGGAGAGAATATTTGCATTTATTCAATGTA
Source organism: Diaprepes abbreviatus (assembly GCA_034092305.1). Lineage (NCBI taxonomy): Eukaryota > Metazoa > Arthropoda > Insecta > Coleoptera > Curculionidae > Diaprepes > Diaprepes abbreviatus. The sequence goes on along the minus strand of JASJET010000103.1, from coordinate 39,075,621 downwards.
CACGTGGAAATGACAAGGCCTTACATCTGAATAAAACTATCGCATTTAGTGAGGGAGCCGCGTAATTTAGAGAAATAATTCAGATAGTTGAAATTTTAGTAAAACACTCTTTGTTATCTATGTAGTCACAAAAAATAGGCTTTCTGCACGTAGATTAGATATTAAACGTATTAAATGAAATGAGCACGTTCTCCCTTCTATGAAAATAAACAGAACCGCCAGATATTCCAGAAGAAGCCCATATTTCTATAATAAAAAAGAAATATCTAAAAGAAAACGGCTTTTTAATAATGCCAGAAAACCCACAGAAACCCATTTATCTAGTGCCTAAATAACAAGGCCATTTTAAGGCATTTTGATATGTCGAGGTTGTTTCCAACAAAAGATTTGAAAATACGAATGGCTGCCAGAAGAATTGCGGAATAAAGAATAAAGGAATAAAAAATAAATTTGTCTAGACCCTCGACAGTAACAAATTTGGACCGAAACTGATTTAACTTTGCAATCTTAACATTAAAAGGAAGAGGAAACAATAGAAAATTTGATTTCGCAATAAAATTTAACATTGAATTTCGTTGTGTACCTTAACTGAGTTTAATTTTCTGAAAAAAGAGAAACAAAGACTTTTTAAGGATTTCGGTAATATTAAATGTTTGAAGTATTTGTTTGATGTTATATGGTGCATATTGCAACGAGGCTTGAATGTTTTTTCTTATCCAAGAATGTAAGTATTCAGAAAGAGAACAAGAGATGCAGGTAGAAAATGAAAATCTCTTGAGAGGATTTTTTTTATTTTAAAATTTATTTGAATTCCACGGCTTTTTAGATGTCACTGTCATATAAATTTAATTCAGGCGAATAAACAAAAGGTGATAAAACTTGATCATCGGTGCCTAGGCCTCATTGGGTCCTATATATCTCACCATAGCCATTAACAATATTGATAAATCAATCTATAGCTTGCAGTACATTTCCCAAAGTTTTCAAAACTGCAAAGATGGTACCCCTCTTCAAGAATAAGGGCTCCATTGATGACTGCAACAATTATCGCCCCATATCTTTATTACCAATCTTGTCAAAAGTTTATAAACGAATTTTGAAAAATCAGGCTAATGATCACTTTGAGTCAAACAAATTATTTGCCTTGAACCAGTTTGGATTCCGAAAGAACAGGACTACAACTTTAGCTATTGATCACTTCACTAGTAATGTTTTACAGGACTTTGAAAAGTATCTCGATACTCTTGCATCCTTGTTAGACCTCACAAAGGCATTCAAATGTGTTACACATAACATTCTTCTAAAAAAACTAGAATTCTACAATTTTCAGGCTGATGCCATTCAGCTACTTAATTCATATCTGTCGGATCGTGATCAGTATGTTCACTTTGGGCAGTGTAATTTTAAAAAACAACCCCTAAGGTATGGTGTACCTCAAGGGTCGGTATTAGGTCTCATCTTATTCCTCATCTATATAAATGACCTGGCATACTGTAAGGGCAAGGGAGTCAACACTGTTTTGTTTGCTGACGATACAACGTTTTATATAAGTTATCACCCTTCAGAGATTGACAATCTTGATTACCAAACTTCAAAAAAAAAACTATTTCAATGGTTTCGAGCCAATCGCCTATCCTTGAACAACTCCAAATCACAAAGTATTAATTTTACTCTAAGGAATAACAGTGAAATTGTACAGTCCTTTTTACCTCAATGTGCAATGGAGGTCAAATTTCTGGGAGTATATCTAGATGCAGGATTAACCTGGGAACAACACCTTGTTAATCTCTCAAAAAAACTATCCCAACAACTGTTCTTGTTCAGGGTAACTTCCAAAGAAACTCTTCTGACAGCATATCACAGTAACTTTCATTCTCTTTTGGCTTATGCTATTCTTTCTTGGGGTCATTTTTGTCATACTGATAAGGCATTTGGACAACAAAGAAAATGCATTCGTATTATCTCTGGGCTTGGTTATAGAGAAGACTGTCGAAATTCGTTTAAGAATTTAAAAATTTTAACTTTACCTTGTGTGTACATTATGGAATATTTGTTGTACGTTAAACAAAATCTAGATCTATACAGATCACACGAAGATATTCACAACTATCCAACAAGAAACAACAACAATCTTGTACTAGACTTTGGCCGGCTTGAGAGATCCAGAAGTGGTTCAAGATATTTAGCAATAAAGTTCTACAACTGCGTGCCAGCTAGAATTAAAGCTCTTAACTTCAATCAGTACAAAAAAAAAAACAAATCAAGAGTTACCTTGTGCTGGAATGCGTTTTTTTCGTTCGAGGAGTATTTCGAATCTAATTTTAATCTGTATTATTGTCTTTGTCTGTTGTCAGCTTCTCTTAGCTTTTTTTACCAAAACTTTCTTCTTAAGGAAGAATCAATATCGTGTAATGTTTTATTTGTATTAATGATATTAATTAATGGACAAAATTTTAATATTTTATTTATTTGACTTGTAAAAGTACTATTTGTATATTATTACTAATAAATTATCCTATCTTATCTTATCTTATCTTATCATAGCGGCAGGTCATTCGAGGCCTATCCAAGCAGTCTCGTTGATTGAATTTGCCTAACGGCTTCCGGTGACAAAATTGTATCTCAGTCCGTTGAGTGCTAGACACTCTCTGAAGATATGGTCCATCATTTTATTCCCCTCCAGATACCATCTGCACATCTGGTCATCTATGAGATTAATCTTATTAAGATGGTCCCTCAAGTAACAATGTCCTGCCAACAGTCCCACCATAATTCTCAGCTTTTTCCTTTCTTAGGGGAGGACTTCCCTAATAAGCCGTGCTCTAGGTCCAGTTAGATGTTCCTGATGTCTCCACGATTCAATAAATTTACTTTTCAGCAACAGTTTGAATTCCCGCCGACTATAATTAGGGCAGGTAGAATTGATTGGGTCCATATGGTTTAATCGTAGATTCCATCTCTGCCAGAAGGTCCGCTTCCTTATTCCCGTGTATACCAAATGACCCGGAACGCACATGAGTCTGGTTGTGCAGCCCTTCCTTTTCAGACACCAGTCATGAATTTGCGACTGTAGATTTCAGCGTCATTATCGTTCTTCTACTGCCTGAGCATATGTTTATTATACCATTCCTGTTTATGTCCATCTCAGAAAGATGGCAACACTTCAGTGAGTAGTAATTTCTGTCTCTCGGACTTCTGCTCTCTTTCATCTTGTCTTGATGGATCCATTTCTTGGAAGATTTTCCTTCCCCTCTTAATCCTCTCTACTTGGGAAAAGTATGTCAAGAGAGTGGTTGAGTTTCAAAAACGACACCAGGTCATCTGTTTGCTTGGGAAGTAATGAACATCTCTACACAACGCCATATCAGTTTTAATCGTGCTCTTACTATTAACAATTGTTTGAAGTGTTTCGTGTTTATAAAAAAGTTTTAATATTATGTTTTTACACTTTTACACCCTTTGTAGTTATCATTTTATGAGAAATCGTATTCTTAAATCTTAAGTTTTACGACTAAACGTATTGGAATTTTGGAATCTCAATTAGTAATTTTATTAGTGTTTTACATGTAAAAGTTTGTTTTACAGCGAAACTTAATGAAGTGATTAAAACAACAAACTTCAAAGTTTATTTAACTCCTTTAGTGTATTGGCGTGCTAAAAAAATTACGAGTTAAACAAAATTTAAGTGTATAGTTAATATCTTTCTTCTTTCTCTTACCATAACTAATAAAAATATGATATTTCGATTTTACTTTCGAGTATATATTTGATGCTTACAGTATTTAGTTTCGGGTATATATTAGATGTTTATAGTAAAGTGAAAAAATGAGTAAAGTGAGATGGTATTTGTTTTTGGGGTTCTTGCCTAGAATATCTATTGAACTAAGTTATTTTGTAACAAAAGGGTATTCTGCGTTTTGCGTTTGCTATCGGATATAGGCAGTCCTGTAGACCTTTATTGGTTCGGTATAAGATTTTAATTTTGGTATGCATTTTAATTCTGGAAATAGCCTTTCCAATTCACTCCAATTTTTAACAGGAAACACAGAAAAATTCTGTTTAATTTACAGGTTCAACACTTGTAACTAGTATTCTTATTCCTTCTTCAACTTTCAAACAGAAGTTGATTATCTACAGAAGTCGAAGGATTTTCAATTAAAGTCGTTGATAAACTAAAACCTAGAAAGATTTTGTTTATCCATGTTTTTTGTCTTATTTGTGTAATATTTAGTTACATCTAGTTTGTTATTTTCTTATATTTTATATTGACTATTTAGGGGTGTTTTTTATACAACTTTTCTTTTTACTTTTTTATATTATATATTTTAATTTTTACTTCTAATTTTTAAACAAATGGTTATTCAATGAGATTATCTTCTTATGATGATAAATAAAGCTTTATTGAGTTGAGTTGAAACTAACGCATTTTTCCATCTTTTTATTTCTTCATAATCCATAAATATATGATATATTGCTTTATTCTAATTTGCAATAGTATTTCTATTACTATGTAAATTATTACTTTTCTAAATATCTACGTTTTTTTACAGAACCTGTACTATTCGGAAATAAAGTTTTTATTCTTTCTTTACTAATATTTCCGTAATCGAGGAAAATATGATTTACTCTTCTTTTTCTAATTCGCTATAAATTTTCTTTTTATCTGTATAATTTTCATATCAAAGGAAACCATCGATACTATGCCGTCTCAAATCCCAGCCTTATCCCGATCGATTGACCGGATCCCCGGAAGACAGCCGATCCAGGGCGGGGGCCGAAAGGAGTCTCGAAACGACGTCAGGCCACGGAGGAATGGGAACGACGACGGTGGCGGCTCGAAGCTGACTGTGAATGACATTAAAACGTGACTCAGATATCTGAGGCACCCAATTCATTCATCTCGCGTTCTAGAGAGCGAGGTCATAATGTTATACAGAATAATTTTAATGCCATAAAGAATGTGGTGAACTATATAGTGGATAATTAAATTTTTCTAGTTTTATTTAATTAAAAAATATATTTTTTTTTGTTGGAATCAAGACGAACATTGAATACATTTAAAAGTAATATTTTGATATTTTTTATAATTTTTTTTTGGGGCAATTATACAAATTCGATTGCTATTGAATTGGTAGTATTCGTTAAAACTTAACTGATATGACTTCTTAATTACAAATTAACAAACATTATATGTTATTGCTATATCAGTAAAATTATATTGCAGTTTGTTTCTATTTAAAATAATGCTAAAAATTATTGAATTTAAAAGATTTATTTTTAGAAGTTGGTTAAAAACATACTCCCTAAATAGATTTAAATTTTAAATCGAGTTTGTGAGCTGTGGATGTTTGATGTTTTTGTTGGCGCTTTTTATTTTGTTCATGATATCATAATTTGTATTATATTTGTCAACAAGTACACTTTTATATAAAAAAAATTGAGCAGACGTGGAGTCAAATGGGCTACTAGACTACACGATATTCAGCTTTCCTAACTAGGATAAACACTGTCCTTATTCATGATCTTATCAGGGGAAGAATGATGAGGCCTTGTTCTAGCCTTAGTGTCTGGTTGTATAAACTGAGCGTACAGTTTAAATCTCGTATCTAATATTTATGTTATAATAATCTTTATAATTTTTATTATCTCTGTATATATCGTTATAAATATCGAGAATATTTATATAATTTCTTTACTTTTATTTGTCATTTTCGCACAACAACAGTCCATTCGGTATTCTAAATGTTAATTCTATATGTTATTAGACCACACTAAATCATTTCCTATCTTAATTAAGTAAGATCGGCATCACCAGATTGTCCTAATTAGGTCTCTAATTGCCCTAAGTGATATTACACCACACTGAATTCAGTTCATGACCCAGTTAGGACTGAATATAGGATGGTCTAGTAGGATTTTAAAGCTTTGGTATCGATAAGCATTGACCATAGACTCCTGCAAATGATATATTATGGTAGCGTCAGGCCGTGCCGCCCACAATTTCCTGTTGTTTTATATTAGTAGCTATCCTAAAATCCTATAAATAAATACCACAATGACAAAGGCATTTTGGAAGTCTGGTCGTTCCTCTTGGCTCTTTTAGTTTTGGTACTTAACAACTACAGGTTATTTAGGGCTTACCACTGACAAAACTCAGGACTTTAGGACTCGGGTAAAGCTGCTAACTACTTTGTCAGATCACACCTCTTGTATTGAATCTCTTCCTCAGTGCGTCTGCGAGTTTAATCGTATGAAGGTTTTTATAAAATTAAATAAAACAGGTTTCTCAAAACACTTAAGTCTATTAACAAAAATAAATAGGAAACGAAATTATAAATCATTCATTCTTCTAATCAGGAAAAACAGTGGCTATACGAATTATTTGTACATTTAACCAAACGATATATTCCATTATAGTGATTTTATTTGATTTTTCTTTTGTTTCCTAATAACGGGAAAATCGTTCAATATTTTAATACATCGTATTATTTGCCGATACCACTCTCGGCATTTATTTCTTAACTTTTAATTACATATCCAAGGTAGGATTTCTCCGACAGATTTATTTAGAAATATTAAAAGAGGATACAGTCTTTTTAGTTTATGTCGTCATAAATTGTCTGGGTTTTAAGAAAGCATTTAAACTACTCAAAAGTAATAAAACTTAGTTTAGGCTTACGTACGATAATTGTTTTATTTTTCTTGGGTAGTAATATAAGATATATACTGTCTCAGTTTCCATGGTTAAAATCTGTCTACAGGGTGATTATTTAATTCCTCCTTTTAGTGGAATATACTTCACGTTAATCAGCATAAAATAATTAGTGTTTGTTCCATTACAAAAACAAATAGTTTTCTCCCGAACTTGAATACCAGTAGCAATTTCAGTTGTTGTTGGTTTGATAAGAGAAATATTTGATTTGTATTTTTAAGGGTCAAAACTTGGTTGATTTATTGTTATAATGTTAATTTAAACCCTTATTGTCAACTTAGACCACTTTTAACATTAGACCAGATTAGCGAATTTGAGGGAAAATATTTTTATGTGAACTTATCTTAATTTAATAACTTTTCTTTGTGACCCTTTCTGTATGAGTTTGGCTTTTAATTCAATTCCTTAAATGGTTTGATTCTCGAATGAATAATACCTATAAAATCTCTTCTGGTTTCGCAATATTGTTATGCTATTTGTTTACGTCATATTTGAAGAAACCACTATTTTGATTAAATTAAAAATTTAGTACTAGCTTTTATGAAATTATTTTCGAGAAAATTCAATTTAGGTGTGGATATATAAAAATTGCCAATAAGTAACTATAAAACGAGTTGCAATGTAATGTTCTTTATTTGTTACACAAATACGAGACACGTATAATTTGACATGCCGTTTTGATATGGATGATTTGTGTGACGTAATGGGACACTATTCATTGAACCATTCCTGCTATTTGATTGAAATTAAATGGTGTGTTGAAGTAACTATTAACACATAACAATAACAAGAGCTATTGAATCACCTTTCTTTAAATTAGTTATTGGAAATGGATAAATTTCTATTTACCAAGTTGTTGGAGAAAGACACTTTCTGTTTTTACAATTTACCTGTCTGCAGAGTTCTTTTTGCCATTAAAACATGGATCATGCCAGGATCTTTTAAGCAGAAATTTATTCTATTCTATATTTGGACCATATAAATATGCTCATACAGCAGGGTTGCAATATTTGGTTCTGTATTATTGCTTTTTGACTGGTGAATTAGTAAAAGGATATCCTTGACACATAGTCTCGTGTCGGTCTCAAGAGACTGAGGTTTCCGCGGAAATGAGGAAGTATATGGTTTGGCAAAAATGGAATCCGCAGATGAACCAAACGGATCTCAAGTTTCATTTACTTTTAGAATTAAGGGACTAAGACTGTTGCTTGCAAGTAAGTTTATTAAATGCTGGAGTGACGCCCTGGGAATAATACGTGTTGAGGAACATATAATAAGATCGAAAGCTTTATTTACTTGAGAGTTCCTCTTCTTGAAGAAGAAAAAATACTACTGATAGCACAGGTTTAGCGTTCTTCATAAAATTGGCTCTGCAAAGGATTGTATGTAGATGGTATCTAGAGGAGGATAAAACTGATGATCACATGCTCAGAATGTCTAGCACTCAACATTGGGAAAGGAAGACATTTCGGAAATACAATATATTACCCAAAAAAGTCGAGTTCAAGAAACGAAGATGCTTGTATTGGCATCGATTTTGGTGAAATGTAAAAGGCTAAACGAGGCCTAAGCATTGAAGATCATGGACGACCACATCCATTTATTCATTTACTTATACATGAATATAAGAATGCCAAAACGATAGAAAAGGATACGATCAACTGGTAATTATCCTATATATGAAATTGACAAATTTTCAGCTAGGATAATTAATTTTTGTTCACTGCAATGGCGTATGACTTAGAGTTCCTTTTATTTAAACTGTAGAATATAGAGTATTAAAGTATTCAAATATATATCCACCACACATTAAATTAGCCCATTTTATTTCTTTACGTAATTTTTTCCCATACACCTTTTTGTCCCATAAATAATAACCGAAAAAAAGACGTGACTTAAACATCCCCACTGTATCGCTGGGAAACGATTTATTATCTGCTGTAGTCCAAAATCCGAGAAGGCGTTAGAAATATTTTTCTAGACGGTTGATGCATTTCTTTTGGGCGTGAGCGAAATAAAAGGGCAATCAGATTATAAGGACAAGAAAAACGAATGAAGGATAAAACTTGTGGGGTGTAAAAACCAAACTTAATATTTTTCTCATATCGGGCATTTATGTATTTTCGGTGTTTTTGCATTTGAAGTTCGAAAATTCTAATAATTAGGATTAGACTATCGGAGTGTTCAGAACATTCAGAGACAATGCGTAGACGAAGTTTATTGCTAACATAACGATTTTTTTGACAATGTTCGAGGAAGCAAATAGAAATATCACAAAAAAAATTCTGATGATTCGGATGAAAAAAAATTGTGTTTTGGTTTTAAAAATACTGTATGAACAACCGAAAATAAGAAAGATGAATGATTACGAGGTGTATAATTATAGTAATGATGAAGAATATAATAAATACGATTTTTTGCAGATTTAGATTCATGACTTTCAATGGTCTTCTTATATTTATAAAACTAAAATTCTTCAATCAGGAAATAATTTTAAACACATTTGGTCTGTTATTAAGGTAACTAGCAACAGTGAAGTGAAGAAATGAAGCGGCCCTTTAAAAATAAGAGCTCACGAGGGAAATATTGATAATGATCTGGAGAAAGCCGATATCTTTACCAATTTCTTTACTGCCATAGGTAAAGAAATGTCGCAGGGGATACCAAAACTGGAAAAATTAAACTTCAAGTCTACTATAAAAAATTCATTTTATCCAAGTCTGATCTCCGAAGAAGATTCCATTTTACATGATTTAAAAAATAATTCAGCGGCAGGCCCTCACAATATATTTGTTGAACTTTCATATTTATATTTTAAATTATAAATTTAATTATTTCCACAAATTACGTTCCCTCATATTGAAAAAAGGCTATAGTTACACCGTTATTTAAAATTGTGACTAACAAAACAAATTAGAGACCAATATATAGCTTGTAGAATTTTTAGATAAAGAAAAGATAATCTTTAATAAACAATATGGCTTTCAAAAACATAAAAGTACAGAGAATGCTGTATTCTGCTTAACCTACGAAATTTTACACGAAACAAATATAAATAAAAAATGTCTGGGAGTGTTTTTGGATCTTGCCAATGCATTTGATTTGGTATGTCTTGAGAGTATTCTGGAAAGACTGGAAAATGTTGAAGTGAAACTAAATTGTCACACAAGTAGAAAAACGTTGCCACTACTGAAAGGTGCTAGGCAACACATAGCTGTTTATCAAAGCTAGGTAGATATTTTTTCTAGTATTCCTGGTATCTCATTAATTTTAAATTAATTTTATTAATAAAATATTTGACCTAATCTAAAACTTTTTAAAATCTGGGGATTTCAGATCTCAAATTCTTTAAAGTTGTTTAGCCTAGACTTCCGAATTCTCTACGGCTAGGCTTTTTGACGTGAATCACCCAGACTTCTACTTCTAGGCCCTTCACGCCGTTTCTAGATTTTTCTGGCAATAGTATAACTATTTATATCTTTGTTGATCATGTGAGTGCGGCTGAACTGATACTTGAAACTGACGTCGTGAATTAATATATATGTTTTTTTTTATCCCAATCAATGAAGAAGCTTCCTTGAGATGAGTTACAGGTGCCGCCTACACCTAAAAGTTACATTTTCAACTTTTAATAGAAAATTCATTTTAAGAATAAAAAAAAACTTTTTATATATTTGCTGTGAAAAAGTTGCTATGAATTATAGTTATATTGTTTTAAAACAGAAAAAGTCCAATAAGAACACAATACTGTTAAACGAAAATTGACGATGAATCATTGGGCACTGGTGAATGGGGTTTGCGGAGTCTCATCTTGTTCAGTTTGAAGTTAACTTCCATGGCAGGGTTTGTATGAAAAACGAATTAAAACAAAATCACAGCAGAAAATAGTAAATAAGACTCAAACCCATTTTTAGTCGCAAATTGACAATATGTATGTATAATTTTATGGAATCTTACCGGATCAATATTTTGATTCATACTTTGCTTTAAAAGGTACAAAAGTGAAATCATCCTGAAGCTCAGGTCATGAGGTTGAGAATATTGAAAAAATATGGTAATTTTAGTTTTTGCAGAATCAGTGATTTAAGAAAATAATTTAGTTTGAATAAAACTTAACGTTTATATAAATTCTCCTGGTTCATGGTTTGGTCTCTCGACTTTTCGCTTTTAGCTTCTGCAGATTTAACTTATCTCTTTTTTCTTTTCATGTTCATGGCTCTTTCCACTGTAGTATCTGCTATCTGTTTACTTTTCCTTGAAGCACTGATGCTTTTGGAAACTTCCTCCCCTATCGATCGATCGCCTTAGACGATAAAATGCGTCACAGCCCATGTTGAATTCTGAAAATTTTTTACGGCAGATGGACCATATCTGGTGAAGGCTTTCGTTGGCATTTTGTGTTGCACCACCAACACATCTTTCCAACAATTCATCACCAGAAAATCTCTCATTTATAGGTCTGATGTGCTTGATAACTTCCTTATTTATGTTTACTGACATGTTCTTATGGCTTGGGGGGTCTCACTTCGGTAGTATGGCTCTGTTATACCAGCGCCAAGTTTTTTCATCCATGGGACAATTGTCATGCTTTGATTTTGTATCAGTCGAGTCAACGATCTTATGTGGCTAGAATTGCAAGTTCACATGTGATGCCTTCTTGATTATAGCATTTTTGAACTTTACGCCACCACATCGCTCGACTTGACACCGTAAATATATGCACTTTGCATCATCAGTATAATACGCGAGTTTTACAGTTCCTAATACACGTCCAATAGTTTTGAAGAACTATTATTGATAAAATTAGGAGTAAAACAAGATATAAAACACGAGCTCTAGATAATATAATAAAATTATGAAACAACTGATAAATTATGAAGTGTTTTTTATAAATTTTTGAAAAAAAAATAATACTTTAAAACCTTTACATCGATGAAAATAAAAACAAGAACATTTTCTTTATAATATATACAGTTTTTCAGAAATGAATATTGAATGAAAAAATGAAATAAAAAATTGAGTTTTTGAGAATTTTTCATGTTTTTTTTTCGGAATAGCTAGCACTCTTAAGACATCTTGGCATTTGTAACTATATTCCTTATTTCGAGATCTTGATGCTTTTTATGGCCTCGGAAGTCTTTCTAGAAATTTATTTATCTAACATAAAAGAAGACCTATTTCTCCCCGAGTTATTTTAATGAAAGGATATATTTCGAAAACTTCGAGTTTTCACAGGTAAATTCGTTTTTTTTTTGAAAAAAGAATCAAGGCGAAATATGCGGAGTAAAACTCGAAGCTCGAGTGGTATATGTTAAAATTATTTACCGATTACATTTATCGATATTTCAATATTTGTATATGAGATTCACTCTAAAACATAGAAAAGTTTTAATTTTTCTTTTATCATTTAATGTCCCGTAGCGCGATTTGTTTCAAAGTTTCATGCGTCTTGTTTAAAACGATTGTATTATTGATATCTCATTGGTTTCTAATTATAAAAAAGTGTTAGTTTTTCGAATTTTTTTCAATATTTGTTCACTATTAATTTTAATATTAAATGTTTTAAAAGCTGTTTCAAATGTCCTTAGAACCAACATTTTAAATATTTAAAAGTTATTAAAAATCATTGTTCTAGTTATGTAATGCTGCTATAATATATCACAACTGGCGAGAATTTAACCGCGTTTGAAAAAGTATAATAGACAATGATTGGTCGATTTTTAACATATTCATAAATGTGATTTGTCTAGAATGAGTTCCGTGACAAAGGAGTATATAACTTTGTCATTTCATCCAGTTGTTTTTACCCATTTTAAAATTGTTTATTTATTTTTTTAAGTCTAACATTTGTTTTTTTTACTTTTCAGGTAAGTGTGGCAATATGAAATTCAGTGACATTTTACAGTAAGTAGGTAGAAATCGTACAAAGTAAAGTGGGCGAATGTAACAAAGTGTAAGTACAAGAAAATTTAGGTCGTTCGAAAAGGTCACGTTGTCGAGTGGAGGAGAAAGAAACTTAAAGGAGTATTATGTCAAACGTTCCCAAATTACTTCCTTTTATAATAATTTTTAAACGTTGCCTAATACGTACAAAGAATCGCTTTTATCGGTCTTTTTTATTAAAGGGTTTGTTGAAATATAGAGTACTATTTATGGAAGATTAAATATATGACTGGATGCTATAGAAACTATTACACGTATTTTTGATGATATGCATATTCTATGATTTTTGAATTATTGAAAGGTTAGACTGAAATATACTGTGGGGCATAATTCCTTACTATTTTATTCACTTGCGAATAAATTAATTCACTTTACGTGTGCCTAGATTATAGATTGTAGATTGTGAGTGGGTCATTAACGCTTTTCTTGCCTCCCTGCAGCATCTCGACCTTTAAGATCGTTTGTGAGCTACCCTAATTTTATATAATTAAGCAATTAATTCCCATATCTTCTGTATACATCGGCTTCTCAAAAATATTTGCCAGCGCAACGCATTTCTTTTGTTCATAAATTGTGATTTTATATTTTTCGGCATGTTTTAGCGTTACTGTTGAGACAATGTGTTCAAAACGAGTCATTTAGAAAGAAAACAGAATCATTAACCTTTTCCTTAATGAAAATTTCTTTGACCGGAAAGTCGTTTTATCTAAAAATAGTATCTATTTCAACCTATTAAATTGTATTAGATTAGTAGAGAATCTTAGACGGGACATCACGTCGAGACATTTCTCCATCCCACGGGAAAGTAGCAATTGTTGATGTGAACCGAGCCGCCCTAATTTAGTTAGTCCGATTAAGATTGGCGCGGCTAACCCTCCGTCAAATTTATTTAGGCCAAAATAAGTGATTTAGACCGTCCGACAAAGCAAAAGGGGCCCATTTAATGCCAGGATTAATGTTATTTATACTGACTGGTTAGCGTGGATTTATTAAGTAAAACCATTAAAAAATATTGAAGAGAATAGTTAAAGACTTTTTCGACCGGCCTTCGGAATTTAATAATTTCCATTTTCGGGTTTTCTTTTCTAAAATAAGATTTATAAGCTGATGCCACCGATATTTTATAAATGGACAAAGTTTGTTTACATTTTGGCATCCGACAACAATACCTCACAGTCCAATCCGTGTTGCCAAATTGTGTTTTATAGGTACATTTTCTTTAAATGAATTACAGTGTCGTTGAAATGGTTCCATTCTTGAACTCAAAAAATTTTAATATTCCCAAACAATATGATGATATGTTAAGTTCAACAATACCGCAAGAAGCTGCTGCTAGGGTTTTACGACTACCTTGTGTGAATGACTAATGAAATCTTTTAACACCAAATAGTGTACCCAGTACTATCGTGTAATTCCGTAATATTTTTCAGCATGATAGTTGAAAAACTCGTTAAAATAGTGAAATATTGTCTCTTTATACAGAATGTTAGAAATAACGATTAAAGCATTTTAAAGTGTGCTAAATAACGGCATTTAAAATATTTTCAGTCATGTGTAAGAGTGCTTTGAGTGTCCGAAATGTTTTTTTTTTTAAATTGCGGCTCCGGCTTAAACCAACTAGCGAGCATCTTCCTTTTAGAACATTTTGATTGGATAATAAGTGTAAAATATATGCTTTCTTTAATTTGGTAAAAACCTTATCATCACAAGAGTCAAAAAACCAAAAAACTTGTTAAGAGTATTCAAAGAACTGTAACTAAATCTTTGCTTTGTACTCTTTTTCTTGATATATGATATATCTGACCTGTACAATGCTTCAATAAAAAAGGTTTTAAAACTCTTCCCCTTATTTCCGCAATAGAGTCCCTCATTTTCACTATGAATGAAAATGATTTTCACTACTCATTAAAGTAATTGATTGTGAGGGCTCTGAAAAAATGTGAATTTAATTTAATTTACAAAATTTAAACACGTGTTTTCTGATTCTGAGAAAATGTACCAAATCAAAAAATCGAATTGACTTATGAAAAAATAAAACTATAAAATAAAGTAAAAATTCTGACAAACAGCTAATATTTTGTTGGGTAGCTTTGATTTTTGATTACAGTCTTTAGCTTAGAGGGTATGGTCTCCACAAGCATTTGACAACTATTTGGAACAGCGAACTAATATTCCTAAATATGCAGTTACCAATCTTCTAAATTCTATGTATTTTTATTTTGCATATCCCTTTTTAGACATTCCCAACTTCCCTTAATAAGTTCAGGTTTAGGCATTGGGCCACATTGCCTTCTAGATTTACTTAACAAAATTTTGATGCTTGTTTTTGGTCATTATCTTGCTTAAACTTCTACACAACTGGAAATAATTTTTCAGCATATAGCTCCAATACATTCTGAATGATGTTTTGGAGGAGAAATTGATCCAGTATACCCTCAGTTCGAAACATAGACTCAATTCCTATCCGTGACTTTGCTTTCCAAACTATAACAGATCTTTCACCATGCTTTATGCTTTTTTATGGTGTACTATACATCGAGGCTACTAGTGAGCAGACAGCGAATATAACATTTTTCCTTATTTTCAAATAAATTATTCTACGTTTCATCAGTTCAAAGCAATTTTTGTAAAAAAATCAACATTTTTATCCAATTTATTTTAAATAAACTTCATTTATTTTTCTGGTATTACTTTAATTTAAAGGATTTCCTCTTAGCAACGCATCCTCTTAGGTTCGCTTCATTTAATCTTATAATTATTCTTGACAATTACATACCATTTTGTTCTAATATTTGCTTCATAAATTGAGGATAATTTAAAAAAGGACTGATATTGCTAATTCTTTGAATCATATTATCTATGTAAAGATTTTCATTTTCTAAGAGTTCTAATTTAATTTTCTGTCGACTCTGTATGATTATATGGATTTAGAATAATGTAATTGAACTTACTCAAATATTTTATGTATTTTACTATTGCTGATACGCTCAATCAATCATTATTTAATTGAACATCAAGTGTTTGTTTTTCAGGACTCCATTGTTTGTTTTTGCTTACTAAAATTCATACAATTGAAAATAAGCGTTAACGCTAATTTGATGTAATACAAGAATATCTACAATCAAATAATATTGATTTATCTTTTAACTCAGTTTAAAGGAAAAAAAAACATAAAACGGGCTATTTGAAACTGCGCTATTTATGAGGTCATCAGCAAACAACATCTTTAACATTTATGGAATAAGTTATATATGGAAATTCTCCTTTCAGGTAGAGAAAAAAAATATATATACAAACAGTTTATTTCCTGCAAATATCGCTCTGGTCCTCTCTCCATACACGTTTCGATCACCCCATGTTCTCGTCAGTGGAGCGGTATCGGATCGAGAGCAACATTAGCAGGAAATAACTGATATAAGAAATATAAATTTCAAGGTACGTCGGCAGGATATTGCACCTGCCATCTACCAACCTCGATGTCAGACTGAAAAATATCGCCAGTCGAACGACATCTATGAATCATTGGAGTAAAGTGAAATTTTTAAAAATTTTTAACCACAGTTGCAAGATCCAAAAAAGAATTCCTAATTTTATAATTCATGTTGGAAAAACTATCACCAATTTTATTAAATTTCTAATTTACGGGCTTTTTAAAAACAACCATTCTGCTTACATTTTATTACAACAAAAAATAGTTTAGCGCTATCTATTTACCGTGTTTCACCCTGTAGAGGGTGTCCGGATTTTGTTTTTTTTGTCGGATACCTCCAAGTTAGCGGGATGTGGTTTTCGTTGCTACTTTTGCGTGACACGAAAGATGCCGCAGGCAAAATTTTCACAGCACTATTTTTTAGATACAGGGATTTTTTGAAAATGTGCCATTTTGGGACACCTCTTGTATTTCGGTTATCTATTTAGTTATCGAAAAGCTAAAATTCAGTGATGTCGTAGTTTTTCTCTAAGTACTACTGTTTTTTAGGTAGAAATCAAATTTGTCTTTTTTTTAATGGAACACTGCGTATATTTATAGACCGGTGCATTCCTCTTATTAAGGGCTTTTCAACGATATATAACACTTAATAATTCTTTTTTAGTTTAAACCTTTAAATTATACTTGTTAGTTCACGTGTTTTAATTTTTTTTTGGAGACCGCGGAAAAAAAAATTCAAAAAAACTTTCAAAATGCAACTGTCAAAGTCTCAAATTATTATAGGTTTTTGCTTGCAATTTTCAACTTATTACGTATTATTCATAGCGATATTTATTCTTCAAGCCCCGACCAAATGTTTACAATAAGCCATAACGAGAAGTCCAGGAAATAAATGTCTTGGCAAGCGTAGAAAATAATCCTTCAACTTCATGTCGTCGGCTCGAAAATGAAGCAGGAGTGTCAAAATCTATAGGTCAGGAAATATTAAAGAAATATAAATTTAAACTGTTTAAATTTAAACTCGTACACATTTTGGAGATGTACAACGAAGAGTACTTTAACTTGAATTTGCAAAATTTTAACTTGAGACAGATATTCGTACAAAAAAAATTGTATAGTCTTACGAAGATTTTATTAGCAGTGCAGGTATATTAAATATATATAATAACATATATTGGTTACAAGAAAACCATACTATTATATTTCCTCGCGAACGACAGGGGAGATTTGGCATCAGTGTCTCTTGCTTTATTATTGAATCTGTAATTATACGAGGCTTGTCCCAAAAGTATCGAGCCTATATTCGTATCTCCGCGTCAAAACTTCCGATCGACCTCTGTGGGGCATGGACGTCACCAGTAAGTCTTCACGAACTCGTTGGTGTGCGCAGTTACCGACTGGATGTTTTAGTTCGCGAGCGGTGTGCGTTTGTTTTCAGTGTCTTTTTTTCGTTCGTCGCATTTTGTTATTGTAAAAAATGACGGAAAAATTAGATCAACGAATTTGCATCAAGTTTTGCTTAATCTTGGAAAAACTCACTCGGAAACAATTAATACGATGAACAAAGCAATAGTCTTCACAGTGGAAGCATTCTGAATCGCTGAGACCAAAAAAAGCACGTCAAAGTCGGAGCAAAGTGAAGACAATGTTGACTGTTTTCTTTGATTATGAAGGAGTTGTGCATCACGAATATGCTCCGAGAGGTCACACGATCACTAAAGAATACCACGTTGAAGTATTGAAAAGATTGCGTGACGCAGTCAGAAGAAAACGGCCACAGCTTTGGACAAGCGGTGATTGGCTGCTTCACAACGAAAATGCGCCAGCGCATTCATCTAACCTTGTGCAGCAATATTTAACAAAGTACCAAGTTATTCAGCTTCGCCAGCCTTCGTACAGTCCCGACGTAGCTCCCTGCGACTTTTGACTCTTTCCCAGATTAAAAATGCCGCTCAAAGGACACCTGTTCGATGACAAAGAGACGGTTGAAAATAATGCGACGAATGCACTGAAGGGAATTCCGAAAACTGACTTTCAGGACTGCTTCAGGAAGTGGAAACACCGCCGGGAAAGTGTTATTCAGTTAAATGGGGACTACTTTGAAGGATGCCACTCACCGGATGATAAAGAATAACACTAATGCGGAGATATGAAAGTAGGCTCGATACTTTTGGGACAAATCTCGTATATTACATATACGAAGGAAATTTCACCGCAAATCGTTATTTACAAATAATTGAGAATATTATACCAGAATTTTGTGAATATGTATCTTTGAATCAGTTAAATAGCATATTCTTGCAACAAGATGGAGCTTCTGCCCATAATTCCCGAATCATTCAGCCTTATTTAGAAAATAACTTTCCAAGGCCCTGAATTGGTACACAAGGTCCCATAAGATAGCACGCTAGATCCCTTGATCTGTCAGTAATGGATTTTTTCTTATGGGGCTATCTAGAAAGTTAAATTTATATTACTCAACATCACACGACGCAGGATTTAAAAAACACCACAGAAAGGGAATTCAGAATTTAGCAGGTCAACCCCTTGTTTTACTCATTGCTTTACACAGAGTAAGAAAAAGATGCCAATGCTGTATTTAACATGATGGTTAACAATTTGAAAGTACCTTTAATTTTTGTTATTCTTAATAATTATTTTTATAATATATAATTTAATAATAATTGAATAATTTATTGTATAATAAAATTATTTCTATCAATAAGTGTCGCCCATTGGTTATACATTTGGCAAGGTATTGTTTAAAATATAACTACTTAATCTACTTTCCACGGCCTTCTAAAAAAAATTAAAACATGTAAACCAAAAAGTATAATTTAATGGCTCAAACCAAAAAAAATATTATTAATTGTTATATTTTGTTAAAAAGCTCTTAGTAGACAACGGTCTATGAATGTTCTGAGTGTTGCATTAAAAAAGCACACAATTTTGATGTATATCTAAAAAAGAGTAGTACGTAGAGAGAAATCAATGACGCCACTGAATTTTACGTGAAAAACGTCATTTCATTCAATATTTACCCTTTCAATAACTAAAAAGATAACCGAAATACGAGGAGTGTCCCAAAATGGCAATTTTCTAAAAAAAACCTGTACCTAAAAAACTAAGAGTGCGGTTAAAATTCTGTCTGCAGCATCTTTCGTTTTACGTAAAAGTAGCACCGCTACGTGAAAACCGCATCCCGCTAACTTTAAAAATAACGCGGCCACCCGGCAAAAACAACGAAATCCGGATACTCTGTACAAGTATGTTCCATTTTGTAATATGGGTCATAAAACATTGGATTTAGAATAAAATTCGCCCAAAATTTAATAAATTAATTTCTAAGTATAAACTAATAAATACATAATTTACGAGCATAAAAGTAAAATCAATTTTGTCCTTAATTATGCAAATTTATTTCTATTTAATAGAACAAATAAAATATTATTTGGGTAAATCGAACATTATTATATTATTACTTAAAATATCAGAATTAAATTGGATAACAAGTTTTAATTTTATCGATTATACATTAGCAGCCTATTTATATAAACGATATGATAGTATCATGTTGATTCTAGGCAATGTCATTATTAGAACAAATGTTTTCTCATTCATTCAGCTTTTGTTCCGCTTTTATTGGATATTTATTGCTTTCACATTAAATAGAGTACAAGTTATTTTTATTATACTACTCAACATTTCTTTACATCACTTAAAGTTATCATTATATACGATAATAATGATCTGTGATTTTAAACTAAAGTTAATACAACTAAAAAGTTAATTATTTCAGACACTTTTTTATTACATAATCTTAGAACTTATGACACAATGCTCATCCCTCTCCTATAATTTATCTTCGTACAAATTTGATCGGTTATGTTTCAATATGCTTCTTGATAAACAAAAATCTATTTAAATTACTCCTTTCCATAAAACAATAAGATAATATAAGAAATAAAAAAGATAAGAAAAAACTGCTACTACAATATCAACGTGATGTATTTCTAAAGTGACCAGAATTACTTGGACAGTAAACCGGACAAAAGGACTGGGCAGGAAAATATTGCCAGGGTATTTGCCATTTTAACACAACATATGCAAATTAATAATTGGTTATTGTTTTTTATGTACAGCGTAAATAATATACAAATAAAAAACAAACACTTTAATAAGATGCACACTTTATTGGAGGTATTAAATTAATATTAAGCAAATCAAAAATGGAAATATTAAACTAATCAGTAACTTTAGGTTTTTTATGTTTTTCTGAAGAACAAATTTGCTTTAATACAGAAAGTAACGATTGTAAATAAGAAGAAAATTCTAGACACGTTTTATTGATGTTTACTAGAATTATAATGGTTTTGAGCACTTCTACTTGTAATAGCGTCTTCTTAGAAAGTAAAACTTTAGTACTTCATACATTTTTAAAACTCTTTCGACTGCAGTATAAGTGCAAGCTATCTTGTTTTGCTGTATCCTAATAATTTCTGATATTCTGTATCCGTATCTACACAAAAATCTTTTAACATTTCAACTCTTACGGTGTAAATGTAGAAAATTAAATATATTTTTACAATAATGACTTCAACATCAAATGGTAAGGAATCGACGGCCGATTAAACTGCGTCGTGCACAATAGGTGCGCTACAACAAATGCCGATTAAAGATCGATTCACATTTGACATCAACTTACTGAAGACGTTATTAGAACCTCGTCTCTGATAACCGCCAAATTGTAGTTTGCATTGTCTCCATAAAAGTTCACAATTTTTGTGTTTAAATTATATTCGTCTAAAACGTTGGTTAAGTTATTTACAAAAATGTCGGATATTTCACCCGATTGCTTTTCGTATGGTCGAAAATACCGGACTAATATCGGAAATATTTTTGAGAGCCATGGTTAGATGCATCGGTCGGGATTGAGATATATTTACCTTCTACTAAATGTCTTTTCATATCATCAGCTGCATTGCGTGCCAAAACATTCGTGACTATTGATTCGATTTTAGTTCGAGCACATCGAAACTTTCGTTCAAAACATTGCTGAATTAGCTTTGACGCACAATTGTTGCTGCTAAAACTGATTTTCTTGTACAGAATGATAGATCTAAACACCCTCACCTGCTGCAAACATCACTATCTTTGGAAGTTGACGCACCACTTTTTTTCCTAAAGTAATCAACCCTTAATGTACTTGAAAATGAAGCATGTTCATATTTTTTGTTTATGGCACCTCTATAAGATAGACGCTTATCACGATGTACATCTGAAGGAATGTTATTTCGTTGTTTTATGACAGAATATTTTCTTTGTAAGTTTTCATTAACAATGCATTTTCGCTTTAGCATTACTTATATTTGCTTACAAAATCGCACTTGAAACTTATTCCAATTAAAGAAATTTTAGTCGGAAATCTAAAGATTTTATCTCTATTATTACCGCTGATATTCACGTTGTCTGTGGACTTGTTTATATAATATTCGTGTCCCGTTCTAAACTGTGTAAAGAATTGACCTGAATATACGGGAAAATTCGCAGCCGCGGGATACGAGATCAACGAGTTTCGACGATTAGAATCTATTCGCGTTTTCCGCAAGAATATACCCACAACCGACACATCCAGATCGCTTTTTCACTGCTGTTAATAGAGCCGAGCACCGACAATTTACGTAACTGACAAAACATTTTAAATTCTCTCCAATTGTCTATTGTTTGCCAAATTATTATAAAACGAGACTTCTTTGTGTCCCTATAGGTTCTTTGGGGGCACTGGGACAATACCTTTAAAAATGGTACCGTTCTGTTGAAAATAGGACGTTTGGTCACTTTATATATGCCCGACACGTACTGGTCGTTTTTTTACTGTTACAGTTGGTTTTGTGTTTAGATATTTGTCTCATTGGATAGTTGGTTATATTGTTTGTTCAACATTGTTGAACTACAGTAATATTTGATGTCTTCAGTTTACACTAAACATCAAAAAATTATAAGACAACGGAACTAATAACTAATTCTTAATCTTCCTCGAATTTCAACAGTTCGTGGATCAACGAATATTTCAGTAAGTTATGGTTTTGTAATGTATATTTTTGCAATGGCCTGATTTAATTTCCGCTAATATTTTAACATATTGATTCGCTTCACAGTTTGATTTTCTAAGTTTCTCTTCCAGTTCCTTCCCAGATATGCCCGAGATATAAGCAATGGGGGTGCGTAAATAATGATAATACATCTGACACGATAAAATGAGATAATTACCTTATGAATTTAGAGCATAAATCATATTATCTATATATTTTATAATAGATGTGCTGTGAGCATATAATAAATATCTATATCACATCATCTTAACCAAGACGCGTGTCGGAACAGTAAGAGATACTATGAGATTTCTATTAACATTTGCTCTGCCTATTTATTTTGATAATAGTAAATATCTTTATATTGGTATCTCAAAGGCAGTGGTGTTTCATGATTATTTTAATTAGTAAAATTTATATTACGTTTGGCTAGTTATATATAACAGTGGTTGAATCAACCAATAAGAAACAGTATGAAAAAATATTTGGAACTAAAACTATTTGCAGATAATTAAAGCATATTTGGTAAAACATAAAATAATAAATGACTCTTTACATAAAACTTAAGTAATTTTTTTTACAATAACGCATTTTACAGTAAGAAGAAGAAGTTTTTCTAATGGACAAATAATTAGGAACACTAATTTTAACACGAAACCTTTATTGAAAGAACCGTTTTTAATCTTAAAAACGGCTCTACATCTTGTACGTACTGGCTCATTTAAATGTTGATATTGCTCCAAGATATAATTTATTTAAATTGGTAATGAAGCAATTGGCAAAGAACAACAGCGTAACCCTGATGTTGGTGCCAGGGCACCAGGAAATTAACTACAATCTACAATCTCTAAATCAGGATTACATGATGCCCAACTTATTAATTTAGCAAAATTTTTTTATAAACAGATTTTTTACAAAACGAACTGGATGTCATATACATACATATATATATATATATATATATATATATATATATATATATATATATATATATATATATATATATATATTTCATTAAACATATTCTAGGGGGTTCTACGGAGTAATCTTATTAAAATATTTCCAAGATGTATTGCAAGACAGTTAAATATTGAAAAATTTTGAAATAAATTATTTTTACAAAAAAAAACTAAGTCGACTTCAAAAAATTGCACTAAAAAGTAAAAAATAAATTATTTTAAATTGTAATTTTTTTTTTAAGGCGGGGCTAAATTTAAAATTCATAGAAAGAATTTTACTTTCAAACTACACAAACACACTAAAGTCGCGTACAGACCAATGCAACAAACAGCGCAAATCATTCCGGAACGTTTTGCAATAAGCATTCCTCTCAGCGCGGATGACTTTTAAACAGCTGCAACCTTTTCTGTTTATCAGTATTCGCCAACGTTTCCGTACGCGTGCAGATAGTCAACTAAAAACAGTCGAAAACTGAGAGACAAAAACTTACAAATTGCATGCGCCACATTTATTGTGTTACGTGATGCATTAAAATTAAAGAAAAAGAAGAAAAATTGTCGTTACTGGATAACAACAATCTTTAAAAATAGATCCCGTTATAGAATCTCCAATTTACGAAATTTTACAATCTAGTAATTGCTCCTCAGAACTCAACGAACTGAGCGAAAGCGTCCAAACTAATGCGAACAAACAAGCAGATTTCTTTTGATGTTCCTACATCTCTCGGGAACATACAAATCGCGCGTGCGCAGAATTGAGCGCGCTACCATCCAAATTGACATATTCTGCAATATTCCTAAATGTTTTGCGTCGTTCATTGCATTGATTTGGATGCAGCTTAACGTCAAAAGAAAGGAAGCGCAGATCAAAGCGATATAAACAATACAAAAATGATATGGACATATATATATATATATATATATATATATATATATATATATATATATATATATATATATATATATTAACAACAATCTACAATCTCTATCAGGGTTACATGATGCCCAACTGGGTGTATCGAAGAATTTTAAAAGTTTCATGGACACTAATGAAGACGTTTTTCGTAGAATATGTACATATAGAGAGACAGACAAAGGGAGAGAGAGAGAGAGAGTTTCACCATAACATTAATGTTGGAATTCCACGTACTTTGGTTATCTACTTCGTAACGAGAAGTAGAAAGGGGGGAGTGGACAGAAAGAAATTGTCCTGGTTGCTTAACATATCCAACTGGACAAACTTACCTTTTAGAGAGATAAAAAGTTCAGCCGTAGTAATCGCCAAACCTTCACTGAATGAGAACAGTATCAAAAGAAGAAGAAGACGACAATGCTTTCTTTCAATTGTTTACAGCCAATCAATATATTCCTTAGTGAACTTCAATTTAACTTGTCTAGTTGTTGGTGTTAAAAGTATTTTTATCCTTGCTGCTCTGCGAGATATCTCAGCATCATCAAGATGTCTTCTTATGTTTGTTTGAAGGTCATAAGCAACGATATTTCCTGCGAGGTAGTAGATATCTGTTGCACTTCCATGTTATATTGTTTTTTTTTTATAAAATCAACGTTGTTTTCAATTCAAGTAACTCTTGGGGAAGTTGGTTCACTAGGGTCAAACCAGCAACTCAAAGGGACATGAAGAACTATGTGTATCAGATACCATGTGAATGTAGCAACTCCTACGTTGATGAAACAAAGCGACCCCTTGACATAAGGATCAAAGAACACATCAGAAGGAGTAACAGAAAAATCTGGTGCTGCCAACCATGCCTGGATTCATGGACACTACATAAAATGGTCTGAAGCTAGAATTCTACTTAGAGAACAACACTGGAGAAAACGAAAATGCACAAAAGCCGCGGTTATATATCAGAACCCGAGTTACTTTAGTAAACCATCTTTAGATATAGGAGAAGTGTGGAAACCACTTCTTAATAACTGTAAATTAAAACTAAATGCAGCATAAATGGGACTTTGGCGTAGCACGCACGATGCACCCATCCCAGTCACACTCCACTGTATTTACTTTTAGTTTAATAGTATTGCAGCTTAGGAATTTATTTAGTTTTACTTGAAAACGGGTAGAGATAACTACTAGCCGAAACGTTTTGATATTGAATAAAAAATGACAATGAAAGTCCAACAGATATCTATTACTTCGCATGTCTTCTTGTGATACTAAGTTTCTGTAGGGAATTTTTTATTTGTTATGATGCTAAGAAAGGATTTTTTAACAATTTGAAGTGTAACTTCATATACTCTTTTGGCCAGTTTTTGTTAGGTATTTTCTTTCATAGGGCATTTTCATGAGTGTCGTTTAAGAGCATCAGTCAAAACAGTGTACTGTCTTATCGTAACTCTAATCGCACTGTTACAAATGAAATCTTTTTTTGCCCCTTTGCAAGTAGCTAATAAATGATAAGAGAACAATTACATATATAATATATATTAACTTTGAAATGATCCAGCACTAATTTTATGGAAGTTAAATTTATGTCTTATAAACCGTATTAAAATAAAACTTTTACCTTTGTCTTCAATATTTTTAATTAGTTGGCCATGACTGTATATCAGTACAGCAGTATTTTTTGCTGGGTCATCTAGACGCCTTGTTTATTCCGTCTCTAAAAAACTTCCTGCATTTTCAAAATCAGTATTTTTGTTACAGGAAACTCAATTAAAAAATATGTAGTTCTCAAGCTAGATATCAGTACATTGTTATCTATCTCAGTCACATCCTTTTGCTAAAATGAAATACTTTTGATTAAAATAATCATTTTAGCAGAGTATTATTTAGGGATTATCTGAATCCTAGCAACGACACTGGTTAAGGATCTAGCACTTGAAAATATAACAATTATGTGCATACGAAACAGATTTATGAAAGATTTTCAACAAAAGAACATGTATATACAAATACGATCATGGAAGGCTCAAAACTTTTACCGCCATTTCCAACATTTCCACTTAGCAACCGGGCTTGTAAATTCATCAGCTATTTTCCGTGTGCCCGTGTAACTTGGTGAAATAGCAAACTAATTTATGTATCTACATAACTAGTTTGTTAACTTGCCTAGTTTGTAAGTTTGGCGACTGTTTTCACTTTGACATTGTTGTTCTTATAAATAGAAGTGTAGATACTGCTTTTTATAAGGATTTATTCTTATTCAGATAATTTTTTTTGCCCTAAACGTATCAAGAAACTTTAATCACATTCAAAGATTTTAACTTATAAAACATCAAATTCCAAGGATTTAACTTCTAAAACACCAAACTCCATTTTAACTTACGTACATAAACTAGTTTGCTTCAATAATTCTCCATCTTCAAATTATTTAAAAACTTATTTTCCAGGTCGGTTTAAAGTTTCACAGTAATTTTGGCTGCTACTTCGCCCGATAACCCTTTAACAAGTGATTGTTAACCGCGAACTTTGGAGACAAAATCCAGGTCGGGTCGATACAGGGATCTTGGGTTTCCTTGATGTTTCCGGAAGTTGTATTATAGAGGACTTATTTTTATTATGTTATATGTTTGGTAATATTTTTCGAATATGTGGAAATAAATGAATTATATATATATATATATATATATATATATATATATATATATATATATATATATATATATATATATATATATATATAAATATTTGCCAAACAGTATTTTGGATTTGTTTTCTGGGGAAACATGAAATCTGTATAAAAACTTAGAATACAACGTTAAAAAAAATTAAACCGACCACTAAAAAAAGCGCTAAAAAGTGAAAAACAATATAAATTTTTATATGTAATTAAAATTTTTGAAATTAATTAATACCTGACAAAATGTGATTCATATAAAAAGATTTGAGAAATACTTTATTCGTAATTGCTTCTTTACCGTAAGTTATATGTATCTCGTGTTAGTAGTTATTTGCTTCATTCAGTAATAATTTGGTACCTTTTAAAAATTTCAATTTCATATAAAATTTATATTGTTTTTTTCACTTTATAGCGCTTCCTTAGAAGTCGGTTTAAATTTGGTTTTTAATTGATTTGAGTTTCTAAGATCGCAAAAATGGACCCATTTTGTCAATATTTGCACACCACACTAAATTGAACAACCGAAAATTCTTTGAGTCTGAGAATTTCCCAAATACCGGTTTTACATAAAATTGTAACAAACTAATATTTAGTCTCGTATAAAAAATCCCCTGTCCTGAATTTTAGAAAACTAATTTGAGATTTGTAACCTAGACTCTTAAAATCCTCCAATAACGACACTGAAAGAGCTTGAGAAATGTAATTTTTTTAGTGCAACATATTGAGATTGAAGAACTTTATTTAAGATCCGTATATGCACCCCAAGAACCCCGTCTCCCCAATATCACTTTGAACAAAATCGGAAAAATGTAAAAATTTTAGTCTCCCATATTGTATCTGTGAAATTAAATTTAAAAAAATTGACATCTGATTCGTAACCTATTATTTCGAAAACCCTGTAATACCAATTTTTAAAAAAATACCAATAACGTAAAATTTTCAACTCACCATATTGGGTCGACCATATTGATTACAGAAAAAAACTTAGCTCGTAATCTAATCTTAACCTATACCCGCGAAAAACCTCTAGTACCAATTTTAAACATAATCCGTAAATATAAAATTTGAAGTCCGCCATATTGCATCTGCCATATTGAATTTTCTTTAAAAAAAAATTAAATTCGCTATTTGCACTTCCACCCCTCCCCCCCCAAGCAACAAATTTTGAACAAAATAGATAGATGGTAAATTTCTAGTCTTTCATATACCTTCAAAAAACCCTCCAATACCAATTTTGGACAAAATCGATATACATAAAATTTTTAAACCACCATATTGAATTTTTTAAAAATACTTTTTGGATTCTTTCTGTACGACCTCGAAAAGTCCACCATATCAATTTTGGAAACAATTGAACAAAATTAAATTTTTGTCCGCCATTTTATCAACGCCATCTTGGATTTTATGGAACCAATTTCGGCCAGAATAATATGGGACCTCCGCAGAAACTTCCTGAACATAATGCAAAAAATTTAATTCAAGTAGATGTCACCGTTACGGAGTCATCAACCTATATACATAAAAAAATACATATAGGTAGAACCAACTTTTTAAAAAATGGGTTAAAAACAGTCAAAATTGATTAAAAATTCGTTAAATATTGGGATTCATGGTAACCTGGGCTTTTGTAGAAATGTCAACTATAGTTAATCTTTTTTGTTTAAAATATGGGCAAATTTAGTGTGGTTCGATTGTTTTTAATATACTTGCCAAACGATAATTTGTCATATTTTATTTCCTGAAATATAGCTTAGTGACAGACATGGCACCCTGATTTTCAAGGTTGAGGGAATGCTGCCCTAGAATTTAGCCAATCCTGTCATATTTTGTAAACGATGAGGTTTTTCAAGACCAAAACACTGGGTCCTAGTGTTTCTATCTTTGTAGCATTTTCTTATTCCCGCATACTAATGCCACGGTATTTGAAGTAATCAGGAGAAATATTTGTTTTCTTTTTTGTAAGTCTAAATTGTTGCGGCCCTCAGTTTATCAAATCTTTTTCGTCACTAAAGTGTGAACCCTACTTTATTGTGGATGCATCTCCACAATACTCCGAACAGGCAATTACTCGTTTGATACTAGAAGTTTGAAAGAGTGCACTTGAAGTGGTTAATGTCGTAATTCGCTGGAGTAGAATTGCTTTGTTTTGTGCTTTCAAAGCTGCCAAAAGATGCTTTTCAGATTTATCATTTTGGGAAAATCAAAACCCTTTTTAAAAGCGAGTTTTTACCTAAAAAGTTGCATATTTTTCTTATACTGTACTTTACTCCTGAATTGTTTTTGGAGTTGGGTTCAGCTCTTATATTCAGAATTTTGTTGGTTTTACATTAGGGTTACCTCCCAGTTTCAGTTCTTGTTTTTATGGGGCAATCAATGTCTAAGTTAGCAAAATTTTTATGGCCCACCTGGAATAAGGCTGCGGTAACAACTGTTATTGGAAAAAACCGTTGATAATTATTTTTTGAAATGATAAAAAAAAATTTGAATCGTGCGGGTATCGAACTGTCTGCGCTCAGAGCACTGGTAAAGCGCTTACCCAGTTGTACCGCAGCGGCTGATGCGAGAGAGTTTCTAAAAGTGTGTCACTTATAACGCTTTCGACTTAAAAATTTTTTCACAACAATCAAATGAGCGATGGCACGAACGCTATATCAGGCGAATATGCTCCTTGTAAAGTGACGCTGGATAAAAATGGGCCAAAACTTATGGACAAGTACATTATCGTAGTATAAGAGCCAACTGTTCGTGTCGCCTTTCTGGTCATTTTTTGCGCATTCTTCTTCTTATGGTGCCGTGTCCATTAATGAAGGTTGGCGACAATTTGGGCAAATTGTATTCGGTCTTGGGCTGCTCTGCATAAGGCGTGGGCGTCTGAACCAGTCCATTCTCTGATGTTCTTAAGCCACGAGTGCTTCTTGCGACTTATTTCCCATTTTCCCTGGATCTTTCCCTGCATTATCAGCTACAGGAACTGGTACTTGGTGTTACGGAAGATGTGTCCAAGATAGGCTGTCTTCCGGCATTTGACGATCTGCAGCATTTCTCTTTCTCTGTTCATGCGTCTTAGGACCTCAGCATTGGTTATTCGGTCAGTCCTAGTCCATGGAATTTGCAATAATTTCATGAAAACCCACATCGCAAACACCTCCAATCTGTTCAGCGTGGCGGCCTTCAATGTCCATGTCTCTACGCCATACATCAGTACCAAATGGACGTAACACTTAACAAAACGATAACGCAGCTCTAGATTGAGGCTCTGATTATCTAATAGATTTTTCAAGTGGGGAAATGTTGTTCTAGCTTGATCTATTCGGCTACGTATCTCCACGTCTGGTTCCAGATCAGCTGTTATCCAGCTACCAAGATATTTAAATTTATCGACCTGTTGTATTAGTTTAACCGTTCACTGTTACATATTAAAAAGATGGGAAGAGAGCACACATCCTTGTCGTATCCCGCGTTCAATAGGGAAACTATCTGTCTCGTCGTTTGCAATCCTTACAGATGCAGTTTGATGTTCGTATAGCTTGGTAAAAAAGCACATATCGTTTTTATATATTCCCATATCCTGAAGGAACTTTATTAATTCGTGCGTATGGCTAAATTATATTTCTATTAAAAGTTTGGCTCTCTGGAATTTTTTGTGAACTACGCCTTTATTAATCGAAGAAAACAGTAGACATGACTGTTTTGATTGGCTCTTTTTGGTCTTTATTCTTCTAAAATTCCGATGATTGTTGCGATGTTTCCATGTCAAACTCTTATCCTCACGTCTCATCGCCGATAATGCTGCGGTTCAAGAAGTCTGCTGTTTTTGGAGAATATTAAATATTTGTTGCACCATGCCAGAAGCCATGCATTTCATGCCCAGTTTTTCGGCTAAAATCATGAGGCATTGAGTTTTTGAGATTCTCAACTCACATGCGGGCTAAGATACGACAATGTTTAAACATCATAACTTTTGTCTAAGCGACGCGATCTTTGTTAGTTAATGTTGATGGCCTTATTAAACATTTCCAATATTTGCGTAAAGTTAAATGTGTTCAAAATGCAAAATTTAAAGCAAATTATTTTCTTAATCGATTTCGGCACGGTACGGAGCATAAACATCTAACCAAAACCATTATAATTTGTTTACTAAGGTGTGTAACGTCATGAAATTTTTCATGTTTGTTACTAACAGTTGTATGTACTTAAAAAAAAGACACGCGCGGTTTTACATAAGCGCCCGGTTTAAATTCATAAATTCCTTTCTTTTCCGTAGATAGAAAAACATATACTTAATTTTACATAAGCGCCCAGTTTAAATTCAGAAGTTTCTTTCTTTTCCGTAGATAGAAAAACATATACTTTTGGTTAAATAATGTTCAAAATATATTTACAAAACCTTCCCTAAATCTTATATCAAGGCTAACATTCTATGGATGTTATGAACAATTCAATTTAAGATACTTTTTCACGGGTTTCAACATAATTATGAAGCAGTTTTTTAATTGGTTAACAGTTGTACATACATCGGATATCTGTGTTTTAAAAATTATTAACAGTAACGAATTCGAATTTTCCCGTCTTTTTAACATCATTTTTACTCGTTATTACACCCGATAACCCTTTAACAAGTAGTCGTTCATCGAATACGGAAGAGACATCCGAGTTGATCGATAACGGGAACTTCAATTTCCTTTCTGTATGTCGAAGCTGAACTATTGGGAAAAATAGGATTGTATCGTTTTTAGTTTTTCCTGGAACATGATATTATTTTTATTTTTGGGCCAGGGTGGTTTTATAAAAATTATCCAAATTTATATTTAGATTATATCGTGTTCCTACCCAATAAAATTTCTATAAAACGCTCCTGTCACATATTCCTCAAAGAAGCCTAATAACTTTGGAAAATTTTGTTCCGAAATCAAACATTTGAAGATATACTCCAAATTCTTAAGATACTTGCTCATGTTCATTTATTTTATCTCAAACTCGGTTTGTTTGTACACCTTTCTACTATAATGATGTCCCAGACTATTGGAAAATTACTTTGAGATTTGCTGTGGACCTCGTAGCCTGTTGGTAGTAATTTTGAACTAGAGGTGAAAGTGTTGCTTATTTCTTGGTCAGTTTTTGCCCAAACTAGTTTTGTATATGGCAAAAATTTTGAAATGTTATGTTTATTATTCTATTGGAATCCCCCGTCACTGTTTCGCCCGTACTGTTTCTCAACAGCAACATTTTTCTTAAGAACTTCAGCGACGAAAATCATTGACTGATATTTACAGTTTACAGGAGCCAAATCAACTGTCGGGGTCCCTTGTCACAATAGAAAATTCAAAACTTCCCTAAATTGAATTTTATTTTTCCCCGAAATGATACTATCCTCGTTAAACTTTGTCCCAATTTTAAATAAAAACAAATATTGTAGTAGAAAATTTAAACTGGAAACAAACTGTCGGCCATCGCGGCAAATGTTTTTTTTTGTGGGTATTTTAACCTCTGTTTTAAAACATAACTACAAAATATATATTACTAACTGAATAAAATATCATAAATATCATACCAATATAATGAAGAAAACGGCAAAGTACGGGTTTCATTAGCTCACTAAATCAATAGATGGAATGTTGGCTGTTATCGCTAAGATTTCCCCGTAATTATATTTTTTTCGGAAAAAATTTCACGAAAATATTTTTCTTTTCTATGATTGCGAAAAAATTCCCTAATCTGGCAACCCTAGCTTGCCATGAGCCAGGACCATCGAGCTTATACTACTGAACTCAATCATGTTCGGTTAAAGAGAGACAATAATCCACCTGTTTATTTTTCTCTCTCTTTTGAACTACTTACTGTTCAGCGGGCCTGAAGGCTAGCCTACATAAGTATAAGCTCGATTAGGGCAGATACATTTCGGAGATAAAATAATATCACCGCAAAGGCGAATAACTTGTGGTCAGCGTCCGAGTATCAGCACTTTTATGCATTCATTCTTTGGAATATATAACAAAGGTATACTTTAAATTTTGCGATAATTGATTTATTAGTTCTCGATATTTTTGTGATTATACAAGCATAGTATTCCCCTTTATATAACAGTGAGATATCAGTTTGTTTCTCTAAAGATGAGATCGAGTTTTTTTTCGCAAAATTGAGTTTCACATAAAGAATAAAAATTTGCATACTTTCTACTTTATCTCTACTATCTTTATGGACTTTTAAGACATGTCTGTAAGAGATAGATGGATATAAAAATGTCATTCCGATCTATGATTCTTGCTGCAGTGCGCCGCAGCGTATCCGCTCGCTAGCGGCTAGCAAACATACTACGCTTTGAACATTTTTTTTAATGGAAGTTAATTCGAAGCTTCAAACCTTCTTAGTTATGACAAAAAACCTGAATTAACATTTGGTTCCAAATGATTAAGCAGATTTTTAGGTTATCTGTACACAAAAATACTCTTCTTTATATAATAGTATAGATAGCTTTCTACTTTTGAATGCTTTATAAAAAGAACAGAATCTGACCCTGTACACATATCTTTTTATTTTTTGCTAACGGCAAAGGATCGTCAACTTAATTTTCTACAAAGTGTAGGAGGAAATCACCACCGAGACGTAATTATTTTTTTATAGCGGTATTTTACGATGAGCTAAAGAAAATTATAGATTTAATTAAGGGTGACCCAGATTTTTTGTCGTATTAACTTTCTGCCTCTATGAGAAAATTGCCTGATCCTAGCAGCCCGTGAGTGGAATGTTATATCAAGTTTTAAACTAGAGCGTATAATTTTAGTTTAAATTGAAATTTGTAGGTAATATCATTAAAGCGAAATATGGCGGCTACTGGTCGAGATAGTTTATATACAAATTAAAAATTGGAATAATAATTTATTGGATAAAGTTCGAAATTTCAGATTTTTAAGCTGATTGATAATTTAATTTAATGAGGAATACATACTTAGTTAAGAACTTAATATGACACAAATTGTTATACAATTTTAATTGACAAAATTTTGCTAGGAGATAAAAATCTAAAATACTATAACATGAATAATTCCTAACAAAAAATAACATATGTACATAAATTTTATTTTTGAGTTATGGCAACATCGCATTGCGAAAATATTATTTTTGTTTGTCGCTAAATACTTTGAGCAAAAACTAGATGAGTCAGTCTAATTTATGTGTTCAAAATGTTGAGGATTCTGCAAAAACAGCACCTGTCATTGACATGTGTTGTTTTTGAAGAAAATTATAAAACAATATATGCAAAAATGAAGTTTCCAGAGAGTGTTACTTCTATTAAAACAGTAATCTGTCATTAGTCTGTCAAAAGAGTTTAAACTTATGCCCTTATATCGTGAACAAATAGCTACTAATCCATTAGAAATGAAAGATCTGTAGACTCTCTCTGAAGTACTAAACAATCAGAAAAATTCCAGATTCTATGAATCCTTACATGGCCCAATCAAAAGCTAAGTACACCATGACTTCAAGTATAGTTCATAAATGACTGAAACACAACTCCAACTGAGCATTGGATTTTTTAAAACCATAACAACGGTTCGATCCATTTGTTGAGGAATTGTTGGTTTAACCATTCTCGTACTTGTAAGGTGCTATGGATAAAAGTACCATTGTTGAAAATGAAGATTTTCTCTTAAATTTAATGGCAGAACATCCAGAAAATCGATAAATTTATTGCGCAAGAATTGTAAATATCTAGCGGCATTTAGATTTTCCCGGAAGAAATATAACCCACTATTTGAGTATCTAATACACCATACCAAACCTTGGATTTAAATGAATATTGATCTTTACATTAAATTATAAAGTTAGGGTTTTAGTTCGCCCATCACCTGCAATTGTGGGAACTTACAACACTCTTGCTTGTGAAGGTTGCTTCGTCCGTAAATAGTATGCGATTTCTTTTTGTCTTGAAACCAAAAGCATCTCGATCCCTTTCTTGAAGTGTATGGATAAATTTGGGCTTGTATGATAGGTACCTATTTTTTTTTTAAGAATTCTTCTAAACCACTTCTCTGAAATACCTACTTTTTA
Organism: Diaprepes abbreviatus; assembly: GCA_034092305.1. Classification (NCBI taxonomy): domain Eukaryota; kingdom Metazoa; phylum Arthropoda; class Insecta; order Coleoptera; family Curculionidae; genus Diaprepes; species Diaprepes abbreviatus. Next base: position 39,040,852 of record JASJET010000103.1, on the reverse strand, counting down.
TTCTTTTTCAAACAAAGCCTTCGTAGGAACTTTACTTACTGATAATATAAGATTTAAATTATTTTCTTCTGTAGGTACAGATTTTTGAAGGGGAATCTTGTATTCATTTTCCATCGATTCTCTGTTTTTAAATTTATTTACAATTCTTATTGCAGTAGAATTGTGAATGTTTGTATTATGTCTATTGCTAAGAATATTTACTATCTCACGAAAACTGTGATAATTTTTTCCATGAATAAAATTATTTTTCCTGTAAAGACCTCTTTTCAGCTTCTATTTTGAAAATACAATCAAATAAATGGCATTTATTTAATTCCTTTTTGTCACTTGTTTTCGTGGCTACTTTGATCTTGAAAAGGATGTTACGTTATGTTTGAAGGTTGTAGACAATGTTGAAAATTAACTAAAATGTGGTTGTCGGACTTGTATTGTCTTTATTTTTATTTATTTTTACTATGTTTCGATTAGGTTGTATCTCTAATCGTTATCAAGTATAAACTGAATGTTTTGTTTTAAGACTACGAACTTACTGTGTCCATTGAAGCGCAAAGTTTTGCTTCCCTTTACACGCCTCAATGATTTGATGTTCCAAAGTAGTGGTGCCAAAGATTAGGTATCTCAACACTAGGCTTACTGAAGATTCCATTATTGTTTTTAATGTAAGCTGCTTCTATAAATTTTCTTTTTTTCATGTTGGGTTCCATATATATTGCCGCAGCCTCAGACCATTTTATATGGTGATGTTTATCCAGGTGTGTTCTGCAAAACCTAATCTCCACGTTTCCCATTTTTGTGTATGAGTTTTATGTTCCTTAATTCTAAGTTCTAGTGGTCGTTTGGTTTCTCCAATATACATTTCACCACACTCACATGGAACTTTGTAAACACATTCTTTCTTAACGGTATTCTTTGGTTTTGTTTTTGTTAAATGAGCTCTAAGTGTATTCCCTGATTTAAAGGCTGTTTTTATATTATAACTAGTGGCAATTCGTCTTATTTTCTCCGAAGTTCCCTTAATGTACAGAATTGTGAAGAAGGAATGTATTTCTTGTTGTCCAGTGTTCGTTGTTCTAAAGTTATTTATAACATCGTCAATTAGTTTGAAATGATAACTATTCTGTTGTAAATCGGATTTAATATTTACTACATCTTTTTCCAATGAATCGGCATTATTGAATATAGATATAGCGCGATTATAGAGGTTGCGTATAATTCCCGGTTTGTTACAACAAAATGATTAGAACTATGATTAAGATATTGTCCAGTATGTGTTGGCTTTCTGTATACCGAAGTTTTAATGGTTTCGTTTCAACGGTTCACTATTACATCTAGGATGGGCAATTGATGATTATTTTTGCATGTGTTGGTGCGCTACTTCAGTTCCTTTAATTTGAGTACTTCTCATATATTTTCTTTCATACGATATAAAGCACTGAGCGTGATGCACTCTCGATTTTCGTAGTCAAGGTTCAAAATACATATAAAAAATCTTTGGCGAAGCCATGTCTCTTCATCGGCTACGAAAATCCACTGAGCTCCCGGACTAGATTTAAAGTTCACCATATTACAACGATCAGTGGGCCACAATATTACCGCGTCCTATCAAATCAAAAGATCTCATATTCCCATACTTCCACCACATAGTCCCTTGGTAATAATTGAGTTAAAAACATTTCAAACATTTTCAATTTTCATCTCACGCTGAGCCTACCCCCACACGTAATTTGAATGTGAAGGATACAGTTTCTATAAATAGGAATACTCAATTATCCTCGGATATAATTATATAAACAAGGTGACAATATGGTCACAATCTACCCGTAAAATTTCTAAAGATAACACCTTACCTGGAAAGTTAAATTAATAAATTTATTTTCCACAACTTTTCTATATTTCATTAATATTAGATTTTTAACAATATTCTTGAGTGGTGTGAAAAAATAGTCAATGTTATTGGGTACCACGCTTTCTTGGACTCGCTTACAGCCTTTTATACATTCTCCAAAGAAAGTTCTTAAAGACCTCCTCCACTTTTTAGTGATGGGGTCAACATTTTTGAAAAATTAATTTTTCATAGAGAAAACCGTGCTTATAGCTCAAGTTGAAATAAAAAATTACATATATCATGATGATATACAGCAATTTTTTTAATCGAAAATGTAATTCTTCAACATCTCATTCAAATTTGTTGCAGAATTAACGGGTTGCCGATATATGTATAAATGAAGACCGCGGCGCATAGTCTGGCGCAAATATGCGGTGTCTTTCATCCGCTAGGAGGCGCATGTCAATGCACAAGTGATTTGGATTGATTCAAGCATATCTTCAAGCAAGAAATTACTAAACATCTTTGCTTTTGAATATTCTTTATAATATACCTTAAGCGGATAACCCGACAGTCATCTATTTAAATTTCAAGTCGGTGGTTGAATCCTTTTCCAGAGCATATTTTTTATTCATTCGTAATTCTGGATGAAGAGTTGCCTATGAATGTCAAATTGCGTGATAAAACCATTTCAAAATATCCTAAAGTTGAGCTTCTTCAATTCTGCTAGTGCAGAATGGCACTTTCGTACTACGGCTTATGGAAAGAAACACTTGCAATGGAATTGGTGCTTCTATCAAATGGTCAGTTTAACTCATTAAGACCTGACGTTACCATATGGTAACGGAAATCATAGATAACTTGAATATCACCAGTACTTTATGTCTCTGATTTTACAGAATAGATGGCACCAAAAATTAATTGTATATACTATAACTGATGTTCCAACTAGTTTAGCTTTGGCGTTTGTGATGTACAATTTTACTTCATGTGAAAAAATGGACGATATACATTTTGAGTAAGTTTAATTTGTCTATTTTTTTAAATACCAAATAGTTATTGGGCATTATGCTTGATATACGTATATGCTTTTAGTTTTAGTTTGGTTTTTTTATATTTATACTTAGAAAACTGGAGGCAAAAAGCTTTTTCTTTTAATATTACCGTATGGTAACGCTAGGTCAATACATTATAAAAATGTGTTCAAAGGATTTTTAGGATTATTTTTGTTATAGACGTGATTTTTCTTTGCGTTAGATTGGGCTTATTCACTGGACGTAGATTCTATTTATGTTGAACAACCTGAATCTAATATAATAACTGATGAAGATTGCGTAGATGAAGATTCTGGAGGCATAATTGATAATTTGTCGGGGCGCCAACTAAGAGTACTGATTGAAGTAAAGTTTATGAGTAGGAGTGTCGTTGCTGGGCCAGGATCTTTAAGTAACAATGTAGCAGCATCAATGTCATCGAAAAACTGCTGACATGCATAAAAACTACAACTGGAGTCAAGGTGATTCACAGTAACAATCGAAATATTTTCCAGAATTCACTTTTGACAAAGATCGGAATCTTTCGCCATTTCAAATCTTTGAAAATCTTTTCAACGATGAAATGTATACTCCAGATATTCTTTCTTTAAAAATTTTCCCAACCCTCATATTTTTAAAGATGAAATGAAATTCTTTATGGCTATACTTATTTTAAGGGGCTATTTTGTATTACCAGGAAAAAGATATTATTAGGGACAAGACAGTGATGTAAACAATGCCATGGTTAGTGGCGCAATGAGACGAGATCTTTTTTTACAAATTATGCACTTTGTACATTGTGCAGATAATTAAAAGCTTGATGTTGATGATAAAATGTGAAAATTAAGACCGTTTATAAATAGATTAAAATCAAAATTTTTGGAACACTACCAGCCAGGAAAACATATGAGTTACATTACAGTTTAGTCGCAAATAATATGGCTAAGAGTTCCTTAAACTTGTTATGGTATTTCACCTATTTCGCACGTCACGCGGTACAGTTTGTCCCGAAAGAAATATTTCGGTTCTGCGCCCTCATCAGGAATATAATTCGCACATGGGGTGTAGAAACCTCATGGACGAAAAGGTATCGAATAAGCATCACAAGTAAAAAATGGTGGTGGTCCATCTTTATTTGTTACAGTGACGAACTCAGAGCCGTTACATAAAGAATCTGGCGAAAAACTGCCATTTGAATTTCGAAGGGATATTGCGTTAATTTCGTTAAAAGGCTTTGAACCATGGCTAAACTTGGAGGAAGACCCACTAAATAAAGATTTGAATCCGCAACAATAATTATAGGAATGCAATCATTTCATTGTGTAGAACTTTTGGGAGAAATGAAGCGTCTTGAATTAAAAGAGTTCACTGCATCAGAATCAGCAGTTTTGTGTGCTCCAATAAAAAAGTTTTAAAGGGATCTGCAACATTAAGTAATTCTAATAAGTTACAAAAGTTTGCAAAGAGATCTACAATACCAAATAGCTCAGATAAGTTAACAATGGCTGCTAAAAGGTTGGCTATAAAAAACAAAGAATAAATGTTGCATCAAAACATTAATAAATTATTTATAAAAATAAAGAGGTATAACATGCATTAGCTTTCAAGCGTTCGTGCAGGTGCGCTGGGTCACGCGCTTCGATGTTTATTTAAAATTCAAATGAGGCGTTGTTAAAAAGTTACACTTTCGATTACAAAATATTGTCAAAAAATCATTATTGAACTTTCAGTGCAATTTTTTCCTACGAAAAATGGATATTTAGATATTTCGACCCTACCATTAGAAAGAGGAGGACAAGTATCGATGTATATCTAATAGATTTTTTTAAAAGAATATGTTTTACTACGAGCGAGTTGAAAAAAGAGGGGTAAGGGCCAAACATATACCATGCGAGTCCGGTGACTCGCTTCTAGTAGACGGACGTACACTATTAAAAAATCTTTCTTGCTATTAGGATTTTATTTAGCAAATTTCTGTATGAATAAGTTAAAACTTGACAAATGAAAGATTTTATTATTATTCATTCCTACTAAATTCCTAATACATCTCTATGAACTCAAACTATGAAAGCTAAAAACATATTGACACACGCAAATTGAAATAGCATTAATGTTTCTGATGAGACCTTATTCAAAAGAAACTGTATTTGTGTATCTTTTTCTGGTAGCCGTTAATAGTTTGCCCCTTCTTGACTTAAGTAATTTCTTCTGTTTTCCATAAATGTTTGTTTTACCTTAACTCATGCCAATATCTGTCCACTTTACTGATTATGTCATCAAGCCAGCGTATTTCTGGTTTAACGTTATATATCTGGGACTTCTACTGTTTGACCCACTTTCATTTCAACTTGGCTATACTATCTAGGTCATTCTTTACCCCAGTTCTGTTCCTAAGCTAACTTCCCACAGCGTACTTTTTATCACTCTTTAAATTTGTTTAGCGTAAGCAATATGAAGCTATCTTCGCACAAATTGATTATAATTGGTTCCTCTATCTCACCGATCATGAAATCGAGTTTCCACATTTTATTTTATTCTTTTATTATATGGATTTTTCCCAATTTTCTGCAATAACATTATTCAAAAAAATCTTTCAAAAATTCAGTTAAATTACTATTTTTGTAAGTTGTGTTATTTCTAGCAACTCCACCTTTTACATGAGAGAGATATTTCCTTCTTCAACGGACATTTTCCCGACGATCTATAAGAACAGATTTCCTATCTGGTTTTTTCCAGCAAAAATTAAGTTCTCTGAACAATTTCCAGAATTCAGTTGTGTTAATTTCAGGTAAATCCCAATCTTGGTTGGGATCTGCTTCTCATAATAAAATGTATGTACAACTTCTTTTATTGCAGTTTACATCTCTTCTTCCAACGAGATTTTTCGTCTGCCTGTGATCGAATGTGGCTTGGGAGTACTAACAATTCCAGTGGTTTTTTTCTCCTTCAGTGTTCGGTACATAGTAGATTTACAACTCCTGTCATGTTGGAATACATCTCAACAAAGCTTTTAATATTATTATCTAGACATTGATATCTTAAAGCGTCATAAATATTCATCATAATAAGTTTTTCGTTGAGAAAAAAATGCCCTGGTTTAACGATTTTGGAATAAATATAGATGTGGAAGCCATATCTTTTGGGTATCTCACATATCTCAAATAATATATAAAAACAAGCACAAACGCGACAAATCACTAAGGACACACTGTAAGGTGTACTTTGATCACTGACAGAAATCAAATTGATCTATCAGAAATTTTATTGTTGCACTCAATGTATAAAAGCTTATAATATTTAAATATAATTAGATTTGCAACAGTCCTCAGTTACCTGCGGCACTGGAGCAGGTACGTTGGGGGTTTCGGTAACAGTTTTATTACTCTTCCCTTCCTGAGAGTTTTGAGTTCAGGAAAATAGAACTGATTCTGCCTTTTATATTAGGAATGTGTATGCTGCTGGCACTTCCCCCACTCCCTCGTTGACAACTTGTTTTTCTTGCGATAGCTCCCCCCCCCCCCCCCCAAGAGCTTTGAGTTCAGGTAAATAGACCCGATTCTGCCTCTTATACTAGGAATGTGTATGCTGCTCACATCCTCCCCCCTGTCGGCAACTTGTTTTTTCTTGTGATCGCCCCCCCCCCCCTCTCCAAACTTAGAAAAGTAGACCTGATCTTGCCTTTTACACTAGAAATGGGAATGTTGCTGGTGTCCCCCCTCCCGTCGACAACTTGCTTTCGCTTGTCATATTGTAGTTTTGTGATACCCCCCCCCCCGCCCCACAAGAGAGAGGCTGGATCTGCCCCTGAGCCTAGGTAAACATATTTTTCAGCTTTTTCTCCAACTGTATTTCTCACGCGAACAATTACATCTCTAGCGTCATAATCTTTATTTTATTTAGATTTAATATTAATTGGGGAAATAATATCTCTCTACCTAACTACTTGGACAGACATTTTATTTGCTTTTAAATCATCTCTGTTGATTGCGATAAGTGTTGCGTGTTGATAAATATTTTCAATGGAGTTTTTGTATCTTGAGTCGATTTTAGCGTTACTCATAGCTTTGAAAACACTTCACAATTCCACCGAATCCAACGACTTGTACTTAATAAATGTGTAGTGTATGTTCTTTGCACTTTTCTATTAGGGAGTTGATGAATTGGAAGCTGTAGCTCTTTCAAAACACGATCCGTTCCGGAGATATACATTCATTCAGTTTAGACGATTATTGGTTGTGTATAATTTTGAAAAAAGTGCATTAGAGCGTTCTTTTATTTTTTCCCACACTGTATATTTCATCTTTAAATATTAATAATCGAAAAGTATTATTAGCTAAAAGTAATAACATTACATTTGATTTATATACACTTTTTTAAAAATTTAATTGGATTTATCCCGCGGCGGGTTCTAGATTGCGGATCAATCGCAGCGTGTCAGATCCTCACCGGCTTGAGATGGAATACTCTGTTAATTAAATATTGATTTAGAACTAAAAATAACAATCTTTGATTAAATTTATTAGATAGAGCTGTAAATAATGAACAAGCTAATTATTATAAGTTAACCTCATAGCATTTGTACGCAGTGTTTCGATTTTAATCTACTTTTACAGAAAAAAAACTTGCAATATTAATTTTTCACGATAAATCGAATCTCAAATAATTGGCTCGAATACTCTTGATTCGTAGTTTTGCTTGAAGTAAGTCACTAAAAATACTCTTATGTTGGCCATTTTAGATTTTAAACGTTGCGTTTTTTTATGTTAATAAACAACGATTATGATTATGGTCTTAGTAAAAAAATCTTCAGAATGTTTCGCCACTATCCAAACTTGGAAACTGTTTTGCTTTTCTGGTGTGTTATTTTTGGCTGGGTTTTGATTATGGTTTTCCATGTATTTGAGATGTTTTGGGCATCATCTCTCTTGTTGAAGTTTTTAGTGTTTTCTATTTCGATAGTTTCTCTGATGATGCGCGTTCTATAGTACTTTATGGGTGCGATCTGTTTGGTTTCCTGGGAATCTATAGTGTGTCCTGTCTCATGATGATGAAAAACGCTGATGTGGTTTTCTTATTCTTTGTGCTTTTTATGTTCCTGGACTCTGGTAGCGATTTATTTTTTACAGTCTACATACTGATCTCCAGATCCTTGTGACTATCCAAATCCATAAACCGCGAAGAAGAACTAAACAACGTCACACTCTTGTGGAGAGTTATAAAGGAGGCTATTGAAATTGCAAAGAGGCCCAGCAACTTAAATAGCAGAGATGATAGCCAACGTGTGCCTAATACTTGGAAAAATCTGCTTACAAAACATCAACCAGTACCACTTAGTAACGAAAGAGATTACAACTCGGCAACGCAACCACAAACACTGGCAACAGGGCCGATGACGCGCAGCAGGTCATGCCACCTGATGGCTCGGAACCATTTGAAAAACGAACACGTCCGACGCGCACACGGTACCGACAACACCGAAGTCGCAGGCGCCAGTTCGCTCGTAGACGCCATACAGTGAGCTTTGAAAATGGTGAATGAGATTTCACCGAAACGTCAGCTGCCTTACAGTCCTGAGAGGGACTCAGCACATACACGGGATGTCCGAAAACCTTCGATTACATGTATATATATATATATATATATATATATATATATATATATATATATATATATATATATATATATGTAAATAAATAAATACATACACACACATACATACATACATACATAAATAAATAATAAGAAAAAGTTAGCCACACACAATGGTGAAACGCACTCAATTTTTATGGATCTTACCAAAGCATATGGGAAGTTAGGGCAAAAACGTCTATAGGTTTGCTGATGCAGGAATCAACTCTTAAATTTAGTTGATCGGTCTGGTTTACCACCGTGGGACATGCAGGAATACGGGAATATCTAACTCAGATGAATATACCTTGCCAACACTGCGTTTTGCTGATGATAAGGTAGTACTAGCACATGACAAAAGATATAGAATACGTGACCAAGGGCCATTAAAGGAATAAAAGCAATGGAGTCTACAGGAAAACATGATCAAAACTGAATACACATGCGTTTGGCGACCAAAAGAAGACTTGTGCTCTAAGAATAACAGAGAAATAATATACCATGCTGAAAAAAACTTACTAAATTTCTGATTTCCGTTTTAATATTAACAAACTTACATACAACGTTATTCTACAGACTGTTATTCTGAATGCATCAAGTCTAGCAGGTCAATTAATAACAAGAGAAAGATCTTAGCAGTAGAAGTGGACCTTGATTCAGGTCTGCAAGAATGTCCCGACTGGATCACATTAGAAGCCAAAGGATTGGGGATATCATGATCTAAAAGGTGATAATACAGAAAGTCTGAAGTAGACAGTTACGGTGGTGTTATGCATATGCCAAAGGAACAAATCTTTAAAATAGTAATGCATCCCTAGTGCTAAACGACGACCAAGATGTTCATGGATATGAAAAACTATATCTGATAGAAATCGTAATTGTTGAGATTGGAACAGTAGACGAAGAGAAGGATCGGAGGGTGTAGCATAAATCGGATATCTATCCGATTGACATTATTTTCATTTTCGTATATTGAATTTTTGAAACGATCCAGGTAAAGTAAGGTTCTCTTGTTTTGACGGCATGAATTGTTTCAACTGTTTCATTATTACGTGACCCGTGGTTGAACAGTTGTCTGAGACTGACATGCTCGCTAACAGCTGATCTGTGCCAATATCATCCTTTTCTTCGTGAAATTGTCAAATAAAACATTCTACATTCCTTTTAAAATCTCGGTATTTTTTCTCCCGTGCACCTCTGGAATAAATTGATAATAAACATTTAAAAAATATTCCATATTTAAACGAAAAGGTTAAAAGGTAAAGCTATTACGCAACAATTCTATTATTTAGGCTTGGCGTTATTATGTACGGAAAAAGTTCCATGCGTCAAAGTGAATAAATATTTTTGTATGTACAGTTCTTTTTTTTTTTAATAGATTTACTTCGTCATCGTAATCCACCCCATGTAACACAGCTTGTTTGAAAACCTTGGTCCATATATTATGCACGAGGTAAAAATTCAGCCTTGCGTCGCAGTGTTAATTTTCTATACCAAACGAAATCCACCAAAACCCTATTAAAACGAGAGCATTGAAAATAAGGAAATTTTCATTCTATTTCCGCCTTGAATTTTTAGGCCAACGGTAGTTTATTCAGATAGCCCGCATTTAAAAAACTGATAATGTAACATTCTTTAAATGGAAACAAAATCTTAATCAAACGTAATTTAACAGAGGTAAACAACCAGGCAACAACAGAGCTCCACTATTTTATTTTCTTATAAAACCAATAAGTAGAAAATTGTAAAAGTAAGCACAAATTTTTTACTTATTTTTGTTATAGTAGAACAATGATTAAATGTCTTATTAACATAAAATTTAATTTTTGAACAAAAAGAAACACAAGAACTAAAATTAAAAACATAATTTTCACTTAATATCCTACTTAAACGACATAAAGCCTGCAAAAGTTTTAATGAAACGTCTAGCACATTAGTTGCAACTGCAAAACTTTAAAGATAACGTTCAAAATTAAGTTTTGAACTGAAAATTACTTGTTGAGTTTCGAAAGATAATTATAGCTACAAATTTTGCGCTTAATGATTTTGAATTTGTAAGCACCATGAAATTTCTTAGATAAAAAATAGTGAATATTTTTTAAGCTGTTGGAGCTTGTTATTATTGCATTGTTATTGTAAGTGAGCCATAAATTTGGACAATTTCTTGTATCGATGACAACAGCATATTGTATAAGAAATAATGTTAACCATTACCTACTAATTTTGGCGCACTGAAGAGAAATATGAGAATGAAATCTGTTAATTGGTTCAAGCTTTCATGACATACATATGCAAAACTAGTGGTAATCTGTCTCAAGACCTTCTGAAATTTTAAGAAAGAAAAATAAGGAAATTTTATTTAACCCTATTTTCGTGCATACGTTACAGTGAAATACTCTTACTTTTATAGCCTCAGCGCAAATAGATCAGATATAGTTAATTACCTCATGCAATTTATCAATAATGCAATAAAATCCAAGTAAGCCATTTCAGTGTGAAGAGCATTCATTGATTTAATTAATTAAAACTCGGATCATTCTAGAGTAATTGCGAATTGATCAAAACACGCTAATATAGCCTAATTTTTTGGATTATTTTTGTCAATTAATGCTCTTTTCAAATATACGCATGAGGATAAATTACTCTAGACCGATTGAAAAAAGTAAAAAAAAAATGCATTCTCCATGAAAATATTATTCTAGAACCTTAAAAAGTTTACACGTGTTTTGCCGTTTTGCAAAAAAATCATTTTCAACGAAGTTATCGAGATTTTAAAGTTAAGCTTTGAGCTTTTGCAGAAGAAAAATTAAAGTCTTTTTTTTTATTCAAAATTGTAATCAACGTAATTCAGTTTTCTCTTTTGATTAAGGTCACATGAGTCATATACTTTCAGAAAAAAATTGAAAACCGAAAAACTTTCAAAACTGACAAAATGGCGGCCATTTTTCGAAAAAAAACGAACGCTACTTTCTCAAAAATTATATTTTTTTGATTTAGTTTTTTTTTCGAGGGTTCCTTGTTATATGCTTCTTCAACTACAATTGTTTTCGTGGGTGTTAAAATTCAGGAGGAGACACACAATTTTTTTTTCAATGACCGATTCCACATCAAATAATACAATGAGATTTTTTCAAAAAAATGCTTTTTCCGTGAAATATATCAGTATGAAAACCAGAAAAGTTTACACGTATTTTGCCCTTTTGCTAACAAATCATTTTTAACGAAGTTATCGATATTGTAAAGTTGAGATTAGTGCTTTTGTGGTGAAGAAAACATTTCAAAGCCGAAAAATTTTCTAAATTAATGGAATGGTGATCGTTCTTTGCAACAAATTCAAAATTTTTTTTACTACTGATTGTTATATGTTTCATTATATAATTATCATTTTTGTAATTTTTTTAACAAAGTTATCGATATTGTAAAGTTGAGATTAGTGCTTTTGTGGTGAAGAAAACCACAGCCATTGTTTTATTCAAAATATTCTATTTTTATGTCTAATCAACTTAATAAAATTTTATCTTGTGATTTACATGAGTTATAAATTAAGAAAAACATTTCAAAGCCGAAAAATTTTCTAAATTAATGGAATGGTGACCGATCTTTGCAACAAATTCAAAATTTTTTTTACAACTGATTGTTATATGTTTCATTATATAATTATCATTTTTGTAATTTTTTTATATAATTAATTTACCAAAAAAGGTTTCTTACGATTATCAAAAAAGTAGAATATGATCAAATATTTGCAAGTAGCAACTTGTTTACAAAGTCGATTTTATGTACAATATCCACATGTTAAAATTATACATAAAATCGACTTGGTAAACAATCGTACTTTCTTCGGTAAATAAATTATATAAAAAAATTACAACAACAGGCAACCCGAAAAAAATTTCTTGATTTTGTTTCGAAAAACCTCAATCAAAAGAAAAAAAATTAAATTTCAATTAGTCATAAAAATGAAATGTGAAAAAAATCTATGCTATAGTTTTAGTAAAACAGTAAAAATGCAGTTTAAGCCTCTTCAGTCTCACAATAGAGGATTTCGAAAAATGGAGAAATTAGTTTTCAGATAATCGTACCCATTTTTTCCTTTTAAAATGAGAATATCGAAAAATCATGGAACTAATTTTTTAATATAGAAATGTCGATGCATTTATCAAATGGCCCTTTTAGGGTGCAAATTTTGAAAAATCCTTTGTTGGTGGGTGTCTACATGATGTTATAAAATAGTTTCGTATCAGTCATATAATTTTGTTGTATTACCGCAATGATTAGAAGGGTATTTTGCTTATATTTAGTTTTTAACGTGAGAGATCAGGACAAATATAGGACCCATATACACGTATGCTTCCAGCTTCAGAAATTAGTTACATGGAAACAAAATTTTTCTATTAACTTTCCGATGAAATAGCATGAATAAAGCGATTCAGGTACAAAAAAAACAATGCCAGTAACTACTCTAAAATTCTATCTATTTTACGTTGTGTGCCTCAATTAACAGTTCATTTTGAATGAATGCTCATTGATATTAGAAGATTGATTTTTTTTATCAACTCTTTCTCAACTGTAGCCTCATTCTGTAACGCATGTGAAGTAAAATGACTTAGTTGGAGACCTTGATTTATCACGGTCTAAATCTAAGCTACTTAAATCGCGATTACAACAGCGACAATTTTTTAGTATCCAAAATAGCTGAAAATTATGTTGAACTAATAGAACACATATTAGCATCAGAGAAGAAAATGGGATGCAACACTTTCTACAGTAGAAGTAACAATTTCTCTTGGTTTAAGTTGCTAAACAACAACTTTTATATTTTAAAGTTCTTATAAATCAAACAATTTATTTGCATGTAAGTTTTTACCATTTAAAAAATATTCTAATACATTCCAAAAAATACAAACTGTCTCATTTACGGCAGCGAAAGGGGTTTAAATAAATGGATTCAAAAGGTGCGTGACTGACTTGTCATTTTATGAATTATGAATTGCTATTCTTTGCTAAAAAAATCGTAATGGGGTATAACTGCTGTTAAATATAATTTTGTTTTCCCTTTAGAAAGTTTATTTTTGGCCTGTTGCGCGAACGTTTTAAGTACGGCTTAAAATTAGGTTAGGTTTACAGGGTTGGTACTGATATAGAAAATCGAAAATATCAGAGCAAATCAGGCCCTAGTTAATCAAATACTGCGAGTTCACCAAGTATAATCACATTTAACATGTCAGACACTGCTCTTTTTTATGGCTCACTTGAGCTCGTATGAATTTATAAAGATTAATTTTCACATCGAAAGTCTTAAAGACAACACACCTTCTAAATCTGAATAATAAGTAGATAGAAATGTATTGCAGAAGAGCTACAATTAGAAGGTCAACATTTAAAACTCAGTTTTTTGGGATTTTAAAGTTTCTTTGCAAATTTCTGAGTAATAAAACTCTCCGTTATATAAAAATACTTTCGGCTATAGCGGCTTAGTTATTTTTTTTTTATAGTGACATAGCCAAATTTTCTACATTAACCTTGTATAACTTGGTAAAATTAGGTATTTTTCAGTTTAACAATCTGGCTTGATAATAAAAACTATTTACGTAGTCAATGCTCCTTATTCGCGGGGGATAGAGTCCATAAATGGGCCGCGAATACAGAAACAGTGAAAAAGGAATAGTATTTTAAATGGGATTATAGGAGATATGATCCAAGTTTACAAAATAAATAGAAAATATATAATAAAAGCAATTTTAATATGAGATTGTTTAACAATATTAATAATAATTTTCAGGCTTAGGCAATGATTTAAAGCATTTAGTATTTTTTGTTTGTTTTGACGCTTTTAAAAGATTTTTTAACTCAGATTGATATTTTTATTCTTATTAACAAATTGTCTTTTAAAAATAAGCCTTATTTTTATAGACCGATCAATTTTTATGGAGGAATCACAAAGCTCATTAGCCAGTCGTAAACTTTTACCCATATTTTTTTAATTTTAATATCTTTTCAATGCTGGTTGTGGCCTTTTCTTCAATGGAAAGGGGCTCAAACATTTCTTCTAAGTCAGTTTCAGTAAATCTTCATCTCACGATTCAAGCAACTCTCGATTCTATCTTTCGAAACCATTTTGTCCTATTCTATTCGCAATCTGAGCAATTTTTTCAGTTAATGTTTGAATTCGCACCGATTCTTCACCATTACCGACAGTTAAATGTAGCCACAGCATGCTTTCATTGTGTATGGCTTTAGTTCTTACAATGATTCTTTTATGTTAACATTGCAGTTTGCTATGTCAAAATTTTTTCAGCATTGCTTGACATTCATATCAGGATCACATATCATGGTATCCAGTCCTGGATATTTCCTCAGTGCATAGGTTGGATTAAGGCCGTAGTGTTAGGAAGCAACAATATCACCTTTATATTTGGATACATAACTTTAACGTCACGAGGGTGACTCGGAGCACCGTCCAAAATTAGAACTGCATTAAAGTGTAAATTATTTTTCCTTAAGTTAGTTTAAACTTCAGGAATAAAAAAAAAATCCGAAACCATTTCCAGAAAATGACCCTTGTAAACCACGCTTTCTTGTTTGCACCCCAAAGGTTTTCCTTGTTTTGATTTTTCATGACACGAGAATTTAGCAATTTGTAGAGCATAAGTGGTGTAATTAAACACTTTTCTTCTGCATTAGAACAGAGCAATAATGTCACTATCTCTTTTGCTGCCTTAAAACTAACGGCGAACTTTCCATTTTTGGATATGAGAGCCGCTACTATAATTTATAATTGACTCACATCGCCGAGGCATGCTGCTAAATAACTTCTTCGCATAATCCAGTGATAAATTTTTCCATGTTCTTCGAATTTCTGCACTTAGTTGCTTTGAAGTACATATATGTTTTTTTACGAAGTTGAACCTTCATGAAATCCCATACATTTTCAACAGGATTTGCATCAGGCTAAGAAGTCGGCCACTCCATGGTAGTAATGCCTTTTTCCGTTTTTCAGTCCTAACAAAGGCGACAATGGTTTTTCTAATCATTATCTTCTTGTATCGCGGAATTTCGAATCTTATGGGAAAGGATATTGACTCTTTACTACCATTTGCCGTTTAGATGAAGTTAGAGGGCACGCCCCGCACTGGACGACCTTCGACGTCAAGAACTGATGACAACCTAAGGGGCAAATAGTAAATGATCCTTTTTACCTAGAAGTGCTAAGAAGATTGAAGAGATGGGTGGACCAGGTGAGACCAACCATCGTTGGAAATTGGAAATTGCATCATGACAACGCACCCAGTCACATCTACTCCAACGTGATCAACTACCTGACACAAAACGGCATCACGACGATTCCCCAACTACTTTATAGTCCCGACTTGGCCCCAGCAGATTTTTTTCTATTCTCAAAAGTGCAATCCTTCCTCAAAGGACAAGACCATGGAACCCTTGGAGCCGTCAAAGAAGCTTGCACGCGTGCCCTTAAGGACCTCCTGTACTACTAGGTAGCCTTCGAGTCGTAGAAATGCCGCTGGCAAAGGTCGACGCTCAAGGAATGTACTTTGAAGAATTTTGAGGTTTTGTTGCAATTTGTAAAATAAATCTATTTTTGCGGAACGGACGCACCCCGGATTTATTATAAAATGGAAATTTATAATAAAGAAAGAAAACAAGTTACTTAAAAACTATAAATCTAACTGAGCTTCGCTGTCTTCACCCAACTTAATGATAAGGGGGTCTACAGTATCGTGTAAAGATAAATAAGAATTTTCAATCTTAAAAACGTGTTCAAATATCCGATTTGCAGTCACTTGAATTAGACACTTTTTTTAGTTGGCGACTGTGGTAACTAGCGTTGTGCAAAGTATTACACTATTAGGAAGAATATTGGGTATCAAGCAAGTCCTAACCCAAACTTCAAAAAGGTCAGCAGTTGTGTCTTCACGGTAATCTAAAGAAGAATTTCTAATGTTTTTTGCAGAAAACCACAAAGTATTTTGAACCCAACCAGCCTCTGATCCCACATATATATGGTAATTCTCTACCCTTTATTGGATTGAGCTTTTGTTTGACATCTGCCAAACGAATCGAACCATCTTTTCGATGGCGTATCGTGTATATCAAATTATGTTTCGTCGTTACGTTGTGATTGATACTGTTATAGCTCTGAGGTAGTCATATCGCCACTGTCGCAGTATCTGCGATTCGATTAACACTTGTCTTTTATCTTCTTTGCGGTATCTAAAACTTAAATTTTGATACAATACTACTGAACAGAAAATATTTGTGTCGTCTGCAATAAGTTGTGCAGTTAGAGATCTTATAGTGGGTACTAGATTTTCTTCGTACATGGAGTAAATTTTTCTTCGAATCAAGTCCTTGTCACCTTCGTCAAATTTTTTGGAAACCCCTTGTCACGACGTTTTTTCTCACATTAAGAGGCTTTAAAACAATGTCCCTTACTGTGGAAAGAGGTGTTTTAGTCAAATCACCTGTTTCTCTTAAATCAGCAGTCGTAAACCAGCCTCTGTTGAGTAGAAGAAACACTTTCTTTTAAGAAATAGACGGGTTTTGTATTTCAGTGTATGTTTTTATTAATATCGGCCAAGCGCTTTCGGTCTAACAGACCATCCTCAGGGCTCAGACCCTAAAAACAAGAGAATATGGTCAGCAAATAAGCTTAGTACTCACCAACCATACTCACTCGTCAAAGGGCACACCTTAACCCTGCCAGTTGGAGAGCAGTCGCCAGCCGTAGCCTCCACACAGAACAAATTGTATACAATTAAAAATTTTTTAAAAAACTTTGTCACAAATTAAAATTAAAACCAAAACATTCAACATACTAGTACACTAACACTGTTAAAACAATAAACCTCTTTAATAAAAATCCAAAAGAGTGAGGTTATGCCACCGTCACCATAGCATAGCAATAAAACTGTCCAAAAATTAAAATTACATACAAGTATGTGTAAGCTTTCTTTTAGGCGCAGGACGCATAATGAATAACTTCTTCCCATGGACGAAACTTATTTTTAAAAAGTAAAGAACTCAAATGTACTCTTCACCAGAAGAAAACAAATTGAGGGACTAAATTTAATGACCGAACCTTATAGTTTGTTGTTCAAGTAGTTTAGATTGGATGATATAATAATATTAAATTATTTAGAAATTTTATCTGCCTCAAACAGAAAAAAATATTTTTACATACTTAATCAAAAGAAGACAAAGCGTTAGTTAACGTTTAGTAATCGAAATATATCGATACCTGTTACAAAAACGATGAATCGAGCACTGACTGCAATATATCACTCCAAACGAGCCCCAGGTATAAAACAATTAACGGCGTCAAAAACGAAAACGATAGAAGTTGAAAACCATATAATTTAAATGCCTCGAATGAAGTTTAATATTAATTATTTATTTTTTATAATATTTTTTAGTTCAAACTATTTATTTTTAAATCACATTATTTTTTTATTAGTATTTTAATTTAATTTGTCAAATATTGGGTACTACACTTCATTTGACTCATGTGGTAGCGAATGAACCTCTTTAATAGGGTGTTTAAATGCTGTGTGGCTCCGTAGATCAAGCTTTCTTAACAGAACTTTAGGCCCAAAATGAATGGTCGTCAGTAAAAATATTGTTTGACCAATCTCTATCTATGTTCTCTTGTAACCAGGCTAAACGTGTGTATGAGGCACTAAAGATTTTTACCTCGTTCTTCTTTACTTAAGTCATTTTCATTAAGGCGCCGTCGAATGGTATTTAGGTCAATACATATTCCCTTTCGAGCTAAAATATTTTGTCATTTTTGCAGATTAAGATCTAGATTTTTTTGTAACATGGAATAATTACCTTGATTTTTTGTACTAGCACGTGTTAAACCACCATCTGGAAGATCGTCGACATTTTTTCTCGATCATACCTTTCCACCCACGTCTGTACAGAAGATACAGACTGACTATCAAAGGGCGGACTAATTTCGAGCCTCGAGTGTTGGACATACCAAGTAAATAGTCCCAATAAGTATTCAAATATGCAGCTATATGTTTTTATCGAACTAATTGCGTTCCATTTCTGCGTGAAAAATGTTCTTAATTTAAGCGACGTTTAAACTGTCCTCACCATCAATCATTAGTCTTTTTAAAGTAACCTTAAGTTATAATTTTGAAATCGTAACGCCTATGGGCTATTTTCAGTGCTGGATTAAAGGAGGAAGGCGAAAAAGATTATTGCCCCGGGCGTATGATGAAAGAGACATTGAAAGATCCGCTAATTTTTTATAATTTATGATGGTGAAAATAACTCATGATAAAAATAAAATCTTGCAGAATTAACAGAAAATACTTGATCGTGGAAATAATTGCTTTTTACCCTTACAAAATAATAAGATTCCCAAAATAAAAGAGAGTGTGGGTTAAAGATAAACATTGTGCCAAATTCCTCGCTACCGTCGATATTATGAATAATGCCATCTTAATCCATAATGTTTTCCTCCATTAGTTCTTGGTACAGTAAAAAATCTGCTTTAACAATTCTGGAAATCATATCTTTGTGGTGGGGTTTCTTTTGTTCATATTGGTTACTAGCAATGTCCCGTCCCGGAAAGGATAGATCCAATGGGGGGGCGATGGAGGCGATCGTCCCTTCCTCCTAACGCTTCGAATTTAGAAAACTAGAATAACCTGCCTGCTGCATTAGGAACGAGAATCTCGCTGACCCCCCCCCCCCCCCCGACATTGAGTTAATTCTGTCAATTTGATTTCGCTTGTACTGTATTGTATACAAATGAAGTAAGGGTTATTTTAATATTTTCTTTGTTCTTGTGATATCATCCCCCACCCAAGTGAGAGGCTGAATCCGCCTCTGTATCGCGGCTTCTTCCGTACCCTATTTGTGCTTGAATGTTTGAATGAACCGATATTTCAGGTCTGCAGGAGTCAATTGCAGAAGCGACTTGACATAAAGATGGACTGTAAGAACTATGCGGTACCAGAAGTAATTTTTCATCTTTATGTAGTCTGTGATTTTTCGTAATAATAAAGCTACAGTTAAAATTTGGTGATGATTGGTTGAGTAGTTTTTGACATTTTTGCGAACATACAAGTGATAAGTTTCCTCTTTATACAGAATGTCCGGAAATGATGACAAATTGCGAGGTATTATTTTACGCAATAAGGGCATGAAAAAAATTTGTGTGCTTCTGTAAGAAACGACATGCTCGTGAGGATGGTGTTATATAAAATTTTCATAAAAAATTGAAGCGACTTTTGAAAATGAGCTAAGAAGCGAAAAATAACCAAAACATTTTTCATATGAAATTCCTCAAAAAATGTGATTCACATAAAGAGATTGAAAAATACTTTATCAGTATTTATTTTTTAACTTAGCTTGTATGTATCTCGTGTTAGTAGTTATTGGTTTAGTTAGTAATTATTTAACACCGACTTCAAAAATTCCCATTTCTTAAAAAAATTTGTTATTTTTTGATTTTTGGCGTATTTTTAGAAGTTTTTTATGAACATTTTATTTTTCGATTTTAAGTTTTGAATTTGTTATGATATCCATAAATTATTTGAAGGATGCGTAGTGTCTCTACCAATGTTTCCTAGGTCGCAAAAGTTACCCATTTTATCTAAAGTTGTAAATCATACTAAATTGAACAATAAAAATTTCTTTGACTTTGAATTTTCCAAATACCAGTTTTGAATGAAATTGTATCTAACAAATATTTAATCTATCTTACTAAATCTGCCCGAATCTTGAATTTCAAGAAATTAGATTTGTAATCTAGACCCCCAAAATCCCTAATACCGATTTTTAAAGAACATGAGATATGTACATTTTTTTGGCCGACATATTTTATCCTGCATGTAGAGTTTAATGTAATTAATTTCAGATCCTTAATATACACCTCAAGAACTCCCCTCCCATTCGTAACCTACTATCCCGAAGACTTTCCAAAACCAAATTTGAAAAAAAAATATTAATAACGTAAAATTGTCAACCCACCACTTTGGATCCGCCATATTGAATTTCAAAAAAAAAAAAAAATTTAAAATCTAATCTTAGTCTATACCCTCGAAAACCCTTAGCTCAAATTTTAGACTTAATCTGAAAATATTAAATTTTGAAACCGCCATATTGCTCTGCCATATTGAGTTTTTCAAAAATAATTTTAAATTCGTCATTTACACCTTCAGAAACTGTGCAGTACCAATTTTGAACAAAATCGAGAGACGTAAAATTTTTAGCCTGTCATATTGGATCAGCCATATTGAATTAAAAATAAAATAAATTGGTAATTTATACCCTCAAAAACCACCAATATGAATTTTGGACCAAAATGATATGGGACCATTGCGGCAACTTCCTGAACATTGCGCAAAAAATTTAATTCAAGTCGATGCCACCGTTCCAGGGTACCAATTCTCGTTCTTGAGAGAACGATCATTTTGATGGAAAGTGGGCGTGGTTCTCGCGAAATAGTACGAAAACATATTCAGAATACGGTTTCTTACTTTTTCGTGAGAACCACGGCCACTTTCCATCAAGATGATCGTTCTCTTGAGAACGAGAAAAGCTACCCAGAATACGGTTTCATACTTTTTCGTGAGAACCACGCCCACTTTCCATCAAGTGATCATTCTCTCAAGAACAAGAATAGGTACCCAGATAAGTTGGTTAGAAAGTAGTTTTTCTTTAATTTATTAGGATTTACTTGCAATACGGAAATGAACTTTTAGGTATATTGGTCATTCTTTAAAGATATCAGACACTACAACCAGTGGCTTGGGAACAAAAGGGTGATTAGCTATTTAAGGTTATGTTTTCTTTCGCCGAGTGTATTTTCGCTATTTTTTAAATAAATTATGGATCTTGGAACATTTTTACCTTAAAAAGATTTTAATGCTTAGAAAATTCATTTTACTAATAATTTTTTTTATTATAATGTATGTGTGTGTGCTTTTCTGATGACAAAACTAACAATAAAATATTGGAAAAGTTTTAGCCTACCTATAGCGTATTTGATACGGTTAGAAATACCTAAGTTCATTTTATTTTATCTCCGGTATCTTTTTTTTTCTTTCGGATATTAAATAAAGAATTTTTCTGTTGGGGTACGAAAATAGGTCAATTTATATTTTTATTAAATCAAACCCATATTCAAGATGAAAAATATGTAATAAATTGGGTAAAATTGAGAGGCCTACCAACATAAGACTAAATTTAATGCTATTTGCCTTTATAAATGGCCCTACATGAGTTAGGTATATTGTTAAGCTTCGTAGAGCAAAGTTAATTTCGTCATGGTGACCCGAAGGGATCGTAAACGAATAAAATTTGTTTATAATCAAATAACTGAATGAGCATATTTTCAAGTAGATTATTTAATATTGTACTCGTTACTTTGACATACTCTGAAGAACATAACAGTATCTTCAACTTATCGGAAATAATTTAGGTTTTAATTTAAGATGGATGAGTATATTACAAAAACCTGTAAAATATTTTTATAAAAGTTTTATTTTATATAGAACCTGTGATGCATTAACTTGAAGTTTTCTAAATAAAAAAGGATTTACAACAAAAACGGAAATGGCAGCAGGCGCGGATCCAGGGGGGGCGATCGCCCCCCCCCCCCCCCAAGAGCTTTGAGTTTAGGAAAATGGATCCGATTTTTCTTCTTATACTACAGTTTATTTAAGAACTAGAGAGAGTAATAAATCATTTTTTACCCTTTTTCTCTTCGCAAACTACGTGTGTTCTTTAGTCCGGTGTCTTTAGTAAAATCTGTTAGACACATATATTTTTCATAGAAATGGGTTAGAAATTTTATAATCAAAAATACCGGTCTATAATAATGGACTAAAACGTAGCCTTATTCTCTCAAAAAATTCGAAGTTATAATTTAAATACAAAATATCCACTGTCAAAAATATAAAAAGGTAAACACATATAAAAAAATAAATTCGTCCATATAATATTAAAATATCTTTGGGGCTATCGGTCATTTTATTATTGATTAAAAACATTTTTAGGGTATTTGACGTTTCAGTTTATTTATTTCTTATACCATCTGCAGAATTACAATTAAACACTAAAAAGGGATTCAAATGTAATTACTTTTTTTTTTGTTGTAATTAAAATTAGACCTACTTATTTTTATTTCTATTGTACTGATATCTTAATTTAATTTACTTTATTATATGGAAATGCGATAGCCCCAAAAAAATAAGATAAACATGTTAATTCTGCACGCTTAAGAAAAAACACAAATACAGTAATAAAATAATAAAAAACTTACGGCTAATTAGAATTAAATATATATAAAATTAAAGAGTGGGGCACACTAAAATAAAAATATATAAAAAAATATATATATAAACAACATTAAAAAATAAGATACAACAAAAACAAAAATTTATATAATAAATTGTGTTTACACTAGTAAACATTACGTATCTAATTCCTAATCAAAGTCAGTAAAACTATCTTCGCTTAAATTAATTATAATTGGTTCTTCTATCTCAGCGATCATGAGATCGAGTTCTCACATTTTGTTTTATTCTTTTATTATATGGATTTTTCCCAATTTTCCACAGTAACTTTTTTCAAAAAAATCTTTCAAAAGTTAAGTTAAGCTACTAATATTGTTAATTGTGTTATTTCTAGCAACTCTACCTTTTACTTGAGAGAGATATTTACTTCTCCAAAGGACAGTTTCCGGACGATTTATAGGAACAGATTTTCTGGTTTTCCCAGCAAAAATTAAGTTCTCTGAGCAATTTCCAGAGATCAGTTCTTTTAATTTCAGGTAAATCGCGATCTTCATTGATTTTAGTTAAAATTTTGTCGACGGTTGGGATCTGCTTCTCATAATAAAATGTATATACAACCCCTTTAATTGCAGTTTTCATCTCTTCTTCCAACGAGGTTTTTCATCTGCCTGTGATCGAATGTGGCTTGGGAGTACTAACAATTCCAGTCGTTTTTTCTCCTTCAGTATTCGGTACATAGTAGATTTTCAACTCCTGTCATGTTGGAACACATCTCAACAGAGCTTTTAACATTATTATCTAGATATTGATATCTTAAGGCATCATAAACATTCATCGTAATAAGTTTTTCATTGAGGAAAAAATGCCCTGGTTTAACGATTTTGGAATAAATATAGTGGTGAAAGCCATGTCTTTGGGGTATCTCTCTAATCTCAAATAATATATAAAAATAAGCGCAAACAAGATAAATCACTAAGAACAAACTCTAAGGTGTACTTTGCTCACTGACAGAAATTAAATTAAACTATCAGAATTTTTATGTTGCAGTAAATTTATAAAATATATTTAAATATAAAGAAATATATTTAGATTTACGGCAGTTCTCAGTTACCAACGGCACTGGAGCAGGTACGTTGGAGGTTTCGGTAACAGTTTTATTATTCTCTCTAGTTCTTGAATAGAGTATAGGAATGTGTATACTTGCGATCGCCCCCCCCCCCCCTCCCAAGAGCTTTGAGTTCAGGAAAATAGAACCCATTCTGCCTTTTATATTGGGAATGAGTATGCTGCTTGCACTCCTCCCCCCCCCCCCCCCCCCCCGTTGACAACTTGTTCTTCTTGTCATACTGTACTTTTGTGATATCACCCCCCCCCCCAAGGAGAGAGGCTGGATCCGCCCCTGAGTGACAGTTTACCAAACATATCTCCCCATGTCAAGAACTAGGTGTTAAATTAAAAATTAGAACTAAGAATTTAGGCCACTGAAATGACATAATTGAGAAAAGTTTTGAGAATAAAAAGAATAGAAAAAAAGAAGGAATAAGGTTATCAGAAAGAGGTAATAGACAGAAAGAAATTAAATGAGCTTTACACGTGATCAGAATGCACGATAAATGACAAGTCAAGATGATTTGGGAAGCAATTAAGAGAGCGAAAAATCGTAGAGGAAGACCAAGGAAAATCTGGAATAATAGTTTTACTGAAACACTGACAAGTAAAGGGAAAGCATGGCAAAATGGAAGCTTAGAGGTTGTATATGATGAACAATAAAGCTTAAACCTATAAATTAATTCTATTCAATTTTTTTACCTTTGTTACTATCATTTTTAATAAACGATTATTTTATTGAATTTATATTTAATGACAACTGAAATGCTTTATATCATAACGAGAATAATACTAACAACAAATATTTTGATTTTTTATCTGAAAATCCAATCTCTTCAGCAAACACCATTAAGCCCATACACCATCTTACTGCGTTTTGACAAAATCCCGGATCCCGATTATTCCCGGCTGTAAACAAAGAAATATCATTAAGGCCCTTCGAAATAGGGACTGAAATTTGCCAAGACAAAAACTACCGTAACTTTTTATGACTGGGCCTGAAAGTTGGGCTCGACACAAAAAAATGTTTTTGTTCTTTTGTCTTTAGTAAATTCAGTGCGGCGGTTAAGTGTTATTTTTAACCCCTCTTTAGCTTTACCCTTTCTGATAATAGTTATTTATTGTTTCAAGTACTTAGAGCATTAGATTTTTATCTAGATAAAGCAAAGTTATTTTACATATTTTACCATAATTTTTATCCATAATAAAATTATCTACAAATGGAACAATTTAAAAATAAAACCCGAAAAAGTATAAAGATGTTATTTATTTTCGAAATATCTAAATTTGTTGTCTTTATTTTTTCTTCTAGACGCATGGCTACTATGACAACCATGACGTTTAATAATAATGCAGCTAATGCTTTGACAAATAGATCGTTAATGCCTTCAGATTTAGTAAGAGTGTTATAATTTTAGTTTTTCTGTGGAGGTTTTCGATCCTTCTTGAGAGCTTTGTTTCCTTATCCAATTCACTTTGACAACTTTCTGCACGAATTTACAGCTTTGTTAAGCCGACATACTTTACTTCTCAAAAATCCAATCACCAAATGGAAATAATCTTGTGTAGCCTTTTCTGAATATTCCGGTATTCTTCAAGAAGTGTCTAATTTTTGGTTTGCAAATTTAGAATCTATAATCATGTGTTAAAAATGAAAAATGATTATCAAATCGTAGAAAGTTTTGCCTTAATGGTTTCTAATAAATATATGTTAATATATGAGATGATGAGTTTATTCTAATATATTTTCTTGTTGGAGTATGAAAACTCAGTTTTAACTAATAAAAGATGGCTAATATAATAATATAATAACAAGGTATGTACTACATTAACTTAGTTTTCCCCAAGTTCATCTTAAGTCGCACTTTTCTCGCCTCTTCATTGAAATCTTGAAGCATTTGTTTTAGCTCTTCTGGGTTGCTTGACAACAACATTGTCGGCGAAACGAAGATGACTAAGATTAGAACCGTCGACTCTCAAACCTTTCTCATCCCAATTTAGATTTTTAAAGACATCTTCCAAAGCTAGCGTAAATAGTTTCGGAGAGATGACGTCTCCCTGACTCACACGTCTCATAACGTTTATTTTTTCGGTTTTTGTATCTTCGTCGATTTTAATCTGTATAGTTGCGTTTTTATATATGTTCTGTATGATAGTGGTATACCTGGAGTCAATTCTAGCATTATTAAGTGATTTCAAGATCGCCAAAGGCCTTGTGAGAATCTACAAATGCCAGGTGTATAGGAATGTTATATTCCTAGGTTTTTTCTAGGACTGTGCGTAGGGCTTGGATATGATCAATCGTACTAAATCCACATCGAAAGCCGGCTTGCGCCACAGACTGGTAATAGTCAAGCTTTTCTGTCAGGCGATTTGTCAATATGCGGGTGAATAGTTTATATAGGTGGTTTAATAAACTGAAAGTACGGTAGTTTTCTATATTTGTTGTGTTCCCTTTTTTGAAGAGAAGTATGACTTGTGCGTTATACCATTGTTCTGGTACTCTACCTTCGTATAAGCATTTATTCATCAGTGTTTGTATCGCTTTTTCAAGACTGTCTCCACCCATCTTTAACATCTCGGTTGTAATTTGATCCTCGCCCGGGCATTTTCCATCCTTCACCTGTTTTAGTGCTCTTTTTATTTCATCTAACGATATCTCCGGCAAATCTTCTGATCCTACATTTTTTATTTGTTTTACTGTTTTTGTTGGATCTGGATCCGTATTGATCGAGGAGTATAAGTCCGCATAGAATGCTTCCACAGCCTTTATGATGTCATCTACATGTGTTACTGTCACCATTTCTCTGTTCTTTAATTTTGTTATTTTGGTTCGTCCTCTTGAACTAAACTAAGTTAATGAGCCCTGACGTAAATGTACAAATAGAGATTCAAAATGAAATCATAGAGAATGTCCAAGAGTACATCTATTTAGGCCACATCATGAAACTGGGCAAAGAAAATCAAACGGCGGAAATAACAAGGAGAATAGGGCTAACATGGGCTGCCTTTGGAAAGTTGCAGTACGTATTAAGAGATAGAAACACACCAATCAACCTTGAACGGAAAGTGTATAACACGTGTGTCTTGCCTATTGCTACTTACAGCATGGAAATGATAACACCAAACAAAACGCAAATAGGCTCCGGTCACTCAACGCTCCATGGAGAGACAAATGTTAGGAATGTCGTTTCGGGATAAAATACGAAATCAAGTAATAAGATCAAGAACTAAAGTAGTTGACGTCTTTGACTAGAGTAGCAATGGGCGGGGCACATAGCTAGACAACAGCCCGATAGGTGGACGAGTGAATTACTGCAATGGCAACCGCGAGAAACGAACCGAAATTGTGACAGGCCATAACGCAGATGGGTAGATGATATAAAACAGTTTGCTGGAAAAGACTGGCTCCAGAAGGCGAGAGACAGATCCCAGTGGAGGACCATCGGAGAGGTTTATGTCCAGGAGTGGACGTCAATGGGCTGAGAAAGAAGAAGATGTACTATATAAGTATTTTTTAGGTCACAAACAGGTTGTGAAACATTTTTTTGGAGTCGGTGCAGGCTACTATCAGCAAAACTATGATGGTTGATTCCTTTGCTCCAACTCTGACCTATTTAGAATAAGAACTGGTTAAAACTTGTACCTTATTTTTCAAGATAATTGCCTCCAATTTCTATATACTTTTGTTCAATCTCTTCAAACTAGTAGTTTATGGCGGTATTGACTTATTCATCGTTAGAAACTTTTTATTATCGATATTTTCTTTTAGTTTCGAAAATAGACGATTGTAATGGGGGACAAGATCGGGTTAGTAAGCTGGACGTTGAAAGTAATTTAAATCCCGCTTCTATATAACAGCCATGACGATACGAGATGTGGATTTGTGTATTATATGACGGGGATCGGAAAGTCGTCTTTTACATAGAATTCAAACATGTAATGATGTGATCACCCTCGTTGTCAATAACCTTTTGTCATCTATTGTGCAAATTTTCAATGCCGGATCAATAAAAAACAATTGGTTTATGAGCAAAATATCTGGAAATGGCATTTTGGACATCATCCAAATTTCTTGCCCTTTAGAAAATGTAGCGATCGGAATAAATGGAAAGCCGATCGCGTAAGTATGGTGGATGATGCAATACCTATCCCCCCAAATCATTAATTTTTCCAGGGTTCGTCTTGCGCAGTGCGGTCTTGTATTATCGTCTTGTAGAATAACGCCTTTTCTGTTGACAATCACTGGACATTTTTCAATTAAAAATTGATTTACTCGATCCAGTTGTTCGCAGTAAAGGTCTGCATTTACGGTTTGATCAGGTTTCAGCACTTCAAAATGAACGACCCTACGAATATTCCACCAAACACACAAAAACGCCTTTTTGGGATATAAACCTAGCTTAGCTATACTTCGTGGCGATTAATTCGGAGAGAGCCACTGCCTTTTGCGTTTTAGATTATCATAAAGGGACCATTTTTCATCTCTAGTGATCAAGCGATAAAAATCGCTTCTGTATTGTGCTGCTGAAGCAATAAGTTGCATGAGGTGGGCCGGTTAGCTTTGTTTCCACGAACAGATCATGCGGGACCCAAACACCTGGTCTGCTTACTTTCCCAATCTGCCGCAAATGTTCTTTGATGCTCAACCAAGGTTGGTTAAGAGCGTTTGACAATTCCTCGATTGTCTGATATGAATTTGCTTCCACTTTCGCCTCTAACATGTCAATGTCTTAAGTCCTTCTGATCCATACTGATCAAAATTACCGGATTTGAACTTGAAAAAGCACCTTTGGCATTTACGAACGTTTAATGCATTTGTATAAATATCGTAAATGTTTTTGGTAGCAACTGTTGCACTACTACCCTTGTGAAACTCAAAAACCATATAATGCCGGATATGTACTTACCTCTTCTGGTATTTGACTGGCCATTTCACCATAAATTCTAAAAAAAAATTATATTTAATTATTTACGAGTATACAAGTCAATTTAACCTTAATATGTCTTTCACACGACTATACAATGAGCTGATAAATGACAAACAGATATCGACATGCGCAGAAACGACATTACTTTCCTGTTCTCCAAATTTTCTATTTAATTCCATAATATTCGCAATAGTGACGATTGTCATGGGTTTCAATAGCTATATCCCTTATTTTAAGCCCTGGGGGGTTGGGACTTCGTATGTGGGGGACCATCCCTGGAGATCTCCCATGCAGTGTTGCCAAGTTGTATAAAATTTCTTTACCTTAGGGTAAACTTAAATTAGGCAACGTCGCATCCCTCTATTGTTATAACAATACCACGTGTATTATTGCCGTTACATTGTTAATATATAGAAAGACATGACATCATGTGTCTCTAAAACTAATATTAAAAAGATAAGTTTAGTTTCGGTTTTAGCACACCAAAAATGGTAATATTTAGTCGATTTTATTTTAAATATATTTTGGCTGTTGTCTAGTGTTATTACTGGTAGAATAAATTTATTAACCTTGTCATCAGTTAGGTGTTAACCATTTGTCTCTTATTTTTACTTGCACCGTTTTGCTAGATTTATTTGAAAATTTAGCAAAACGTGCTATTGTTCTAAAGAATTAAATACCGTCCATTTTTATAACGATTTTTATTATATTTTTTTTTTGTTTTCTAAGAAGCCAGTTTCTTTATTTTGTGTAAAATGCAACTAAGATCGTTTAAATTTCCAGTTGTATTCAGTTACCAGGATATCGCCGCATGCATCACAAAATAGCAAGCTTTTTTCTCTAATAAATTCTCTAAATACATTCGCGTGACGTAGAAGTATAATAAAAAGCTTTCGACCGAAAAAAGATTACCATCGTGCGATCTTTTTTGATCACGCATTTAATTTGAGAGTTTTCGAATTGTTCCGAAACTGTCGTAAAAGTAGCTACTAGAAATTAAAGTTAAGGGCTTTCATTAATTTCTCTTTATTTGCTTTATTTGTAAAGTTTGTGTGATTTTAATGCAAACTAAAACTTGCAAGGTAATACTTTATAAAATTATAAAAATAAGGTTAAATTGTCACTGTAGTTTGAAATTTTTAATGAAAAACTTTCTTTTGGATATGATACTTTATTTTAGTTTAGGTCTAATTTATCTGTGATTCTTGTTGCAAAGTGGTATAATTTTACTTACTCATGTTTTTTTTTCAAGAATCAATTGTTCTTGGTACATTTTTTTTAATAAAATATTTCACTTATTGTCTTGGTGTGCTAAGCTTCCCCATATTTTTCCTCTTATAATGGTCTAAATCCGGAAAAGTCCGGCAAGCTCGATTACTTTAGGGATAACTGTGTCAAAGGCCATGGAAAAATTCGCATTTTTATTGGTGTTTTTCATGTTGAGGCTATTTATGAACCGCTGAAAAAATGTTTTGATTTATTCGTAGGTTATTTTAGGACTACAACTTCTTTTGTAGCAATTCATGGCGTGCTACATAATTTTTAACTTTTTCTTTTGTGAACAAAAGCGGAGTTTTTTCAAAGCCTGTAAAAACAATGTAAAGATGGAGATATACCTCAAGGTATATTTGATTTTAATTATGTTTGTTTCTATCAAATTTTAAATTATATACTTTTCTGGGATTCATTGTAGCCACTGGGAATCCTCAGAATTTCGTCATATCTGTTTGTCTCCCTGTATGACACAGTCTTATAACAATCATTTTTCTTTCTTTTGCGAATAAATCTAGGGCACATGCTGTCAACTCACCCAATTGAGTTTTAAAATATTCGACGCAATAACTTCGTAAATACGACCATTAGTATGGTTAAGGTACGTTCATAAAAAAAAAAGATATTTAAAATTTAATTTTCTATGCTTTTCGATAAACAGAAATAATAAAAATTTCGAGGATGGACTAACATTTTAGATCAAATAAAAGATAATATAGGAAAAATAAAAAAGTAAGAAAGAAACACCCCTAATGTAATGTATGCCCAATACGCTCTTGGATATTTTTTTAGAGATGGTTTTGATATTGACGTATATTAAGAACCTAGTAAAGAAATTGCATAATTTGTGTCTCTTTATTCTTGTAAACAAGGACACAGTCATTATAATTTTCCATATAAAATAATACAAGACAACTTTTGTGAAACATCCTGTATCTTCGAGACAAAGCATTTCCAGGCTGTGTTTATAGCAAAACTTTTTCTTGTTGTTATCTATTTAAATGTAAAGTTAGGAAGCTGTATTTTCTGAAGTTGTGGTATTGTTCCGCTTTAATGTGGTTTTCTCTGGAATGCCAGGTTTCGAACATTTCAGTAAAATATATATAGGATACCGATTTACTCATCTACGAGGATACTTTAGTAACTAATTTTTACCTCCAAAGTCGCAATGTTAAAGGCAGTTAAATAGCTTGCCCATTAAGATTTAATAAAGAAATGAATGAAAGTTTCACACTATGATTTTATTAATTTACCAGCATTTTCCGTTGCGGCTTTGTTCGTAATATATTTCTTAAGAGATATTAAAAAATTTCTATTAACGAAAATGATTCACGAATATTTACGGTCTACAGGAGCTAACTTAATAGCGGAAGTTACCAAACAGATAATTTGAAACTTCCCCAAATTGAATTTTACTTTTCCCAAAATAATACTATCCGCGTAAACTATTCTCCAATCGTGAATTAAAAATAAATATTGTACAATAATATTTAAGCTTGAAACGAGCGATTGGCCTTGACCAACGCGACTGACGGTTGTTTTTGTTTGAAGCTTTGACCTCAAATTTATACAGTTCGAAAAACAAGAACAGATACATTAAAGAAGATAAACTCAAAAGATGTAAGTAAACTAAACAATATAATCACGGAAACGATTACAAAAGCAGTTAAAGAACATTGTTCGAAAGAAAAACAGGAGAGTAAGATTAGCCCACACACTAAAACACTAATGCAACAACGAAAAGAGATGAGAAGTAAAAATCTGAAAATTTGAGAGTTAAGACAAAAATAAAGAAATTGCAA
This sequence comes from Diaprepes abbreviatus, assembly GCA_034092305.1. Classification (NCBI taxonomy): domain Eukaryota; kingdom Metazoa; phylum Arthropoda; class Insecta; order Coleoptera; family Curculionidae; genus Diaprepes; species Diaprepes abbreviatus. Next base: position 39,008,974 of record JASJET010000103.1, on the reverse strand, counting down.
GGGTTTAACAAATATTCGAATAAAATGGAAGTTTAAAGGTACTAAGATGAAAACAACAACGGCAAAAAAGAAATCTTGAAAATTAAGAATAAGAGAAGGGAAATAACATACTAGAAATAATAAGAATGGTAGAAGAATTTTACAGAGAACTTCACAAAAGCCGACAGACAACACCAAAGGATCCCAAAGGCACAACTAGAGCACGTGGAGTTCTCAATCAAGGATCCGAGGAAATACCAGAAATCTCAAAAGACGAAACAAAAAATGCACAACAAAAATTGAAGGACAACAAAGCGCTGTGAAATGATCGACGCCATGAAATTAGGCGAAAATATATGACCTTTTCAATCAATGTCTTTTCCACACCGTAATTCCGGAAACCTCTATTAATATACTAATACTATACTTCTCTATAAAACAGAAGACCCAGCAGATATTAAAAATTATAGACCTATAAGTCTTTGTATATATATATATATATATATATATATATATATATATATATATATATATATATATATATATATATATATATATATATATATATATATATAACCAAAATTAGCACTAGCAGACTTGAGAAAAAACTGGAACAGTATCAACATGTTAAGCAGACCGATTTCTATTCTGGCATAAGATTAAACGATCTTCTCCTATTATTGAAAGTATTGATGAAAAAATCATTGAATATCGATCATTAATGCTAATATTTCTAGACTTTAATAAGGCTTTCGATGCTATTGAAAGGAATACTATACTAAAAGATTTTAATGAATGCCATAGTGATCACAGATATATTCTTTTGATACACAACATAAACCTGAGCTCAACAGCGTATGTGTCGCTACACAAAGGAACCCACAAATTTCCTATAGAAGGAAGTGTCCGACAAGGAGACACTATCTTCTAAACTCTCTACAGCTCTCCTGGAGTATGCATTCAAACATTTAGTCTGGGAACATAAAGGCATCAATATCGACGGCAGGTGACTCGACAACCTTCGTTTTGCAGATGACGTTATTTCCATATGTGAAGCAGAGGAAATGTTAAACGAATTGGCGTGGACAGCCCAAACAGTTGGCTTAAAAATAAACACAAAATAAAGATTATGACAAATCTGATTTTTGGCGGGTCAGTACGATTGGGAAACGAAGGCACTGAATAGGTTCAGGTTTCTATACAAGGTGAAACTTGCTAGGAAAACCAAATAATAATTGGCCTTGATTGGGCTGCATATGGCAAACTAGGAGAAACATTAAGCGGCGAAATTCCCATTAACCTCAAACGAAAAATATAAAACTAATGCGTACTTCCTGTTGTGACTTATAGATATGAAACGTTATGAGATTAAACTTAAATGTTATGCATATGTTTTAAGAATCGCTCAACGCAAGATGGAGAGACCTATGTTAGGTTCTGATCATAAGAGAAATTTGGAAATACGTAGTACAGGCATACAGGACATTATAGAAAAAATAGCACGTCGAAAATTGAGAATCGTAGGGCATATAGCGAAACTTTGTTATGACAGATGAACCAAGGGATTGCTAGAATGCAGACCACGTGAAGATAAGACAAGTAGAGGAAGACCACCGACCCGATGGGGGGAAGATATCAAAAGGATGATTTTTGTTGGATGAGAACGCCTGAAGGTCGAGTTGCCTGGAGACCTTTAGAGGAGGTTTACGTGCAGCACTGGATAAGAGAAGAAGTTATATGATGATTATGGTGATTTAACCTCTATACCGCAACATAATTAAACAATATATCTTACTCATTTATTCTCCTGAATAAAATGTTATCGTCATACCAACATAACGAAGCAAAATGGCGGGAGATGGAATTAATTTTCTCTTTTACTCAATAAATGGGTCTGTTGGGGGTTCTCAGGATTTCCCCATAATTATATTTTTTCCCTAATAATATCCACTTATTTTCGTTCTCCCCAAAAATTTTGCAAAAATATTTTTTCGCCAAAATGGAGAAAATTCCTTAATCTAGCATACGTAGCTTGCTTTTAAAAAGGGCCATCAGTGGCCAAAATGAGCCTTTAACACTTCGTGGTACATAATAAAGTGACAGTTAAAAATTGATGATCATTGATTTAGTAGTTCTTGAAATTTTTGCAAACATACAAACATACGTTTCCTCTTCTTTATATATTAATATAGATCATTTGAGTTACACTAAATATGTTATACTGTACCTAGGCCTACGACTCCAAACTTTTCCAAAATAAGGCATTTTCAAAGTGTTTTTTTTTCACCGTTGCCATAACATTTTGCCCTTCAATTAACATTTTTACTCTTGTTTTTAGACAATCTTCGTCTATCAACTTATTTTAATGTCTTCGTCTTTAACTTTACATTTTTGTTCATTTAAGTATTAATATAATTATTCCTAATTTGCCACTGTCTTAAAAAGTGATGTGATTTTACGGAAGTTATAAATTCAGGTATAATTTGTTGGCATTTTCATTAAGAAAAGAAGCAAATTAAGTATTTACATTTTTATTTACAGAAGTGGAGCTAGATAATGCTATTTTCTTTCTCTAAAGATTTATATAAGGGTGTTCCATTTCAAAAATATATATCTTCGTGCTATCTTGCTTTCTTCATGAACCTTAAAAAATCATTAAAATATGTATATTTAGTAACTATATATTGTAAGAAATGTAATTTATTGTGTAAACCGTGAACTCATCCTATAGATCTTACAAAACTCGAAAAATTTTATTTTAATAACTTAATTTTATCAATTATTCTCTTAGCTGGCATTTTTTTTTATTGTTTTTTAATAAAATAATATTTAAAAACTATTTTAATTATTTTTTATTCTTTTTCATATTTATTTCTTGATGTAAATATTACATGTTCATTAACTTTGCAAGACTCACGCCCATCTGTTTGTAGAACAATTCATTGATTAGGAATTAAATTATTTCATGACTCTTAATGCCATTATTTGATGTATAGTAATTGGAAGAACCATAAAAATAATGATATGCTGTAATATATTAAGTTTTCTTCGGTAATATAATACTAATATGTTTTTTGCTCCATCAAGTCAACTGTTATAATTTAATAATATATGACTGGCCTATTTTTAAGGAATCAAATATCGCTATTGAACTTCACGAAAAAAGCAGCAGTGGGATTTTTCCTGAAAAAGATTTATATTTTTATCGTAGCTTGCCCACCCTTTTCGCTAAAAATAAACGAAATTTAAACCTTTGTGTTGACAAGCGAACAGCGCGATCAGACGGCAAAACAATATTATACGTCATTTTAAGCCAATTAAAGACTCTTTTATGCCGTAACGTTGGCGATTCTATTTTAGTCCATTCGTTTTTAGTAAAAAGTTGAAATGTGTTCAGATTTTAGATTTAATGATGAACTAATTTTAAAATAAATAACTACACTTTCTTTTTTAATTTAATTTGTTCATTAATTATTAATAATATAAAATATTCGAATATTTAGTTTCGAACACAGAATACAATACAATTATTGGTAGGTATATTTTAAATTTTGTCAGTTTGTGTTGTGAGCATTTTTTAACGATTTCAAAAAAAGGTTATCAATTCAACTATATATACAGAGTGTCTCACGTCCATTAGAATATCTCGGGGAGTAATGCGATTTGAATCCTGTAAATTTGTATAATGAGGTTTTCCGGTTACACCGGAAGTTATCCGAAACTTACTTATAATGAATCCCCCTGCATGTTTTTTGTGTCTCTTTCTTCATTTCCGATAACTTTTAATCAAAGTTTTGCCTTACTCTCTAGCTGTTTTTGAGGCAAAAGATATTTTTTCCAAATCCTGACCTTTAACAGGGTGATGCCTCAAACTGAATACCGTTTCAAACATTAAATAGTGAAACTCGAAATTCCGGTTGTGGTTTAGATATTATTGGGCTCGATAACGAATGGTCGGAAAATGACATTTTTGATACAGGGAAGTGGGAAAGTAACAAGTTTTGAGTTTTATCAAGAAATTTTAAAAAACATAATTTTTTCAAATACGATGCTACGTTGCTGATTCATTCAGTAGACAAGCAAGAACATTTCCTATCTGTCCATGGAGGATATCCCTGTACCTAGCTAGAACATATTTTTTATTCATGGTTAGTGCAAAAGAATTATAAGTCAAACATGCAGAGTTTTCAAGAAAAGATATCTTAACACTAACGAACAGAACTAAATTTAAAAACGTTATGACAAATCATTTCAATTATGATAACATTTTATACAAATTTGCGGCAATGGATAATGATAAGCAATACATAATAATAAGAAACAGCAAGTTATAAATTAAAATAATCATAAAAAACTAAATGTTCAATATGACCCTCATTATCTTTTAAACACTTTTGAATGTTAGACATAACATCTTCTTTAGTAGCTTTTCGTATTTCGAGTTGGTCAAAGATTCTTCTTATTGGAGCTACTAGTTGTTCCACTGATTTAACGGGCGTGGATTAAATCCTTTGCTTGATTGTTCCCAAAAGATAGAAATCTAATGGTGTTAGATCTGGGCGACTTGGTAGCCAATTCCACGGTCCTAGACGCCTAATCCATCTATCCTCAAACATATCATACAACTTCTGGTTTATCACATTTCCACAATGTGGTGGGGTATCTTCCATTTAATAGCAACAATCTCTTCTATCCAGCGGCAGATTATCAACTAAATCTGTCACAACTGTTGGTGGCTAGGTACTCTTCGGTATTTTAATAAAGCTAAAAATTTGTTACTTTTTCACTTCCCTGTATCTAAAATATAATTTTCTGGCAATTCATTATCGAGTTCAATAATATCTAAAGCCACAACCGGAATTCCTAGTCTCAATATTTTATTTTTAAAAAGATATTCAATTTTAGGTGTCACTCTTTAATGGTAAAAATTTGAAAAAATCGGCCGGAGTAGTTATCGGAGTAATCTTATAAAAATATTTCCAAGATGCATTGCAAGAGGGTTGAAAACTGAAAAATCTTGAAATAAATTATTTTTACAAAAAAGTAAGTCGACTTCAAAAAATTGCACTGTAAAGTAAAAAATAAATTATAAATTATTTTTTAATTGCAATTTTTTTGTAGGTGGAGCCAAATTTAAAATCATAGAAATTACGTTTTCTTAAAACTACTCCAACATACTCCTAACGTAAAAAGAAATGGAGCACAGATCAAAAAGGTGTAAACAATACAAAAATGATATGGATTAATTTAAACGTAACACATTTAACTACTACGGCTCTGATTTTTTTAAAAAAGTTTTAAGTAAATCTCGAATTATTAAATTGATGGCCATTTGTAACAATTTATAATTTAATTTATACTTTTTAGTGCATTTCATCAATTTTCAATTGGTCCACTTTTAATTTGCTCAGATCTCTTGAAATAATCAGGGCCTGTATACGAATGCCCATTTTTAATTAAGATTTTCAATTTAGTTTCTGAATTCTGAAGGCCATTCTGGACATTTGTCCCGGACCTTAAAGATATCATCGAAATGGAGCTGGCTTTTTACCTTCTTTTCATTTCATTCTCTTTCATAAAAACCTGACAAAAAAGGAAAAGATCAACAAAGGAATTAAATTTTATTTGGCATGGCATCTTGAAAACAACATCCCTCTTTCGTTGGATAGTAACATTATTAAATAATATCGGCCTAGGTAAATTCCAAAATAAAAGATGAACGAACTTTTATTATGAGGAGAAAAAGTTTTATTGATTAAAAGCTTTTTATTTTACAAAATAAGCTTTTCGTTGGTATTCACTATCTTTACTACAAATTATAATTATAATAGAGGACACTTATTGAAATTTGAAACTATACTTTTAAAATCAGTAATTTTTCAGTATTATGTGGCAAATTTAAATTAAAGGAGCTATAAGATTTTATAAATAGTAAAATAAATTATCTTTATTTTCTGGTCTTTGGTTTTAAAGATTATGCAGCCTCGAAATTATTACACAAGCACACAAATAAAAGTTTATCAGATCGGAGAATGTATACCTACGTATTTGGACCTCCAGAGATCTAATCTGGTATCGGAATCACTCCTTACCCTTTAATTTTTTTTAAGTGCAAAAAACTATCTTACAAATTTCGCCAAAACTTTTGCATTAACAAGGGATAGTTTACATTACATTACATTTAATTTCAAGTAAGGCATAAAGTTGGAAAAATTTTATTGTTTCTCATACGACCCCGCATAAGCGTTATGGAAAATGATTCCCAATGAATGAATGATGTGGTTTTTGACTTTTTGATCAAAAGTACAGAGGGACTAAGGATTGGATGTTGGCTATAGAGGCTGATTCACGTCATTCACTTGAAATTTAGTAACTCGGAATATAAGTGATTTGGAGAAAAAGTTTTAGTACAAAATATGTAAATAATTAGGCATGACATTTCGTGGTGACTGTGAGAGTGACTCACGGTAATTTCCTGGTCGAGTTGTTTTTGGGTAGTCAATGGTCATATGAAGAAAGTTCGAAGATCGAATCTGCCTTTCCGACGACTCTGTAACAAATTATCCAATAAATTTGTAATTAAGCCTTTTGGAGTACTACATACTATATAGTGCTGTTGAAGTTGACCTTGTGAATAAACTTCAAATTCAAGTTGATATTCTACGTACATTGGGGCTTTTGAATGATCTTCAAACAACATCTGACCCTTTAAGTACCTACACTGTTATATGCGAAATAATATATAAAAAATATGAGTTTCTGTTTTAAAAAATCAAATCAGCCTCAAAACTACCCAAAGGGTGTCTTTCAAGGTCAAATTAAAGGTCATTATAAGGTGGTTGGTTCGATTTTTATAACGCTTAATTCCCGAGGTAAAGGCCGATTAACTATAAAGGCACACTTGACCTTTAAAAAATAAAATAAAAATAATAGGTTACAATTTAAAAAAAATCAACGCTAACTTAAAATAACCCTAATAGATATATATTATATCTATATCAGTAACAAATTAGCTCTAAGTTTAAGTAAATTAGAACTGCTGAAAGAACTCTTCTAAAGGCTAGAAAAAAAAAGAATGCTGCGACGAGTATATAATTTAAAACACGAAATTTTCATTTTTTCATTCATTTTCAGTTTTAAACTGTGACCGAAAAAAAAATTATTACTTTGCTAAGCGAGTCCAAGTAGCTAAAAAATCGTCCTAAATTTGTTGATATATGATATACCAATTAACGAAATTTCCACTGCTTGATATGTGATGTCAGTGAACAAGTCATTACCGGTTAAAGTATGATTCACCAATTTTATTTTCTATGACTCATTCTGATACCTAGTATATTAGTATATAAAATCTATTCCGCTGTTCATTCTTTTTACCCACATTTGCCTTCAATGATTAAGGTTTGACGCTGCCGTCTCGGACGCCTACAGCGTCGACTTTCGTCGCTTTTACGCGTCGGCGAAAATTCCAAGGGAGGTTCACAGAATTAATAGTTTTTTGCTAATTTTAGCATTCGATATTTATTGAGGGTAATTTTCAGCCTAAATTATTAAAGCACCAGCTTCCTTTTCTTGTTAAAGCTTATAGAATGAAAAATTCGATGAATGGGATGGATAAAAATACTTTTTGTGGGTGCTAATCAAGGAAGTTGGAAGGGGTAATAGGAAGGAGAATACCCTAAACTAAATTTGGTTCCTCATGTAACTCTGTACTCCCCTCAATGTGGGTATGCTGCACTTCCGCAGTAGGTTAAGGCGACAGGACTGGATTTGAGAAACCTCTTATTTATGTTGTTATATTGAAAAATTACAATTTAAAGTTCAAATTATAAAACGACTAATGAAATAAACACTGCCTTAAAAGAAATTTAAACCTAATTCGAAATAAAGTCTTATCTTATCTACAATGTTAAAAAGGATCTGGCCATAGGGATTAACTATATGTTACTCTTCCTTTATGTTATTATTAAGTAAAGTGTTTTCCATGTACCTTCTTAACTTTAAAATAATTAATTTCTGATCAAAAAAAAAAAAAAATGAAAAAAATGATAAAAACTACACACTATCGCAAACAAAACTTTAAAATCGTCGATCTATTAAAAGATCTTCAGTATAATTTTACATATTGATGTAATACGAAAAACGTAGGTACTTACCGAAAATAATGAAGTTCCGGGATCGAACCACGCGATTTACAAAACAATACCATACACTGATACATTGTTATAAATTAAAGTCCATACAAATGTCTTGACAACATACACAAATATAAATTCCGAAATTTAACTAATGATACTGCACCGCACAATAAAGAAAATAAGCGTTGAGGACGATGGCAAACAACCGCATTAAACAAAGAATATACCGTGACGCCGATCGTGTCGCAAACCCTGCTTTGGTTGCCCGTTCTCACATTGCTAACTTCATACAACAAATTTACTACGAAATTTCTTTTTGCGCTTGCTCCACATAGCCAGTCGCTGTCAATTTATGACATTTATTTTCTGCATGGTGGAACACTTTTTTGGGCATTTAGCCTATTTTTGTAGTTTTCTATCTCCTTCCAATTTCCTTGGTGCTAATAATATAAAATTTTTCTTAGTCACTCAAAAATTTTATTATGCATATTCATCGAATTAGTGACTACCAAACCTAATCTTAAAAATGGTACTGGGAAATTCTTTATGTGTCTGTCCGTGTGTTATTTATTTTTATTCACAACCGAGTATTTTTTAATAATAAAATTTTGGTTTATCTGTAATTTAATTTAAAATCCATTGTTTCGTTAAAGCCAACTAAATTTGAAACTATGTTATTATCTGGGAGTGGTTGGCGGATTTTCTTACGAATTCGTGGGAGGTAACTGTCACAAATTTGCAAAATATGCACATTATATGAAATCAGAAATTTCACGAAATGAAAGAACCTGATTTTATATTTTAATTCTTCTGAAAATATATTAATACTATTTATGCAAGTTAGAGATACATCTTACAAAGATCAGTTGTATTACTAAGATAAAATAAATTAGAGGATTGCGATAACCATCCCATATAGATAATTAAATTAAGTTTAAACCATTTTTCCATATAAAATACAGCAATTTTAAAGCATTTTGGTACCAATTGATATGTGTTATATAAATCTATTGTCATTACTTCTTCATTTCGTTTTGGATAACTTTAAAAATAAAATCACCTCATCCGTCTCGAAAAATACTGCCTGAAATAAGAGAGCTTTTTAACGAAAAGAGATAAAAAAGAAAAGCCTGAATATTTGAATAAAGCCATCTTTTAATAGATCCTTGTAATACTTGCTGTTACTCAAGTCGAATGTCTTAAAGAAAAAATGATTGATTGCATTTTTCTTGAAATTTCGAGATCATTTCTGACAAGCGTTTAATCTAATGTTACTAATCGGGATCTTTTGCTGGTATTTTATTTAAAAAATTACGACGGCGACGCTTTAATGTTTTCAGACTTGAAAATATTTGAATTTTTAAATTATCTTTAATGGAAAACTTTTCCTTCTTAAGTGGTTTGGGATTCTCAGGGGCGGGAGAAAAAAATAATATAATGTTTTTTTTTTATTTTATAAACAATATCCAGTTTTTACACTAATATTGAAGTAAACTTCACGGCAATTACAAATCGACATATTAATTTTGGACCAAGTTATTTGTTTGATAGTTGAACACTGTCTTAAGAATAGTGCCTTAAGTGACCATCAGTACTTCTTTTATCTGTTTTATATAAAATCAATACAACAAAAAAATTATTAGTTTAATACTTATCTAGTGCCTAATCGATAAATTTTCAAGACATGTTGATTTTTGTGAGCAAATCCCATTTTTGAAATCGTTTACTTTGGCATAATTAAAATTCGTATACAAGTAAATAAAAGACACAGTTCAATGTTCTATTCTTCGATAGCTGGGAGTCATTTCCGAAGTAATTTGGCCCATCACGTCAGGATTTTAAGATATTTCAGGTTTCATACTTGAAAAAAAATTTTTTTTCGCTTCTTTTGAAGTTATGTACAGAATGCACTAAATTGTTTCGGTATTTTTTTCTAGTTACATCATTTAATGCTACTTTTACCCTTCAAAATAAGTTATTGAGTGGTCACCAACGTTTTAAGTTACGAAATATATCGCAACAACATCATCAGCATTCACATTAACCCATTGAGGGGTATACATTTTTCTACTGTATACATTTCTCTTGAAAATTTGTTTTTGGAAGTTTTTGATGCGGATTCAAAATGGCGCATCAAAATTTACAAAAAATGATTTGGGTATCTAAAAAATTTCAATTGGAGGTTTTGGGAGTCGCTGGTTATAAATATTACGTCAGAAAATAGAAATTTTTATTTTTTAGGTAGTGGATTCAAAATGGCGGATCGAAACTAAACTAACCTGTACGTAGGTAACCGCTCAATAGCTTTTTTTTAAGGGGAAGAGTAGTATTAAATGATGCAACTAGAAAAAAAGACCTAAAATATTTTGTGCATCTTAAATTCGGACTTACGATTTGGATTATACGTAGCAAATTGGTTCGGAAATAACACCCAGCTGCCCAACAACAAACGTGACCTTATTTACTGTAGTAAAGAGGCCTGTTAAAAAACAATAATCCTAAGTCCAATTAAATTAAGCAAAGCTATTTTTTTGTGGTTTGGAATTTGACATAATAAAAAACTTAAAATATTATTGTAATTAGATATGAAAGTTACATGCACGTACTCATACAGGAGCATTCCTGGGAACATGCAGACTAGGCGCTTCCCACAGAAAACGCTGTATAAGAAGACCTTTGAGGAAGTTGATAAATATAAGTATTTTTATAATCTAAATCATTCTCAGACTCATTCTTAAACTCTAATTGTATTCAATACAGTTAAAATGATTCTAATTTATTTTTGAAAATAAAAATATTTTTAAAAATATAAATTGGTGTTCAGAATTCATAATTTGCATAAATCAAATCTTAGTAATTGAATTTTAAGAAACGTATATGGATTAGGAATTAGGAATCGACATAACTAGTTATGGCAACATCGAAGATGAAGTAAGAGGGCAGGTGGCCAAAGCAAATAAAGTGGCGGGTAGTCTCAACGACGTGATCTGGCGAAACAAACACTTACAACAAGAAACAAGGGTTCGGATCTACAAAACCACAATTAGACCTATTATGACATACACCTCAGAAACACGGCCAGAGACGACAAAAACGAAACAACTATTAGGCAATCATGCAACACAGACTTCATTAATGAGTGGGTCCTACAGCGTAAGACACAATGGAACAAACACATAAGCCGAATGACAGAGGATAGACTGGTAAGGATCGCACGAGATAAATCGCCTAGTGGTACACGCAGTAGAGGTCGACCACGGAAAAGGTGGAGCGATAATTTAAGTCCAGAATGAGGAAAATCGAAGAAGGAACAGGTCAGGGACCTATTATAGAAGGTAGAAGAAGAAGAAGAAGTATATGGATTAGTTTCTTGAAAATAAGTCTTTTATGAGAATCTTCAAATATCTCCATTGTTTATGTCGGCAATTAATTTTGTGAACTAAAAAAAAATTATATAAAATATAATAAAAATATAAAAGATAAAATGGTAAAAATAATTGTTTTTTCCAGTGCCTATTTTGCTTGTTTTTACACCTGAATTTCGATACTAAATTTTTAGTTATTTCATACAAGAAAATCGTCTCCAGAGAAGCCATCAAATAAATTGATATTTCAACCACAATAGTACAAGGTTTTTCTGTAACCTATTGGCTATATCCCGCAAATTAATCTCCAAAAAATTTAGTAAAACCTTCATTTGCATAGTTTAATAGGAAAATCAGAACTCTATCCAAAAATTTCGCTATCAGCAGGGAAATTCTGGCTCTCTTGTAAAAATTGGACATAATTTGATGCTTGCAGACTGCAAGATTATATTTAGTACATTGATGTATAAATGTTCGCAGGGAAAGGAAAATACAAAAATTATTAGAAATTTATTTTTAATAGTGACTTAAATCACAACTAAAAACTACAAATATTAACTCGGAAGGTCTTAATATCTTGGCATATATTTCTAGTGATTGATAGTTGACCATTGAATAACTTTTTATGTTAGTTTTTATTTAGTGTTAGTCGATCGATTAAATAAAATTTACCGGCTTATAGTCTTACAATAGTTCTTTGTATCTATCGGTTCTTGTTACTTATTGAGTGTTGATTAACAAACTTGCAAGGCTTCAAAATAGAGAAATGCAAGGTGTCAAGAATAGAATTTATTACTGTAAACCCATAAATCATTTTATTAAACAGAACTGAAGAATAGTATTCTTACCTAAGTCATAAGTTAAAACCTTTTTAAGCTAAATCCATACCAGTTCAAGCACCGCCTATCGAGGTTATGTGAACTGGCTGATAAGTATTTTCCTTCAAAAATTGGTGTTTTTTTATATTTAAACAATATTTAAACACTTGTAAGATTTATGCAACATATAGTATCAATTTTTGGTTAATATTTCTGACTAGAGAATGGAAAACTAAGATAGGACTGTGAAAACTACTTTATTCCAGATTGTATCGTATGACCTTTTAAAAAATTTGTATTGTTAGGATATTTCGTAGTTTATTTTAATAGTTTCATATGACACTGGTAAAAGACCCCGTATAAACCTTTATACGGTTTCTCGCTTACTATTAAAGGTAGCAAAAAATTAATTTATACTTAATGTACTGAGATAACTCGTAGATTTGACAGACAAATGACTTAAAAATGGCATTGATCGTGTGATATAAGGAGTTCGAAATTTCCCTAGATCAGTAAATTGTTGTTTTGTGCCGTATTAAGTTTAAACTCACTGATATTAATATTTTATTATAGTGCTTTGGACTCGTTAATAATTTCATATGTAAATAAATACAAAAAAGTTGCTTTTTCCTCTACTTTTATCTTTGACGTTATGTATTTAATGACTTTAATACAAAATGGCGAAGGAAGTTTACACCAACGTGATACCAACTGATTAAAATTAAATAAAAATTTAAAAGTTGCCACTTTCCAACATATTATGTAACTTTCTTATTTAAAAATAGATGTAAATATTGTAAAGGACTTTTTTGTAGCGTTTCAAGCCTAATCGAACGGTGTTATCACAATTTTATTACAGGTGTATTAAAAAATTATTAATTTTAACTTGAGTATTGTAAATGAAATCCCCTATATTTTTTAGGCGGTAAATTAGATATTTTAATTTTTTGTGTAATCTTACACCATACTTCATATTAAAATTAAAAGATAAGCTAAATATTGCAGTTTTTGGTTAAAATTCCTAGTAAGCTATGAATAAAATTCAAAAAAAGGTTAGGTATATCACGCTTACATTTAAATTTAACGAATAAACTTATTGGTTCTTTGATTAAGAACAATGTTAAAAAGGACAAAACATCATTTATATTAACTCACAAGTTATGTTTTCTCCAAAATATTCTAGCTAGAAAGAAACTCAAAGGAGCCCCAATAACTGTAAAAGCACTTTTGCCAACGCTTTTTTACCGATCTTACTCCGTTAAGGATATGAAAGTTTTGCTTCCATTATAGTCATGATTATCAATAATAAATTATGAAGATTACGAAAAGATCGATAATAATATGTGTATGTATAGAAAGTGAAAAAAAAAGAAAATGCCGTTAATCTATATTTTCAAATATTTCTATAGAGGCGTCGATCTTTTCAAGATATTTTTAAAAGACTGGGATATGATATAGTCTTAAAATTCTTGAAGGTTTTAACAAACCAAAGCTCCATGAACATTTCACCTCAACAGTTAAGGAGAAACCCTTTAAAGCATCGAACATGGGATAGCCTGCACATGACCGATTCCATTTAAAACATGCAATGAAAAAAGTGTATAAGTATTGCGAAAAAACCCTTTTCAACGAAGTTTTTGAGATTTTAAAGTTGAGCTTAGAGTTTTTGCAGAGAAGGAAATTGGAAGTATTTCTATATTCAAAATTGATTTTTTTTATGACTAAACCACGTAATTCAGTATTGTCTTTTGATTAAGGTCACAAACTAAAGGGTGTTTTTTATAGAGGTATAAAACTTTAAGTTGGCAACACTTTTTTAACTGGCGGCCATTTTTTCAGCTGTCAAGTGATTTATGTTTAGTTTGGTTTGGCATTTCAACATGAATAGACTGACGCCTGAACAACGCTTCCAAATTGTGCAAATTTATTTTAAAAATCATGGTTCTGTTCGAAATACGTATCGCGCACTACGTCCATTTTACGGTCAACATAATCGTCCATCAGAGCAATTAATTCGATTAACTATGGAACGTTTTCGCACCACGTTTACTCTAAATGATAATACGCATCCCAGAGACGTCGTACAGTGCGTACAGAAGAAGTCATTGCTGCTGTAGAGCGTAGCGTAGAGGAAGACCCGAATCAGTCTATCCGCCATCGTGCACAGGAATTGGATATGTGTCCATTTACTTTATGGAAGATTTTGCGGAAAGATCTTGGTTTGCGTGCTTACAAAATCCAACTCGTGCAAGAATTGAAGCCACACGATCACCTAGCAAGGCGTAGATTCGGTGCATGGGCCCAAAACAAGATTGCCGTTGATCCCGATTTTCATAAGCGAATTTTGTTTAGCGATGAAGCTCACTTTTGTTTGAATGGATACGTCAATAAACAAAACTGCCGTATTTGGAGTGATGATAATCCTCAAGTGTATGTTGAGACACCGTTACATCCAGAAAAACTGACTGTTTGGTGTGCTTTATGGGCTGGTGGAATCATTGGTCCGTACTTCTTTAAAAACGATGCTGGTCAGAACGTTACAGTCAATGGTGACCGCTATAGAGCCATGATTACTGACTTTTTCGTTCATCAATTGAACAACCATGATGTGCAGGAGCTGTGGTTTCAACAAGACGGCGCAACATGTCACACAGCTCGTGCCACAATTGATTTATTGAAGGAAACGTTTGGTAACCGCATAGTTTCACGTTTCGGACCCGTGAATTGGCCTCCAAGATCGTGCGATTTAACGCCGCTAGCCTATTTTCTGTGGGGATATGTGAAGTCGCTAGTCTACGCCAATAAGCCCAAAACGATTGATCACTTGGAGGACAACATTCGCCGCGTTATTGCCGATATACGGCCACAACTGTTGGAGAAAGTCATCGAAAATTGGACCTCCAGATTAGACTACGTTCGAGCCAGCCGTGGCGATCATATGCCAGAAGTCATATTTAAATTATAATGCGAGAAGGTTATCTTTCGAATAAAGTAAATTTCATGTCAATTTAAAAAATTCATCTTTGTTTTATTCCATTTAAAAGTTCTATACCTCTATAAAAAGCATCCTTTACATCTTTTTTTTTAATGATTTTTTAGGGTTCCTTATTATATGCTTCTTGAATTACAATTGTTTTCATGGGTGCTAAAGTCAGGGGGAGACATAATACATTTTTTCTATTTTCGATGAGCGATTCCAATTCAAATCATGGAATGAGCTTTTTTCAAAAAAAGTGTTTTCTTCGTGAAATATATCACTGTAACGTTTTGTGAAAAAATTATTTTCAACGAGGTTATCGAGATTTTAAAGTTGAGATTAGTGCTTTTGCAGTGAAGAAAGCAATTGTTTTGATTTCTATAATGATATATTTCACGGAGAAAGCATTTTTTTCAAATCTCGTTGCATGATTTGGAATGGATTTTGTCATTAAAAAAAGGAAAAAATGTATTGTGTCTCCCACTGTATTTTAGCGCATATAATAAGAAACCCTCGAAAAAAATTCATCAAAAAAAACCATGTAGTTTTTGAGAAAATTGCGTTTTTTTTCGAGAATCGGCCGCCATTTTGTTAATTTGGAAAATTTTTCGGTTTTCAATTTTTTTTTTAAAAGTCGATGACTCATGTGACCTTAATCAAAAGAGAAACTGAATTACGTCAATTACTCATAAAAATATACAGTGTTAAATAAAAAATATTTTAATTTTTCTTCATTTCAAAAGCTCTAAGCTCAACTTTAAAATCTCGATAACTTCGTTGAAAATGATTTTTTCGCAAAACGGAAAAATACATGGATTCTGGAATAATATAAGAAAACGATGCTATTTTTCTGACTATTTTCACTGTATGATTTTAAATGGAATCGGTCAAATGACTTTTTATTAAAAATATGTCACTTTTGGTTTTCTGGTAACATACATCAGGAATTGTAACATTACTCTACAACTTTTGAATAAGAAGTTTATTACCACTTCCTACAATACATCAAGTGAAATTTATAAAATTTTGATGAACGACCCTGTATAACAAACCCAAGATTAATTATCAATAACGCCTCTAATCGAACATTTAATGCTGAAAATGTGTAAGTCATCAGTCGATTCCAAAAACACTGCAATCAATCATCCTTTTATATCATTTTGATTTCAGTAACGTTCGGTATTACAAGGATCTATTGGAGAACGAGGATTCAAATTTTCTGACCCCTTTTTGTACTCCGTAATCTGATTTATGACTTTTCTTATCGAAAAGCTTCCTTGATTATACATTTTTTGGACCAAATAAAGTACATATTTTAAAGGATGTTCTTATTTTATTAGGTTTTTAATATGTAAGCCTGTTGGCAAGAAATTACAATTTTCATTGTAATATTTTGAATATTATATATGAGAAGTGACACTTATTTATTAAATTAATATGATGCTGATAGACTCCGAAGTTATTTTAAAATAATGTTATAAAGAGCGTAAAGAAAACTTTATCTGCACAAGAACACGAAAGAATTATACCTAAAGACACTGGCAATTCAAAAAAACAAGTGATAAACATGCGTCAAAAGCTTCGAGCATACACTACTGGCGGCAGCATGTAATGCTCTGCGCGCCTTACACGTCAAACAGAGAGATAGAGACCAAATGTGGGGCCTTGCTATCTCTCTCTCTCCGAACCGTGATTGGCCAGCGCGCGTTTCGAAATTATGGAACCCCGTATTCACCCTCTCTCTAGAAAGAAATTAAACATTTTTCTAGTATAATGTGCTCCCGCAACCTTACTTTTTTAATGTCATAATACTAGCGAACAATATGAAAAATCTTATGGTATAGAGGAAGCCAGATGCTAATTTAGATGGAGGGGGTTCACCATCGCGTCTGATTCAGAAAAAAAATTGCTTAGAGCCAAAATTGTACAGAATCTGCAAACTACCGACCTATCACCCTGCTTTTGACATTAGGAAAAATAACTGATATAGGTCTTTTTAATAAACTTAAGATTATCAACCTCGGAATTAAGAGTAATTCGAGGGAGGTTTGGCTTTCAATTTACATATATTAGACGGCCAGATTGGCTCAGATAATTACTTCGGCATACAACATTTGAAGGTTGTAGACAATGTTAAAGATTGACTAAAATGTCGCTGTCTGACTTGCATTGTCATTATTTTTATTTATTTTTACGTCGTTTCGATTAGGTTGTATCTCTAATTGTTATCAAGTATAAACTGATTCAGTTTCAGACAATGCAAGTCCGACAACCACATTTTGGTCAAAACCCATTTAATTGCAGTCATGCTAAACCTATCGAAAGCCTTCGATAAAGTCTGGTATGACGGCTTAGGTACCAAGGTGATTAGGTTTGGCTAACTGGCTTATCTTTTCTCAACGGCAAGACATTTTCTGCTAGAGCTGATAAAGTGTTATTCTCCACAAGCCAAATGGCATGTGGAGTCCCTCGAAAGTCACCTTTTTGTTCCCTATTATTTAATATTTGCACAATATACATGTTCGTATAATTATATGTTGATGACAGAGCAACCACTCTTACACATAGAGAGGCCAGATTGGTAACGCAAAGAATTCAAAATCATCTAAAATTCCTAGAAAATTGGGCGTTACATTGGAAAATTAAAGTTAATCTTAATAAAACACAGATGGCCTTCTTTACTAAAACGAAAAAAACATGATCAAATCAGATTACAAGACTCACTTCTACAGTGGTCCAACAAAGCAAAATATTTTGGTCTTATTTAGTATTGAAAGACCATGTGGATTCTTTAAAGCGTTGAGGCTAGTAGGAAGACTATATCCACTTCTTAGCAGGCACAGCAAGCTATCTCCCTGAAATATGTTAACATTTTATAAGTCAATAATTTGTCCATTACATATGCTTAATCTATCTGGGCGCATTTTTCCAGGACGCAGAGCACCTGAATTCAGAAGCAAAACAAAGTCCTAATACAAGCTCCCTAGTTTTTAAGTACAGCCCAGCTGCACAGGGATCTAAAGACCCAATAATACAGGAACACTTTTTTCTTCTTTCATTCAATACAGGATCACTTTAACAGAATAGTTCTACAGGCGTTTAGACTTAATCCTCTACCAGAACTATTTACCCTCTGTCTAGTGATCCGCTCCCATAACGTCTTAAACAATGAGGGAATACTGACTCTGTACATTATGTACATATATATATATATATATATATATATATATATATATATATATATATATATATATAATCTCGTAGGTTTTCAAGGATGTTGGAATGAATGGTTTAATTATTCCGGGTTTCAATCAGTTCATTCCAAAAATGATTTTCACGACGCTTCACCAAAATAAAGCTTTGCAAGGCTCGGAGCCAATCTACAGACAACACTCTTAGTCACTACCCATTTTACGAGATCGGAAAATCGTGATTATGATGAATATAGACAATCTACTTAAAATTCTACAAACATTTAGTATAACACCTAGCAGATGTAACTTTAATGATTTTTGAGTTATTTGCATTTGAAAAATACAGTATTTTACACTTTAACATGTAACTCAATGAAAATGTTGGAATCTGTTTTCAAGCCAATTAAGAAACTTTAAGAAACTGCAAAAGGAAAGTCATATTTCTGGGAAGTTCATTTAGCTCAAGTATACAAACCACATTCACTATATTTTTGTACTAAAATTTTCCAGAATAAAAGTGAAATGATAATAAATCAAATTTTTTTTTCATTATATCCTCGAGTAATACTCTCGGCAATTATTTGATCATTTTTAGAGAAAATTACAAACGAAAATTTGAATTTTTGATGCAAATTAGTTTTTTTAATATATTTTCCTATTCAGTTAAGTATTCAGTTTTAAAATGCGTAACAAAATATATGCAAAAAATTCCTATACTTAAAAATATTTAACTGATCTTTATTTTTTTTGATATAAAAAAATGTTTTTAGGATTACATGCATAAAAATTGCAATGGATATTATGACAGGCATTATAAATACTCCCACAGATATTTTCCCGCTTCCGTCCTACATAAAACCCACATTTGGTACATCTCCAATAAACTGATCTAATCCGCCCACATGCAAATTTCAAAAGGTCACAGGTTAGATCGGTACTTATTCATACAAAGTTAAATATTTTACTTTTACAATACGGATTTAAACAAACTTATTTATTTTTTGTAAGCATTAGCTTATTAAATACTGAAGAAAGTATTAAATTTAAATGTAAAGTTTATAATACCTTTTGAATTAGCTTTTGTTTCGCGAATATTCTTTTCGAGATGGCATATTGTGTCCCAAGTTTCAGTTACAAATATGAAGGAAAAAATATCAAAAGATTAAAAGTATATAAAATTCTAAATAATACCATATTTGAATGTTAAAATTGTTTCGTGATACAAATTAAAAAAAAACCTCTTTAATTTTATTTATCTGTGACAGGGGCTGATCAAAAAATTTGTGGTGGGGCATGTCTTGGACATGTCATCTTAATATCTAGCCCAAATTTTAGGTAATTTGAGTAAATCTACTTAAAGTGTTTTTTGAAAGTTTTCCTTTTAAATTTTCAGACAAGATTGCGTTTGAGAAAGAACAATTTTTCTGATCGCTATATGTACACTGTAAAAAGGAAACGCATTAAATTTAATGTAAATGTGCTGAAAGCAAATTTCACAAACGTTTATTAATTGCTTTTAATGTAATGCATTAAATTTAATAATTTGAATTAATCTAGATTAATTTATTCCATTAAATTTAATTTAATCATACATTAAATACAGCCAGTGTTCATTGAATTTTAAATATGTTATCACATATTTAATGTACCAACATTAATATGAGTGCTACACTCTTCCTCTGTTTGAAAGCAGAGGGTAGATAAGATTAAATTAAAAGGTACCAAAAACAAACAAAGTGGCCCTGCAGGAAAAAGCAGCTTAGTAAAGTGAGCAAACCACCGGCTGCTTAGGAGAGGAGGTTCCAATTAAGGGCACCAGCAGCTCTAAACCAGCCGAACTGCAAGCTGCCTAAGGTGGTCGCGGTACCTTTCCTGTAGGCTCCACTCACGTAAGGCACCAAAATTCACTAAATAAAAAGGAAAATAAATAGTCAACATTCAACATTCCACGCTTAACATTTATTGTCAACTCTGAAACCTTATAGCACAAAACAACAAATAAGACTCTGATCAAACAATGGATAGGCTGTTATAATAAACTCTAAATACTATCACCGGTGTAAATGTGATCACGTTTACTAAAGATACAGATTAACCTCTTTAAATTAATAGATAATAAATAGCAATTACATAGACAAATAAATTATAGGTGAATCAATAAAATATGCAGGTAAATTAAAAGTAACTATATGTTCGGCTTATCTGTGTTCCTTGGGATAGATCTTCAGTAAGGGGTAGCAAAAAGAACCCATAAAGCAACAAACCCTAGTCAATAAAACAGACCTCGATACTTTAGGCCATTTCGAGCAAAGCATAAGCTATCTGCCAAAATTTCCTTTCGCAAGTACGGAACATACAGAGCAGAATCTGCACACAGCGTCACTATGACCCCCGAGAATACGCTTGAGGCGGTGTAGAATTTCCGAACAGTGCAAAAAGAAGAGAATGACCCCATAAACTAATAAAACAAGAATGTAAACAGAATTTGCGAAATTAATTAAAATAATTCCCGGCAAGATGTTAAATCGAAATCTAGGAAAAAAAAAGAAGGTACGGTAAATAGACTTCTAAAAAGGAAACAGCCAGGTACGATGTAACAGGATATTAACGCAATTAAAATTGTATTTGTAGTGTAACAAATTAGGATACAAATCAGAAAATCAGAACTGTAAAATAAATCAAACAGGAAATGGAGCTAACAGGGTTCAAAATATAGTAAAGCTGAAAGTACAATAAATGGATTATTTTTATACAAGGGATTAATGAGAAATTCTAAAGGAAAATGTCACTGTGATTGTCCATACCGTGAGTATTTGCATAAACCAGGAAAAATTAACAGAACTAGTTATAATGTGCCTTAAACGAAATTTTGAACTGTAACATGAGTTCAAAAAATACTGAAACTATCAGGAAAAGGTGAACATTTTTCTCACAGGTATAGTGTACCGCCATCTAGACCGGTTTCGAACTCATTGGTTCCCGTCAGTACAGGGCAGACATGTACACCTTATTATTGTATTTCATTCGACAAGTCAAAGACAGTGGCATTTAGACACAGGACATTGACTAAAAAAAATATTCAGAATTTTACAGGCAGTCTAAAAGAGTATAGAAAATTGAGGGTCACTATTCAAAAAATCAAAGTTAATTGTAGTACACCTTCTTTCAAGTTACCTTGTATTGTTTAATATATCGAAAAGAATTCGTGCCAAAAAAAATAAAAGTCGACGGGTCCCAACGGTTTTTCAAAAATCTGCGTTTTTTAAGTAATACATTAATTCCAGACTTGATGTCCTCATTGTATATTTTCCTATAAAATAGAAAACTTCAGAAATAGACAGTTATATAGACTTTAATGCATAATATCTTGTCTATATAAAAGTATCTGTGGAAAAACTTTTGCAATATCTCTATTAAAAAAGTAGTAAATAAAAGGAATTTCGTCTATTTATTGTCAACAAATAAGACCAGATTTCCTTTTATTACTTGATTTTGTATTAAAATTTATAAAAAGTAGTTCCGATAGTTTTAATGAAGAACTAAAAACTCAAAAAATATTGCTCATAAAAATCTTGAAAACAAGATTCAGTGAAGACTGAAAATACAATTTCAAATTGTCTTTGTCGATTTTATTTGATAACCCCATAAATTCTGGTATAATAAAGATAGTTATGATTGAAAACTTTATGTTTGTAGCGGATATATTGCATTATGTACAATATAAATTTAACATAATACAGTACGTATTTTTAAATTTGTAAATAAAATCTAATGCGCTTGTTTTGTATGTTGGGTTTAAGGGGATTAAATTGATAAATATAACAATTAATCTACCAAGCGTTGAACCTTAAAAATACCAAAATTAAAAAATTGTTTTATTTTATTACAAAACTATAAAGAATAGAACTTTGAAAATTCCAAAGCTATATATCTGATTTCCATACTTAATTTTCTTGTATTTATGTTTGTTTTTTGACTTATTCTTACTCTCTTTGTCAGCTGGAGTGGCCTTTAAGGAGTACAATGCATACGTCAGCTCATTTGTGTGGCGAAGGGATAGTGAGTCTACAAAAAATAATTCAAACTATCTTTTTTTGTTTTAATAGAAGGCGTTGCTCAGTTTTAAAAGGTAAAAGAAAAAAAACTCACCGAATAGTCATATGTTGAAAGCTACAATTTCATTCTGAAAATTCTGCTGAAATGTTAAATAATCTATTAACGTTTTAGAATAATAAAAAAATGAATACGCATATGTGTAATACGTATAAGATGCAATTTTATGCTGTGATAAGTGCTACAATAAATTTATTCATGCCTGTTGTTACGGGAGCCGGGCTCTAGGTCCACCATTAAATAATTTTCCTCTCAGGCATCGATCGCTCCATAAACAGCAATTGAAGGTGTGTGAACAATCAAATTGCTTCCAAATTCTCTAGCTAACTTGACTGGACATCGGGAGAATAAAAAACACTAATCAAGTATGAGAGCAAAAATTGAAAGGTAATGCAAGACATAAAAAACCTTCTCCGCAGGTTGTGGAAAAGAGAAAACATGGAAATATAGCCATGTGTAATAAAATCATAAATCGGAAAACGGTATAAGGAAAATATGTTATCTTTCAAATAAAAAACTTACCCCTGGGAACAGGCTGCGTAGTTGTAAAATAGGGAGTAAAAAATAATTCGTTATAGCAAACTGATAGCAGAATATTGTAGGTAATATTATAACTAATGAAGAAAAAATAATCCGAACCACCGGTGACCTACTGAAATGGGGGTGATTTTTAGGGGTAAAAAACAGTTTTTTGCTATTTTCGGCTAAACTACGTAAGTTAAATATAAAAGTTGTAGGTAATAAAAGGATCTACAACTTTTGTAGAAATCATTTTTACCCTAACCTCAAAATTTTCCAAGAAAGACGCAAAAAACCGTTTTTCGGACACAAAAATGACCCGTTTAAGCTCAAACTTGGAGAGATTGTACTTTTTGATGTCTCGAATAAGCTTTTTTTTGTGCAAAAATATTCAACCGCTACGGTATTATTTAATTAAAAGTGAAATTTTCAATCGCATTTCCTGTATGTCCAACAGAGTTCGGACTATATATATATATATATATATATATATATATATATATATATATATATATATATATATAGTACAATGGAATAAATTGTCAATAATTTGTAATTATTTATTAAAATTCTTATGAGTAAAAAAATTATAAATTAATCACGTTTAAACTATCAAATAAACAAAAAAAAAGTTTTTCTTGGCCGGAGCTTGAAATTGTTCTTTGTCAATTATTCAATTCTGATGTTAGTTATTCCATAATAGTAAAGGTTCGACTTATAAGTGACCTTTTTTTTTATTTGTTAATTTAAATATTTTGTCTCAAAATTTTTCATTGTTATTCCGAGTAATGCTGGCAACCCTGGCTCTTGCAGCTGTTACCCCTCCCCTGAGAGGCATGACTCCAATATTCAAAAGTAAAAGTTTCGAAAGTACTGTCAATATCCTAGAATTTTGTAATATTCTAAAAAGTTTTGGAACATATTGGAATATAATGAAAATGGAACATACATAAATACAGCAATTGAAGTCGCTGCAGATAATAAAACTGTGATAGTTGTTGGACAAGACATTGATCTGCTTGTGCTTTTAAATAAATTAAATGAAATATTCTTTCATAAACCATCCACTGGTAAGATTTGTGATTCTTACTACTAAAAGTAATTTTTTTATTTTTGATAAAAAATTTTTAGTTTTGTTTAATAACTGACAAGTAATAAGTTACCAATTAAAAGTTATTAACGATTAAAATTAATAGTAAATATATTAAGATTATCAAATAAACAAAAATGGGGTCATTGTTTGTAGTAAACATTGACATTTTAAAATTATAATAATTTTAATAAATAATAAGAAATTATTGACAATAATCGTAAATCGATTTTTTCGTTTTTTTCAATTTTTCTACAATTTTTTCCACTGTTTTTTCATCTATTGAAAGTAAAAGTAAAAATTAAAAAAATGAGCCCAGTTCTAACTCTGTCGGACAATTTTTTTTAGAGGAAATGTCAGTGAAAATTTTACCTTTTTTTTTTCTAAAAATAAAACCGCCGCAGTTAAATATTTTTGCACAAAGAAATATAGTTTATTTGGGGCATCAAAAGGTACACTCTTTCCAAGTTTGACCTTTGTCGAGTCATGTTTGTGTGAAAAAAAAACACAAAAATTGTAGGTCTTTTTATTACCTATAACTTTTATATTTGACTTTTTTTGATAGGATGCATAGTTTAGCCGGAAATCACTAAAAACCGTTTTTCACCCTTAAAAATCACCCATATTTCACCACAGTAGGGCGCTGTTGGTTCGGCTTATTTTTTCTTCATTAATTATGATATTATCTATAATATTCCGCCCTCAGTTTGTTGTATCTAAAAATGGCCTTTCTTGTGGCTTTGAAGATACGAATTAAAATAAATAGATAAGTATAGAATATGACATTTGACAGCTCTTCCCCTCGCGTATTAGGGCACTTGCTACCTAGTTGCATTCTTTTGAACTTATCATATCTAATCTGAACTAACCCGTTCGGAGTATTGACGGAGGGGAACTGATTGGATGGAGAACGACTAATCAGTGAATTTACGACTTGTAAAACGTAAATAATTTATTTAACAAAATGCTCTAGCATTAGTGGGAAGGAATAGGAAAATCTAATACAAATTATAACAATATCATAAATACATATGCCTCTTGATATTTTTAAATTTGTAATTAAATTTTAAAAAGATGATCGATAAAAAATTCCAGTGTAATTTTTTACTGTCGTCTGGGTCGTTTAGTTTTTTCCCCCTGTCATTTTCTCAAAATCCATAAGTAATAAATCCCAAATATAAAACAGTATCAATCACAGCTGGTATAAACTGTCTGGTTTTCAATTTATGATAAAACTTGCCGTATCAGACCGATAGGGTTTATTACGCGTCAAAAGATAGATAGATTAAACAAGCGAATGAAAATTATTTTGACGCAAATTAATAGATCTATGCATCAGCTAAGTAAATTATCATTTTATGAATTGGCAGAGTTGGGGCGGATTTTCACCATTATGGTAATTTTCAACTTTAATAATGGGTAATTATCATTTAAATAGACATATTATGTAATTTATGATGGATGAGATTCTGTAAAATTATTGAATGATGAAGCTAATATATTTATGGTACTCCTAAAGGTTTTTTTCATGTTTGTTGGTTAATAAAAATTGGCAACTCCCGGATCTCCAGTCTTTTATATTGGTTACTTTGCTTT
Source organism: Diaprepes abbreviatus (assembly GCA_034092305.1). Taxonomy (NCBI): domain Eukaryota; kingdom Metazoa; phylum Arthropoda; class Insecta; order Coleoptera; family Curculionidae; genus Diaprepes; species Diaprepes abbreviatus. The sequence continues at coordinate 38,983,185 of JASJET010000103.1, read as the reverse complement.
GTATAATTATAATACTAGTAACTAGCGGGTTTAATACGGCTAATTCTAAATTCGGCATAAGATTTTTCAAAATTTAAAATAGCAGACTAAAAATGAAAAATTTTGAAAAATCGAAAAAAACTCAGTATCGTGGTTTTATAGCCTTTAATCTTTCTTATGATAACTAAGAAAAATATGATCTGTATTAGTCTCACTCAACTAATTTTAAGATGCGAACACAGTATGTCGCACCAAAAGCTGGAACACTAATGACTGTGGAAAAAATGTTAGATTCAGAAGTTGTAGGATTTTTCCTTGACCTTTTTCTGGTGCTTAAAACTTGACCTTCAAAATCATTTAGAGATCGACTTGGCTTTTACAATAGGTATTAATGTAAACTATCCAATATTCCACGTTTAACCATACCTATTTTTTAGTGACCCCTGAGACCATTTCGAGGTTCGAGTCGTGAACGATCCTTTAATTATTTATCGAGAAATGTATATTTGACCTCAAAATTATCCTCAGGAGTTATTGAAACCCTTAAATAGCTTATGTGGTTGAATATTGAATTTTCGGCATTACAATTCTGTAAAAAAAGTAGGGTTACTATTATGTAAACCAACTCGATTTCTAAATTACCTTAAAAATCAAGTCCAGGGTCAAATTCTTAGTCGCCAGGAAATGTTCAGGAAAAAATCCTACAACTTTTGTTTATACTATTTTTCCCACAACCCTTAGTTTTCAATCTGGAGGCTTCGATGCTTTTTTGAATCTACCTTCTTGAATTTTGAAAAATCTGATATCGCCAGTATTAGAAACTTTTAACTACATATGTTAAAATTGTTCGAAGGATTTGCTGTCTAATGAACATATTTCTAAGAATATTTCACATGCGAATTTTGAAGTTTTGATAAAAATCATAATGTTCTTATAAGTATGAAATTATTTTACACCAAATTACGATATCTACTCTGAGGGACATAACAAAAGATTTGTTCAGATACAACGAAAATTGAGGTCTCTGGACTGTTTTTTTAAAAAATTAAGTCCAGAATATCCCACTGTAAGGCGGCACGAATAGTGTGTTCTACGCTAGGCCTTGTACAGACTATATCACAAAATATTTAGAGATGTGAATTCGAAGAAGTAGGGATGTACTACTAGACGATAAGCCGTTATGCATCTATGCGCCATGTCGACAATTTGTTGTAATGTGTATTGCAGTTTGGGCTTCATTCTGAACCTATTTAAAAACATGGAAAATGTTCAAATACCATATCTTCTTGTATTCAGTATTTAATGTTGATTTATTACAAGTACCCATGAAAGAAAACATCACTCAAATTACCGCCTCCGCTCCTACCAAGCATTTTGCTTACCATAACTTTCGATGAACTCTCGGTACATTGCGGGCACAGTGTCAGTTATTTCGCATCTCCGATGGTATTTGGTTTGTACCTGGAGACTACCCTTTAAATAACTATAAAGAAAGAAGTCTAAAGCAGTAATATTCTATGCTGTTGGCGGCCAACTGATGTCACCATTCCTTGAGTTCACGCTGCCTGGAAATTTTCTGCATAATAACATTATGGTTTCTATTAGTGCGTGATAAGTGTCAACACTGTTATGTTGAAACTAAAGATCTTCGATATTCAAATTGTTTTATCGGTTCCATAAAAAGTCTGTAATCATGCGCGAACTACATGAACTGAACAAATATGGTCTAAGTTAAAAATTCGAATTTCAGATATAAGAAACATTTTACGACCGTAGAATTAATTTGATAATCTACCGCTCTTCTTCTCCTTAAGATCGTTTAAAGGAATATATATATATATATATATATATATATATATATATATATATATATATATATATATATATATATACAGATAGTTCATTTCCTGCGAATTCAGCTCTGGTTTTCTCTCCATACGCGTTTCGATTACCTAATGATCTCATCATTGGAACTGTAACGAACCAATACACTTTCACTGATGCGTTCGTTAGGTGATCGAAACGCGTATGGAGAGAGAACCAGGTATGTCAGAACCAACAGAAGTTGCTTGGGTACAAAGCACTTCGAAGCAAATGATCGCCATGTCGCAACCATGTTTTAGAGAATGATAGAACGGTTAAATCTGAATGGTATAAAACTATTTGTTTATCGAAAGTATTCGGTTAATTGAGGAAAACTGTAATGTAATAACATGGGCAGTTAGGAATTAATTAGGACTCTTGGATGATGTCAATCTTCCTTACTCATTTAGGACATTAATTAGGAAATTATTTAATGTGGTCTAATACAATTTAGGATAGAGGTATTATTGATAGAATAGGGGAGACACAGGACTACATGTAAGTGCCGATAGAAAGAGAGAAGATGGAATGAGATAATATGGACGATTATGCAAGCTGAAATGCAATAATCTTGAACATTATGCGTTAATATACACTAAGTACACGAACAAGACCACCAAACCAACTAAAACTTTAACGACTGGGCACAATTCATAAATTATATGCAAGTTCTAAACATATATTAGGTAATAATCACGCTGGCCGGGTGAATAAAGTGTTTGCCTCGCGTGCGCGGATTCGAACCTTCGCGTGATAACTTTCTTTTCTTTATATATAATTTTTTATGTAGAGTAATGAAAATTCCATGTAATTTTTTATATGTTAAGACATATACTTTAAAGTAAATACAGGGTGTCCAGAAAATACGTGTACAAAGTTTGATGACAAACTCTTGACGTCGAAATAGACCGATTTGATCCAACTTAGTTATATCCGATAATGTGGTAGAAGACATCAAGGTTTTGAAAAAATATTGATTTTTCCCAAATTTCTTGAAAACGTAGTGACTGAATTTAATGATTTTTGTTGTGTAGTCTAACTCTATAATATGTCGTTTTCTAGTGATATAGCGACGGCTATAAAGTGGTGTAAGTGTTATAAAAGTGACGTCACTTGTATACATCACTTCTGATTTTTTATGTTGCAAACGTTATGACAACCTAGATATTTATATTCCTATTGGATAACGGCATGTATTTGAAAGCTTGTTTACCCCTTGAAAATGTTGCGTTGGATGAACGATTTCAACAGAAAAAAAATATTTTCAATTAGATGCATACACCAATTTGCTTTAATAATAAAACGATTTTTAAAATAAATGTTGGAAGTACATATATGTATTTTAAAAAGATTGAAAAAAAAACAACTAAAACGAAAACAATAATTAAGAAAATGGCCGCCATTTTGCTAAATACACTTAGTAACACTTTTTAAATAATGAAATTGAACTCTATATCTCAGGATTATTAAAAATATTGCCAGCCTTTAACATGCACATTAATAATTCTTCGCGAGTGTTCACTGGAGTCTTGTATGTTTCTGTTTTAAGAGCACCTCACAAAGAAAAGTCATACATATTTAACTCTGGAGAACGTGGTGGCCATCTTACTGGTGCCTCATTGCTTTTTCCAATCCGTCGGTTGAGATATTGGTCGTGTAGATATTGCCGAGCAGCAACGGAAATATGTAGCGGGACACTACCATGCATATACCATAGTTCTCACCAGAAGAACTGGTAATGTGTTTTGCAAAAAACTTAGACAAATATTTCCTTTTATTCTGTCTGGAATCATAACAGGACCAATAAGGTAGCGGTCAATAGTACCTGCCCAAATATTTATTTTAAAGTATATCGATGGTGTGCAACTTTTACGGCATATAGATTTTCACCTGCACGAATGTGTTCTTTGTGTAGGTTGGTGACTCCTGATCTTTTAAAGCACGCCTCGTTAGTAACAAAATTTTTGTACCAAAATTTGGATCACGAATTCGAATAAATTCACAAAATGTAAGAGGCATGGGGGGATCAATCAGTAAAAATTCCTGAATCTTTTGGGCGTGATATGGATGTAACAACTGTCCTTTTAAGATATCATTTACAATAGTTTTAGGGATATCCAACCCACATTCTAAGCGACGGGTACTTGGTTCTTCTTTAACTCTTTCCAAAATTTCCTCTTCTTTTTCAAGTGTTCAAACACGACCACTATCTTCATTTTTTTTTCAAAGCTGCTTGTTTCTTGGAGATGATGCTCAGTATTGGTAATTGATGGCTTGGTATGCGGCAGTTAGGAAATCTCTTCCTGTAAACCCTAACAACGCGACGGGTACTTGCTTCTTCTTTAACTCTTTCCAAAATTTCCTCTTCTTTTTCGAGTGTTCAAACACGACCACTATCTTCAATTTTTTTTTCAAAGCTGCTTGTTTCTTGGAGATGACGCTCAGTATTGGCAATTGTTTGATGGCTTGGTATGCGGCAGTTAGGAAATCTCTTCATGTAAACCCTAACAGGCTCGACGCCCATTTCCTTCACAAAGCACATACACCAGAACCATTTCAACTTTCTTGAAATGTGTGTAGTTATCCATGTTTAATAGTAAAAGAGGCTTAGAAATTTGGAATGTTGATCTTACTTTAGTCTACTTCTTGGACAGTGATGGCAGTTTGTCAGTAGCCAAATTATTAAATGCCATAGCAACAAAGTCACTTGAAAAATTATTGTTACAGGTATTTTTTATTATTACAGTTAATTGCGGTATGCAAGAGATAAAAAAGCTTCCAAATACATGCGATTATTCGACCGAAATATCTAGGTTGCCGTAAAGTAGATGACATAAAAAATCAGAAGCGATGTTTATAAGTAACGTCACTTTTATAACACACGCTACTTTATAGCTACTATATCACTAGAAATCGACATATTATAGAGTTAGACGTTTTCAACAAATTTGGAAAAATTCAATATTTTCTTAAAACTTTGATGTCTTCTACCGCTTCAACGAAGCAGTATCGGATATAACGAAGTTGGATTAAATCGCCCTATTTTTATGTCAAGAGTCTCTCATCAAATGTTGTACACCAATTTTTCGGACACCCTGTATAATATATTTTATCCATGTTTGTTCTATGCAAGCGCAGATATGACAGTTATAGGGTGCCATTCGCCCAGCATTTCCTTTTCTTTTTATTTTTATACAATCAGCCACTACGGCTAGGACAAGGCTTATTTTTACATGCTTAGGAATCGCGGATGTCATAGTAAAGTTGTTGCACACTCGACAATCATTTTCCTACTGATTTAGGATCCTGGTTCACGATGATGTAATTGGCGCGTTCTAAATTTCTCTCGCTCCCATATCTACTTAGGAATCCTGAGTATCATATAGTCTAATAGTCATTTGAGAAACTTTGATATTGTGTGTTCCGAGTGACTTCTACCAGCATGTTGAGGTACTTTAACCTTGGCTACTGACCCAGCTTTTTCGAGTTTCTGAACTAAATTCGCGAGATTGATTTTGAGCACTCATATATTTATTTTAAACACGGGATGCACGTTTTTTATAGATCGTATATTTTCATAATAGACTAAATTAATTTATACGCATTATTTTGTCGTGTACTCTGCTGAGTAATTTTGTTTATATTTATAGATTACAAAACTTAGTTTGACATTCATAGATACCGTGATGTTTTGTAAATATTTATCTGTATTATGTGGAAGTTTTACTTTATTTTGGATCATTTTTACGTAATATGTTTAATAATTATGGCACCTAAAGACTGTATTTGTCATTTCTTTAATTTTTTGATTCATTGATTACATTTACATTTTGCCTATAATTAATTAATCTATTTGAAGTCAGCAATTATCCAATTAACACCTATAAAATTGAAAGACACTGGAGGTTTGGCGACCATCCTAATATAAAAAATTGTTTTTCATTATAATTTGTATGAAATTATAGCCTTTTTTAATAAAATCGACAATTAAAATTTAAATTTATCCATCCAAATAATTACAGGCCCTGTATAAAATTATCGTTTACCATTTTAAACCTAAAACTTTAAACCTTTAGGTACTGTATAAAATTTTGTAAAAATGATTCTTAAATCTATCCAAACTTTTGTTAAGCTACATTTAGCCGTTCAAATATTTCTAAAGCGTGATAAATTATAATCCATTTATTCTCCATTTTGGTCCTTCGAGATCAATTCGTATACTTAGATAAAAATCGACCAGTTTACTCTGAACTAATCCAAAAGAAAACAAATTTTCTTCTAAGAAAAACTTCAATATACGATAACATCCTGTCGTTCAGCAACTTTTATTACTTTTTCGGGGTTTTTCCTGGTCTAGAACCTTTTACCCTTTAATAAAAGGGATCAGGTATCTTGAGAATACTGAATAGGTCGAATATGGCACATATAACTGTGATGAGAAGTCATATAGTCAGTTTAAATCTTAAGTAAAATATAACCCAGCTTTACAAGGCTGAAGTGTTTGAATGTGGAATAAAACGTTTCTTTTTTTCGTCTTTCGATTATAATAAACATTTAAATTTACTTATAATGTAGATAGATGGTGAAGCTTATTCCAAGTCATACAATTGTTTATAGCCAAAATTACTAGGTATGGAATCTTTTTATGTTTTAATTTTCTTTTTTTTTAAGAGATGCGTGTTCTCTACACATTTATTTATTTATGGATTCTTGCAAATTACAAGATATTTTACTATTGTTCGTAACTTAATTCACCTTGTTTCACAAAGATAAATACAAGTACTCATAAGACACTAACCCCCTAATTCACTAACCTGGTCTAACTTTAAAACCGTTCTAAATTGATAGCAGAAGGTTGCAGCTGACAAGAGCAACAATAAGCCAAACAAGTTTTAAATCCTAAAAATTCGAGTATAAATTTTTTTTTTATTACTAGATAGGCGAAAATGGAGAATTTTATTTATTTCAAGGCTTTATTGCAAAGTTCTTATCCTTGATATCCTTATATAAGCTTGTTGACTTGACATATGTAATATAAATTATGACAATATAATATGCAAAATAAAATTGACCGACTAGAACATGGCAACTAGATCGCGTTAAAGACTTGCCATGGAAGTTAGATCTTCTAGTTGGCCAGTCATGTTTTGTCTATCAACTGATTATAATTTCTATTACATTTATCAATAAATAAATAAACGGTCATACAGTAGGAAAATTAAGAATAAAAACCTAGAGATAAAACCTTGGAATCGATAAAAGGAATACAGGCCATTTAAAAATAAACAAAATCTTCCATTTTTGACGGCTCGGTAATAAATACAAACACTTCTTTATTTTTGCATTTTAAAGATTTACAACTTATTTAACTCGTTGTTGTACTTGTTAATTTAAACGCTCTACTGTCAACTTAAATCGGCTTTAAAGTGAGACCATGTTGTGAATTAGGGGGTAAATATTTAGATAGGTCGGGTATTTTGGATGTGGTTTTTCTTGTCTGTGTCTGTTGCTATTTTAACCTAAAATCCCTTTATTTTTATGTTTACGTAACGTCAACCAGAATAAATCTACAGGAATATTTTTTGAATTCCGGTAGACATTATTCTTAGTCTAGCATACCGACTTAGTTTTATACTCTTCTTGTCATCACGAATTCTATATAGAGTGGTGGCCAAATGTATGGAAACTTGTGTATTTTTGAAATTATGCATTTAATATTTATGTCGAAAGCATGGAAATATCAATAAATTACTATAAAGCTCTCAGTTTAGTGTTGTTGTTATAGTAGTTTTCCATACGCGTTTCGAACACCTTATGGTCTCGTCAGTGGAGCTGTATCGAACCGACAGCAACATTCGCAGGAAACAACTACTATATAAAATATAAATTCCAAAGTATGTCGGTAGGATATTAAAAACCTGCTGACTTCGATGTCAAACTGAAAAATATCGCCAGTCCAACAACATTTATGCAATCACCGAAGAAGTGCGGAACTTTTAAAAATCAAAATTTCAGTAAGAAATAAAGACTTCTATTTGCCCTATTTAAATAGTTGTTTATATGTATTATCTTTTCGTGCAGAGAAAAGGAAAAAAAATATACAAACAGTGTGTTTACTGCAAATACAAGTTTGGTCTTCTCTCTCTACGCGTTTCGACCACTTTATGGTCTCATGAGTGGAGCTTTATCGAATTGAGAGCAACATTCGCAGAAAATGACTGACTGCTATATAAAATATAAATTCCCAAGTATGTCAGTAGGATATTTTTTTTTTAATTTCGAAAAGTGTTTCAAAAATAATTTGAAAATATATTGGAAGAAGAATTGTGGGTACGCCTTCAAAATCTGACCAACTTACGAAGTTAACCAGAAGAGACGATAAAATTATGAAAAAAATTTCAATGGCAGGCTCCGAAAATATTCACAAGATATTTCACGGGAAACGGGTGAAATGGTAATATCCATATCAGCGCGCACTGTGGGAATAAGGCTCAATATACATGGGTTTATCTGGAAATATAGTCGTTAAAAAGCCCTTAATTTTTAAAAAGATCAAAAAGACTAGACTTTATTTTATCTAAAAGCATTTGGGGTGGTCATCTGTTAAGTGAAATACAGTACTTTTTAGTGATGAATGGAAGTTCAGTTATTTGGCGCAGTGAAGGCGAAAACGTATAACAGACGATTATAAGTTTTTAATAGTGCAACCAGACCGCTAATTAAAATATAATTGCTTTGCGTACAGAAACATCTGTCACATTCTTGTATGTAAAAAAGAGGAAATGTCTTTGAGATGGAGAAAAACTGGACAGCTTTAATTGGTATTCCCGTTATAGACTGACCGTCGCAGGCACCGGATTTCAATCCCACAGAGAATTTAGGGGAACAAAAAGATCCGGCAACATGCCCTCACAAATATAAAATAATATATACTGAAGATATACTGATAATTTAAGGGACAGGTATTGCTTGTGAGTATTGTACTGCGACGGCATGCAGGAGTAATAAATTAAAAAGGATGTATAACGTAAACACTGATTTTAATTTAATTTGCCAGCAATAGTGTGAAATTTCCCCACTTAGGGTCAAATAATTTTAGTTCTTTTGAAATATACTACAATCAAATTTTTTTATTAAAAATAATTTTCCCCTAGATTTGTAATACAGTAGATGTATTTTCTTATAATACATATAATTTCTTTGGTTGAATTTAATTAAAATTAATATTTTTAAAAATTAAAAATTCCCATACATTTGACCGGGACAACTGAGTAACTTCATGAACAACAAAAGAAACGTGGTGTGTCTCCACTGAAATGATTCTGTTACATCTCCAGCAATCTCCAGTGAGTTTTTCATTGTCTCCAGTGAACTTTTCCGTGTTTGGTCATTTATTTATTCCGTTGGCGCAAGTTGATTCATTCGCTTTATTTTAGCTTTTATCATTCAGCCATGTTATTTATGTTTTAAGGTGAAAAGTTGTATGACACCCTTGATCTTAAAGGTCTCACACACTTAACTACATGGCTTGAGAATGTGTCCTTGTGCATGGAGCTAATCTTTATAGACTCGATCCTTGTATTCTTAAATTAATAGCTATATAAATTAGAAATTAGACTAGGCAACCCGGTTATTGATCTAGGTTTAATTCAGAATTAAAGTAGGATAGTCATCTATTTATCTACACACTCTGGTCCAAAGTAAGGATTGTTCTGCTAAGCATAAAAGAGATTATGGCTGTATTCTTTAGAGTAAATCATCACTGATCACAGTGAAAAGAGTGAAACCACTAACTTTATGTTCTTTTGAATATGCATTTACTTGTCATTGGGTCGAAGTGATCATGATTACTTCAAGTGATAGAACTGAAAGTAATAATGAATCAAAAGAATAGCCCTTATATTACAATGCTTTATATTTTTATAATGAATAGAAATATGATTCACCAATAGTAAAATTTTATTATGTTAAGTACTTTCAGAAGCATAATTTGTTAATAATAATTTTTTCATTTCAGAAACAAAACAGGAACTGGAAGACCTCATGAGTGACATAAAGAAATCTGCCAATAAAGTCCGTGCCAAGTTAAAGGGTGAGTACGTTTTTAATATTATTCCATAAAGTGTAGTTTAAATGATTATTAAACACCACCTGTAATTTTATCTTTAATAATGAACAATTAAGGTCAGAAATTATTAATTCTTATTTTTATAAATATAATTGTGGATTAACTATTACCTTTATTTCCCTCAAAATTTCCTCCATATTCAAGTTGAAAATGTTAATACTTAAAACATAACATGTTGCGCTAATAGTTAGAGTTTTTTCTCCAAGTTGTATTCTAGTCTAGAGGAGTATTTTTTACTCTTTTTTTTTTATTTATATCTCATGAAAAAAAATCCATAACATAATATAAAAGCTCATATATATATATATATATATATATATATATATATATATATATATATATATATATATATATATGTGGATGAACAAAATTCTTAAAAGTATATATTTTTATCAAATAATCTTTTCTTTGTTTGATAAATAATAATATTTTTTTTTTCTTAGGATGGGAGGGTATTTAGTAATACAACTAGATTTCCATTATTTTATAATATTTATTTTTTAAGTCCGAAAATTAACTTTCTCTCTGGACAAAAGTGAGTTAACAGAACAATAATTCGGTAGAAAAACCATGACCAAATACTAAACATTTTTAATTGAAAATTAAGACCTAGTATTTGATGTAGGATCTTTTATTTTGGATGATTTCTCTACGTCTTCGTGATTTTGACTCTAAAAGCCTGCCAATTATTGAAAAATCCATATTCATCCATGTTTCCACCAAAGTCTCAAACAACTGGTCCCGATTTGTGAAGTTTTTGTTTCGGACTTTCTATTCTAACATTTAGCAAATGAAATAAAATTTGCATTTTCTCTTCCACATACGGAAGCATTTGGTTTTCTAAAATGTCCTTGTAAAGAAACTTGTCCATTATGCCTTCTATTATAAATAATGGACCAATACTTTATCCATGGCAGAACCTTCACTATGCTTCACAGTTGGAGGAGTGAACTTTTGCAGCAATCCAGTGTGAACACAATTAAATTTTGATTTGTCACTAAAGTATACACGTTTCTAGTATTGATGGTCTGCGGTATATTTCAGTCGGTCCCTTATGTTCTTCTTAGAACGTAGAGTTTTCTTCGCGGCTCCTCTACAGAACGATTGGGCCTTCACCAGCTCCGTCTTATTGTTCTTAAACTGGTTGATGGCTTTCGAAGTTCCTCAATTCTCGCCTTTATTCGATTTAATGATATAAAGGGATTTTGATAAGAAATCTGTTTGATCATTTTTTTAAACCTTGATCTGACTTTTTTCGGACAACTCGGTTTCTTTTTTGTTGAGACATTCCCACGCTCCCGATACTTTTTAATAGTCATGCATACAGCATATCTTCCCATTCTGAACTGCCTAGCAATGTCTGTTTGGCGATCTCCTGCCTAGTAAGCAACTACAGCACGCAGTTTTAAGTTTTCGGAGAAATTAATTTTACAAGGCTTTATGACAACTGCAGATGTTCCAGAAACTTTCAAACCCTTTGGTAGTACTCTGTCAAAAGCACAACAAACCAGATGTGAAAAAAAAATGCATCAAAAAATAATAGTTTTCTATATTTATATTTATATTAAATAAGAAGTGTTTAATTATATTGTATTAAAGTAATAAAATAGTTAAATGTAAGTTTTTCAAGTGAACCACCTGTTAACATTAGGTAAGAAAGTAAAATTTTCAGTTTATATAGCATAAATTTACATATTCCTTTTCATATTTACAGTAATTCTCTGAAGATGGTTTATTCAATAAAATAAACCGAAACGTCAGAAAAAAACATGTGTTAATTTTTTATAAAGTAATAATATGACCGAAACCCAAAAAAGTAAAAACTAATTAATTGCATATAAAAGTAAATTCTGGCTCAAAGCAGGTGTAATCTTTCCAGGTAATACGAAAATAAATAAAATCTATACTGTTTTTGTATGTAACCCTTTTGTCTGATGAGCTCTGATGCAGTAATACAAAATATAACCATATTCATATCATTATTATAACTTTTTAAATTTTGAAAATTTTAAAATTTTCTTTTAAGGATATATTTTTAAGAGTCTAAACTACAATCCCCCTTATAAAGCCAGAACAATGTTCTGTAATTTTATTGTGGTCAAACAGGTAGGAGCCTTAAAAATATAATTATTAGACATTCTTTTAGTAAGTATAGTTTAGCAAAAATTTTGCTAGAAAGCAAGAAGAAATGAATATATATATATATATATATATATATATATATATATATATATATATATATATATACACACACATACGAGATATGTTTAAAATTCTCGGCTCTGCGGACATAGATTGTTAGTAAGCATTATTCTCGTTTTAAAAAGTGCGGAGAACTCCAAGGCAGTGGGGAAGATTCGGATCCGGAAAATGATACCAGCGCTGTCCGGTACAATCCATGATCTCGCAGTCGTGCCCTATCTACTATTTTTTAAAATGAAAATACAGCAGACAAAACACGAATAGCGACATCTAGATGGATCATCCAATAACAGAAGAGCAGCATCCACTAACAATGTTTTAAAATACCGCCATGTGATGGCGCGACGGTAAAGTAAAAATAGGAATATGTTTAACTCGATACACGAGGCATTCTATCTAAAGGTATTTTTCGGTATCGGCAATCAAATGGACCAAGAGCTTTTGCAGTTCAAGCAGGTATCGCACCAACAATTTCCCTCTGAGAGTGATGCGTGTTTTTTTATATTTGTTGACTTAAAAAAAACACGCGGAACTCTCAGAGGGAGAGAGAGATATTTCTATTGTTACTTTACCATCGCACCTTCACATGGCAGTTTTGTACAATATGATTAGTGGATGTTGCTCTTGTGTTATTAAGTGATCCGTCGAGATGTCGGTATTTGTGTATTCCCTGATGTTTTTACATTTTGAAAATTCCATAGATGGGTCCGATGAATCTCAAATATTGGCGAAACATCGCTGTCATCATTTTCCGGACCCGGAACTTCTCCACACTTTTTAAAACGAGAGTAATGTTTACTAATAATCCATATCCGTACAGCCGAGAATTTTCTATTTTATATATATATATATATATATATATATATATATATATGTATATATATATGTATGTATGTATGTATGTATGTATTAAAGTAGATTGTCGACCATGTATAAATCTGTTTTGAAGAGAAAAAGATTACTTCCATTTGTGCATATTTATAAGTTATAGATTCAAGTCTTTTATTTTTTTATTTAATTATAATACAAGGATACAAATGTAAAAAGGTATGGAAAAATACGCATGGATCATTCAGATACTGTGTTGGAATAGGAGGACAACAATTCTCAGAATTTTATATTTAACTTTTTGATATTTATTATTATTTCTCTTTGGATCAACTTTAATGTTGCAGTTCTCTATTTCCAATAATTTTTAGTCATATAATTTGCAGTCAGTTGTAGGAAAGTTCTTTATTTTCGTATATAAATATCTTCTAAAATAAACTTGAAGAATATACTTTAGAAACAAAAATATTAGAAATGTTGATTTTTTAGCATTAGGGAATTTTCTATTTTAGCGTTTAAATGCTAGTTTTTATTTTTGAGATAAGTACTTAATGCTGGCAAAGCTAAATTGCTTGCAATTAACTGTGCATGGTAATTTTCAGCTTTTTGACGAGCGTTTTCAGCGAGACTGCCCGGTTAAAATGACAAACGACTATAATGGATTCGGAATTAAATTTGCCGAGACAAAGAGAGATAGGTTAAAGGGAAATTCCAGTGGGTTTTAACGGAAAAGGGGATTAAAAATGTTGTTTTTAGAATTTACGAGCAGATTATTACGTAAAGAGTTTTGTTACAAAATAAAACTTAAGCGTTAGTATTTTTTACAGTTTTTGTTTTCATTTCATTTATTGAATCGCGTACGAAGTAGTCACGACAATAACAGTTTCAGGTGTATATAGAAATAGAAAGCAAATTTGAAACGTTTTATTGCCACTATACAATTTTATTCTTATATTTCTGCAAATAAATGTGATATTTAACTTCAACGATCACACTCAAGAATGAAATATGGTTTTGCTAAGCTCTTTTTATGAAATACTTTTTGTTTATTATAGCCATAGAACAAAATATAGACCAAGAAGAAACGACTAACAAAAACTCGGCGGATCTCCGGATACGAAAAATTCAGCAGTCCACGTTATCCAGGAAATTTGTCGAGGTGATGACGGAGTATAACAGGACACAAACCGACTACAGGGAAAGGTGTAAAGCCAGGATAATGAGACAGTTAGAAATCAGTAAGTATCTTTTTATTTTTTTTTTTGGGTATAAAATGAACATGTATACTTGAAAAATTCATAATCACAGTTAACTACACTCTTCCGATTTGCTCGAAATTTTGACATTTTTTTTTATTATCAATTACTTAATATTCGTAATAGCTAAATAGAATCATTCACACTGCTATGGTCATGTCATTGCGTCTGTATGCCACACCCTTATACTTTTCTTCACTTGCAGGTATACTAGTATACTGCAATTAGAAAAAATTAGGGAAATAATTCGAAACTGTGTGCCGTTTTGGAATTATAAGCTTTTCTCTAATTTTTTCCACTCCACATGTCATCCTTAAGATGCACCCCAAAAAAACCTCATTTAAAGAAAAATTCTTTATAACATTTCCTATAAAATAGTAGTTTTCATGTTATGAGCTCTCCAAGCGAAGGATAATTTAATTTTTTCCCGATTCCGAGGAAAAATATCTGCGTATGTTGCTAAAACGTTTGTTGATGAATAATTTATTTAATTTTTTTACTCCAGCTCAGTGCAACATGAACAAATTTTTGTCATCCCATTTTGGTCTGAATTAGTCATAAAACAAATTATTCCCGTAACATTTTTCGTACAATGAGTAACATTATATACAAGTAATTCTGTGCTCGCATCTTCACATGGCTATTCATGTTCTGCTTTGTCCAGAACGTTAATAGCGACGGGAAAATTTTTCTGCGAGCAATGTTTGCACATGGTTTTAAGCATCGGTTGCCACATTCTTGTTTGCAGGTGCATCTTATTACGGATAGAATAATATTTATTTAGTGCTAGCGCTTCAGTAATGTAGATTGAAATGAGAAAGTTACTCGTTTTCTTACATTCCCAAGCCTCGAGTTGATTTTGTACCTACGTCATATTTGAAGCTGCATAAAAATTCATCGCGAGTGTTGCGGCTAGTGCTAGATATGGTGGTAATGACCTCAAAGAAATTGCCGCCTTTATCCGCTCCTACTTGTCCATTGCACACGGTAAATTTGCAGTCAATTTGAATTTTTCTCTCATACTATCAAAGTTTTCGCAGGCTGCTTCGACATCGTTGGAGGTAGCAATGATGTCGTTAGTGGTGTCATGTTTTTTATAGAGCTTCATGGCATTCAATTTCGCTTTATCAAACAAAGATGACGTATCACAGCGGCTGAATGTATGAAGATATAAAATTACTTTTTGACAGTTTTTGACGATCGTAGAGGGCTGCAAATTGAGCGCATTGTAACAGCGTTTTGGAGTATTCCAATATTTTCTTTTAAAAATATAAGAAGAGGTCAGAGCGATAAAAAAACATCTTGTCCGTACATTTTACCATGAACATATCTGCGTGGTCGTCTTCGATGACAGAATTAATTCCTTTCCAAGTAAATTGAGTTCGATATTCCGTATGTTTTCTCTTTTTTTTTTCAAGAAGACGATGGATTCGTCTAATTTTCCTCGGCGACCATTTAAAAATACTCCTCATTTATTCGACACATTTTGTGTTGACCAATACTCTCAGAATAGCCGTCGAAGACGATTATCATATACGAAAATTTTGCAAATGTTGCAGAACGTAAAGTATCGTTGAATCGGTTTATTAAATTGCAATTTAAAAATAATATTATTTTTTATTTAGTTATCTCACATATGTAATATAAGCTTTAAAGTTGCTACTTAAATGTTGCAATTCTAGATTTTCAAAAATCTGAAAAAATTCGCCACAAGGGCACTGATTAAATGGAATGAATGAAAATTGGTACGTTGAGTTAGGTTCACTAATTTATGAGATATAAAAATAGCGGTTTCAAATTTAATTTCCTATTCTTTAATAGGCTTTCCAATAAAGAAAATTATGTGTAAATTAATGTTTTATATAAAGCAATAAGATAATGTATAAAAAATAAGTATTCTGTAGAGATTAGTTGGGATTTGGATCATGAATCGGAGAACAACAATAACTTTTCCCTTTATTTTAAAGCATTTTCAAATTTCTACAATAAAAAATACAAATATACAAATTTATGATAATAAAAAAACAATACCTATATGAGAAAAATTATTTGTCAAAGATCAAAAACGTAATTAAGGGTCACAAAAGATGAGCATTACAGCTTACGGGAAAGCAGTTTTCCTGAGTTATATTCAAAATGAAATACAAAAATATAGATACCAGTACTTTTTCACAATAACTTTAAGTAGTCGATGGCACACGCGAAATAAAAATGTATTACCTTGCCCATGTGCCATTCTTCATGTTTTTGTAGTTAATTTTAAATTTAATTCAGGAAAACTGCTTTTCCGATAAGTTGTATTGCTTATCTTTTCTGATCCTTAATTGTGTTGTTCTATGACACGAAATTTTTATCATATATGTATTCTTTTTTTTTTACTATAAATTTGTATATTTGTGTCTTTTATTGTAGAGCCTTGAAAGTGCTTTAAAATAAAGCGAAACTAGACAAAAGGGAAAAATTGTTTTTCTCCGATTCATGATCCACATCCGTATTAATCTTGGCTGAAAAATAAAGTAATATATTTTTTATGGAACCCATATGTGTGAAGGTAGGGCACACATGAGACTTTTTTGTTTGTTAGAATTTTAATGAAATAGTTTTTCATTCTATGTTTAGTTTTTTACTCATCCTTTTTGGAAAGATCTTAGAGTTAATACTTTCGCATCGTTTCTAGTTCGTTGCTGTCTGATTCACGGTAATTTGGAATAATTATGCAAGTGCAAAATAAAGCCGCACTGTGGGTGTAAGTAACCTAAAATCCTTTAAAAGTATTTTCAAGCTCTTTGGCAACTTTAAATGTCTTAGGTGATTAAGAAACATTGAGAGTTTCAAGCACTTTTAATGTGTTCTGAAAAGTCTAAAGCTCATATTTAGTAGATTTTTAAATGGCAAGATTTCTTAGTTCTTCAAGCACCGAAAAAATTTTAAATTATGCAAGTCCAGCTCTGACAATGAAAATCCGTACTTTAATACCGTTCGTTTCTTTTTCCATAAAATAAATAAATTTGAATAATCGAATTTATATACTTATTCGACGGCATTATGGAAAAGGAACGAGAAAATGTTCTGTCGTGAATATTTTTAATTATTTTTATTTACAAATCTTAACATTGTTTTACTGTTTAGCGGGAAGAACGACAACAAATGAAGAACTAGAAGAAATGTTAGAGCAAGGAAATTCAGCAGTGTTCACCCAAGGTGTAAGTAGATTTTCAACTTATAAAAAATACAGTTTATATCTTTGTAACGTATTCATAGTTTTAGAATTAGTTCTTTTTAAGTTTTTCGCCACTGTTAAGTTGCATTTTGCAAATTCTGGACTTCTTGGCACTTTAGCCGTTGCCGTTATTCATAGAAAATATTTTAATATATGTAAAATGATCAAAAAAGATGATTCTTTAATGATCAAGTTTATTGCATAGGAATTTGGGGGTCGCCTAATACGAATATGACATTAATTGTTTTGTATAGAAATAACAATAATTTATATGAGTAGTTTTTCTTACCCAACCAAATACGAAAAGATGATGCACATTTGGTACAGCAAGTGGGAGGCAATCATTTACGACTTTTTATGCGAAAATATTGGAAATATGCAGTCTGCCGCTAACTTTATTGAATATTTTTATGGGAAAAAGTTATTTCACCACAAACATAGTAGAATTTGTACGGAGAATTTATTTCGTTTATTTATGTTCGAGAAATTTTGTTACACACAGGTAGTCACCATATTTAACTTAAATTGAAGCAGTTTTATCTACCAACCTATATGAGAGATAATGAGTTGTTGGCACGTTTTTTCAATAACCTTTTTAGAAAAAGATACATTTCTTGGAAATCCTCAAAAAAATTTCAAATTTTGCTTTCCTGTTCTATTTGTCCCAATATACCAATCAACAACTGACACTAATGGCAAATTCAGATTCAAAAACTACTTTATTGTCTATGAAAAACAATTATATTGACAAAGCACAATATACAAATCCCTTAATATTATATAGAACAAAAATAAATATAAAAAAGTCGTGACATTCAAATAACTTAATGAAAAAGCTAAAAATGTTCTTTTACGCTAATGCATCAGTGTTTGATGTATATTGTGCCCTTTTAGTCAAGAACTTTTTTGTTTAGCTTCTGAACCGTCTTTCAGCTGCTGGATGATGAAAGATGGGGTCATAAAATGAAGGCCAGAAATCAACAAATCTGGGACATGCCCCTGGATGAAATGAAAAAGAAATTCAACTTTGTGAAAAACTTCAACACAAAATTGAGTCGCAAAAGCGAATGAGACAGAAACACCATTGAAAAACTCAACAAGAAATCCATTATATTGTATACAAATGGCTCCAAAACAACGGAGGGAACTGAAATAGGAGTGTATGATGGACACGGCACCAGACACTATGAAACCTTGGGCAAGTTCCCAAGCATTTTCCAGGCAGAAATACATACCATTAGGAAATGTATTCAATTCAACAAAGAAAAAATCTATCACGGCCAAGAGATTATCATGTCGGATAGTCAAGTAAGCCATCAGTGCTCTGAGCTCTCAAGTTATCAGCTCCAAAATTGGTCCGGGAATGCCTAGAGGAATTAAACGATTTGAGTAAGAATAATAGTCACCCTCATGTGGGTACCGGGACACACCGGAATAGAGGGGAAGAAATATACATACTCGCGAGGAAAGGTACTGAGACACCATTTCTGGGTCCAGAACCTTGCTGTGGAATCCGTAGCAGCGTAAAGCTGAAAGAACTAAAAATAAAGGAAGAAATCAGGAGATCCAATTATTGGCCGGAGCTGCAAGGATTGATCCAAGCGAAGATACTTCTTGGGAACTGCAAGAAGAGATTCAAAGAATGCATAAACCTAAGTTGAACCAATTCAGAGTTCAAATAAGGGTCCTGACGGAGCATTGCCACCTCAAGAGACTCTAATTCGTAGAAGGAGAAGAGTGCAGATTCTGTGAGGAGAAGCACGAAACCTCTATCCAAATCCTTTTAGAGTGCACCGCTCTAGAAAACCCTAGGATGCAGGTCTTGGGAACACACCAAATCGAAAAAGGGGAGCTACTCACCTTGAAGCCGTCCAACATCCTAAGGTTCCTTAGGGAAATAGGACTGGAGGATCTGTTCTAGCCGATAAGGTAACTCTTATAACTTGGCAGCAGTTGGGGGACACAATAGATCTACCAGGTCGCAGTATACAGACCCACATGTATAAGATTGGTTTATACAGCGCTTTCAATTTCAAGGCAAAAATGGATGAAAGAAATAATTGCTGGTATAAATTTAATATAGAAACATGAAGGGAAGAAAAAGGATTAGTGAGTTTTGGGAAACCTCTAGCGGTGCTAAGATACTATTTTCAATGAAGAATCATCACATATTGTTAGAACGATCTCAACAGTCCAGTCATAGATATAATGCATTTTTGGGTACCCAACAACAAAAAATTGCTCTACTCTAGAATAAAAGGACAAAAATTATGGAGAGTAATTTCTGAACGTCTTATAAATTCTGGAAATAAGATATTGAAAAATCAAATGTCTAAAAGACATTGTAATTAAAGAAAAGTTATTGAAAAGTCACGTTGTGATGAATTTGCATACTTTATTTCGAATTAACATTAATTAAGTGTATAAATGAAAAAAATGTCCCGGTTCGTTCCCATTTCTTTATTTTTTTGTTCCAAAATTTTTGCCAGTGAATAATCTTTCACAATGATACACCTGTAAGAGCTAACCCAGTAATTCGTATTTAGTTACTCCAAATTAACCTCACAGAATCGTTTTGCCTTGCCTTGTAAAGTCATTTTAAATTAAAAAAATTCCACATATATTTTTAAAAGTTTAAGTCGT
Source organism: Diaprepes abbreviatus (assembly GCA_034092305.1). Taxonomy (NCBI): domain Eukaryota; kingdom Metazoa; phylum Arthropoda; class Insecta; order Coleoptera; family Curculionidae; genus Diaprepes; species Diaprepes abbreviatus. The sequence continues at coordinate 38,963,066 of JASJET010000103.1, read as the reverse complement.
TCCTCGTGAAAACTTTATTGTTTGTTAGAATATCGATCATTTCCATCATAGTTGGTTTAAACACGTAATTATGTTCAGCTTTTTGCGATTAATATCATCAGTGGTGAGCTCTGGTGAACCTAATGTTATCAAATTAATTGATGAATTCATGTGTGAGACTAAAAACACACGTACACAAATTGAATATTGTAGGGGCGAATAGTGTATTTTGGAACAAGAAATAAACTGTTCTTACACTGATTATTCTGAGAAATTTATCTCTTATAGTAACAACTTTAAATTGAATTTATACAATTATTTGATGTAAAATAGTTGCTTAAAAATCTATATTTATTCTTAGAAGGCAGATATTAAAATAATTCAAAGGGGGTACTGTTGAGGATAAATATAACCGAGAAAGATATATTGAATCAAACTATTTAATCGCTTCCCAGAATATTTAGAAATTGAAAATTAAAAAGCCAGTATCTGCTTCTCCTGTTCTAATTAATCACTTATTTTTAAAAATCGAAAATAATTTAACATTGTCTATAAATGAATTACTAATTGCCAGTAATTTCATGTTCCATGATGCTTTAAACATAAAAAAGTTGAAAAATCTTTCATTGTCCATTATTTTTCCATGAGTATAAATTGGAACTTTTCTTTATTACAGATTATAATGGAAACCCAACAAGCCAAGCAAACCTTAGCGGATATCGAGGCCCGACATGCCGACATTATAAAATTAGAAAATTCAATTAGAGAACTCCATGACATGTTCATGGACATGGCTATGCTAGTGGAAAACCAGGTAATTTTCATTGTATTACTTTAGTTTCTGCAGCATTTTTTTTTGTTTTAACTACTTTGTAAGACGAAATTAAGTAATACTGCTTAAAATAGTTTTGGAAAATTCTATTTCGATTATGTTAAACAATGAAAAATCTAGTTTATATAGTGATAATTAAAAGTAGTAATGAGTACAAGTATACTGAATAATGAGTTACATAGACACACAAACTGCCATACAGTCAAGTTAAGAATGACTATTTCGGCAATTTATTCGCTTTTTAGTAGTGGTCATTTTCAGGGTTTAAGAAAGTCATTATTTTTATTAGAAATGATGATGATCAAGTTGATTAGCACTTAGTACTTGACTAATATCAAGTTTTTAAATATTTTTTAAACAGTTTTCGTAACAAATTGTGTTGTCATATAATGGAAATTGGTGAATTACCTAAAACTATTTAAATTTGTAGTTCAGTTAAAAATTACGGAAGGCACCAAGTCCCAAAATCCGTAATTCTGCGATTAATATCGTTCAGTTGTGCTGATAGTGGTGATTAGGATCACATATATAAACTAGATTTAAAGGTGTAGCTTAAACTTAAAACTACATAAATTAAAATTTATCCAAATTCTAATTTTCCAACATAGGTAAAACAAGAGTTACTCTACACAGCTTTATTTTTATTAAACTCTTACATTTTTCCTCTAATTTATGCCAAGATTAAAGTAGAAATCAGAAATATGTAAGTTTAATTATAAAGCCATAAGGTTTTTCACGTTTATATGCGAAAATTAAAGTAAGAAATGTCAGCGGCTAAAAGTTTTAAAACCGAATAATTACTATATGTTTTATTCAAGTTTGAAGCACGGTATTTTTTCATAGCAGTAGTATATTTATACTTAGAGTTTATTAATCAAGTATATTTAAAACCTAATTTTGTCAAAGAATATTATAATTTAATGCCAGTAAACCATCCATTCATTATTTAACTTGAAGCACTCTACGAACGCCAACTTTTTTCTCTTTAAATTTCGACGGTCGATTGCCAGATTATATTTAAAATTGCCAAACATTTTAGTGACATTTAGTTGTCTACACTTCTTAATAGAAATCTAAAATTTTACATTGTGTTCGTGAACTAGAATAATTACAAGCAATACAGGAAAGTAATAATAAATCTGCCACTTTGCAGTTTATTTAACATTTGTCCAATTGAAATGAAAGGGAAGATAATTGAAGTAGAAACAAATTTATTTATGAAACCCTATCTGCGTTTCCACATTGCTCTGGTTTTATTTATGAATGGATTGTTTAATTGACATTAGCCTATCCTAATCAAAAAGGTCAACTAACATAAATTTTTAGTTTTAATTTTTACTGGGTGGTTCATATTGTATGTACAACATTTTACTATACTCTAGTAATATTTCTGAATTAATATATGACACGATAGTCATTTTTGCAGACGACAAGGTCAGTCTGGACGTAAACAAATATCACGACAAAGCTATAAAAAATATGAACACATCTGTTAGACTTTTCTAATTGTTCAATATGGAAAAATACAACGCTGTTTTAAGGTTTAAGCCGTCTCCTATACATACACGCCGGGCTGGATTAATTATTGCTAAAAACTATTTGACCGAGCGGGACCATGTCTCTCATCCAAAGACCGAAAAAATTGGCTGGATTGTTTGCCACTCGTTTGAAAAAATATCATTTTTTACCCACTTCTTTTGTATATTTTTCTATTTTGAAATGTAGCTTTACATATTCTGAAAATCGGGATAATATAGATAAAAAGAAAATTTTCCGACGAACAAATTATGTCCTTTAACATTTATTTATGTATTATTATTGGTATTTACGGAGATATAATGGGAAAAGGGAAAGAAAATAATTTTTTCAGTTAATAGTTTCTCCTGTTTCAAGATTACCATTTCAAACTGTTGCTTAGGTCAATTACATCGGGACAAAACACTGTACTCCCATGTAATTTGGCGCTCTGACTCAAAATTCGGGGATTTCCGTAAATCCGTCAAAAATAATCCGAAAACACCAAAATTGTTTATTTCTCGGATTGAATGGTAATTCTGATAATTCAGATTGCTCCTGTTAGAGTGACTTCATGCCTTGGCCCTCCTTCTTCCATGTATTCAGATGCACTGATTCTGAATCCTGGGTCCAATTCACTCCATTAGGTCAGGGTTTTCCGTAAATCGCAAAAATATTCCAAAACGGCCTTTATAACAAGCTTCCACCAGTAGCCAGCCACCATGTTTATATTCCAATGCCCCTTCTACCTGCGCTCCATCTTTTTAACGTCTTGATCATGACTTAATGGGGCAATGTGTACTCCGGTATCGGATTAAGCGCATTTCAATGCATAAAGGGGGTCTGAGTACAAAATTACTTTGATAGTAGTAATTTGATTTATCATAGTTACCTTTTAATCCTAGAAATGACTGCTATCAATCGAACGGAGGGGGATTATCTCTACTAGAATTATTTAATGGTATGGTTTACTGACGGATCCAAGAAGAAAGAAAGAAACAGTGTGGGAGTATCATGGCTATGTTTTGGGCTTTCCAAATCCCTAGAAGACATTCCCACCATCTTCCAAGCAGAAACGCATGCAATCCAACTATGCGCTGACGAGTGTCTCAATTGCCAGATAGCCAAGCAGCCCTAAAAGCTCTCAGGTCATAAACCTACGAGTCTAAGGTAATCTTGATATGAGTGCCAGGGTACAAATGAAAAGAGGAAGCTGATAGCCTCCCAAAAGAAGAGCCCTGAACCTTTCTGTGGTTTACCAAAAAGCCACATAAAAGATGAGTTTCAGAGCTGGGAACCAAATCAGATAAAATTAAGGTGGAATAAGTCGTCTGATTTCAGACAAGAGGAAAAGTTCATAATCCATCGTCTAATAAATCAAGAATGCTTCTCGGATCATCCAAAATATTCCCAAAAGATATTCAAGTAATAATCTCAAAAAAAATGGGCAAAATGAGAACGATATTTGCCATTTCTGTGATCGGGCAGTCGAAACATCAGAATACCTGCTATGTGAATGCATGGCAATGATCTTCAAGAGACTTATACTCCTGAAAGGCATCTCTTTGACGCCTAAAGAAGCAAAGCACCTACCCTGCAGAGAAATAATAGACTTCATGAAACATCCCAGAGATGTACAAAAGACCATATACATCGAAGTGTTGTAGAGAGGCAAAGAAAACCTTAACGACCCATTCACAATCTATAATCTAGAAATGGTAAATTTTGGCGTTTTTGGTAATTTTTGCTAGCTACGGAGAACCCTCACCTAATGGGACAATTTAGACCCCAAATTCGGATTCAACAGTAGGGAGGTTTTTTGACAGGAGTAATTTGGGTTATCAAAATTACTCTTTAAGCCGATAAAGGGCCAGTTTTGGCGTTTTTGGGTCATTTTCACGGATTTATCGGAAGCCCTGACCTAATAGAGCCATTTGGACACTGGATTTGAATTTAGTCCTTCAAATTGCTTGAGGGTAAAGGGGTCTAGCCTACCGGACAAACATTTTTTGTGTCTGTGTTCTCATTTCTGTCATTATGCCGGAATAATTTATCCATAAAGTAAAACTGTCTCCTGTCATATCAAATTGAAGCTACTTTTGGACCGAATTTTTTGAATATATAGAATTATGGCCATTTTAGAACAAAAATAGTTGTGTAATTTTAATTTATTTGGAGTTTTCTTCATTGCTTTGGGATGTCCCTCGTATTTCGATTTAATTGAGAAAATTTCTTTTTAGAAATAAAATAAAAAACAAGTTTAGATATTTCTTTAAATATGATTCTTTATATTTTTTATTTTTCCAAACGTTGCGTCATTTCTGCTACTTACTCTTAATTACTATGTTTTCTGAAAGACGTGGCGGTATCATAATAAATATAGTTAAAGTTTATTTTTATTAACCGCAATTACGTACGGCAATTACTCCGAAACGGCGGCATCGATTTGAATGAAATTTTTTGCATTATGTTCAGGAAGTTGTTCCGGTGGTGCCATATTATTTTGGCTGAAATTGGTTCAGTATAATCCAAGATGGTGCTGATAAAATGGCGGGAAAAAATTAATTTGGCCTGATTTTTTCCAAGTTTTCGGGGTCGTACATAACGAATCTAAAATTATTTTTAAAAAATTCAGTATACCAGATCCAATATGGCGGAATAAAAAGTGATACATCTTTCGATTTTCTCCAAAATTCGTATAGAAGGGATTTTTGAAGGTGTAAATTACGAATTTACATCTGTACATTTTTTCGATTTTGCCCAAATTGATATTGGGGGTTCTTGGAACGTATATTACGGATCTTAAATTAATTTCTTCAAATTTTGTATGCAGGATAAAATATGTCGGATTAAAAAATTTGCACATCTTGAGTTCTTACAATATCAGTGTTGGGGGGTTTTGGAGACCTAAGTTACGAATCTAAAATAATTTCTTAAAATTCAAGGTAGCAGACTAAATATTTCTTTGTTATCATTTCATTTAGAACTGGTATTTGGAGAATTCTCAGGTTTTATGTTCTTCAATTTATTGTGGTCTACAAATTTGGCTAAAACGGATACATTGTTGCAACCTAAGAAACTCAACCTAGTTCAAAATTAAAAATCGAAATTATATATATATATATATATATATATATATATATATATATATATATATATATATATATATATATATATATATTTAATTGAATCAACGTGGAAACAAGCGCTGAATAGCGAAATATAATATAAATTTTTATATATGAAATTGAAATTTTTGAAGTCGGCGTCAAAATATTATTAAATGAAACAAATAACGAGATATATACCCGCTATGGTAAGAAAGTAATTACAAATAAAATATTTCTCGCGCTTTGTAAATTACATTTTGTGGGGTATGGGGAACGGATCCAGCTTCTTTCTGGGGGATATCACAAAAATACGTTATGTCAAGCGAACACAAATTGTCGACGAGGGGGAGGAGACGCTAGCAACATTTCCATTTCTGATGTAAAAGGCAGGATTTGGTCTATTTTTCTGAACTCTTGTATCCGCGCCTGGTCGAGTAATAATTGGTGTCGACAAGTACTACTTTGGCGAAAAATTTCAATTTCATATAAAAATTTACATTATTTTTCGCTTTTTAGCACTTTTTTAGAAGTTGGTTCCTTTTTTTTTATAAAAATTTTATTTGTACCATATATTTTGTATCTTTGATAATTTTTGCTTAAACTCTAGCTACAAATCATCGAAAAGCAAGTGCGTGATTAATTAAATGTCTTCTTTGTTATTACAAAAAAAGATATGTGTATTATTTTGACTGTCGACAAATCCTAAAATGTTTCGTGCATTATCAGGAACGTAAGGGACGTAGAGGGACAAACTGAAGATATTTCTGTGGCAAAAACAGGTTTTTCCAAAATTTAATAAATTCCGCTGCTTTAGATTTGGAGTTAGGGATCAAACACAAAATACTTTTCCATAAAACGAAGTCATTCAAAATTCCAAAGCACCTTATTTGAAACTGATTCTTATTCCAATACAACATACGACCTTCTTGGCTAGACTTAAGGTATAATATTCTTTGACTTTAAAAGGTAACTAAAAACATGCTCAGAGTGTTCGACGAGGATCTGTTAAATTACAAGCAACCCTTTTTCAACGTTAGAAAATTGTCAGCTTTTTCATATAAAATGAAAGCATCCTTTTATCTGTTAAATAAATAATTCGCGTGTTTTCGTGATAATTTAAAATCGATTTGGAAACACGTTTCGTTTTCATCATTTTAACTCGTAACCACATCGTGAAATTTAATCAATTTTTAATGGACGTGTCGTCATATATGTATGAATATTTTAATCAATTAATTAACCATTATTTGATTTTTATTTTGAAAAAAATTCTCTGTAGTAATTGTTGTGTAACAATAAAGGTTTTTTTTTATTTTAATGGTTCTACAGACCTCTTTTCCTTACATGGAATAAGAACATCTTGTTACCTCGAATTTTAGATTAACCTAAAGCTAGTTGAATTTAATTAACCTGGTATTAGGTCTGTTTTTATTCTATCAACCTTAACTATTTTTACTTGCGAATCGATTAAAACGTTTTATTCTCTAATTCTAAACTGGTACAAGTTGACAATAAAGAGTTTAACATGATAAGTGCAACAAGTCAACCAAGTTGAATGAATAAATGAAAGAGGTTTGTGATATTCGAGTCTTGATGTTCGAGATCAATCGCCTTTGCGAATCTAAGCAGCCTCGTTATCTGACCTTTCCTAACTGCTTCGGGTGATGTTATTGTAACCTCGAAATGTCTCTGCTTCAGTCCGTTGAGCGCTAGGCACATGGTCGACGGTTTCATCTTCCTCCAGGCACCATCTGCACGCCGGATCATCCGCGACGCCAATTCTATAAAGATAGCCTCTCAGAAGACAATGTCACGTCAGCAATTGCACCACAAATCCTCAGTTTTTCAGGAAAAGAATCTCCCTCGTAAGTCGCGCATTAGATCCACTTATATGTTCCTTTGCACATTTCATTCCAGGGGCTTCCCTCCAGCATGTAATGAATTTTGCTTTCCAGCAATATTTTTAGTTCTCTCTTACCAACAGTAATTGAAACAGCTATAATGGGTTGGGGGTCATATGGTTCAGCTGCAAACCCCATCTTTGTCAAACTGTCCGCTTCCTTGTTTCCGTGTATGCCCGAGTGACCAGGGACCCAGACGAGTCTGATTGTGCAGCCATTCTTTGTTAGGTTGTTCAGTACTTCCTTGCACTCAGCCGCCAGTCGTGAAACTTCTACATTAGACCCGAGGGCCAATATTGCAGCTGAACCGTCCGAGTATATGTTAATAGTCCTATTTCTGTTTATGTCCGTTTCGCAGAGGTGATCACATTGCAGTGCTTCTGCCGAACACTCCAGCTCCGGCTCGTTCATCCTATCGAGATCCGCTTGTACACTACCAGGATCCATTTCTGGGAAGAGTTTGGTCTTCTTCCCAATCCTTTCTGCTTGGTCAAAGTATCTTAAGAGAGTGATTGGTTTCAATACCGGCGCCATGTAGTTTGTTTACATAGGGAGTAGTGGTTATCTTTCCACATCGCTTCCCCAGGTACACGAGTAGCCGCCAGGACCTGCTCTAAAATGCCCCAACCAACTAAGACGGTAGAGGAGGAAGATTTATTGGAACATCCAGCGCCCTTTGTCTAATTGAAGACGGTATTTGCGCTTAGCTGTACTAGGCCACCATAGGGGTGTCCGTGAAAATGTGGGAAATCCCCGGATATGAAAAAACACGTGAAAGGAATACTACAATCATATCAACTTTTTTATAGGCCTCCTTTTCGGAGATGTGGGCTCGCAAAGAGCTGCAATAGAATCAAGTTTTTTAAACATAATTATTGAACCACTAATTTTTTTTTAATATGATGTATAACAAGTAAGACCCTTCAAATTACTATCCAAGAAAGTGTTGTGAATTAGTCAAAGTTGCAGGGACGGACTAGCTGTAGCCACTCAGGACCCTATTTTTTACGCCCTGAATGATAAGAATTATTAACAACCTTTTTTTACATACCTTTAACTATTGACTAAAAATTAAGTACTCTTCATTTATGTTGCTAGTCCTAGCTGTTTTTGAAAAAATGTCATTTTATTCATACTGTTAGTCCCCTAACGTCTGTCGGGTTGAATAAGAAAAAGAGTAATTTTCCCCTATCACCATAGTGTCAATAAAAAATTAAACTAACTGCTTAGTTAAAAAGTTCATAGGAGGGTAAGAAGGTTCAAAACGGGTTCCGTGAATTGAGGATTGCTGTACCCGCCACATTAACTCAGTATTGTTCCTTACTTGATCGCAATGAAACATGATTCTCCGTAAAAGTTCCTCCCTACTATCGACTGGAGTGGGATACACTAAGGTTTTGAGGTGTCACCACTGATGTTTATGATGCGAAACAAGAGGCATGAGGATTTTCATCAGCCCATACATGTGAGTTGTGTAAATTTATGATGCCATTTTTGGTAAACCCTGTTTCATCCGTGAAGAGAAAAGTGCTAGTGAAGTTTACATTATTTCGTTGCTGATCCAATAGCTATTTTGCAAACTGCATTCTACGGGGAAAGTCTTCAGGAATCAGTTCATGCCTTTTTTTCAAATGATATGGATATAACAGCTGTTCTTGAAGAACTTCATGTACTATTGTTTTCGACGTATTAAACTGCGCTGATAATTTTCGGATGCTCGTTGAAGGAGTATCATCTACAGAATTTAAAATATTTTCCTCTAATCGCGGCGTACGTACTGTTCTTTCCCGACCATCATCAGTACTCCTTTCCCCAAAATTTCGTACAATTATGAAGAAATTTAATACCATAACTTTTTTAAATGGAATCGCCTTCCATCTCCCTTAGACGTTGGTCAAATGTTTTCTGATCTGAACGAGTACGATTAGAATATCTGTCGTGATATAACCTCCTGGCTTCCAAAGCCTTGCATGATGCAAAACCATACATTAGATTCATATGTGCATACTCAATAAACGTGTATTCCATATTTCATAATTAATTACCCCAGGAAATCCAAAAATCAGTAAATTAATATCCAAATAAAGGATCAGTGTATCAGCGATGGATTGAAATTTTTTATTATAAGGTAGAAGATTAAACATTTGATAGGAACAAAGATGTATCTTTTATCGAAATACCCCAAATACATGATGTATTTGATGAACCTTATCCAAAGTTCTTATCGTACAGGGCATGAAAAAATGGGGTCTTGAGTGTCACAGATAATTTGAAGGGTCTTACCTGATATACATTATATTAAAAGAAAACTGAAATAATTATGTCTAAAAAACTTGATTCCATTGCAGCTCTTTGGAAGCCATATCTCCGAAGAGGCCTAGACGAAAAAAAATGATATGAACTCGTAGTATTTCTTTCACGTTTTTTTTTTCATATCTGGGAGATTTCCCCCATTTTCCCATACACCCTGTATAATAGCAGTGTACGCAATCATAGGACGGATCACCATAGTATATATCTAGTATATCACTTTCGGTGTCAGTCCCCATGTGCACCCAAAGGCTCGCTTACAAGCCCAGAAGAAACCAAGTTATAAATCATAAAAATATGAGAATAAAAAAAATTGTTTTCTTTTATTACTAAATCTCCAAAAAGGAAAAATTTGCTTTATTTTCAATAAACAACTATTCCTCTTACCAATTCCAAAGTTCTATTTCTAGTTTTTTCCATAATTTTTTTTATGTAAAGTTTTTTATTGTCATACATAAAACAAATTATTACAATATCATAAACAGAACTGGCAACTAGGAGATCTAAGCTCCGTAGTAACCAGATCCATTTGAAAACTTAACAGCTAGATTCACTAAGAAGGTTTAAGACTTAAACCCTAACCATGAAAGTTAAATCTTCATGTTTTGCTTATGATATTGTCATAATTTATACTACATATGTCAATAAATCGATGCTTCTTTAGGGATACTAAGGATAAGAATCTAGCGATAAAGCCTTGAAATATATAAGACGAATAGTTGTATCCCGAAAATAAATAAAATTTTCCATTTTGACTGGTTCAGTAATAAAAGAAAATATTTTTTATGCTTGTATTTTTAGGGTTTAAAACTTGCTTGACTTGTTTTTGCTCTTGTCAGTTTAAGCTCTCTGCTGTCAATTTAAAACCTTTTTAAGGTTAGACCATTTTAGTGAATGAGAGGGTTATTTTGCATGTAAGTAAGAATAATTGATTAATCGGGTTTTGCTTCAAAACTTATTGTTCAGTTATGGAGTTTATTTTTGCCATACCCAAATTTTTCAGACCATTAAAAGAGACCTAATATTTCACTGATTTAATACCCAAGAGTTTTATTTTCGCAACGAAAATTTGGAATAGCCATTAAATGACTTTTTAAGATCTACAGTCCCGTTGCAGGGTATTATTTAAAATATCAAGATCCTCTCGCACTATATTAATAATGTAAGCTAAAATTTTTTATTTTCCTAGTACTAACATAGTTCAGTAAGAATATACATATAAATCCATTCATTTTATTCATGGTAGATATTTCAAATGCTTGTTGGCTAAGTGCTTCTCCATGAAGAGACCATACTTTTTTAATTCGTTTGTGTAATGCATGAAATAATGAATGACCCCTATGATGTATCATTTGCTTTGTCAGTTGTTACTTAAGAAACATGGTTGATATAATAGTTAAACCTCATCATCATAAGAAATGGTATATTATAGGTGTTTACTTATACAGGGTGTTATAAATTCATTATTTAAGGTTTATTAACACGGTGATTTCATAAGGGGCTCATTTCCCATAATTTTGTAAAAATAAAAGAGTAGATATTTAGTTTCAAAATATATTATTATAGATTATTTCATTATAATAGTAGAGGTATTTCAAAAAGTGAGTTAAATAAACAAAAAGTAATTTTATTTTCAACTTACTTGGTACTACCAAGTTGTAGCCGATCTAACTTTAATAATTGATAATGACATTCTCGATTTATCCAATAACAGCATGCTTAAAATAACTTAACAATATATCTGTTAACAAAGCAATTATTTAAGGATAACTAATATATTCTTTTGGTAACTAACCCATCTATCTTTCTTTCTCTCATCATCTAATAGGGCGAAATGATAGATCGCATTGAGTTCCACGTAGAACACGCCGTGGATTACGTCCAAACGGCTACTCAAGACACCAAAAAGGCTCTAAAATATCAGAGTCGCGCCCGACGGGTGAGTCTGACCATAGAAATTAAGAACTACGACTATGTATCTTCGCTTTTTAATTTTTATTTTTTGTTTTTGCTTCCTTTTTGTCCATCGTTACCTCTTGTTCCTTCTCTTTGGTCCCCGTTTTTTCTAAAAATTTTGGTTTGGACTTTTGTCTGGGCTTACTTTGCACCCATTTAACTGTACTTACTATTAACTGTAACTAACTATACTGTGTGTGCCTTTTGTCACTTACATGTAACTCGGTGTTGTATATATATATATTGACTGTCGCTGTGTGTATATTTTCTGCGGTGGTGGTTGTATTGTCACCCCTTGCCTCCTTTTGAGCCTATTCCTCTTCCACATCCCTTTTCTACCCTTTTGTCCCCGTATTGATCCCGTAAACAGGGTGAACTGGTGGATCGGATTGAATATCATGTTGAAACAACGCAGAATCACGTGGAGGAGGCGCAAAGAGAACTCAAGAGAGCCCGCCAATACCAAAGTAAAGCTCGAAAGGTAAGCGATGTTAAATAAAGGTTGCTGGATATTTGTATAAGAAGAAATGTAAGATGGTTAAAAAATTTTTAATATACTATGGTGGCCTATTTGTGGGTAATATTTAAAAAATATTTTTTGAGAAATTAGTTCAAATCATTAATTTACCATTCCAGTTTTGTATTTTTTTAAACGCAATAGATTTAGCTTGTTATAAAATTTTTAAAAAAATCAATGCATCGACGCTGGTACATTGGGTCCAAAAAATATTATGGCTAAGTTGAAATTATATTATTACAACTTCAAAAATGTTTCGGTAAAATTCTTAAATGCAGTGTTTCATAGACAACTGAGGTTTTGTTTAACTTCACAATAGCTCACGATTGATTTATTTACAACTTGTATATGTAATTAAGCAAATCTTTATATAGTTAAATTTCAGATAAAAAACTAGAGACCGGGACTTATATTTAGTTAAAAGAATATCTTTCGGATTTTTATCAGGTTAGAGATTAAAAAATATATTTATATTGCTTTATATTATTTGGTGTAAAATTTGACATATATACATGTGGTAGTGTATAAGGTTTTCGTGGCATTGTGCTACTTTTTTATGAAACGAACGATGTCACTAACAGAATTTTCATAACGTTTTCGTTTTGGAGCGATTTTAGAAATTATGCATTTTAGGGCACCTCTCGTATCTCGATTATTTTGCAGTTTTTTATGTGGGGTTCAGTGGCGCATTCAGTTTTTTTTATAGGTTAAGCTGTTTCGGAGAAATAAATCAAACTTCCCTTTTTTTAAATGAGGCAACTCTATATTTAGTATTAGTATAGAGTCTTAAATTTACTTAAAAAAAAATTGTCAGGTCCTGTTAATAAGTCGTGACGGGTATTTAAAGAAAGAAAACGTCAAAATTATGCCCTCAAGGGTTTCTGTCAGTATATTTAGATATTCGTCATATTTTTGTACTGAAATTTTCGATTAATCAGTTTCTTCTTGATAATGGCAGGCTTTGTAAAATTTGATAACAACGAACAATTCGACATGTTCATTTGCTATATTTAGTGCAGCGAAAATGCAGCTGAAGCGCTAGAAGTGTATTTTAACAAGTTTGATAATTTTTATGTTCTTTTTAATTTGAAATTTATAAATGCCTGTAATTCGTAGATATCCAGAGAAAAGACAGCCAGATAAAAGAATGTTTTTGATAATAAAATCATATTTAATTCAAAACGGTCTAAAATTTGCAACAAGGAAAACCGTGAGATTGTTGAAATCAGTATATTAGCTTCTGTTGAAGCAAATTCAAGTAGTTCTTGCAGAAGACAGAGTAGCCCTGATTAAATAAAAGAATTAAAAAGGATTTGATTGCTAATCATTTTGAATTCTTTTTAATCCTTCAGATTTTTTTTTGAATCAGAAAGTATTGGCCCAGATCAATTATTTTCTTTTTTCTCAGATTCCAGTGTAATCGATGAAGTACATTATTTCGGCTAAAAAAATTTATACCAATCATTAAAATGATATACATTTGAAAACTGAAATATTATTCCACTACCGATTGAAAAGATTGTGACTGTTATAAACCTAATTTATCAATTGATTTATGTTACTGCAAGAAGGCTCTATTTCTACTTGATCATCAAATTTATCTGATGATTGTAATGATGGCAGTATTTTCCATGGACCAGCAGAATCGGTTCGAAAATCAGTGAAATCGGTAGAATTATTCAATGCAATCTAAAATTATTAAATGTACTTAATTATTAAATATTAAAAAATATTCATGTCAGATAATATGGGAATACATATAAACCAGATCCACAACTATAGAATCATTTTGATTAACATAAAATGATCAAGACATAGTTTACATACTTACATTAACAGATTTATTATCATTTGTATTAACTTGTTGCAAAGACTAATTAAATTCGTCAACCAATGATTTTTTCACACTAATTTCCTATAACATTTCAAATGATACCCTACAGAATTTTGTAATTCAGGTATTAAATCGTATTTAAAATGTTTTTTTTTTCGTATTTCAATATATAAACATTTCTTGAATACATCATCCGTAAAGGATAATATTTTTTCATTTTTATCAGTTTCAGTACATACAAAATATTTTATTTTTCTTATTCAATGAAAAATTAATTAATATTAATAATCTCGAGTTAAAATACTAGCTTTAAATTGACATTTTTGACAGTTGAATGTAAATTTGCTGAAAACAAAAAAAAATCGCGCTTAAGAAGTACCAGCGAACGACCTTCTTAATCTTGGTCTGGTAGGATTTTGGTCAAGTATTAACGTACCAGACCAATTTTATTCAGAAGAGGAATAAAACACAAAAATTTTAACGTTAAATTTTTTCCTATATCTTATACAGAAAATTTATCAATCGAATAAATATTTTAAGACTAGTCTGGCAAATGGTTGTGTCAAAAATAAGGATACCAGACTAAAATTTTTGTTTTCTTCTGATCATGCGCTATCAAATAAAAAAAAATTACACTTATGTTTTATATATCAATTTTATAAAGAAATAGTAAAAAAATTAGACAAGTTACAAAGCGCCAGACCGGTAGTTTATTATTTAAATAATATCCAGAAAATAGAAAAATATATTTTGCTGCTTTTTCCGGATGACCCACATTTTTCGGCGGTCGGCGCTTAGACTGGAAGTGCAACAAGATGGAGCTTCCGCTCACAATGCGCAGATTGTAAGGGACTATCTGGATAGGAATTTTTCTGGCTGTCGGATTGGGATAACTGGACTTATAAGATGGCCACCTAGGTCTCCCAATTTGTCGATTTTGGACTTCTTGTAAAGATACCTCAAAAATAAAATTTATATCCTCCAATGCCAAACCATGGCAGATTTAAGAAATGCGACTCCAAGGGCATTTAGAGAGTTAGAGGCGCGGCCTTTGATTATTTCAAACGCATTGAAGAAAATAAGAATTGTGTGAAACATGTTTAAAGCATAATGGAGAACAATGTGAACAATATTTATGATTTTTTTTAGTTTAAGGTAATCATAATATTTGCTGTTATAAAGTAAATTATAGTAAATTCGAAAATATGCTTAACCCTTTTGTGTTCATCAAAATACTTTTGATACTATAATAGATTTTTGTTTCGTTAAATACCCGTTACGGCTTACTAATAGAATCTGATATATATTTTTTAAAAACACGTAAATTTAAGACTCAATATGAATAATAAATAGAGCTAAACCTATAAAAAGACTGTTTACGTCACTCAATGCTACATGAGAAACCCCAATAGTTTTATTTTTTAACTTTGCGATAAGTCGCAATTGATACGAAGGGTATCCCAAAATGCATGATTTTCAAAATCGCTCTGTATGTGTGTATATCCAATTTTATTTTAGTGGCATCGTTCATTTCTTAAAAAAGTAGCACAGTGCCACGAAAACCTTATCCTTCTATTTTTACTAATAACGGAGATAACCCGTAAAATCATCAAAAATTGGACTCCCTGTACAGCAATTTTTGTCACGAGTAAGATATTCTGAGGATTCGGTAATCCAAAATTTTTCTGCATATTACATACTTTTTGTACCCACTGTATTAGTACGCCTTCTCTTTTTAAATAGTTTACAATGTACTGACCAAAGCTAAGGTATTGAATTAACAAATTCCTTCACCAATGGGCGATAGACATAGAACGAATCATCTGAGTCTACTTCAATATATATCGATTTCTTTTCTACATTAAATATATTTTTTTATTATTTATTACAGCACTATTGAGCAAAATAATGTTCCTTCAACATTGCTCACTTTTTCCACTAATTTTTGTTAAACAGCAGTATAACGAACTTTTTATAACTTATCAAGTTTTATAAAAAGTTACCTACAATACTACTGGTATACGTATTAAATTTACAAGATATAAAATTTATTATGTACTATTCGAAAAACCATTTACACGCTATAAAATCTGTCTTATTATATCCAGCATCCTTAAAGCCCGCTCCTGTTTCTCGCTAAAAATGTTCCTTTTTCTCTCTCATCTCTTCACATCCTTTTTGGACCATTCTCCACATGGAAACAAAAATAAATAAATAATATAAAGATTTTTTAGTTCGAGAGCATGCTGAATTGCAAATCGACTCTAGAGTGTAATGAATTATAAAATTGCTCGTTTCACGTTTTCTTCTCAAATTATCCTTATTTGAAGAATTCCTGGGAGAGTTTAAATATTCCGGAAAGATCACTATTTGTTTCTAGCATTATTTAAATTATAAAGGTATGTTTAACTACCCTTATAATATTTTAAAATAGGGTTGATTTTTTAGAAATATTAATGGTAATTTTTTTTTGTAGAGAATGGTCCATTTTTATTATAGCATTATAGCTTGATGCCATCACCATTTTATTTTCTTTAAATGCCGATAGGACGAATACTACACCAAAATTTTTTATGTACTAACTTGAAAAGAATATAAAAAAATGTCAATAAATTGGAGCTGTATATCTTTGGGTTTAGTACAGATTTTTTTATCAGTATACATTTTAGTATTAGAATTTGGCATTTTGATTTTAATAATAAATATTCCATTTCATCGATTCTCAACATAATGGAAGAAGAAGGTTATTACGCTTATATTTTATATTTTCTTGTCACTTAATGTTGAAATGATTCGGATTAGTAATTAAAGATTTGAAAAATATTTGTCAGGCTTAAGGACATGCTTGTGATACTCAGTGTTAAACATTGATTATTCCTACAAAGTTTTCCATAGAATTAATTGATCGTTAAAACTAGACCGTTGTGTGGTGGGTGAATAAACATGATAATATTTTTATTTAGATATATTTGGAAAAGTCTTGATAAATATAATGAATTCTTTTATTCTTGACACATTCACCAATTATGTACTATCCTTTTCTAATTCCATTACGTACATTTTCAATATGTAAATAAATTAAACAATTGTTCCTGATAACTTTTTAATTCCTCTCTTTTAAACCCCTAAAAATACTCAAACGAGTTACGAGAATCGAAAAAACTGAAGGCAAAATAGCCGTTCCCCCACCGACGATAACGACCAAACAAACTTGAAAAATGATTTCGCAGAAAAATACTGGTTTATTACCAAGGAATGTTCCCTATTTAGCATTAACTAGCCAGATTTTTACCAAGTTATAGGTGAAAATAGAATATAAGACGTCTAGATCTATAAATTAGGAGTATGAGGGTAGTCTGAAAAGTTTCCGACCTTAACATGAAGATGGCAACACTCGTCAATAAAAGTTAGGAAATATGTCCGCGCATGTCTTGAATGTACTCACAATGATTTTAGCCGTTTTGCACGAGTAGTTGTTCTTTGACAGTCGTTTTAATGAGTCGATGCGAGTGTTTTTGTGAAAATGGACAAAATCGAGTATCGAGCTGTCTGTCTTTAGATATTTATTTTGAAAGATAATACGCCTACGCAAAATAAAGACGAGTTGGACGCTATATACGGAGACACTGTACCATCATTTACCACCATTGAAATATTGGGCAACAAACAAAAAGTTATAACAAACAAAATTAATAACTTAACATCGTTAGCAGATGAACAGCAAGAATTCAGATCGGGTATATCCTACATAAGACAGATAACAGAAAAATCAATTGAATACAACAGACCAGCATACATGTGTTTTATTGACTTGGAAAAAGCATTCGATCGTGTACAGTTAAAAGACGTTATACACGTTTTTTACAACAGGCAAATCCCACACAACCTCATCAAAACCATAGAAAATATATATGAAGCAAATCAGATTCAAGCAAAAATAAATGGAGTCCTGACTAAACCAATAGCTGTGGGCCGAGGTATTCGACAAGGGGATTCCCTGAGCCCTCTTCTTTTCAACGTCATTATGGACGAAATAATAATAAATATACGTTTACTGAAAGGGTACAGAATGGGCGACCATGAAATTACTGTTCTGTGCTATGCCGATGACGTCGTACTAGTGGCCGAAAACGAAGGCGATCTAAAGCAACTACTACATCGATTTAATTGCACTGCCAAATCATCTAATATGATGATATCGGCCCAGAAAACTAAATGCAAATGCAAAAACACCAATAAGGTGCAAACTGGAAGTTTAAGGCAAAGTTATCCAGCAAGAAATGAAATTGAAATATTTAGGCAGAGAAATCTCAGGTTATGGTGATGTTAAGGCGGAGGTAAGAGAACCAACAACAAAGGCAACAAAAATAACAAGATGGCGAAATAAAAATATTAAAATAGATACCAAATCAAGAATTTATAACGCAGTAGTGAGACCAATTATAACATATACCGCAGAAACTCGACCTGACACTGCGAAAACTAAACAACTACTAGAGACAACCGAAATGAGAATACCTCGTGGAATAACTGGAAAAACGCTCTTGGACAGAGAGAGAAGTGAAAATATGAGAACATGTAAAGTAGAAAACGTTAATGAGTGGGTACTAGGTAGAAAAAGAGAGTGGAACGAGCACATTAGTAGAACGGATGACAGAAGAATAGTCAGACTTGCACGCGACAAACCACCTTTAGGTCGCAGGAGTTTGGGACGCCCCCGAAAACGATAGAGCGACACCTTATCAATACAAAAGGCAGAGAGACGATGAAAAGAAACAGGCGGCTTCGCCTGAATTAAAGATGAAAGAAGAAGAAGAAATTTTGGGCAGCAGAATTTAAACGTAACCGTATCAATTTAAGTAACCATTAACTTAAGGAACGGCCAAAAGTGCAACTACTGACAATAACATCGCTCAAGTTCACCAAATGGTGCTACGCAGCCGTCGAATGAAGGTTGGAGAGATAGCAGAGGCTATGAACATATCTAAAGACTTGTTTATCAGATATTGAATGAGATTTTAGGGATGAACAAGCTGACCGCTCGGGGTGTCGCGATTGCTCACTCTGAACCAAAAACGTGTTCGGATGAACATTTGCAAAGTTTTATTGGGGCAGTTTAATAGCAATAAATCAGAGTTTTGAAGCCGATTCATTACTATAGATGAAACTTGGATACACCCCTACACTCCAGGAACAAAAGCAATCAAAACAGTGGACTGCGAGAGAAGAATCGCCTGCAAAAAAGGCAAAGACTGTTCAGTAGGGAAAGTGATGGCGACTGTTTTTTGAGATAGTCATGAAGGTATCTTAATAGATTATGCTGAAAGAGGAAAAACTATTACAGGAGCGTACTACGCATCATTACTTGACAGCTGGAAGTGGAAATTGCGACATTTTTTGTTCCCTAGGCTAAAAGTTGTGCTCGGGAGACAGAAATTTTCATCGAATAAAAAGGCTTTTTCCTTCATAAACAACTATTTTGCAGAAAAAGACGTCAACTACTATTTGGATTGGTTAAAGAGATGGGTGCGTCGTTGGGAGAAGTTTGTATGTAGATTTACAAGGAAACTATGTTGAAAACTATAATAAATTTGAAGAAAAAATGTCTTGTTTGTTACGTCGGAAACTTTTCAGACATCCCTTGTAAACTTTGAATACTTAAAAACCACAGACAAAAGTTTAGTTTGTCTATGGGCTTTCGAACGGTAAATTGGGGCGAATGGTGGTTAGGGATACTTGAATTTACTCTAATCATATTGAAAGAGAATGTTAAAATTCGTTACAATATAAGAAAAGCCCTAACATTAGATAGTTTTTCAATAAATGAATACCATAAGACACACAATTTCTTAGGTATTTTCCATATTAATGCCGCTGAAAGATCATTTTAGCAATGGCGGAGACTGCCGGCTAGTCACTATCACCACCATTCACCATTCTTCTAAGCAGTTCATATTTGGTTTGCTGAAAAATATTGGTGTGGTACTCGTATTTATCGACATAAACTTTAAAATGAAACATTTTTTATGGAATATTTTAAAATATATTTTTTTTATCTGTAAAAATTTATATCGTCAACGTTCTTGGTAACATATAACTAAAAATGATTCACAATGTTGTTATTTTCCTAAATTCCAATAGCATTTGACTAGAAACATCTTTGAGCATACACTATTGGAGAATGTAATGCGTCGCGCGCGTCACACGGCAAAGAAAGAGAACAAATAACCTTGCTCCCATAAGTGCGCGCAGGCCAATCGCACCTTGGAGCGAGAGAGACGACACGACTCGTATTCGTGTTCTCTCTCTCTCTCTCTCTTCTGTGTAATGCGAGCGAGATAATGCATGCTGCCTTCAGTAGTGTCAGGCCAAGACGACAAATATCAAAATAAATCTAAAATATTTTGCAGATTGCGTAAAAACTGTTTCATTTTCAATTTTGGAAATGTTTCTTATATTTTTTAATTTCAGTATTTTTATTGTTCTTGGTTGGTTATTTTAGCTTATTTGGATGATATACAAACTAAAGATAAAAAAATATACTAATAATTTAAGTATTTTAATACAGTGTTAAATCATGGTTCAAGAATTTAAATTATTATAGTTATTTGGTGAGGTACCCTACATTAAAGATTAAACTTGGAAATGATTTTGTTTTACGTCCCAGCAACGTTAAAAAAAAACTATTTTAAGGTTGCAGAGTATAACCGAAATAACGAGTATGTTATCTTTAGAAAAATCGATCATAAAGTCTCTATGCTTTCTGAGACCTCGGTCGGTGTCGCGAGGAATAAATTTCGGTAAGAATTACTATTACACCATGCCTGTATGTTCTTCTTAAGCCTTGTTAAGTAATATTACTATAATGATGTGACTATTGTTATTTACAATATATGTTTAGTAGTTTCGGTAATTATTTGTTTACGCTACAACATGTCAAAATTAACCATTTTTTTTCAAATTAAATGGGGTGTTAGGCGTAGATCGCGAAAATGACAACGAATTTAATTGTCTAAACTTCAATAACCGAAATTGCGATTTTAAATAATTGCATTCAAATTTAAATTAAATGGCACTAAAAAGGTGATGTCAACAAACAAAAACTAATAACTGTTAACTCAAGTTTCTTGCCTTAAACATCAACATTATTCACTCGATTTTATAATATTTCCACAGTGAAGGAAGGATAATTTTTATAATTTTAATAATAAACTGAGTTGATACCCATGCTTCATCAGTAATATTCGTCTGAACTAAATCAAAATTAATTAGTTAATATAACGAACGGAACTAAATAGTATATTGAAAATTCCGTTATATTTTCGAATTCGCTATCAAGAAAAGGAAAAAATTATCACATCGGTTTTGGTGAGTGAAAGGGGCGGAATTTCTCTCCAACTCGAAATACTCGCACAAATTAATAAGCACAAGTTGTTGTGCTTGAAGAGTTTCACCAGGCGTTATTTAAAAAAAAAACAGATCAAATTTCATTACTTTATTTTAATTTTTAATGACTAATTATTTCAATTGATTAAAATAGTATGAAAACGTTTAAAAATTCCGTACCAAATGCATTTAGATACCGGTAACATATATTCAGGTTAGAAATGTTTATGCGTCTCCGTATAGTTATTTAATAAAAATAATTCATACTTATCGGTAATAAATTATAAAAAAATATTTAATATTTATATAAAACAATTTTCTATTTTAAATTCAATTAAATGATCAAAATTTCTGAAAAACACAATGTAAATAAAGCTTTGAAGGATGACTATCAATAAAATAAGGTTTTGAATGAAATAAAAAGAAAGTTTGTATTCATTCCACGAAATGACTCGTTTATCTTGGTCGTCTCTTTCTATCTTGCTATACCTATGTCACATTTTTTTGCGAATTATGTTTTGTTTTCTATCCTTTTATTATTTATATACATATTAGTATGAACATGTCTTTGATATGTTCTTTGATGGCGCATGTGTATTCTCTCACTGGACCAACTGTATATACCGTAATGAAGGGAAAACGGCATTTAAAAATTGTGAACCTAACCTCCAAAATAGGTATATGTTAAGACGGAATGCGTCAGTAATTAAATATTTTCACGTAATTTTGTTTCAATTTTCGCAATCTACGCTCCAATTTACATGGATCCTGAAAAAATTGTTAATTATGGGCTGTTGTTATATAAGTAAATAATTACTGCAATTTTATTTTAAATATCGTTAAATTATAAATTTATGTATTCCAGTTAGCTTACTGGTTATTTCAGTTGTTCTCTTCTCTCATACAACCTTTACTGCCTTTTTGTTTTTTTTTTAATTTTTTTTGTATGTCATAATTATGATATCTCACAACTATTTTATTACTCAAATTAGTTCTAATATTGAACACGTCTGTTATAATATAATTAATAATATAATTACCTATACGTTTCTGCGGTCTAGGCCTCGGTTACGCTAATAGATGTTGCCAAGTTTATAGAAGCCTTTAACATTTATTATGTATAGGGCGAACCAACGTTTTAACGGAGTAAGTTTGCATATTTGTCGGTAAAACTTATCAGTAAATTATATCCACTACAATATACAGTTACTAAATATACAGATTTTATATATATATATATATATATATATATATATATATATATATATATATATATATATATAGTGTTCCATTATGTATTCTCATGCTATCCTACTTTTTTCACGCATTCTGTATCAGTGGCGGCTCGTAACTATTTAGACAAGTGGTGCTAATAGGTGGGACAAAATACAGGGTCATTATAACGTATGTAAAACAACAGTTCTCTTATCTATAGTCACGGTAAGAAGAATGTAGCTGTGTTTTATGTTTCTCTTGCCAAACCCAGAAAAGCTGGAAACAATATTCATATAGATGTATGATAATAGATTTAGATTTTTCCTCTAAAGAGAAAACACTAAAAGAGTACTTTAAACAACTTTGTTCGTAAGTATAACGGCAAATAAAATGAGTTTTAGTAACAAAACAAGAATACATACCGACGTAGAAAAACTAATATACGTAATTACCGCGGTAAATACCTAATAAGTAACTAAAATGAAATATAAAATACATGTTTTTAGAACCGTCAAGTGCAAACAAAAAAAAAACACCAACGCTGATTACCAATTTTCTTCGGGACACAACTGCAGTTAAGCGAGGGTTTTAAGTGGCTGGATTTAATTCTGAATGCAAAACTTACTTGGGACTCACACTTGCAGAAAATCATAACCATAAATTGGCAATCATGGTAGCAAAAAGAGCTGGGGTAAAATACAGGAATTAAAACCATGCATTGTACAATGTAGTGACAAGACCCATGATAATCTGTGGCTCGGTTGTATGGTGGACAAAAACCAATCAGGGACGGGCTGCCCTGGCTTCTTCTAAACTCAAGAAACTCGTCTGCCTGTAAACCACGGGAGCTATGAGAAGCACCCCGATCGCAGCCATGAGATGGAATTATACAGTCTGGAACAAAAGAGCTGATGGACTGGACCTGCTCTCGGACACACTCGCATCAAAGCCTTGATAACGAACTCATTATTGGTGACAAGGAGTAATATCATGCTAAAAGTCTACAAGTTCACCAGACCCTAATATCATTTAGACCGACTAGATGGCTGAATCTGACCTAACACAGTGAGACCATCGTCATTTTCTCCAATAGCTGGACAGCTCTAAAAGCAATTGTACATTAGCAAATAAAATTCAAACAAGTCTGAGACTGTCTTCAAACTCTTAATCCTGGCGAGCCATTTGCATAGGTACCAGGACATATGAGTATCCTAGGCAACAAAAACGCAGATTAACTTGCAAGACAATTATTGTCCTACAACATTTATTGGTCAAGAACCAGTATGTTGGCATTTCTTAAATCTTTATTTGTTGGTGGATATCCTGGTGGATAAATTGTCAACATCAAAACCACTAAATTGCTAAACAAACCATCGGTCAAACTATGTCGCGATTTCTTGGGTCTAAGCAGATAATAGATTGAGTTGGTGACGGAATTGATAACCGTTCACTGTAGTTTAAGGAAACTTGTGCACAGAATGATCATCTATAATGAAAATGTAGACTATGTGACGAAAAGAATGAAACAGCCTCACATATAACCTTCGAATGCAAGACTCTGACCTAGCAGCTTCCCATCTTTTTCTTCTTGCAAACCTCTTCTAAAATTGGGTTAATAAAATTGAATTTCCATATTGAATAACAGTTCATCATGAAAAACTAAAACATAATTGTAAAACATTTACAGATAAACCTTATTAAAACTAAAGTGATAGTTGAACCTAGAAAAAAGAATTAATACAAAATGAATACAGTAATACAGAATTTGAAAAATACCCTCAG
Organism: Diaprepes abbreviatus; assembly: GCA_034092305.1. NCBI lineage: Eukaryota > Metazoa > Arthropoda > Insecta > Coleoptera > Curculionidae > Diaprepes > Diaprepes abbreviatus. The sequence continues at coordinate 38,938,729 of JASJET010000103.1, read as the reverse complement.
TGTATTTGTGCCTGTTTGGTGGAACAAAGAAATTCAAAATTTGGTTCGATATCTGAAAGTTCGAGTCTTAGATCAGGTTCTGCATTTAACCTGTTTCTGTACTTATTTTTCAGGAAAGTATATGTCGAAAATCCTCCCTTATATAGATATATTGTACAAAAGGGTAATAAAACTCTAATAGTTTTTCCGCCACAACAGGATACTCATTTCTTACACTGAGCCAAAAATCAATTAAAGAGTAATCTTTAAAAACAGTTTTTTTTTAAAGAATTGTCTGAGGATAGGTCCATGAGCTTTTTTTTCCAGTAAAATTATAGAAGTATCCGAAAGTTGTATTTCCTTAAAAAGGATTACGTATCCAACATTAATTGAAGTTGTTTGAGATATTTAGTACTATTCCTTTTAATATTTTCGTTAAGTTGAATTTCATTTTCTAATAAAATGGTGCTAAGGGAACCAAAATATTCATACTCGTTCACTAGCAGACATTAAATCCAGAAGTTGAATTTCTTTAACATGGCTGCTATTCTATCATGCACATTGAAAATGGTGATACCTGGGCCTTGTAAAGACAGATTTAAATCATTTAATTTAAGAAAAAAATGTCGGCCAAATATGCAGATTTTTGCAGCCAAAGAATATCAGATACACAAAAGGACAAATGAAATGGATGATCAAGAAAAAAATGCTTGAACTTCAGGCTTCAATGCAAACTAGTGGGTCAAAACTTTACCACAAGAAAGCCATCTAATTTCTGTATGATGTTGTAAAGAAACGTGGAAGCGTCCAAAATTCTCGCGTCGTTTAAAGTACTCTGCAGGAATGAGCAGCTTGTCTATTAATATAGCAAGGAGTCCATTCAATATTCTCGTCGATCTTCTTTACCCGCACCACAAGACCAGTAAATGTTCCGGTCATTGATTTTGCACCATCAGTGCATACAGCCAAACAAAAAGGCCATTTTGTTTTATTTTTTTCACAGTACTCATTGATCATATCGAAAATTGCTGTATCTGTCGTATAGGTTTTCAGAAATATTGCAAATAATATACCTTCTTGAATGAAATTCTTAAGAATATATCTAACAAAGATAAGCAATACTGCAGCGTTTGATACCTTGGTTGACTCGTCAAGCTGAATAGCGAATAATTCAATTTTATTCTTTTTAAAAGTTCATTTTCTACATAATTTGCCAAAATGAATTCTCCGCGACACTCTGCTGTTTAATAAGGGAACAAGGTCAACTTTCTCTGCCATTTTATCTCCAAGCATACACTTCGTGATGTCTTTAGCACAAGGTCCAATCAAATTTCTGCCACTCTATGTGTTTGTCCAGATCTTGCAATTCTATAACGAACTCATAGTGATACCTGGGAAGCCATTTTACTATCTTCGTTTAAATCTGTTAGGAAAGAAGAAACCCTAGACTTTTCATTACCGACCAACTTTCTTTTAAAATACTCAGCAGGTTTATTCTTGTGATCCGGATGTCTTGTCTTAAGGTGTCTGCGAAAAAGAGAGTTTTAAACTACTGTTGGCCACGATTTCATTACAGATTACACAAAGCGGTTTAGGTTCTGACTTCTTCCCGATAAAGTAAAAACCCATTTGTAAATACGTACTGTCACAGTTTCGTTTCTTTCTTTTCTCTGACTCTGTTCGCCTCTTTTTTCTTGGTTTTTAATCTGGAGAGACGTTAGCTCATTACAACTGTCACCCTTTGTTGGTTCCAAATCAGGAACTGAAGAAGAAGGAGACTTGGCAAAACTACCTGGTTTTAACCAACGATTAATCATACATTTATGGAGCAATAATTATGTACTTTCAGGTTAGACGTGCGCACGTGCAATTTATAAAGCTTAGGTATTTGTTATAATTTATTTACACAAGAAGAAATCACTTAGATGGTTTACACTACTAATATTTATGTACACACTATGCATTAACTTACTAATTTACTTTTTTATATCGGCAGATGTTATTCAATTTCTTTCGTGCGCATTCGGGAAAAGTGTTGGTTCGCAGAAGTAGAAGTTACCGGCTGGTTATGGAATGTACTCGCATCACGACCCGTCGCGTTACAGATTGTTCCCTGTTTCGGTGTTTGATTTAAAATTCTACCATTACAATGTTTTTCGCAATCCCCCGCCCCTATATAGCTCGCGAATCTCTAAGGATTCACTGACCACCGCTTGGGAAATGCTGCTCTAACCTATTGGAGACATCTTCAAGGATCGATCAATCCTGAATGTCTAGACCTAGACGACAAACCAGTAAACAGGCTCCTAAACTTGATCAAGGCAGCTAACCTGTTCACGCAGAACAGATATATCCATAGTCCAAATAAAGAATATAAAAGCAGAAAAATTATTCGCGAAAAAGTTTAAATTAAAAATAATAATAATAAAACTGTTTTTAGAAAAAATTAAGTGGTACTATGGCATTGTAGTACTATCTCACTAGCCACCATTGTCCTGTGTAGTCCCAAATATTTTTAAAACATGCACATTTTGTAATTATAGTAGAGAATGTAGTTTATTGATAAGTTTTACCTAAAAGTTACGAATTCTATTATTTTATTGTTTACCAAAGACAAACTTAATACGCAGCAAGTGGCAATTGATTGCGAAGGCGGAAACAAGGATATCCTAAATTCTCGATGGTGTGAGATTATGGGTTATTTTTATAATTATAACCTGTTGTTTTGTCGTCGAAGATTTCAGCAACAAAATCCTAATAGAATAAATAACAAAAACCTAATTTTTGACAACGATACAGTGTATAAAAACAGAAATTACTTTAGTTTGTTAATTCATCCGAGGCTTTAGATGATTGTTGTCTTCAGTTGTCGCCTCACATATTATTTTTATTATATTTTCTTTTCCAGAAAAAGATCTTCATTATCATTTGCCTAATAGTCCTTCTCATCATCCTTATAATAGTTTTAGCGTCAGTGCTCTAGAAGTCTTAAGGAATTTTTCGCAATATTTGTAAATGTGGACAAATAATGAGATGTATTTTTTTTAGCTTGTAAAATTAAAGTATTTATAATATAAAATGGCTGATATTTAATGATTAAGGAGGTTGGTGGGATAAAAATTACCGTAAGTCGAAAGTTTAATCGAGAATATGAATAGCAAAGTTTTTAACCATTATTTTGTATTAATGTAAACTAAGTAATTTGGAAAAAGTAGGGAACGTAAACTACGACGGGTATTTCGCCTTCATTCTCTCAAAAGTTATAGGTTATACTTATTATACTACGTGTTAGTAAAATTCAGGTATCCGGTCATTTTAACGAATGACAGGAGAAACGTTACCATTCTTCATTTAAATTATCAATTTTATTTAATTAAATATTAAATTACATTTTTACAGACTCTCAGTTCAATACTTTTTTGTTATTTGTAAAGATTCTACATCGTGTTTATTATTCTTTTAGTAGTTTTTATTTTTTCGCCTCTTATAGGAATTTGTCAATTTTTTTCGTATTTAAGTGTTATGATGTTTATATATATATTTAAAAGTTTGTCGATTTATTTGTACCAATGAGTATTTTTTGTTCTGTATACAGAACTTTATTATATATATGTTATCAATCAATAATCTTATCAACCAATGGACAAAAACCTTTTAAAGGTTGTATATTGCTCCAGGAAATTTTTTTAAGGCATTATATGCGTTATTAAGGCCTAAATAAATACCTTATTTAACAATATACTTTTATCTATCATATCTATTTTTTAATAGTGTACTAAATTTTGTTTGTTTTGATCATGAACGGGTCAATAAAGTCAGTTGACCTGCGGGCATTTAACAGTAGCAAAATAAATATTTTGAAGTATTATACGATGAGTTAGTACTTTCAATATAATGTATAATTTAACACTGCCTAAAAGTATACATTTGTTAGTATAAGTATATCAGCCATTTTATAATATTGATGTATATATTCTTTAAATTAAATAATTATTTATGCTTATAATGCACTTACTTGAAAAGTGAGTGAATAAATTATTATGAAATTATTTATGTAAATGAAAGCAAACGAGATTTTAATATTATAAGTTGTACTATTATTCTAGAACTGAGTTTCTGTAAATATTTTTATTCTACTTACTGTAGTTTTGTTAAAATGAGGTGCCAGAACAAAATAACAATTCCTTGTATGTACTGACACCGGTAAAAAATAATATATGTTAGTCACATTCTAAGCATTATATTCTAGAAAAGTATTTTACGTTTAAACTGTGAACGATGTTTAAGAATTTATCAACCGAATGTATAACATTTGTATGTATTTCATGTTGATTATTCTGGCGCTTCATTTCATCGTGTGTGAACGTTTGATCAAACTCTTCCAAAAAAACTTTATAGATCATTTTTGTACTTAGAGATCAATATTTATTTTCAAAAAAAGAAAAGAATATCACCTAAAATAAACAAAATTGTTAGAACTGTATTATGGTCTTTCAATTTCATCTGTATAACCTAGACGCGGTCTTTCATCTTAGGTGGTATAGAAGTTTTGTATTTAAAACGTCTTTAAATAGCTTAGGTAATTTTTAATGTAAATTAACATTACCGTATAAGCAATAAATTTTTGGAGTTCTTTTTAAACAGTCAGTAAAAGAAAAATATCTTTATTAGCTGTGAAAATTGAAAAATAATTACCACGTAGGGTAACCAACTTAATTTTTGCCTTTAAAATTTTTTATCCAAGCTTGGCTTTAATCTTAACTATACCTATCTGCTTTTTGTTGGCTTTATTCTTTCAATAATCAGTCATTATAAATTTTTATTTAGGCTGGTTTCTTTAAGTATACTGTACCATAAATTAAATTTCTTTTTTTTACGTGGACTTGGGAGGTATTTCCAAACCTGTAGTTTACGTAATTTTCATTTATAAAAGTTTGTTTGATACTCCTTCTCTTCAAAATATTGACGTGAAAAGAAAGCTACCTACAAATACAAAAATTGTTGCCAGAATCTATTTTTAATTTCTCTTAAAGACAGCCAGGCTATTGTAACTTAAATTATCTTATTAAATTGGAACTGCTACAATGTTCTGAAAAGTGGAATGAGCGTGCCTTTCTAATTGAGATTTTCTTTAGCGATTTTTTCTCCAAAAAAAGCCTGGATTAACACACTATTTCTTCTACTATCTTTTTTTGCAGCTTTTCTTTTTAGACCATCATATGTATTATACATAGTATGCAATACAATATGTACTGGTTTACTAATGAAAGCTAGATTATCTTATATGAAGTACGAAACGATTTCCCAAAGGTGTAGGTTCTTAGTCGATATTAATTTATCTGCAATTCATTTTTTCCACCAGAATGTACATCTAATATTATAAACAATCGGTTCTATAATATCCATTTTGACATTACCAGATTATCAAAAACGGACCCCATACTTCTTCATTCTAATATATCATGGCTTCACATGGAGCAGAATCAATATAATGTCCTAGAATTTTGTTTAGATATATTTGAGTTGAGGTTTTTTATTCTGACAAATTTTTGATTATTGTATTGCGAGTAAATGTTTCCTGTATAGTTAAGGTTAGATATTTGAGGGATAAACTTATTTATACTTAAAGAAACCAGGTGAAGTAAAAAATGGAGAAATATTACTAAATTAAATAATTTTAATTTCTAGAGCTTATGGTGGTAATAAGTTCGACAAATGTAGGGATATCTTCGAATTTTTTAAAGTGGTCGGCAGAAACTAGGGTTAGAACAAGTAGGATAAAATTTGGATCAATTATAAAGTAAATGTAGGCGTTGTAATAGACATATTTGGAAAAATTTAGTATAAAGTAAAAAAAAAAGTATCTTTTGGTTGTGTGTAACATGTTTACTGTAGGTGGGCCAAAAATAATTATTTAGTATTTATTATCATACCCAGTTTTGACTTATATTTTGCAAACTTTGAAGTAAGCGATGGTTTACTATTAAATTAGCAAAATAGCAATTTGCAATAACAACCTTCAAACTCGCACTTATTCAAAAAATCATTTTTTCTATTCTTGGCGTGCAACTGTTTTGACACAGGTTATTTTATTACCTATAGAACTTTATTTTTACAAGTGATTTAGTTTTACAAAGTTATCGTGATAGAACTTGAATAGAAATATGAACTATATAGGATGTGTTATATTTAACAATTCTTTCACAATAACAGCGCCCACCTACATGCAGAACTATTTTTTAAGAGAGACCGGCGAAACTATTTTTTAAGAGAGACTATTTTTTAAGAGAGCGTATTTCCTGTAAACGAGTTGAACATCATTTGGGTGCAGTAAAGTTTATTATAAAAGGAGCAGTTTTTTATATTGATCATCACAGAATATTCAACGATAAAAGTTGGTTTCAGGGTCATTATATCAAAGAAAAACCCACCAAATTTTTTAGAGAATGAAGTGACACCAATTCAACGTAATTTTGATATTCTGCAGCATGAGCTTCATTAAAAAGAATGGATATAAAGACCCTTAAAAACAGCGTTTATATTAAGCTGTGATTTACTTTAAAGAAGTTAAATAATGTGTGATAGTTCATTTTGCATCTCATTTCGTTGGTTGCAAGAAAACGGTTTTGCAATACTCATTATAATAATGTATAGTTGTCCATGTTAGTCATAGAAATTAAAAGTTGTACTCTTAGAATATTGGTTTACTTTTTTAATACCAAAGAAAAAATAGGGAAAAATATACCTGGAAGGAAAAACCTATCCGTTATAATTGGCTCCCTTTCAAATTATGTTGAGATTGTATTTTGATGATTGATCTCAAATCGTGTAAAATTTACCCAACACTTTTATTTTAGAAATGTAAACGGTACCATGTATTTTTGAATTTTTACTAAAATGTTTTGAAAAAACATTGTTCCATGAACTGAATAACCAATATCAATTTTTGAATATTTAGGACGTGCAAGATGTAAAAACACTTTAATTCACACCCAGAAAAAAAACGTAAATTAATATTCTAAGTTTACGATAGAGTCCTTATGTTGTCAAAAACCAGTTCCCATGTTTGTACTATGCGTTTGTTGTATTTGAATTTATTCAATTAACTTCAAATTCTTAACAAAACAAAGGAGCTTACATACAATAAATTTGAAATATTACTATTTTTTTATTCTAAAAACGTTTTTTGACTGCAGTTATATCTTCAGAAATATAATGTACACCAAAAAACGTCTTAAAATGAATATAAAAAAAATATTTTTGAAAGAATATATTTTTTTCCATTAATTATAGATCATTTGATACAAAAAAGATCTCTAATCCAACTGTCAGAGACTCTACATGAAATGAATTTATTTTCTATGTATTCTGACACTGGCTTATAGGTATACTTTATTTTAAGATTCAAAAATATTTAACGATCATTTTGAATTACTACGAAAATATTGAAAGTTTAAAATTTTATTAAACATATCAATTTTTTTTGTTGTTGTATATTTTTTAGCCTTCTGATAAATTATGTTTTATTGATGACTGATTTTATATCTTAATCTCCAATAATAACCTAGAAAATCAGCGGAAATATTGTATTGGACCATTGTATTAAGACAAATAATTTCTTTCTCTGATACATATGTATATGGTTTTTTTTGGGTTTGGGTTTTTGTGGGTCCTAAAACTATTAGATGATTTTTAGACCTTAAAATACAATGTTGTAAGATTCTCTTCCCGCAACTTCACGAAACCCGTTTTTAAAGGAAATAGTATAAAAATATTTGTTGAATCTGAAATATTTTTAGAGCATACTTCTTTCAAAGCACTTGGGAGAGATGATAGTGTAAAAATATTTAATCAAATATTGAAAATCTAAATTCTGGTTTTTGATTTCATAGAGACATAATTTAACTTTTAGAGATGTATAATACACGTACTTTATTTTGTTTGGCATTTTCCTACAAAGATTCCTTTAAAAGGTGCATTTAGTTACTTCAAGTTTCAATGCCAAAGACGATTTTTCTTTGTAACTGCATCAAATTATATTTTATGTGTATATAAAATGTATTACTATCCCCACAGATTATTTTATTAATTTTATTTAATATGTTACGTATCCCTGTTAGTATTAAATATTATTTGCACCTATTGTAGGTATAATATTTATTAATTATTAAATTTTTCTTTTGCAATTATTTTGTTTTTATTTTTTATTTCCGAAATTATTAAAATGCGTTCCAGTTAGAATAGATTACAATTTAGAATAGAACCATTTTTCGCTGATGATTTTTGAAAAACGACACGCCTAAATATCTTTTTATCCAATGTTTTGTAGAAGAAAATCATGATTTTGGTGTGCGTATCGGTACTTGTTGTGATCGCCGCTTCAAGCATTTATGCAAAGTTTTTCAGTTGTGAGTATACAGGGGTACTAGTTTTATTCTTTAGCGATTTTCTCTTTATCTGTTTAAGGCCTATACAGTTTAAGTCTATTTTCATTTAAGGATGGAAATGATAATATCTACAAAGGAAAATTATAACCTCGTTTCAAGTAAATTAAAGCTAAAGGGGGAAGGTTATATTATCCATAGTCAAGTATTAGTTCTATTGGACGTATTCAAGTAAATCAAGGGTAATAATTTACTCTTCCAATGAACGCGTTAGAGCCAGTTTTGTTGAAATTTTTTGTGGCCCAAACTGACAAATTTCATTGATATAAATTGACTGGTCTGGTAAGAAATGAATATTTCCGAATCGAAAAATATCTGGTTTGATGCATCCGGTTAAAATTCTTGTCGCTTGATCACCTTCAATAATAACTACCATGAAACCGGCTTATATAAAAACATATGTTGTACAATTCTCCCTGTATTGTCTCAAAACAATACTTCAGTCGAAAATCGAGTACGTAAATTCGAAAATAAATTATTATTTATAAAGGATCTGTATAAGCCTTAATCAATTTTTTTAAAGTAATTTTAAACTAAATCGTTTAATATTGAAATAATTGCCTGATATAAAAACGTAGTTGTTTTATCTTGTTAAATTACCGTTATAAAGTTTCCTAAATTATAAAGTTACACCGCTTTTCTAGATTTAGAGTTTAATTTAATGCTTTTTTACTGCTGAAAATTAGGTTAAGTTGAATTGGGCCAAACGGATTGAAGTTTTACGGTGTCTGAACTTGAGGATATAATTTGGTTTTCCGATTTTTCATTTATATTTAGAAGGCTTACTAGTTTGCAGTTTTATCATATATGATAATATATATGTATTATTTAAAGATACACACAAGCATACGGGTTTTGAAAGTCGTGATTAGTCAGTTCTATTAATGAATATTAATTTGTCGGCAAAACATTTTTGTCAAATTAGCGTGGAAAACGACTATTTTCTAGCGAATGATTTTAGTTATCGAGGAGGATACATTTATTATTATATTACTTTTTTCTAGGAATAGTATAAATTATAAAACATTTTGATTTGCTTGGAAGTAATAATCCCATTCTCTTTTATCACATTTAGGTTAATTTTGAGTTCATTAATATGATAACATTTGTGTTTTTCTATCAATAATCGGAAATAGGGGTCGTCGACCGATGCTGCCAAAGCCGAGACGATACTATTTACAAAGAAGAGAAAAATGTGGAGACTGCTCTCAATTGCATTGATCGGAAGGACCTTTCAGTATAAGGGAACAGTGACATACCTGGAAGTGATTCACTACTAAGCGGTAATGATAATATTGAGGTTCAAGCCAAGTAGGCATATTTACTTTTTGGGTTTGTAAACGTGCTAAAAGCCATGCATATGAGAGCTGGCAATAAAAATGCTAGATTGGACATAGACTATGGTGAGTCACCCCTATGATTACGTACGCCGCTCGTCTATGGTGACCTAGTACATCAAGCGTAAACACCGTCTTCAGCTTGACAAGATTGGTTTGTCTCAGAATAATGAGTGCGATGAAGACTTCGCACTAAGGTATTGGAGGTTCCAATTAACCTACCTCTTCTTCACTTATTCATTGAGAATAGGATCTTGACATCACTTTGTTATCTCAGGCTATCTGTGTGGCTGGGGGAGCCTGGTGGAGAGATCTTTATCACTCCCATGCAGACAGGTATAGCACTGATTTTGAAACCCAGCTACTCTCGTGAGATACTTTTGCCAAGCAGAGGAGCTGGAGAAGAAGCAAACTCCGAGGAATGGGACCTGATGTTTTACAGACTGATTTCGTCAGAATGAAAGTGCTGGACGCGAAGTGTTCTTTAAGAGCACGGGGGTATGAGAGTTTTCCTCTCGGACAATATGTATCGGTTTCTAAAGCAAAAATGTATGCTATTCTGCAATGTGGTTAGTTCTGTGAGAGGGTTATACATATATATATATATATATATATATATATATATATCACAGAAGTCTAGTGTCGTAGCTTCATAAAAGGCTTCACAAACAGATTTGTGTGGGCCACAAGTCATTCATTCATATACACCGAAGCAAATATGGACTCCAACCACTTCTACCTGTTCTAGTTATCTTTGGTAAGAGGGAATTAAAACTGTTGTTGGAAAGCAAATTTATTGAATCCTGGAGGGAAGCCTCTGGAGTGAGGTGTTGCCAAGGGACCTATAATTAGACCTAACGTGAGACTTTGTAGAGAGCTCCCCCCCCCCCCCCCCCCCTGAAAAGAAAGAATAGTGAATCGTACTGAGATTACTGACAGGATATTGTTACCTGCGAAGCCATCTTTATAAGATTGACATCTCAGAGAATGCCCAACGCTCAACGGTCTGTGGTAGAGACATTTCAGAGATTCAATATTATCACCGAAAGCTGTCAGGCAAGTTTAGTTCAGGAGAGTGCTTTGATTAACAAAGACTTCAAATGACTTGTAGTCATGGTGGAAATAAAGAGCCCAGCGAGTCCTAGGCATCGAAGATAGAGTATCACCACCTTGTATTCATCCATTCATCTAAAATTATGTAATATACAGGTTTTATTTCAAAATAAGAATTTTTTAACCTCACAACTCCTTTCGCTTTACAAAGCTTGTATGTATCTATAAATAAAATTAACTTCTTCTTTTTAAGCCGATTAAATGGTAAGTAACTGTTCTTGCATTACCATAGTTTTTTTCAGATTTTATATTTTTACAAGGTGGATCCCAGGGGTGTCCATAATTCCGTGGTAACTTAGGCGAAGCTGGATGTTCAAATGAGACGAGATCCTTAAGGTATTGTTAATAAAAGAAGAGTGACACTAATCTGAAATATTGTAGAGGGAGCTGAGCGGTTCTGTGGGCGCCTCTGGCATAACCTTATTCATATTCTTGTAGTTAGGAATACTGAAGTTAAAGCAACATTTTTTCGTAATTATTGTAGATATTGTTCTTTTTTAAAATATGTTTCAGATGGCTTGAAAAGTTTTTAACGTCACATACATGACTAAATAACATCCTGAATTTTTTACTCCATTCACTACACTACACTGTGTTTACTAGTGTTTCAAATTTAAAATGATATATTTATTGTTTTATCTGTCTTTTTTTCAATTTAATTTTTATAAAATTACTTTTTATGGGCATATATAGTTATGATATATACGGTGAATGCGTTTAAAAGCGTGCACGGCATAGAAGCAAATAAAAATAATTAAACTGATACTTTTAATTGGCGAGTTAGTTACATTAAATATGAACAGGTAAGAGCTCCGATGTATCTTTATATAAACTCTTTGGCAATAGCTTCGTAACATCGGATTGAAACAGAGCCATAGCAAGGAATAAAATTGGTTAATATTCTTGCTGTATTTTTGATATTTGCTCCTATTATTTCGAATCTACCAAGGCGACCGACTTGTACGATATCCAACAGTTTTGTTTAAGTCGAGAAATATCTTTTTTTTTCACGTTTATGCTCGTTTCAGGTTCAGACATTTCTTTACACTGCTGTTACGTTTTAAAAACGATGCCAAATCTGGAAAAATTATGCAATAAGTATATTTTGTCTCGGTTGAAACAATCGTAAAGAAATATTTTTGTTTTAAATAAATTTATTATTTTTATTTCTGTTTTTGTTGAACACAAAAAAACAAATAAAATATATACAGTGACAATTGGCACAAAGTGTAGTTTAGTGGAAATGTAACACCAAAAACGTTGTGAATGTTTCTTGTAAATTAACTTATTGTTTTTAAAAAATTGCAGAAGAAAATAATGATCATGATATGTCTGGCCATTTTGGCTATAATATTAACATGCACCATTGGAGGCTATTTGGGACTAGTCTAAATGTTGTTGGTAAGTTATGTAGATTCTTAAATGTGTGTGTACATCTCATGTATTTCATTAGAGTTTAAAACGTGACATATCATAAAACACTATTCAACAAATCATTCATCGGAAGTGAAACAATTTTCCTAGTTTATAATGGGATGTAAAAATTTGCATCAAGATAGTGCTGCAGCAAGCACACAAATTCTTATCAATCATTAGCCCCTATCAAAACATGGACCTAACCAAATGGTAATCATAATGTAATAAATATAGACTGTAAAATACATATTGAAACATTTAAGAATTCCCATTGTAATGAAGGAGTAGACCCAGTTCTGATGAGATTTTCTAGAGGTTCAAGGTATTTATGATGGTCGTGCCTATACCTGATGTAACGGACATTCACTACGTTCACCATCTTGTACAGTTTCGTATCCTTTTAAAAAACTTTTACTTCGTATATTATGTGTTTGTGTATGGTGTTGTGAACATTAGCTAGTATAAAAAATAAGTTGGGCAGCTGCACTAAATAAATATTTTATTCACCTCATATAATCTCGAACTTAATATATAACTTAAAATTGAGGTCAGAATTTTCCTATCTGACCTGAACAATCTAATTTGCTGTAGGTAAAATGGCCATTCCTAGGTTTATATTAACGGATTTTCATTAGAACAAACTACTCCTTATAAGATATCTTTTAATAAAATTGTTTGCTGAATTGGTTTTTAATTATAAATTTGTCATATTTGTTATTTTTCCTTAGCAATATCCCGATTGTCTGGTGATGAAGGAGGGAATTGACATATACACAGTTTATCTGTGTGATTCAAACCACGCTCTTTGAAACATATCCAAGTTCATCTTTCATCCTCATATGCAGGTTTTTTTACAGGAACATTTTTCCAGACTGTGTGACGGTTCACTGTCAGTCAACCCAAATATTTTTTTTTTGGATCTGACTCTGTGGATCCATCACAGAAGTTTATTACAACAATCTTTGATACCATTTCCTAGGGAGGCATTATGGTTTATTATAATTCAGTTAAAAAATTCAGCGTCACTTTATTATGATCATTATTATTCATAAGAAAAAGTTCATTTCTAAAAACATCCTAAAGCCCATTTGATCATATGTCGAATCCATATTAATAAGAATCTTACTGTCTTCTAGAATTGAGGAAATGGAAGAAACTGGAAATTCCTTACTATTAATATCTATTGGAAAAATGGTATAGTTAAAGTTTGACTTGTTTATAAATTCAAGTTTTTTTATAAGTAGAAGTTGCCATAGTCCAGGATTTGGTAGTTTTTTGACTATAAGTGCATGTGTTTTTTGATAATTGAAACAATTTAACACTCTTACAGTTTAACTTTAGGGTATTTCCACAAAATAGTGGGCAGCATCAATCTTTAGCGTCTTTTTGCAATATTTCTGATAAATGGAGAGGTAGCTGAAATTTTGAGAGTATAGTCTGTTTACCTAGTTACTACGAGAGAGACATATATTCAGTCACACTATTTCTAGTAGAAAATAAAAACATTCAAAAATTAAGATTGAAGTTGCCCTCTTCCAAGCCAATTAGCGGTTTTGTGGTATTTCCAATTAAAACTGATGTAAAGCAATCTTGGTTATGGTTATATTTGATAAATAAACTTTAATTTTCACTAATTAGTCTGACTAAATTTTTACTATCTATTATAATTTGGAACAGTTTAAGTTTTAGTTGTGAACAGCAATATTTTCATTTAACTAAGATATGAATTTGTCTGTTAAAATATTACTGAAGTAACGGTGTATTTTTCTAGATAAAAACAAAAGATGGGACTATCAAGAAGAAGAGATAAACCTAATTGCTTTCGCTAGTGACTTCTGAAATACAAGTTTACAAAAAAAGTTATGATATTGAAAGTTTAGTTGATCCGGACATATCAGTTATATTTATTTTTATATTATTTACATTTAAACATCAAAAGTGTTTTAGCCAAAATTGCTTAAAATGTGTTTTTTAGATTGATGAAATTTTGAAGAGTAATGAAATATTTTTTTTTATTTTACAGAAATGTTCAGCAACAGTTGGAAGAAGCAAGATGCAGTGGCTTGTGGTCAGATTTTTTTCTTTAAATTAGTAGATTTAGCTTTCAAATTGCAGTTAATATAGATTGGAAGTGTAGCGAATAATTTTAGGAATTTCAAAAAATTTTGCTCTAGCAATAACGATATTATAAATGTTTTAGTTTAAACAATGGTGTGATATTTAAAAGATCTGTTTTTAAAACTTACGTTTGACGTAGAACTCGTTACGTATTAGTGTACAGATTTCTAGTCTTTTGTAAAACAGAATATTTTTTTTTCATTTAAAGTTTTAAAGTCTTATATCGTTTTTTCTTTAAACAGATTGTTTATATTTGTATTAATACTTCCTAATAGGAATCTTGTAATAATAATGTTGTAAAAAATGTTTAAAAACAGGAGTTCTATCGATAGATTCAATATGTAGAGTCTAGTTGACGAAACCAAGCTCCTTTGGCAGAGTACTTTTCATTAAAGTACTTAATTTATGCAAAACTTTTTCTACACGAGCCAATTAGTAGAGAGTTTGTAGGGACGATTTAGGGATGAATGGGCCAATAAATCGCACTCTATAGATTAGTAAGACGTGTGAGGAGGTTTTGCAATATTTTTTTATTCTACTTCATTTTCCATTACTTTAACGGTTACTATTTTGTACACTGCAACGCCTCGTTTCATAGAAAAAATCATATAGTATTTTTTTTGAATAAATGTTTAAATACCAATTAATTTTTACAGACTTTATTACCGATACTTTTAAGAACTCTGCCAAGAAGTTCCGTAGTTTTTAATTATAAAATAATTAAATACCACTCTTGAAAGTGCACAATCAGTAGCTTTTTGAGGCCTAAAATTAAATTCACCATTTTCAACTGTACCTGTTAAAACTGAGAGGTTCAGATCGTTAGTCAATCTAGAATTCTCTAGGTACTGAAACTTTAGCAGAAGATAGATATTTTATTCTAGTTATTTAGTAAATATCATCCGCTATGATCAAATTAAATATATTTTTGTTAAAAAAGTGCATTTCAAAAAGAAAAAGGCAATTCTCTCTAATTGATTTAGATCAACTTGATTTGTCTTCGACTCTATATATATATATATATATATATATATATATATATATATATATATATATATATATATATATATATATATATATATATACCTCTTTAGCCGTGTTGCGCTCAGTATTGAGCATAGTCCTCCGTTGGGTTGCTCCACCAGTGTCGATATTCTGCCATTCTGATGCAGCAATCCTGCCACTTTTTACTGTGTTATTCTTTGTCTAACATCAATCACTTTTGTTCTCTGTCTGATCTACTTGTTTTTCTTTTTATCTCTCAGAATTATGCCTATCATCAATCTTTCCATTGCTTTTTGTGTGATTTTCAGATTTGTCACTATTTGTTTTGTTAGGGTCCAAGTCTGAGCTGCGTCTGTCAAAACAGGGAGGACTCACTGGTCAAACACCCTGGAACTTAAATGTTGGGGATTGTCTTGTTTTACAGAATATTCGAAAGCTTTCCAAAGGCTGCCCATGCTAGTCGTCTTCGTCTTTAAATTTCCATATTATTGTTGTCCTCTCGTAGAGTAACTGTTTGACCTAAGTACACGTATTCTGTAACATTCTCTATTGCTATTCCGTTTATCTCTATGTGTGGGTCTTTCAAGCACATTGTTTTGTCTTTTTTATATTTTTAGGCCTATCTTTTTAGATGCTTCTTCTAATTTGTCTTTCATGATCTATAGATCTTCGTGGTTATCGGAAAAGAGAACGACATTGGCAAATATTAAATGGTTTAGTGTCTCTCCGTTAATATTAATACATTTGGTTGACCAGATTAATTTTTAAAGATCCCTTCAAGAGCTAAGGTAAATAACATATCACCCTGGCTGATTCGTATCTCAATTTGGAATCTGTTGGTATAATCATATAATTTGGTTGTTGATTTGGCGTGGTCGTAGATGTTTTTTATTAGTGTTTTGTATTTATAGTCTAGTTTCTCCATTATCGCCCAGTGCCCAGCAGAGTCAAATGCCTTATCGCAATCTGTGAATGTCATGTAGAAGAGAACATTATATTCAATGATTTATTCTATTAGAACCTTGATCGTAAGAATGTGCTGAATCCCTTTCGAAATGTCGCCTATTCGACTGGTTGGTCACCTAGATTTCCAGTTATTCTGTTCGTAACAATTTTAGTCAGAAATTATTAGATGGACAGTAGTTTTTTTGTAACGTTGTATTTCCGTTTTTAAATAATATAACAACTCTCGAATATTTCCAGTTTGATGGTATTTTTCCTTGTTCCAAATATAGGATTTTCAGTTTTGGTATTATTATTTCCTTTGTTTGCTCTAGTTTGTCTATAATAATATCATCGCCTCCTTGTTGTTCTTCATAGAACTTAAAGGAATTCATCTTCACTGTCCGGCATGTCCACCGATCTCACTTTTATCACGCTCGGTCTATTTCCGACATAACTTTTTTGATATGTGAGCTGTACAATGCTTTGTAAATGTTCTCGGTTATTTTTATTATTTCTTCTCTATTTCAAATCACATTTCTTTCTATGTCCCTTATAATTGTGATTTCCTTTTGTCCCCTGGTTCTTTCTTAGGCGTCTTATATTTGTCTTGTTCTCGATAACATGTTCGAGCTTTTGTTCATGTCTTTCTAGGGCTTGTTGTATCATGCGTCGGGTTCCTTTTCGAACTTCTGTATAGGTATCGGTGGCGCATTTACCTTCTCTATATAATGTACTGCTTTCTTCTATTTTCTTTGTTTTGTCTGCTCTGTAATTTTGCTCGCTGTTATTTTTGTAACTTTTGCAGCTGTCTCTGTTATTGTCTTGGTCAGATATTCCAGTATATCGTTGGTATCTTCTTTGATGTATTTCTGGGGTTGTAGTGATGCTGCCAATTCTCTCATATATGATTCTCTGTTGAATTTAAGCGCTTATTTCTAGATCCAAGATGTTTGGTGACAGGTTCAAGCGACTAAAAGAGGTATTATATTATAGGTAGTATGTAACTTAAAATAAAATCTTTTTAGGTAATTTATTTTTATTTTAATTCATATTTAATTTATTTTTGGATAGATCAAATTGATACATATATGGCATGTTTAATAAACAGTTTCATCTATAGGTAAAATCTAATAAACAGTTTTTTTCATAATTGTTTCACAATATGCTATATATTCACAATAAGGATCATTTTGGAACTAGTCACACCGATAAATTTGTTTTTATTCATGAAAAATTTTAATGTCAGTTTGCTTAATTTTTTATCACCTTTAAAATAGTGTCTTTACTTCAATCATATCTGTCAAAATAAAAAGCTATGAAAGAAATAAGCTTTAATTTTTGAATAAAGTGTCCTTGGGTGGGAAGTAAGGGAAGAAACAGTACTATCTATGAATGACTCTGTTCGTTAGACTTTGCCTTTATGCCAAAAATCAACTTGATTCGTACAGAAAAAAAAATAAATATGAATTAAAACAAAATAAATTAAATGTAATTGAAAACATTGAGACATTTTTTAAATGACTTACCACCTTTATTTTTTCATATAGAATCATCTCCCTAAGTTCTGCTGTTATTTCTAGCCACCCTCTAAAATTTTCATTTAAGTTATAGTCATCCAATTCTCTGCAGAAGCAGATAATTAAATTTATTTTTAAACTTTTTTAAAAACTTAAAACTTGTGTTTTATAAAATGGTGGATGATATTTTATAAATAATTATCTCGAAGCAGCTTCCTCATTTTGTCGGAAAAATTACATGGGCCCAATTTTTTGCACCGCATCTCTATTACTTTTGTCGAATGTATTCTATATAACTATCCAACGTAAATAAAAACAATTATATTTGTTCTTCTTGCCAATGCCAAATTATTTTTTATTTACCACTAGGATTGTGGAAAAAATATAGTATATTGACAAATTTCAACATTGAATTTTTTCAAGGGCTTAAAGTCCCTTAAAGAACTTGAACTATCTTAAATGAACAAGTATTTTTTATGCAACTATGAAGTTTTAATCACAGTAAATAAAAACTTAAAGCATTGGAAGAGTTTATCAGCATTCAAGCTGCTGGCTTTTTTATTAACCTCAGACTATATATTTATTGGTCAAGTCTGGAGACATCTTTTTAATAAAACCTGAACCTCAAGAATTTAGCAGTGAAAAATACATGTTTATATCGAGTTTTTTTTTCTTGATAAACATAAGAATATAATTAGTTTTTGCATCAATCCTGTTTGGTAATATTAGAGCTTAATCACAAAACTCATGTTTTGCTATTGTCTTCCGATCGTAAAAATACGAATAAAACATTTAGTTGTATTGAACATTTCATTTAATGAATTTTATTAGGCTTTCAAAGATCTCTAAGATAAGAATATCGAGTCTTTCGTCATTATAAGGTCTGCAACAATATGTAGTTAGAAATTAAATTTTGCACCAAATAGTTGTGAAATGGAAATTAGCTAGTTGCTAATAATTCCACTTTTGTTAAAATTTGTTCACAGATGTATTATGCACTTATCTGCTGTAAAAAAAAACACCAAACGAATTTATGTTGTACAACGAACATTTTCAATAAGCATCACTAAAAAGTTACATTGTTAAATAATTACTATTAGACAAATTTAAAAGACTTAGCGCGAATCTGATGAACTTCAGGAGCTAATAATTTTCCTTAAATTTTTATATGTTATTTTTCATTAAAATAAATATTTTCTCACACTGCTGTAACACCTAGTTCGCTACCCTTTGAACACCAAAAATTCGACAATATCAGTAACAGGTTAAGTAAAAAATTATTGTCGAAAATAGACAAGTAGATTGGTCTGTAAAAATGCATTTCAGTTAAAGTGCGAATATTATATGTTAGTTTAAAAAAGTGTAATTCAGAAGATTCATCTTGTTGGTATATTTTTTTAACTTATGTTCAATTTAATCTACAAAATGAGGTAAAAGTCTATATTGATGGTGTCTACGAAAACAATGATAGGTCAGCAGTATGCGGTGAAAAAAATTACGTCTCAAAATGTGCGATTTTTTAAAATTTTCACCGTAAAAAATTACATTTTTGTAATTTCGTAGAAAATAATTACGCTTCCAAAAATGCGCTGAAAATTATTACGATTACAAAAATGCGGCGAAAAAAATTTGCCACATTTATTAAAGATGTATTTTTTTCGCCATTATGCCGTTTGACATTCTAGTTTTCGTCGCATATATGAAGAAGTGATGATTTCCGCCGTGGTTTTATAAAGGTATTTTTTTTTACCGCAAATCTTTAGGCGCTACTTTTTTCTTTTCATATTTCAGCGTTATTGTCTTCGTAGGCACCATCGATATATATCAAAAAAGTTATAATTTCCTTGCCAGTATTTCATTTTAAGTGTTTAATTCTGTAAATTTGACTGGCTTATAGAGCCTCAATGAAAGCAAATACACCGTGAAAGCAGTAAGAAAAAATTATGTTTGCTATAGCATATTAAAATTTTAGGAAACTTCACAGGTTCCCAAATCTTATAAGATCCCATCATGTCTTTTTAACGGTGATTTTGTGAATGTATTAATGTTTTTTTTTATTGCTTTTTAAAAAATATGTATTGCCTGGTGTCACATCTTATTTATCAACAATTAAAATATGACAATATATGTAATTTTCTGTGAAAGTATCGCTCGATGCATGGAAAAGAGGATTGTGTGAAACCTTATTTAAAAGGTCTTTTAGTTCTATTTTCATATGAAAAAATAGCATTCTTTTAATCACAGATAATGCCGCCACAAAAAATTATAATTTCACAAACAATAAACTAGATTGAGATCTAAAGCACCCTAAAAATAAGGCATCAAGGGACTATTCCACTCTTATTTAAAACCTTTTTATTTGATAATGAGTAATATTAAAATGAAACAAGAGGAATTATATAATTTAGTTAAACATATCGCTAAGCTGTATCGGAGTATAATCAAAGGAAACTATCTCCTTAAAAAATTATTTATAAAGTCCTTGGGTTTTCTGTGGCTTTGACCGGCGTTGTGAAGAATGAATTCTAACGAGAAATATTATTAGATCTTCGGCTAATGGATTATATTAACATAATTCTAATATATGTGTCTTTAAAGCAATACATATTTCTTAGTTTCTGTAATTACTACACCACGCCAAAATTAGTCATATTTTCTGAATAGATAGATGTATGTAAAATGCGAAATGTGAACGATATTTCGCTAGAAGGTTTAGTTTTTAGGATATTTCTTCTTAAAATGTACCTATCTTAGAAGTGAGGTTGTAAATGCCTTATTTGCATTGTTCTCTCCTTTACAATTGTATTTATGCCTTTCTGTCACATTGGAATTATTAAACATTTTAAGAAAATAATTTGATTTTTATGAATTTATTGTTTGTACGATATTGTAAAATATTCATAAATTATTTAGGGTTTTTGTTTGTTGAAAAAACTGTTTTAGTTCGAATTTAACTGATTCTAAACTTTACCAGTTGGAATTGCGATGGAAAAATAATTGAAATCAAATTGAGATAAAATTGCGCTAAAGGTAGTCACGCCAAATTTCTTGCCTTGGACAACAACAACCGTATAGTAATCAACGTTATTTGCTAAAATTTTTAATGTTTTCAAAATTAAAGAAAGGTGATACCTATGATTTTAGCCAAGAATGAATACATATAACAGAAGAAAAGAAAAGTGCAAATAAAACATTGAATACTTGACTTCCAAGCAGATAAATTTTAAGAAGGAATATCATAATATTCAAATGTTTTTTTGAAATATTGTTTTCATTTTAGTAATCTGTTCGAAAATATATCTATTCTAAAAAAATTATTAATTTAAGCGTGGTTAAGTATAACAATATAACAAACGTATGATATTATTCCATTTAATTTTACACCAGTACACAAACCTGAAGTTATCTGTATTTATTCCATTCAAAGACAAAAAAAAAAATGACGGATTACCTTACTTGAAAAATTATTTATCTAGAACCTCAACTATAAGTTGTAGCGTTGTAACGATAATTTAACAGGAATAATATTTTTGCACGGGTCTTCTTTATCCAAGTGAGGAATTTAAAAAACTCAGTATTCAGTAAAGAAATAAAAATATCTTTCGAATGTGTTAGCAGGTGACTCCCAATTCGAAATATTTTAGTTGAGAGTGTAGTTAATTCCATCTATATTTCCCACAAACTGGGGTCAGTAGAAAACATATTTTGCATAATTCAGCAGCTTTACTATGCAGTAAGAAGTGATTTTATATTTTATTCATATACATTTTATTTCAAACGTAAACTTATGAAATGAGACACCAGGTTTTTTTAAATAATTAGAGAAAATATATGTTTTAAATAATTTTATTGTAATAGGGCAAATTTTGCAACACTTCAGTGGAATTTTATAGATTCATTAAAGAAATCAACATAAGTGTCAATTGGTCAAGTAATTTTTGTAAATTAAATAATTCTTGCATCCATGCAGTGCGATGCAAAAGTGAGATTTATTGTAGTAAAAAATTTTCATAAAAAAAAATAAAATTGATATTATAGTTAACTAGTAATAATTTAAAATGTGTAGAATAGAATATTGGAAATATAAAATAAGTATGTGGTGTTCCGCAGTTCATATGTTAAATAATTTTAAAAAAATATCATTATCATAGTTTTAGAACATTTCTTATCACTGTACAAAAATAGCAATACACAATTATTACTCCTCTACGTAGGATTATTGTTGAAATCAATTGTATGTATTGTGTTTTTATATAAGAATTTAATTGGGTTATTGTATATTATTAGTTATTTATTCTACATAAATAAGTTAATTAAAAAACTTTAATACAAATAACCTCACATCAGGAAAAGATTACTTTGTGTATTTTTTACAATGTATAAGAAATAAATCAGGTGAAATTCGAATAGGATTCAGCATCCAGCAGATGGAAGGCCAAGAAAAATTTGCCGTGTATACTACTACTAGTCCTGTTTGATTTTTAAAAGGAATTTTCAATTTTTAGGATTGCTTATTACTGGTTTACTTTCATTCATTTAAAAAGTAATTTAACAAGATTCTGCAAGTTCTATTAATTTCTTAACCATTATGTTTTAACCAATTTAGGTATTAGGTATATCAAAATAAAGATCTTAAACTAGTGTTTCTCAAACTTTTTTACTTATAAAAAAGTTGCGATATTCTTATAGTCTAAACATTCGCTGAAAAGGCTAGTGCTTCCTGCTTGATATAGGGTTCAGTTATACTTAACTAAACTCTTGCATTGGCTCGAGAACACAATGTAATAAAAAAAACAGATCAACTTGCAAAACAAGGGCCTACTCCTGGAATCAGCATTTGGCTGCTATTTTGTGAATAGATGTCTTGATGGGTAAACTATCAACACTAGAGAGCCAGTGGAACTATATTATGGGCTACAGGAATAGCTAACTATTGCTGAGCAAACCATCCGGTTAACTTGCTACTGCAACTTGAAGATACACCTATATACGATAGGCATTCAAGACAAAGAATCCACATGTAGACTATGCGACAAAGAGAATGAAATAATTTCACACATCATCTTTGAATACGAAGCTTTAACTTCCTGAAGACATCTTTAAGGATCAATCAATCCTGAAAATCTATATCCAGAGGACAAACTAGTGAGCATGCGCCCAAACCAACTTGTTCACATAGAAGAGCTGTTAGTGCTTCTCAAACCTAGTCTGTTATACCATTCAATCAAAATACTTAATTTTAAGCGCAAATAAGGGTCAAGGTTCAGTTTGCTATGCATATTATTTTTTGGACTGTTACCATAGCAGAAAATTTAGTTTCGTTAACTTGTACAGTGAATTTTAATAATCGATCTTTTCTGGACAGATGTGAATATACATTTTTATTCTTTAACCAAAATTTACATAACTTGTATTTGGTAACTTCTATTTGATATTTCTTAATATATGATTTTATTTTGTCGTCAACTGAAAGACAAATGGTTGTTTTACCTTAAATTTAAGGCTATTGCAAATGTATGAGATTAGAGGAGTGATCCACAACTCAATTGTCAATCAATCATGCGCCATAAAATTGGTCTTTATCTTGAAGAAACTCTATTATAGCTTTTTTTTGGAGGTTATGATTATCATCATGTAACATTGATATTATTTGAAAATTGTTATGAAAGGTTCCCCTATACGTCCGCTAGTTTTTTGATTTGTCAGTTACTCGAAACCTATGGAAATTGGCGTGAGAAACCAACGCTCATTTATAGCACAGTGTTATAGGCCTGGAATAGGTAAGTTATCTTTAGATTATCCTAAATTTGCAATGCATATGAGCACAAATTTCGGCTTTTCTTTTGTTCCAAATTATACATTGTAAAAAATATGTAAAGTATTCGTTGCCATAAAACGCCGTTTTGATAAATTATTACAATTTAGGATATTTATTTGTATCTGTAGTTTTGGTTATTGTAATTTAAATAAAAATACTTTTAAATAAAGTATGTTGTTTTAAGAGGAGTTTGAGTGATTATACGTGTGTCCTTTTATTAATTGAAAAGAGCACAAAGGAGAACAAACCGTTTAGCCTAAATATTAAATGTACGTTGGATAAATTAGTTTGTTAGGAACGAATGTTGTTGTTTTAAACAGTTAAAAACCAAAAGCTTTTAACACCAGTCGTTATACGTTTTAATATAAGAAAATTTTCAATAGATTATAAAGTTTTTGCCTGTTGTTAATGGAAATCCCAATTTCATTTGCTGAAACACCTTTACTTATCGAATATCTAGTTATATTTAAAGTAAATTTTGTAGGTTTTATAACTTGAAAGTATAAATTCAAATTTTGGTTATTTTTAAAGATTCTTTAAAAATAAACACCAATTAGACTGTATTTTATTAATAGTCAGTCCTACAAACGGGTTAATTGTTAACTTACTTACATAAGGTTTTTCACTTAGATCACATGCAAAACGGAACAACTTAATTTTAATCAACCCAACTTCAAATGATCTGGAAATCTTACCCTAAAATGCAAAGGTTTTTTCCGG
This sequence comes from Diaprepes abbreviatus, assembly GCA_034092305.1. NCBI lineage: Eukaryota > Metazoa > Arthropoda > Insecta > Coleoptera > Curculionidae > Diaprepes > Diaprepes abbreviatus. The sequence goes on along the minus strand of JASJET010000103.1, from coordinate 38,914,317 downwards.
TTGCCTCTACAAACATAAATTTTCAATTCATTCAAGAGAACAGTTCATCTCTAAGTACAAGTTGTGTACCATGAGCGATTAGTCCTTGGTATATTATCCTAAAATTATATAAAGCAAACATTATTTCAATTATATAAAGTTTCGCCTAAAAGTAAAATTATTAAATAATAAAATTATTCTAAAGCCGGTTTTTCACGAACGTGTTTAAGTCAATTTGTTAACTAAATGGATAATCTAATATCCACTTCATTCTTTTTCTTGTATGTGTAAAGTAAAAACTCTTCTTTAATCTTAAGGGTAAATTTTTTTATATGTCGATTTTTATAATCGGTTTTCTTAGTTTCTTCAAACCCACAGTAGCAAATTTGAAAATGTTGTTCAAGTAAATATTTCTCTAAATCTACGTAAAATGATATAAAAATTATGATTTCAAGCCTTTAATCAATATATTGTATCTTAAATATTTTAATAATATATAAATACAGAACGAAGGCTTTCATGGTTTTTGATCAAGTTGAAAATCATGGTTCTTGGGTTTAGACCGTGTCAAATTGGAGTTATTGTCCAACGTTTCCCCTACGATTGCACGAGGCATCTCCAGGGATCTCCACTCTACGAGATTCGAACACTGGATGACTATCTAGGAGCCACAGCACGGTTTTTATAACCGACTACTGCTCAGCGGACCGTGATCTAGCGTTACAATCGATTTCCACGTGTGATGTAGACTGAAACCTCTCCATTAATATTATTTGGACATTTACAAATTTCGATTAATCCTCAAATTTTACGTTGAAAGAAACCAGGCACTGATAGTAGCACCTTAGTTTTTTTACATTAAAAATGTGACCCCAGCAATGCTGGTGTTCAGCTACTGCAGATTGTACAGTTTGTTTCTTAAATCTTTCATATTCTTTAAGCCTAGTGGAGATAGACCGTCCTGTTTCACCTACATACACTTTGTCACAAGGGCAAGGTGTCATATAAACGTCTTTTGTTTGAAATGGTATTGCGTTCTTTGGTGACTTCAAACATTGTCCAACTTTCTTACATGTGTTGACCATTGTCCGAATGTTTGATTTTCGGAGCAATCTAGCAATCTTGTCGGTGGTTCCGTATATGATAGATAAGTCAACACTGTCCATTGGAGGTACATTTATGACATTTTGTTAAGGAGTTCAGTTTTTATATTTATTAATAGGTTTTATATCTTCAACGCAACATCCGTTGCCTCTCAGATCATCAGGCAGTTTTTCTATTTCTGATTTCAGTGTTTGTTCGTCACTTATTGAAAGGGCTCTATATATCAAAGAGTTTATGATGGATTGTTTTTGAGATGCAACGTCACACCATCTTCCTTCTCAAAAACAGTCCGTCATTAATTCTTTGGTACTTGGTACTAGTCGTTTCAATAAGTGCTAACAATCACTGAAATCAGAAAAGAAAAAGTGGCTAATGCTCCGAGAGGCAACGGGTATTGCTCTGAAGTTATAAGACGTTCTATTAATAAATATAAAACCCCAACTCCTCAACAAAATGTTGTAAATGTACAATGGACAGTGTTGTCTTATATACACGGAATCATCGACAAGAGTGCCAGATTGCTCCAAAAATCAAACATTCAGACAATTTTTAACACATGTAAGATGAACAATGTTTGAAGTCACCAAAGGGCCCAATACTGTTTCAAACAGAAGGTGTTTACAAGATCCCTTGCTCTTATGGTAAAGTGTATGTAGGTGAAAAAGGACGGTCTACATCCATGAGGATTAAGGAACATGAAAGATGTATAAAAAAGAAACAAATTATACAATCTACAGTAGCTGAACACCAGCATTGCTCAGGTCACACTTTTAATGTAAAAGAAACTAAGGTGCTAGCAACAGTGTCTGGTTTCTTTAAAGGTAAAGGTTACAGTCAACATCATATGTTAAAATCGATTGAAACGCTGTTATTCCTCGATAGTCATTCAGTGTTCAATCTCGTGGAGTAAAGATCCCTGAATATGCTTCATGCAATCGTAGACGAAACGTCGGATAATATGTCCAATTTGACACGGTTTAACCTCAAGAACCACGGTTTCCGATATATAAATACGTTTCAAATAAAATAGCTTACGCCAAATCGGCTTTAAATAAACATGCAAATATGATTACTGGGTTTTCATAATTATTTTGTTCATTAAGTTTTGCTTTTATTATCGGTTAGATGCGGGTCCAAGTTGTAACTGTTAAGTTACACGGCCTTCAGATTGCTGCGGGTACCATTGCTTTAATAAAATTAATGAATTACCTAATTATATATAAATGAAAATTTATCGCATATTTCGTCGATATTTAATCATGTCCAGGATCAACATCCACAACACATATTAAATATATGTTTGGCCGACGTAAATTAACGTCAATAAAATCAAAATGACATCTTTTGAACATCCATAGTGCTGTTTGAGAGGCAATGTATATGAATTGTTATGTAAACAATGAAAAATTTAAACTTTTTATTGTATTCCTAAATATTCATATTTTGTTCGAAATGTTTTAATATCTTGTCGTTTAGTTAAATTTTAAATGCCGTCTTAAAAACCTAACGCTTGTGTTGAAGGTTTCAAACCCTCACTCGTGTGTTGTGACCCAGTAGACTTAGCCACTGTAGCACTAACATGTGTTCGTCTGCTCCTTGTAATTACTATTTGTCAAATATTTGAATGTTGCACTTTTCTGTCGAGTTTTCATGCTCTTAAATATTAAAATATAGTTTAATTTCTAAAAGCTTCAAAAATCGCAATTACTTTTGGGTGCAAAGTGTGAACGTGAAGTTTTAATAGTTCTCATGTACTCCGCAACACAAAGAATCTAAGATGATAATCATATGAATTGTGCCTCCAAAATCACAATAACTACTATTTTCTTTTGCAAGTTAACCTCGTATGTTATACTATAATAGAAACTATTATATAGTCTACGATTTAACGTTGTTTGTATACATTTTGTTGACTTATTCACTACTATGGAATAATATTGAAAAATTTGCTTTTCAAGATAAATTTTTAAACTTTTTTGCTTCAATTTAATAAAAAGCAGTACTTCAAAACATTTCCTTGTTTTCAGAGCTGCCCTCTATATGATATTTAAAAAAAAATATGTCTTTAATAGCTTGTCAATATCATTTCATAACGGTAAGAGATGGGTGAACAAAAATTTCAATGTAAAAAAGAAAACAGCTGTAATCATATTTGATTCTTTGGATCCAACTCATGCCCTTTGTTTTAGTTGATAAACATATCTTAATTGTACTGTATATTTCTTGAAATAACTGCTTTCTTGATTCACTTTTCGGCCTAAACTTACTGCGCAATTGCAGTTTACCTAAAATGGCCCAGAATACAAATACATATATGTTTTTGACTAAAGTATGCCAAGTCGAGCTTTAAATTTGCTAAAAAACAAGGCATCTGATTCATTTGTTTGCCATTTTACTAATAAATAGGTATTTAAATTTGTTAGGTTGATTGAAGCTAGCAGAATTATTAGGCATATTTTTTTGGGGCATTTTCTCACATTTTTTATTGTGACATTTATGCTTTCAATTAATTGTTTCAAAAGTATTTTAAGATACAAAAAGAACATGTATTAAGAGCATGAAAGAGTCCTCCTTTGTCCGCTGGGTGGCGCTAAGTTTCAAACCACATAACGCATATTGTATATACACTAAATGTTTTAATTCTTGAAGACATTTATTAGATTTTGTTTCTGATATTGTGAAATCCTTCTACAAATAAAAAACTTAATTATTTTATTATGTATGTTTTATATATATATATATATATATATATATATATATATATATATATATATATATATATATATATATATATATTATCTATATTAATTAATTTTTTATAATAGTGAACTATTTTTCTTCGTAGATTTATTACAAAAATGGTTTTTCCCCACTATAAAATCATTACGAACGTCAATTTATTAGTATATTAGGCTTTTATTGGATGTTCTATGCCTTCATTTTTATTATTGAGTTTCGATAGAAACCCGTAAGATATAACTTTCTGCCCCTCTGGTTGATAATGTATTTTTTTGTACTTACTAAGGACATTAATTGTGGCAGAACAACAAGAACAGATAAAACTGTTTTTTTGTTGTTACAGCCATGTAATTTCCATGGAAAAAAGTAAAGTAGCTTATTGTTAATATTAACAGGTCATATGGGCACTTCTAAAAATCTCACATTTTTAAAAGTTGCCAGGGGTAGTTAAAATGTTCGGTTATGATAACAAATTAATTGATGTCTACAAGAAGCAATATTGCTTGTTAATGTAAATTGGTAATTAGACAATAATAAATACCAAATGTACCTATTTATTTTTTCTATAGAGGTGTAGGATATGTATTTAAATTTATAGAGATAGTTGTTATGTTCGGCATTTTGCTGTCACTCTTGCGTTACCCATCGGATCTGTACTTATTGTAAATTTAAGAAATATTTCATTTTAAATCTATAATACCATATACATTTTGACTTGGGAGTTTCATTATAAATATATATCTTCCATGAAATTACGTGAGTTTTATTTAACTTACCTCGCTGACTCATGTCTGTAAGTGCCGCATATTTTATGAAAATAAAAAATGGTCTAATGTATAATTTAAGGTTATATATCGTGGGCAGAGTGAAACCAAATTAACGAGTAAGTTATTCCCACAAAAATTCACTCATAGACTTTGTATGACCTTCATCAGTGCTGCCATGCCACAACAAGATTTCATATTACATCATACACGTGTTCTTCGTTAGTTGTTCGTTAAAAGTTGCTTCATTACTTTTAAATTCATCATAAAAAATTGAGATGTTAAACCACCGCCACCTATAAAATGTGTTGATTGTTCTAAACGTCACTAATTGGAAATATGATTTAGAAATAATGAAATTAAATATAAGTAAAAATGGCACATTCATGACAACAAACAAAAAAATGAGGTTTTTATGAGATGGCGTTTGTTTAACATCTCCAATTTGTCACCATAGATGCAGGAACAATAATCGCGTTAAAAGTAACAATATTCATTAAAATTTTAAATTTTAGAAGTTTCCAAAATTCATGATGTTTATAATATTAGTAAAAAATTGATAAATATGAGGGTGGGGCGATAAGTTTCTGGTCTGCCATGTTTTGATTTTTTTGCTTTTATTTTTCAGTATGTCTCACAAAGGTTAATATGTTTTTGATAACAGTACCAACTATATAATGCGATTTGTCGAGTTTCTCAAAACGAATAATTGTGTCGTTGCTCTCAAGTCGTTATCCAATATGTTTTGAGGTTAGGAAATGGGTGATAGTCGCTGAGTAATCTAGCTAATAAGACGGTTGGGGAAGCAATTTAAATTCCATGCTTTTAGTCATTTTGAAGCTTGATAAATGTGCTGGTGCTTTGCGCTGGTAAATCATGATTTTTTCCGCTAGATGGAATGATTTTCTTTTTAACCGGTTCTTAAGAGAAGGAAGTTCAAAATTCGACAGCTAGGTATTTTTTATGTGTACACATCGATTATTCCAAACGACGGCATTTTGTTTGATTTTCTCCAAAATTGTTATGGGGGAGTTTTCGGGGTAGTTCACAACCAATATAAAATTATTTTTAAAAAATTCAATATGACGGATTAAAAATTTTACTTCTCTCCATTATGTTCAAAATTGGTATAGAGTTTTTGAGGGTGTAGATTACATCTCTCGATTTTGTTCAGAATTGGCATAGGGGGGTGTACAAATTAAAAATTATTTTTAAAAAAAATCAATATGGCTGATCCAAAATGGCGGACTAGAAATTTGACATCGTTTAAGGGTTTAAATTACGAATTTTGAATTATTTTTTAAAAATTCAAGATGGCAGATCCAATATGGTGGTCTAAAATTTAACTCTCGATTTTGATATTGGTATTGAGATGTTTCTGAGGGTGTACATAACGAATTTAAAATTATTTTAAAAAAATTTATATAACAGATGCAATATGGCGCTTTAAAAATTTTATAATTTCAAATTATGTACAAAATTGGTAGTGAGGGGAATTCAAGAGTGTAGATTAAGATTAGATAAGGAGTTTAAAATCATTTTTTTGAAATTAAATATGGCGGATTTAATATGGTGGGTTGAAAATTTTACCTTATTCCATTTTTCCAAAAAATTAAATGGTTTTCGGAATTGTAACTTACGAATTTGAAGTTAACTGTTTACATTTGAATATGGCAGATAAAATATGGGGGGCCTATAAATTTTCCATTTTTCCGATTTTATAGAAAATGATATTGGGGAGCTTTTGGACCGTATATTACGGATCTTAAATTAATTTCTTCAAACTCAATATGCAGGGTAAAATATGTCGGACTAAAAATTTACTTGCCTCAAGTTCTTTTCCCATCAATGTTGGGGGGTTTTGAGGGCCTATGTTACTAATTTAAAATTAATTTCTTAAAACTTGAGGGTTGCTATAGGAGACTAAATATTTGTTTGTTGAAATTTTTAAGTCGGCTCCAAATTATTATTAAATGAATTAAATAACTACTAACACGAGATTCATACACGCTACGGCAAGAAAGCAATTACAAATAAAGCAATTCTCGATCTTTTTATGTAAACCACATTTTGTTAGGAATTAGTTGGGCTCCAACTTCAAAAATTTTAATTTCATATAAAAATTTACATTATTTCTCGCCTTTTAGAGCTTTTTTAGATATCGATTCAATTCTGTTATACAAATTTTATTACTTTGACACTACAATAAGTTGGTATTTTACCTACCATTTATAGTTTTACTCTTTTCAATTTAATCAGTGATGATAATTCCTTTTTTTGCATCCCAGAAAACAGCCGCCATAACTACTGGCGACAAACCTATTTTTGCATTCTTTGGAGTTGATTCACCTGTTCAGTCGAAACAGTTTTTCGGTGGAACTTTTGCTCAAGCTTCAGCCAACAGGGCATTCATCTTAGGCAGAGCTCCATGCTTAAATAATTATGTAAGTTTGACATTTTAACAGTCTTGAGTCTTATATTTTGATTTGTGGTCCTCCAGCATGATCCTATGGATATCGATATCATTTCGGGAGTGATGACCCCAGTGTGTTCGAAGCATTGGTCATCGGTGTTTTTTTTTTTTAAATTCAGAAACACACTGACTTTTATCGAATATGATAAAGAAAAATTCTTTTACGTTGAATCTATTTCTTATTTAATCTCAAATGGAGTTATTTTATAACCAGTTTCTCCATTTTCACAAAAATAACAAAGGCGATTTTATTCAACAGGTTGTCGAACTTGGAAAATTTGGTACACAAACTAGGATAATACTACCGCAGGTCAGTAATAAATTAGACATGCTGGCGCCATCTGTGTGTTAGGCTGGAAACTTATCAGCACACCCTCAGATAACAAAATAGAAGAAAAATGGCAAATAAAACTTTCACAATCCAACTTCCAAAGTACATTTTTGAAAGAAATATTGCAAAAATAAAACATTTTCGCGAAATTTCGTTTTCATATTTGCAATCTATGTCTTAAAACACACGTATTTTGGAGTGATGTAGTATAATTAAATTATTACCATAGTTTTATATAAAAAAATTGTTAAAACAAATTTTAATAGACAATGTAAAAATAGTGTCAACTTTCTTTCTCATTTTGAAATGCAAAGCGATCAAGTATATTAAATTTACAATACTATCATTTTATCGAACCGATCATCACGATTTGCGCTATAACATTGAAATGGTTTTTGATTAAGTTAGGGCAAAGATTATGATAGCGATCAGCGTTAGCTATAATAATCTTTGGTTAGGGTTAACCTTTTAGAGGGCACTGGAAGCTTCAACTGGCGCGAAGCCGAGTAAAGATACTAGGTATTTTAGTTCTATTGCTAGTCACAGTAATAATCATTGTACTCTAATAGTACCTATGAGAGAATAGAACCAATTTGGCTAATTACTCAAAGCTCGTGAAATAAAGGTACTGAACCGGTTTTGGTACAGAAAGCTTTTGATCTATTAGAGATCACCAAAAACCTCCTTTAGAAGGACGCCGAGTGAACCTACTGCTTATTTTAAATCCCTATATCCGAGCATACCGATGGATGAAGCATTAGACCAGATCGCCTAAAGCGAGGATTTCCCAACTTATATTATGTATCTCAACAGACACTGTCTTAAAAACGCATATTTGTTTGATGGCCAGATGCATGAACATATAGATGACGCAGCCATGAGCTCATTACTATCTCTAGTTGTGGCAAATTTATTCATGACCTATTTTGAAACCAAAGCTATTCAAGAGCTCCACCTCAAACCCAAGCTGTGATATCGATTGTGTGGCATCATGGCAAACAACAGCTAAATTGCTTCCATGAGTTTCTTAATTCTGTCTACCCGAAGATACAGTTCGTTTGGAGCTTAAGGAAAACAATCACCCTTCATTTCTAGACGTCATTGTTACCAAGACAATGGACGGACACTTGCTACATACAGTATATCGAAAACTAATCCACACGAACCGATACCTCAATGCTGATTCTTACCATCACCCCTCACAAATACAGGGTGTAGCCAACACCCTCATATCAAGATTACTTCGTCTATCCGACAACCAAGGAAAAGAAAATGAACTAACACCTAAAAAGGGCCCTAAAACAAAATCGCTGTCAATCACCAACCATAAATAAAGCAATAAAATTGAAACAGAAACCTACACAAGATATAAAACCATCTGCCAAAAATAGACAAATCACCATACTTCCTTACTTAAAAGGCACAACAGATATAATTGGCAGATTGCTTCGGAAACGTAACAACCATACAAGACAATAGGCTCATCTTTAAGAAGCTCAAAGGACAAAGTCAGTCTGGAAAATCAAGGCATATATAAAATTACATATGGCACCTGCAATGAAACATACATAGGCCAGACCAACAGAAGAATATCGGCAAGGCCAGAACAACATAAACCCAGCATAAGAAATAAAAAGACAAACTTTTTCAACATCAGCATGAGACAAGACATAAAATTGATTTTGACAACCGCCAGAAAATCACTAACATAGAAGACTACAAGGCAAGATTGATTCGCGAATCCATCGAAGCTGAAAAAAAAACGGAACTCTGAATAAGAGAGACGATGCACTTAATCTTCCTTCCACCTGGAAAACTCTTCTCACCCTGAACTGACACCACTAACGGCGCTTGAAAAAGGGGCGGGGCCAACGTCAAGCTATTGGTATGATCTACAACCGCATATAAAGCACACTGCTATTGTAAATATATGTTTGAAATACTCGATAAGAAGACATTTATTCGATCAATATGGATCATTCTACACATGAAAAACATCATTTCATAACATTTCAAACAGGATTTCCTTTTATATTTCACACATTACATTAGTGCTTACGGAACAAATCCATGATTCTGATTCGAGGATTTTAACTTTAAAGGCGTGGTCTAAAAGTTACTACAAAATACGTCGAGCATACGCGTCGCTCTCTTCCTCTTCCACGATTCCATTACACATTCGCTAGGAAGCAGAATGCAACGGCCGTCACGCAAAAACCAGTTCCAGTACCGCAAAACAACAATTACTACGATTTTTTTTGAAGGCATCATAGTCTTCGGAGAACGTCCAGTTTTCGCCATTTTAAAACAATTTAAAATCAATTTCTCGGAATCTTTGGGCGTTTAGTAGCTATTATTTGCACCCTAATAGTGAAAAACCAAAGATTCAAGAAGCTCTAAAGCGAAATGCACAAAATCCGGATTATATACGGTGTCTGAGGATTTCTCTTGTATAAAACATAGTGTTGGACTTTTCAGGTAGTATCTGCTTACGAACGCCTGAGGTAAGTTTTCGCAACTACAGGGCTCTCAGACACTATAGCTTGAAAGTCGGGTGCTATTCGGGACTGCATATGCGAACTGGCGTTGCAGTAACCGATCACCGACATGAAGATCGCGATTTTATTCGAAATAACAATGAGTTTCCAAATACTCAAAACAAACATAACCTTAATTCGCCAAAATATGATATAAATTCCTATATCATATTTCTTTCCAGGAAATTTCATTCAAGTTTTTCCAATTCAAAATCAACTTTCAATCATTTTATCATTCCTATAATATTATTTCATACTATTACATCAAACCTTCACTTAGAGCAAATTTCATAATTTTAAGTCCACAGTTACTAGTACTGTTTTTAGCAACATTGGTTAACCATACTTTTTTCACAGCGTTCACTTACCCATACTTGTTTTTCGATCACAAAACTTCTTTTAATCTGTTCCTTGTTACCCCTACATGTTTTAGTTACTTTATGCGAAATGTATCTCTCATTTGTCCAGTATATTGCGGAACACGAAAACGCCTTGTTTTCGGGATTCTTGTCATAGGGAATGCCCAGGAAAAAAGGTCGGTTTTGAAATATTATTTTGGATATTTTCTCATCCTCCTCAGCGAATTGAAAGCACCTTATGACATGGTTCGACGTGATAAGATGTATCTCTTGCGTGAGTTAAATGGACTGTTTTTGCGACGTTACGGAATAGATTACAAGGAAAGTTATAATTACACACATTACGCGCTTACATACAAATGGGTAAAAATAACGCTTAAACATTTTATTGCGTAAAAATTTTTATTACTGATTTTCATTTTGTGCATTACGTTACATTTCAGTAGCGAATTTTATATTCAAATTTGCATACGATTTTTATGCGCCAACTTGTACAACGATTTCTTTTGCGGAAATTTTTATCATAAATTTTCAAATCATTTTCTTTGCGGAAAATAACAAAAACAAAACACTGCTAGTCCCCCTTTGGCTAAGTGTTATTCACCGTAATACTTAGCTTACCCATACTCTAATCTTCTTTTATAATCTTAACCTTGGAGCATTCCAAGCTCAACCTTCATCATGCTTTATGCCGACAAATGCTTATTTTTGAAAGCAAACTTTACTTCAATTTCCGAAGTAAACAGAAGAACAACAAAAGCCCTATTACCATCCTTCTCCCCTTTTGCCCCAGTGAGCAAGAAGAAAGATGAGGCGGCCAGATTTCCTATTTGGTCGGGTGGTTTAGGAGGGACTCTCACCGCACCCCCTGTGTTGCGGTAGAAAAAACTTAGATACGGTTTTTACGTTCTAAATCTACCTTGTTTCAACGACAAAAAGCGACCTGGTGGAAATGAACCACGATTACGTTCGTTACAGGACCAAACACGCATCACGATACGGTCTAGTAAGATAAATTTGTACTTGGAAACGCTTCGCCCGAGGTTGTTATGGTCCCTGCTTTATGATGATATCGTATTCTGTAGAGATTTCGGGAGCAATATCATACAAGTCTAGCGCTTTCGACGACTGACTGAAAACCGGCAAGCTCGATTCGACACGCGTTTAGAAAAAACACCTATTTTAAAAAAGGAGGCGTTCCTTAATTCGATATTGCACATTGAATTTCTTCAGTTAATCTACTACTAGCAAGCACAGAAGATGCCAAATGAGATTTTGGCGAAACGTCTGCAAATTTCTACAAGAAACAAGCGAAGGAACGGCATATGTCACCGGCCGAGTGTGTATTTGTTACGCTGACGATACTGCGCTCATTTGTAAAAGTAGAGATACAAGGTTTGATGAGAGAAATGTCCATTGTGGGACACATTTTCTCAAGTGGTGGAGTGGTTCATGGTTCTTTGGTAGTCTCTTCACTGTGACACCCTTCTCTCTGTTTATTATGGTTATTGCATTCTCACATTTCGTAGAGTGTTCATCTTTGAAGTTGTTGTTTTGGTGCGATCCGGATTTTTATACTGCTGAAGAGGCTAGTCGACTTGTTATTGGTATCAGCTATAGAGATCACTGTAAGCCACACTATAAAATTGCGAGTACTAACACTGTCGAGTTTATTTATCTTCTACCAATTACTGGAAATACATAAAAACCGTAGGAAACTTCACCTAAACTCCCATTTTCACTCTCGTATATATAACTTTTTCAGTTAGCTGGTTTCTATGGTTAATAATTGAATACCAAAGCAACATTTATTCCTGAGTAATTTCAATGGTTAAAAAGTACAGACTAAGATCAGCGACATCTTGTAGTGATATTTAAAATCCTATTATTGATACTTACACATCGATTGTTGCCAAGTAAAGGATCCTTTTCTTAAAACAGTATGTTTCAATATAGGTTCCTTTACAATCCAAGTACTTAATCTATCCGTTTTTTCATTGATTCCTCACTTAGGTGAATTATCTGTTATATAATTCTTCATATAATATGTTATAGTATTTTCGTCTAGACGAGGTGGCAGAATATATTTGTTATTTATTGTTACAATTTATATTTGTTCCATATCGATAATAAATATTTTTCAAGGTTTCGTTGTAATTTCCTTTTGTCAATTAACTCTCCCCTCGTTTGTTGTACTTGTATGTAACCATTAAAGAATGATGTAACTAACAAGTCAATAATTGGGCCTGGTCTTTTATTCACCGGTGCGTCTACCGGTACGGTGTCCTTGTTAAAGTAATTTGCTCAGAAAAGGATAGTCTATAATCGACCTATTCCGAGGTAAATAAAAGATCACAACTGTCGCTTACGTATGCATGAGCAGAAAAGAAAACAGCTGTTTGATACGAAATAAGTGAATTTGGTCTGGGTCAAAAACAGAGATAGTGTGCATTTTTATGGTGAAAATCCGTATTTAATCCACAATTTTCTCGATATGCCGGTGTAATCGTAAATTTTCGTTGCTTCAGTTTGCCGTTATAATTTTTCTTTCAATTTTCGTTATTACACCGTTAATAATTATGTTGAAAAATATTGTTGTTTTGTGTATTACTATTGTATCGGCAAAGGGTAAGAATTAACTAAATTAATAAATCTTTTTACAAAACTATACATATTTTTGTATATTATACCTAGTGATTATATAGAAAATGTTATATTTTTTCCAAGTATTGATATAGTTGCCGGAATAAAAATCGATGTTTTGTTTAATGTTTAAATAATATGACATATATACCTTGTTATTTAATTGTTATTGAATTTACTTAATTGTTATTTATTTTGCAGCAAAATTTAAAAAAAATAATATAAATTAATGTAATAAATTTCTGATTTGTTATACGTTTCTGATATTTCCAGAATCATTATTAATTTGTGTAAAAGCTTTTCCATATCTTAAAATTTACGAGATTACCTTTATAAATATAATTTTATATTATTTAAATTATACAAAATAAAAATGTCATAGTTCAGAAACACTCCCCGTGCGACGGGATATGCTGTGTAAAAAATATGTAGATTTTCTAATCTTACCACACTTTCATTTTTTGTTGGCTAAATTATTATTGGTTATTATTCTAAAGAGATGATAATTATACGATTTTCTATATGCTTCCCATAATCCTCCAAAAGTTGGAGAATGAGGGCCTATGAATTTCCAATTTTTTTTTCATTATTTTTGACAGTAAAAATATATTTATAAAATACTTTAGCCATATATTGCTAATAAGGATAAACAAGATTTAAAATTGTAAGCTAGATATAGTTAAAACATAATTTTTTTAATTAGCTCAACATCCATACGACGAACCTTGGCATAGAAGGTGGTTTCCTCATGGCCCTGGTGAACAAGATGCGAACCAAATAGTTAGTGATAATAAGAATTTATATGATGCTCATCATGGAATCGCCATGGGAGTGGTAGATAGTAGTTGTGATGATGCAAAAGTAAGTTTTATTTAACATATTTAAAATTTATTGGTTAAATGCATCATTATGTTGGGCGCCACACTAAAGTTCAATTATGACCTATTTTTGTACCATCAATGTCCTACATATTAAAGACAAAATGATGCCAAACTTTTAGAATACGGAGTTGATTTTGTCATGGTTGCGTGTTTTTTTTTTTCAAACTGTTGACTTGTAGATTGCATTTGCACTATTTGGTTGATAATCTGTTAAAATCGTACTAAAAAAGTAACGTTGCAAATGCTGCTTGCGAAGGGTGATATGCCTCTTCATTTCTCTTATTTAGGTTAAATAAATAACGTCGGTGTATTTTATTTTCGTAGAAAGACGTGTGTTTCTTCTTCCAGAAAATTATCAATTCACGAACATATAATGACTTAGACGGTAAATTTGTTAATTGCTTTCCTCGAAGCAAAATATTTTTAATGGTAAACATATGAGGAATTAAAAAAGATAATTATAATATTTCTTTCATTGTTATTTGCTATAGCACAGGTGCACACTTTATTGTATTCTGATAAATTGATTTACGTTATCATACTATTTTACATCTTGGCCTTGAGAAGTAGATACTAACCACTTCTTAACAGTATGAAGAAGAGAAAAGAAATAAGACAGTTTGCCGAGTATTTTGTAATTACAATACAAGAGTTTCTTTTATAAGTTCTATAAAAATTGATTGATTGAAAAGAATTGGAGGCTTCTTAATAATATAGAAATTGAGAAGTATCACTTAAAATGTCTCATGAGTAGAATCTAGGAGGTTGGTTAAGAGTGGAGAATTTTGTTTGCAATTCCTTTTTTTTTTTGTGAAAACTAATATTTAGTGACATTGTAACATAAAAAAAGGCATGACAACAGAAAATATACCTTACATTTTTCCTCTATGTATAAAAACATATTACTACTTTTTTTATATCATTAAATAATTAAAGTCTAATTTTGGTGCTTGCCGTATTTTCGTCTTATCCTTTCTTTACTATCAACTACGAAATGATTTTTATTACAATTTTGATCATATGTTCTTTACTAACTCGCAAAAATTATGTGATATTTACTAATAAAAAAAATAAACATTATTAAAATACAGCTTTAGGTATGAATAAACTGTGTTCAGTGGCGGACTAAGCCTATCGGAGGCCCGGGGCGTTAGAACTAAATAAGTCCCTTGGCTTCTTAGAAATTGATGTATTTGTCAGGGACGGATTCAAGGGAAGGTGCTCTCGCCCTTCCCCTTCTTGAGCTTCGAATCGAAAAATAGACCTACCTGCATGTTGCATTAGGAACATAGATCTCGCTCAACCCCTCCCCCTGCGTATTTTTGTAGTTTGTGGTTAGGGCATATTGAATTAATTTTGTCTACTCACTTTCACTTGTCATACTGTATTGTCTTGTATATGAATGGGGTGGGTGTAATTTCCATCTTTTCTTTACTCTAGTGATATCTCCCCACAAAGAGAGAGGCTGGATCCGCCTCTGGTATTTGTAGCGTATATTTCGTAAAAAATGGCTAATATAGATGTAATGGCTGAAAAAAAAATTAAGTATTTATAATGTGTGTACCCTCTAGATAGTCTAATATACATATATGTAGATATAGATGAGAAGTAATACAATTTAGCACAGCAGCCAGCAGGTAGAATGCAAAGATATAATGAAGAATATGGTAGAATAAGAAAGTAACTTTTATTTTATTTCTTGAAAAATAAAGCTTGTACAATTATAATATCAGTTCGTTTCGTAACCTTAGATACGAGATAATAGTTATCCGGTTTGGTTGATTCTAATCAAACGATTTCAATCCTGATTAAATTCACAATTTAAATTACTTGATTTCTTTCCATAAAAATCATGATTTCAATAAAAAAATATATGTATTATAATATTTCAAACAATTTGCGAAACAAAAATTTACAAACCACTTAATAGCTACAACAGCTAAGAACATAAAAAAAATAAACTTAAATGTCATAAAGTTTTCAATCAACTAATCTAGTTTCTAAAGTATTTTAAATTTACAGCAGCTAAAAAATATACATACAAAAGACGACTTGAATTATAAACATAATTTATCATCATTTGCATTTTCATTGTAAGATTCAAATATAAATGTCAATTTTTCACCTTTTTTAATCCCCAATTATTTTCTACGAAGCGCACAAAACACGCGTTTCAACAAAGCATTTATGTTTTTATTTTTACTGCTGTGGTAGCAATCCCGTAGCTTCCAATAATTTGCCAATTTTCTAAAGCCAAATTTATTTTTTCTGGAGATAACTTATAGTTTTGTTTTTTTTTATAATGTAGGCTAGAAAATGATGGTGTTATTACTTGGTCATATCGGCGATAAAATGCTTTTTTTAAGAGAAACCTCTAGCCTCTAACTCTTCTTCGAAGGTATGCTGTAGGTGTTTCCATTGCTCTAGAACATCTGAAATAGTTGCATTTTTTCTTTGCAAAATTCCAAAGACCACTGCTATAAGTTTCAAAATATTTAGATACATATTCTTCTGTTCCGCGTTTAAGTCTAATACTAGATACTTTTTGGTGTATGGTGTAAATATCTTTTTCGTGTTCCTCGCAGATTTCTAATATTATGTCCTATTGATTGACTTACATTTCTAAATGGTCAGCAACGCTATTCTAACGCCCTTCGTCTGAAACAATCAACGCTTTTGCCCCTTGCTTGGCTGAATTTCGCTTGGGCCAGATGATTGTTACAAAAATATTTACTTATTTAAATAATGTGTTCTTTAATGTCTTTTATTTCTAAGTTTTAATTCAAAAGATGTGCCGAGCAACTATAGGTTACAACTTTAGAACTGGTTCGTTCTTCGATATTTTCTCTCTCCTGCCAGCCACGTTCGCCGAAAGATTTTACATAACAATGATATTTTTAGTTCACATGAAAAAATCATTACAAAATTCTATTACTTATGTTTGATAATAAAATACATTTTACAAATATGATTAAATTCTCTTGACTTGCTTCCGTTGAGTTTTTCTGTGGAAATCTCAAATTAAAAATCAAAAGAATCATGTTTTTTTTTTAAATCAATGGTTTATGATTTTAAAAAAATCATTAAACATTATAGTTTACGTTTCAAGTAACGTTTTATGTAAATTCTCCGCTTAACACATCCATTGATCATTGCCCTGGCCTGATAATAGGTAAGTAGGTACCTACCTACGTTTATGTTTTGCATAGGTACGGGTCCTCCGACTTCACACTACCTCTTACTTACTAAACAAAATTTGGCTTTGTTTGAGATTTGATTAAAAAGGACTTATCGAGATTTGGATACCCCCAGGACTAGTGTCTCGGGGCGGCTCCCCCCCCCCCCCTTAGTTCGCCTCTGAATGTGATAAAGTTAATTTGGAAGAAATATTTAAAACTATGTCGTTTTTATACTGATATAATAACGTGTGTACCTAACAAAAAAATGGCAAAAATTATTTTTTCAATTATACTACTATGTAGTATGAAATAAAATTTCATTGCCATGTCTGTCTGTATATCCAGATCAACCTCGAAAAATACAGAATGATTTTTGATCTGGGTTCCATTATGGATTAGGCCATTTGGAAAGTTTTGGTATATAATACACCAATAAATCATATTAAGTAGGCATGCAATGACGAAAGTTTCAATTTAAGTCGCAGTTGATGAGATTGTCAGAAAATGTTTGTATTTATCGTTTAATACTGACGCAAAATATAAGTTAACTTTACGAATTTTTTATGCAACAAATAAATGGAATTATTAATATTTACCTTTGAACTAACAAAATGCATAAAAAATAAATTTTTTATAGTGGAAATTAATAAGTAAAATTGTTTTCCCATGTATGTGTTAAGAATTATATAACAATTTTATTTATTATGAAGTTATAATGTACAGTAAATAATAAAAGACGATAAATCGAGTTTCAAATATTTATAACCTTATGCAAATTTATGCTATAAATACTACATAATTTTTATTTGTTATTACTTGGAAAATTAATAAATCATTTTTGTTTGATAAGCTTATAAAAACAATTTTGCTTTATAAGCGTTAATTCGTTGTTTATTTTCATAAACGTAATTTAATTTTTATATAAATATTGATTTATTATTTTAGATAAATCTGCAAGTTGACTGGTTTAATAATGTAGAAAACTACACATGTTTGGAGAATAAAAGTCTTTATCTACCACAACCAACAGTTCATCCTATTCACAGTGTGGAGCATATACCGCTGGAATATAGTGTAAGAATTTAGGTTATTACTAAGACAAAAGTCTAGCTTCGACAGGAACAATTTGAAGAATTTAGGTGGTTTTGTATGGTTCGGAAAATTCCCAAATACAAGTTTTTGTTGAATTCGAACATAACAGTTAACAGATAAAATTTGTAGTTCGTTATTCTGGATTCGTAATTTTAATTAAGCAGCCCGTTATTGATTTATCTCAATGATAAAACCTGACGGATTCTGCCGGAAGAGAAATATTCGCTATAAAATATAAAACATTTGAATTTTGAAACCTTTAGGTTAACATATTTCCACTCTTAGTATAATTGTTCCTAAATAAAGAACTGTGGTATTCATTATAGTTTCTGTCTATTTTATTTCTCTGGATAGCCTGTCAAATGAGTTTTAATTCGCCTGATGCACACTTACATTTTCCTGTATTTTTATAGTCGTAAGCATTCAAATCGTGCTCCTGAGTCCAACCCTCTGTTTTGTGTCATTTGTTATTGAAATCCGATTAATGGTTAATATATAGACATATATTTTTTGTCCGGAAATAAATACCATTTTTGAAAAAAAAAACATAGCCAACTTTTTTCAGTTTTTAAAGGATTCCGCATACGCCTTTTGATGTAGAGCTTTCTTTTATGTTTTCAGTGTTCTCACTACTATGTCCTTACAATAGTAACTTCAACTTTGGAAACAAAAAGAGGTCTCATGGTTCCATATCAACCAAATTCGGTAGTTGTGGATTGCATGTGACTGACTTTTTGGCCAAAAACAAACTAAGTGAAGTGTGAGACACCTTTTCTCTTGCCATCTCGCTGGCATTTTTTTTTCATATGACCTCTCGGAAATGATGCTTATTGGCAGGGAATGATTCTTTGTAATCCAATCATCACAGAAAATAATAAGCATTACTTTGATTTTTATTTTGCTTCGACGTACTCTTTTTGTTCTTTGATCTTTTTCGTTTCCATTTCAATGATTGTTACGATGTTTTCAAGTCTAACTCATACACCTACATCTCGCAGCCGATTATGATGCATTTCAAAGAGTTTGAGTTGCTGGTTGCATTGAAAATCTTCTAGGAAGTGATCATCATTCGATGCTTTTGGACATAAGTTGGTGTTCTTGGCACCATGCAAGAGTCGACGTGCTACAAGAAAAATTTTCCGATCAAAATTCCATAGTATTGAGTTTTTGAGATTTCTAACTCCTGTGCTACCCTTCTAACCGAGATACGATTGTTTTCGAACACCGTAACCTTTGCCTTAGCGATGTGATCGTTGCCAGTTGATGTTGATAATCGCCCAAAATGCGGATAATCTTCGATGTCTGGATGACCCTAGTACGTGACATACAATCTCCTTTAGGCAGATCAAAATAAATTTTGTTCAAAACACAAAATCAATTTATTGCTAGAAACATTCAATAAGTGCATAATTTTGTGTAATGGACCTGTGACTTGGCCTTCACGTGCGATCTCACCCCTATGGATTACTTTCTTAGGGGATATGTAAAGTCATTAGTCTGCGCTGATAAACCACAGACGTTGGACCACTTGGAAGTCAACATTCGTCGCATAATTGCTGATATACAGCCCCTGTTAGAGCCGTTTTACACACACAAGAATTATTCCGAAAATTATAACCAAAATTTTCAGCAAATTTTTGCCGAAAATTCTTTGAAGATAATTTTTACAATAAAATACCACTCTGTTTGATACGTACAAGAATTCTGAATATAATTTTGGTGGTAATTTTGTCGGTGCTCATGCGCATTTTCATAACATGTGACGTTCAAGCAGTTAAATAATATGGGAATAACCTTAAAATGTCATAAATATGAAAGTTTCCAAACAAATATAATCAAAAAACCATAAAATAAGAGATATTTTGTGCAAGAAACAATGAGTAAACATTGAGATTAGGTTGATTACCAACCTCAGGTGGTCAATTCACATATTTTATTCTGCGTCGATTTTCGCGCACTTTCTGCATTTTAGTCATAAAAATATAGAACACGTTCAATATTTTTATTCCGAAAATTTTAACCAAAATTTTGACAATAATTCTTTGATGTGTAAAACAGCAAATTAGTTTTATGAAAATTTTCAACATAATTATCAGATAAATTTTGGCTATAATTCTTGTGTGTGTAAAACGGCTCTTAGTCGATAAAGTGATCGAAAATTGGAGTTTCCAATTGCGCTTCATTCGAGTCAGCCGTTGAGCTCATATGTCTGAAATCATATTTAAACATTAATGGCATATAATTATCTTTTCAATAAAACCAAAACCATAGCTATTAATATTATTTATGCGTGTTTTAATTTCAAATTGTATACCTCTAAAAAAACACCCTTTAGTTTGCATACACGGGTACACGCTTTTGTAGTTCAATTTTTGTTTACCTCCGCCAATTTGTCAATAAAATAAATAAAATAAAGTTGATTTGAAAGCGTTCATATTGAATGATGATGATTAAGATGTCTTAATCGGGAGTCCAGAAAAAAATAAAAGCAAATTTGTACGCTATAAATTAGGAACGTAAGATGTATTACATCATGCATATTGTACAATAGAAATAAATGGATAGATGTAGACGGTCCCGTTTTATACCCTTTGCGGTCCGTTACCGACCACTGCTCTAAATAATTGACACGAAAAAAAATTGTGGTGGGAAGTTCAAAAAGAAAAACTTTTCCTAATAATCGTTCTCACACGTCGAATAATCTAAAAAATGGTGAATTTTCTATTTTAAATTTTTTTTGGTATTATTAAGATTTTTCCATTTAAAAATTATTTTATATTTTTGCAAAACGAAACGTTTTCTGTGTGCGTCAGTCTTCGTGAAAGTATATTTTATTGCGAGGGTAGCCGTTTTTATTTTGAGAAAAGTTTGACATTTTAGACGGTATAAGTACTCGAAACGTTTTGACATATGGACGCTATTTGTGTTATTTATAGTAACTATAAAATTTCATTTCGGCCAAAAAATAAAATTAACTCTTGAACATTTTCGTACGATTATTTTTACAACTTTTGGCGTGGTTTATCTCAATTAGAGTGCATTCATAACTGTAAATCTTTATATGGGGTTGATGATGCACTCACAAAAACTATTGTATATCGGTTGTTTACTGAATTGTAGCCGCCGTTCGCTCATAGACGAGTCACATGCACGTCGTCCAAAATCGGTTGCAGTGTAAGAATACATCGATGCTGAACGTGAACTTTTAATGCAAGATCGTCATGTGATTCACCGCGAGATTGAGAAATTTCTGGGCATTACTAACACCAGCGTATTTAATATATTGTAACTTGACAATCGCTCAAAAATAGGCACTTGACGATTGGTGCAAGGAAATGCTCAAAAAAATAGATCGCTGTGCTTCAAAAAACATTCAAAAGATTGTGACAGCTGACGAATCTATGCATATAAGCCCAAAAGTAAACAGCAGTTGACCATATAGGTCTTCCATAATGAGCCAAAATCAACAAAAGTACCTCACGCACGAAGTACTTTGCAGCAAATGGTCCCGTGCCGGTGCGTAGAACGGTCAATTCTGGATGGTACCCAACCAGTTTATTTCCGGAAGTCTTCGGTAAATTGAAGAAAACAAACAGGATACGACTGATATCGGCTCAAACAAAGGACTATATGAGCATACAAAACGAGGAATTGATGGGTCATCTACCGTAGAGTCCGGATTTGGCACCCAATGATTTTTTTTGTTCACGTACATTTGGAACAAACTGCGTGGTTAAGGATTTTCTACACCAGAAGAGTTGGTTGATGCCTTCAAAAGCCATATATTGGCGATACCTTCTTCATATTGGTAAAAATTCCTTTCGGATTGGTTCAAACGAATGCAAAAGTATATTGGTCATCTTGGAGAATATTTTGAAAAACATTAACACCATTTTCAATGATAAATATTTTTTTTGTTTGGTTTTTCTGAAATAAAAACGGCTACCCACGTAAAATTTATTAACATTTTTTGGCTAAGCTAAAGTTATATTTGTTTTAGGCTCCACATAAGTGTATGAATGAATCTATCGAATACGACGAAATTATACCAACTTTGTAAGTATAACCGTTGTAGATGCTCCAAAACTTATTTTTGAAAAAGATTTTGTAAAATGTACTGTTGGTTTTTTATTATTCTTTTCAAGATTTCCATAACAAGTACTTAAATTCGTAACACCCTGAATATAAAGCCCTTTTCGCATTTATGGGTGCTCACCCCGGGTCCCGGGTTTTACCAGTGACCATAGAAGAAGAAGTATACCTCGTCTACGCTGTGACACATTAGCTGATTTCAAGGTTTTTTTACTAGGGTTTTAATTTCTAATTTGTAATTAATTATAATTAATAATAATTAAATATGTCTAATTTTTTGTTTTGTATTTTTGATATTGATATGAGCGAAGTTAATTACGAGATCAGGCGATACAGAACAAAAAATTACTAGAAATTGAATAGTGAAAAACCCCCGAAATTCGCTAATGGGTCACAGCATATACGAGGTATACTTCTTCTTCTATGGACACTGGTAAAACCCGGGGTGGGCACACATAAATGAGAAAAGGTCTTAAGACAAATAAATATATTTTACTAACTTCGATCCGTTTTTAGATCGTAAGTTTGACTATAAATAAAACAGCTAAGCTTAATGTACTGAAAACAAGCCGAAACGAATTATTGGTTAAAGCATTTTTTCAAGCATAACTGACATATTTTCATGCGATTTTCAATATATCACAAAGGGTAGGTTTATGCAACGAGGCTAAAAACTGAAAAATTGTTGATGATCAAACTTTTTTGCGTATAACTTCTGATAGAAGTGAAATATTTTGAGTTGGTTTTCAGCTTGTTATAGGGAGTACTTGCAAGTTGCTTAAAAACTGAAAAAAATTGGTTTGTCATTTTTAGCGAATTTTCGGATGTGTCTTTTTGGGTCATTGTCTTTTTCATCGTATCCTTACAGAATGTCTCTTAGGAATTCATATAACTTCATTATTACGTCTACCAATTTTTAAAACTAATTGAACTTAAAAAAACTGAAATAATCTTTCCTTAAATTAAAGCGACTTTAAAAAATTTTACCTATGAGTTAAAAGTAAATTGACGTTTTCTATGGTAATTATGGAAAATACTTTCATCAAATCATAAAAAAACTCCCAATTAAGACAAAAAAATTGAGTCGAAATCAACAGTTACATAAACAATATAATAATGACATGGAAAAGTACCAAACCAAATATAATTGATATAAAAACAATCCTTTTGACTCACGACCTTGACATGTAAAACTGGACTGCTTGTGTATTTAATTTTTGAACCCCCTTGCTTGTCGCCATTACGTGCAAATATTAGTATGGCAGCGTTAAATTGTCTGCTAGTTTCTTATATTGGCGTGAATGTGTCGTCTATAAATGTCAGTTATATTATTTTAAATAATAAAAGTTTGGAAAATAACTATTTCTTTCTACAGTATATTTAAAACAAAACATCGCTCTTATTTGTTGTAGGTGATAGTTTAATTGAAAATATTCAATAAAAGGCCGGAAAATTAAGTATTTTTGTAAAACATATATGATATTTAACTTCAATATCTCCGTTTTAAGTTTGCTCAAAATAATAATTTTTCTGTTCAAAGCAATTCGTTTAAAGCTAATTTTTTGAATTGCATTGGAAAAGTGTACATATGTTGCGATTATATTATTTTTGAATAGCAAGCAAGGAATGTCAGTTCTTACAAAAATGAAAATGCTTTTTCTATGATTATGATGGTTTATCTATTTTATTTAGTCAAATAGCTATAATGTGAAATATGCCCCAAAAATAAGTCGAGACTAATTTTATTTTTTAAATATCTGTTTTGAAAAGATGGTGGAGATCAGTGGGTATTTTTTACAAATAACATTAGTATATTCTACATCCCCTCTTTGGACGTAGAATGTATGAAGTTAATAATAAAAAGTATTAAGGTATTTATTTAAAAAAATTTTAAATCATGAATTAACAATGATGTATATTGTTTAATTTAACGTCTCAAAATTTCTATGTAATCTATTGTAGAGTAGTAGAGTTTCATCGTTTTAAAATAGCTTTAATCAGATCTTCGGTAAAATTATTTTCGCCTCGATATTTTTGGGGTTAGATATTTATATACAGCTAACAATATTTATAATCAAAATTGTGATATGTTGACATTTGTTTTATAATAACGTAGCTTTAATTTAAAAGAAAAAAAATAATACCATGTACTAAATCGTAATTTTTATTTAAAAAAAAATCAACTCCAAAGTGAATAAAAAATGTATTATTGCAGTCTATAATTAAGAGCTAATCCATCTGAACAAAACAACGTTATTAAGACACTTCAAATATAAAAAAGTTTATAAATTTCAGAATGGAATTCTTACATTAATATTATCATTTTTAATCTAAATATATACATTAGGATTTACTAGCAACTTTTCGTTTACGTAACCATTTGAGGATCTGTAATAAGACTTTCCTAGAATTAAATTTTAGAAATGGCAATAATACAACAACAACTTCTCACTACTGCAACAGGGGATTTTCACGACACAAATTTTCTTACTACTTGAGCTAAAATCGAAAATTTTTATATTATTTTCTTAAAGTAGGTACTAAGTAATTAACTAAATATAAATTTATAACATATTTAAATAAAAGGCTATTACTTTATTTTTAGACAAAGTAAATACATAACAATAAAATTAATGTAATTTCTAGGCTTGCTTAATAATATTGAAATATTTCATATTATATGCAATCATTTCTATTTTAATATGACATATTAGTTTTTAAATGTATAATCATTTTAAATTATAACGGCATACCTGTTTCGATGCTCAGCTTTAGGTGTCAATGGAACATTAACTCCATGGTAAAACAATATTATTAATGTCGGTTAATGCACATTTAAATCACGATTTTTCTGTAGAGCCAGTGTATGTTAGGTCCAAGTTTAGTTCCTCCAAGATGTTTACATTAAACATTGCTTCATAGCTTTTCTCAGTCAATTTATTTATAAGAAGCACACCATAAACAACTTTTTGCTCATCTTCTTCTGGTATAAAACTATTTCCAGAAAAATGCTTTGAACCGACTTACTTATTTCGTATAAAATAATTATGATCTTGACTTCTACCCTTGAATTTGAAGTTTCTTGTCTTTTGGAAAACTATAATATTGGTAACATTTAAGCATTTTCATAAATAAATTTTATTAACTGCTTTAAAATTTATCAATTGTAACGAAAAAAATTACAATTTATTAGATCAGATCAGATATTTGCACGTCTTACGATGAAGAAACGCATTTTTTGAAAAAAGCTCAAAATTCATCGTCTTGTTTGAAATTTCTAGTAAAACGTTATACAAAATACATAAAACAAGCAGAACCAAAAATAAATTTCTGTCAAAGTGAAAAGTATTCAGTCAATGTTAAGAATACGCTTTGACCAATATTATAAAGATTTAGAAAATTCATCCTTGCTATGCCAATATTTGCATATAAACTATCGTATACGAAAATTTTTTTAACATAATAATTGCTATAAGACTGGTTATTTTTGATCTTCATGTTTATTTGTAAGGTTTAGAAGTGATTTAAGAACTAAGTGGTTATTTTGGATAGAAATAATCATTTTACTTTCAAATAAACTAATTTATCCACTGAAAAATCAACGGAGTGACTGGAAGGGCCTCTCTTCTAACCATTTTCAGACATTAATTTTTAGCCTTGATAGTATCTCTATATTATCTAACTAATCTAACAAAAACAATGGAGCTATGCCATTATCATTTGGCCTTTCTCATTATCTAAAATATTGGAAAATGTTATTAATTTTTGTGTTCAGATAATATCGATTTTAAAACATATTCAGGGTGGGACCAATCCTTTCAAAAGCAGCTCGTACAGTTGCAGATAAACTTGCACAATTTAATACTGATTGAAAAGAAAATAAAAAAAATTTCTTATGTCGTTGAAGATATTCGTCAAAAAACGGAAATTTACATTTTTTCCATGTTCATAACGTTTACTTATTTATTTGGTTTTAGTGGAACACACAGGCCTCTTTGGGCTGTATATGGTGAATATACATTCCTTCCCAAACAACGATGGCTGCATAACCTGGAACATGGCGGTGTCGTGATGTTGTATCATCCATGTGCGAACAAAAACGAAATTAATTTTTTACGAACAATAGTAAAAGGTTGTCTATATCGGCATGTAATTACCCCTTATAATTTAATGAGTTCCACTCGGGTGAGTATACATCTTATGCATATAATGATGGTTATTACTCAGTCTTCATTTGAATGAATATGAACCATATGCAAATAAAATAGTGTATTAGTTTTAATTTTTGTAGAATTTGAGAATAATCTAGGCCTACAATAATGTGTCAAGTTCAGAAAAAACGGGCAGACACTCATCATTTGTTTATTTACACGAACCATTTCAATCTTATAAAAATGGCTTAATATTAACTTTTACTTATCAAATCTTTTTGTTGAGTTCGAATATTGAAATTAGGTTCATTTTTCGACATCGTGTCACAAGTAAAAGACATAAATCTGAGAATCACAATTTTTCTGCCATGCGTGAAATTATTACTGAACATACAGAAGATACTTTTTAACTTTCTCGATTTGAGCCTTTAGGTATTTAGATTTGTTAGGATTTATCGCGATTTAGTCCACTGACCTCCATAAAAGACCCAAATTTTATAGATTGTTGAAGTCAAAAGGCCACAACATGATCGAAAAAGGGTGTTTGCACATCATGCGCGTCATGTTTTTGAAAATTTTCTGTTATTGATTGCTACGTTTTGAAATTCGATCCTGTCGATGATTAGATGAACATTTTGTAGCGCGTATGCCAAAAAGTGCGGGACTATGCATATAATTTAACATCGTAAATTGGCTATTTCTGAGATTAAACTTTGACAGCCAGATTCACTGAGAAAGTTTAAGACAGATTTGATCTAGTTGCCATGGAAGTTCTAGAACATTTAGTTGGTCAGTTTTGTTTTATTTATAATATGGTTATAAATTATATTACATATATAAACAAATAAACGCTTATATAGGAATATTAAGGTTGAAATAAAAACTTGAAATTTGTTGCTGATTGCCTCCTGAAGAGAAATTAAATTTTCTATATTTGCCAAATTTAGTAATGAAACAAAATGAATTCTTTATCTTCTATTTCCAAAGTTCATAATTTGCTTGACTTATTATTGCTCTTGTCATTTTAAACACGCTATTGTCAACTTAGGCCGTTTTTAAAGTTAGATCATGTTAGTGAGTTAGGGGATGAAGGTCTAATAAATATTCTGTCTGTGGTTTTAATGCCTGCTATTAAAGCTTTCACTTGGCAAGTTCCTATAAGAATCATTTAAAACGACATACTGATTTTTTTCGCCGATTTGAAAACACAGATTATATATACCTTTTTTGGCCGTTTAACATAATTTTTTTAAAGACACAATTTTCCTCTTTTATGTTGTGTTTTCCGACTTATTCTTCAATATTTTGTGACTTTCATAAAACTCATTTCCACATTCTGAAATATAATACATTTTGTATAAAATTCTATGTAACATTGTGTTAAAATATAACAAAAAACATAAAAAATCGAACTGCCAATAGGAAAGTAAACAAATTCATGTCAAGGTGGCAAAATCATACATTCTTGCTGGATATTAAATGATCATAAAATTGCACTTTTTCTAATATCAATTTAGTAAGTCAGTCTCTTTTTCTCAGAAAACAGTGTTAATAAAGGATTTTTTAAAATAGATTAACGGTGACGTCACATTGGGACAAAATTGGTGGAAATTTGGAAAATTGGCGTTTCTTTTCCCTAACCCCTTAATAGCGAAACATTTAGTAAGAAGGAAATATCCTAATTACTAAGACATACATTTTTGAAGCACTTGGGGGCTTGGATAAGTCTATCCTCCCTTAGAAAGTGTGAGTCAGGTTAGTTCAGGTTTGCACAATATGTGTTGAAATGGCTTGTAGAAAGTAAAATAAAAATTAAAAGAGACTTACCAGCACGGAACGTAACCAATCCTTGAGATATATTGTGGAACCTTTTCTAATCCTTATCTTGACATAGGGTATCCCGCGTCTCCATGATCTTTGCTGGACAGTAACGTTAGCAGCATAAAAAAGTTTTCTTATTGCTCACTATAAAATATAGAAATGCTATGACAGGGAAATAATAAATTATTCAAGTATTTTGACTGTGTTAGACAAAATGTAGTGCGTCATAACTTAAATAAAAAAACTAAAAAAATGGACATACTATCTATATATACGAATGGACATTTTCACTATTAAATGTAAAAGTGGTAACACCGCATTGCACAACATATTCAATTTTACAAATAAACTTGAAAAGTTGACGTTCGAAAATAATAAACGTATTTGTTTCTTTCTATTATTTACATAAAAAAATATAAGTATAAAATTGGGGGCAATAGTTTTTTTTTTAATTTTGTTAAAAAGGACATTAAATATTGTATATTATATATGTATGTAACCGGAAGTGAAAAAATTTAAAGATGAAGATCGGAAAATATGAGCATACCCAGTAAACATAAGTACGTTCATTAAGGGTATAAAAAGTTGTAACCAATGGTTAGGAAATCACGTTGAATTGTAATGAAAATGACGCCCTAAACAACGTTGTTTATAACTTTGAATAAAGGTTGAAGTCTACTAGATGAAATAATCACAAAATCAACGTCAATTCGACTCTATAAAACAAAGAAAAATGGTAACAAAAATCAACATTGTTATAAAATCAACTAGATACCCTCACGAGCTTGCACGAACGTATTTCACCTGTTGACTAACTGATTATTATATTTTCCATATACTTCAAAGTTCCATAAATTTGTCAGTCTTACCATTCTGATTTATCTTAGTTGTTTCTTCAGTTCTTGCCTTTACATTTTACCAAAAACAAATTACACATAACAAGAATAAAAGCAAATAATATTCATTTGTGCAGAATAACGGAATAGCCGGTTATTCGGGACGACCCTTACTACACGAGGAAGCGACATTTCCACATCATTACATAAAATTATTGTACTAGTTGAATCCTCCATTAAGCATATCAAAACGCACACGCCCGTTCCCGTAATCACTTGTTTTTCTCCATAATCACGTTTTATTTCTGTGTTATTTGGATTTGAAAAAAAAAGAAAATAAGAAACAACTTTTGCCAATTATCATTCTACCCCTTTAAAAATCAATGCCATAACAAACAAAGAAATATCATAAAATATAAAAATTGTTTATTTGTCGGATACCTATCATAGCACTTTATTTTTAGGTTTTTCTCTTAATTTTCCCATATATATATATATATATATATATATATATATATATATATATATATATATATATATATATATAATTTAACTATGATTTGAACAAATATTTTAAAGATTAGCAAACCTCTCTGTTAAATAGATGTTTAGAAACATGGCAAGGCTGGTGGATTTTTCCTGAAAATAAACGTACTTTAAAAATATCTAAAACATTCTGAAATATTGAAAAATATAATTAATAATTTTGATTTAATCATATTATCTCATAATATTACGACAGGTCTATAAACCACGTATTAAAAACGTCTGTTTTTAACAATGAAAAATTCACCCAAAAATCAACAACGTTAAATTTAACTAAAAACGTAATATCAACGACGGAAACGTTGACACATCGTTGAAAAATCATGCATGTATACAGGATAAGTATTTTTTTTGGAAAAACTATGTGAGACGGTCAAAAAAAAAATTCAAATTCGTATTGTATGACCAAAAAACAGATAGTATGCAGAAAACAGCCAATAATTCGGTGTTTTCATAATTTCAGATAATTGCCAAATTGAATTAATATGAGTATATATGAGTACAAATCACGAGAGTTTAAAAAATATTTTGGAATAGAACTTGACACCCATTTCGATTTTAATTCTTTTGTCACCGAAGCTATCTGGACTAGCAGAAAATTTTCCGCGTTTATGTAGAATTCTATATATATTATATATTTTAATAAATTCTACAAGGCTCACCTTAAACTTTTGACATTATTTAATCTATAATGTAGGCTTTATGGAAGGTTTGCGCCTTATTGACGTTCCTAAAATATAAGAGTTCAAAAAATTTAATCAAATATATAAAAATCTTCATCGTTTTTGTTGCAGCCTCTTGCTTTGGTAACATGGGGACACCGTTTAGAAATGTCCAAGGTAGCTCAGGATGTAGTTATAAGTTTTATCAAGAAACACGCCTTGAAGGGTCCAGAAAAAACTCACAGAAATGGTCAGTATGACTTAATGTTAATCGAACAAGCTCAAGTTGTTTCAGATATGGATGATCAAACTTTATGCCCTAAGTTTCCAAATAACGGTATCGAAATGAAAAAATAATTTTTTGTTTTGTGTCGTAAGGCTCCCATAGATGTCAAATTTTAATTCAGTTTTTCTTCACATAAACTCTTCTATTCATTAAAGGATCTTGAAAGTGTTCGCCTATTACACCGAGTAGTGCCCTGACCGTAACCGTACCAATAGATGAAAAGAAATATTTTTTGTATGTATTTATAGGAGGCATTGCCCTCTGGACCGCTTCGTAAATGTATGGAGTACGCTGCCGGTATAGTTACGGTAATGACATGGTCAGGTGTAGTTTGCGGAGAACTTACCTTATTATCTGAGTAAAAAACCCTTACAGGTGTAGTTAAATAAACATATATGTCGGGTTGTGTTCTAGAATATCCTAAAAAATAATTATTGTATACTTGGACTGTAACCGCCTTGTAAAGTTTTATTTTATTCGATCATCTGTGGGAGCCTACATCTTTAGCAGGCCAATTATATATTGTTTATTTATTTTTAACTTTTGTTACAAGTGTTTTTATTCGTTATGTAGATGTTATTTTAGAAAAATAATGTTATGTTTATATTTTTAACAAAGAAATTTAAAATTCTATAGGTTCAATATATTTCGCAAATAAAATAAAGCATAAAAAATAATTACATGGACGGTCTAGATTTCTTGTTTAAAATACTTTATGCAGGTGGAATAGATTTGCTGGCAAAAAAAGATATTGGGCATTAAAATTTTAGGTCAATTTGTCACTGTGTATGGGTGACGGCGTTTCTGGATTTACAGAAATGCCAGCTTAAATTCTTAATTAAAAGGAAATTACACAAAAAAAGAAGTACTTGTCGAAATATAGATTTTTTTAAAAAAGGTAAGCTTAATGTAAAAATTGACCCGAATATTTAAAAATGTGATTTTTTTTTGCGAAAAATATTTTAAATTTGTAGTTTTTAAAGTGATCAACAAAATTTCTTATACTAACATGATCAAAACCTCTAAATATACTTATGTTTTTTAATTTTAACTTTTAAAAGTATTTTTAATCTATAAAAATAATTTTAATCTACATATTTATTTGTTAATTACATGTTATTAATGCATTATATTTGCTAAAAATCTGAATAAAAGTATGTGTCAAATATATTTTCGAATTATCAATAATTGTGATGATTTTATATAGTTAAAAATCTTTGATAAAATATTTATGCCTATTAGGTAGTCTAACTAGCAATCTATGAAGTATTTATGTGCATTTTAACTTTTTTTTTATTCTATATCAGACATTTTTACGCTTCTAAGCTAAATTATATTAAACTACAATAGTTAATAATACATATAGTATATTAAAAAGAAACTATTCAAATTTACCAAAGTACCTTATTTAGTTTGTAATATATCCTTCCTTATATGTAGACTTATAAGAAATTTATAAACGTAAGTTAAAAAAGTCTGCTTCTTCTGCTTCCATCCCATAAAAGTTTTTTGTTTATCTACACCAAATTGTGATGAAAGTATATTATAAATACAATTATAGGTGAAAATGGTGTGGATGAAAAAATGAACGTCTTTTTAAGTATAGTCCATTTCGTAAAAAAATAGAGTAATAAATAATCATTAATGCTTACATATTTACATATAAAACATGTTTTTTAGCTATCAATAAACATTTCATTACAAAAACAATGATCAAATTTTAAAATATCTTCAGCGTATAATTTCCAGAAATAATTCATTGTAGTAGACTTCAATTACACTTAATGTAGGTTCTGGGTCTGGACTTAGAAATACGAAAAAATATTTTGATACTGAAGTTTGTTTCTTGGACGTTTATCGCGATGCTGTTTATTGATGAGTAATTATTACTCTACTCTTTAATGACAATGTAATTTGTTTTAAAATCATTTGGTTGTTGCGGCGGATGTTAATTGGTTAGATAATTTGTAATAACCTAATATATTCATTGTCTTTGTCTTCGGTATGTAGAGATCCTCTACTATTTGGCTGTTGCAACGAATCTAATTCTATTAATGAAGTGGCTATACAAGTTGAATCATATCGTAGTATTTTACGATATTATATCCCAAAATCGGTAGTAATATATCTAACGTTATACCTGCTCCTATTTTAAACATAAAATATATTTTAGATCTCTTGTTTTACAAAGTTACATTAAAATAATCTTACTATATGTTTAGATAAATATTTCAAAGATGATTTCTTGTGCTTTAAAAAGTTGGAATATAGTTCTTTAACTGGTTTAATTTCATAATTTTTGGCTTGAGAAAAAAGGTAAAGAAATACTATATAAATTTTCAACTGTAAATTAACAAAAGGGTATTTAAAATTGTTAATTTTTAAATAATTTGAAATATCGACTATGCAAAAAAATATAAATGAGAAATTCTTACAAGTTATATCTTAAAAAATTATATTTTATCTTTGTCTAATTAATTAGAATACACAGGAAATCATCCGATATATAGTCCCTACGTATCTAGGACTCTACTTCCTAATATTTTGTGCCAATATTATACAATTATTTTAGATGCATTTTAAAGGCAGATTTGTCACTTATGTTTTAAAAAGTTATTGTTACAAATCGCACAGAGAATAATTTTAATACATTTTGCAAAAAGATTTATAAGTTCCGAAAACATTGTATCATATTATTACTAGTATCTTAGCGATAAAAAGTAAATCCTGAGATTACTAATTTTATTAAGGGTTGCGTAAAATTATGCTTTGTTAACTACAACTGTGCAGGTGCGAATACTTTTATTAAACATACAGTGCTGTCTCGCCAGCCTATTAACAAATCGAATATATTAACAATTAGTACTTATATAGAATACCCTCTTACAATTTTAAAATTATAATTAATTGGTGTTAAATATAAGTCTGTGAAATTGAGCATTATGTGTATTTGTTAACTTCCCTAAACCTTTACGGAGTAAAACTTTTCGCTTATTTTGTTATTATTTGTTTGAGTCTGAGGTAATTATTTTATTAAGTGAAATCGAGGAACACGACATTTCATCGAAAAAATTCGAGACTTACCACCCTACTTCGAGGTCGTAAAACACGATTCTGGCCTTCAACGGTTTTTCTTCTATTTTCCGGAAAGCAGAAAAAATTACTTTTCACTTGAGGTTCAATTTTTTGCAGTTAATCGTGAAAATTTTGTTACAACCATAAATTTTACACTAATAGAAGCCTCTGTATTATATTTAATTTCATAAATTTACACTTTTTAATCGAAAAAGTCAAGGAAAGCGATGAAAAAACAAACCAAAGCAAATTAAAACTAAACCGCTTGTCATATCTAATAGTAATGCCACTTGTGTGAATAGGGCACTGTTGCCAGAGAATAAATACGATTTCTGAAAAGGACTCGGTTACATTTTTATAGTATGCACAATTTTCCCAACAAATATTATCGGTTTTAAGAGGATCATATTGCTTTTGTCACTGTTAGCAGAAACCGTTGAGTGAAAACAAAATGCTAGAAGAAAGGCAAAAATAAAAATAATACGACCACAAAAACATGTATTCTAAATTTCTAAAATACATGGGACAGGTTTATCCCCCCCCTTTTAATGAGAATGAATACAAACATTAATAATTTGCTTGTATTCGATATTTCTTTATGCCGCCTATTTCTTCTATAGCTCTGATGCCAAATAATGCCCTTCTTCCATCGAATTTATAATCCTAATTAATTTTTATACATCTTGGCCTTATAAGTTTACTATCCCTTTTTTTAGAGGATACTAAACCACCCTCTTTCCTACTAAATTGGGCTTACCCAATGTCCTTCCCGCCTCCACATAATCTGGACAATAACATTTTGTAAGTAATATATCTAGGTCAGTTTAGGTTAGCTTCAGTTTTCCAAACTAATTAAGACCAAGATAAACCTGAACCAGCTAAAATTAAATAAAAATTATTTTGGGTAAGATTAATTTTACCCTTGTTTTCACATTGTAAGAATTAAACTTTGTTATTGATTGAGATGGACAAATTTTATAGTTTATACCATGAAAATATTTTACATGTGGTAACGTCGCAACGAATATTTCATGGTTTCAGTGGTATATTACATACAATGTATGACAACTAGTACTAGTACCAAAATTAATACGAAAGTTCGGTGCTTTCTTCAGAAATAAAAGTGCCTTATGAAGCGAAACGTGGCGTTTTTTGGCCTTTCTGGGAAAGTGAGGAAAAATAGTGGAAAACCAAGCCCATAATCGTGCTCTATGACCTCGAAATATGGGCAAAATAAAGACATTTTTTCAAAAAATGTTCTTCTAGATTTTACTTAATGGAAATAATTACCATAATTTTCGTCCCTAATAAAATAGTCAGTTGTGCAGTTCCGATATCCAGTAGAGTCAAAAACAATATATAGGTTTTTTCACTAATCTTTTGTCGACTACAGTAAAACTTCTATGGCCTATGATAATCCGTCCACTGATAAGGCGACTGTAGCCGTTTTCTTTTCAGGACTAGACCACTGCTGTGGTTGGTTACTACACAGGAATCAAATAGATGTATGTGGTTTACAATTTTAAGTTATGCAGTTAAACACGCCATAAATTCTTATCTGAGGTTAAACAGTTTACTACCGAAACTTGTTTTACAGAAAAAAAAACGTCATCTTTTGAGTTTCGTAATATGATTATTAGTAAATGAAGTATGATTCTTCACATTACTGCATTTCTGCTTACAAGTTCGATGCTCGGGTAGAAATCTGACAAAGATAACACATTTGGCTGATACAATAGCCGATTCAGAAGGCTGAAAAAAAAATATACAGGTCGGGATCAGGCGGAAAATTTAGTTAAGGTTATAACAAAGAAAAAAAAAATTAAACAGAGTTCATGTAAAATGGCAAATTGGGGGCGCTGTTTAGGGGTTGAAATTGGTTTTTTGTTATTTTCAGTGTAACATGATCTCTTAGCGGAAAATATTTTTTACAAAAGTTGTAAATAATAAAAAATCTATCACTTTTGTATAAGTGATTTTTCAACGTAATCCTAAATTTTCCGAGAAAACTATTTTTTGGTGTTTTGTTCTTAACTCGGGTAAAAATTACTCAATACTCGTTTATTTTTCTTTAAATCACGAATTGCGAAAAACAAAAACAAAACACTTTTCGGATCATGAATTTTTCCGTATTTTTATTTTAATTTTTTTTTTAAATATTTTCTTTTTTTATTATTTTCAATTTTTCTTATATAAGTAATTAATTAAATTTCAATGATTAAATAAAGTTGACTATTGCTGCTTCTGACTTATATTCTGCAAATCATTAGTATGTTATTTTTAACTCAAAACTAAACTATCTGATGCAGTTTGAACCGTAAGGGTCGCAACCCCTAACTTTTATTTTAAAAATTCGAACTCTTTTGTGTTTATTTGTATAAAAAAAAATAAAAATGAGCACTAAATAGTTCACACACGTATTTTTACTGGATAAATACAAAAATGAAGTTGACGTTCTCAAGATAATTGCTGGTAACCACCCGTGAATGCAAATTTCATCCCCAAAAAGATTCCTTAATATGCTTTAGGTTCTAATCGATATTTTGCCAATAACCAAATAGTAGGTTTATTACTTTAAACGCGAAAAGAAAACTGGCCGAAGCAATTTTGGCTGTAAGGGTTGCAACCCTTAATTTTTTTAAAATTCATACTTATTTGTGCCTATTTCTATAAGAACATTTCACAATGAGCTAGTAATATTTGGAACCAATACTCTCATTATTTGAATACATAAATAAAATTGGCCTTATTTTTCGTAATATTTTGGAACCATTCTTCAACGAAAATCTTATTTCTGAAAATATATTTTGAAATAAATAAAGGGTGTTTTTTATAGAGGTATAGAACTTTAAGTTGGCAACACTTTTTTAACTGGCGGCCATTTTGTCAGCTGTCAAGTGATTTATGATTAGTTTGGTTTGGCATATCAACATGAATAGACTGACGCCTGAACAACGCTTCCAAATTGTGCAAATTTATTTTGAAAATCATGGTCCTGTTCGAAATACGTATCGCGCACTACGTCCATTTTACGGTCAACATAATCGTCCATCAGAGCAATTAATTCGATTAACTATGGAACGTTTTCGCACCACGTTTACTCTAAATGATAATACGCATCCACAGAGACGTCGTACAGTGCGTACAGAAGAAGTCATTGCTGCTGTAGAGCGTAGCGTAGAGGAAGACCCAAATCAGTCTATCCGCCATCGTGCACAGGAATTGGATATGTGTTCATTCACTTTATGGAAGAATTTGCGGAAAGATCTTGGTTTGCGTGCTTACAAAATCCAACTCGTGCAAGAATTGAAGCCACATGATCACCTAGCAAGGCGTAGATTCGGTGAATGGGCCCAAAACAAGATTGCCGTTGATCCCCATTTTCATAAGCGAATTTTGTTTAGCGATGAAGCTCACTTTTTTTTGAATGGATACGTCAATAAACAAAACTTCCGTATTTGGACTGATGATAATCCTCAAGTGTATGTTGAGACACCGTTACATCCAGAAAAACTGACTGTTTGGTGTGCTTTATGGGCTGGTGGAATCATTGGTCCGTACTTCTTTAAAAACGA
The DNA here is from genome assembly GCA_034092305.1 of Diaprepes abbreviatus. Taxonomy (NCBI): domain Eukaryota; kingdom Metazoa; phylum Arthropoda; class Insecta; order Coleoptera; family Curculionidae; genus Diaprepes; species Diaprepes abbreviatus. The sequence continues at coordinate 38,877,192 of JASJET010000103.1, read as the reverse complement.
TGCTGGTCAGAACGTTACAGTCAATGGTGACCGCTATAGAGCCATGATTACTGACTTTTTCGTTCATCAATTGAACAACCATGATGTGCAGGAGCTGTGGTTTCAACAAGACGGCGCAACATGTCACACAGCTCGTGCCACAATTGATTTATTGAAGGAAACGTTTGGTAACCGCATAGTTTCACGTTTCGGACCCGTGAATTGGCCTCCAAGATCGTGCGACTTAACGCCGCTAGACTATTTTCTGTGGGGATATGTGAAGTCGCTAGTCTACGCCGATAAGCCCGAAACGATCGATCATTTGGAGGACAACATTCGCCGCGTTATTGCCGATATACGGCCACAAATGTTGGAAAAAGTCATCGAAAATTGGACCTCCAGATTAGACTACGTCCGAGCCAGCCATGGCGGTCATATGCCAAAAGTCATATTTAAATTATAATGCCAGAAGGTTATCTTTCGAATAAAGTAAATTTCATGTCAATTTGAAAAATTCATCTTTGGTTTATTCCATTTAAAAGTTCTATATCTCTATAAAAAACACCCTTTATTAGGTTCTAATTACCATTAAATAAGTTCTATACTACTGCTAATGTATAAACACTAAACTACTTCATACGCTTTCGATAATGAGAATTGCTACCCTTATGTCTTACATTTAAAATTCGATCTTTTCTGTGCCCGTTTTCATAAAAAGGTAAAAATGAACAGAATGTTTTTTTTAGAGATACGTTTGTTAATTAAGTAAACAGACGAATTTGTTGATTCATAAAAATAAGTTTGCACCTGTTTTAGTTGCACAATATCGATAAGAACATGAAAAATATTAAGAAAACTGTTCTCATTGATGAACTTTCCACTAAAAGTCGTCTAAACAAAAAAAAAACATTAAGAAACAACAAATTTGTCTGTTTACTTAAATAACGAAAAATTGTCAGTTAATTTTTTTCTTTTTTATGAAAACAGGCACATAAAAGATTGAATTTTAAAAGTAAAACATAAGGGTAGCAACCCTCAAAATCAAAGTGTATGAAGTAGTTTAGTGTTTATATATTAGCTGATGGAACTTTTTTAATGACAATTAGATTCTAATATTTATTTCATAATCTATTTTCAGAAATTTGGTTTTCGTTGAAGAATGTTTCCAAAATAGTATCTAAATAAGGCCATTTTTGTTTATGTATTTAAATAATGAGAGTACTTTTTCAAATATTACTAGCTGATTTTGAAATGTTCTTATAAAAATAGGCACAAACAAGAAGGAATTAAAAAAAAAAACTTATGGGTTGCAACGGTCAAAATTGCTTCAACCAGTTTACTTTTTATCATTTAAAGTAACATACTATTTGGTTGACAACCTCCAAAGAACCCCTCCGATGCAAACTAGAACTAGACGGTTGAATAATACAACAAGAAATGAGTTTCAAAAATCTAGGAATCGATATAACTAGTTATGGTAACATCGAAGATGAAGTAAGAGGGCAGGTGGCCAAAGCAAACAAAGTGGCCGGTTGCCTCAACGACGTGATCTGGCGAAACAAACACTTACAACAAGAAACAAAGGTTCGGATCTACAAAACCACAATTAGACCTATTATGACATACACCTCAGAAACACGGCCAGAGACGACAAAAACGAAACAACTATTGGAGACTACAGAAATGAGAATACTTCGACGAATAACAGGAAAAACGCTACTAGACAGAGAAAGAAGCGATAACATCAGGCAATCATGCAACACAGACTGCATTAATGAGTGGGTCCTACAACGTAAGACACAATGGAACAAACACATAAGCCGAATGACAGAGGATAGTGTTGTATTCGCACGCGATATACAATCTGATAAATGTTAGACCCAAAATTTTTACAGCGGTGTTTCGTCCTCGACGTCGACGGTAGGACTCATCAGTGGGTCCGTCGATGCCTTACCCAGACACCCTGTGTTGACGTACTTATATATAGTTGGAAGTTATATTTGTATTTATATTCAGGCGGAACGTGTCGGTAGGATATTGATTATTAGTGGTACAGCTTATTGACCAGACGTCGTGATTTTAAATTTTGATCCGTAGTACTACGACAATAGACTGATAAGGATCGCATGAGATAAATCGCCTAGTGGTACACGCAGTAGAGGTGGACCACGGAAAAGGTGGAGCGATAATTTAAGTCCAGAATGAGGAAAATCGAAGAAGGAACAGGTCAGGGACCTATTAATTTGTAGAAGGTAGGTAGAAGATACTATTTGGTTATTGGCAAAATGTCTATTAGAACGTGAAGCATATTAAAGAATCTTTTTTGGGGGATGAAATTTCAGCTCACAGGTGGTTACAAATTATCTTGAAAACGTTAACTTTATTTTTGTATTAATTCAGTAAAAGTACTTGTTTAAACCATTTAGAGCTCATTTTGAATTTTTTATGTAAACAAACCTAAAGGAGTTCGAATTTTGAACATAAAAATTAGGAGTTGCAACCCTTACGGTTCAAACTACATCTGATGTGGTTTTGCGTTAAAAGTAACATTTAAGTATTTGCAAAATATCAGTCAAGCTGAAGCGGACTGACAAACATTTTTTGGCGGGCAATTTTTCGTTTAAGAGTGGTTTAAGAAAATAATCTAAAAGTGGTCAAGTTTATTTTTGTATTCAATTAATGAATATATTTTTTCTTATTTTCTTTAGCTCATTTTGAATTTTTTTCATACAAATCAACTTAAATTAGTTCGATTTTTTTAAAACAAAGATTAGGAGTTGCAACCCTTGCGGTTCAAACTGCATCAGATAGTATAGTTTTGCGTTAAAAGAAACAATTAATTATTTACAAAATATCAGTCAGAAGCTGAAGCAGACTGACAAACATTTTTTGGGGGGTAATTTTTTATTTAAGGATGGTTTAAGAAAATAATCTAAAAGTCATCAACTTTACTCAAACAGCACAAATACGTCTTAAAGACGTCCATAAGACGTTTGATCTCAATATTCTGGACGTCTTATGGATGTCCATAAAAGACGAATGACGTCCATAAGACGTTGTATAGACGTCTTATGTTACAAAAGGTAACGTCTTTAAGACATTTGCTTACAACGTCTTATCGACGTCCCTTCCCAACATTAAAACAACATATTCCACCATTAAAATTATGTACATTAAAAAGGGTACCTTTAATTTTTTTGTTTGTCTTGTTTACAAAGTCAAACCGTAATTATTCAAAAGTCCAAGAAATAACTTTAATTAAGAAAAAATCAAGAGCAAAATATACACTACCATTTTAAATAACTACAAGTTCCGCATGAATAAGTTGCTTTAAAAAATTTGTTCAACATAATCTCTTTATATAAAAAAATATATAATTTAAGCATAATGTAAACTTTTTCTAATTTTAAATTGAGGAAGTGAGGTTTCAGAACTACTACTGTTCGAACTATAAGTGAACCTATCAAATTTAAGCCATAGTTTATCCCTTCAATATAATAACTCTAAAAGGTAGACTATCAACAAAATAAAGGTTTATTGAAATAAAAAGTACACAAATCTTTAAATAGTTTTAAAAACAAGAATTTTTATTTAGTCGAATAACAAATCTGGTCTGATGCCCTTTTCAGCTATATTTGGATTGAAATTTCCTCATTCTTCCGACTTTTTGCCAGTCCTGTTGTCTCTGTAGATCCTAATAACAAACTGATTTTAATTTTATAGGATAAAGTTTATCATTTGTGGGAGTAAATTTTTTGATATTTTTGCGAATTTTTATAATTGTCCTCTACTATAGAATCGTGACTTATGCTATTTCATGGTTAATATGTATAATGAAAGACAGAACTTACTCATAATAAGTCTCGCCAAGTTGGAATTGTAGAACTTTCTTTTTCCTTTTCGTCCTAATCAACTGTACATGGTAATTTTACAAGCTCGCTTTACAAAGTCATAAATGCTCCCTACTCCCAGTTTTGAAATTTCTAAAACCCTTAAACAAAATTACTTCTTGTAATTAACAAAACTCTATTTTCTATGTTCTTTAAATATAAACCAATCATCAGGGACAAAATAAATCTTACAGGTTTCATTAGTGGAGCACTCCATAAACAAACATTTCGCCTTCCACTTCATTAGTAATATTTCTTGTAATATTTAGGACCGGGTCTGGATGAGCTGTGCAAGCCTTTTTCGAACAGACAATATTTTTGAAGATTTCATTTCATAATTCTAACATAGAGTTACTACAAAAATATAAGCGGTACAGCATTCCGGAATTTCCTGTAGCACAATCTATAAATAACGTTACTCTTTTTCCTAAGTACATATGATTCTCGATCTTACCTTAAGTATTACATAAACACGAATAAAAAAAATTTTCAGAGGCACATAGATAAATCAACTATTTTAATAAAATTATTTCAAAAGCTAAATTTTCACAGTCGGCACCCCAACATTAAAAATGAATAACGACATGACGAAACACAAATGCAAAACTGAAAAATGACGGGTTTTTTAAAGTTATAGTTTCGCTGGCATCATATATATATTTATGTGTGTCATTGTTATCGGTACATCAAACAGTCTGTGACAAAAGGCACCAAAGTATTGATAAAAAAGATCATGCAAAAGTTCTATTAACCAAGGTCGTAGTGAGGCTACTAAAAATTTGTCTTTCAATCAAATATTTTAACCTCAACTTGTATTCAGCTGAGCTCTGTGCGGCGTTGCAAACTTATTACCCAACTACGACAAAATGCATAGGGAAGGAAATGCTTTTTAGTTTTTATTAACTAAATTATAAACAACTGTATTTATTTTCATATAAAATATAGTATGGAGACTTTTAAAAGATATCTTAAAGACGTTGCATATAGACGTCTTATGGACGTCTTTAAAACAACGTCTATAAGACGCCTTATTTATGTCTTAAGACGTTCAGACATAATCTGGATATAAAAATGACGTATATAAGACATCTAGTGCTGTGTGGGTATTTTTATATTCAACTAACGAATATATTTTTTCCAATTTTCTTTAGCTCATTTTGAATTTCTTTATCTAAATAGATACAAAAAAAGTATATTTTTCAACCTAAAAAATAGGGGTTGCAACCCTTATAGTCGAATTTGCTTCAGTTAATTGCACATTAACATCAGAAGTAATACGCAATTTATTTCATTGCAAAATTCCAATTCGAGCCTGAGATATATTGGAAAATCCATTTTCGAGGGTGAACTTTGGGGGCAGATTTGACCTCCTTAAAGTGTTTTTCCGCTAAAAAAAAAACACCCATCTCTTATTTCACCAAGGCCTACAATAAATCACAAAATTATTGAAATCGTAGGCGTCGAGTTGGGATACCTTCCGTGTAAGTGAAATCGCCAAATTGAGAAACACTATAAAAACAACCTAAATATTCATTCTAACATGGCTATTTTGTTTCTCTAACTTAGTGAAAATATATAACATTAAGTAAAATATGATTTTAGTTTCTTATTGTAAATTATTACATTGTGATTAGCTAATAATAAGTAATACTTTGTATAACATGTGAAACCAATGTCTTATTCGGCTTTAAAATCATGGTTATATAAATATCTTCTAAATCGTTTAAACTGTTTTTTGTCTAAAATAAAAACAAGAAAGAAATTAAATCTCGTCACTTGTCAGTTTGTAGAAAACTGATTTAAAAAACCAATATATTTCGGCCGAAAACAAAGCGGCCGTCGGGTCGTAATAATCACAGCGAGCATGGGCCGGCGCCCCCCGCGGCTTAACTAGCCCGACAAAAGCAAAGTGTCAGAGCGGCCTGTAAACAGCCCTGACCTGATCCCATCGAATTTCCTGACCGCTTTTTTCTAACGCCGCTTCTGGCAATTTGAAATGCTTTATGATGTTCTTTTGGTGTGTTTTACTCATTTACCTTATATTTCCTAGTTCTTAACTAGTTTAGAATGTAATTAATGGTAAAATTAATTGTGAGATTAATTAATGAAACAAATTGTTAGTGATTCTCGCTATCTTTGGGTGGGCTTAATGTATTCTGGGTCTTATTTTTATTTGTTGTAATTAGGTACATAAAAAATTTCTTACACTTGCTTTGTTAGTGAAAAAACGCAATATTTTAACAGGTTGGCTGACATGCAATGTTTATATTTTTGTTTATTTTTACGACGTTTCGATTAGGCTGTATCTCTCTCTAATCGTCTTCAATTATAAACTGAATATTTTGTCTTGAGTCTACGAACTTATATGGAGACTGTGTCCATTGAAGCACAAAGTGTCACTTTACTGTACACACTTCAATGATTTGATGTTACAAAGTAGTGGTTGTCAAAGACTAGTTATCTCAACACTGGGTTTACTGTGGATTCTATTATTATTTTTAATGTAAGATGCTTCTATAAATTTTCTTTTTTCATGTTGGGTTCCCTATATATTGCCGCAGCTTCAGAGCGTATTATATGGTGTTTTTTTTTATCCCAGGCGTGTTCTGCAATACCTGATCTCGACGTTTCCCCTTTTTGTGTATGAGTTCTATGTTCCTTAATTCTAAATTCTGGCGGTCGTTTGATTTCTCTAATATACATTTCACCACACGCACATGGAACTTTGTGAACACATTCTTTCTTATCGGTACTTTTGGGTTTTGTTTTTGTTAAATGAGCTCAGGTGTATTTTCATTTTATTTTCTCCGAGGTTTCCTTAATGTACGGAATTGTGAAGAAGGAATGTGTTTCTTGCAGTCTAGGGGGCGTTGTTGTAAAGTTATTTATAATATCGTCAGTTAACTTTAACCATTCTGTTGTAAATCGGATTTAATGTTTGTTACCTCTTTTTCCAATGAATCGGTATTATTGCATATAGATATAGCGCGATTATAGAAGTTATGTTATGTCCGATATTCTCACGGGTGTGATGTGTAATCGAAGGTTTTCGGGCATCCTGTGTATGTGCTGAGTCGTTCTCAGGACTGTAAGGCAGCCTTACAGTTCTGAAAAGGACTCAGCACCTCAGCACATACACGGGATGCCCGAAAACCTTCGATTACGTGTATATATATACATATATATATATATATATATATATATATATATATATATATATATATATATATATATATATATATATATATATATATGAAGAACCCAAGACCATGTCTTTTACTTGAAAGTAAGCACTATGCAGGCAACACTCCAAAAGGTTCGTCACCCCGTCCAATGGTAATGTGGTTCGATCTGATAATGTATCATTTGAAAGTCTACTTTTGATTATGTCTAGTGATTCCCCTAATGGCCCATTCGTATACATACTTTCCACATCAAAACTTATTAGTCAAACGTCTGGCTCTAGATTAATGCTAGTAATAATGTTGACGAAATGCGCGGAATTTTTAAAATCGTCGAGATCAGGTATTGCAGAACACTACTACTACTACTACTCCATGACTTACAACCCTGTGTGGGTCTTTGCCGACTTCACAATACTCCTCCATTGCTGCCTGTCTGCCATGGCATCTAGCGGATTATCAATATTCATTGCCTTTAGATCTTTGGAAATATTGTCTTTCCATCGGAGGCGAGGGCGTCCCAGTGGTCTTTTCCCAACCGGTGCTTCCTCCCACGCGAGTTTGACTGTGCGACTATCTGGTAGTCTTCTTACGTATCCTGCCCACTGCAGTCGCTTAGATTTTATTTCTCGAACAATATTAGTGTCTCCATATAGATCCTCCAGTTCTTTATTGGTACGGATTCTGTATCGGCCTGTTGTTGCATCCACTGTTGGCCCATATATTTTTCTAAGAATTCTTCTTTCGAAGACTCGGAGCCGTTCTTCATTTGTTACCGTTAGTGTCCAAGCTTCGCACCCACACGTCACTACAGGTCTTATTATTATTTTGTATATGTTTATCTTGGTACGTCTTGTTGTTAACTTGGATTTTAGGAGGTCTTGTACTGCGTATAGGCACCTATTACCTGCTTGGATTGTACAGTTAATTTCTGTCGTTCCGTCAGTGTTTTCAGTAAGCATCGTTCCCAGATATTTGAACTCTTTGACACGTTCAAAGTTATAGTCCCCCATTGTGATGTTTTGACCTAGTGTGCCTCTGTGTTGGTTGTTTCTAGTGGAATACAGAAATTTAGTTTTCTTTCCGTTAATTTTAAGCCCAATGCTACTCGCACTTTTTTCGAAGTTATTATTATAGGTCATCTTGATATCCAGCGTGCTGTTTCCCAGAATGTCTATATCATTTGCAAAAGCCAAAAGTAAGTTGGGACCGTTATAATAAAACATCGTTGTTGGCGGTTGGATTTTCGCCTTTCTGCTGACGTATTCTAGAGGTACATTAAAAAGTAACTGGGATATAGCGTCACCCTGTTTGAGACCGTCATTTATATTGAACACCTCTGAAAGGTCTTGTCCAATTCTCACTTTGCTTTTTGAGCCTCCAACACACACCTGGGTTAGTCTGATTAATTTCTTTGGGAAGCCAAGTTCCTCCATTGCTTGCCACAATTTAACCCTATGGATGGTGTCGTACGCCTGTCTAAAATCCAGAAATAGTTGATGCAGATGTCGATTGAATTCCCAGCATTTTTCCATTAGCTGTCTAATGGTAAATATTTGATCTACGGTGGAGCGACCGCCCCTAAAACCACACTGATAGTCCCCTAAAGTTTCCTCTGCATAGGGTTTAAGTTATCCTAAGAGTAGAATTGCGAGTACTTTATAGGCCATATTAAGCAGAGTAATGCCTCGATAGTTTGAGCATTTCATCTTGTCCCCCTTCTTATGTATGGGGACGATGACCCCTTCTTTCCATTCATTTGGTATTTCTTCTGTGAGCCATATAGCTTCTATCAGATGGTGAGTGATTCGATAGAGGGCTTCTCCACCATATTTTAGGTATTCGGCGGGAATATAGTCACTTCCAGGCGCCTTGTTATTTTTAAGTTTAGTTATGGCTTTTTGGACTTCTTCGTAGGTTGGTAAAGGATCTGGAATTTCAGCTGTTTGTACTGTGCTTGTAAGAGTGTTGTCGTTGTTATCCGGGTTCAGTAGTTGAAGGAAATGTTTATGACATGTGCTCATGACCTCTGTACATTCCGTTATAAGCTGTCCATTGTCTGTTCTTATAAAATTTCTTTGTTTTTGGTTGGTAGCCTTTTTTATACTTGAGATTCCCCTATAGAATGCTCTTATATTGCTGCTTTGTCCATTTTGCTCTATTTCTTCTATTTGTTTAGTCTGTAGATCTATTTTCTTACGTTTCATAATATTCCTGGTTTTTGTTCTTAGTTTCTTATACTCTTCTATATTATTGTCATTTGGATTTTGTAACATTTTCCTTCTAGCCTTGTTTCTTTCATCGGCTGCGCTAGTGCATTCATCATCAAACCATTGTTTCCTGTTTCGTTTGGGTTTCCTTCCCAGAGTTTCCTCAGCTGTAGCGTTTATGCTTTCTTTAAGATGTTTCCACATTTCCTCCACTTTTTTCTCATTTGGTATCGATGCTATTCGTGTGCTTAATTTGTGTACGTACTCTTCCCTTGTTCCTTCGTCTTTGAACCTTGTCTGTTATGGGGGATTCCGTTTATTGTTGAGTGTTGCTATTCTAGGTCTTGTTTTGGCTCTTACCAAAAAATGGCCAGAGTCCGCATTTGCACCCCTCAGGCTTCGCACATCTAGACAGTTGCTAGCATGTCTTGTATCGATAAGTACATGGTCGATTTGATTTCAGGTTTTACCATCATTAGATACCCATGTTTGCTTATGGATGTTTCTATGTTCGAACATGGTTGACTTTATGAGGAGGTTGTGTGCGGTTGCGAGATCTCTTGCAGAACACGCCTGGGATAAACAACACCATATAAAATGGTTTGAAGCTGCGGCAATATATATGGAACCCAACATGAAAATCAGTGTTGAGATACCTAATCTTTGGCAAATACTACTTTGTAATATCAAATCATTGAGGTGTGTACAGTGAAGCGAAACTTTGCGCTTCAGTGGACACAGTCCCTATATAGGCTCGTAGCTTTAAGATAAAACATTCATATTTGCATTGTCTTTATTTTTGTTTATTTTTACGACGTTTCGATTAGGTTGTATCTCTAATCGTTATCAAGTATAAACAGTTTATATTTAATAATGATGAAAATAAAGACAATGCAAGTCCGACAACTACATTTTAGCCAGTACCAAACCACTTTATCAAATAATATAACTAATTACAATAACCTAAAAATACTTCAACAAGTGTTTGGTGGGAGTACTTTCTTATAGTTACCTTCTTGAACAAAAGGACCGACACAAATCGCGACCCTCGGCAGGGAACACTTTACGAGCATTCCTTGTTGTCACTTATTGTTACAAAGCGTCAATCCGACATATCCGCACTATGTTATGCATAGTTCCAGCGGTTCCAAAAAGGTGTTTATCATCAACATAAAATTTGGTGATGAAGGTGTGGTCGTCATTTCGAATTTGACTTCAAAGGAATGTGATTCTTTATCACTCTTAGATACCCGATAAGTGAGTCTGTATATAGCAATCTGTTTGTTAGTGTGTTTTCCGTTTACCATAAACGAATCAACGAAAATAAGATTGAGCTAACCGCGTATACGCTTGATCTTGAGATTGTTTATCTCAATATTTGTTTTAGTCGTATTCTCAACACGCAGTAGTATTAAAATAAGGTATTTCTATATCTCAAGAACTGGTTACGCTAAAAAGTTGTAAACTATTCAAGACAAATAACTGAACAAAAGTTTACTCGTTTCATTCTATCAGAATTAAAAATCTTGAGCGTCTCATCGCTTAAAAGGACTTTTTTCATATCATGTATTGTGAAGTTTAAAGGCCAGTGTGCCAATACAAGTCTTGCCACTCTATTTCTTCCTGAAATAAGGGCCTTTTTTGCCGATTATTTTTTATATAAATATCTCCAAATCGATGATGTTAGAAGGGTGAAAGTTAGAATATAGGCTCCCCTATTAATTCATAGATATCAACTTTTTTTGAAAATCATTTTTCGGATCACGAAAAATATCGATATCTTTTAAAAAGAAGTGTTTAAGCACTTTTCGGAACTCAAATTTGAATGACAAAAATGGGGATGATTTTTTTGAAAGATATGTACGTCTATATCTCGGAAGTAAATATATTCTTGGGATGCTTCTCTTCTAAGAACTAGCAATGTTTACAATCAATAAGCAAACCAGGGTTTTAAGCATTTTCTTAAATTTACTACCAACTCTGAAAGTTGTGGTAATATTTCTTTTTCGTACTATGCTTATCCTTTTGGAGGATGGGATGAAAAAAGGTCTTCAAAATAGGAATACGAATCCACTCTTTTCTGAACGAGAAATTTTTTAAAATTTGAAGTTCAAAGGGGCCAAGTTGCGTGAATAGGTTGCATCCTGCATGACTTTAAACTTAAGTTCATGAATTTTGGTCACTGCCATGGTAGTCTTGGTTGGGAATCTTGCCCTGATGAAAGAAGATTTTGTACGTCTCCAGATCGGATCTTTTTTCTCTGATTGTTGATACTTCGCCATAATCCCGCTAATCCCTTCTTTAAAACTCTTTTGGCGTCCCAAAAACAGCAACTGTGACCTTGCCTATAGATGAGGCGCCATCTCCGGGGAAGCCAAAAACTCCCATTCTCATATTTGAGAGATATCAAAATTAAAAAATAGATTCCTAACAATAATTAAGCTAACCTATGTTACAATGAACTTAAATTTAGACCGAAATGGAAGTTGGCTTTTCTTTTGGATGGAGTCGGGAACCGAGGAGGTCGTTATCGCCTTCTGTTTTACATGCATGGTAACATGGTGTTTTAGTCACATATGTGAAAAAAGTGAGTTCCGAACTTTTCAGGGTATCTGCATGACTATCCGGAAGTTGCAGCGAATAAGTTACCGTATCGATGCTAAAAAGCAATAAGTCAATAGAAATATTCAAACAAAACAAAGCGGAAGATGCCGTTGGGGGATAATAAAACATTAAGATAGGAACATAAATTGTTTAATTCCAGGATACCCATATACCAAGAAACTTTTTTATTTGTTAGATATTACAGTTAACGAATTTTAACGTCTTTTTGATACAACTATATGGACACCTTATACAGTGCGTCCCACGACAAACTGCCACGATCGATTTTTTGGAAAATAGACTTTGTAAATTTTTAAAATTTGGGAGTTTACTAAAGTCAATGGGGGCAATTCGGCTAAAATGTGTTCAAGATGGTGGCAGTTCCCGTTATATTGGAAGCTGATGCCTTCTTGCTTATTTTAAATGGAATACCCGATATGTTATTTTATTTTTAGATCCTGAAAAAGGTGTTAAAAGTCAATTTTTTTAAAAGTTAACCCCTTATTTTTATAATGTTATCTTATTTAGCATTAAAAATAAAGGTAACTTTAAATGAGGTTGTCTACACGAAAAATTAGTAGTTTTTGAAATATTGGCAATTTAACATTTTTATATTGTAAAAACGTTATATGGCTTTTAAGTTTTGTTACTAGTTGGCCATGACGGCGAAACGCGACGAATGAAAACAATAAAACCCTACAGAAATGTGACCATTTCTTGCCATTTGACAATTATTAATAAAAATCATATCCGGACGGTTAAATTATAGGCACGAAGATTATTTAAATTTGTTTATCTATGAGGAATGTAATAAAGTTTTATCAGGAATATGCGAGACATTTGCTGATAAAAAACAGATAAACAGAAACCGTCACGGAAGAGTGTTAAACGAATATTGAAAAATTTCAAAAAATGTTGTACCGTTAACGCAAAAATGCATAAAAGAAAAACCTATTCTCAGTGATGAAAATGTCGAAATTGCAATTCTGGGATATCTTGCGGCATATCCCATGACATCGTTAAGATAAATGGTTTAACAAACAGAAATCTCGAAGAGTTTAATACATAGAATTCTGTTGAAACACTACTTCCAGCATTATTTAACATCTTTGGTTCAACACCTAAAGATACTGATTTGCTAAAAACTACAATTTCGCGAATTTATATTAACGATGATACAAGACAATCCTCGATCTTTGGACAAGATAATTTGGATTGATAAAGCAAAATTTACAAAAAAAATGATCTTTTTCACAGATACAATTCCCATTTTTTCAGAAATTGAAATCCCCATGCAGAACCGATGTTCTGTCCCTAAGGGTGCACTTGTTGATATCCCTAAGGGTGGATCTGGGTTGTTGTCTACCCAGAAGGTGGAACTAGGTTGTCTTTCGACCCAGACGGTGGACCCTAATTTAACTAAAATAGAAAAAAATAGCAATGCCTAAAGTCAAATCATATTTATATTAGCGCAAACGAATAAATTAACTATCACCAAAATGTCAAGAAATTACATCTAAAATTTCAGATACAGACCATAACCAAAAAAAAAAGAGAAAAAAATCATTAAAATTAAACTACAAAGTCACGGCATAATCATTCAGAGTAATCGTTTGCTCTAACTATTGAGCTCGAGTTACATATGAGTAATAATATGGTAAAAATTTACAAGTAAAATTTCTAGTATGACTCCAGGTATTTACACAAAATAATCCAGCAAAAGTTCAACAACAGGTTCATTAAAATAAGAAAAACTACTTATATATATATATATATATATATATATATATATATATATATATATATATATATATATATATATATATCAAGAAAGGTGACAATTTAACGTATTTTGTTCTGTAAGAAATGATGGACTAGTAAAACTACATTTTTATGAAGAAAACTTAAGTGGTAATTCATTAATAATACAAAGAAAATTATGTCCCCATTTTAAATTATTCATTACCTTTTGTATTAAAAGATATTTAAATATTCTAGAAGAGTTAGACAATCAATATTTAAACAATTTACCTCTGGCGGAACTTTTTTATCAAGTTCTTACAAGCAACATTTTATGAAAGGTGGTTGTCAACAATGGACTTTTCTGTGGCCTCCTCCTTCTCCTGATTTGACTTTCTTGGATTATTTTGTATGGGTAACAATCAAAAGCTTGTTTATTGTAAGTAAGAGTAAGGGACGCATTCGAAAATTCGAGTAGAGCGGTCACCCATGACGAACTAACTCGGAAATGCGAAAAATGTTTGGAATTTCAGGGTGAAAATTTCGAACATTTATTAAAATATGTTATTTCTCTGTGTAGGTAAGCCGTTTAGCATGTTTACAATACAAAAATAGTAAGTTTCCAATATTTGCGAAAGTGCAAATTTTTAAAATAGACAACCTTATACAAAGTCACCCTTATTTTTAACGCTAAATAAGAAATTGGCTTTTAACAATTTTTTAAAATTAATATTTAATGTTAGTTTTTGAACACCCTGTATTTTTTTGTTATCGAAATATTAACTGTTGTGAATACACACTTATTTTACGACAAAATATTAAATTTCAGATTTAATGTTGCCCCAAAAACTCTCTAAATAAAACACTCGTCATCCGTTAATACGACATGGCGCCCGAGCAGGGACTTTGCTGAATTGGGGAGTTCGGTAAAGTCCCAGATTTAAATAAAATTGCAGAGTCGGGACAGAATTGCCCAGATGACGCAAGTTCTTAGTTCTAAGAACTAAACCCTTAAAATCGTTTTAGATATGGATCTAAAAAGGGATCAAAATTTATGAATTAAGTTGTGAAAGCTTTTTCATAAACAAACTGGATAAAATAAGCTCTTACGTGATACTTCCATCATGTCCTTTCTAGCAAAAGGATTAATGGAAAATCACTTAGCGTCAATCTTCCTGATTAATCATTTTTGAAAGAAAATTCAGGCAGTATCACGTCTAAAGGGAGGGGTGTTGTGAAAACAAGCTTATTTTACGACAAAATATTAAATTTCAGATTTAATGTTGCCCCAAAAACTCCCTAAATAAAACACTCATCATCCGTTAATACGACATGGCGCCCTAGCAGGGACTTTGCTGAATTGGGGAGTTCGGTAAAGTCCCAGAATTAAATAAAATTGCAGAGTCGGGACAGAATTGCCCAGATGACGCAAGTTCTTGGTTCTAAGAATTAAACCCTTAAAATCGTTGTAGATATGGATCTAAAAAAGAGATCAAAATTTATGAATTAAGTTGTGAAAGCTTTTTCAAAAAAAAATGGATAAAATAAGCTCTTACGTGATATTTCCATCATATCCTTTCTAGCAAAAGGATTAATGGAAAATCACTTAGCGTCAATCTTCTTGATTAATCATTTTTGAAAAAAAATTCAGGCAGTATCACGTCTAAGGGGAGGGTTGTTGTGAATACACGCTTATTTCACGACAAAATATTAAATTAGATTTAATGTTGCCCCAAAATAAATCCGTTAATACGACATAATACAATCCACTAAAGTAGATCCTCTTCTAGAAGGAAACCAACTCAATTAAATAATAAAGGTTTTCATTTAGGAGAAATTGATAATTATGTTTAGGCCTGCAACAGCCATTTTTGACACAAGAATTTAAAATATGTCAAAAACAGTTAGACTTAGATATAGGACATTATACTTGAAATATGTCTATAATACACAGGGTGTTCCATTTAAAATAAGTAAGAAGGTATTAACTTCCGGTATAACCAGAAATGCTACCATCTTGAAAATATTTTAGGTGAATTTCCAAATCTATTTTTCAAGAAATCGATCGCACGAGTTCGTCGTGAGACATCCTGTATAAGCTTCTGAGGAATTAATTTAATAAGTAATTTTATTTCGTACTTCTTATAGGGATGAAATTAAAATAATTATGATAAATGAATTTCAGAAAAACTGTAAAAACTTATCTACGCTCTTAATATTAGTAAGTATAAATCAACGATTCGATCTATTTTGTGACTCATTTGATCGTTTGACTGTCACTGGTCATAACCTGCTAAATCAGGTGCATTACTAACTCAAAAGAGCATCACAAAAACTGTGTAAGTCTATTCTTCTGTTGAAATTTGTAACTCTTATACCTAGTTTTGCGAAAGAAAAACCTTTTTACAACCATGGGAACGCACTTGACACTCGATATCTCTAACAAAAGTTTCTTTTATGCGTGGGACGGACCCATTATTAAAATAAACCGATTAAAGGCATAGTGCGCACCCCGTTTATGACCTGTATGATTCTATTCATTAAAAGTTATTCAATATAAAGGATATTTTGTGCTTAATGACCGAATTTTATCTCTAGTAAATCTGTCGTAAGATTTTTAGGATTCGTTAAAAAAGTGTAAGGTGTCGGCTTACACAGTTTGAAGTTGATTGGGTGTAGTGTTACTTTTTGAGAAATCTATATACATTTAGAATTACTTACTGCAGGTGCAATGTTTGTAGTAAAAATATTAGAGACATTTATTATTGATTTAACAAAGATAATTCAATAACAGCACTTAAGTTTTTTTTCTTTCTTACAAGTTTTTGGTCTAAAGGCGATTATTTTTCAAGTTCACACACACCCACACACACATATATACAGTGTGATCAGAGAGTCCGCATCATATGGGAATTTTTTATTAATAGCTTTATTCGAAATTTTGACTTTGCCATCAATTTCTGCTTCCATCTAGATGAAAATTAACCAAGAAAATAGTACTCACGTAATTAGCATTATCTGTCAAATTTTAATTTTCTTTTCCAAAAAAAAATTCAAAAGTGAGGTTAGTTCAGGTTAGTTATTAGAAAATTTGAGTCTTTTCAATTAAACTATTTTCTTAATATTAATGTGTATTACTTTTAGACACAAACTACTTTTTCGAAAATAGTTATTTTATAAAGTCAAAAACAAATAAACTTTGCATCACATGTGACCAAATTTTAATAGCCCTATTTGGATTTTGTAAAAAACGCACATTTAATATGGCGCTACTTTAAACAAAATATGGAATGAAGTATTGTCAAAATTAAGAAGTTTTAGGTAGGTTGCGTTGAGCCTTATTTTGCAATAATGCTGCAATTTACAAAAAATGAGCAAAAAATCTAAATTATCCGATACAGCTGAAATTGCATACGTGCTAAAAATTGCATTTAGAAAAACTTTTTCCAATAACTTTTTTCGATATTTTGAGATATAACCCCACTTTTAAATTTTTTTTGGAAAAAAATTAAAATTTGACAGATAATGCTAATCACGTAACTACAATGTTTTTCGTTTTATATATATATATATATATATATATATATATATATATATATATATATATATATATATATATATATATATATATATATATATATAATAGAAAATCAAGGCGTATATAGACTGCATGTGGAACCTGCAGTGAAACAAAACTGGCCAGACCAGCCGACGACTATCGGAAGAACATAAGCTCAGCATAAGAAAAAACAGACAACATCGGCGTGGAGAACACTATAAGGCAACAAGGTTGATTTTCCAGTTCATCGAAATTGCAAGAAAAGACAATTTGAGTGGGAAAGACGCCTTCTACCAGGTAAACTCTCCTCAGGCGAGATCGTTGTATCAGCACGGAACCTGAGTCTGGAGTGACACTATCAACGACTCTCAAAAAGAGGGAGAGGCCAACGCCAACCAAGTGACGATTTATAACCACGTATAAAGCATGCTGCATATTAAAATTTCCTCAGTTGATCTTCAATTAGCAAGCTACAAAGATCCCAGATGAAATTTTGGTGAAACGTCTGAAAATCCTGCAAGAAACCAAATGAATGAGCGGATGTAAGGAAAAAATGGCTAATACTGCACAGGGAGCAAATCTACTCAGAGTAGTTCTTCTACTGTAACTCTGTATTTTAAATAATTTAATAGTGCTGTCATCTAGCGACAAATATAAAAAGTAAGTCCAACAGTTTTGGCCCTCTACACGGAAGCTATGAGTTCATTTATACCCGCGGAAACGAAAACACATGTTTTGGTGTAAAAAAATGAGCAGAGATTTTTAAAGGCAAATTGAAGGCTATCACCAAAATTATATTTTTAATATAACTATATTATGCTGTATTCTTTTCCAAGTATTTTTGTGCTGGAATCTTTATTTTTAACAAATTTATTAGAAAAAAATAGCAGCCAAGGGTTATTTCGCGCATTGTCGTAGGTGTAATTCTGCGCACGCGAAATTATCCCACATCATGATTTCCATATAAGGCTGTGTTTTTAAAATACTTTGTTATTACAGATCTCTAGAAATTACGAAGGAGTATCTAATAAACGCAACTGGATCTAGGAAATACTAAATGCAGCTGTTGCAGAAATAAAGTCTGGCCGATCAATTCGAGTAGTAGGAAGAGATTTTAATATTCCTGAGTCAACCTTGCGAAATAAGCTGAAACTATGGATTGTAACGGCTCTAAATATAGGACGAGAAACAGTATTTACAATAGACTAAGAAAGAGAATTAGTAGAGCATATTAAGAATTAGGCAAACATGTTTTTTGGAGTAACTTCGTTACAACTCAGGGAATTGGTGTTGTGTAGTTATGCAGAAACAAATAACTTAACTCACAACTTTAACCGTCAATCATGAACAGCTGGCAAGGACTGGTGAAGGTTATTTCTAGAAATAAACAAAGATATAAGTATTAGAAAACTGGAAGGTACTAGTATTAAGAGGATCCAGGCATTTAACAAAGAAGAAGTAACGAGATATTTTGCTAATTTGGAAGAAGTTTTAAAGAAACATATTTTTGAGCCAAACCGGATTTTTAATGTAGATGAGACAGGAATCTCCACTGTTCAAAAACCTTTTAAAACCCTAAATCCAAAAGGCCAGAAACAATTGGGGTCTGCCATTTCGTGAGAACCAGGAAAACTGTTACAATTGTTTTCGTATTTAGCGCTTCAGTAATATTTATTCCGCCGATCTACAGAAGATAGCGGGCTATTAATACTTGACAATCATGTGTTTCACACATCTCTTGATATATATATATATATATATATATATATATATATATATATATATATATATATATACAAGTATTGTAAAGACAATGGCTACATTAGAAAAAGCTCAAGCAGGTTTTAGAGCTGCTGGTATGTTCCTAGTTCAGCCAAAAAAATTTTATTCCAACAATTTTGCCCCTGTACAACATTTTAAGCCTGTGGAATATATTGATCAAGAGATTGATGAAAGAGAAAATTTACCATTTAGACAATCAGAATATGCACAGCCAGGTTCCTCCAAGGAAACACAGTTAGAACTTGTAGAAGAGCCGCAACCTTCATCTTCAAAAGGGACCCAACCTAGTCCATTAAAAGAAGTAAATCATCCAACTCCAGGGCAAATTTTGCAAGATTCAATAGTAATTCTATTCTCAAGCTTAGCTTCAATTCCACAACCAAATGCTCCAAAACCTAGTAACAAAAGAAAACATTCTGAAATTTTGACCAGCACTCCAATGAAACTTGTATTGGAAGAAAATGTAATTAAAAGAACCGCTGCTATAGAAAGAAAAGCTAAAACAGTTCGCAACAAGAAGAAAAAAGAAAATAAAAAATTAACGAAGAATAAAAAGGTCGTTTAAAAGAAAATTGTACTTTAATGATTTAGAAAGCGATGAAAGCGAAATAAATTTAGAAGACTTATGCGATGACGACGAATTAGATGATATTGCTCCAACGATTAATCCAGGCACCGAAGATGAAATATGCATCATCTGCCATTAATTTGTTCAAAACCAAGGATTATGGTACCAACATATTTTCTGTGGGAAGTGAGCGCATGCCTAGTGCACTGCGGCCAATACTTTAAAAGAATTTGTTTGTGATTATTGAAAACCATAAAAAAACAAATATTTTTGTTCTTTTTTTCATAGTTTTGTATTTTTCTAAAATAAACATTATTTAATTACCATAACGTGTATTTATTTCTATTAACGGTATTACTCCCCTATCACAACGGAATTACCCTAGTTAGTGGGTAATTTCGCGCAATGCTATATTTTTACGCTACTTCAAAAGTCATTGCATCTCACATCTCTAAGTCTTCTTTATTTTAAAGGCGATTCTTTACTTTTTTTCCTAAATGCAATGCAATTAATGCAAATATAAAAGGATAAAGAAGTTTTTCTTAGGTGTGCGAAATTCTCGCCTTTCCTCCTACTCCCGGATTAAAACTGAATCATATATATATATATATATATATATATATATATATATATATATATATATATATATATATTTCTGAAATTTCTTGGGTATGAGGTTTTTTGTTTTTAAAACAATCTAATCAAAATTTGACGTTTCGCCCATTTTTTTTGGGCTTTATCAAAAATATATTGTCAGTTGGGTATTCCAATACCAAAATACTTTTTACCAACAATTAGATGGCTGTGCCATGGGATCACCCATCTCTTCCACAGTTGCACAACTTGTAATGGAGTATTTGGAAGAAACCGTTTTAAATAATACTAATATCCCTATGACCTTTTTCAAAAGGTATGTTGATGATTGCCTTACTGCCGTTCCAGAAATCCATGTACAAGACATTTTAGATTGCTTCAATAACTTTCACCCCAAATTACAATTTACATCAGAAATCGAACAAAACAGTAGGATTAACTTTTTGGACTTAACGATAATAAGAAACAATGTTGATGAATGCCTTAAGACGAAGTGGTATACAAAAGAAACATGGTCTGGTCGATATTTGAACTACAATTCACACCATCCTCCCCTATCTCAAAAGAACAGCGTTATCATCGGTCTAACAGACAGAGCACTAACTTTAACGTCTCGTGAATATCGAACCGAAACACTTAAGAAAGTCAAAAGGATTCTGATTGAAAATAACTTTTTAAAATATCAAATTAATAAAATTATTAAACAACGAATTCATAAATTTTATAATACTAGTAATATAGACAAATCAACGAACCCAGATGGTAACAAAAAATACATAGCTATGCCGTACACTCAAGGACTTTCAGAAAAAATAAAATACACCTTAAAAAAACACGACATTGTTGTATACCACAAATCTCAAAATCTTTTGTCTTCACTTTTCACTCCGTTAAAAAGCAAAGTAGCAACCAAAAAGAAGTCAAATTTAATATACTCTGTACCTTGTCTAAACTGCCCAAAAAAATACATAGGTATGACAACGCAATATTTGGATAGTAGACTGAATGGTCACAAGTACACCAAAAATGCTTCAACTGCGTTACATAAGCACGAATCATCTCAAAAACATGAATTTGATTTCGCAAATACACAGATATTAGCCCAGGACCAAAGCTACCGCAAACTGCTTATTAAGGAGATGATTTACATTAAAAAAGAAAAGCATGTCGTAAATGACAAACAAGATATAAAAAATCTTAGCCAAATTTATAATAACCTAATTAATTAAAAACTGCATTAAAAATTATAACAAATACAATACTAAAATACCAAAAAAATATCTGATTCTTTAATAATATAATAATTGCTCCACAAATAATTACTAAAAATATATTAAAAAAAAAAAACTTTTACTGATAACACCAAATTCCTTCATACTGGCAATGTATACTCTTAGTTGAGTTATATATGACACAACTACAACGGGTGCGTATCTAGCAAAGAATTTTAAATTTACGTTTTTAATATAGTACAGTGTGTTAGTTGTAAAATATGTATGTCTATTTTGAGTGTATTTGATTGTTTCAGTAATGGCTGATTGTTCTGTTTTTCTTTGTAGATTTTATCCATAGACTAACTGACAATATATTTTTGATAAAGCCCAAAAAAAATGGACGAAACGTCAAATTTTGATTAGATTGTTTTAAAAACAAAAAACCTCATACCCAAGAAATTTCAGAAATATATATATATATATATATATATATATATATATATATATATATATATATATATATATATATATATATTATATATTTATATATATATATATATATATATATATATATATATATATTTATTTATTTATTTATAAATACAAATTGCTATTAGTTTTGTTTACCGGTTTAATAGGATTAAGGACTAACACAATTTGTTTAGCAACAAGTTTAACCACTGAACTAAAATATTCTTGTAATTCTCTCATAGAAATTTGTTACTTTGTTGTTGAGGTATCATAATCTTCTGGGTACAAAGTTTATCAGGAAATAACAGTAGGAGTTTAACTATCGATTTCAACTTAAGAGGATTTTCGTTGTAAAGTTAGATTAAAAATTTTACTGCTTGTCAACAAAGTTTCTATTAGATTTAATATTTTTCAAAAGGGTGAAATAAGGGTATGGCAATAGTATTTTACTCCTTGACAAGTAATGGTGTTTAGAGAATAATATATTTGAATAAGCTAGAGGCAAAATTTATAGATTATTTGAATGAGTATGAACTATTACTACAAGTCACTATATTAGCTGTAATTTTTCCATTATTAAGCAATTTATATTGCTTATATTGATATTTTTCAAATGATTAGAGAAATTTGCAGTTAGTACTTGATCAGAACGGTTTACAGAAAAACTTTGATTCAGTATCCTGCCTTTTAAAGAAGGTTTATGATCTTTTATTGATGGAGAAATGTTATTTTGCTCGTATGTGTAGTAGTTATAGTAAAAATTCATAGTTACTTTGTAGAAATATTACAACAGATCAGTGGTATGAAATAACCATCGAAAATTATCATATCATATGCTCTTGGTAGATTACTTTTAATGTCTTTTTTCAGTGTTTTAAATGATACTGATTTATCTTCTTGCAAATTGCTCTATCAAAATGGCATATCTCTAATGGAACTGAAGTTAATAGATAAGTAAAAATCGCTTCAATATTTAAAGTGTTATTCTAAGCAAGTAATAATAACTGGCTAAATAAGTCACATTGCATCCACATTTCAACTGATTTACATCATACCGTCATTTTTCTCTTTTGACTAGCATGTATAGACGTGAAAATTAGATTGAGAAATTTTTTTCAAATCTTTGAAAATGAGAGCTGCATTTGCCTATAAAATTTTTCCGCTGTTATTCCTAATATTTAGGGGTATATTCAAGGCCTCGACTAACGGTTATACCCTGCTGTTAACGTAGCTAACAGTTTTTTTATTTTTTAACGTATGAAAACGTCTTCACGTATTCGTGTAAAATTACTGTTAGGCCTCATTTTAAAGAATAATTAAAACTAAAGAGAAATAAAATTTTTTAAAATTAAATGGACCTAAAAAGAATTGTGATAAAAGTAAAAATAAATTAAGAATTATAAGATATCGTAATTGATTTAATAATCAAAGAAAAACCAGTATGCGATAGACTAGACCTCTCCACTTCTACTGAATCCAAATATGAGGATCAAATAGCCCCATCAGGTCAGGATTTTCCGTATATAGCGCAAATGATCCAAAAACAGCGAAATTAGCCATTTTTCGGATTGAACGGTAATTTCGAAAACTTTAATTCCCTATTTTAGGTTAACTTTATATTTGTATGCTATCAAGATATGTGAATAACTGGTTCATGTCTGAGTGGTGAATTTTCCAAAACCTGACCTTTTGACTTTGAAAGTGTCAAATTTATGGATGTTTTTTCGATTTTTCATACCTCAACTGATTGTAGAATACCAAACGACAAGAAAGACAAAAGAGGAAGACACGTTTTTCTCAGATACGTAATTCTTTGTTTGGCCAATTTGAAAAGATTTATTAATACTTCCGATTCTATAAGCATTTAAAGTGACAAAGAATGCGATTTTTATCAATAACTTTGTCGAAATTATTTATAATTTTTTTGCCACAATTCTCAAAATTTTGTGCACTAAATTTATAAAGGGAGGCTACAAGATCTCAAAGGTTCTATGAAGTGGGCTATGCTTTCATCTATCGCCTTCTGAAACATGCACCCCCTTTTAATGTTCAGTACAGTAGTCAGCGAGCATGTTTACATCCTAATGCCTCTGGTATATGCGCTCAATCTCTTTGATGTTCTGATGGTAATGTTCGCCTTCATCTTCACCTCGGTTCCGGTTCAGCACATCTGAATACATAGGAGAGAACAACAATTTTCGAAATTCTCAAAATTTTGAGCACTAAATCCATAACGGGCTAAATTATAACTAGAAGGCCTACAAGACCCAAAAGGGTCTGCGAAGTGAATTCCGCCCTCGTTTAACGTCTTTTGAAATATGCACCCCATTTTAATGTTTAATAGTAGTCAGCCAACATGTTTACATCCCAACGCCTCTGGTAATCTGCGCTTCATCTCCTGGATGTCTTGTTGGAAACGTTTGCCTTGATCTTCACCCCGGTTTCTCATTTAGCACTTCTAAATACACAGGTGTGGGGGAACCCAGGTATGAAGTTACCTTGATAGGAGTAATTTGAGTTACCAGTCAATCCCAGAAATTACCAATTTCAGCTTTTTGGAATCATTTTCTCGAATTATGTAGAACCTGGCTTGATAGGGCAATCTAGACCCTGGATTCGAATCCGTCGCGTCTAAATACCTAGGAGTAGGAGGGCCAGACCAGTGGCGTAACTAAGAATATGTGAACACCCCTCAGATTTTTGAATGCGTCCTACTATTTTGCATCAGTCTGGATCCTTCATATTTATTCATTTTCGTTAAGGCACTTAAGGGCTCCCCTGGATTGGCTGTGCCCCCCCCCGCACCACGGAGTCTGATGGGTCATTATTTACGCCACTGGCCCAGACATGAAGTTACTCTGATAGGTGTAATATTACCATTTAATCCGAAAAATAGTCAATTTTGCCTTTTTTGGATTATTTTAGTAGATTTGTGCATCGAATTATATAGAGATAGAGGATTCTAGTCTATCGGATAAGATATCTCTTATATGTGTGTATGTATAGTTAATTTACTTATTTACTTAGAAGTTTTTAGAATGAGCCAATTTTAAAATTTACTTTAAATATCTGCAAACTACACAAGGGCACGCAAAAAATGTAAGTATGATATAGAAAAAATTCCAACATGCCTAGAATTTATTTAAAAATATGCTCCCATACAGCGTCGTTTTACAAACACTGTAAATATACGATTATTACTTGTACCCTAAACTCTAACAAAATTAACTTTGTTCTTCATTCTATTACAATTAGAAATAAATTTTTTGTCTTCGAAGAAACTATTTTATATTGTATATTTTGCCCGCCCTTCCCCTGTCGGTATATTACAATATGAATTGTAATAACTGTGCTCAAAGGCACCCAAGTGTTAAGAAGCCATAAAATGACATTAAACCACAAACTATTTACCCACTAATTGTTTACCCTTTCCGTGTTATCTTTTATATTTCCACGGATTTAACTACGGGGAATTTTACAGCATTGTGTCAGTTAAACAGTGACGATAATCTGTTTATGGTAGTCATTTGGCTACTATTAGAGACAGAGACAGGTCAGTTTTAAAAGTCACAAGATATTTTAAAAGATATGGTTGGTGCCATTAGAATAATAATTTTTAAAAGTCATTCTTTTTAAAAATTGCCATGTGTTAAAGCTGGTACCCACAAGGCAGAATGAGACACTACGGAGATCAACAGTATAAAAGGTCTATTTTTTATGTATTTTTTGAACATGAGTATCTTAGGATTGTAGAATTAAAGCACCACATTTTTATTTTAGCAGTTGTTTCTAATTAAACTGAAAGATTTGAAAAAAAAATAGTTAAAATTAGTTTGTTTTAATCACAACAGATTACTATGTTAAAAATTAAAAGTCTATAGCACTGTACCGAGAGCCTGACCATAGACGCACAACCAGTCAAATTAATTTTATTCTTTAGAATACATATTTTTATAGATTGTAAAATTAAATTTTCCGCTCATGTCAGATAGACGCTTAAATGGGCACTCTCCATCCGCGTAGTGACGCGAGAGAGCGAGATAGAGCAACAGAGATATAATATACTCTAAGTAGAGTAAGGACAGTCTATCTCGCACGATACTTCTCCTAAAACATGACAACTTTGTCAATTTGGTTATATTTGCGTTATATTTTACAAAATATATAAATGCGTTATATTTTACATAATATATAAATGCAATACTATTTTGAAAAATTCATTAAGCATCACCGAAAAACCAGTTTGGTGTAAAATTTCGAAAAATTAGAGAGAAACGTAGACAAATAGAAGACTCTAGCTAATAGTATGAGTAATAATGTAGATAGTGCCAGAAAACAAAATGGCCCAATCCAAGACAAATGCCAGACTATTAAAAAGGATAAAGTTTTGACTTCAATAAAATTGCAAAAGTAGCTTTTGGTTATTACATATCTTCGAAGTTTGTGGTCAAATGATTTTTTTTATCTTATAGGTATTGTTTGCTCATCGAATCTCGATGAAAAGTAAAAAAAAAATATAGTTTGTGCTTCCAGTCATCGTGATATATTTTATATTGACAAATCTGCGAACACAGAATATAATGATCCAAAGTGAAGGCCAAAGATTGATAATAAGTTTACATGTTGTCTTATTGCCAGGCCAAGCCGATTTGAGATTATCGATGTCTGATTATGGTAGAACTTTTTTCAGCAGATTGGCTTTAAAAAACATCATCGAAAAAATTGAACGAAAGTGCCTCATGTATACTGGAATTAACAAATCTCTCTTTTGTTTTTCTTGTTTTTTTATTTGGTACAAAAGGGTAGAATTTTCGAGAAGATTTTTTAATTGGAAACACCTCAACCTACTAGTGAACTTGAGAGCTCAAAAGAATGTTGCAAATGTTAAGTTTCATGGAAGGAACTGGAAACATGTGTATGTTCGTAGAGTTCGGGTCTGTACACTGCGATTTCGTAGATCTATTGTGCCCCCTCCTGCTGTCGTAAGAGTTACCTTACTGACTAGAGCAGGTGCTTCAGTCGTATTTCCCTCAGGAACCTTAGGATGTTGGACGGCTTCAAGGTGGGTAGTTCTCCTTCTTTGATTTGGTGTGTTCCCAAGAACCTCATCCTAGGGTTTTCTAGAGCGCTGCACTCTAAAAAGATTTGAATAGAAGTTTCGTCCTCTTCACAGAATCTGCACTCTTCTCTTTCTATCAGTCCGAGTTAATTGAGGTGTCCCTTCAGGTGGCAATGCCCCGTCAGGACCCCTGTCAGAACTCTGAGTTGGTTTTTACTTAAGCTAATGCATTCTTTGATTCTCTTCTGGTCGTAGTTCCCCAGAAGTATCTTCGCTTGTCTCAATCCTTGCAGCTCTGATTCCACAAAAAGGCTCTGGCCCCAGAAATGGTATCTCAGCCCCTTTCCTCGCGAGCGTGTCTACTATTTCATTCCCTTCTATCTACGTGTGTCCCAATACCCACATGAGGGTGACTTTATTATTCTTACTTAAACCATTTAATTCTCTAGGCCCAGACAATCTTGGAGCTGATAATTTCAGAGCTCAGCGCATTGATGGCTGATTGACTATCCGACATGATGATAATCTCTTGGCCGTTATAGTTTCTCTCCTGTTTCAGTTCCCTCAGTTATTTTGAAGCCATCTGTATTGGAAATATGTTTAAGAGAGCGAAAAGCGATAGATGATGATTTTCAACGCCAAATTTTCACATAAACAGAAAAATGAAGATATATATATATATATATATATATATATATATATATAATAGATAATAATGGATATTATTTTGTTAAGTGCAAAAAATAACCTGATATTCATAGGTACAGGGAATACTTCGGACAGCATAAATGAGGTATTTTAGTAATTTGGTAAATTAGAACTGGTTAGCAAGTGTAATCCACAAGTTACTGCACATGTATCTTTTATTACGAAAGGATGTATTTCATACTTCTCTACAACTATTCAAAATGAATTGATTTCATTGTTGGGTTCAGCTGTTAGAAATTATATTAGCTATTTTAAAATCAAACTCTTCCAGTTTTTTATTTGAGTGTATCTCCAATATTATCCATCAAGAGCAAATTGCTGAAATTGTGCATTACATAGAGATTGGTGATGGAAAACACACTGTTCATGGAAGTTTTATTGATTTAATAAAAACTATTAGATTGCAGGGGACAGTCATATGATAACAGCTCTAATAGGGCTGGTAAATATTGGGGTGTTTAAACTCGAATCCTGCAACATAATGAATATACTAGATTTCTATCATATATTGCTCAATCTTAAAACCTAGTTGGAGTTCATGTTTCTTGTGTGCCACCGGAAATGACAACGTTCTTTGGTAAAATGTGAATAATATTTACACAACCTACTTTTCTGGATCAAGAGAACGCTGGAATCTCACTTTAAAAGGTCATTCTGACATAAGGTGATCATCAAAGTATGGTGCAGTTTACCTTTTTGTACACCCAACTTCCAAAAGTGATTAAAATAATACGTTCTATAACAGGAGAAATGAGTGAGGAAACCTTTATCTCAGAGTCTGTGTTTTCGAGCAAGAGCATATTAAAAATGATCGTATTTGAGTTTATTTGGTTTTTTACCGTGTAGAACAATATAATCAGGAATATTAACCATGATAATCGATTTTTGCAATGACTTTCGACAGAATCAAGTTGATAACTGATTATAGTCTATTGACCAGAAGGAAAAAAAAAACGAGGTAATAAGGAACAAATTAGTAATAGCACTCTTATTATTGAATACGTTCCTCTGGCACTCAAATTTGATAAAATCACAAAGTACTACTAAATTGAGGGGTGCGTTTTTGAGAACAGGGTGAAAATCAAAATTTTTTAGTTTTTCAAAAATAACTCAAAAACTGTGCATTTCAGTATATTTATATACTACGATTTTTTGTAGAGACTTGAATTTCCTATCGAAGTGTATTCTTCGAAGATAAAAAAAAAAAAAATTCGGCCAAATAAATGCAAAAAAACTAAGGGGAAAAATCGAAAATTCACTTTTAAACTTTTGTCCATAACTTTTTCTGAGTAGATATACATAGGTATAAATATTGTTTCAGAAAAAACAAAGCTGACATTTTATCCGTTAAAATTTTTTAATCAAATTTGGTTAAGATATAGCCATTTCAAATTTACCACTTTTTTGCAATTTTTATCGATTTTTCTTTTACATAATTTTCCTCACATTCCTAATTTAAAAAATATTCATGTAATAAAAGGTAATATAAGGGAAGGTATTATATTTGTGTATAATATCTATGTATTTTATGTGAAAGTATGTATTTCACTATGGCGCAGACGTGGGCTCACTGAGCAGGACATGTTCTTCTCTACCTTTCTTTTTAGTTTCGAAATGCGTACCTGGGTACGCGATATCCCATGGTTTTGCTAATCATCGATGGCGTATTATTAAAATAGAAAATATATAAACTATCTGAAACATTTTTATAAAAATTTTAACCTAATTTTTGATTGGTATCCCAACAGTATCCATAATACTGTTACAAAAAGCGCAGAGAGATTACACCAGAAAAAACAAACTTCCCCAGGCATGCAAATAAAGGATGAATTGAAACTGCTATCAAAGCCAGATACATTTTTTGCCAATGAGGATAATAAAAAGAAATTTATACCATTTTTGATGATTTAAAATAGCTGATATTGATACTATACAAGCAGAAGTTGCAGATGGGCTAATTATTAGTATGCAAAAGAAAAGGCTGCACAATCCGTTAATGTAGTTATACTTGGACAAGATGTGAATCTACTCATAATATTAGCATTGTTATCTGATCAATATTAAAAAATTTATTTATTGAAACCAAGCATTGGAAAAGTAGATCATCAATTGTACCATCACAATAGGTTGCAATATCCACAATATCAGCAATTTCTTGGCTTCATTCATGCTTTTTGTGGTTCTGATACCTCGTATGCATTTTCCAATATTGGAAAAATGAAGTTCGTGGCATTATTTTTTAAACTCTGTACATGTAGAAGATGTAAATGTTTTTTTTTTGCAAGATGAAGCAAATGAGAAAGTGGTAAAGCAGGTAACGCAGTAGAATCGATCGTGGCTTTAGTATATGGTGCGAGACCGAATAGAAAGCCTTTAGCTAAATGTCGTTTAGCATAATTTAAAATCAAGTCCAAGAATATGACATTTAAGGCCACAGTGACCTCCGACGTCTGATGTTGCAAGATTGCATGAACTGCGAACTTATTTCCAAATACAACAATGGAAAGGGCACAAATTAAATGTTATTGAATGGAGCTGGATATCGACGAAAAATGGTTTGATGCGGATTCCCGCAACCCAGCCATCTGTACCACAGCGAGCATGTTTGCAGGAAATTAGGCATTAAGTGCTCCCTTTTCTGTAAATAATGCACAGGAGTTTACTGTGAAAATGTAGTTAATCCAGACATCTCTTAAGCGGATTTTGTAGAAGATATTGATGAAGAAATAGGTATGGCTCTTGACAATATATGATAGTTTAAAGGAATGAAGAAATAAAATAAATCAATTTGTATTATCTCGAGCATAAAACTTTCGTTTTCATTTTATGTTACTTCACTTATTATTTAATGATAAAAACATTTTAGATTTAAAAACCACGTTTTTTTATTATAAAATTAATATAACATTAACTTTTATTGCGTAAATATATATTTTTGAAATTGAAGGAAATCATGTAAAAGAAAAATCGATAAAAATTGCGAAAAAGTGGTAAATTTGAAATGGTTATATCTCAGCCAAATTTGATCTAAGATATCTTTCAAAAACTCATTTTAACTAATGAAATGTCAGTTTTTTTACTGTGAAGCAATGCCTATACCTATATCTACTCAGAAAAAAATTATGGACAAAAATTTGAAAAATAATTACGAATTTTTCCTTTTTTTTTCCTTGTTTTGTACATTTATTTTGCAGAAAATTTTTGACCTCCAAAAAATACGTTGTAATAGGAATTTCAATTCTCTACAAAAAGTCGTAATATATGTATATATACTGAAGATGTATAGATTTGAGTTATTTTTGAAAAACTGAAGTATCATTTTCCCTCCGTTCTTAAAAATGCACTCCTGAATTTAGTAGCACTTTGTGATTTTATCATATTTGAGTGCCAGAGAAAGGTATTCAATCATAAAAATGTTGTTAGTAATTTGTCCCTTATTACCTCGTTTTTTTCCTTATAGTCAATTGTCTAAGTAGAGAGTATGTAATTTATGGTCGCTAATATACCTGTAAATGCTCGCATTAGCATAATCATATCTTCACATATTAGCAGGTTGAAAAGGTCTCTTGATATCTTTGGGTACATTCTTGCAAAATGGCAAAGAAAAAAACTTATGGAGTAACAAGACTGCGAAATACAGACGGATAGATAAATGTGACCAAATTTTAAAGGTTTATACTAATTACGGAACTTTAAAAACACTATATAAACATACTTAATATACATTACTGTAATTAAATACGTTTTAAAACTAAAAGGCATTCCGACACAGCGCAGATCATCAACAAACTCTAGAAGCCCATCATTTCCGTGTCAAAAATCGACCCTGGTTGTAAATCAAATGTTTGCTGACCGATTCTTTGGTCATAAATTTTGACTCACACAGGACCGATGAAGACCGCCACTGGTCAATGCGGCACTTTTATACGAGAAAGAGGATCTTTAAAAATCTGTGGCGTACGTATTGAGACAAAACGACACGGAGGGAAAATGGCTATAGAAATTTATATATGATGATAAAAATTATGAAATTATAGTTGTTTTCAGATTTCTTAGTTTAGGAGTTTTATTGTGATGCAAATTAATTTTGTGTAAATCAGTATACTGCGCTTTTTTAAGATTTCTATCAAGTTCTTATAGTTTCGTCACGTCCGTCTGTCCGCCTTGTTTATAACTAATTCAGTTTTTAAACTTTTGTTATGAAAAAAAAAACTTTTTTTTAGTTTGAAATACCTCCCTGTATGTGTAAAATTGTGGTCGCCTATTTCATTGAGTAGATTATCATTGAAAAACTTTTAAAAATGCAACTAAACATGTCAAAGAACATATTTGTTTGACATTTGTTTGGAGGTTGTAGAAAATATTGAGAACTACAAAAATGTAGTTGTCAGATTTGCATTCTTTTTCAGTGATTTTTGTCTATGAGTTTCTTCTTCTTCTTCTTCCTCTTGTTATAGGCTTACAGCCTGCTTTTTCCAACTCAATTATTCATCTCATTTGATGTTGAAATCCAGGACTCTCTCCATCTTTTAGGTGGTCTACCTATTGGTCTTCTGGTTTCCGGTGTTCCATCTCGGGCGATTCTCGCTATCCTATTTTGCGCCATTCTTCCTACGTGCTCATTCCAGGCTCTTCTGCGCTTCCGTCCCCATCTTACTATATCCTGCATTTCATGTTCCTCGCGTATTGTTGAATTGCGTATGTGATCTCTTAATGTGTATCCCGATATTCTTCTTAGTACTTTCATTTCGGCAGTTCTTAGAATTGATTTTATTTTTGTGTTGTCAGCTCTCGTCTCTATTGCGTACGTCATTATCGGTCGAATACAGGTCTTGTAGATTTTTGTTTTTGCGTCCTTGCTGATGTATGTTTTATGCCTTATTATATCCGCCAGGCTTCCTGAGATTCTATTTGCCTTGTTTACTTGGTTTCTTACTTCTCTTGTTCTGTCTTGGTTTGCGGATATCTCAACTCCTAAGCAATTAAAGGTCATGAGTTGTTCTATTGGTTTGTCACCCACTACTAGTTTGCATCTTAAGGGCACCTTGCTTATTACAATTGACTTAGTTTTATCGATGGATATTTTCATATTGAATTGCTTGCTTATGGTGTGGAATGCAAATAGAAGTCTTTGAAGATCGTCTTCATTTTCCGAGACTATGACGGCGTCATCGGCGTAACATATTATTGTTATTTCCCCGGAATTCATTCTGTACCCTGGTGGCGCTCTTTTGACGTTCTCAATGATTTGGTCCATTACTATGTTCAATAGTAGTGGACTCAGAGAGTCCCCCTGTCGTATGCTCGACGCTATCGGTACATCCTTAGTTAGGTTGCCGCTTACTGAGATTTGTGTTGTGGTGTTGGAGTTTAGCTGTTCAACTATGTTAATTAAATTGTTTGGGATGCCTTTAATTCGCATTATTTGCAGAATATCATCCAGTCTCATTCTATCAAAGGCTTTAGTGAGATCTATAAAGCACATAAAAGCCGGCTTAGTAAATTCAATAGATTTCTCTGCTATCTGTCTTACGATGAATATGGCATCTACTGTAGATCTGTTTTTGCGGAAACCCTGCTGTTATTCCGATATTCTGCAATAGTCAGTTATTATACCTTCAAGGATTTTGGTGAATAATTTCATTATTGAATTTAATAAAGTTTGTGAGTTTCATGTTTATTAATTTTAGTAGATGCTTCATTTTTTCAATATTCATTTCACTGCACTTACATGGAAGTTTGTAAACTTTCTTTCTTAAATAATTAATGAAACAAAATTTACTTTGTTAAACTTACCACTTTTATTATTAAATTGGCATGACAGCGACTTCGTAGCACTGTTACATTCTCAAAGGCAATGCCTTAAAAACTACGGATTACATTATTTTGGATTTGTATCAGGTTCCTATAGTTTCGTCATGTCCGTCAGTCTGTATGTCACAGCATTACTCATAACTTATACAGTTTGTAATCTTTTGTTATGAAAAAAAACTTTTTTTTTTGGTTTGAAATACCTTCCTGTATGTGTGAAGTTATGGTCGTCTACTTCATCGAGCGGATTATTGTTGTAAAACTTTTTAAAATGCAACTAAATATGTCAAAGAACATTTTTTGTTTAACATTTGTTTGGAGTTTGTAGAAAATGTTGAAAACTGACAAAAATGTAGTTGTCAGATTTGCATTCTCTTTCAGTGATTTTTGTCTATGAGTTTCATGTTTATTAATTCTAGTAGATGCTTCATTTATTCAATATTCATTTCACTGCACTTACATGGAACTTTGTAAACTTTCTTTCTTAAATAATTAATGAAACAAAATTTACTTTGTTAAACTTACCACTTTTATTATTAAATTGGCGTGACAGCGATTTCATAGCACTGTTACATTCTCAAAGGCAATGCCTTAAAAACTACGGATTACATTATTTTGGATTTGTATCAGGTTCCTATAGTTTCGTCATGTCCGTCTATCTGTATGTCACAGCATTACTTATAACTTATACAGTTTGTAATCTTTTGTTATGAAAAAAAACTTTTTTTTTTGGTTTGAAATACCTCCCTGTATGTGTGAAGTTATGGTCGTCTACTTCATCGAGCAGATTATTGTTGTAAAACTTTTTAAAATGCAACTAAATATGTTTAAAAACATTTTTTGTTTAATATTTATTTGAAGGTTGCAGAAAACGTTGAGGATTGGCTAAAATGGAATTGTCGGACTTCCTTTGTCTTGCAGTGATTTTTGTCTATGAGTTTTATGATTGTTAATTCTAGTAGACGCTTGATTTCTTCAATATTCATTTCACCGCACTCAAATGGAACTTAATAAACACACTCTTTCTTAAATAATTAATGAAACAAAATTTACTTTGTTAAACTCACCACTTTTATTATTAAACTGGCGTGACCGCGGTTTCGTAGCAATGTTAAATTCTCAAAGGCAATGCCTTAAAAACTACGGATTACATTATTTTATACGACTTTTTTAGCTCGTACATTTTTTATAACTACTCTCTAGGTAGGGCAGACCTTCGAACAACTGAGAATTTAGTTGATCTGCTTGATCATTAAGAAGGTTGGTTTTATTGCACTAATAAATATTTATGGCCTCTAAGACATTAAGATTTTTACATTTTGGGTACAGAATGCAAAATTTGAATATCGTTGGGAAAATGAAGCCTGTTTCTATGAAATGATTATCGAAATTTGAATTATGTTTTTTCAATAAAAATACAGTTATGCGTTCTTTAAATCTGGTATGGAAATTTCTTCTCGTTTGTCCGATGTAACAACTATTGCAATCTGGACACTTTAGTCTATAAACTTCTAACTTTTATAAAGAAGAAATTTTGTTTTTGGCATTAAACATGCGTGATAGTTTTTGTGACGATTTGAATGCGATTTTTAAATTTTCTTTTGTTAACGCTTTAGCTATTCTATCTGAAATATTCTCTCCTATCGATAGTTTTCTGTTTTGTTTTTGTTAAAGGAGTTCCGAGTGTTTTACCTGATTTGAAGGATGTTTTTATATTGTAACTGATAGCAATCCATCTTATTGTCTCTGAGGTTCCATTAATATACAGAATTGTGTCATTCTAAGGTTAGTTTACAACAGAGTCTATTAATTTTAGAGGATAACCATTCTATTGTAAATCTGATTTAATATTTGCTACCTTGTCGTTAAGTGAATCTTCATTGTTGTATACAGATATTGAGCGATTATAAAGTTTGCTTATACTTCCTTGTTTTGTTACAACAGAAAGTTTAGACTTGTGGTGTGATACTCTCTAGTAGGTGTGGTCTTGTTGCTTACTGAAGTTTTAATAATTTTATTTGAACTGTTCATCATCACATCCAGAAAGGGTAACTGAATATTAAGTTCCTTTTCCATATAGAAACTTAGGTCGAATGGGTTCTTCGCCCTTTCCAATCGTGGTCAACATATATATGAAACTTATACACAGAAACAGCAACAGTGAAACTGAAAGTCTGCATGAGATATGTTGATGATACCTTTAAAAAATGAAAGCGTAATGTTTAAGAACTAAATGATTTCTTGACACACCTATACTTAATTTCAATATATTTTCTGAAAAAAAGCATTGTTTGTTAGAATTTTGCAGGCACATGCTTAATTAACTTAAAGAAAGAGGTGGAATAAAAAAAATTAAAAACGCCAATAACTGCTACGAAATCCTAACGTAAAGCGTCTCCGACACTTACTTGAGCAGTTTTTTAATTATTTACAAAGAAGTCAGATCATCGAAAAACTACAGTAAAAGTTGTGATTTTTTTAGATGCATTAAGTGTATTAAATCTAAAAGATTTAATCAATTAAGAATTGAATGCATTGCTTTCATATTATAATCGAATATATATATATATATATATATATATATATATATATATATATATATATATAACGATTTCATAATTTGTTTTGGAAATATTCTATTTGTGAGAAATTTTAAATTATAATATGAAATAACTATCATATGCATGCCCAACACATACTAGGACGGCTTGTTATAGTCTCTCCTGATACAAATACCACTATGAGAAAATGTTGTTTACTAGAACGAATCATCATCATAGGCCTTCATTGTTGATCTATTTTTGGACATAGCCCTTTTCAATTTTTCTTCATTTTTCACGATTCTGTGCCTCTCTAGCTCATGTGAAACCAGTAGACTTCGTCAAGTCGTCGGTCCATCTCACTGGGGATCTGCCCCTGCTCCTTCTTTCAGCATATAGTCTACATTTAAGAATTGCATTTGACCATCTGTCTTTGCCATGTCTTGCGACGTGACCGACGTAGCTCCATTTTAGTTCTGTCACGGCTTCTACAACATGTTTCAGTTTTGACACTCCTCAAATCCAACTATTCGTTCTACGTTCTCTTTAAGAGTTTCTCCAATAATTTTACGTTCCATGGTTATTTGGGTTATTCAAAGTTTACTCATAGTTTTTTTTGTCAAAATCAGTGTTTGATTACTGTATGTCAGCATTGGGAAGATACACTGTTTACATACCCTAACTTGAAGATATATTGGCATAAATATGCAGGTCTTCTTTTAGATATATTTCAGTGGTTTGATTGTCTCTTCCTAGTGTAATTTAATGGCCTAAATATATGTAGTTAGTTACATTTGATAATTGTTGGTATCTTATCCGTATAAATTTGAGGATCATCACTGCGCATAGGATTAGTCTTGAAGATATTCATTCT
This sequence comes from Diaprepes abbreviatus, assembly GCA_034092305.1. Taxonomy (NCBI): domain Eukaryota; kingdom Metazoa; phylum Arthropoda; class Insecta; order Coleoptera; family Curculionidae; genus Diaprepes; species Diaprepes abbreviatus. Next base: position 38,840,407 of record JASJET010000103.1, on the reverse strand, counting down.
AAGACCAGTCCTTGTCGCCTCTCTATTACGGTCAGTCAGTATGTTTTGCAAATCTTGTGCATTTTCAGGAATAAGGACGATGTCACCTGCATATCTGAAGTGGTTTAGTCTTTTGCATCCTCTCAGTGAACATTCTGATTTTCTAGTATTGAAATAAATAGTTTTGATTACAGTGAATCTGTTTGCCTCATTGCTCTATTAATTTTAACCGGTTTGTACAGGTTAGAAACTTGTACCGTCGATGTTGCGTTGTTATTAATGTATTCAAGTACATTAATATATTTCTAATCTACTCTCATATTTTTTAACATTTTCATCATAGCTTAGTGCTCTACAGTGTTAAAGGCCTTCTGGAAGTTCACGAAAGTCAAGTAACTTCCTAAGTTATGTTCTATGTACTTTTCTATAAGGACTCCCATCGTTAATAAATCTTCGTTAGTGTTATAATTTTTTATAAATCCAGCTTGTTATATAGGCAGGTAATTGTCTAATTTCTTGTTCAAATCGGTCCCGTCGCCTTTCTTATGTAATAGCATAGTTAGAGAATTTCCTCACTTTTGTGATATTTGTCCTTCTATAAGGCATTTGGTAAATATTTCACATATTCTTTCGAGTATCTTTTCTCCTGCGGTTTTAATTATTTCTATTCTTATCGAGTTTTTTCCCGCAGCTTCGTTATCTTGCATCTGTTTGTGCGCGAGTCCTACTTCTTTTTTGGTGACATTGGACAATTTATCGAACTCTATATTTAATATTGCTTGTGTGATTTTTGGTGGATGTTCAGTGTTCTCTATCTTTATGGCATAGAGGTCTCCATAGAACTGTTCTGATATTTTAACGATTTCGTTTGTGTCTTTGGTTTCGTTTCGTTTTTATGTTTTTAGTACTGTTTGGCTTCTGTTATCATTTCTTAAGCTTTTTATTCCTTTGTTCTTTTGGATTAATTTTTAAACTTCAGCCTAATAATATACTTTTTGATTCATTCTTATTAATGATCTCGCCTCTTCAGCCGCCTTTCTAAATTCTTCGTATTTTCTCTCTCTAATTAGTTACTTCTTTTGTTTGATTTTCTCTTTCATTTCCTTGCGTAGTATGTTCTTTCTATCCTGCTCCAGGACGAACATAATCCTAGATAAAATTTTAAGTATTTTGCTTGAATAATTAAGAAATAAATTTCAAAAACATAGTGTGCAATTTAGTAATATTTTATTATTTTCCTAATCCGCATAATATTTTCTAGGTTAATTTCGATAGCAGTGTTGCCAAGACGGGGATTATTTTCCAGCGTTAATTTGAAACTGATATAATAAGTATAGCGTTTTTCACATTGGAATAATTGTTTCTCTCCTTTTATTGTAAGATTTTACAACATTAATTTTTAAATTTGTGATGACGTCACCTACGCCACTGACGAAAAATATCGAAAAGTCATAAAATCCCATAAAGACTGCTGGTTGTAGTGAATAGTACCGATACTTTGTGTTTTTGTAGGCGTGAAATTTACAAAACTTCCTAAAGTTGGAACTTTTATTGCAGGGATTTACTTTTCATTTTTACACAACTACTGTGCGGTCAGAAAAATATTGTAAACACGTGGGGGGGTTGTTTCAATTCGTTATACAGATTAGAGATTTTAGGAACTGGTGAAAGGCTCATTACTTGGTAATTTCGTAAATAATATCAAATTAATTGAACGCTACGCTAGTTGTAAAATACAGAACTTTTTAATGTCTACAATTTTGTCCGACTTGCTTTTAACGTAACTCAAACGATTTACTCAGTAAAATAGATCAAAAATTCATTCAGAAAGGTTTAAAATTGCCTTGGATATATAGATGAATTATCTTTTGTCCTGTGATATTTCTACAAGGAAAGCAATAGCAACGAATATTTCATGTTACAGATGCAATAAAAGGCATTCCAAATTTCTATCTGGATTTCTTTTGGATTGAACCTAACTTTAATGTTTACGTTCCATTGTGTCGTTTTCTATTCGTATTTTATGTGTTGTTTTTAAAATCATCACATACAAAAAATTTTTGCCTATAATGTTACGAGGGTATTTCTGTGGTTAGCGTGGAATTGGATCCTTCAACTTCAAACGCACCGCCAAAGCTGTCACATCTGTAAGATGATAAAATCTGGGTCAGTAATGTAGTAGATACTATTACATATTTATTTAATAACTACATAAATTTAACAAGATCTTTCAGCACTTTTTTTTTCATTCTTAAATCAAGCTATTATAGAATATACAGTACCCGACTCAGTATTTGTTTTATTCCATTTTCACAAGATAATCCTGCACGATAATATATCATGAAACTTTTAAAGCAATATCCGCAACCTATAATTAAAACTATCTGCCTTCGTCCAAATAAATAGGACCTAAGAGAACCACCTAATTACTACGTGACTCCATAAAATGATTAGGATGAGAAATGAAATGCTGATGAGCCTATTTAAAGCTCAGTTAATTTCTATAAATTTAATTTAAATTATCACAGATACATAATTGAATTAAGGTTAAAATCGACAAAAAACTCTTTCCATTAATATAGACATAAACGATTTTCTCCTTAATACTTTTGGGATACTAATATGTTATGTATTTATATGCTGTTAACACCATTCATAATAATAATTGTAATGTTGACATTCCATTTATTATAACGTGCTTTCATTTAAAAGAAATAAAATAATACCATGTACCACATTATGATTTTTATTAAAAAATAACATTTCTACTTCAAAATGGATAAAAAAGTGCTAATGCACTCTATATTTAAAAGCTAATCTATCTTAATAAAACAACATTTATTAAGATACTTTAAATATAGAAAGATTATAAATTTAAATATGGGGTTCTATCATTATTATAATCTTTTTAATCTAAATATTTCATTTGCGTAACTTTTTTGGAGTTGAATTTTTGAAATAGCAATCAAACAATCACAGCTTCTCGCTACTTTGACAGGGGATTTTTGCGACACAAATTTTCTTACTACTTGAGCTAAAATCAAGAATTTTTCTTTTATTTTCTTAAATTAATAACATGTCTAAACAAAAGGTTTGCTATTTTATTTTTAACCGAAACAAATACCAAATAATAAAATTTGTGTAATTTCTAGACATGCTCAGCTTTAGATGTCAGTGAAACATAAACTCTATGGTAAAACAATATTATTAATGTCGGTTAATGCACATCTATATTATGAGCTTTTTGTAGAGCCAGTGTATTAGGTTCAAGTTCAATTACTTCAAGATGTTTACATTAAACAGTGCTTCATAGTTTTTCTCAGGCAATTTATTTGTAGGAAGCACACCATAAACAACTTTTTGCTCATCTTCTTTTTGTATAAAACTATTTCCTGAAAAATGCTCTAAACTGACTTACTCATCTGGTATGAAAGAATTACTATCATGACCAATTTGCTTCAGCTCTTGGATTTAAAGTTTCTTGTCTTTTAGAAAACTAAAATATTTTATTATTATAAAAAACGTTTCATATATTAAATCCATAAGATTCACAATTTGAATCTAGGTGAAAATTTTAAATACGTATTATTAAATGCGTCAAATCTATCAATGATAATGAAAATAATTACGGATGAGTTATTTTCATATCCTACGATGAAGTTATGAATTTTTTCACAAATACCAAAAAAAAAACTTTAAAATTCGCATTATTGTTTGAAATTCTTAGTAAAATGATACACAAAATGTATAAAATGTGTTGCAAAAATAAATTCCTGCCAAAATGAAAAGTATTCAGTCAAAGTCAAGAATATACTTTCACCAAACAAATAAAAATTTAGGGAATTCATTGTTGCGAAACCAATACTAGTATGTAATGGCGTAGAGCATAGTGGGACCATTATTGGTATAAGAGCCATATTATATACAGGGTGTAAGGGAAAATTTCGGAAATCTCACGGATATGAAAAAAACACGTGAAAGGAATACTTCAAGTTCATATAAACCTTTTTAGTATAGCTCTCCTCTTCAGAGATATGGGTCCCAAAGTGCAGCAATGGAATCAAGTTTTTTATACATAATTATTGAACCACCAGATATATTTCAATTTTTTTCTCTTCATTAATATCTTTAATCCTAACCGTTTTCGAAAAAACGTCATTTTATTTACATCATGATTTGGCTTATTTCGATAAAAGATACATCGGTGTTCCTGTCAAATGTTCAACTTCGAACCTTATGATAAAACATAATAATTATGTGTAAAAAACTTTGATTAAATTGCAGCTCTTTGGGAGCCAATATCTGCGAGGAGAAGGCCTGTACAAAAAACTTGAAGCATTCCTTTCACGTGTTTTTTTTTTCATATCCGGGAGATTTCTCACATTTTCCCGGACACCCTGTATAAGCAATCAAGTTTTATATGCCAAATTCGTGCAGTAGAAAGTTTAGTCTGACAAGATCAATAATAAGTTAAACAATTGTTGAACCTTAAAAATACGAGAATGAAAAGTTGTTTGTATTTATTACCAAACCTTCAAAAATAGAAAATTTTGTTTACTTTCGAGAGACAATTATTTCTCTTACTGATTCCATGGCATTATTTCTAGGTTTTTATACTTAATTTTTCTATATAACCATTTATTTGTTGACAAATGTAGTCATAAGCAAAACACAACTGGTCAACTAGAAGATCAGGTTTAAATCTTAAACCGTCTTAGTGAATCTGGCTGAAACTTTTAAGTAAAAGCAAAGACTGAGATACTTTCGAGCAAGTTTATTTTATGTGTAATAAATATTTCTGTGCTGAACTAATCATGCCAAGAGCTTTTCCAGTTCCAAAATAAATTAAACAAAGCGTAGTAAATACATTTTCGGAAGGTGAGAAACAACCCGTATTTTCAAGCCAGATTGTTTTGCCTACATAGAGCGTATTAAAAATAACTTCATGTTATAATAGAAGGGAAGAAATATTTAGAAAATCTACTACACAAAAATAAAAATACTGACTCACAAGTGCATTAAAATAATTTCTCGAGACGATCCTTGGAAGTCCGTAATTAGAATTATTGCTGCAATTTCAGAAATTATGGTTAGGGTTAATCCACGGGCTGGTCAGGTAAAGTCGTACTCGACATAATATAACCTATATTTCAACCTGATAACATTATTTTGACACTTTGTAAGGAGACCAGTCAGTATAACTTTTAAACCTAAATGTGGAGTTGTTTCTCGTGAAATGGGATTCGCTCTTTAAACTTCCGTAAAGACAGCATAATCGATTTGTCAATTAGGACATAATGTAAAATGTAACGCGACTTTATGCAGAGTGGGAAATGCCATTGCATTTTATTTTCCAAAGTTCTATTGACGAATTATTTGAAAGAGGTTTCAGAAAAATAACATTCAGATTTTGTCGTGTCCAGTACATTCACCAGATTTTAAACCCAATGAAAATATAAGGGAAGAAGTAGAATGTCGTATTTGTACATAAAAGTTTTCAAGTAAATAATCGTTAGTAAATAAAATCAGTGACATTTGGACAAATCTTTCCATCTTTTCAAAACTATTGTTCAGAATTTAATTGCCTTGATGCGGCGACTATTATTAATATAATACTAGTTTAAGTCACAGATAATAATTAGTGCTGTTTTTGAAGTAAACTCCGAGATGGGTAAGACCTATCCAGGGATGTTGGGGGTAATGTAACAACAAACCCTACATAAAATATTACAGCAAAGAATAGGTTTGGGGTTAGAAGGAAGGGGGATCAAAGTTGGCTAAAACAGGGTTTTTGAATCTACAAGCCAAGGAACACATTTTGGAAAAAAAGTGTCAAACAAAAATTGTAGAGATTTTAAAAACTTACAATTTGAGTTTATGTGTGATCATTTTCGTTAATTTCTAATTGCAAAAATGCCAAAAAACCCTTAAAATGGGTTATTTTTTGTATATCGGTTATTTATTGCAAAATTTACTTTTTTTGAACTTTTTTGATTTTAAAGAGAAACCCTCGTCATTTTGAACAAAATGTTATTTTATAATAGTAAGTTGGATAATTTGTTGCTGAGATATTGCTTTTTGTTTATCCCAAGATGCAAAATGTTTATTGCCATAACTTTAACCCCTTAAATATTGTTCTAAAAAAGATTTCGAGCTACTCCAGATAAACAAAAAACACCGAAATTGGTCCATTGGTAGCTGAAATATGGCGAATTTTTCCGAGTGTTGCTAATTTGAAACTGTGGATTCAGTTTTCACGCACGCGCGAGAGTCCTATTTCTTTAAAAAAAGTGAAATTCCGCTATCGATTCATGTCGTGTCTTAGACACTTGATTTTGCATAAAATCCCACAAAAAAAAACCAAAACAGAAAGATCGGAAGATCGAGGGGGGTCATCTCACTGGCCCATTGATACCTATTTATCGTTAAAGAAAGTTATTGTCCAGAAATCGCTTTAACAGCCCAAAGTTGTGGCTCAGGGCACCGCTTGTTGCAGATGAGTGAAACTGCAATGGGCCAATGAAACATTTTCAGGCAATTCTGGAATAATTTCTTCAAGGATTTCAAGATATTTACGTGCGGTATAGCCTACATCTTGTAGGCTATACGTTCATCCACCCCTTTTTTTTAAAGCGATGTTTAAGGTGTTAAAAATTAATTTTTTCATTTGCCCCTAAGAGGATATCAAAGTTTAGGCTTTCACAAAGAGATTGAACCTTCGTATAGGTCAAAATGTTCACTCAAAAAAAGCTATAGCAATTAATATTTTGCGTCTTGGGATAAACAATTAGCAATATCTCAGCAACAAATTATCCGATTTACTATTATAAAATATCATTTTGTTCAGATAGACGAGGGCATCGTTTTAAAAGCAAAAAGTGCAAAAACAATAAAAAAGAGTTGATTCAAGTTAGTTGCGGAAAATACGGAAAGTTTCACGTTCAATTATAAAAACATCATGCGGAATGGAAGGGTCAAATGCTATCAGGAAGTTAAATGAACCAGTGTAAAGTCAGTTGATAATTCGGAAACTAAGGGCGCTCAAGAAAAATGCTGAGTACATAAGTTGTAGGATTTTAAACGAGATATCTTATGGGAGGTGTCGTAGATGGCGGCACACTCAGAATCTGGTTTATAGGTTCCGACGCAGAAAGGTTTAAATATGAGTATGCAGATGTAGAAAGTGTATCAAATGTGTCTGGGGAAAGCTCCGACGGACCCACTGATGAGTCCACCGTCGGTAGCTAGGACGAAACACCTCTTTTAGGGTCTAAAATTATATTGTGACCAACCGATCGCTTCGACACGGATGCGGTCTCGTTTACAACATGGCGACCGTGACAGGACCTAAGGCAGGAAGGGTTGCCTGGATTGCTGGGTTATAGCAATGGACCTGTAAGACCCTAAAAGCGTCCGCATCTGCAGTTTCATCAGGAAACACTTTCTATTCATGTGGGATCTAACGATCTCGTCTGCATACAAAGTATTTGCCTTGGCGGGGTGATGTCGCAGATGGCGGCACACTCAGAATCTGGTTTATAGGTTCCGACGCAGAAAGGTTTAAATATGAGTATGCAGATGTATAAAGTGTATCAAAGGTGTCTGGGGAAAGCTCCGACGGACCCACTGATGAGTCCACCGTCGGTAGCTAGGACGAAACACCTCTTTTAGGGTTTAAAATTATATTGTGACGAACCGATCGCTTCGATACGGGATACACAACAGAGGTGATATTAGGCAACCATATTTTTTATTACAACCATGGAATGGAAGAAATTGAAATCGGAATCATTGAATCTGATGAAAGCTCTTTTACAAAAGCGTAGTTGATATTAAAATTTCTTAATCTGATAATTCAGATTTGAGCAGTATTTTGCTTTGGAAGGAGAATCAGTGTTCAGCTGATATTAGGTGTAATATTTTGGAAATAATGCGTTACGTAGACATTTTGATATAAGTAAAGTTTTCATAGATTATTTCTGCTTCAGTGTTAGGCTCCGAAAGGTCTTTGCCAATATTTGTATGGTGTTAATGTGACCATTCATGCAGCTGATATTTGCTCTTGTTTCAGAGAATTATGATATCTAGAATATTATGTTCATAGAATTATTACTGTTTCGAACCTCTAGATAAATACAGCTTTTAAATCTTTTAGAGAAAAACTCGTCGAAGTACCTTCCAAATACTTCGCAATTTTGCAATGATTCCGGTGTTTAGATGTCAAATCTTGAATTGGAGAGGCCCAAGTCCAACAACCATTATAAAAATAAATGATTTATTGAATTTGTTATTATCGTCAGCTATTTCGTTCTTCGTTTCAAGATGTAACCCATACAGCACTAGACGTCTTATAGACGTCATTTTTATATCCAAATTATGTGTGAACGTCTTACGACAGAAATAAGGCGTCTTAAAGACGTTGTTTTAAAGACGTCCATAAGACGTCTATATACAATGTCTTTAAGATATCTTTTAAAGTCTACATACTACATTTTATATGAAAATAAATTCAGTTGTGTATAATTTAGTTGATAAAAACTAAAAAGCATTTCCTTCCCTATGGATTTTGTCGAAGTTGGGTAATAAGTTTGCAACGCCGCACAGAGCTCAGCTGAGTACAAGTTGAGGTTAAAATTTTTGATTGAACAAAAAATTTTTTAGTAGCCTCACTACGACCTTGGTTAATAGAACTTTTGCATGATCTTTTTTATCAATACTTTGGTGCTTTTTGTCACAGGCTATTTGATGTACCGATAACAATGACACACATAAATTAAAATTAAAAAACCCGCCTTTTCTTTCTGTCAACTGTCATTTTTCAGTTTTGTATTTGTGTTTCGTCATGTCGTTATTCATTTTTATTGTTGTCGGAGTGCCGACTGTGAAAATTTAGCTTTTGAAAGAATTTTATTAAAATAGTTGATTTATCTATGTGCCTCTGAAAATCATTTTTATTCGTGTTTATGTAATACTTAAGGTAAGATCAAGAATCATATGTACTTAGGAAAAACAGTAACGTTATTTATAGGTTGTGTTACAGGAAATTCCCGAATGCTTTACCGCTTATAACTCTATGTTATTAGAAGTATGAAATGAAGTCTTCAGAAATATTATCTGTGCGAAAAAGGCTTGCACAGCTCATCCAGACCCGGTCCCAAATATTACTAATGAAGTGGAACGCGAAATGTTTGTTTATGGATTGCTCCACTAATGAAACCTGTAAGATTTATTTTGTTCCTGATGATTTTTTTATATTTAAATAACATAGAAAATAGAGTTTTGTTAATTACAAGAAGTAATTTTGTTTAAGGTTTTAGAAATTTCAAAACTGGGAGTAGGGAGCATTTATGACTTTGTAAAGCGAGCTTGTAAAATTACCATGTACAGTTGATTAGTACGAAAAGGAAAGAGAAAGTTCTACGATTCTAACTTGGCGAGACTTATTATGAGTAAGTTCTGTCTTTCATTATACATATTAACCTTGAAATAGCATAAGTCACGATTCTATAGTAGAGGACAATTATAAAAATTCACAAAAATATCAAAAAATTTACTCCCACAAATGATAAACTTTATCCTATACAATTAAAATTACTTTGTTATTAGGATCTACAGAGACAACAGGACTGGCAAAAAGTCGGAAGAATGAGGAAATTTTAATCCAAACATGGCTGAAAAGGGCATCAAACCAGATTTGTTATTCGACTAAATAAAAATTCTTGTTTGTAAAACTATTTAAAGATTTGTGTACTTTTTATTTCAATAAACTTTTATTTTATTGATAGTCTACCTTTTAGAGTTATTATAACGAAGGGATAAACTAGGGGTTAAATTTGATAGGTTCACTTATAGTTCGAACAGTAGTAGTTCTGAAAATATTTGCTCTTCTACCTAACTTCTTAAATTTCAAATTAGAAAAAGTTTACATTATGCTTACGTTATGTATTTTTTTTTTGTATAAAAAGCAAATTATTTATGTGGAACTTGTAGTTATTTAAAATGGTAGTGTATAATTTGCTCTTGATTTTTTCTTAATTAAAGTTATTTCTTGGACTTTTGAATAATTACGGTTTAACTTTGTAAACAAGATAAACAAAAAATTAAAGGGATCCTTTTTAATGTACATAATTATAATGGTGGAATATGTTGTTTTAATATTGGGAAGGGACGTTCATAAGACGTTGTAAGCAAATGTCTTAAAGACGTTATCTTTTGTAACATAAGACGTCTATACAACGTCTTATGGACGTCATTCGTCTTTAATGGACATCCATAAGACGTCCTGAATGTTGAGATCAAACGTTTTATGGACGTCTTTAAGACGTATTTGTGCTGTTTGGGAATTGTCAAAATTTTTATATAAACTTAGGCGAAAGTAAAATAATTTATATCTAATTTAAAAAAAATTTAGATAAATATTTAAAGTTTAATTATTGAAAATTTTAACTAGTTTGTATCAAAAATTATATTGAACAATATCCATAATTTTTGTGTTCCTTTAAATACGCCCTGTTTACATTCTTCCTGAAGACTTTTCTAGAAAATCTAAGACATTTCCAAACTTTTATGCTAAATATTATTTTTTAGGGATCGTATACTTTTTCTGGGGCTAGCTCTACGAATTCATATTTTTTAAAGATATTTTGCATTAAGAATTTATTTAATTGGTAAATTTTTTGATTGAACTTAAAACTTTTCAGAGATGGAAGCCTCAAAAATCTATTAAAGACATCATAAACGTGTATACCCTAATGGCACGTGATTAGTACATACATTAGTTAATTTCGAGTAATCCTGTACGGCTGATAGAGTATTGTAGATCTTTAGAGAGTGAAAAAGATGGTTTAACATAAATAATATGTTGTGTTTATAGCTGTTGATAATAGTTCCATTCGCAAAGCAATCAAAAACCAGTTGGCGCCCATCAGATTGTAGAAAATCAGTTTGCCAGTAGTCACGTGACCGTTTTTCTAAATTCTGGTTGGCGCTGAATGGTTTATGATTTATCTATTAACAAGGCTAATAAACGCGGTTACCTCGGTACGGTAGAAATGTCTTTACTTGGTTGGTTTTATGTTAAAACAAATTTTATTATCGTTATCTGAGAGTTATTTTAATATGATTTATTATCGTCGAAGTCCGAAAAGTTTTATTGTGGGTATGGGTGTAAATAGCTAACAATTTTATTGGTGATGTAAAGGATTAAGGAATATTAACTTAAAATTTCCATTTATTTGCTTATAAAGATTTAAAAGTCAATTTTAGTTACCTGGATATGACAAAAGAAAATGTCGGTTTCACTTTGTAAAGATATTGTAAAAGGATATACCAGGTCTTCTTAGGGGTACAACAATACGCCCAGTTGTAAACAAATAAAAATAATTTTAAATTCAAACCAGTTGTAAAAACATCTTAAAACCAATTATAGAATACAATATAATTTAAAAAGTTTTATGATTACCTTGGTAGTGTGAAGATTTAGAGGTTGGTTTTGCATCGTACATGTACCGGGTTCGATTCCTGGTTGATCTGGAGTATTTTTTGTGATGTTTATATATAATTTTTAATTATAATTATTAATAAAGTGTAATTAGATGCATATCTAAATGGCCGAAAATAATAAAATAGCAATTGCTACTTTTTTTTTCTTCAAATTAGAATAGAATAAGAACGATATAATTTTGACACTTTATTTTTAGATTGTAATTAGTGTTTACCTGCTTAAAGAGTTTCACAAAATAATTTCTTTCTTTGTCATTATATAATTTAGTAAAATCTACCGTCCCCATTTCTTAATCTCAACATAAAAGCAAACGATGACCTGAGAATACACCATACAAGGAAATGGAAACAAAAAACCACTCTTACGAAGGAGATGATTTTACTTTCCCAAAATGCAGAAGGCGAAAACTGGAACAACAGGATGGTGTCCAACTTAGGGCCTTCCTACTCCCAACAAATAGAAGATCCCCAATCATCCTGAGAGATAAGACACTATAAAATGAGCTGAGAGCTAGATTTTAACAAGTAAATATCATCTCAGAATTTACTAAAATCAGGCCCGATCATGCTAAAATCTAAACAAAGAATTTAGCAGATCAGAAGGCAACTACAGAGGTACTGGACGCATCCAACGTCCAAAGTCACATATACTAGGTAGAGGAGGACAAACCCATTCACGCGGAGAGGAATATTAGAAACATTTTCAGGAGAAGAAATCTCGAAACATTTAAAAAGCAGAAGCTTCCATTTAAAAAAGTTTCAGTTTTCAGAGTTTTTTCGATAAATCATTGATGACCGTGATTTAAATGTCACGATAAATTGCCAGAAAAGTCAAACCTGTGAAGAGCCCTACAATTACAAAAAAAATAACACAAACATGTGATTTAAATCCCGTAATGAAATTTAGATTATCGAAAAAGACATTAAAAACTCTTTTATGGTGTTTCTTTGCAAATGCAGCCGAAAAGATATGAGAGCAATTTTTTTTTGATCGAATTGCTATCGAAAAACCAAACTTTGAACTTCAAGAAAGTAGTTCTTATTAGATTTAAAATAAATCAAAGACGAGAAAAAATGTCGAATGTCGTTTAGGTTACACACATAAAAAATGTGATTTTGTGGAGCTACCTAAAAGAAAACCGGAATTACATCATGAATTTCTAGAATTTTTTTTTCATACTTCTAATGTTATTATGTGTTATTATGATTTACAAGTCAAACGGCTTCGCACTCCCTCCAGGGATTATTCACTCATACCAGGCATACAAAGACACCAAAAGTATGAAGCTCTGTGGGAACCCTTTCCATGTTATCGGGACCTAGGTGACGTTGTCTGTTGTATTTCCTACGAACTTTCGGACGGTTCGAGCGGTTGCTAGAAGAATTGCTTTCTGCATCGGCTTATACAGATGCTCACTAAGACCCAGTCCCTTGATGTTCTGCAGGAGGTTCTTTGGTATCACTCCAGTTGTTGACAGTATTATGGGAATCGTTTGGACGCCGTTCATTGCCCATTGTCTTCGGATTTGGACCTCCAGATCTCTGTATTTGGCGATCTTCTCGTTGTATTTTGGCCTTAGGTTGTGTTGTTAGGTACAGCAATGTCGATTAGTGTAATTCGCCTAGAAATTTTATCCATTAGTATAATGTCTGGTCTATTATGAGCTACTCTTTGATCCGTCAGAATCGTTCGGTCCCAATATAACTTGAACTGGTTGTTCTCAAGAATAGGCTCCGGATTGTATTTTTAATAAGGCACTTTTCCTACCTGTAATAGGTTTAACTTTTCTGCTAACTCTTGGTCGGGTCTCTTCGCGGCTGAGTCGTGTCTTTCCTTATACTCGGTTGCGGCAAACGCTTGGCATCCTCCATTTATGTGTTGAATTGTCTCCGATATTCGACAACCATATCTGCATTGGTCATTTTCTATTGAAGGATCTCTAATGATCAACTTTCGATAGTCCTTCGTCAGAATAACCTGGTCTTGGATAGCTAACAAGATGCCCTCCGTTTCCGGAAACATCTGTCCTGAAATTAACCAGTAGTTCGACGCTGACTTGTCGACATTGTCCTGATTGACCTCATTTGGATGCCGTCCATGAAGTGGCTTCCGTAGCCAGGTTTGTAATTTCTCTTGGTCTGTTTGGTGGTGAGAAGTAATATCTTGTTCCCTCAACTGTAGCGGCGTTGAATCGTCTGCCTCGCATATTGCTCGATGTAGTATAGAAGAGTCCGCCAACCTGTGGAAATATGAACGTAAATTTATTATTTGTTGGTCGAGCTGCTTACCAATATCCACCAATTCTCCTTCTCCTTGGTGTCTTGGAAGCATTGTACGTTCAATAGCACTCCGAGGGTGATGTTTTTGTGCTTTCGTTAGGAGTGTCCTTATTTTTCTTTGCAGGTTTTGGATGTTCGTCCTGCTCCACTTTACAATTCCAAAAGAGTAGCTCAGCGCAGAGCAAGCATACGTGTTGAACTCCTTAAACAAATTTCTACTATTTAAATTCGTTCGTAATACCCGCCTTGAAATATAGGTACATAGGTCTGTAAATCTGCATTATAATTTTTATTTCAGGTACTGATCAGAATGAAAGAAAATTCTATAAAGAAAGGATGAAGAATATCGTGCTAAAGTTGTTAGAGAAACTAGTAAAGCTTCGATTTTCGACGATCTAAGGTTTTGCAACGCCAACTATTGCATCCATACTTATGCTTATGCATTTTTCGCTACATGCCAGCAACGAAATTTGTTGAAAATCAATACTCCAAAACTGAAGGCAGAATTATTTGGCTACGATTTACAAGAAGAATATTTAGTGCCGCTAAGAGTCCCTAGCATATTTCAGACGTAGACGATGTTGCTTCGAACTGTAACTGCACATATAAAAAACCACAATTTGGAACAAATAAAATAGATTGCCTTATTAAGAAATAGAAGTATGTAAATTAAATCTACTAAATATTTTTAAAATCTAAATTATTGCGACTTTTTTCAAAGTCAAAATCTAATTTTATCATGATAAAAGTTGTAAATTCAGGTATTTATTTTTTTAAGGCATTTAAAATTTTAGGTAGAGCAGGATCATATGTCCCTAGATTTATATCTTGCCTCTATGTCACCTACACTAGGGCTGTATTTTATTTTAAAGAAAAAAGTTGCTATCAAAAGGTCTAAAATAGATTGAATTGCATGTTCAGTTATCCGTTAAATGCTAATAAATAGCAACTTAACTTTTAGAACATTATTAAATTCAACCACCCTGACCCGGGGATTCCAGTTTGTCAGTTGCTTAATTTAAGAAATCATGAGAATTCAAATTAAAAAAAAATATATTCAAAAAACATTTATTAACAGTCGAAAGAAAAAACACTTTATTTTTAATTGATTTTTATTAACTGAAATATTCGAAACTTTTACTTTAATATCGAATGGAACGACATATTTTTAATTAAGACCAACAAGAAAAACAACTTAAAATTTAATTATTTATTATAAATCTATCCATTAGCATTCAATTTAAAATATGTTGCAACAAAACCTACATGCTAAGAACCACAAAATCAAATCAAATCTCTGTCTTTCTTTCTCTTTGCGAAACAAATAAATAGATCCTCTCATAATAGCTATAATTACAACTTGACTCTTTAGCTCATCTCGTTAACGATCTTCGTGGTCCATACCGGCCTTCTTTGATCCTCGGGGGTTGTCTTGCCAACCCCTGGGCTAGCTGGGGGCTAGACGCGCAGCCTCGCGCGCAGTCACGCCCCTTGAAGGCGATCGTCATCTGTTTCAGATCGTCACAGCCGCAATCTCAGTTATTAGTGAACAGTGCGGCTACGGTCACCTAGATAAGGTTAAGTGTTGAACTATGATGGCCTCTCAGGTAGTGCAGTATCCTGGCAACGGCGGCAGCGGAGGCGCGGCGCAATCGCATCAGGTGCGTGTTGCTAATGATAGTGATCGCGATTCGGGACACCCTTTCATTACTTATTACGATTTTATTAGAGTTTATACTGGGTGTATAAATATTTTGCGTGCATAATTTTTTAGTGGAATTTATTTTGTTATCTTGAGTGGTAACTACCTACATTTTGGCTCTAATTTTTTAAATTGCTAACTTCAACATTCAGTTTGCCTCTATTTTTTTATAAAAGAAAGAATATATATATATATATATATATATATATATATATATATATATATATAAATTTTAATTATTCCTAAACTGAATTGAATGCAATTTAAAATTTTAAAATAATTTTATAGAAAAAAATTTGTGGCTTTAATTATACTTAATAAAACTTTCATTGCTCTTCTCTATTATATTACATTCGAATATAAAAAAAAATTCTTTGATTGTTTGTAAAGAAAAATAGACTTACTTTTCAACAATGTTCCTTAAACCACGATTTATTTTAAGCTTGACAATTAATAGGTTGTTGATAATTCTTGTTATTTATGCTCGTTGCTTATTTTAATGATTATTCGCTTCTGTAATTTTAATAAAGAACGGGGTCATTATCAGGTTTTTTTCTTTACAAAATTAACTTACTTTTCAGACATAATTCTTCTTTTACTATTAATATTTTCTATAAAAACTATAGTATAGATTTAACCAGTAATCCTTTAATGATTCAATATTATGATTCTATCCCCTCCAGACCATTGAAAGTTCTTTTTTTCTAATTTTATTACTTTAACTGTCAGAACTAATTTAACAAGTTTTATTACCAAATATCCTTGTCATCTAAAAGTAATATTCCAGGCTCCTATTTATAAAATACTGGCAACATTTCTTGTACTATTACAATTATTGTTTTAATTGAGGGGTTCACAGTTGCGTCAAACAATTTTTTGAGTCAAACGGTTTAGTCAGTATTTGCCAAGAATTTCTAAGTATTTATATATATATATATATATATATATATATATATATATATATATATATATATATATATATATATATTCGGATAATGGATCAGGATACTTGGAGAGATGATTCTACAAGTCTACATGATAAAATAAGGGTAGTAAATCATATTACGAAAAATGAAAACTCAATGTTTCTTGAAGCTCCGCCTGTCAAAGTTAATTTTCTTTCTAATTTTTAATATTTTGCGGTTAGTTTTTAAATTAACAAGTTGGTATTTGTCACAGAGATTGCGCTGATCTCTATCTTTCTGTTATAAAGATATTTCTCTACTATGCCACCAGAGGTCACTTTAACTGAAATTCAAATTTTCTTTTTCCCCCATGTCTTTTTTGTTTTGACAACTATTGGAAAAAAACATGTCGTTTTAAAGACAAAATAATACCTAATAAAAAAATACTCCTTATTCGGATTGATAAACTTTAAATGCAATTTGATATTAAAGTTCTTATTATCAGTAAAATCCGTTTTTTAAATGGATTGCACGTTCTCAAAATACTGTCGGAATTTTTTTTAGAGTTCGATAATGTTTTCTGAAAAAATATACTATAATTTTTTTTTTGAATATTATTTTATTTAAATAAATTTAAAAAATTATTTATATAACTATTATCGTTCCTATAATTGTTATATCACCTTTTAAATATCTAATTGCCAGATTTGACCAAATTTGAAGCATGGTAACTTGATTTTTTGCTTCTTTAAAGAACTGATATTACTGGTAGTGAAAACTTAAAAATAAAACAATTTAAATTTGCTCCTAAACGTTGTGGTTTATCGACTCGACTCTCCAAGCATCCTGATGCATTTTCCGAACACCCTACATACATACATACATACATATATATATATATATATATATATATATATATATATATATATATATATATATATATATATATATATATATATATACAATGCCAAATGAGATTTTGATGAAACGTCCTCCAGTTTTCACAAGAAACCGAACGAACTATGCAGTCCTAGATTAATACTAAATTATTCGACTGGATATATGTACAGATTCGTTTGGGGAAATTATTTTTATGCCTTATAGTGATAATTTGTTATTAATTACAAAATAACTATGAATAATTTGCGCAAATATTCCATTTCTTATTTCAAATAAAAAATTTTTTGGCAGTGATAATTTATTTACTAAAACACTTTACTTGTTATAATTGCAAGTAAAAACAATTTCTCGTAATTATTTGTAAATAAGAATTTATTTGTATAAATAGCTTTCATTAAACGAAAGTCTTTAATTAATTTTAAAATTTTATTTCCAGATATCACCTCTCAATCTTCTCGCTGCTACTTGCAACAGGATGTACCCGTCGCCATACCCAACTCACACTCAACTTTCTCCTTCTAGTACCACATCGTGTAGCAGTGACGGATATGCTGCCCAAGTTCCCTTGGAATCGACTAGGAGTCCTTTGGATTACTCTCCTCCTTTCCAAAGTGCTTACTCCCATAGCTACAATAATTACTGGTTTCAACATTCACCGCCTCCTGCGGATCTAGCTACTAGTGGATATCAACCTCAGCAAACTCAGATGTATTCGCCGTGGGGACAGGCGAATTACATCAGTCCTTTTTCAAGTATGAAAATGATTAAACCTGAAATTACAGATTTCCCAACTTATTCTAATAAATCAAGGCGTTGTATTAAGTGCCAATGTCCCAACTGTATCAGTGAGGAAAACGGCTTAAAGAAACCTTCATCAAAAAAGGTCCATATATGCCATTTTCCTGGATGTGACAAGGTCTATGGTAAAACATCACATCTTCAAGCACACCTTAGATGGCATACTGGCGAGCGACCTTTTGTTTGTAATTGGTTATTTTGTGGGAAACGGTTTACTAGATCAGATGAACTGCAACGACATCTGAGAACTCACACCGGCGAAAAAAGATTTTCTTGTACTGTTTGTGGTAAAAGGTTTATGAGATCAGATCATCTAGCTAAACATGTTAAAACCCACAAAAATAATAAAAAAACAGAAGATCCCCCACCAGAAAACAAAGTGGACAATAGTGTATCACCAAAAACTTTAAGCAGTGAGACTGTTGCATCACGCCTATCTCCAAATGTTTCCATCCGGGATAGAGCAACTAATGTACCTGTACAAATATCGTCCAGTACTGTACCTAATACGAACAGTACACCTTTAAATACTAATAGAAGTTTCTCAACAAGTTATTCTGCCGCTCCAAGAGTTTCTCTTATTAGTGCTTCACAAAGTATAACATCATCTTCCGCTCAAAGTATGGTAGCCTCTGGCGCAAGTTTAACACATCAATATAATTACCAGTTATTACCTCATTCGGCGCCTCAAAATTATTATCCCGACTACGGTTACATGTAATAATATTGTACTAAACGAAATTTAATTTAACTGAAATTCAAAGAGAAAGATTTGATTTGTTGGATATGACTAGTTGGTTAAAAAAAAACCTTAAATTTCAGTGTCGTCGTTTCGCGCCCTCAGGGCTCAACAATTATTCTAACCTATATGAGGACAATTAGATAAGAAACATGGATTTTAACTTACCATTAATGACAATCGAGTATTACATGTTAAAGAAATGGAACTACAACATATACTTCCTGTTTGATAGTCGTGGTAAAGATCAATGTTTTGTTACCCATTTGCTATTTTACTTTCATATGTTTGATATAAAAACAGTCTTTTTGTGCACTGAGGAAGATTTAAATAAAGCGAAACGCCGACAACACACATATAACCTATTAAACATACTCCACACATTAAACTTCTTTAAATGGCCCCAAACTCACTTGAATTCAATAAGAGTTTCACGATCGAAAATTCATATTGTTGTACTCGATATAGATATATTTTTATTGATATTATTTGTGTATAAATTTGCGTTGCAGGCCAAGTAATAAAAATGTTTATAATTAGGACAAAAATGGAAAAATATTAAAATGACATAAGTTTTGCAATTGTACCTTAGTCTTAAGATATTCGAGTGCCATGAAAAAAAGTACATAGGCGTTACGTACGTTTTTCGTTAAGTTATTTTTGCAAGTTAGCTAAAATTAATTCAAATTGTTGTAGATTTAAGAACAAAATGTCAATTTTTCCCGTTTTTTGATACTTTATTTTGTATAAAAAATAGTAGTCAATTAAGAATTGCATAAAACTAAAATATATATAAGCAAACATAAATTTTCTCAAAATGTATAACTCTTTGTTTATTTGATTGACAATTTTTATAATAAGTTTTAAGAGTGGTTCCAATGTGGCCTAAAATTGTATAAGAGAGTGGATTTATTGTTCTTTCAGTGTAAAAAAAAACATTTCAATTCTAACTTAATTTTAGGCCATACTTAAGCCACTCCCCAAACTTATCTAATTTATTTAATTTTCCTTGCTAAAGATATTTCCTATTATATTACCTACAAATATCATTAAAAAATAAACTAATTCTATTAAAAAAAATAATTAATGTCGATAATTGAAAAATTACAATCTCTGTACGGAATGCAATAAACATAAAATAAGAAAAACTTTGATACAAATGAAACTCCAGGGTCCAAAAATTGTTAATAATTTTGTACTATATGGCAATGTGCATATTAATGTTTATATTTTGTATGTAAATTACTGCTGTTAAGTTGAAATAAATTGATTCGTGTGATTTGCTGTTTTCTCTTTGATAACAACTGACTCCAATAAAACAAAGTATTATTATTTTATATCACAAATTTTAATTTGATTGATAAATACATATATCGCATTTAAGCCTAAAATCTCTAGGATAAAAATGATTTAAAGGGAACAAGTAGAACGCTTTTTAAATCACGACAGTACGTAAAATACCTGTTTAATTGTAAAATTCCTTTCCCATATCTGTCTGCTTACAATCTTCGGTTTGCTTTGATGCGTGCTGCACTCGTTCAACGTTTTCCGAAACTACATCTTGGCGATTATTTCGGTAGATGGCACCAGTATATAGGATAATTGAGGGTGCTATTAAATGGGCGGGTTTTACGGATGCATGGCCGCCCTGATAGAGGAGGGCAGCGAAAGAAAATAAGACAAAAAAGGCAAATTATAGTGTAATATTATGTATGCGCGGTGGGGTACACAGTAAGGAAAAAGCTAGTTCGATTTAAGTCAGTTTCAATCAAAACACATGAATGTATGCCACTTTTCAATTGTTTTAATATCTGTCGTAGGTATTAAGTCAAAAAAAAAATAAACGCAGTCGCTTAATCTGTAAACATTAAACGCTTTAGCCGTTGATGGCGCTACGTACGCGTGTGTAGTGTTGATACCTGTATGACAGTGTATAGAGTGGTGTAGCCTAAAGGATTTTGCTAAAAGGGTTAAGGGAAGCTGTCAAAATGGAGCGGCAGGAGAGGGAAAAGGGGCGCGGATCACCGGAATTATTAGCTGTAAGTTATGTAATATACGTATTATAAAACCTGTTGATTTAATTTTAGGCCTAATCGGGTTGGAGTACAAATAGATATTCTTGATATATCAATTTGACATCCATTATATCTTATTGCTATACAGGTTAGGTATTTGCATCTAGATCAGTTGTCATTTGTAATGAATTTAAGAAATGTTTTTGCGTGTACATTTCCTTTTCTTATGTGAAGCTTTAAGATATATTTTATATGTTCGTTTGCGATATCGACACTACTAGTCTCAAAACTTCAAACAAAAAAACTTTTGAAATTATTTAAATCAAACATCAGTGCACACAGTATTCATTAAAAACGATAGAAGTTAGAAAGATGTTTTTTTTTTTGATTATATTGTTAAAAAATTTAAATATTTTATAATATTGAAATTGTGTTGAATAGTGAATCCTATTGAACAGCTTTGTATCATTGTAAAGATATTTAAATAATTAATCAAAATGAAACCAAGATTAAATAACGACTACCTCTGCACGATTCTATATTAAGGGTATGCTTTTTAAGCGATTTAATCGATTTTTTTAACGGACGAAACTGATAAATAGTTTCTTAATAAATTAAAATTAATTTGATAAAGACGGTAAATAAGAGAAAGTTTTAATATCTAATAAACTGTCTTGATACTTGCCTATACCAACAATATTTCTCCCCGCATAAGGGATTTTATATGTTTACCTATTTTGAATCATAAATTAAAGAAATTGTAATAATCTGTTATTACCTTATTTTTGTCACCTTTTATATTATGAAAATAAAAAATTGAACTATAGTTGTGTTGCTAAATCATTTATGAAATCATATTCTCTTAAAAATACGTTAATAGTTTCATTTCAGCTGAGTTTTAGACTTCTAGCTGTATATTATTTATTCTTGTTCTAATTACACCGTGAAAAAATAGATGAGGTACATTTAAAAAAAATCTACAGCAAGTGGAAATTATATGTCTGTCAAGCAGAGGAAAGGAAAGAATATATACAAACAGTTTGTTTCCTGCAAATAACACTCTTGACCTCTCTCCCTACGCGTTTCGACCACCTTATGGTCTCATCAGTGGAGCTGTATCGAACCGAGAGCAACATTCGCAGGAAACAACTGCTATATAAAATATAAATTCCAAAGTATGTCGGTAGGATATTAAAAACCTGCCGACTTCGATACTAGACCAAAAAATATCACCAATTAAACGACATCTATACAATCACCGGAGTATTGCGAAATTTTGATTTTTAAAAAGTGGAAATTAGTGATATATTTTTTTTTTGTAGAAAGAAATTACAAAGAAAATTTTATATTTCCCAGTATTTATCATAAACAAAACATGGTAATATTTTATTCCAAAATTAAAATTGTTGTTCGAAATATTGGGAATAATTAATTTTTGAATATAAAATCAACAGAAGAAATTTGTTTCACTTATCCTGGGCAGTAAAACTGTGTTGACTAAACTTTTTCTCACAAAAATTTCACACATATTTTAAAATATCAATAGAATTATCAGTGATGGTTTAATATTGATGTTCATAATACTTTTTGTAGAAACTTGTCTCTCAACATCGTGGAAAATAAGATGGTAGTATGGACGTCAAAGGGTTTTCATGGCCGACGGAAATCCATATAATTTTATGATTAATTCTATGTATTTTAAGCTGCTGAATCGGAATTTTTGACATAATAGCTGATGAGGAATTTATTATTAACGGTTTAATTTTTTATTACACCGTAAAATTGTTAATAAATTATGTATATATTCCGGACTCATATCACTCTATTTCAAATTTAATGATTAAGGCGATAGTATTTTCAAAATTGAAAAAAGTTAATCAGAACCGAAGATATTGCAAGATTAGTACAAAAAAAAAATGGCAGGAGATCGTAGTGCTTCAACGAAATCGAGCATAATTCGGATTGTAATTAAAATTTTACATCGCATTATGGCTCATTCTAAAGGTAAAAACTTTCCCAAAGATAATATGACTTCGTAAATGATTTCTGAATAATAATAAACAAAACTGAGATAATGCAGTAAAAATTTTTGTTCCTTTTTGCCGTCTTAATTGTCTATCAAAAAATTAGATTCTTCTTACATATTGACAATTTTTGAGATTTCTTGAAAATATTGATTAGAACTGGAGTTATCGTAAATTATTCTTAAAACTGTCAAATTGAAGAATTACCCGCTGCAGAGAGAGTAGTCATTACTGACTAGTTAAGATAAACTAGTGAATATTGGAGTGTGTAGCAAGCCAAAGAGAAATGTTTAAAGTTAATCCAAGCTTTCGAAAACCTTTATTTTCATTTTTAAAATTTCAAAAAATTAACAAAAAAATTTTCTTTCAATTAACATTAAGTAATTTACGATAACAATATAAATTTAACTCATAATAACCTCCAAAAGTAATAGATGTGATGCCTATAAATGTAGCTAAGTTCACTTCGTTGCCATACACCCAAGTTCTCAAGAATATTTGCTCAAATAGACAACATAAAAATTGCTAATAAATCGGCGTTAACAATAGGCTCTGCATACTCTAAACTTAAAGATAAAACTCCACTTAACTCTCGTTCAGATAAAGTTTATAGCATTCTATGTGCTGATTTGTGACAAAGTATATGTAGGCCAAATTTTTCAAACTTTACAAATAGAATTACTTTACATAGGAGTGATTGTGTGTTACATCGAGAGAGATGTACACTTGCCGAACATAATAGTAAACATTTGCACAATATGGATTAAGGGTCAGTGAGAGTGCTTGCTACATAGCCGATAAATGCCAAGAGGCTTTTCCCAGAAATGGCCCTTATTTCACAAGAACAGCATAAAGTAAAAAACAGATATAAAACATTTAAGCGAAATCTATTCATATCTTTTATTATTAGATAAATCATTACCTACAAATACAAGCGTTGTTAACAATAATGACAACAGTTTTCTTTGAAGCAAATGGAGATTGATTTCCCATCTATTGCATAATCATTCTTGGTACACCCTTCAGGATATAAACATAAAAAGAATTACTAAACCACTAAAATTTAGTTGACATACTGACAGATGACAATTTTTCTAACCTCGAATATTGCAATATATTTTTTTAAATCCTACATGTGACTCAAGAACGAATAAAATGGTTCATTTTTGGTCTTTTTGATTTTAAATTCATTTTAAAATGTTTTATGTAAAGTTTTCTGTTAATTTTCCTATTCTTCAACTTATTGGTAGTCTTCCTGAGGATGAAAATGATAATAAAGATTTTCGAAAGCTTGGATTAATTTTAAAGAGTACTCTTTCACTTGCTGTATACCCTAATATTGACTAATTTATATATATATATATATATATATATATATATATATATATATATATATATATATATATATATATATATATATATTATTTTGTCTTTTCTTGGGTTTAGGTTCTATATATTTTTTTTGTTTATGTAATTTTGGTAGGCCGTATATTTTTGGTGGAATAGCATTGTGAATGGTTAGCCTTTTGGCATCTTTTTCGGTTAGTTCTTTTATATTGAGCAATTTTTTTATGAAGGTATTATTTTTCTTTTGATATAAGTTCAGGTTTTTCTTTTGTAACATCAACATCTAATGAGAAATTTGGACCATATGATAAAACTTCATTAACTTCGGACAGTATCGGGGTATCAGATATATTTTCGATCCATTTGGACCTGTCGTTTGTTTCCTTACAGATCTCACGATTTTTAAATAATTGGTTTAATTTTTTTTGGTGTCTTTTTTTAATTTTTCTATGCAATTCCTCAAACTTTTTATTTTCTAACGATAAGAATCTATCTAATATATTATTTGTTAAGTATCTCTCAGTTTTTTTAATGTTTTCTCTAATGGATGTGTTTAAAGAATTAATTGCTTTGGTTGCCTGTGTAATTGATAAGTTTAAAATACTATATTTAGCTTTCATAATGATATTATTAAATTTATTTTCAAGGTACGTACCTGTAGTAGAACCTAAACCCAAGAAAAGACAAAATAAAGGAAAAATCATATATATATTTATATATATATATATATATTTATATATATATATATATATATATATATATATATATATATATATATATATATATATATATATATATATATATATATATATATATATATATATATATATATATATATATATATATATATATATATATATATATATATATATATATATATATATTTAACCAAATGTATGTGATACATTGGATGTTCTTTGTTATGAGACTTTCGATTCGGATTTTGAGCCAATAATTTGGAAGAGTATAACGACCCATTTTAGTGGTCTCGTAGCCAGTCTCGGGCGAATCGATGATGTTTCTATGCTGTAGTGATGAGGTTATGAAATGTTCTGATTAGTTCATTTGTTGAAAGTTTGGATCTATCTAGGTACTTTGTCTGAGTATGTTCGATAAATGTTGTAAAGGTGTCACATCTGAGGTCTCTGTGGATGACGGTGTTCCTAACATAACATGGAGCTCCACAGATCTTACGGAGATCCTTGTCCTGGAAGTTCTCTAAACGCCTAAATCTTGTTCTGCCTGTGGTGACCCACATAGGAGCACCAGAGTACAGTATAGACCTGATGAACAGGTTTTAGATTGTTAGCTTGTTCTTTAGATTAAATTTTCTCTTTATGTAGCAACGAATAGAGAGCTAACCAGGACGTTTTGGCTTTGGATAGGAGATAATTTAACAGTCAATTAATCTCCTGTCAAAGACTAGTCCCAAGTATTTTGCATTGTCTCTCCAAGGACTGTGATTGATTGAAATGGACAGCCGCTCTACCGAAATCGGGAAACATGACATACTAAACATGATAGCGTGAGTTTTATCAGGATTCAGCTTTCTTTTCCAGTTGGCCATCCTTTTCTTCAACTTGTCAATGTGCCTTTGGAATCTTCTAATAATAAGACGAAACGACCCCGAGGACGTTGCAAACTCAGAGTCGTCAGCAAATAAATTTTACTGTAAATGTCTGATAGAATATCCGCCGTAAAAAGAGTTGGAGACATCCCAGCTCTAATTGGATTGATATTTGACGTGACGTAATCTGACGACACTACGAATGTTCTGCCCTCAAGGAAACTTAAGACCAGTCTTATTAAGTAACTTGGAATTCCTAGCCTTATCAGCTTGATTAAAAGACCATTGTGCCAAACTTTGTCAAATATCAATTAAGATTGTACCCGTGTGGAATTTCCGGTTGAAACCCTTTGTAATAAACGAGGCTAGTCTGGTGATCTGTTGAACGTTACTGCTTTTGAAGCTAAACTGTTCCGGAGGCAGGATATTCCTCTCCGTTATGAAATCAATAATGCGATTTAACTCGTTCTATTATTTTCCCCAAATTGGAAAGTAGATTAATGAGTCTGTAGTTATTAATATTAGTGTCCTTTTCGCCTTTCTTTCAAATTAGAATTAGCCACCTTCCAATCTAAAAGAAAATGTTCTGATTGCAAAACTGCATTGGCTATGTTAGTAATAGCCGAGAGGGTCCTGTCCGGCGCTCTCTTCAAAGCTAAGTATTGCGACCATCCAGACCGGCGCTTTCTTAACCATCAACCCCGAAGCAATCCCTTTCACTTCATCAAGACCGATGATAGGTATACCTAAATCAATAATGTGAATGGACTTGTAGATTTGCACCGTACGATCAATTCTTTGTTCCTTGTTTCGATCGGCGCTGAGGTTAAGCTGAAATTGTTTATAAAATTTTTCTGCAAATTCATCAGCTTTGTCCTGAGTACTGGTCAAGGTGACATTGCCGTCAACAATGTGTGGTAAAGGTGTTTTCGCACCTTTTGTTAAACTATCTGTCATCCTATACAGTCTGCCATTATAGATTTGCAGAGTTTCTAATTTGAATTCCAGCACCGATTGTACACGTCGAGAGGCTCCTTACTTATGTAATATTGATATTTTTAGCAACAATCAATATGAGCAATATCATTACAATAAAAGATAGCTACAACAAAACTATTAGCCAAAAGTCTACATTTTTTTTTCATTTAACTAACTAATCATAGCTTATAGTAATAATACTTTATTCGATGAGCTCTGTAATTTTGGTTATTACTAAAAAGAGTGAAATACCTCCGAGTATAAATAATAGTCATTATTGCAAGGCGAATTATATCCTTTACATACTTTTTCTATAATTAACCAATTATAATTTGCTAAGATCAAATTTTAAAAATTTTCCGGTAAAGTAATTACTAATACGAGACACTCTGGAATTAAATTTTATATTTTTTTTCTTATATTTACACTAAAAAAACTGTTCAAAAGAAATTTCCTTTCTAATGGCATTTTAAATTTTATTTTATTACTAAATAAAGTTATTGCCATTTCTTTGCACATTTTATTTGGAAATTGAAACAACATTTTGGTATATATGGTGTCTAGTAGCTTCAGAATATCTTGAACTAGCTGTTTTTAATAATTTGTTTCATAACTACCCGTATCCATTGCTTTCATAATACAGCCAATCCGTCATTTGAGTCTACCTTTTACCTAGCCGGAAAGTTTTTGGAATGTTCATTTTTCTTAAGAAATTTTCGGAGTCAACTTTTTCATCTCCTTATTTTTTTTTATTTGGTTTATTTTTATCGATTTTATAGTCTTACAAAATGGAAGTAAGTTGAAGGTAAGTGAGGTACGAAGGTACTCGGTTACGGAATTCCAGAGGAAACAATGTAAGCAGTTTTGGCATCGAGTGGGACGACTAAATTAAAACCGAATATGCTAAAAGTAATTGCACTTTTGAAGACCGGTTTAAAAATACTCCACTCGATGGGGAAAAAAATTGCACTCATACGAAGGGCTCCCTAGATATTATTTTTACAATTTTGCTGGGCGTCTGTCTTCTGGTTAATTGATAGGATGCATTTTTGTGAATTGAATAATTATAACCTTAAAAGACCCCTAACACAAACAACACTGATTGATATAGTCAAAAAAGTGTTATAAATAAATTAAAGAAACATAATATTAAATGCTGATTAATTTTGTGACAATCTGAAATGTCACACAATCAATTTATGGCAGTATCTGAAATTTCGAAGTGAAAAGGGATTTTTAAAATTTAGTTTTGTAACATTTTCATCGTGATCAAGTTACTTGACTTCCTGAAATTAAACAAGATGAATAGAGGTAACGTACCGATAATTCGCAAATTCTCGGTCCGCGACTGAAAGCGCTGTTTGTTCCGCATGCGGGAGGTTTGGACTATTATTTAAGACACTACGTTTTCAAAAATAATTACTTTTTCAAGTTACCTTATCCAGAGTCAAAAACAAATAAACTTTGTATCAAATGTGACCAAGTTGTAATGACCATATTTGGAGTTTGTAGAAAAACACACATTTAATATGGCGCTACTTTGTAGCGTATGTATGGAATGAAGCATTGTCAAAACTAAGAAGTTTTGTGTGATGAGGGTTGCGTTGAGTTTATTTTGCAACAGTGGTGCAATTTACAAAAAATGGTCAAAAAATCTAAATTATCTTATACAGCATATGTGGTAAAAATTGAATATAGAAAAATTTTTTCTAAGAAGTTTTTCCGATATTTTGAGATATAACCACACTTTTGAATTTTTTTTTGGAAAAAATAAAAATTTGACAAATAATGCTAATCACGTGACTACTATTTTTTTGCTTAATTTTCATCTCGATCGGAGCAGACATTGTTGCCAATTTCAAATTTCGAATAACGCTATTAACAATAAAAATCCCATATGAGGCGGACTTTACTGGCCACACTGTATGTAACTAGAAGGTAGATTTGTAGCAAACTATTCTGAAGGCCAAAATTTCAATAATGTGAACATAATTTTCTCAAGAAATCGTAACATTCCTATTAAATTTAAAAATAGTTTTGAAAATTCTTTTGGAGTTAATTTAAGTCTACTATTTATTTTGTATTTAATTTTAGAATTTGGCATTAATACAATTTTCATTTATTTTGATAATTTTTTCCTCGTTATATTTAATAATTCAAAAATGAAGTATTTTATGTTTTTAGATATGTATATACATTTGTTTCGGATTGATCAAAAAGCAAAATATAAAGTGGCTGGATTTTCTCTCATAAAATCTTCCAGAAACTTTTGATATACGGGGTTGTTCTTTATATTCTGACAAGCTCTGGTGATTTCATTATAGGAGTTCAAATACAGAATTTTTTCTATATCGCAAGAATATGTTACTAGAAAAAATAAATCGTCGTGAAAAATTGTATTTTTTTAATATAGAAAATTAGGTTGTTCAGTGATGAACATAATATGCTATAGTCGTATTATAATATAAAACCAAGTTAGCTATGAGAAAATAATTACACGCTCTAACGACAGTAAAATAATTTTATTAAAAATAACTAGCAATCAAATGATTCATTTGCACACATTTTTCAGAAAATTAAAGCGCTCAATGTGAGCTTTATTGTTAAAAATACATTTTTTGCAATCCTTGTCCATTTTATTTACGGAATTTGATATGGTTTTTATTTGAAATTTTTTAAAAAATGTAAGAATTTATTTAATTTCTGACCAGTTCATTTCAATAAAATTATTTTACCGTCGTTAGGGCGTATAATTATTTTCTCATAGCTAACTTGATTTTATATTATAACATGACTATAGTATATTATATTTTTCATTGAATATCCTAATTTTCAATTGTTTCATAATTTACATGGATATGGCGATTTTTTGAAATATTTAATATTTTGAGGTAAATATTTCTAAAACGTTTGAAACAAATATAGCCAACCTAGATATTTTTGAAAAGGGAATTTTTGGCTTTATTTTTATATTTAGTAATATATAGGGTGATCCATTAAAAAAAAGTGAATTTTATTAAAAAAATACAATTTTCAATAAGCATTTGTTCTTTCTACATTGTAAAAAGGAAATGTATTAAATTTAATGTAAATGCGCTGGAAGCAAATTTTGCAAACGTTTATTAAATGCATTTAATGTAATGCATTACATTTAATAATTTACATTAATCTAAATTAATATAATCATACATTAAATTTAAAGTCTGATCATTACTTTTTAAGGTGACATTAAATACAGTGTTGTCAAATGTTGCAAGTTTTATATTTATTCCTGACAAAATGCGTGTGATAAGAAAAAGCTGATATTGCTCAATTAGACTGAATATTACATAAAGACAGATGATAACAAGATTGCCCATCCTTTAAATTTTAGACTGCAAAACCATAAAATAAAGAAAGAAGTAAGAGACAGTAGAGATTTAATTTTAGAGATGGGGCATCTTATTAATTTTCATACACTTGCCATCAATTGTATGTACGTTTCGCCTTAATATTTTATCAATTTCTGAGTACAAAATATCTATTCTTGGAAAATCCCTGGCATGATAGTACTCCTGGCAAAATTACTGACATATCTAATTATTCCTGGCAAATGCAAGGAATTACTGGCAAACTGACAGCCCTGGTTAAATATACAGCTGGTGTTCATTGAATTTGAGATATGTTTTCACATATTTAATGCACCAACATTAATAGGAGTTCAAAGAATTCTGAAACTACCACAAAAAGATGGACATTTTTCGCATAGATAGTGTCCGCTATCTAGACCGGTTTTGAACTCATTGGTTCCCGTCAGTACGGGTATACATCTACACTTTACCATAAAAAAATTGAACCCTTTAAGCAATTTATATCATACTAAACAAGAAGTTCAATACAACTTGCTCCATCTCCCGGAATATCATGCAATTTATATTAAATAATAATGTAAATTCCTTTAGTATTAGGGTATATGTGAATTAATTTTAATGTACAGAAGTTGAGATATCTTTTCAGTTACTTTATTGAAATTTAAGATACTATTTAAGCAAATGTAATGTACAATGAACCTATATTTGAAGAAATTGCTTTAAATTCAAAGTAAATGTAAATTATTCATGATTTTTAGTACAAAAACATTAAATTTAATGTAGAATAGACCTTAAACTTAAATTAAATTTAAGGTTATATTTAACAGTATAGTAACATGTCCCTGCATCACAGAATAAATTCCGCAACTTATATACTTAAAGTTTTTTTCTAGCTCCTGTAATAAAAACACCAGAGCTTGTCAAAATATAAGAAACAACCCTGTACAAGAACGTTACATAAGGAGAGTCAAGGATTAATTATAGATGTTCAGGCAAACTCCAGAAAATCCATTTTCTTTTAGTTACCAACTTTTTTAAAGAACATCAAAATACTTGTCCTGTTTTGTCATTGTATTAATTAAAATGTTCATCACTTATATTCATCAATATTTTTTAATGAACAAATTATGTTTGTTTTACTAGGCCATTATTTACAAAGTATATACCAAAGCCCAGATTTCTGTAACTAATAATACGACGTTTAGTCTTTTCAGTGATTAGCTACAAATTAAAGTAGAATAAATGAAAAAGTTTTTCCGATAACAATTTAGAAAAGTCTAGTACATATATGCCGTTTTAATGAACAATTATTCTTAAACAAAAATATTACAATAATTTATTTTATAGGCGTATTTTCCTACACAAAGTCCATTCTATTTATAAGGCCATTATTACAAAGTATCTACGTCTGAAGCGCAGACTTGTGTAATTAATTATAATATTACTTTTAGTACTTCATGAGCATGTAAAGGTGTTCCATATTAAAATACGGTTGATGCGTGAGTAGTTTACTGCTTAGCCAATTTTGTTCTTATTTTGATGTAGCTGATATGAGAA
This sequence comes from Diaprepes abbreviatus, assembly GCA_034092305.1. Lineage (NCBI taxonomy): Eukaryota > Metazoa > Arthropoda > Insecta > Coleoptera > Curculionidae > Diaprepes > Diaprepes abbreviatus. Next base: position 38,808,764 of record JASJET010000103.1, on the reverse strand, counting down.
TATTAAGACACGCATATATGAGAGTGAGCCAATAAACTTGTTATAACTTAAAAATAGACTTTATCAGATTTTGAAGCAATATTGTTTTCTTACGCGATGTTCATTACTTATTTTATCTTGCTTTATGAATAAGTACTATTCTACAGGGTCATAGCCGAGTCTAGATCACAATATCTTGGATTTTTACCGTAATTTGAATATTTTTTCTCTCCATAAAATGATATTGAAAAATATTTTTTATAAATAATTTTGAAATTTGCAAACATCGATATTTTGCCTTATTTGTGGCTGTACGAAAATGAGCATTTATTCGGTTCCAACAGTAAATCATAATCGATTGGTTTTTTCAAAAAATTGTCTTTCTAAAAATCAGAAAAAAATTTTAAAAATTGAATGAGAATAAAAAATTTGCTCAGGGAATTGAAAATGAGAAAGGGACAACTTTAATATACTGCCTACAAAACACAAACATGCATGAACACTTGTTCCTGTCAACCAACACATAGAAGATGGACATTGGGGAGCTCTGACACTTAATTTAAAAATGAGATCGATTAGATCAAATCCAATAAACCATACGTACATTATTAAAGATATTCATGCAGTACACATGGATTTTTAAAGGAAAAGTAGAAGCTAACACCAGACTAAAAAACAAAAAAACTTAATAAAAAAACTGGCGGTAAAAGAAAAGTTAACAAGAATGTAAGCAAAAATAAAACGTGATATAAAGGCAGTCAACAAAAAGAGAGAGAATTTTAATTAATGACGTATCTGCATCAAGGCCATTTAGCGTCACTTTTCTGAATTGGATCACTAATTATGTAATTAAAATATTATATCGTAGAAGTCTGGACTGGATTGTAAGAAATCAGTAACATTAGTTATGTTGGTTGGATTAATGGATAGCGAGCGGTAAATAGAATCGGTGGGTATATTGTGTCTTTGGAGAATCGTGGAGTATCCCAAGCATGTGCTTGATTGTGAGAGTAGTATTACAATAAAAACATACAGGGGATCATCACCCTGAAGGAGGTAGGAGTGAGTAAGGTTGGTATGACCTATAAAGTGGCGACCAACTGTTGATTGTTATTTCCTGTTTGATTCAAGCTCTAAGAAGTTATTACAGACTACAGACAGAGTTGAAAATTTCACGTAATTTGTTATTTCCCTCCAATAAATCCCAATCAGATTCTATGAGATTGGAGATAAACTTATGAATAATGGGATACAAATCTTTTATATGGAGAGTGAAGTTAAATATAGAGCTACTAACATTTTTAGCAAGATGATCTGCTTCTTCATTGTTCCGGATACCTACATGGATAGGTATCCATATAAATTAGATGGTATGTCCTAACCTATGGCATTTATAAAACAGGTAATTAATTCTGTCTACCGAAGGGTGATCCGAAGAATATGATTGTATTTTTTTGAGAGAGTTAAGGGAGTCTGATGCTATTAGCCATCTATCCATTGGAGATTTATGGATAAATGCAATTGCCTTTTCTATGACAAATAATTCCACGGAGAGAATGCTTGATGAGGGGCTGAGTTTAAAGGATTCTGAGTATGATGAGTGGTAGAAGGCAGCACCAATCGATGTAGGGGATTTTGATCCATCTGTGTATATAACTTTGTAGTTGGAAAATTCATTTGAAATAATATTATTATAATCATTTCTCAGGATTATAGGGTTGGGGGATTTTTTGTCGTGGGATAAGAGAGAATAATTAATTAGGTATGGTGGTATTGTTCATGGGTGAAAAGTTGGGTAAGATGTCAAGAATGGAGGGAATTGTAAGTTATAGTCTGATAGGATGTTTTGTAGGAGTATTTCCGGAGAATTTGACATTGAGATTCTGGCTGGGTAAAGATGTGTATTTTGCAAATTAAAGAATTTGTTGTGAGGAGCGTGGTCAGGCATATCACATAGTCTCAAAGAATACGAAGAAGTAATGTCAGTTTTCTGCAGTAAAGAGGGGAAACTACACTAATACAATTAAGGCTTTGTATAGAACTTATACGGAATGCATCCAATCGATGTATTTTGTATCGGGTTTAAGATTTTGATATAAGAGATTCTTGCAGTTATATATATTTAACTGCCATAACCAATTTTAGATCTAATTAAGGATTTATATATACATAACAATAAGAAGGAGTCTGTACCCCATGTTGTTCCTGATAACATTCTAAGTAGGACTATATCTTTGAGACACTTTATACTGATGTATTTGATGTGCTCTATTCGGTTTAACTTACTATCACATATTAAACCCAAAAATCTAGTCGATGGATTGTTAACTATGGGGATATTTTGCATTTCCAAGTTTTATAACCTTGGATAATTACTTTTCCCATAAAAATAGGTACAAGATGATTTATTGGGAGAGAAAGAAAATCCATGGTTATTAGACCCTTTTGGTAATGAATTGAGGCAAATTTGGATAACTCTTTAACTTGTTCTGGGAAAAAATGTGGAACGCTTCCCGATTTTGCATTTCATCCTTGCACATGGGCCATGCTAATCTTCTCTGTATCGTTTCAATTTTAGTATATATACCGTCGAAGCGAGTGCGCAATCAACAAAACGATATGCTCTAGATCAGCGATTCCCAACCTTTTTTTTCTTGCGAACCCCTTAAAAAAATCGGGATAAATTGGCGAACCCCCTTGTATAGTCATTAGGAATAGTAAATGAAACAGTAAAATTGGGTTAATAAAATTTATTTTCCATATTAAATAACAATTTATAACGAAAAATTAAAACACAATCATAAAACGTTTACAGACAAACATTAAAACTAAAATGATAGCTTAACCCACAAAAAAGAATAAACACAAAATGAATACAATAATACAGAACTCTCCCTCAATGGGATATTTGTGCCTGTTTGGTGGAACAAAGAAATTGAAAATTTGGTTCGACGTCTGAAATTTTGAGTCTTAGATCAGGTTCTGCATTTAATCTGTCCCTGTACTTATCTTTCAGATAAGTTTATGTTGAAAATCCTTTCTCACATAGATATGTTGTATAAAAGAGCAATAAATCTTTTATGTTTTTTTTTTCCTTCAAAACAAATTCTCATTTCTTACACTGAGCCAAAAATAAATTAAAGAGTAATTTTTAAGCCAATGAGCTTTTTTTTCCAGAAAAGTTAAAGAAGATCCTTGAGAAGGATTAAGTATCCAGTTGTTCGATCCAGATATAATAGGTTTATTAGGAAAAGACTCCTTGATCGTCAATTGAAGTTGTTTGAGATGTTGAGATATTCCTTTTAATATTTTCATTAAGTTAAATTTCATTTTCTGATAAAATGGTGCTGAGAGAACCAAAATATTCGTACTCGGACTCATACGTAGCGGCTAAGTATGTAAGTTCTTGCAGCTAAAGAATATCGGATACACAAGAGGACAAATGAAATGAATGGTCAAGAAAAAACGCTTGAACGACTTGAATTCAAACAACCTGGTCAAAACTTTGACACGAGAAAACCATCAAATTTCTATATGAAGTAGTAAAGAAACATGGAGGCTTCCAAAGCCTTCACAAAGAGCACGAAATACACGAGTTGGTAGCAGGCGATTTGATAAAATTTACAACTTTTACAGCGTCGCTTAAAGTACTGGATAACTTTGCAGGAATCCGCTTATCCGCCTGTGCTTGTCTATGAATACAACAATGAGTCCATTCAGTATTCTCGTTGATCTTCTTTACCAGCACCACAAGACAAGAAAATATTCCGGTCATTATTCTTGCACCATCAACAAAAAGATCAATTATTTCATTTTATTCAAAATTCATTGATCATATCGAAAATTGCTGCACATGTCGTATAGTTTTTCAGTAGTTTTGTAAATATTGTATCTTCTTGAATGGAATTCTTTTCTACATCAGTCGAATCGTCAAACTGAATAGCGAAATAATTCAGTTTTATCCTTTTTAAAAGTTGACTTTCCACATCATTTGCCAAATCATTAAATCTCTGTGACATTGTGTTCTTTGCCGCCTTTTCTCCAAGCATACACTTCATGATAACTTTGGCACACGGTCCAGTCAAATTTTCTACTACGGTATGTTTTTTTCCAGATCTTTTAATTCTGTAACCAACCGGAAATAATGCCGCGAGAACTATTTTATTATCTCCTTTTAAATCTGTTAGAAAAGAAGAAACACTAGACTTTTTATTATCTGCCTATTTTCTTTTAAAATACTCAACAGGCTTATCCTTGCAATCCGGATGACTTATTTCAAGGGGTTTACGAAAAACAGATGGTTTTAAACTTCTTTTGGCCAGGATTTTGTTACAGATTACACAAAGCGGTTTAGGTTTTGACACCTCATCGGTAAAATAAAAACTCATTTGTAAATAGACATATTTTCGTTTCTTTCCTTTTTTCTCATTCTGTTGGCCTATTTTTTTGCTTTCAGTCTGGTAAGATGGTAGCTCACTACAACTACCACCAAAACGAATTCACTAGAATATATAAAAACGAACAAAACTAATAAGAACAAAATTAGAACTGATTCTAAAAAAATACAACACACAAAGGATAAGAGCAGTGATAGAGGATAATAAAATGTGAAAGTTTCGAAAACAAAAACGGCAAATAGAAAATTTGTGTTCGTTAACTAGAAAACGACAGGTGAAATAAAACATTGCTGAAATTGTCCTACAGTTTTGTGGTAACATATATTCTCTGGCAGTATGCAACCACTAAACATCATTCTTCAAAATATCAATAACATTGGATCAAATGAAATATTGGATATTTTGAAGACCAAAAAAGAACCCCCTTTAGCTTAAATGAGAAGCTAACAGGTACCAGGAGAAGGTTATATTACTGCAGGGATGTTGAAAATGAGTTGTGCTGTCACAGTTGACCACAGATAGGATACTTGAAATGTGGCAAAGCGAAAAAGTTATCTTGTAAAGAAAACTAAGATCAAATAGTCCATCACTCCTTACCCATATAAGTTACTACTATAAAAATTATTACCAACAGGTTGACTAAAGAATAAATTCGATGAGTATCGAAGAAAAAGCAAAACGGAAGTTGAATAATTTGGATCACATGGACTGTTACAAGATTAAAGATCCAGATATACCGATTAACCTAAAGTGATACGTTTTCAACATATGTGTTTTTTCGGTGCTGACATTTGACGTGTAAGAAAAGGAGAGACATTGTTGTGCATTTCAGTGTATATTTTGAATTATTGGCCAAGCGCTTTCGGTCTTACTTAGACCATCCTCAGCGCTAGAAACAAGAGAATATGGTCAGTAAATAAGCTTTCTCAGTATTCACTCATCAAAGGGCACACCTCAACCTTGCCTCTTGGAGAACAGTCTCCAACGCCAGCGCAGCCTTTACACACTACAAATCAAGTATACAATTAAAACGTCAATTCCAAATTAAAATCAAAACAGTTAGAACAATGTGAACATTAATACTATTACAAACAATCAACTTTTACTTTAACAACTTAAAAGATAAAAGTGGGGCTATGCCACAAACAGTCATAGCATAATAAAGCAATAAAAATTGTCTAAAAATTAAAAAATACACACAAATATGTGTGAGCTTGAATAGAAATTCTCTGTATGAGTTGTTTAATTTCTTGTTTATTACATTTCATATCACTATTTATTAGTAATGAGAAAAAGGACAAAAAGGAAGGGCAGTAGAAGTTTATTGATCTACAGGGTTACTGTTATCGGCTTTCTGTGATATATTTCGAACACTTGGGTTCAGTGGTTTCATTTTTGTGAAAAAACAATAAAATATACGAACATTGGCGTAGTTAAAATTTGTTGGAATGTGATTCTAAATATATTAATAGTTAACACATTCCAACAAATTTTAACTATGCCAATGTATTTTATTGCTTTTTCACAAAAATGAAAATTATTTCACGCCACTGAACCCAAGTGTTCGAAATATATCACAGAATAGCCGATAACAATAACCTTGTAGATCAATAAACTTTTACTGCCCTTCCTGTGTGCCCTTTTTCTCATTACTAATGAATAGTGAAATGAAATATAATAAACAAGAAATTAAAGAACTCATACAGAGAATTTCTACTCAACTCATACATACTTGTGTATATTTTTTAATTTATAGATAACTTTTATCGATTTATTATGCTATGACTGTGTGTGGCATAACCTCACTTTTATCTTTTAAGTTGTTAATGTAAAAGTTGATTGTTTGTAATAGTATTAAAGTTCACATTGTTCTAAGTGTTTTGGTTTTAATTTGGAATTGACGTTTTAATTATATACTTGATTTGTACTGTGTAAAAGCTGCGCTGGCGTTGGAGACTGTTCTCCAAATGGTAAGGTTGAGGTGTGTCCTTTGACGATTGAGAAAGCTTGTGTATGACCATATTCTCTTGTTTCTAGTATCTGAACCCTGAGGATGGTGTAACTAAGACCGAAATTCCTCCTTTTCTTGATTTCTTTCTGTGTTCAACCTATTAATAACTTATTTGGTGTGCAGACTGGCACACACAATCCAGTAAAACTGCTACAAAACTGAACATAACGAGTAGAGGAAGATGAACTAGAGCGGGTGATGTCATTGAAAAGATCATATGTGCAAAATGGAGTTGTGCACATAGAGAGGCAGAAAGAAATAAAGCAAATATAAAAGCATAAATAGAGATCAAGACTACACAGATGAACCGTGGGAAGGGCACATAGAAGGAAGACTAACCAATATATTTTATCATCTCTTTATTCGCTTAATATAATACCGAGTGACTTATTTTTTGTCATTAAATTTCATTTTTTTGACGCCTGATAGATCGTTGAAACTGGGCCAAATTTTGTCATTCGGAGTGCCCAAATCCTTAAACACTCTGTTAAGTTGATCAACTACGCATTCTCCTGGAAAAACGGTATTCATTAACAATAGTTCCGCAAAAATGCATCCTACAGACCACATGTCAATTGGTGTTGAATACTCTTTTGCACCTAATAATAATTCCGGAGCTCTATACCATAACGTTACTACAATCGGAGTATAAGGTTTCAATGGAGACCCATATTCTCCAGCCAAACCAAAGTCGCCAACTTTCAAAATACCTTTGTGAGAGAGAAGTAAATTTGATGTTTTTAAATTTCTGTGTAAAATCCAGTTATCATGCAAATGAGCTACAGCTTGCAGTACCTGTTTTAGCAGACATTTAATTTCACCAGGCGTAAAACTCAGTACCAACTTGAGTTGGTACTGCGAGGACATTGGTTTAAGACTATTGAAGAATCTCGCTGACGGCTATACAAGAAAGTGCGTTTGTGGGGTCATTTAAAGACTGGAAAAAACTTTGGCAGATATGCATCATCTCGAATAAGGAATACGTTGCAGGAGACAAAATAAATATTGATAAAAATGATTTATGTTTTTTTAAAAAGTATTTTTTAATTTCTGGGTAAAAGATATGCCAAAGGTACTCCCCCTTTTCGTAACCTTTTTGATAGGCTTCTAATTCCTGCAAGTTTGAGAAATAAAATAAAGCACATTGAAAATATGATTGCAAAAAATCACTAATAAAAGTATATGTGCGTGAAGGCCCATTATCGTGATCTGTTATCCACTAATTGTTGCTCTCGTTTGCGATAGCATCACATATATACCGTTGGAGATGCCAAGGGTTCATTTTATAAACAGTTTCCTCCATATTTGACGTCACTCAGATGAGAAAAGTTTTCAATAACTTTACGATATATTATAAAATATACTTGTGTTGTTAAGAAATTCTATTTCTCTTAGAAGTTAAAAACATTATATTTTAATCACACCCGTGTAGGAAAAGCCCACAAAAGAATCTGAGGTAGATTATAAACAGCTGCCATAAACAAACTAAATGGAAGATCGCATAACTGTGAACGTAACCAAAAAATTAATTTTGATATTATACCCTCAAAGTTTATCGTTTAAATAAGCCGAGGGTTATATTTTATGTTTAAAAAAGATTGACAATCGATAACTATAAGAAAAATAATACCAATCAAAAGCTAATATTTTTACACCTAAAAAAATCCAAGACCCCCTCTTTAGTACCACCCTAATCAACACAGACAAGAGTATTCTTTTATGCGGTGCTCATGATTCACGCTCTTTGCATACAGCCAGTAGGCCATGACTCTGCGGGACCCCGGCGCTACCGCGGCGATCGCCCATTGTCAATTAGACTATGGCTCACTCAATCATGTTTATTGGATTAATGAAATATATGATGCCGAATGATGCCTTTGAAAGCCGTTGTGTATGTTTGTGTATCACTGTCCATTACATTCGTCTGGGGGAGACTATGATTTGTGGACAAGTAAATTCCAGAAGTTTAAAATCAAGTGATTTATTATTGGCCTATTTTGAGACTCGATGTTGATCATGGTTGCATTTTTTAACAATATTAAACAAGAGGGAGTTTTTTAATTCGTTGCTTATATATAGGGTGTGCTAAAAGAAATACCGAACTGAGTAAATCTCTGAGGCAAAAATATTGAGATATAGCTGAGTTTAACTTAGTCTAAAAATTAATAGTAATATACAGGGTGATAAAGTTAGAATTTTGTTTTGATTTTTTATAAAGAAATTGAATCAACTTCTAAAAAGCGTTAAAAAGCAGTAAATAATAATATAAATGAAACCACCGCTAAACTAATACCTTGCAAAATGTGATTCGCATAAAAATATGGAGAAATACCTTATTTGTAATTGAATTTTAAGAAATTAATCATAGGTTTGTAACCTAGGCCCTCGAAACTCCCGAAAATCGATACTGAAAGAACTTGAGACATGCAAATTTTTTTTCGTCCGAGTCGTTTTATTCTACCGAGTTTGAAAAAATTGATTTGTAATAAAGCCCCAAGATTCCCACAATGTCAATTTCTACAAAATTTTCCCTATATTAAGTTGTAACAAAATAACTTCACATTCGTAACCTATGATTCTGAAAACTACCTGGTACCAATTTTGAAAAATTGTGAACAACCCGTCATACTGAATTTTTGAAAATTTTGAAAATTTGACATAATCCGAAAATATAAAATTCTTAGACCGCCATATTGCATCTGCTGTATAAATTTTTTTAAAACAATTTTAAATTCGTTATTTACACTCTCAGAAACCGCCAGTAGCAATTTTGAAAAAATCGAGAGATGTTAAATTTTTCGTCCACCATATTTGATCCGCCATATTGAATATTCTAAAAATAATTTAAAATTTCTTATTTACATCTTCAAAAACCCGTTAATACCATATTGATTTTTTAAAATAATTTTAGATTCCTTATGTACGACCCCGAAAACGCCCCCATGCCAATTTTGGAGAAAATCGGACAAAATTGTTCTTTGTCCGTCCTATTATGAGCGCCATCTTGAATTTTACTGACACAGTTTCGGCCAGAATAATATGAGACCACCGTAGCAACTTCCTTAATAAAATGCAAACAAATTTCATTCAAATCGGTACTTATATAAATAAGTATGTTTTTTTTGCTTATATTATGGAAAGAATTGAATAAATAACATTACTGTCAATGGACCATTCATAGATAATTAAATAATCTAAATAATCTACAAAATAGTGTTTTTAGACCCCTATCGAAAGGTTTTTCACCGAGATAAGTCGAAAAAATGCTTAAAAATGGATTTTTTTTCCAAAATTCATATCTTTGATAAGGTACAATATTAAGCGAAGATTTTTTGGGAAGTTATCGGATAGATAGCTTTTGCATAATTGCAATATAGAGAATTTAGAGCATTTTTTTTGTCAGTGGCACTGTATTAGCCTGAATTTTTGTGTATATTTAATAACATTTTATTTATACGTGGTTTAAAATATTAATACGTTGCCACGCAGCTTTCACATGTTTTGTGCTATGTTTTCTGAGAAGTATAAAAAAATTGTATATTTATACTATTATACAACATGTAAAGTTAATTTATTAGTATAGTTATACACTGAATTTCGTGTTATTAATAAAAGTAAGTATAATAATTATGTATTAAAAATTAGAAGATATACTTTCAACTTAATATTGATAAGCGTTAATATTTATATTTTTTTATAAAATAATTATATTAGTTTTTTACTCCATATATTAAAAATTGTTCGGTCATTATAATAATGATAGTTAATAATTACATATACACTTTGAATCACTTTTAAAAAGAAAGCTATTAAATATATACAAAAATTTATTTTAAATAAAAATAAATAAATATATTCGTTTATGTACTTGTTTACCTATTTAAAGGTCCATTATGTGAAGCATATCCCCAAATGAAATATAGTCGCAGCAACTGGCTTGTGCGATTCTCTTTTCCTCCGCTGCTTGTAACCTTCTACTACCTTTGCTTCGGTGGGTTTCGGACGCGAGTTTACGCGTGTTGGAAGCATTTTTATCATACTTTAACGAAATTTCAGATACACTAATTGTAGTGCATAATCCCTACTTTCAGAATCCATTTGGTAAACTAAAATCGGACCTATCAGGCTAATACGGTGGCACTGACAAAAAATGCTCTAAATTGTTTATATTGCAATTAGACAAAGACTACTAAAATGAAATTTCATTTCCCGCCTATTTACAGTACACATAGTAAGGTATCATTTCCCGGAAAATCTTCGCTTAATGTTATCAATTATCGAAGATATGAATTAAAAAAATAAATTTTTAGGCGTTTTTCCTACTTTTCTCCGTGAAAAATCGTTCGATAGGGGTTTGTAAAAACCATTTTATAAGTTTTTTAATTACCTACAAAAAGTAATGCGTTTCAATCGATAATTTTTATAATATTAGCAAAAAAAAAAAACAAAACAAAAAAGACACATTTTTTTTTACCATTTTTATTGTTTGAAAAAAATTCCAATATTCGGTTGGATTTTTCGCGATCAAGAATTCTTTCAGATTAGGGGGGCTAAATAGGGGTCTAAAATAAATTATTTTCGTGAAAATTTCTATATTTAGCCTACATGTGTATATATTTTTTTTGGCCGACTGATAATTTTATACCGAGTAAAAGTACTTTCTTTAATATTAGTAAGTTCTTAATTCAGCTTCAAGTAAATTCACTCTTTGCTGCTGAGAATTTTTTCCAGATTCTTTGGTGGTGGGTAAAGGTATAAAATAAACTATTTTTGTAGAAACTTCTAGGGCTAGCCTACATAGGTAAATATTGGTTCCCTTAAAAATAACTTTCATGAAAGATTACGGATTGGTAATTTTCACATTTTAACCTTTAAATGACCTCTGCCTGTAAGTAGACCCCTTATGTTATTTATACGGTTGGATAGGAAATTTTCTCCACTTATTATTTCTGCAATGAAAAATGGGTGATTTTATTTGAAAAAAAATCAACTTGGCCGTAAGATGACCTTGAAGGTCAAACCCAAGGTAAAATTTAAGGTCACTATTCAATATTCGATTTGACTTTCGAAAATAAAAATCTTTTGTTCTTATACTTTTTTTGATTTAAGCCTCTCTATTAGAGTTATTTGCGTGTGTCTTTTAAAATGAGTCACCCTATATATATATATATATATATATATATATATATATATATATATATATATATATATATATATATATCGAAGGCTTCGGATATCCCATGTGTTTGCGCTTTAAAAAAGGGGGTGTTCATTTTATAAAGAAATAGAGCTCCCGCGCGCGCGAGAAAATTGAACTCGCAGCCTCAAATCAGCAGCGCTCGGGATAATTCGTCGTATTTCAGCAACAAATGTTTTTTTTTTACTCTGATGAAGGTCGAAAAATTATGAATTGGCACACCCCCTTTTTTACAGAGATGTTTAAGGGGTACAAAATTAATTTTGTCATTTGCCCTTACCAAGATATGAAAATTAGGCCATAACGAAGAGATTGAGCCTTTGTGGAGGTCAAAATGTTCACCCAAAAAAAAAAGTTATAGCAATCAACATTTTCTGTCTTGGGATAAACAAATAGAAATATCTCAGCAACAAATTATCTGGTTTACTATTATAAAATATCATTTTGTTTAAAATGACAAGGGCTTCACTTTAAAATCAAAAAAGTACAAAAAAGTTAATTTTGCAATAAATAATTGATATGCAAAAAATTGCCAGTTTTAAGGATTTTTTGGCATTTTTGCAATTTGACGAAAATGATCATAGAAAAGCTTATAAATTGTTGGTTTTTAAAATCTCTACAACTTTTGTTTGAAACTTTTTTTCCAAAATTCATTCCTTGCTTGTAAATTGAAAAAAACCTGTTTTAGCCACCCCCCCTCCCCTCTTGGCCCCAACCTATTTTTTGTTGTTACATGTTATATAGGGTTTGTTCTTACATTGCCCCCAACATCCCTGGGTAGGTCTCATCCATCTGGAAATTTACGTCAAAAAGAGCACTACTTTTTACCTATGGCTTGAACTAATACTGGTTAATAAATAATTGTTAGTGTAAGTTTTAAATGTTTTTATGAAAATAGCGGCATACTAAAATTTTTATTATCCAGTTTTAGGATTAAAAGAGTTCTTTCTTTTTATTGCTACATTATAATAGAGTATTATATAATTATCTATATATTTCTTATGGTCAATAATTTATTAACATAAAAAAATAATACTTTGACTTTGACTAGTTTTTGCTACGTTAATATTGATCAGATAAGTTAAATAGTACTTAATTATTATATTTTAGTAGATCGCCAATAGCGATATAGTTGTTTTGTATTTAATAAAAAACTATATTCTTGTCGTTTTTAATTCTATATCCTGCTTCTGTTTTATTATAATTACTTACCAATGGCAATGGACAAAATTTCTATTCTTAAAATAACAGTTGTACTTACGACTATCTTGTCAGCTGGTATTATTATTGGTATTTTATATCTTATAATGTTGTTGTAACAAATGTGTAACCTATATAGTATTTTCTGTAGAAGATGAATTAAATCGTGTATTTAAGAAATCCCTTTTATGACGATTATTTAGAATTGTTTATAGCTTCAAGCACTTCTAAAAAGTGGTACAAGAGCTAAAAGAAAAATCAGAGAAAATAAGGCTTCCTACAAACATAAGCAAAGGAGCCATTCATAAATCTTTTAATAGATTTTTAGAAATTTTTGAATCCTAGTCCCCTCACGTGATGGAACAGGATTTTTTACCACCCATCCTTCCCCCCTGGAATAGTCCATTTGGTGAGTAACGTTATTTGGAGTCTTGCTCTGAGTTGAATTTAGTGCGATGTGAATGCTTTGATGCATCTTAATGGTTTGTTGACTGGTTTATCTTATCCCTGATATGTTTTTATCTCGCTGTAATTATGCTTTGAAAATAAAGATTTTAAACTAAAATTATTAAAAGTTGTAAAATAATTAATTTTATTAATAAGATTACTTTCTACTGCATTGCACAAATTTCACTTTCAATGTATTATAGATAATTAATTACAAAGATATAAAAAATCTTTCAGTACGAAGTGTCGCCGAAAGAACCGCCTACCATCCTGTTATATTTAATGTCTGTTCTATCTTCATAAAACAGGGACAATAAAACTTCAGGTGCATCAATCTTAGTATAAACCTATTTCGTTGGACTGTGTTGATGATTTTTGCTTTTTCTCCTTAGCATGAACGCATGCGTAGATTCTTTCCACTAGGATGAATGTTGTCCTATGCTTATAATGAGGAATAATTCCTAAAACACTTGGCCAGTAACCTTAACGAACGTTCTATTTTTCCAGAACCTATTTTAATTCTGATGTTTTCCGGACACAGGACCAAACATTTCTGACATACCTGTATTCTTATCGACTTTCAAGCCAAACGGTTTCGCACTCCCTCAAGGGAATATTGTCTCTTGCCAGGTATTCAAAAATACCAAAATTATGAAGCTCTTTGCGGACCCTTTCCATGTTATCGGGTCCTAGGTGGTGTGGTCTTCTGTACTTCCTACAAACTTTCGGACGGTCCGCGCGGTTGCAAGGAGAACTGCTTTCTGAATTGGTTCATATAGATGCTCACTAATGCCCAGTCCCTTGATGTTCTGCAGGAGGATCTTTCATATCACTCCAGTTGTTGACAGTATTATGGGAATCGTTTGGACGCTATTTATTGCCCATTGTCTTCGAATTTGCACCTCCAGGTCTCTGTATTAGGCGATTTTCTCATTACATTTTGACCTAAGATTGTTGTTAGGTATAGATAGTTTTTCGTCGGAATCCCCTGGTCTTGGATAGCTAACGCCCTCCATTTTCGGGGACATCTGCCCTGAAATCAACCAGTAGTTCGACGCTAATTTATCGACATTGTCTTGATTGACCTCATTTGGATGCCATCCACGGAGTGGCTTCCGTAGCCAGGCTTCTAACTTCTCTTGGTCTGTTTGGTGGTGAGAAGCAATATTCTGTTCCCTTGGTTGTAGCAGCGTTGAATCGTCTGCCTCCCACATTGCTCGACGTAGTATGGAAGAGCCCGCTAATCTGTGGAAATAAGAACGTAAGTTTATTATTTGTTGATCGAGCTGCTTACCAATATCCACGAATTCTCTTCCTTCTTGATGTCTTGGAAGAATTGTACGTTCAATAGCATTCCGTGTTTATGTGTTTTTGTTAAGAGTGTTCCTATTTTTCTTTGCAGATTTTGGATGTCCGTCCTGCCCCATTTTACAATTCCAAAAGAGTAGCTAAGCACATGACATGCGTACGTGTTGAGCGCCTTAAACAAATTTCTGTCATTTAAATTAGTTCGTAATATTGGCCTTACCCTCCTGACAAATTCGGTGGTCAGTTCGGCCCTCATAGTGCGATGGTCAATTTTTTTAGCCTGTTCCATACCAACACTGTAAAAAGGAAATGCATTAAATTTAAGGCAAATGTGCTGGAAGCAAATTTCATAAACTGTTTTTTAAATTCAATTAATGTAATGCATTAAATTTAATAAATTTTACATTAATTTAAATTAATGTATTCCATTAAACTTAATGTAATCATACATATTTAATACACCAACATTAATATGAGGTCAAAAAATTCTGCTACCAGGAAAAGGTGGAAATTTTTCCCATCGGTAATGTATCGTTATCTGTACACCGGTTTCGAACTCATTGGTTTCCGTCAGTACAGGCAGACATGTACACCTCATCATAAGAAAATTGAGTCTTTAAGCAACTTATATCATACTAAATAAAAAGTTCAATACAAGTTGCGCCATCTCCCGGAATCTCATGCAATGTACCATGAATATTAATGTAAATTCATTTAATGTTAAGGTACATGTGAATTAATTTTAATGTACACAAAGTTGAAATATCTTTTCTATTACTTTAATTAAATTTAAGATACTACTTAATCAAATTTAGTGGTACAAAATCAATAAATTTAATGTAGAATGGATATTAAATTTGCATTCAATCTAAGGTTATTTTTAACAGGTGACAACACTCTACTTAGTATTACAAGTTAGAATAGCGTATATGTTTGCAAGTTTTTCCTAATGCCAAATCTTCAATCTTCCGTCCGTTGGCAATAGTCAGGATCTAGACTGGCAAACACATCTTTGTATTTCATGAGAATTTTATGCATTGTATATTGAAAACAAGGGCGTTTTAAAATCTTAAAGTTATTAAAAAAATTAACTAAATATTTCTTAATGTAAGCAGCATATTCTTTAATAAAAAATTACCGTATATAACAAGCTGAAAGCAGCGACTCTCCATCCAATCTTTTTAGAAATGTATTTTTAGTATTCAGGAGCCAATTTCCGGGTCAGCATGATTCCCGTATAATGCGCGGGAAATGGTCCGGAACACTTTGTCAGACGCAAACCGGATGGGAAATCTCTACGGACTAAGTCTTTATGGCAGATTTTATTTCGTTTTGCTGATTTACCACTTAAATATGGATATTTAAGAGTTCTATGGAAATAAAGAGATTTTTTTTTATAAATGTGGTCATTTACGATATTTTTGTAGTAAAAAAAAGTTAAGTATTACGAAGATAGACGTTTATATTTCGGGAATCACAAACAAAAATAAATATTTAACAGAAAAAATTATTCTATTGTCTTGCAAAATATTCTCTTCGATGTTCCATACACTTTCGCGTACGTTTGTACCAATCCGAAAAGCATTTTTGCCATTGGGAAGATGGTATCCACAAACCATGGTTCTTGAACGCATTAACGGTCTCTTCTGGCATAGAAATTCGTTAATCACGCAGTTAGTTCTACATGTATGAGAACAAAAAAAATTATTGGGAACCAGATCACGGCTGTACGGCGGATGACCGATCAATTCCATGTTTTGAGTGCTTAAAAGTCTTGTGATGGTGGTCTCCGGTTTATTTTCTTTAATTCACTTCGTCACAAATGGTATACTATTTAGACATGACCATTGTACAATGGCCAGTTTTTCAGAAAAAACAGGCGACTGCTGTTTGGTTTCGTGTTCATACGCACAGATCAAAGACTCGTCATCTATTACGACATTATTTTGAAGTATCGCGATCATATTTTTTGAGCATTTACTTACACCACGAGCCTTTTTTTGAACCGGTGGTGGTTCCTTAGATAGCAGTCTAATTTGTGGGCAAGTAACAATGTTATTATGTTAACGGTGTGTGTTATATATATATATATATATATATATATATATATATATATATATATATATATATATATATATATATATATATATATATATAATAAAAATAAAATGGCAATGACACGATAATGCAGTAGGATTCATATTCACTATAAAATATTAGGTATCGCAGGTTTTTCAAACGTTATTAACCGAAATTGTCATCATAATAAGCGTTGAAAATTTTTAATAATTTTATATATGGATAAAAAATATAAAAAACTTACGTACCGAAAGTAATTAATTCCTGGAATCGTGCCGTGATATTTACAAAATAACTTCATACACTGATGCATTGTTTTAAATAAAAAGTCGGCACAAATGTCTTGTTAACTTACAAAAAATAATCAGAATAATTATCTGTCGAGGACCTAACCAACATTGATGAAGGAATACGCTAGACTAGGCTACGCCAGGGCTCCGCCGCATCCCCAAAGCCGACTCTGGATTTCTGGTTACGTTTTGACAATCTCATGCAATTCTAGTAACAAATCTACTACAGAATTTCTTTGTGCTTTGACACACAATGCTATGTCTCTAATTTCATTGGTGATTAATAGTTTGAGTTAGGACCATAAGATTCAATAAACAAAAACATGTTTTTACCAATTTAAACTGGATTGTGGGATTTCATAAATGTAAGAATCAGTAAATATCTCATGATCAATTCGGAGTTTCTTGCGAAAATAGGAGTTACTTTGCAAAAAGTAAATTAATTAGAAGGGTGAGTTTAAATGGAATTTTTTATTAATGTTTTTAAATATTCAAATGCTTAAGATTCACAACATTAAATTTGGAACACAAAACTAGGAATTATATTTGGGACATTGCAACCAACTTTAATCATAAGAGAGAAATGTTTATAACGAATCATCTGAAAAGCTTTACCCCTCGCGAAAAACTGCAGAGTTATATGAACACATATATAGTACATCCAATAAATATGAAAGCCAGTTATTTCGTAGTATGGAATAAATATTGTAACCTTATAATCCTTTTAATATCATAATTTTTATTCTGTATAATGTTTGTTTTAGTTGGTATAAAAATTGTTCATTATTGTCTCTTTACAATGGGGGTATCCTTAAATATTATTTTTATGTTTTTTAAACTTAACATGTATATTATGTAGTATGTAGTCGAAATGGTTAAACAATTCTTACCTTAAAAGCCTATTATACCATCTGATATTCAGCCGTCCTGACTGAGTTAGGAACCGAATGCAATGTGGCTTTTAGGACAATTAAGAACCCAATCAGGCCGGACGGACGATGCTGATCTTTTTACTCATTTCGGAAAAAATTTAGTGTTGTCTCACAGCATTTAGGATCATTTTTCCTTTATTTTGTCTTTTCTTGGGTTTAGGTTATATATTTAACAAAAAATGCAAACAACTGACGTTTCGCCCTTTATTTAAGGCATTTTCAAATTTTTTTTTCCTTGACATTTTGTTACTCTATTACTAAAATGATTTCAAGGAAAAAAAAATTGAAAATGCCTTAAATAAAGGGCGAAACGTCAGTTGTTTGCATTTTTTGTTGAATATAGAACCTTAACTCAAGAAAAGACAAAATAAAGGAAAAATGATATAATCTATGGTGCAAGAATCAAGAATATATATATATATATATATATATATATATATATATATATATATATATATATATATATTAAATATGACGTTTATGCGCTGCTGTTCGCCCAGTACTATCATTTTCTTTATTTTTTATTCTCATACAACCAGCAATTACGGTTAGGACAAGGTCCATTTTTACCTAAAAAATGCGGTACCATGGTAAATATCGGGGTTTTGGCGTTTCTATCTCTGATTTAGGATCCTGATTTAGGACGGTGTTATTGGCGAGCTCTAAATTTCTCTCACTTCTACATCCTATTTAGGGATTTTGACTATAATATAATCTGATAGCCCTTTTAGGGGAAAGTAACTCCAACTATAATTTCTAAGAAACTCTAGAAAACCTTGATTTACGGATGATTTAAAGGGAATGAGATTTAAAAAATACAATAAAAGATATACCATTTTGTGATGGTTTTATTTATAATAAAGTAGCATCATAAAATTGCTTTATTTTTGGAGGGATGGGAAATTTTTCATACAAAACTATTGAAAGTATTGCTGAGGTTTAACCAAGTTATTTTCATGCCTCATGTAATGCTTATTAGCGTTTTCTCGTTTTCACAATTATTTTAATACTACTAATTGCATCAACATAAAAAAATTGCGTTTTTTACCATAAAAGTCATTAGTGACGAATTAAGCGTAATTTATATAATAATATAATTATAATTCCCATTGCAGTTTTTTGTTTATTCTCTCATAACAGCATGCACACGGCAAAAGTGTATTAATTTATTTAATAGTAAAAATTATGTTATTATATAGTAACAAAAATTGCTTATGTATACTTTGTGATACTACATTTTATTTTAAATTATTTTAACATTGCGGACGACTCCGCTACATTTCCAATATCAAACAGAATACTAGAGATGTTGGCTGGATTTTTTCATATATTTTATTGACTAAATAATTTAAATCATATTTATAACTGTTCCTGGTAAGATTGGTATTCCAGCTCTTAACAAAAATTCTCACTTTTTTTAAATAGACAACTTAGTTTACTACAAAAAGTGGTTATCTGAAAAGTTGGTGGTGATGTTGTAAGCTCAATTGATGATTTCTTTAGTAATAGTTTATAATGTTCTAAAAACTTAAAATTTTTCGCCGGATCTAGTTACAGTGCAAGTTAAATCTTTTAGTTGGTCAGTTTTTTTGCTTATGATATTGCTGAAATATATATCATATATTGTAGCATTTTCATATTCCCTCAGTTTCATGCTACGATATTTTATTTAATCAAAAATATATATTTTCATTATACATGTAGTAAATGTCACTGGTTGGTCGTTTTACGTCCAGGGCCCGTATCCTCGACAATGTGATGTGAAAGGTGATGTGAATGGCGATGTTAACTTCCCTTCATACTTTTGACAGTAAAAACCGTATTCTTGAAAAGGCAATGTTGCCTGATATGAACGTGCTAAAATCCGCGGATTTCAAAAAATAAAATTGATAACAAATTGAATTGAGCTGTCAGACCGAAAATGTCCGTAGTATTTTTTGTCGCCATTTTAGGCAAAAGTAGTTTTGGTACGTCAAATTAATGTCAACAGTAAAAAAAATAGTGTTGTTGTTATTGTTGTGAAGTTATTGATTGCCATTAAAATATTTGTACTTTGCCTGGATTAAATTTATTTTATATCACTTAACAACCAAGAAATATAGACCAAGTCATCAGTCAAATATTTATGTGTAAATATATACCACAAAATTATATTAAATTGACACTTTAGAACTGTTAAAGAAAAATGCATACAAAGAGCCAAGTACTTTAGGATTCGAATATATAAAGGAAAAGGATATCAAAAAAAAAACAGCAACTCATATATACAAAGTAATATACTGACGTCAATTGGAATACATGTCCCCTATATACAGTAATTGTAGAAAGTCTGCACTGATAAACCTTGAAACGGTGGAAATTACAACAATACGTAGTATAACTAAAAGCCATCATCACAATCCACTACAGAAACTATCCTATTAGTTATTTATTGTATGAATTTACAAAATATCCAGCCTTTTACTGCAAGACGTTCTGTCTTGACAACTAAATTTGAAAGAAAACCTGAAACTTAAACAATGATAGAGAAACTGTTTAAGACCAGGGACCGAAACCAAAGGCCAGACAGAAGACGTCCATTAAAGATACTGGCGGATCTCACATTCAACTTTTAATATAGTTTTTTTTTTAAAGATTTGTAGAGGCTTGAAGATCAAATGTACCATAAGTAAGGTTTTTATGTTGAAAAACCTCATTCGTTAGTCTGTAGGGTTCATATTTATATGTCCCGATAATTATAATGTTAATATTTATTTAATTGTAGTGTGAATAGTCTTTAACACAGTCTAATTCAGTTAAGTGCTGTAGTTAACATAATTTAAAAATAAAATTTGTTACTTATTTAAATAAAATTTTAGAGAGCTTACAAATTGTTATTTCTCAAATTTATTATAAGTTGCGTGGGGAAAAGAATTACGTTAGACTTAACTGTTTAAAACTAAGATACTCGGCTATTATGGACACAAATATTTATGTTGAATCCATTAGCAGAACTGGCCCTAGAAAAACATTTTTAAATAGCACGTTCATACAACTGAGTTATGAACATAATCTCCTGTAATAATTTTATATGTCTATAATCTAAAATTTACTTAATATTTGGGAGACATATTCTACTTTCTAAGGATATTTTATTAAAAAATATAAAAATATCGGGGTATCACCTAATTAACGTTTCAACTGTTTATTCAAAAATAAAACGTCTTAAAGAAACGGTTCATCAACATATATTTTTTTTTAATGACGAGTTATTTTGAACAACCAAAAATTAAATACAAATTTTTAATACAGTTTTATTTTTTGAAATCCGTGCATTAAATATGTCATTTAGCGGCTGACATTTCATTTGCGCATGTTTCACCGTTCGCTTGAACGTTTCAAGAATACGCGTTTCACCGTTTGCTTCACGTTCCCCAGTTCGAGGATATGGCCCCAGATCGTTTCTTCTCGAAAGTGTGAATCTACTTTATTGTGGATGCACCCTCTTTACTACTCCGAACAGGTAACCACTCTATCGATAAGCGAAGTTTGAAGAAAGGCAAAAGATAACCAAATAATCCATAAATATCAAAATTGTCGCGGGAAAAAGGGTTGGTAAAAATCAATAATTCGGCTTTTGACATCTGTCTTCAAAGCAGTAAGAATGTCCCGTTGAGATATCCCTTTTTGGGATGCTAACACTCTTTTTGAGGTGAGTTTTTATTTAAAAAGTAGCGCATTTTCTTATACCATTTTCTGGTTTGCTTTATGATTATCTTGTCTTGCCTTGTCTTGTCCTGATGGTGACTTGACTTGCCTTGTATTGTTTGGCCTTTTCATACTTTCTTATGTTTGGTGTGTGGTTTTTATTCTTTCCGTATTCAGTTGAGTTTAGCTGCTAAATTTGGAAGAAATTTTGATGGTCTTACTTTGGGGTGACCTTCCAGATTCAGTACCTATTTTTATAAAGCCATCAATGCTTAAATAAGAATTTTTATGGTGGACTTGGGGTACGGCTCCGGTAAACATGCAATAAAAGTACAACGGCTCACAATCAAGTCCTAACGATCCACAGGCCTACATAATGTTAAAAGTGTCTAAAATCTGTACCATATATTTCTTAGGTATAGTCATAATATCAGTTACACTTTATTCATAAAAGCTTTAAAATAATTATAATCTATATTTTTCATACCAT
This sequence comes from Diaprepes abbreviatus, assembly GCA_034092305.1. Classification (NCBI taxonomy): domain Eukaryota; kingdom Metazoa; phylum Arthropoda; class Insecta; order Coleoptera; family Curculionidae; genus Diaprepes; species Diaprepes abbreviatus. Next base: position 38,786,747 of record JASJET010000103.1, on the reverse strand, counting down.
ATCATATTAAATTTATTTAATATCATGGCAAATTTTCAGAACCAATATGATTTTAGTTACGTAGCAACCATAATTGTGTTTTATTGAAGTTTTGCACATACGACTATTCGGCAAGTTTCTCTTAGTTTTCAACGTTGGGAAACTGAGTGGCGCCCTCTGTTGAAAACAATGGGTTGTATGCTCTATGAGGTTTGATGGTCAACAGCCATTGGTTAAACTAGTCGCAAAGTGACTCCTAACAACGAAGACAATTAAATTTAGTCCGTCATTCTGCGCTAACAAGCAAAGTTTTATATATGAAAATTAAAGATAAAAATCGAGAAATAATGTTTTGGTGATAATATGACGTATATAAATATATATATATATATATATATATATATATATATATATATATATATATATATATATATAATAAATAAAGTTTTGGATTTTAACATGTTGGATAATAAAAGACACCGATATTTTACTTAAATTTAAATCATGTATTGTCAACTTTGACTAAACTGTTAAAAATAACCTTAAATTTAATACAAGTTTAACGTACATTCTACACTAAATTTAAGGATTTTGTACCTAAAATCGTAAATAATTTACATTTACTTTAAATCTACAACAATTCATTCAAATATCAGTTCGTTGTTCCTTAAATTTGATTTAATGTTATCTTAAATTTCAATAAAGTAACTGAAAAGATACTTCAACTTTCTGTACATTAAAATTAATTCACATGTACCTTAACATTAAAGGAATTTATATTAATATTCATTGTACGTTGCATCAGATTTCGGGAGATGGCGCAACTTCTCTTGAATTTTTTTGTATAATATGATATAAGTTGCTTAAAGGACTCAATTTTCTTATAATGAGGTGTACATGTCTGCCGGTACTGATTGAAACCAATAAATTCGAAACCGGTTTGCAGATGACGGATACACTACCTATTGGAAAAATTTCCACCATTCCCTGGAAGCAGAATTTTTTAACCTCATTTTAATGTTGGTGCATTAAATATGTGATAACATATCTTAAATTCAATGAACACTGGCTATATAATTAATGTACATAGTCACTTTAAAAAGTAATGATCAAAATTTAAATTTAATATATGATTACCTTAGATTTAATGGAATAAATTAATTTAGATTAATGGATATTATTAAATTTAATGCATTACATCAAACGCCTTTAATAAATGTTTATGAAATTCCAGCACATTTACCTTAAATTTAATGTATATCCTTTTTACAGTGTAGTTTTACCAGAAATTTTCTGATTCACTTGACATGGACGTTAAGTCCGTTTTGTTGTACTAAAATTTCAAGAGGTAACTTTAATTTACTTTAGTCTTTTCTTGCAATTTGAAAAAATATAAGGATGATATAGCGATCCGGGTTTGCTCCGCCAGATTGTCGGTATTGGCTTAGTATATTCACTAAATTTTATAGCAACAGATTTTAATCGATATAAAACATTTTGAATAAATCGTTCACAAAGTCTTAACCCATATATAGTTGTCATAACATCTTATATACAACATCAAAATTTACCCCAAGTAGCCTTTAAAAATTTCCTTTAGTGCAATGTAATTTGTAAAATTATCTTCTAAAAACACACTTTCGTGACAACCGATAATTTGTATTACTAAAAAAACTGTATTACACATTAACAAAAATTAAATAGTTTTTTTTTAGTAATTAATTAACATGAAAAGGAATTTTGATCATCATATAATTGTGTTTTATTGAGGAGGGTAATAATTATATCAATTAAACGACTATTATTTTTAGGAAATTAGGTGTAATTAAAGAAACATGCTACTCTACTAATTTCGTGTTTATTTTTTTATTCCACTGTTAAAATAGTATCCGCAATAATAACTATAAAAAAGGAAATTACTTTTTCTTAAAAATTTATTAATTTGAAATGATATTTGTTACAAAATATTATAAAAGTTTTAATTTTTAATTGCTATAAAATATTTTATTTTAAATTTATATACATTTCATTATTGTCATCTTCAATACACATCCCTCCTCTATCCCTACAACGCTCCATGGTTCGAAATAGACTTCTTCTGTTAGCTTCTTCATGACGCGTGTCACTTTTTCTATCACAGCTTTAACGGTCTAAAATCTTGACCTTGGAAAACAGATAAAACTCACAGCTCAGCAGGATGGTCAACCACTGGAAGATTGCAATTGGCTAGAAACGTATTGACAGACAATGCAGAATGAGTCGGTGCAATGTCTGATGGAGAACTCATGACTTGTTCTTCCACAATTCGGGTCGTATTTTTCTTCTACTTTCACTCAAAGTAATAATGTTGATTGATTGTTTGATTTTCAGGAACGCAGTGAAGGTACACAATCACATAAATATCGAAAAGACACTCATTATAGCTTTGAATCTTGATTTGCTAATTCGAGTTTTTTTAGTTCTCGGTGAAGTTGGGCCCTTTCAATGCATGGATTGGAATTTAGTTTCAGGTTCGTAAGGGAAAATCCAAGATTCATTGCGTGTTATCATTCTTTCCAACAAGTTTGGGTCATTTTTAATGGCACACTTTTTTTGTATGTTAAATCAAATTTGCCTTACGCATTCCTACAGTTTCAGCAGTCGCACAAATAATTAACCGACGGTCAGATTGAATCAGATTATCGACTTTTTTAATATTTTGATTCGTTTTTGATGTGGAAGGGCGACCTGAGAGTGAATCATCTTCAACGTCTACTCGACCATCTTGAAAACGCTTAAACTCCTCAAAAACTCGCGCACGTGATAAATATTCATTGCCATACACTTCTTTTAATAACAAATTATATTGGTGGTTTTTCCAACTTTTATGTGGAATTTCTCTAAAATTCGTTGCTCTATTATTGCAATTATAATTTTTTCGCCAAAAAAAAAACAGTTCTTGTAAAACCAGCCACAGCCAGACTAATTTGTCTACAGACACGGGAGGCACCGCATTCAAAAGAAAAAGCTTCATGCTACACGACTGTCGATTTTTCATCTTTGGAGAAGCATCAGCCTCGTTATTTAAAGCCACGTCTCATATCAACTGATCAGTTGATTTACAATCAGCAAGCATAAAAGATGCCAAATGAGATTTTGGTGAAACGTCTGCAAATTGCTACAAGAAACCAAACGAACGAATGGATGTATTTCCGGATTGATACTGAATTACCTGTTCCCATTTGTGAAGTATTTATATGTATATATATATATATATATATATATATATATATATATATATATATATATATATATACCGGGTGTCAACGAATCTATTAGACAAGTCATAATTTTTAGAGTATTATGTGTATCAAAATGAGAATTGGTACAGTTAAATGTTATGTGAAGAGGAGAGTTTTCGCATATTTTCCACTTTCCGGTCACTTCCGGTTTCACTGGAAATGGCCCCGGTTTTGAATTTTTAAATGGAACACCCTGTATATTTTAACATTTTTGGATTTCTGAGACAATTCTAGATCAGAATGTGACATTTTAAAAACTTTTTACGTCTACTTTATTTTTTTAGAGCCACTTTTAAAATTGCATCTAGGTGGCCATGGTCGGACGCAAACTAATTTAAGGGCCTTAGGTGAAGTCAAAAAAATACAATCGCAAAGTTTTAGTTACTAGTATAAAAGACAGGAATAAGACAAGTTGACAAAATTACGTTTTCATTTCTATTAATTTTCAAATGGCGACCCCTTTTTGACAACTACTTTTCCAAAAAAGCATTCTTTGACGAATCTAACGGTACTAATTTATTTGCGATTGGATTAGACATAAGAACAGAAATTAAATATTATTAAGCAAAATACTAGATAATTTATTTACTTATGACAAGTGCGCCATGGACAGCCATGATGCATAATAATTTGCAACTGTTTTTATCAAGTCTTCTTTGGAAAACAAAGCACTCACTTAAGTAGATAATGACAGTGACATACGCTCTAAGAACAGACGTAAAAGTTTTTTTCACTTTGAGAATACATTATTTTAACGAAAATTTAAACTAAACTTAACGAAAATTAATAAACTTAAATAAATAATAAATTATTAAATAAAAATTTGACTGGTATGAATTTCTGCTTCGATCGAGATGAAAAGTAACTTAAAAAATAATAGTCACGTGATTGGCATTTTCTGTCAAATTTTAATTGTTTTCCAAAAAAAAATTCAAAAATATCGAAAAAAGTTATTAAAAAAAGTTTTTCTAAATACAATTTTTAGCACATATGCAAAATTTCGGCTGTATAAGATTATTTAAATTTTTTGCCCATTATTTGTAAATTGCACCACTGTTGCAAAATAAGAGTAAACGCAACCTACATAAGACTTCTTAGTTTTGACAATACTTCGTCCCAGACATATTTTGTTTAAAGTAGCGCCGTATTAAATGTGTGTTTGTCAACTAAATCCACATAGGGTTATTAAAATTTGGTTACATGAGATGCAAAGCCTGTTTTTGACCCTATATAAGATAACTTCATAAAATAACTATTTTTGAAAACGTAGTTTGCGTCTAAAAGTAATACACATTATAATTAAGACAAAGAGGTACAAACAAAGACCTTTCCGTAATGTTGATAATTTGGAAACAGTGATTCGAAAATGTATTTTAGAAGTAAGGCCCTTAATATCAGAAACTCCATTGAAGATATGTCAAGAAGAACAATTGTTTGTATTTATCTTTCGTCAATTCTACTTTGACTCCTTCAAGAGTACTCAAAAAATTGACAGAGACACGCTTGCAATAATAAAAAGTCTAGAATCACAAATACTTAACGATGATCAGAGTTACACCACAGATGTTGACGTATACTTGATTAAAAAATTAACAAAATACAAAAGCAACATTTCAAGTTGGTGATCCTCCTCAAAGGAGAGACTTGAGAGTTTGATCGTTTTCTTGCGGGTGTCGAAAACCTAATAGACTTATCATCTAATGAGTGCAATTTTAACAGCTAGAGTGACCAATTTTTTTAGTGCTCTCATGTGAACTGAATATAATATTCAATGAAATGAAAAAGTTTTTGAAAGAATATCCTGATTTGTACATACTGCAATTAGCGAAGGGAGTGATAGACAGGACAGATTATATAGAAGAAATGGAAAATTTGTTGTTGGATACTTCCACCTATGAGAATGAAATGGAGATTTTACTACTTCTATTCAGACTAGCCACAATAATTTGATCAAAGGGCTAAAGTCCAAATCACTTATGGACTAGCTAAAGACAGGTGTATCTATGTGTCCTATTATAAGTTCGGTTAATTCGGATTATGTTCAACTAACGTTGGATACCTTTAACTCTTTCAATAAAAACGTGCAGTTTACTATCAAACCGGAAATAAACAACAGTATACCTTTCTTGGATACTAGGGTGATTAGATTGTATGGTGGAAGAGTTATTCTGGACTGGTTTCAAAAGGAAGCTTGTTACAGTTTTGTTATTTCATGAACAAAACTATAAATAAGTTTACCAAAATACCAACAATCAAGCCAATACTCACCATAAATTAAACTCTTATTTTCATCAAGTAGTCTCTTTAATACATATAAAATAAAAGCTAAAAGTTTTTGTCACTGTCACACTAAAAACCGGTTTTGTAAAAAAAATCAAGTGTGCCTAGAAATGTATCACTCCACTTCTGCCACTTTCATCAAGGGTGTAGTTAGTTGATCTTTTGTTTTTTTCTTGGCGCTCTTGAGTGTCACTAGAGAGAGTCTGGGCCAAGCCTTGGTTGTGAAAACTGGCATATACCCAGAAAGCAGATTTTTTGCTGATTTTCTCAGAGTATAATACTACTTTTATTCCTGTTTTCTGCTAAAATCATAGTTTAGTGCGTTAAGGCATCATTTGCCAGATATTGAGGATAAACAAAGTTTTATTGTATTCGTCTTTCGTTAAGTACAGTTTAGTGAAAGTGATCTCACCTAAGAAGTTAAAACACCATCATTGTGACTTTAAATACTTGGTGCACCCTTAAAGACAATCAGGTACATGCCACAAACAGTTCTTATTATACCGGGACTTTGCCATCCTGTTTAAAATTAGATTTGCCTACCAGAGCCAACATATTACACACCACTGCTCCATAGAGGCCATCGGCTATCCAGCTGGCTGAAAGTGTTTGGATTTAATGACAAAACTGCCTTTCAGGTATTAGAACTTCGTAATAAACAGTGAAATTACCGGTTTTAATGTATACTTTCCTTTCTCTCCTGTGATTGGGAACTAATAAGACTTTATGCGAGCAATTACAGGACACTTTATTTTAAAATTTCATTTAAAATACCTTGTAAACCGAAGGTATACGTATACATTAGGTAATTTAAAACATCACTTCACATATTAATAGTCCAACACTTTTAATTAGGCTTAAGTAAACATAATTTTAGACTTAATCGGCCTACTAGATAATTTGTTAGTGCAAAATACAACCGTACACAAAAAGTAAGGTTATTCAGTTTAGCCGATAGTGAAAATTAAAGCTGGACCTACATCTAAACCGACTTGGCGTATGGCGCAGATGACGTCATACTTGCAGTAGTGTTGTTCATTGTTTCTTTGTTTTTTTTTGCTCTAATCTAGGTAGAAAATAGTCACATATTGCTTTAGTTTAAGATAGAATTCACATAGTTGTAAAACAGAATCCTTTTTTTTTATTGTTAAATACAGTTTTTAATTGTTTTTGGAATCGATGTGTTTTATTTTGGGATCTAGTTGTTTCCTGTTTTCGATAATATCATTGCTTCTTCTTACCGACGGGCCTAAAACAGGTGGCGCTTTGAATTTATATAACCCCCCTAATCTCCGGCATGCTAGCCTAGGCACTACCCTAAAAGAAGAAGCGATCAACACTAAAAAAAAATAACCACCTGTACAGAAGCATTAAATATTTAATTTTCATTCATTCCTTTTCATTTTAATTCTTTCTCTCACTTGGTGTAGCAAGCTGCATCAAGATTTTTCAATTACCACTGTAGTCCCAATGAAAAATAGAGTAACCCACATTAATCACGAAAGACTTTTACAACAAAATTTATAGAAAACTTTTCATTGTTTTTTTTTTAACAATTTTAAATAAACTAATATATAATTCAAATAGTTTTGATGGCTCCTCCGATGAATTAAGTATTCTAGTTAAAAACAAAAAATTACCGTATATTGATAAATTAACATCTTTCGTAATATCCCTTTTAAAAGAGATTCCTAATATAAAAGTAGCCAAATATAATTATTTAAGAAATCAACAATTATTTTCCAATGTTAAATAAAAAGCTGCCGTAATGTTCAAAAGCAACGTGATTTATGAATTGTCCTGTTATAGATTATCAGAGATGTTATATTGGATAAACCTCACAGTGGTTAAGGCAACGAATCACACAACATAAAAGTGATTGCCGTTTGGGAAAAAATACATACGTCACTGTAGAACATCATCAAATAACAGAGTACAAATTTAACTATGTTGATATCTATATGCCTGTCCACAGCTTGTTAGCGGTGTCTGGCTTATTACTAATAAGTAATTATTAATGCTTTCCTAATTAAAATATATTTTGTCTTTAAAATCCTTTAAAATTGGAGAAAATAGCATACGTTAGTTTATATTTAACATGGGGCAACCCATCATACCTCTTATTTTCTAAATATTACGTTTACGCCATGGTAAGATCAAAATAAACAAACATTATACTTTTTCTGTCACCTATTTGTGCTTTAAACTTCGGTTTTTTCGAAGTTTCGTTTTAATATTAAAATTATAAATATCGCTTGTCACCTTCTATTCTTAAACAAACAGCTGAAATTTCTCGGAAGCGTTATACCTTTGATTGGCCAAGCAGTGAAAGCGCATTCCTATATTTCAAATGTCCATGTTGTGTAATATTTATGTCATTTTCACATAGTAAGTGAGAACATTTACGAACAATATTTAAAATAGACGATGTCTTAATTAATTAGTAGTGTATTTTTGACTAGTAGAGATTTTTAGAACTACATTTAAAATATGTACCTAGTAGGAACCATTACCATGAAAATACAATTCACTAACAAAATTTTACCACAAAATTCGTAAAGCTAATGCTTGCATGTATATTAAACTTAATAAGAAACAAAAACAAAACAACATTGCAGGCACGGCCGACTTCGCAGACAAGACAATACTCTGGTACTCATGCTGGCTTTCGTTAACATAATAGCGACATTAAAAAATTCCAGAGATATTACTTTTGATAAAATTTGTGTGGGTGGATTATCACACAGGGCTTGAGGGGATTATTTAGATTTTTTTTGGACAATTTGTCAAGAATAATTTTCTTTTTCTTTTCGTATGAAACTTGTTTATAGTCTGGTTTGGTAAAGTGTTAAGTAAAAGTCAATACAAGGTTAAGCTTAATAGCGACAATAAATAATTTAAAGATCATTTTTTTTAAACAAGTTACGATTTTTGACTTATTTTTTAACAAATACAAAGATACAAAAACGATACAAGAAACTTAAAATTGTCTTTGATCACGCTAAAATTGCTATTAGGAATTGAGCTAAATTATCAATTATTATAAATTTTTATTTATTTTTATGTATTTTTATATGAATCAACATTTTATATTAAAAATGGTTAATCTTTCATCAAGAGTTTGTAGAGAAATTTAAACTGTTGTACTATGAATATAACTCTGAACCTATATTGAAGGACAAGGAGTTTAAGGTGTACTGGGACCTCACGGCCCACACAATTGCACATAACAGGTCAGAGCTCATTTTAATGGATAAAAGATCTAAGCAAGCAACACTAATTCAAGTCGCCATACCTAACAACAACAATTTAAGAGTCAAGCATAATCAGAAAATAACCAAATATAGAGACCTACAGGTACAGTGGGGAATAAGTAGCGTCTGGACGATCCTCATAATTCCATTAACAACCGACGTAATCCTTACTTCTGCTCGCCGCTCAAACTGTCCGGAGGTTTATTGGAAGTGCAGAGGACGTAATTGGGGCCATTCGACATAGAAATCTGGGATAAGTGGATGTTCCCTGGAGGGATCGTGAAAGCCGTTTGGCTTAGTCTACGAATAGTAATAGAAGTCGTCATCAATAATAATAGCAATCTAAGCGGCAAGCATAATGAGAAGATTGCTAAATACAGAGACTTGGAGGTACAAATACGCAGACATTGGAGAATAAATTGCGTCCGGACGATCCCCATAATTCTATTAATAACCGGTGTAGTACTGAAGAGCCTTTTGCGTAACATTAAAGGATTGGGCCTTAGCGAACATCTGCAAAAGGTCTAAATAGTCTAAATAGGTGGCGAGAGCAAGCATAGTGCTGTCAACGAATATAGATTCCATATAGAAGTGCCGTTTTTGATTAGAAATCATAGCAAGTTGTGAGTACCAATGTTTACAAAAATTAGTTCTGGTACCCAAAAAGCAAACTGCGCAAATCCCTTCTCCCAAATGAGCGAATGTGAGAAATAAACTATATATGTTTAATGTCCTAGTGGTCAAGAGGTTGGGAACTTACATTTTGCCGTTTATGTGAATATAGGTTCGAAATTGGATAAATACAGATTTTTTTAATATTTTGATAATATATTATTAAAATTAATATGATATTTTTCCTTTTTGTTTAAAATTAAAAATAATAATTTTCTTGTTCTTGTGGAAATATTTGTTGTACATATACAACAAATATTTTCTATATAAAAAAACAATGTATGAGACGGAATTCGAAGCAATGCCATTTACAACAGCAAAATGTTTGCTAAAGTGGCTAACCAGTCACGAATACATTGGCATAAGGTAGTAACATTTCATTCTCTTAATCATCTAGAAGCGGAACTTTTGGTGAGGAGGAACTGTGAGAAGAGAGATAATTGTGGTGGGGCAGTGTGCGAGAGAGATAGCATCAAAACAGTGAGCGCCGCTCGGAACCCAAACAATTCCATAAGAACGGCGCTTCTATAAGAGTCTGTATTCGTTGGTGCAGGTTATCTAACGTTCATACAGAAAATTAACCATATTTGGGTATAGTTGAAAGAAACATCTTGCCTCCGGAGCAATTAGGATTCAAAGAGGGTCATAGTAACGCTCAGCAGACTACTAGACAGCTGTCGTTCATTTTGAAAGATCAGTATGGCAAATTATATTTCTTCGTTGTTTATACAACTTTTTTGACGCCCTAATTCTAAGATTACAATGGCCTATAAATAAGCTGGAAAAATGGATGGCCGATTGGAAACTTAAGTTAAATGCTGACAAAACTCAGGCAGTAATGTTTACTAAAGTCAGATTTGCGATCTCGTACAATCAACTATCCATCTTTAACACTCCGATTTTTTGGAGGGATCACGCAAAATACTTTCGATAAGAGTTTCAACTGACTTCTCAACGCGAATTATATTTTAAGTAAAGCCAGAACTTCTTTGATAGCTCTCTATTCTCTGCTGAATTGTAACAGCAAGCTGAATTTAAAGCTTAAGCTGTTAATTTACAAGCTATTTATTCGTTCGATCTTGTCTTTTTGCGCTTCCATATCGATCATTACAGACAGATCATGATTCAGCAAATTAGGGCTCTTTTCTACATAAGGAACACCATCATTTACAGATACGTTAGATATGAAACCTTTTCGGTTTTCATTGCCAATTCGATAACAAAATATCTAGATAGAGCTCAGAACTCCAAAATGAGTAAGTATATGGATTTGGTGAAGAAAAAACACCCTGGATAATTTTTAATTCTCGTGATTTATCTCTTATATATTGTGTCATTTTAGGAAATGTGGAGAGTAAATATTCTTTGATATAAGTATTCGGTAAAAGTGTTAATAATCGAACTTTTTGAGATATATTTCTAGTGTTTCTGAGAGCTAGCTTAAAGTTATTTACCGTACACCTATTGCACTCAATTTCATCAGATAGAGGCAGTTCATATATTCTCGATAATTTACTCGTTGTAGCCTCTACGAATGAATGGAATAATTCGCTTCTTTTTTTCAAAACATAAGATTTTTTGTCAAACTAGTTGTTCTGCTGTTTTTATAAGTGAGACATTAATGTTTATATTTGAAATAGTAGAATTCACTTTATCAGCCAGACTATGATTTGGTTCGAAAGATTCTTCGTGAGAATTATCATCATTATTATTAGAAATATCTATATTACGTTGTTCATCTCTTCGTATAGCTAATACTTTTGAGGATACACTAAATTAGGAAGGAAAGCGATAATAATTTTTGCAAATGTAATCTTCACCAGTTACGGTTTTGTCCGGTAATCTATCTTGTAATAATACAGCTCTCTTCTAATTGGATGTATCTATTGTTTTTTGTCATAGTTATAGATCACCTTTTTATGAACTTTCATAAAATCAGGACATTTGTTTCGCCACGAACAGATTGCATTTTTCTGTGAGTCACTCATAGCTATGTCCTAATCAACACAAATTTGTAAACTATCCTATATGAAATACAATATTTAACACGAAAGATTTTCTTTACCATCTAATAATTGTAACATACTAGCGTATTCGACAAGTCAACTCGTAGAAAAAGTTTATTATGGTTACAGAATCAAGTCCGTGCAAGTATTCGTAATACAGAAATCATTCCGAGCGTAATCTCTCATTTTTTAAATGCATGTTGAAATTGTACAATAAATCGACTTCGTAAACAAGTTGCTACTTGCAAATATTTGATCATATTCTTTTATTTTTTTGATAATTGTACGAAATCTTTTTTGGTAAATAAATTATTAAAAAATTACCATAACCATAATTATATAATGTAGCATAAAATAGCTAACCGTAAAAAATTTTCTTTCGAGAAACAGCCGCCATTTTGTTAATTTTGAAAATTTTTCGGCTTCCAATTCAAATAAATTTCGTCGATTCGTCATGAAAATATAACATTTTGAATAAAACGATGGCCATATTTTTCTTCACTGCAAAAACACTAATTTTAAGTTTTAAAATCTCGACTATTTCGTCAAAAATGATTTTTTCGCAAAATGGCAAATACGTGTAAACTTTTTTGGTTTCTTCAATAATATGCTTCACGAAGAAAGCATTCTTTTTGAAACAATGTCATTGCACATTTGAAATGGAATCAGTCACTGAAAAAAAATTATTGTGTCGTCCCCTGCATTTTAGCACCCATGAAAACAATTGTAATTGAAGAAGTATATAACAATGAACTCTCGAAGAAAATTCATCATAAAAATGTAGTTTTTGAAAAAATCGCTTTTTTTTCGAAAAACGGTCGCCAGAAAATTGAATTACGTCGATGTCATAAAAACATAATTTTTAATAAAAAAATGACTTTCATTTTTCTAAATTGCAAAAGAACTTTAAAATCTTGACAACCTCGTTGAAAATTATTTTTTCGAAAATGACAAAATACGTGTAGACTTTTCTGGGTTCTAGAATAATATATATAACCGAGAAAGCATTTTATTTTTTGACTATTTTCACTGCATTGTTTTGAATGGAATTGCTCTACATAACGTCTTGGTTGAGTTGTCTACATCTTGAGAAAAAATGCTTAACTTAAATTACAATTTAGGATACCTATGGTACAGTTTAACAACAATAATAATTGGTTAATATTTTTTGTTTTTCTTTTAGAATTATGTCAAGGCTATTATAATCATTTCCTTTGTAAAACAAAAAAATATACAAAACCGAATTTACTAAACCAAAAATAATACTTTTATTTCTTGACACATTCAATTCAATTTTCCTCATTTTTTACGCCCATTACCATGTTTCATATTATTTTAACATAAAATACTTTTAGACCATTATACTCGGCCAGCTTTCATACATAAAATACATTATTATTAATTATTTTTATCCCTTTCATTTGTCATTTTACTAGCAACCTCTATTTTTCGGATAATAAATTACACACAACGGACACCTGGACATACATTAACACTAACCCTCAAAAATATAAATGTATGATAAACAACCACTATTTAAAACCGTATTAAGGTATAAAAATGATTTTTATACCGAGAATCAAAAATGCTAGCGGCTAAATGGCGTCTGACAGATACATTTCTAAAATCACAGGGTTTTAAAAAATAACGTGTAATTAGTGTGAAGTTTGATGAGTTAAATGCAGTTTTTCTGATGTACAAGTGCCCCCAATAAAGTACCTAGTTTGAAATTTAATCTGCTGAGTAGCTTATACGAGCATGGTAGTGCGTCAGGTAAGTTTTAGAAAAAGCTAGTTTACTCCGTCGTCTACTTAAATAAATTTAAAGTTCCTTTATTACCAGATAACTTTGGCTTCAGTGCAATAAAATTCTTGTGAACATTGCAAATTATGTCTCAAATCATCTACATATTCTATTCATTCCATATCAAATCATTAAGAGGGTGAAACCGCACTAATTTTAATTTCATTAAAACTTCTTTTAGATACTAAAGAAAAAATCCACCGCAATTTAATGCTTTTAGCGCCTTAGTGAAAAATAACAATTTACATTTTCATATGGAAATTTCGAAGTGGGTGCCAAGTTATTATAAAAAAAAATATGATACCCAAAAAAAGACACCTGCAGCTTACTAACCCTACAGTATTCATATATTCATACGAGCTTGCGTAATGATTTTATAACTGACTATACTTCTGATTGATGTAGCTAGTTAATATTTCCTGTAGTTATTTGTTTATTTACTTGTAATATGGCACCGACTTCAAAAATTTCAATCCCATATAAAAAGTTATTTATAATGTTATTTTTCACTTTTAAGGGCTTTTTAAGCAGGCATTTAAAAAAAAAAGATTATTTTTCGATTTATTTTTGAACTCATCACGATATTCAGAAATTATTTGGAGCTACCTACGTTCCCACGATCGCAAAAAAGTATACATTTCAGTTAACTATTTCTGGTATTTATTGTTTTTACGTCTACTGTTAAAAATAACCTTATATTTAATGCAAATTTTATGTCCATTTTACATTAAATTTAATGATTTTATACCAAAAATCCTGAATAATTTACATTTACTTTGAATTTAAAGCAGTTCATTCAAATATCAGTTCATTTTACATTAAATTTGATTAAATGCTATCTTAAATTTCAATAAGTAATTGAAAAGATATTTCAACTTCTTTACATTAAAATTAACTCACATTTACCCTAGTACTAGAGGAATTTAAATTATTATTCAATATACATTACATGAGATTGCGGAAGATGGCGCAACTTGTATTGAATGTTTTGTTTAGTATGATATAAGTTGCTTCAAAGATTCAATTTTCATATGGTGAGGTGTACATGTATGGGAACCGTTCGAAACTGGTTTAGATGGCGGACACTACCTACGGGAAAATGTCCACTTCTTTTCTTGGTAGATTCAGCATTTTTTGATCTCATATTAATGTTGGTGCATACTATAAAAGCGAAATGCATTAAATTTAATGCAAATATGCTGGAAGCGGATTCCACAAATTTTTATTAAATGCTTTTATTGTAATGCATTAAATTTAATAATTTATATTAACCTAAATTAATTTAATGTAATCATATATTAAATTTAAAGCCTGATCATCACTTTTTAAGATGACTGTGTTCATACGTAGTGTTCGCCATCTACACTGGTTTCGAACTCATTGGTCCCCGTCAGTACGGGGCAGACATGTACACCTTACGATAAGAAAATTGAGTCTTTTAACTTATATCATACTAAACAAAAAGTTCAGTACAAGGTGGGGCATCTCGCGGAATCTCATGCAATGTGAATTAATTTACACGAACTGATATTTGAATGAATTGCTTTAAATTCAAAGTAAATGTAAATTATCCACGATTTTTGGTACGAAATCATTAAATTTAATGTAGAATGTACATTACATGTACATTAAATTTCAGGTTATTTTTAACAGTGTATTTTTAATTTTGACGCGAGGGAGAAAATTTAAAGGTCTTTTTTGGGAATTTCCTGAAAATTTTTTTCAATAACTATCACTAAGATTGTTTTGGTAAAAATGTGCCTTGTAGGGGTTTAAGTATTTATCACGTAATACCTTATGTTCCACTCAATTAATGAGTGAATGAATGAAAGAAGAAAAGGGGGTGATATTTCATCATCGATGCCTAGGCCTGGCTGGGTTCTTAACATTTTACCATTGCTGTAGGTCGCCTTTGCGAATCTGAGCAGCTACGTTGATTGAACTTGCCTAATGGCTTCCGGTGACCAAATTATATTTCTGAAATGTCTCTGCTTCAGTCTATCGAGTACTAGAAACTCTGAGAACAAGGTCAACAGTTTCATCCTCCTCTAGACACCACACATCGGATCATCAAAGACGCCAATCTTATGAAGATCATCTCTCAGATATCAACAATCCTACCATAATTTGTAGATCTTTCTTTCCTAAGCAGAGTAGTTATTAGTAAGCCGTATGCTAGGTGCAGTTATATGTTCCTTGGCACACCTCATTATAGGAGTTCCTCTCCATGATTCAATAGATTTCTTTCCAGCAACAATTTTAATTTCTTATACCAACGGTAATTGGTACAGGTAGAATTGGTTGGGGTCCATATTGTTCAATCGCGAAGTCCAGCTTTAACAGAGAGTCTGTTTCCTCATTCTGGTGTATTCCCGAATGATCCGGAACCCACATGAGTTTGATTGTTCAGCTGTTCTTTGTCAGACTGAGTACATTCTTGCATTCACAGACTGGTCGCAAAGTGACGACATGAGACTTCTTGCCATTATCGCAGTCATAATATCTGTGCCTATGATTATTATCTTGTTCCTGTGTATGTTCTTCTCGCAAAGATGGTCACACTGCACAATAGCGTATATTTTCGCTATAAAGATCATCACATGTCCGAGCGAGTAGAACTCTCTGACTCCTGTGCTCCTGCCGAATACTCCGGATCCAGCTCTTTCGTCATGTCAATATCTATTTGTAGACTACCAAGATCCACTCTCAGAAGATTTAGAAGAGAATATTTGGGTTTCAAGAGCGGCGCAATGTAATCTGTTCGCATGGAAAGTACAACGAATTCCCCCGTAGAATTAGTATGTGGCTCGTTGTGTGATTGCTGAGTAACGGATATTATTTTTATTTATATTTGGAAAGATATTGACAAATAGTGCGAATTGTTTTAATTTTTGATATCCACACTAATTTTATGCTATCTATTTTAAATGCGTAATTTAAACTAATATAACATGGTAATCTTGTACATCAACTTGAGAATAAAGTAACCGAAAATAGAGTACACTTATAAGTTTCTGGTTACCTAGGATATTATGTTATTTTTAGTATATAAATAATATTTTCCTATAAAAATAAGTTTTTAAATCCTCATTTTGTTGACATTAATTAATAAACCTCACATTTGAAGTAATTTTTTTAATTCCTAACAAAATATTCACGACGAGCAAAAAAACTGAAAGCAAAATTAAAATATTTGTGTCTGTCATATATCAAAAAAGCCCCTCTCTCACTACTACTGGTATTATCGAAGGTTTCACATTGAAGAAATGCATTGTATGCATTTCTGAAGCTTTGTGATTCAGTTTGCTAAAAGCTTGTTATGTAAAAAATTTATACATTAAATTACGCAAATATTCAGCTTTAGAAAATTTTGAAATTGTAAATGTGGTTCACCCTAAATCTCAGAAATCATTTTTCCCGACTTCAAGCAAAAGAGATTAATAATTCGACCTGAGAACATATATATATATATATATATATATATATATATATATATATATATATATATATATATATATATATATATATATTATTTTGGTCTTTATTAAATGTGAGAATATAGGCCGATCCCAAATTCTTCCAGGTATCCCCGTTTTATGCCACCCGATTCCATTGTCGTTTTGATATCGTCGTACTATTGTTGTTGTGGTATGTGGTTTTTTTTTATCTTACTCTCCCATGATCTATCCATCTTGTCATTTTTCCTCTCTAATTGTTTAGTTCTAGAGTGCATATTCATCTTACTATGTCTTCGACTTTAGTTTTTTTGTCTTATCTATCCATTGGCTTTATGGTCTTTTAGTGTTATTCCCAGCATTCTTCCTTCAATTGATCTTTGATACACTTTCAAATTGCTTATTTTTTTTGAGTAGAACCCATTTTTCGCTGCTATATATTGTTACTGGGAGAATACTTTTCATATATACTTTGATTTTTAGTTTTAAGGGATGGTTGGAGGTAAAGGTCTGTGCTATTTATGCAGCCCATCCTAAGCGTATTCTATGGTTGATTTCGAGCTCTTAGTTTTTTCTTTCCCATTCTTATTTATTGACTTACGTAAACATATGAATTAATCTTTCCTACTTCGCGACCATCTATATTTATTGTTTCTATGTTTGTCTGTTTGTCTGTTGGTTTGATTTGGTCGGTTTTTGTGACGTTCATTCTTAGATTGAACTTCCTTGCTTCCAGTTGTATTTCTTTAGGAATCTCAGGCGACTGTATCGTCTTTGAATTTGAGGTTGCTAAGTCTTTCAGCTACTATATTCATTCTTTTGTTCTCCCAGTGCAAATCTAGGAATGTTTTCTCCAGGAGCAGAATAAATAATTTAGGTGATATAATATTGCCTTATCTAATGTTTCTGTGAATTTCTACCCCTTTGGTGTCTTCATGCAGCCTTTTCTTCATTCTGGACCTTTCGTTTTCATCGCTGGTATATCCTTGCACTTTCCATGTGTGAACTTGTAATTTGATGAAATGAACTTGATTTAAAATAGAAAGACCTGTAATTATTATATGCAAAGCGGCACGTTTTATTCATGGATGTTCCATTTTTGAGTTAGTTGATGAAAAACCAGGTGAAGTTTTTCCATCAAAGACAATTGAAACTCATGTATTAAATATACTAAGCTTATAATGAAGCATTTAAACAAATAATGTGTATCTTAACATTTTTTTCTTGGATTAAAGCGATAATTGTACAAATAAATAGTTATTAATACACTCTGTATATAATAAATAATCGCTTTAAACGGCTGCTTCTTCGAGATATTGGATAAAAATTATATTTAACCATGAAACACGTTTTCTAATCTAAGTTCAAGGTAGAGGTAATTATCGATAGTAATCAAAAAGATAATCGATAATCGATGAAATTTAGTTTTATCGTGATTCACGGTTCCATCAAGTCCACCATATAACTTTAAACGAGCCAAATTAAGGATCACCATGATTATTTTTTTTTCACTAATTTTGCATTATATTAGTTATCAATATTTGATGAAAAAGATTAGTTATTTCGTCTAATGTATTGGATGATGTTATTTTCGTTCGATGCGTTATTACGGAAATAAAATTAATATATTAAAAATATGTGTTGTGTATTGAAAAAAGGGGGAATTTCTTTTCTAATACAGTCTTGCCATAAGTTCGATAAATAATAAAACAATATCTGGAAAGTATAAATATTTTAGTGCCCCTTTTTCATAGAATATACAATATATAACAATTTCTTAAAATGTTTAAATTTGACCTTTACAGGTTCTTATTTTTTTATCCAAACGTATGATTATCGTGGCGAGTACACATTTAATTGATGTCTTTAGTGCCATCATGTTTAATAAAGTTCGAAATAGCTTTTAAAATAATATACAAATAATTGTTAATGTGAATTCAAATTTGTGCTTCGTTAAAATCAATATTCAACAATAACAAACTTTGATGAACTAACTCCCAATCGAGGCTATATAGTTTTAGTTCTTTGCGAAGGCTTTAATTCATCGTTTTTCGACTCAGTCTCAATCTTTTTTCGCAGTAATATAGCAGTATGAGGTCATCATAATTCTCATCACAATAATCCTTGTACAAGAGTACAAAGATGTAGTTTTTCCTTTTTTTAAATGTGTTTGGCGCCGATATGTAGTCGAAACAGCCCTTAAGTCTCGTCCTTGATGTTATTATAGTGGCATGGTGGTTTGAATCTTTAAGATTTTTGCAGTTTGCATCGGTGAGATGATTTTGACTTACAAATGAGCCAATATTTTAGTGGATCACTGAGATGAAAACTTATCTAACAGTGGGAAGTACGTAAAAGTGATGACAGAAAGAGCGGTATATTGCAAAATATACCGCCGGTGGTGCCAGACACGCATACTGGAAAATGAGTTCGGCTTTCAGGCATAAAAACTATTCCTATCAGAAGAGTATAAACTATAAACCAATGGCTGGACCTGCAAATAAGTACACAGAATTACCTAGGTTACCCGTGCGTCTAGGGAAGCGTGGTAGAAAAATGCCTAATATTCTCCATGTAGACAGACTTTATGCCTTCAGTTTTTAAACCTAACCATTCTCTTGAAATATTTCTACCAAGCAGAGAAGATTGGTAGGAAGTAAAAACTCTTTCGAGAAGTTGACCTTGTTGGTTTATAGACGGGTTTCGACAAGATGGGAGAGCTGGAACTGAAGGATTCAGTAAAAGCACGGGAGTCAGAGAGTTTTATTTTTTGAATAGCATACAATGGTCTTTAAAGCGGAAATGTATAATATACTATTTAGCACTGTGACTATCTTTCCGAGAAGGACATAAACAAAAATGTAGTAGCTTTACGACTGGCGTTTGAGTGTAAAGATGTACTTGATAATCTAATAATGAATGGCTTCCTGGTCACTCGGAAACAAGAAAGCAGATCATTTGGCAGCAATGGGGTACGCGGTCGAACCATACTAAACCCAACCAATCATACCTGTTAGTAAAAGAGAGTGGAAACTGCTGCGAAGTGTTCATAGAATTAGGATCACGGATGATCCAGTAGGCAGATGCTATCTAGAGGATAAAACTATCGACCGTTCTCAGAGATTGCTTAGAGCTCAGCTGACTGAATTGATTTGCGTGTAAAGAGCTCTGTGAAGCCTAAGATATGAAGAGCGAGTATCACCAGTCTTATTCATTTATTCATTCATTCGTTTAACTACACAGAAAATGTGTTGGCACTTAACATGTTAAGCTTTTAGCGTGACATTTTAAATCCGTAGTAAAAATTATTATAATATAACTTTAAAACGTCATATTTCCTCAGTATTAACTGGGTGTTTAAGAGAGCTGTTGTGTGTTGTTCAAATGAAGGGATCCAAGCATATAAACTCCGGCGACGCAAGGGTCTTTAAAAGGAGATTATGTAGGAAGAATACATTCTCTGTAAGTTCGTCATGAGAATTTATTATCGTTTTTGTCAAATCACTTGATATTTGAGGTACATTCTATGTATGGACAAAATAGGACGCTCTTCAAAACTTCAGTGTCAAAGAATGTCTTGGGTTTCATTCTCTTCTTAATTTAAAAAGAATGATGTCGAGATAAGCTTTACTAATATTAAAATCCTCAGATTGTTTACACTCTAATTTTTTCATTTTCGATGCATAAAAATAGATAATTCTAATGTCCATTATAAATTTCAACGAATTTTACTAAACTCTATTTTCAATTGTCCAAATTTATTTTCTGGTAATAATTTATAATGTCTGTCAAAACTTTCTGCTTTTTTTTGTAGTTTTTGCACTAATTTTATCATGTATAAAGAGAGGAATTTGCTAACAATATTTTACCGGTATGCTTCTCGCTTACAATTAACTTCACCAGTGATGGCAATATGAAGAATGGGAAATCAGGGACAATAAAATAACTAGAACAATCAGCTAAAGTGCTACTTTATTCAGTTTTCGACGTGCAATATAGGAAGCCCTTTATACCATAGCAAAAATATTTTGTATATGATATGACAAAATCTGAATAGAAAACAACACGATGGAACATCCACAATAAAATTAGCATTTGGTTAAGATAAAGTAATCTGTGGTGGCATTTTTTCTAATATACACTTTTCCCCAGCGTGATATAGCGCGTCGCGAAGCAAGCAAGTTCACAAAAATTGGTTTTGGTAGGAATACCTTTTGTTGCATCTCTAAGATGAAATTATCTGTGTTATTAACACAGATTATTTCATCTTACAGATTTGTTAAAACGAAAACTATAATTAAATATAAAAATTTCAGACAGACTAGAATTTTTATTACTACTTCGAACAAGTACTTAAAAACAACAGCTAATTTTATCCTATCCAGACGATTTTTTACTTATATTCAAAGAATCCAAATGACCTTCAGCTCAAAGGAAAATATTTTAACCGCAAACTACCTTTAATTTAAAAATGGTCACTAGAAAAAATTACCCGTCTATTTGTGGATATATTAAATAAAACAATTCAAACTAATAGGGTCAATCATTTCAGCAGAATTTTAAAAAATATTCAGTGCCGGCTTGCGAAGGAGGGCCATTGAATACAGAGTCGATCTTCAACCAGTCGTTAGGACCTCAAACATCATAACAAAGACTTCCTGCTGGTTGCAACTTTAATGCAATTCTCGCAACTTCATAGAGAATATGTTTAGGAATTATGTATGAACTATTAGGTTATGACGAACGAGAGTCGAGTTGTTGTACGAGAAGTGGCGAGTCAAAGTTAGTTGAAGATAAAATAAAGAATCTAATCTTGCAGGACCTATGTCATCAAATTCACTAATGTTCAGGTCAATTTTCGTGATATATAATATAGAGGAGATTTAATTAAGAGAATACACACCGTACCATAACATCCACGAATCTGCCTATATGATATTCTATTCAGAGAAGGAAAGGAAAGAATATATAGAAACAGTTTATTTCCTGCAAATACTACTCTGGTCCTCTCTCCATACGCGTTTCGACCACCTCATGATCTCAACCGTGGAGCTGTATTGAACCCAGAGCAACATTTGCAGGAAACAACTGCCATATAAAATATAAATTCTGAGGCATGTCGACAGTTTATTAAAAACCTGTCGACTTTGATGTCAGACTGAAATTATGATTTTTAAAATTTCGCATTACTTCAGCGAATACATAGATGTCATTTCGACTGACAATATTTTTCAGGCTCACATTGAAGTGGGTTTTTAATACCCTGAAGACATGCCTCGGAACTTATGTTTTATATGGCAGTTGTTTCCTGCGAATTTTACTCTCGGTTTTGTTGCTTCTGTTTCTGGATTCCAGTCATCTCATGTTGTACTGCTCCACTGATGAAACCATGAAATGGTCGAAACCCATATAGAGGACCAGAATTGGATTTGCAGAAAATAAATAAATAAATATATATATATATATATATATATATATATATATATATATATACTGCCCGTCAATCAATTTTGCCATGGCTACGCGAAAACAAGTAGAACTTCAAGGTTCTCTATTTCAGTAAGGAATCATCTCATGACAATTCTGAAAAAAGCATTTAAAAACTCTTTGCGAGTACTTGCAGAAAAATTAAAAAAAAAAAAATTTCGACTTTTCTTCAATTCAGCGCCATTTTTGTAGAAAAGTTTGTGAGAAAATTCTGATCAGACAGTTTTTTAGAGTTTTCCAAGAGGTTTAAACTACTTCTATAAAGTTTGATATAAGTGCATTTTTGACAAAATGACTTTTTGCAATGTTTCGTATATTCTTAACTGAACTAGATAGAGAAAAACTTCAAAGTGAAAAATACCTGTTTTTACACGCAGAATGACACAATAGTTCCGAAATGTCTTTCGCGAATTTTATTTTTTTGATTTTTTAATTTTTTTTATTTCTCAATTTTTTTGAAAATAATAACGATAATATGCTGTTTACGACTGTTCACTCAGTATGATACCAATTTTTACATTGGTTTCTTTACATGATTTCCAATTTTTAATTATTTATCATAGAATTAACTGTTTACAACTAAACTACACATAAAAAAGGAATAAATTGAATATTTTTTCATGTAAAAACATTTGAAAAATTGCGCGTTGGTATCATACTGAGTGAACAGTCGTAAACAGCATATTATCGTTTTTATTTTCAAAAAAATTGAAAAATCAAAAAAAAATTAAAAATTAAAAAAACTCAAAATCGCGGAAAACATTTCGGAACTAATAAAGGTCATTTTGTATGTAGAAACGGACATTTTTTCTCTTTGAAGTTTTTCCCTATCTAGTTTAGTTAAGAATATACAAAATATTGAAAAAAGTCGTATTTTGGTCAAAAATGCGCTTAGATCAAACTTTAAAAAAGTAATTTAAACCTCTTGGAAAACTCTAAAAAAACGTCTGATCAGAATTTTCTCACAAAGGTTTCTACAAAAATGGCACTGAATTTAATAAAGTCGAAATTTTTTTTTTTAATTTTTTTTATTCTCAGTTAAAACCTTTAAAAATCAAAAATCGTTTTACACTTTATATCGTCTGCAAGTACTCGCAAAGAACTTTTAAATGCTTTTTTTAGAATTGTCATGCGATGATTCCTTACTGAACTACAGAACTTTGAAGTTCTATTTGTTTTCGCGTAGACATGGCAAAAGTGATTGACGGGCAGTGTATATATATATATATATATATATATATATATATATATATATATATATATATATATATATATATATATGTATATATACATATGTATATATTCTTTTCTTTTTTTCTCTGCTTGAAAGGAGAATATCATATAGGCAAGTATTTAAACACGGCAGATAAAGTTTTCATTTATTCTTTACTGAAATTTTGATTTTAACAAAATCGACAAACCTCTTTATAGCTCCTCTTGAAAATGAATTTACGAGCCGCCACTGAAAAAACCCATTCAAGTCTTTAATACTTTTTCTATGAAACGATTTAATTGTGGGATATCATGCTAGCGGGATAATTTGCATCCTTCTCGAGGCAGATGCGGCAGGATGTTTTAAAATATAGTTAATTTGTAATTTTGTCGTCATGTCTTGGTAACCTAGAAAACTTGACACTTGTTCAGTATGTTGAGGTTGTTGCTTTAATAAGGAAGACGTTGATAAACGATCAACGTTTATTTGTTTTTTTTTTATTAATTCTGCTTTAAACTTTAAGAAAACTCATGGGGAAAAAGGAGAGGTTATTTATTTTTAAACGACTTCAAAAAAGGTAGGTTATAAATTCAATATAGACATATACAGGGTATTCGGGAAAATGAATGAAATCTCCCTGATATGAGAAAAAACAATACTACAAGTTCATATAAACTTTTTTCGTATAGGCCCCTTCTTCGGAGATATGGGCTCCCAAAGAGCTGCAATGGAATCAAGATTTTTACACATAATTTTTGAACCACCAGGTATATTTCAATTTTTTTAATATGATGGTAAGGCCCTTCAAATTACTATCCAAGAAAGTGTTGTGAATTACTCACAGATGCAGGAACGGACTAGCTACAGGGACGGAGTAGCCGTGACACTCAACTCCATTTTTTACGCCCTATATGAAAAGAACTTTGGACAACGTTTGTTTACATACTTAATTACTGACTAAAAATTCGTCATTTTATTTACACTGTTAGGCACCTAATTTCTGTCGGGTTGAATATGAAAAAGAGGAATTTTCTCCTGTCACTATACTTTCAATAAAAAGTTAAACTAACTGCTTAGTTAAAAACTTCGTAATAAGGTTCAACGTGGGTTCCGTGAAGTTAAAATATATGTGAATGCGGTTGGCATCTTCCCCCCGTCGACAAATCACGTTCGTTTGCGATCCCCCCCTCCAAAAGCTGTGAATTCAGAAAAATAGACCCGACCTTGACTCTTACTTAGGAATTGTAAATGTTGTTGCCATTCCCCCTCTTCTGTCGACCACTCGCTTTCCCTTGCGATCGCCTCCTCTCCCAAGAGCTACAAATTCAGAACTGCTGGCGTCTCCCCCTCAGTCGACAACTTGTTTTCACTTGCTATACTGTATTTTTATTAAATCACTGCCCCCCCCCTCAAAGAGAGAGGCTGGATCCGCCGCTGGTGTGAGTTCTATCTAGTATAATAAAAAACTGCCATACTTATTTTTGACAAACTAAAATTTTACATTTAGTTACCGTGATGGAGTTATCAGGTTTGCTTTAATTTAATTTAAATAATGACAATAAATCTGGAAAAACGACTTTTAATGATACATAAGTGTTTATTTGTTGAAAATTGCGAAAATTGCCACACAAATATTAAATATACTTAAGTTTAAGGGAAACACAAACTAGGAGAAGCTTTAAGGTGCTGTAAATGATTGTAAAATGAAGGGCAATCTAAGGGTATCCTGGGTTTTAACGCTTTAATGTTCTTTTATTTTGTATATTCTTTACAAAGTACTAGTATCTAATTAAGTGATGTACCCAAGGATATGTTTTTATTACTTCTAAGAGAAAAAAGTTGTCAGCCCTCAGTGTGTCCAAGCTGAGGTACCACCAGGGTTGTAATTGAGTACAGGTAAATCGGCCACAGTTGAGCCCCTACCCTATTTCATATTTTAATTGATGCATGCTGCTGTTGTGAAAGAAAAAACAATTTCCTTGTATTTTGCTTAATACGTTTTTGGTGTTTTCCGAGCTTTCCAAATAATGTCCATTTAATCAACTGGCACATTTATAATTTTATTTTTAACTACCTTTTTATGCAGGAGTGAATAAAATCAGCATCCATTTCGGTATATTTTTGAATAATATATCCCTTATGATAAATCACAATTACTATAAAAAATTAAATCTCCTCCAGATTCAAAATGTGGCAATTGGACTTATGTAACAAATAATTTAGAATCTATTTGCACTCGGCATTCCTTCAACTTTACTAAATACAAAGTATTACTCATGCGCATCACTTGTAAGTCCTCATTCCACCCTGTACACTTTGTTAATATTGTTATTTTTATCTGAATCCGCCTTCCAAGTCTCATTCTTCTTCTTCAGATGTACTGAACTTTACCATCGTAAGAACATACGAGGGTAATCTATTTTCTTCTTCCAAAATATTGTTCATATTTCTAGAAACACACGTCTTTCTTTCTTTTCAATACATTCGAATTTATGTCATGAAAATAGTTGTCAAAGTATGTAAGTGAAAATGGCTCAACACCAGATTTCATTAGTTCTTATTTTGATATCCATCCTGGTTCAAGATATAAATTTTCGAGATGTTAACCTACAGTAATGAGTTTCCAAAAACAGTTTTAGGTAATCTACTGTCTTTACATAAATCTTTTCCTTCTTTTCTTCTGTGTTCAGTTCTTATTTTCCACTTATCTTCTTCAGCAGCAGCAGTCGTATATCTCCATTTTACTTACATTTTTATTTCTTTTCAATATTTCATGAACCGTCCATCCCTATGTATTGAGAATATTTTTTTTTGCATATCTCAGTTTTTGTTACGGAGTTATGAGGTCTTCGGTTGTCATAGAATATTATGACGTTACGAGGTTTGATAATTAATGTTTTTTTTTTTTACTTATATTAATACAAAAAAGTCTAAATAGAGCTTCATCGAGGACCGGTTTAGTTCCTTGAAAGCATGCGTCATAAAAGGCATCGACAAACTTACGATAACAAATTTTTCTTGAATCTGTAAACAGATTATTTATATCGACTTTTAAGGATTAACGTTAACTCACTCTATTACTGTAAATCATAATTCTATCAATCTGTTACCCTAACCTGACTACCACTGGTAGAGATTCAATATTTTACTTATTTTTAGTATTTTTATTGTAACGCAGAAAAATGTGTTAAATATTTATCTTTCTATAGTAATAAAATGTGGTTAACTCGACAACAAAACTATATTTTAGTTTAGTATCACCATAAAACTATTATTTAATAAAATTTTAAAAAAAATCTCTAAAGAAATATACATTATATATACCACAATAATTTTTCTCGCAGCTTCTAACTAGATACGCATTGTTGAATCAAGCAAATTGAATCGCGCAAGAAAATGGCAATGATTAAATAGAATTTGCAGTTTTAGTAAATACATTTGTACTCCGTTGAGGTATAGCGAAGGTAATCGAGCCAGAAATTGATCACATAACAAGATTCCGTGGCGTGATCGAGTACTAGGCACAACGAGATATCGAAAATTACATATACACACTGCGCTGCGGAGAATAATTTACACATTTTGATTGCCACTACAGTTAGATGGAATTATGCTAGTAACATTTTAACTTCCGAGCTCGTAACCTATCATTTGCTACTCGTACCTGCTTTGCACAGATCGATTTAATAGGAATCCGGAGATATTCAGAGTAATTGCCGATATCAAGCAAGTTCAGCAGTAGCTTTAATTGTCGGTGGAATCCACGTTTTTCATGGGCTCGAGTGGGCTTTGATGCTTGATTGAAATCTCCTTTTAAGCGGTGCATCCAATATTGGATTTTATCAATATTCAGAACTGCGGCGATTGTAGTAACACCTTTGAAAGTTTCATGGTGAAATTTTGCACGTTGTCGTAGTTTAATTTCAAAAGGCTTAATTAGGAGTTAAAAAATTAAAACATGATATAAACATTTTAGATGATATTGGTGTTAGAAAATGTAAAAAAAAGTAAAACCATACTATTGATATATTGTTTACATAATTTTTGATTTGAATTCTATTTCTTCTTTCTTTAATTGCGTGTGTTTTTATGTAGGGTTAAGTAAATAAGTAAATCTACAATGTAACAAATAGATTGTACTATAAAAAGTTATTCATTTAAGTGCAATTGTTGATTAAAATGACCAATTAAATAAAATGTATCTGATAAAAATACAATTACCCTTTACAAATCAGATGTATAGCTGAACCTTTCCTAATTGACATAATAATAAAGTAATTTTTACACATATCTTTATGTTAGCTATTTCTTTATTGTAGTTGTTAACGCATTATTTGGCGGAGTAAGTTCCAGTGGCGTAGCATATGTTTCTACCCCCTGAGGCCGCCCATTTCCTTTTACACTTACAGATAATATGATTATTATAACGATTATATTGTCGAGAGCGAAAAAAATAAAGAGTGTTTTTTTATA
The DNA here is from genome assembly GCA_034092305.1 of Diaprepes abbreviatus. Lineage (NCBI taxonomy): Eukaryota > Metazoa > Arthropoda > Insecta > Coleoptera > Curculionidae > Diaprepes > Diaprepes abbreviatus. Next base: position 38,758,844 of record JASJET010000103.1, on the reverse strand, counting down.
GAGGTATAGAACTTTAAGTTGGCAACACTTTTTTAACTGGCGGCCATTTTGTCAGCTGTCAAGTGATTTATGTTTAGTTTGGTTTGGCATTTCAACATGAATAGACTGACGCTTGAATAATGCTTCCAAATTGTGCAAATTTATTTTGAAAATCATGGTTCTGTTCGAAATACGTATCGCGCACTACGCCCATTTTACGGTCAACATAATCGTCCATCAGAGCAATTAATTCGATTAACTATCGAACGTTTTCGCACCACGTTTACTCTAAATGATAATACGCATCCACATAGACGTCGTACAGTGCGTAGAGAAGAAGTCATTGCTGCTGTAGAGCGTAGCGTAGAGGAAGACCCGAATCAGTCTATCCGCCATCGTGCACAGGAATTGAATATGTGTCCATTCACTTTATGGAAGATTTTGCGGAAAGATCTTGGTTTGCGTGCTTACAAAATCCCACTCGTGCAAGAATTGAAGCCACACGATCACCTAGCAAGGCGTAGTTTCGGTGAATGGGCCCAAAACAAGATTGCCGTTGATCCCGATTTTCATAAGCGAATTTTGTTTAGCGATGAAGCTCACTTTTGTTTGAATGGATACGTCAATAAACAAAACTGCCGTATTTGGAGTGATGATAATCCTCAAATGTATGTTGAGACACCGTTACATCCAGGAAAACTGACTGTTTGGTGTGCTTTATGGGCTGGTGGAATCATTGGTCCGTACTTCTTTAAAAACGATGCTGGTCAGAACGTTACAGTCAATGGTTACCGCTATAGAGTCATAATTACTTACTTTTTCGTTCATCAATTGAACAACCATGATGTGCAGGAGCTGTGGTTTCAACAAGACGGCGCAACATGTCACACAGCTCGTGCCACAATTGATTTATTGAAGGAAACGTTTGGTAACCGCATAGTTTCACGTTTCGGACCCGTGAATTGGCCTCCAAGATCGTGCGACTTAACGCCGCTAGACTATTTTCTGTGGGGATATGTGAAGTCGCTAGTCTACACCGATAATTTCGAAACGATTGGAGGACAACATTCGCCGCGTTATTGCCGATATACGGCCACAAATGTTGGAAAAAGTCATCGAAAATTGGACCTCCAGATTAGACTACGTCCGAGCCAGCCATGACAGTCATATGCCAGAAGTCATATTTAAATTATAATGCCAGAAGGTTATCTTTCGAATAAAGTAAATTTCATGTCAATTTAAAAAATTCATCTTTGTTTTATTCCATTTAAAAGTTCTATACCTCTATAAAAAACACCTTTTTATAAATTGCAATTATGAGAACTTTTGATAAAATTGTCTTCCCCAAAAATTAAAAATTTCCTGTATTAATCAATTATTAAAACGGATATTTTTATTTAAAAATTTATTATTAATTCATTATTAATAAATATTGATTTGATATAACAAAATTAAATCAAATTAATGATTTCTTAATTGTTAATTAATATCTGTTGGATTATACAGGGTGTCTGATAAGTACCTCCTAATTTCTCGGGAGCATACAGGGGAGGTTCAAATAACCCTACTTTGTCATAGAAAAAAAAATCCTAAAGTGCCCCTTAACAGAGACGCAGAGCCATAAAGGGGTACCCAGCGATTTACCTTATCGGCTCTAAGTTTTGAACCGACTTGTATAATTTAATGAAATTCTAATATTTTATACATACTACAGTAGAAGTTTTAGATCATCAGAGAAGTCAGGAACGTTGAGCCTAATTTTTGACAGGTGTCATTTTACAGAGATAAAAACTAATTTTTTAAACACTTTGGTCATTCCTCTTGAAAAAAGGTACTGTTAATTTATTTCGATAAAACTGGCGCTTTTCGAGATAAATCGGTTTTTATGCGAAACACTCAAAAGTTACTAATGCTAAAAATAAACAGGTAAAAATCAGGTTGTTATTGTTAATTCCTACATAATGCATTACTACTGGCGAAACTTGTCAAAACAACCTTCAAGTAAAAATAATTTTAAAAAATGGAAGAATATTCTTACGCGGAGTATGCTGATCTGCATTTAATTTATGGTGAAGCGCTGTCAAATTCTTCGAAGGCAAGAATATTTTATGCTAAAATATTTCCAGCTCAAATATTGTCAAAAACCTTTCAAAGGGTTGATCGAAGCCTAAGGGAAACAGGGAAAAGATGATTAGAAAATAATTATTAGAGTTAACGAATTAATTTTTATATGTTTTATTTATGGTCATTTTTGCCGCGACGTAACGGTGAGGGTCCTCCCAGGAGAGCACAAGACATTCATATAAAGGAACAAATTTTGCAAGATATTGCGGATAACCCTTCAAACAGCATAAGAAAGCTCGCAACACAAAACAATGTTACAAAATGGATTTTACATGAAACTCTAACCGAACAGTTACTTCACTCGTATCACGTTGAAAAAGTATACCCTATTTCTCTGGATGATAATCTTACAAAACTTCCATACTCTAATTGGTTTATACAGAAACATAACCTAAATCTAAATTTTTCTAACCTTATTTTGTTTACCGATAAGGCCGGTTTTATAAGAGACCATAATAAACTTACACAATTTACATTTTTGGGATGATGAAATCCCGTACGCTATAATTCAAAAGCCAACAAAGGTTTATTGTAAATGGTCGGCAGGCATCTTCGAATAACCTTATAGATCCATTTGTTGTGGAAGACTCAATGGTGAGATTTATTTACAATTTTTGCAACAAAATTTGAATAATTTATAGAAAGACGTATCTTTTGATAGATGCATGATGATGCTCCACCTCATTTTAACCATGTAGTACGTCAACACTTAAACGTTTTTGGAATGGATCACACTAGAAATCCAAGAACTTACGGAAAAACTGAGAAAATGCAAAACACAATCATCGAGTTACAAAGAATTTATCAAAATCTTTATCAAAAAATGTAGAGAAGCCAAAAAATGTCTGAAAAATGCAGTGAAAAACATGATATATTTAATGTGTATAAAAAATTAAAGAAAATGACCAACAAATTCCAAAAAACTCGAACTACAATTTTGAGAGATAAAAACAATGCAATAATTATGGGAATTGAAGTCAAACTTAAGAGATGGGAAGAATGAATGAATGAATGAAAAAGGGGTGGTGATACTAAATCAATGCCTAGGTCTCCATTGGGCCTTTTACATCCCACCATATCTGCAGGTTATTCGAGGCCGATCGCGTTTGCGAATCCAAGCAGCCTCATTAGTTGAACTTGCCTAACTGCTTCCGGTAACAAAACTGTATCTCCGAAATATCTCTGTCCCAGTCTGGGCACTCAGTGAGAACATGGTCAACAGTTTCATCTTCCTCCAAACACCATTTGCATGTCGGGTCGCCTTCGAAACCGATTCTATGCTTTTCAGCAACGATTTTAATTCCCTTTTGCCAATGGCAATTGGGACAGGTAATAGTGGTTGGGGTCCATACGGTTCGGTCACCGAACCCAACTTTGCCAGATGGTCTGCTTCCTCATTCCCGCGTATGCCCGAGTGACCCGGGACCCATACGAGTCTGACTGTGCAGCTTTTCCTGATCATACCATTTAGTACATCCTTGCACTCAGACACCAGTCGCGAAGTCACGACACTGGACTTCAGTGCCAATATCGCAGCCTTATTGTCTGAGCATATATTTATTACTTTATTCCTGTCTATGTCATTCTCACAGAGATGGGCATACTGCAGAATAGCATAAATTTCCACTGTGAAAATTGTCGCACATTGTCCGAGAGCCTAGTACTCTCTGACTCCTGTGCTTCTGCCGAATACTCCGGCTCCAGCTCTTTCGAGATCCATCAGTATACCATCAGGATCTATTTTTCGGAAGATTTTGTTCCCCCTCCCAACCTTCTCTACTTGGCATAAATATCTCCAGGGAGAAGTTAGGTTTTAAAAGCGGCGTTATGTAGTCTGTCCGCACGGGTAGTGATGGTCACCTTAAGAGATGGGAAGATTATATTGAAGAACTCTTCGGTGATAACACACCGCGGTTCCTATCAGCAATAGATGATAAAATGAGCGAAATAAAACCATCAGTCAGTAAAAGTGAAGATGTCAAAGCAATAAAAAATAAAAAAAAAAGAATAAAAAAGTAACCACAATATTCATGTGTGTTATTAAACTAATAGCGAATCAGGATGGAGCCTTATCATATCTCTCTTTAATACAGTCTATACGACTGGCAATTCCTTCTGACTGGTTAAGATCGACATTTATCCGCCTACACAAAAAAATTAATTTCTACCATTGAAATAACGATCCCAATAACTTATGCCCCATATCCTAAAGATTTTCTTAAGAATGTATAATAGAATATACAAGAAATGTTACTACCAAGTAAACGACATGCAGTTTGGATTCCAAGATGGTGTCGGCACATGTAAAACACTCTCCTCCCTAAATGTGCTAACGCGGAAATGCAGGGACTTATATGTATAAATAGGGATATTTGCACGCTTCAGTGATTAAAGCAAAGCATTTGATAGTGTCGAATTTGAGGAAATGATCAAAAACTTCAAAAGCTAAAATAATTAACAAAGGGGTCACACAGGGATGAATTTTATCACCGCTTCTTCTTAATATATTCTGAAGTCATATTTAAGGAGACTTTGGATGGTACTAAAGAAAAATTAAAATAACTGGTGTTGTGATCAACAGCATTAGATATGCAGATGACGCTGTCATTTTAGTAAACAACGCAGCTGATTTACAATGTATTTTGGAGGGTAGAGTTCAATGCTGCCAAAAAAAATAGATTTCACATACTTAAAACTAATTATGTTAAAAAAAACACCAAACGCTATAATACAAATAAAAGGAGAAAATATTGAATATGTCTCTTCATTTAAATAGCTAGGCACTATTATTAATGGGCAAATCAATCCAAAAACCGACATTAAATCAAGAACCAAACAAACTAGAAGAATATTTATAATAACATTCAACAGCCCATCAGAACATACGTTAGAAGATTCAAAAGCTTTCCGGTACAGTCTCCACTCCTTTTTTTTTTAATTGAACGGTTGAGACGGTGGTTTATTATTGCCTTCTAGAAGGTCCCAATTTATCTAGGATAGGTTTGTTTAATGTATTATGGATTATAAGGACTAAATCTTTAGAGTTATAAAGGCAATTGGAGTTGTCGTGCGTACCTGGTGATTTAGCCGAAAGTATAAAGAGGTCACGTGTAGTTAGTATTGAAAAAGTGATGATCAAATTCTCTTATTCCCTGTTTCTAAATCGTAAGCCATGTAATTATGTCTGTAGTGTAATGCCAGGCTGTCACTGTAGTATATCCAAGTAATATATTGATTTACACTCTTCAATTTGGAACCGTTTTCCTCGTGAAACTTCATTAAATGTAGCCGCACACGATTTTCTTTTATGACGCCTCATATAATAAGTATTGATAAATTTAGTACCGCAATTATTACACATATATCTCATGATTTGCCAAATAATAATACGAGTACTACTAATGCAAGTCAGGGACAACTGATGAATGCAACTCTCCCTATACCATAAATAAAGATATTCAAGATCGTTCTAAATTCTGTTGTACTAATTCAAGGTGATATGTCCAAGGTGACCTTGAGCAAAGTCAAGGTAAGCATTTATACTCGATGTAAATGATTTCTTTACAGATCCAAAAATTGTAATCTTGTTGATATTCGAAGTTCTTCTTCAAGTGCCTTCTCCATTGCGGAGGTTGGCAATCATAATAGCTATTTTAACTTTTGAGACAGTTGCTCTAAATAGTTGTTTTGAACTGCATCCAAACCATTCCCTTAGGTTTTTTAGCCATGAAATTCGTCGTCGTCCTACGCCTCTTCTGCCACTTATTTTGCCTTGGATTATGAGCCGTAAGATGCTGTACTTTTCTCCCCTCATAATGTGCCCGAAATATTGCAGTTTTATCTGTTTTACTGTTATCTCGACTTCCTTTTCTTTCCCCATTCTTCTCAACACCTAGGCGTTCGTAACTCGATCTACCCACGAAATCCTCTGAATTCTTCTATAGGTCCATATTTCAAAAGAGTTAAGTCTTCTCATTGCCTCTCGATTCAGTGTCCATGCTTCCATTCTATAATATAGAACACTGTATCCGTAACATTTAGTCAGTCGTATTTTCAGGGCTAATGTTAGATCTTTGCTGCAGATAACCTTTTTCATTCTAATAAATTTGGCACGTGCTTTCTCGATTCTGGTTTTATTTCGACGGTATAGTCATTATTTTCTGTTGTTAGTGTTCCCAAGTAAGTGTACTTCTTAACTCTTTCTATGTGCTGGCCTCCTACCGTTAGGGTTTCATTATTATTGGTGTTGTTCTTATTAATTATCATGAACTTGGTCTTTTTCGTGTTAAGAGAGAGTCCATATTCTCCACTAACTCTTAATATTTTATTCATTATTTTTTCTAGGTGTTTCAAACCATCAGCTGTTATTACGGTGTCATCTGCATACCTAATATTGTTGATTAAAACTCCGTTTACTTTTATCCCTGCTGTTTCAGGTTCAAGAGTTTCCAATATGACCTCTTCAGAATAAGCGTTAAATAGTAAAGGTGACAATATACACCCTAATCTGACTCCTCTTTGTATTTCCACATCTCTGGATATTTCCTGTCCAATTTTTACTGTCGGTCGCTGATTGTAATACAGATTTGATATCAACCTTAAATCTCATTCATCTAAATTTTTGCTTCTGAGAATCTCTACTAGTTTGTCATGTTTGACCCTCTCAAAAGCCTTGTTGTAATCTATGAAGTAGACATAGAGGTCCTGATCGATATTCAAGCATATTTGAGTAAGCACATTAAAAGCAAATAATGCTTCTCTTATACCCACCCCGTTCCGGAAACCAAACTGTGTGTCACTAATATCCAGCTCAAATTTGGAATGTATTCTAGCGTGTACAATTTTTAAAAGGGTTTTCAAAGTATGTGACATGAGACTGATTGTTCGATAGTCACTGCATTCTTTTGAACTTCCTTTCTTTGGTAAACATATGAATGTTGATGTTAACATTTCTCGGGGGATAGTTCCTGTCGTGTAAATTGTATTAAATAATCTCACCAATAAATCCAAATTTTTGTCATTGATCAGCTTCAACAACTCATCTGGCATTTCATCTGGACCAACAGCTTTATTAGTTTTTATCGACCTTAATGCATAAGTGACCTCTGCTTTAGTTATTCCAGGCCCTATGCCACCCCTCAGACTGTTTATAGAAGAATTTTCGTGTCTTTGATCTTCAAATAGTTTTTCTATATATTCTTTCCACCTGCATAATTTTTACTGTGTTTCCATAATAATGTTTCCCTCTTTGTCTAGCAATAGGTTTGAGGTTTTTCTCTTTTCTATTCCAGCTAGTTCTTTAACTTTTTTATGCAAGTTGAAGTTGTCGTACTTGTTTTGCAACTCCTCTATTTCTTTGCATTTTCCGGAAAGGTACTCTTCTTTTGCTGCTCTTATTTTTCTTCTTATTTGAATTTGCAACTGTTGATATCGGGTCTTGTTGGCCTTGTGTTTCCTTCTTTCATCCATCAACTCCAAAATATCATCTGTCATTCAATCTTCTTTCTTGTATCTTGATGTTGTAAGTACTTTCCTGCTTAGTTCCATAATTGACATTTTGAAAAACTGCCACTGTTGTTCAACGTTGTCATCGTTTAACCCAGGCTTGCCTTGACTTCTTTCTAAGTTTGTGTTGATGTCTTGTCTCAGCTTTTCTTTCGTTTCTTCTGATCTTAATTTGTGTATATTTAGTTTTTTGATGTTATGATCTGTTTGTATCCTTTTTAATTTAAGTTGGAATTTAGCGATAAGGGGATTGTGGTCCGAAAATACGTCCTCACCTGGGTACGCCTTTACTGAATGTAGTGCGTTTCGATATCTGTGTTTTATCAAGACGTAATCAATCTGGTTTCTGACTATGTTATTGTCCTTATCAGCTGGTGACTTCCATGTATAGAGACGACGTTTAGGTAGCTTAAAAAAGATATTTGTTACTACTAGATTATGTTCTTGACAGAATTCTATAAGACGATCTTCTCTATCATTGCGAACTCCAAGGCCGTATGGCTCGAAAATGGAATCACATTTACCCTGGCCGATTTTTGCGTTAAAATCCCCCATTACAACAGTAATGTCTCTAGATTTTGTGAGGCGTAATGTCTGTTGGAGCTCATTATAAAAGTTTTCTATTTCGTCTTCCATTTTATCAGCAGTTGGTGCATAAATCTGTAATACATTTAATTTGCTGTGGGTTGTCATCAGCTGTAGCATTATAATTCTCTCGGATACCGGAATGAATCCTATTACTGATTTTGCTACCTTGTCACTAAGAATAATAGCGACTCCATATCTGTGTTGAGTGTCGCTGCTGTTAGAGTAATAGATTCTTCCGTTCTCCGACTTGAGTTCCCCAGAGCTGACCCATCTTGTGTCGCTTATACCCAGTATGTCGATCTTAAGTCTCGATATTTCTCGTTTAATGTTTCTCAATTTTCCAGGTTCATACATGCCTCTTACGTTCCATGTTGCAATTTTAAGATTTGTTTTGTATATTTCCAGTAGACAGGGATTTCGCTGGATTACGAAGAAATTACATCTGCTTTAATGGGACTTGATAAGTCCTCGATAATCACTAGAACGTTGGATCATGGGCAAGTATTGGAGTCTCGTATTTTAATAAAAAGTTTTGTCATGGTCAAATTAATTTGATATCAATATGATATCAAGCAAAGTTGTTATTATGGTATTTTATAGGTAATAAAATGAAAAACTCTATTTTTGTTTCGAAGAAAACTATCAAAATGAATGTTGCGAAAAAAATATTTCTTATTTTAATGTAATAAACCATCTCCCCCCTTAAATATGCTATTGAATTTTACCTGTTTTTCAAATTCTGGTTCAAATATTATCATAAAGGACAACATTATGAGTTTCTGAATAGGATATATGCTTTTTATTTGTCTTGCCTGGTATCTTTAAATGATCTTAATACAAGCTTCGAAGTCTTGCGGCATCTCTACTATAGCTCTACCATAATAAATTAATTAACACGCAAATTTTTTGGTTGTTAATGCTTTTTATTATGTAAATGGCGATACGATTTACGGTAATTTAAATTCGGAATTTTAATTGCAAAATTATTATTATTATCGTTAGAGTTTATGGTAAAATATTTTGATATTACTGCAAAACAGTTTATCATAAATTATGGAGTAATTGGTTAGGCGTTCAATATTAGCCTGTTTATCAAGTTAATTTATTACCTTTTAAGCGCATTTTATTTACACTATATTACGTTCTATTACGACAAACTATCGGGTGGAGAAAAAAATGCGTCGGGTTAATGCTTTACAAATTAGAAGAATTATATTTTTGCCTTACCAAAGAGTTAGACTGTTGTCTTAGGGTTGCTATCAGAAAACCCCGAACATGGCGTCCATAACTTCAGACACACCAAAAATAATAAAATGAAGGCATACAAACTAAAATAAAACACTGATTAATTAAAAAATTGTTTTTATTATTAATGTCTCAAATCGAACTAGATTTCTTTCTATTATAGAAGAAATCAAGGAAAATATTCTTTCTTATGCGCCGGCATGCAGAAATAGAAATTTGCAAATTTTTTTAAGTTATTGGCAGTTTTTGCCTTCTTTATACTCTTTGAAAAGATGTACCATAATTTATTGTAATTAATCTTTCAATTAGTAGCATCATCAAGAGCAGTTTCATTTAATAATTTTTTGAAGCCAAGAAATTCATTGAATAGTTTTTGTTCGTTTAATATTATCTTTTTTGTATCCATTCCTGCAAAAACTTCGATTTCATCTAACGGCAAAAACCAAGATTACAAATGATTTTTCATTGTCTTTTAATAGTTGTTTTTTTCTTCCGTAAACTGTTAATTTTTTATCGCATGTATCGAATGTATTTTTTAGCTCTTGCTGCATAATATTCATTGTTGAATGAATTATTAATCAATACCCTTCACTGATGTTGTTTCCAAAAAGTTGTCTTAAAACTTTCGACGCTCAAAATAATGTCACCACCTTTATGAACTGGGTTATTAATGGTGTGAGCTTGACAGCGGATGCCAACTTTGGCCTTTTTTAAGTCGGTCTTTTAATTTTGCATATATTTTCCGGCTTTTTCTCTGCCGCCGAAACTAGTATTATAGTTATCACCGCAATAAGCACCATATTTTGGTGTCAAGGAGTGTTTTTTAGGTACATTTAGAGTAGATTCGGTTATGGTTTCAGCGATTGGTGAAAGCCAATCAAGCTAAATGCGTCTGGGTGATAATTTAGTAACACTATGGTTACTAGTACATACTGCACATACTTATATATTCCACCTCTTTAATTTCATTCATGATATATGTTGTGAAAATAGCATATTTTTTACTATCGTTGCAATTTTTGTTCTATGTTTAGTTATGGCTTTGGCAATATCAGAATTTTGAAAAAAGCATTTGTTTAAATTCATAGTGCGATCAAGAGATAAAAAGTCATGTGTTCCTTAATTGCACGGACCTTATCATTTTCGGATGATTTTGGGAAAAAAAAAACTATGAATCTCTGAAGAGGACGTCTGTTCTTAGTCATATTTTTTATGTTTATGAGTGTTTAAATGTTCGGTAATATCATTAATAGCTCTTATTTGCTATAGATATTGTTGCCGAGGATAATGTGCATAATATTTCGCATTCAAATTTTTTTCCTTTCATAAAGGTATTTTACTGCAAGTCTTAATTAAAAATACTTCCACTGTGGCATTTTGTGATATTGTGATATCTGGAAAATAAACAATAGACCTTAATATAAACATATAACAATAAAAAAATCTGAATTGCAAGTAAAATTAGTGGTCGGATGTGGGACTTCACCCTTTTATATTCTTTTATATATATATATATATATATATATATATATATATATATATATATATATATATATATATATATAATAAAATTCTCGGCTATGCAGACAGATTGCTAGTAAACTTTACTCTCGTATTAAAAAGTGCGGAGAACTCCAAGAGAGTGGAGAATCTACGGGTACAAAAAATGACGAAAGCACTGTTTTGTCCTTATGTGGAACTCATCAGCCAATTGCATAAGGTACAATCCATCATCTGACACGAATAGCCACATCTCGATGAATCTCTTAATAACACAAAAGCAATACAAACCACAGTGTTGTATAAAACCGTCATGTGATGATGCGACGGTGAAATAAAAATAGAACTAAATCAAAAATCAATACACGAAGCATGCTACTCAAAGGATAGAGATCACATGGCAGTTTTGTGGTACATTGTTGATTTGTGTTGCTCTTATGTTATTGAATGATCTATCGACATCTCGCTATTCGTGCCTTGTCTGCTGTTTTTTGATTTTAAAAAGAATCGATCGGGCACAGGTGTCAGATGATGGATTGTTTCGGATCTAATGGCCTTATATATATATATATATATATATATATATATATATATATATATATATATATATATATATATGTATACACTGACAAAATCTCTATGATCTAGATAAAGAAAAATAATTGCAAAAATAACTTCTCAATTATTTATATATGTTTATTGGCTTGTTTTTTATTTATAGATTTTAAATTATTATATTTACTGAAACACAAATATATTCTGCATAGTTAGACTTCAAGCCCTTTCAGTTTTATATAACATCTCGATCATAAAAATCGTTTAAGTAGTCAAGGATACAGAAGGGTGCAAAAACAGGAAAAAATGAGAAATTACTGCATCTATTATTTTTAAGTCCATAGTTTCTCTACCCATTACACTTGCAGAATTCCATCTATTAGTTAAGTGACATAATACTAATAGAAAGCCTAGATCTTTGACATTAAAAAGTAGTTTTTATGTACGACCAAAAACGTCATAAATATTTTCAACCATCATATAAACACTAACAGAATAAAAGAATTACTCTCACTTACATGAGTCACGATCTATATTTCGTCCCCCGCCGCTCGCGATGTTTAGATCCCGTCTATATCTTCCTAAGATATTTAGTAAATAATAATAAAAACGCAAGATCTTATAAACTCCAGATACATTTAAATATCCTCCCGGACGTCCTTCGGAAGAGAACAGTGTCCGGGGAAAAGATGATGGATGGCAAGCCTATATATGAATTCTGTGTTCCTCCCTATATTAATAAGCACACTCGAAGCTAAGATTACTATCATATTTTTCCTTTAGTCTCTATAGCGCTTTATCTTAAAACTTGAAATATCAATATTTTTAATTAAAACAGCATACTATAATTCATGAAACTGGGGACTTTAATCTAACTCAGAGGTTCAGTAAAGCACGAATCAATTTTTCCTGCTCCTTGTAGATCCTCCTGTCTTCCTAATATTGATTTTTTTTCAGTTTTATCAACTTAAACGTGTTTTAACGGCTGAAGTCTTAGTCCAATAATCGAACACGCGATTCGGTGAGGTGGAAATAGTATGAAAAATGGAAACGTAACAACAGACATTCTTGGCTGAAGGCCCTAAGGCTATAGGTCATTCCAAATGCCAGGAAGAAAAGGAATTGATATTTTTCATATCATCCTCGATACGACGTCATGCAACACGTACTGCCTCGTTGTGCGTTTTATCACCAGACCAAGGCTTGACAAAGTCTTATGCAATTTAGGGTAGATTGGAAAATACTGAAATAAAAAAATGTATACCTTTATTAATTAAAACGATTCAAAATCAAATATTAGATCTGTTCTTATCTTTAAAAATATTTAGTTATCATTTTTCTTCTCAAAATTCAGAAAGCGAATGGACAGTGTTTACCTCTAACACTTGTATTAACAATATTCGAATTAAACAAGTCCGTGCAAGTGTGCGCCGCTTTTCTTGCAGCTCTGGTTCAGTTTAGACATGTTTTCTATAGGATGTTATCAAATGTGCAAGTTTTTATAAGTTACAAATAGTCTGAGAAATAGTTACTTACTTACACAACAATTTAAGGAAGTATACTTAATTAATACATTATTAAGTAATTTCTATGTCTACTTTTTATTAAGTACTATGCAAATACATTACAATCTTTGTTAGGTACATTATGGCATTTACGAAACAACTACATTTTGGCAATGATCTGCCGAAATGGAATCTATTTTCGTGGACCCCGTTTATATTTCGTGCATCCAAAATTTTTTTTCCCGTTGACATGGGTCCCTTGCAGATTGCATTCGATCCCTGGGGGTCTATATGGACCACTTTTGAAGTCAGTGGTCTAACTGAATGTGTACTCAGCATTGTGTGAAATCGGAATGATAAGAAACAAATTTGTTTATCTGATACTCACTATTCCGCATGCTGAATGCATATATTTGTATTTGACAACCAAATGACATGAGAAAAAAACATGCCAATATAATTGTTAGCTTGCCACTTTCTTGGAAATATGGAGCGAGTATTTTAGAGAAACTAATTCAAGGTTGTCGGTGAAGTAAATAAAATATCGCGCTACGAAATAATACCTAATTCATGATAAATATCAAAATAGTGCTTCCAAACATTGTGTTTATCTAACCAAACACAATGGATATAAATTTTATGTACACATCTAAAAGACAATAATATTAAACTAGGTTTGAAAGAAGTTAGGACTAACTCGCTTTTATACAATTAATCTTTAACGATATTGTTAGAATATTTGGCAACATTGCAACAGAAAACATACACCTAGCGATGCAGAGGCCCGCACATCAGCATATTTTTCAAGCAATTTTCTCCGGACAGCCTATAATTACACCCCCGACCGGCGCGGCATAATTTGGCCCAAGGGCGCACCTTTGATATACTCCACCATGTCAATTACCCCATTGACAGTGCTAGGCGTCACGAGATGATTATTCGGGATTATACGGGACACTTTGAACTTGGCCAATTGCTTGGAAACAGAGCTCTATGCTAATACTCTGCTAATTTTCAAATCAGGTGTACTGTTGCGAAAATGATGAGTATCTTTTGGGAGTTATTATAAGTTTTTTTAATTTACCTTTAGTAATTTCTTATTTAATATTCTAGAAGATTCTTGTCAGTTTATATGTACTTTTTTGTTTCATGTATTAGGAAAGCTCTTGCATCAATTTTATTGCCTAGAACAGAGTAGGAGTTATTGCAACTTTTTATTTAAAATCGATTTAATTTGAAACTATTGAATGTACATTGAAACATTGATAATTATTGAATTTAGTCAAAGTCATAGGTAAAAATTAGGGCTGTTTTTGACGTAAATTCCGAGATGGATGAGACCTATTCAGGGGTATTGGGGGCAATGTAAGGACAAACCTTATATAAAATGTAACAGCAAAAAATGGATTGGGGCCTAAAGGTGGGGGGAAGTTGGCTAAAACAGGTTTTTGTATCTACAAGCCATTTTGGGGAAAAACGTTTCAAATAAAAGTTGTAGAGATCCTAAAAGCCTACAATTTGAGCTTTTGTACGATTATTTTCGTCAATTTGTTATTGCAAAAATGTCAAAAAACCTTTAAAAGTGACCATTTTTGTGTATATTAATTATTTATTGCAAAATTAATTTTTTTTCCCTTGCAAAATGTTGACTGGCATAACTTTTTTTTTGGCTCAAATTTTCAAATCTTGTTAGGGGCAAAAAATTAGTTTTCAACCCTTTAAATATCGTTCTAAAAATAGGGTGTGTCATATTCATAATTTTTTGAACTACCCCAAATAAAAAAAAACAGCGAAATTGGTCCATTCTTTGCTGAAATATGGCGAATTTATTCGAGCGTTGCTAATTTGAAGCTGCGAGTTCAGTTTTCTTGCGCGCCAGCGCTCTATTTCTTTGTAAAAGAACACCCCTTTTTTCAAAGCGATATTTGAGAGGTTGAAAATTAATTTTTTCATTTACCCCTGAGAAAATATGAAAATTTAGGCCTTCATGAAGGTATTGAAACTTTGTGGAGGTCAAAATGTCCGCTCAAAAAAAAGTTATAGCAATTAACATTTTGCGTCCTGGGATAAACAATTAGCAATATCTCAACAATAAATTATCCGATTTATTGTTATAAAATATAATTTCGTTCAGAAAGATGGGGGCTTTCCTTTAAAAGCAAAAAACTGTAAAGTTAATTTTGTAATAAATAATTGATATGAAAAAGGCCGATTTTGAGGATTTTTTGGCTTTTTTCAATAACAAATTAACAAAACTGATCGCACAAAAGCTTAAATTGTGGATTTTTAAAATCTGTACAACTTTTCTCTAAAATTTTTTTTCCAAAATGTGTTCCTTGGCTTGTAGATTCAAAAAACCTGTTTTTGCTAACTTTGACCCTCCCCCTCTTGGTCCCAACCTATTTTTTGCTGTTCCATTTTATGTAGGGTTTGTTCTAACATTGCCTCCAACACCCCTGGGTAGGTCCCATCTATCTCGGAATTTACGTCACTATATTTACCTATGGCTTGGACTAATTGTTGACTATGAAGTTTACTTAATTTAGGAATATGTGTGCTGACAAGTATATGTGTTATTCTATTGGTCTACAAATTGGTCAACAAAGAAGGTCTAGAAGGTTTCCCAAAAAAGCTGTAAATGACAGACCCAAAAGCTGTTTTTAAGATTGTGAATTTTTCTCTATAATTAAAATGTGGGGGTGGTTGCCTAAGCTAGGTAAAAGGTCACAGCATTCGAGAAGAAAAACTATAACTTAGAAATTTACAATTGTTTAATTTTACCAAAAATTATTTTTCGTAGATTTATGATTTCGGAGATTACGAATTTTTAAAATCGAAAATACAGATTAAATACGGTGAATTTTTTTATGCTCAATTTTGGTCTGAACTGGTATTGCAGAGTTGTTTCAAAAACTCAAATTAATGAATACAGTAAAAGAATTGAAAATGAAAAAATAATACAAAAATTAAACTAGGCATGCTAAACATAATTGAAGCCTAAACTGTTTGTTTTCAAAGTTAAGAACTAACCGCCTTAGACAGCTGAAAATAAGAAATAGCAAATCAGAAAAATTATTATTAAACTAAAACCAACAAGGAAACATTCTCCAGAGTCCGCCTCCGATTTGTCTCATTCTGTAATTTAATGGAGTATATAAAAAAATATCAAACACGTATTTTTTTAGTACAAAGTTCTTCGCTAATTACGTTTTTTTTTTATTATAGTTTAAAACGCCGATTTTTTCGTGTAAAATCGCCTTCATGTTATTAAGTTTACGAAAACGGATTGGTCCATGTCATTTTCTCAGTGCTTGTGTTTTTTAATGGGGGTAAAAACGTTATTTTTTGCTTTTTTCATACAGTTTATTCTTTTGAAATGTAAAGTGTATTTTTTTGTAGGAAATTTGTTACCAACAATAATTCAAGCCATGAGGAACATATACCATTTCGAGTTAAACTATCCCCTTACAGCTTTCTCTATACGTAATATGCAAGTTGTTTTACATGGAAAAATAAGCGTTTTAAATTACAACTGACAAAAAAAAAGTTTTTAATGATGAAGATTGGGGTTCTCTAGAGATGCAATTCAGAAAGTTAAAATTACGTTTTTTTTTATGTACTCCAACATACTATAGAGTGCGACAACTCGGAGGTCGACCCCTGAGAACGTTGAAAGTTTAAAAATAATATTCAAGTTGTAAGTCCGGATATAATTTCTATAGGAACAAAATTATATAACATTTTCTACACAAATGAAACAATAAAAAAAAAAGAAAAACTTTTCCTATAATATAAGGAATATAACAACTTCTTAAAATGTCAAAATTCACCCTTTATATCTCTATTTATATCCACATTAATACCACTAATGCCTTTAATGCTTTTATATTTGATATTAGTTAAAATGAAATTATATTTGATATTCCACCTAATATTTTATATGAATAAACTCTAAAAAATTCACTTTTAGTCAATGTTTCAATCATGTTGTAATTCCTCATGAAGGATTTAAATTTTTTTGAAACAAATAACAGATTAGAACTTTGCTTCTCTGTCTAGTACGTCATCATACTTTACTTTTTAAAAATCCTGTAACGAAACTTAGGTAAGATTAATTGTAAATAATCTGAGTGACTCAGTGTGTCTTAACGAAATTCAGTATTATGATAGAAGCTAAGACTTGTTCAAGTCTTTTGGCATTCGTTTGTGTTTTCCAAAGGTGTTAGGGCTAGTTCTCACAGCTGCGACCTAGTGGTTGTGCCTTCATACTTCAAGCATAGGCGACAAACTGCATTTTCTGCAATTTCTTGCATATAATGTCTTAGTTTATTTTCAGGTATCAGTCCTATTATATTTCTGAAATTTTATTGGTTAAATACTAAGAAGTTACTGGCGATTTTCCGCCCAACAAGCTTTAGTGCCCGTCGTTCCTTGTAGAACAAGCCAGTATTGTCCTCCCTTTTCTCATGTCCAAATCGATATAGCTTATTTAACAGTACTATATACAATTTTTAAAGTTGGTTCTATTCCTAGGAAGGTCATCTTGCATTTTCACAAGTTAATCTAGTTATTCATTACCACTGAGCCCAGAGTGTCGATGTATCCCGTATTAAAGTACTTTTGGTTCAATCTATTTGCAGTGCAGTCAAGCAATTTCATGCCGTTCTGGATACACAGATATCTGTTTCAAGTATTTTGAATGCTGTTTGACTATCTGCATCTTTAAAGGTTTTGTGTGTGTGAGTCCGTTCTTCCAGACTTTCTACACATACTACCATTGCTCTGGCTTTTGCTTGGAAAATAGATGTATAGTTGCCGAGACTTACCAACATAGCATTTGTTTGTATATATTCGTAAATAGGCTGATCTCTACTTTCTCTAGATCCAGTTTGTTCTGGCCCATTCTTTTCTGCTTGGAAATAGTACATAATTGGATGCAGATATTTTAACTGCCTTAGTTATAAGGTTTGTGGGCATACCTAAGATGTGTTTTGATTAACTCCACTAGTTTGTCCTTTATTCAAACCTGTAGTTGTGGTAGCCATAAAAACGAAAAAATTATTCAAACGATGGAAGGAAATAAGAACCTGAACGTACTATAAAGGAATATTACTAATAGCACAAAATATAACATCGGAAACTATAAAAATTGGAGAACTTCTCCTAATAGAGAGAATACAAGATTTATTTCATCTGTGTTTACAAAAGTCAGAAGATTCTCGTTTTCTGGAATAATTTAGTTAGAGTTCTACAACATAAAAAAAGAAAGAGGAATACTATTAAGAATTACAGACCTGTTCGTCTTCTTAATTACCTTTACAAATTATACATTGGAATCTTAGAGATTAGAAAGTAAATTGGAACTTTACCAAGCAAGACAGCAGACTGGGTACCGCTCCACCTTCAGAATCAATGATCATCTACATTATAGAGAAGGGTATAGAATATAATAAACTCGTATTGTTCATGTTTATTGACTTCCGTAAGGCTTTCGATTCGAAGCTAAGATACTTTCCGTCTTCAAAGCACTTAAACAGTGTCAAATCGATTATAAATATGCAGATATAAAACGAAATATTTAATATAGCAACTGCAAATTTACATTCTTCACCTAGAAAAATTTGGATCAACAGAGTGTTGGAAAGGGCGAAAGCTTGTAGCATAAATTGTTCATTTTTGTACTGGAGTATGCCTCCAAATCGCTAATATGAGAGAACAAAGACGTCAATGCCGAAAAATTTAGATCCTATAATATTTGCGAATGATGTTGCTTAAATCTCCGACAACATGAAAAACACGTGAACCGACAGACGCCATAAAAAAAATTGGACTGTAGTTAAATTATGCCAAAACGTAAATAATGACTAACCTAATCCCCAACTAATTAATAAATGTAGACGACAAAACTGTGGAAACTGTTGATAAGTACGTGTATTTTCGACACATCTGAATTCTCCAGGAAGATAACATTGGGATGAGCAGGGTATGGTAGACTCTGAGATGTCTTCAGTCGAAGGGGACCATCATCAAAATATCAGTATCCAAATTTTTTTTCGAACTCAATTTAAAATGGGACGTTCAGTGTGTACGATATTTGATTGGAATTTTTATAAGTATCCCCTGTTTAAATTAAATACTATCTTGTTTTAGGCAAATACTTATAACTAAATTAAATAAGTAAGTTAATTTTTTTCTTCAAAGTTAGAAAAAAACAGCCTTTAACTTAAATAAGTATATTTTCAGCCCGTTGGGTAATCAAACCTTAAATTTTAATTCTCCATCCTGCTGTTTATCGTTACCAATGATATGAGTCATTTCCCTTCTAACATTTTTTTATAGATTTTTTCATATATTCTAAACTGTCTTCTGCCTGTTTCTTATACTCATTTTTACATGAAAACAAATTTTCATCACGTCATACGGTACCGGGTGTTCTACTTACATTAATAACTCAATTTGAGTTTAATTATAAT
The DNA here is from genome assembly GCA_034092305.1 of Diaprepes abbreviatus. NCBI lineage: Eukaryota > Metazoa > Arthropoda > Insecta > Coleoptera > Curculionidae > Diaprepes > Diaprepes abbreviatus. Next base: position 38,739,370 of record JASJET010000103.1, on the reverse strand, counting down.
TTAACAAACTCATATACAGATATCGTTAAATATAAGTACCCGCATCCATTAAAAATAAATTGAAATTTGCAATTATTACATGCCCTTCACGCTAGTGTCATTGATTGATCTAGAGACACTCGCCTATAGTGTTTTTTTTATAAGAAGAGCTGGTACGTTTTGCGTATACTTACATCCTATGTTTTCTATGCAATTAATAAGAGATAGATACATTTTCTGTTTATTCGTTTTATTAATGACTAATGCCATTACTTTTTCAACAAACTAATTTTTAACGTCTTCATGGCGTGGTCATACCCGCAGTGTGTCGGTTAGATGACGTGCATATAATTATCCACCTTGTGACCACTGGTAAAAATAATCTGACAAGAGGCATCAATACTTTGTAATCATATATTATAATAATTTAATATTAATGAAATGTAGCAGTGGGTATTCGTTATTTGAAGGAGACAATTTTACATTACGTTGAAAAGGATGGATGGTGGCGTGGCATCGTAAAAATCTTTCCTTCCTCTGGTATTCAATCGTAGGATTGTTTTGATTTGACCGAGCTCTCCATATATGCCTGTCCTGAACTAAATCTTTAGTTTATCTGATGCTCAATCTTAGTCTCTCTCTTCCATTTTTGCTCTTTGCCGTTCCTTCTACGATCAATTTTATGAGACCTGTAAGTTTCAGGATATTTCCAGTCACCTTATTTTTTTGTACGTCTTCAATATGAACCTCTTATCTTTAGCTTGATTGAGTATCTTTTCATTTACGATTCTGTCTATGTAACCAATTTTTAACATTCTTGTAGAGTAGTGAATCTGAGAATCGTTATAGGCAATTTATATTTTCTTTCCCTTCAGAAAGTTGTTGCTAACTTCTATATTCATGTTTTTATTAACACTACTATTCTCTTGCTGGGAATTAGTTTACGAGATAGAGTTCCAAATGAAGAAATCAGAAGAAGAACGAAAATAACAGATGTGAGCAAACGAGTAGCGCAGCTAAAATGGAGATGGGCTGGACATATCGCAAGACATGACATAGACAGATGGACATATAAGATAACAGCAGGACTGCCAAGAGAGAACAAGAGAAGTGTTGGCAGGCCCCCAAAAGAGATGGCGTGACGACATCCAGAAAATTGCCGGAAAAAACTGGATGGGGATCGCTACGGACCGGCAGAAATGGAAAAATATGGAAGAGGCCTACATTCAGGAGTGGATGAAAATGGGCTGATATGAATTAATGAATTCTCTTGAATGGTACTCTTAGACTTTGTACAATCTCTAAAAACTTATAATCTAATTCAACAGTATGAGTCAAGTAGTCCTAAAATTATGTCCTAGGCCTTATAAAATTAAAATAAGATATTTCATCCTATATTTAACTTAGGATATTTCAACTTATTCTAAATATTGGGGTAGAGTCAATCGGTACGGTAGCGGCGAGCGTCTAAATAGGGGTTTTACTTCGAAAGTTCTTTAGACGTGCGGATTGTAGGATATGCTGAACATATACCACCGGTTTCACTAACATGGTCTAACTTTAACACCGTTCAAAAAAGTCAAGCAAGTTTTAAACACTAAAAATGCAAGCATAAAAAATCATTTTCTTTTATTACTGAACTGGCAAAAATGGCGAATTTTATTTATTTTCCGGGCATAACTATTTCTCTTATATATTCCAAGGTTTGATCGCTAGGTTCTTATCCTTAATATCTCTATATAAACGTTTATATGTTGACATATGTAATATAAATTATAATAACATCATAAGCAAAACAAAACTGACCGACTGGAAGATCTATTCTCCATGGCAACTAGATCGTGATTAACTCTTAAATCTTCTTAGTGAATCTGACTATTCGTGTTTATGTGTCGGGAAGCTGCAGTCTTTGTTTTGATTCGCAGGGTTCTGTTCAGGATTGCCAGGAGTTTGATTCTGAGTGTTCTGAAGAGCTGTTTTCAGGCTTAAGATGAATCCATGAAGGCTGGTCGAATAATGGTTTTGTAGCTGGTCAATTTGTTTGATAGTGAAAGCCTGCAGGTACGGTTGATCAGCTGGTAAAGCTTCTAGAGCATAAAATTTGCTTTTTTAGCTGTCGCTCCCAACTAGTCTTTCGATTCTTGTGGTATCCATGAAGGCTGGCCGAATAATGGTTTTGTAGCTGGTCAATTTGTTTGATAGTGAAAGCCTGCAGGTACGGTTGATCAGCTGGTAAAGCTTCTAGAGCATAAAATTTGCTTTTTTAGCTGTCGCTCCCAATTAGTCTTTCGATTCTTGTGGTACCACAGTCCAAGGTATTCGCCGTATCCATACAATGGGTGTGGGCTGTTGCCAATTATGATGTTCAGAAATGGCTGTTAATGGTTCTTCATGCATAAGATGACCTGCGTCTGCCGGTTTGATCTCGATCTTCCAAAATTTGAATCAGATCTGGAGGATCTGCAGGTAGGCTTGTAGGAGACGGGTAATGATCTTGGAGGATCTGAAACATGTCAGGAGCATTGTATCGTCAGCGAACGGTTAAAAGCTGTTCAGTTCACTTCTCTGCATCTCCGCGATGGAGATATTGAAAAGGTAAAGCGATAGGGGTGATCACTGCACAACATGTTGACTATTTGCTGGTAGTTGTCAAAATTAATTTTGTGCCCTATCTCGAGCATAAGAAATAAACAGACATGTGCCTAATTTCAACATCAGCTCGAAGAGATTTTGACAATTGCCAGATTCAACACAGAATATTATAAGGCAAAATTGATTCGCGAGTCCATTGAAATTAAAAATAATAGTACTTTGAACAAGAGATACGATGCACTTAATCTTCTTACCACCTGGAAAACTCTCCTCAAACGGGACCACTACGCCGACACGGCCCCATGAACTCATCGTATAACTTTCGAAGAAGCAACGGAGTTACTGCCAGAGCCCATAAATAGATAAATTGTTTTCTTCGGTAGTTACAGTTTTTCGATGGGAAAATTTTATTTTTTTTTTCCACCGATCCATTCTGTTTAAATCTATTTACAATTCTCAATACGGCGAAATTCCCAATATTTTTTTAATGTATATTGTTAAAAATATCTGTCTAGCGAAAACATAATTTTCTCAATGAACTAAAATTACTTCAATTTTTTTCCTGTCAAGACAACTTTTCGGCTTCTATAAATGATATCTATTTAATTTCTTTTTTTCACTTGTTTTCTTGGCTATTTTGGTCTTAGCTATACAATATTGATCATAAAAAGGATATTACATTATATTATTATTATTTATGGTGGAAATTTTAATATAATGTTAAATTGGTATGTATTATAAATGAATTTTCGATTTTTGTCTAAAATTATATTGAGCTTTATTTTGGTGGTAAATAAAATACGTCTAAAAAATATTGTTTATTTTAGAATTTTTTTATGAGATCACGATTAAAATTTGATTTTAAAAAAATTATACTTTTAGGAATAAGTAAGCCATTTGAAAGATAGCTTAAGTGTAAGAGTAACACAAAATTGCATTCAGATTAAATTTCTTTGGTTCCTCGAAAAATAAAATACGGTGTGCAGCAAAAATATCTAATATTTTTAGGTTAATATTTTCTAAGACCATAATATTTTTGGAACTAACAATTTTTGTTGTACAAAGATCAGTTTTGTTTATATTACAGGATCTGTAATTCTATAGATGAGTAGATTTTAAAATTCGTGAGATATGAATTGTAACAATAGTGATATTTCCTGATCTTCATTTTATCAAGTCTATTAATTTTTTTTAGAGGAGGGGCAATCTTGCATAGACACCTACACTAAGTGTGTAGATAGTGTCGGATTCCTACCGGCTAAAACCCCCCCTGGACTGAAGGTCCTCACGATCTACTTCTGCTTACTGTAGTGAAGCTACAGTCTACAGAAGCGCGCTATGAGTATCCATTGGTTTCCGGGCCATGGCCTTTTTAAACCTCCGGTCATCATGCTTTAGTGTTTCCGCTTCAGGTGCCGGAGTACCCATTGCTTCGCACTTTCAAGTCTACTAATATGAGAGTAGTCTTTTATATATCGGGAATTTAAAATAAAAACACATATTTAGTGTATCGCCTCTCTAGTCTAAAGTATCGTTCTTTTCAATTTCAGTGGACTCACTATTCAATCTTTTAATGTTCTATGTTGGCTATTTGCTGTCAGTTGTTAAAATTCAATGGTTTTGTTCTTTTTTGAAATATTCTTCGCATTGATCAATATATTTGTACGTACGTTTGAATCCGAAAACCATTTTTGCCACTGTGAAAATGGTATCCCCAAAATATGGTTTTTGAGCGCATCAGCATATCACGTTTGGAGTACTCACAAAGCTACTTATTTTAGCTGATGTGTGAGAGCTCACACATTCATGGTGGAGAGTAATTCGTCATATCTGGTTTGTTGTTCTCTATTTACCGAAGGCTTTGGGCAAGCAAATGGTTGTGTATCATTCACAATTCTCTGTGCTACGATTTTTTAAAGGCACGGTTGCGACATGGCCAGTTTTTCCAAAGTCGGGGGCTGTTTGCTTCAAAGTGCTTCATGAACAAGGAAAATCCATAGGGTCGATTGCTGTTTAGTTTCCGATTCATACGCACGAATCTAAGATTTGTTACATTTCACGATTTTCTAAATTTTATTAAAGCACTACGATCGAATTTTTTAAGTATTTGCTTGCACTAATCGACAACAGCCTTTTTCTGAACTATTGTCAAGGCTCACTACAACCGATTTTGGACAATTTTCATCACCGTATAAAGAATTAAGTTCATCGACGCACTCTTCTTGAGACAGCTACGATGAAAGTTGTGAAAACAACTGCACGAAAATGTTCTCGGCTTGATTAAATTTTTTGGCTGAGATGAAATTTTGAAATTACTGTTTACAACACAAATAGCCTCCGTATGTCTAAACGTTCTGAGTACATATACCGTTTAAAATGTCATAGTTTACAATGGATATTTCAGATGATCCCTAGCAACGCCAGTGTTGCCAGTTCTCGAAATATAAATGGCTAAATGGCTTATAGTTTTTTCTACATTGTTTTATGGAAAGTATTCATTGTAGCTCCTTAAAAGGCAGCATTTGAGTACTATTTTCTGTGAAGTTTTTATAAAGAAAGTTTGATTCTTCTAATATTAAAACCATTTTGTAAACTACCTTTATAGAAATATCGAACGACATTAGTGCTTCAAGAATAAAAAATTGACGCAGCAAAAGTTAATCTAGCCATCCGTAGATTGTCAAGAAATTAATTTACACCAGCAGTTTTGTGGTAAATTGGTAAACGTTTTAACTTTTCCCCTCGCGGCTCGTAGAGCACGCAAATTTGTGGTTGGAAACCGCCAACACGTTATCGTATGACGTGCCAATAATTGTTTAGCAGCACTTAAAATACTTACGGCAGTTGTTTTTCGAATCTAGGGTGGAAATTTTCAGGGTGCCTAAGACAAATGAAGTTGTTGTACTTTGTAGAATTAGAATATTACAATCTTAATATATATATATATATATATATATATATATATATATATATATATATATATATATATATATAGGGTGGCGTACCACATTTCCGTGGGTTCATTCACAGAGAACGATAACTAATTTTAAAATTATTTTGAATAAGGGACGTGAAGGTCTATTGGGACCACGTTTTAAAATTATTGTGAAGTATACAGAGTGACTCAAAAAAAGTTTTCGCAGCAAAGTTGTGAAAATCTAAAGAAAATGCCTTAATATTATTGCATATTTTGATAATACGCTCCAAATAAGTTTCTGTTATATGAAACGTAACTAAGACAAAGATTAAAATTTGCCTGCCTTACCTATTCTAGCTAGATATTTTAAATTATATTGATTTTGAGTAAAATCATTACAATTTATTGTAAAATAAAAATAATAACAAAAAATTATACAGGGTTGATAAAAATTTGTATTTGATTTTTACTATCGTTAAAACCAAATAATTTTTTTATTTTAAATGGAACACCCTGTATTTAATATCGAATTTATATTATAATTTTAACAATCTTTAAAATTGTGTTATTTTCTTTACCTATCGTGTTTTTTAGTAATTTCGCATTGTCAATTTTAGACATACATTTTTTACAATTTATTTTTGAACAGTAGAGGTCCACGGAGTTGACGTTATTATTACTTACATAAATGATATGTTATCACTAATAAGTTAAAATAGCCATAACTAGGTTAATGGTAAATACATACTATATTAAAGAGATACCAAACTTAATTTACAGAAATTTAAAAACGAATGTTTTAACAAATGCTCAAACTGATGTTCATCTCTTTAAATGCATAAGAGAACTCTTTTCCAAAATGATCGTTTAACTTCTGTTAACATATTTGGTGTCATTGAGTGAAGCGCTGTTCGTTCTTTAATATTTTCGGGGGTCCTTAATAGTATCTCATAATCAATATTTTTAATATATCCCCATGACAAAAAAAATCGGGATTTGTTAGAGTCGGAGACCTTGTTAGTCAGTGAAGTGTTCGTCTACATCCTATTCATCTCTTAGGATATTAATTATCTGAAGTTAATTAATATTCTGAAGTTAACTTGGAAATGCGCAGGAGCACCCTCTAGTTGCAGCTATATTCTTTCTGGAATATTCAGTGGAACATTCTTCAAAAGTACAGGTAAATCGTGTCTAATAAATTTAAGAAACACAAGAAGATATGACGAAAAATCAAAACGATATGAAACAAGAATTATATGAGATAAGAATTGATGACACTAAAACAAGCCAAGACGATATGAAATAAGAATTAAAGACAAGTCAAGATGATATGAAACAAGAATTGATGACATTGGAAACAGGCCAAGAAAACATGAACGAAGAATTGAATGAAGACATTCAGAAAAATCATGAAAGTATAAAACAAGAACTAAAAATAAGCCTGGAGGACATGAAACAGAAACTTAAGACCAATGAAGAAGATATGAAGCGCATAGAACAAGAAATGCAACAAAAGATTAATAAAATTAGAGATGTCATACATGGCGAAGTACGAGGTTATTGGTATCGAGAAACAGATGCAACAACTACATTTACAAATTAAGAAGGTAACCAGTACAGATATAATAAAGGTAGATGGTGTTTCTGCATGATGAAGCTACCTTCTCTTGACGGCAAAATGCCTTGGCTTACCTATATCCGTCAATTTGAAGCCGCCACCATAGGCAATAATTGGAGTTCACCGAAGAAAGGACGTGTTCTTGTTCTAGCACTACGAGGTGAAGCTATGGAGTTTCCACGTAACATTCCCAAAGAAAAATGGAATGATTTGAATAGTTCATTGTTAATTTTCTAGAGATGCGCTATGGGGAAGCCCACCTCCAAGAAGTTTATAGGGCCCAACTCTAAGGAAGAAGACAAAAATACAACGAGATTCTTCAAGAACACGAGGCGGATATAATGAGATTAATAAATTTGACTTACTCAACGTATTCGGAAGAAACAAAGCAAGAGTTAGCAGTAAATAGTTTTATCGAAGGTTTAAGGGACCTAGAAACTAGTCAAACTCTAAGAATGGCTCGACTGAAGGAATTTTCAGAGGCTCTTAATTATGCTCTTCAGTTTGAAACAGCCAAACAGACCTCAAGGAATCAAAGAAGGATCTTAGGGAGAGTCAACGTTTTTCAGAATGATCGCAAGACCAACGAGGAAATCTTCATGAGGCTAATGAGGGAGTTGCAAGAATTTTTAAACAAACGGACGACAAATGCCAACAAAAACGCAATCTTCCATAGCAGAAACAGAAATCGTTGTTGGAAGTGTGGCCAAGAGGGGCATATATACAAAGCTGCTATACTAGCAGTACTGGTCCTGACGGTGATTCTGATGGTTATCGGCTTCATATCGCTGATATAGGTGATGAAGTTCGAGGGAGAGATTTGTAGAAAATCTTTGCTCCTTATGGTGAACTTACAGAAGTCTGGTTAATTTATGGTATCTCTTGTTTTGGATTTGCTGTTTACATAGATAAAAAAGATGTTGCAGTTCCGTCAAGGCTTGCGATGGAGTAGAAATATACGGTTGTTGTATTAGAGTGACGTATACCAGATCTAGAAGAAGGGGTCAGGTTCGCTGATATTCGAATAACATGCGTTTGTTACCAGTACGGATACATCGGTCACTTTTACTAAGATTGGCCGGAAATTACTGCTGGTGGAGGCGATAAAAGAAAGGACCGTTACGGAATAGATAGACGGAGTACTCGTGGCGACCGTGAAGAACGAGACGAGAAGAACCGTGATCGTGAAAGGGGCTATGGAAGAAGAACGTTCTACAGGTCATTTTGTAGCAGCTACGTCGAGTGGGACTGCGACCGCGAAAGGTACTACGGAAGAAGATCGTTCTACCGGTCATCCACCAGAAGGTACGTCGAGAGAGACCGCGACTGCGAAAGAGAGTACGGAAGAAGAACGTCCTACAGGTCATCCTTGAGGTACAACGACGACTACAAATAGAAAGCGACAGAATGAATACCTCCTATTATCTCAAAGCCAATACTAGTAGCTTCATGGTTAATGAAAAAGTGTGATTGTGCAATCCGAAAAGAATTAAAGGCCTTTCGCCAAAGCTTCAGAAGTCATGTGTAGGTCCGTACAACGTAATGACTAAACTAACGGAATTCAGAAAAGCTCTCTGGTGAGAATGGAAGTCGTGGATCTTGATATTTTAGCCTATTATCAAGATGAAGAAGTTTGATCTGGGCGATCAATACTTGAAAGGGGGCCATGTAACTGGCTTTATAGCAGTATATACTTCAAAGTATTAGTTTTTGTTTCTACTTTGTCGGGTTTTAGGTTTATTTTCCACGAGTTCATAATTTATTTAATTAATTTTACCTTTTCTTCATTTCCTCATGAGGCGTCTGTGAAAGAAGGTCTGAAACCTTTTAGAAAAATATATTTCTTTATTGTCGACATGGAACGTCTATGACAAAAGATCTAGAAATCGCCAGGTCATTCCTTTTTCTTATTTTTATTACACCATGTACTATGAAAATTCATCTAGAAAGATCCGTAATCGTCTAGTATCCGAAAAAAGAGTATATAAAGGGTCCAGATCGGCTTTCGGGAACAGTTTATTTTGGGAGAAGTCGTTGAAGTAACTTGAATTGGCGAGTCAGAATTTTGAAGTTAAATAAATGGTTATAAAATAATAAAGTTTATATAAAGATTGATCGTGTGGAACATATATATATATATATATATATATATATATATATATATATATATATATATACATATATATATATATATACATATATATATATATATATATATATATATATATATATATATATATATATATATATATATATATATATAATTATGTTAATAGAAATTATCCGACATGGTCCTGCTGAAAATGAACTATTTTTTAACCTGCCTGCACGTAGGATTTACCTACGCAGATATCATAGATTCATGTGCGCCTAAAATATGATGAGTAGTTCTCTATCCTTTTCGATAGTAGTGGAAAAATTCAAAATTATCAGGAACCTTGATGTTTGAAATAAGTACATAAGCAGGAGGTTTTGACCCTGATGAAAAGACATTATCTCTGCTATAATTAAACTTTTCATTAGTTAACTTTTCATATATTTGCATTACTCTCAAATATAAAAACAAATTATTTCAGTAGTTGTGTAAAAATGGAGATATAGCGATGTAGATTAAAATAAAATTTTCTATTATAGTGTTCTGAAGAAATACCTGCTTATATGCAAAATTCTGTAATTCCTTTTTATTTCTTTGTTAAAGGAAGTTTGTGATTTTTACTATCAAATAATAAATCTAACAAAATTTTGGCATAAAAAAATCCTTCAAGCTTTTACTTTCGGTCCTCGTTGATTGGTTTGATTTAACAGCTTAGCTGATCGGTAAACAATTTAGCAAGCTTGACATATTCCTTATATACTTTTTGAATATGTCTTTGATGAATTTAAACGTTTTTACACTACATCAATTCTTGAACCCGAACCTTGGACTTTTAATTAATAAAATAGTCAAAAGTCGGACATAAATTAAAAATATTCTCTCTCTTTCTCAATAGTAATTGAGCTACACGTGGACTGTCTTTATGGAGCACAAAATTATCAGTAACATTAACTTATAATGAAAATTTTCAAGATTCTAGATTTTTTAACAATGCCTGTTCTTGTAAGAAATACTTCAATTGTTAAAAACTATAACACAATACTTTTAATAGGCTAACATCAATAATTTATTAGACAACCGATATTTTAATTACTACGTTCATTTCAGCGGTAATTAAATACCAAATTAATGATGTACACTTTGAACCCGAGAAATTACTTGGAAGCATCTCGATTGCTCTATGCTAATTTTCAAATGAGGTATAGTATTGCCAATGAAGTCAAGGGGATGGGGTTAATTAATTATGCTCTGTGTTGGGGACGCTCAACAACCCGACAGGGGTGATGAATATTCACTAATTATCGATTTGGGAGAGTCAGTTTATTAAAATACGGTGGGAATTAAAATTATAGCTTTACTGGCTAACGTCCATTAATAGATGGGATGGAGAACTTTATAATGTTTATGTTGTATTTCATCAAATAATTCTCGCGATAGTTATAATGCCGACTAATTAATTAGAGAATCGGGAGGTATTATTACTGTTCCAGAACACCATTTAGTTTTTAACATTAGTTTAGATTATATAGAAATCCTTAACTTTCATTTCGATTGGCAACCATTTCTAACAAAACTGACCTTCTGTTTAAAATTATTTCTTATATTTCTCATTACATATGTACATACTTTCTGTTCACTGTATTGCTTTCGTAAGTAGCAACGCTCCTCAGTGTCTCGAATGCACAAAATTCTATATTTTTAAATGATTTGTTTGAGACCTTTGAGAGCGGATTCGAGGTCCACTCGGTGTATACTGGCTTCTCGAATGTCTTTGATAGGGTGCCTCATGGGATTCTGCTGGATCGGAGGCTGGATGTCTCCTGTCTTCTGTTTGGTTGAATTGCGACCTATCTAAGTGATCGTCGTCAGATAGTGCGGCTGAATGATTTTGTATCGTCTGAGATATTAGTGTCTTGAGGGGTCTCTCAGGGACCCACATTGGTCCACTATTGTTCAACTTATTCATTAATGATGTATCCATCTGCTTTAAGTCAAGTAAGTTCTTACTCTTTGCGGATGACACGAAGGTGTATAAGGTCATCGACGGTTACAATGGCTACTTGAGCTTCAGGGGGACCTTGATAGACTTGTTTCCTGGTGTGGAGTGAATGGGATGAGTTTGAATATTCCTGAGTATAAATTCATTAAGTTTTCTCAATTGTATTATCCACTGGACTTTTGCTATCACTTGGATGGTAGGCCGCTGACCTCCGTTGATTCTGTGCGGGACCAGGGAGTACTTTTTAATTCTACCCTTTCATTCGTTCCTTACATCGCTAATATTGTTAGTAAGTTCTTCAGGATGTTAGGTTTTATTAGACGTCATGTTGTCCCTTAAAATTCTCAATTGCTCAATGGTTCGAACACACCTTGAGTACGCGTCTTGTGTTTAGAACCCCCACTATGAATTACATGTGTACCGGTTCAAACAGGTACACAAAAGGTTTCTCAGCGAATTCAATATGGCGTCCTAAAAATTTCTCGAATTTAAAATTATGTAAAAAAATTAATATGGCGGACTAAAAATTTCACATCTCTGGATTTTCTTCAAGATTAGTATTGGGAGGTTTCTGAGGGTCTAAATAACAAATTTAAAATTAAAAAAAAATTAATATATCAAACGCCATATGGCGGTCTAAAAATTTTACATTTTCCGTTTCTGTCCAAAATTGCTACTGGGGAGTTTTCGAGGATGTAGATTAATATTAAATAAGAAGTTTAATATTATTTTTTTTTGGATTTGATGTGGCGGATCTAATATGGCAAATTGAAAATTTTGCGTTATGTACATTTTTCAAAATTGGTATTAGGGTGTCCTCAGGGTTGTAGATTTCGAATCTGAAGTTTTATTTTTTAATTTAATATGGCAGACACAGAAGGGGCTAAAATTTTACATTTTTTCATGTTGTCCAATCGGGGCGTAGATTACGGATTTTAAATTAATTTCTTCAGACTCAATATGCTGGATAAACTGTGTGGAATTAAAAAATTTCAAGTCTCATGTTCTTTCAGTTTCGGCATTGGGAGGTTTTTGTGGGCCTATATTTCGAATCTGATATAAATTTTTTAAAATTCAATTGAGTAATTTTTGTTGCCTATTTTAGTGTGATTTACAACTTTGGTTTAAATGGGTACTTTTTTGCGACTTTCGAAATATTATTAGGTGCGCTACATAGTCCGATTGGTACTTAGTTCAAATAATTTATGAATAATATAACGAGTTCGAAACCAAAAATCGAAAAATTAAATTTTTATAACCAAATTTGAACGGTTTCTAGAAAACGCAAAAAAGCGAAAAGTAAATTTTTTTATAAAACTGAAATTTTTGAAGTCGGTGTCAGTTTATTACCAAATGAAACTACTATTGACATGAAATACAAACAAGCTACAGTATAAAAACAATTACAAATAAAGTATTTCTCAACCTTTTTATATGAATCACATTTTGTGTAGTGTAGTATTAATTTGGCGCCAACGTCAAAAATTTCAATTTCGTATAGAAATTTATATTGTTATTTTTCGCTTTTTAGTGCTTTTCTAGAAGCAGGTTCAATTTTTTTATAAAAATTTTATAGTAAAAAACGAGTCCCTTGGAAGCTTAATTTGACTGGAGTAAATATATTAAATCGACTTCGTAACTGCTTCGGTCGGCGAAAAAAGAAACAAACGATCTTTTGGTCTCGGAGCCCTCGCCTCCTTTTCACATTTTGACTGATGTAACCGAAGCACTTACCGTCATTAACTTTTGTTTTTCCTTTTGCGGCCGACTTTTGCTGAGCAAACAGTTAAAAAGCTGAAAATGACTTGGACGGTCCGGTGCATTTAAGCGGCATTTACTTTTTAGGGACTTTGTATTTTTTTAATTGGGTTTTACGAGAGAAAAAATATACCAAAAGATGTCAAGGGACTAATTGGACTTTTAAAAAGGTCACTATTTTTTAGCACCTATGTATAATATTTAATACATTTCTGGTCACTGAAGAAAATTGATAAGATTGTGGCCAGGGAAAAGTTAGATAATAATAATTATATTAAAATATATAGAGCCGTAGTAAATGGTATATCTTACATTTTTTAGGTTTATTTTATTTTTTTATAAAATAACAAATTTTAGAACTTTATAGAAGTTTGTGAATATGTAAGATCTTTGATTTCTAACTGATAATGAAACATTCTAGAATAAAATAGGATCACAGCACTAAGTATTTTTTTAATTTTGGAAAACATATGTCTAATTAAACTTTTATAGAAAAATTTAAACGATCCTTAAAAAACGCTAAAAGACGAAAAATAACAATATATATTTTTATATGAAATTGAAACTTTAGAAGTCGGCGTGAAATTATTACTTGACCAAACGTGATTCACACAAAAAAATTGAGAAATACTTTATTTGTAATTTCTTACTATAGCTTATTTGTTTCATTTATTAATTATTTTTCGTCGACATAAACATTTCATTCAATATAAAAATACATATTATTTTTTGCTTTTTAACCTTCCTTTAGAAGTCGGTTTAACTTTTCTATAAAAATTTTAGTTATCAGTTTTTAGTATTGAACTCGTATCGATATAAAAGTTATTTGAATTAAGTTAAGGGAGATGTGTAGCGTACCACTATTTCCAAGGTCGCAAGAAAGTACCCATTTTATCTATCGTTGTAAACCACTCTTAATTGAACAACAAAAAATTCTTTGATTTTGATAAATATCCAAATACCCGTTCACTGTGACTAATTCTGTTAATTTAACCTTATTTTTGCAAATACTTTCATTATGGGCAACAGTATTATTTTCCTTAAGTATATCCCAGGGATTTTTTGAAGAAAAGCGTTTCATAAAGTACAATTTTAATTAATTTTATTTTTCAAGTTTTATCATTATCCGGTATTTCACTACACTGTGCTTGGGAATTTTATTATCAATGTTGAACTGCTACCTTCTTTTATTCAGATAGATCTCGTTTTTTTCTGTCCACTGTCATCTGAGTGGAATTGTATGTATGTTGGGTTGCAGTAATTTTTTTTATTCGAAACGTATTTCCTTAATTTAAAAATAACTTGGGAAACTTATTTGATTTATTTTTGCTTTGAATGGAAAATGCTAATGATTAACGAATTGGCTTAGGTAACAAATGTGTTTTAGTCGACTGTTGTTGCTCAGTGTCATTGGGGTCTACTCTATTGGCTACTACATTAGGTAGTCTACCCTACTGGTTATCTCATTACGTAATCCACCCTGCTTTGAATGGAAAATGCTAATGATTAACGAATTGGCTTAGGTAACAAATGTGTTTTAGTCGACTGTTGTTGCTCAGTGTCATTGGGGTCTACTCTATTGGCTACCACATTAGGTAGTCTACCCTACTGGTTATCTCATTACGTAATCCACCCTGCTTTGAATGGAAAATGCTAATGATTAACGAATTAGCTTAGGTAACAAATGTGTTTTAGTCGACTGTTGTTGCTCAGTGTCATTGGGGTCTACTCTATTGGCTACCACATTAGGTAGTCTACCCTACTGGTTATCTCATTATGTAATCCACCCTAGTGGCTTATTGTACTACCGTCAGGGCTTATTGTTACCGCTGCGTCCTGCGTATTTCTGTGGATGATACGGCAGAGCTTATACCGTAGCCGAGAAAATAAATAACGGGCAAACACAGGCAAATCATTTGTATTTATCTCCTTTTTCTCTGTGTGTTTAATCAAGTTTGATATTCTTTTAAAATTTTGTAACGTCTAGTTTACGCTACAGTTTAATTTTAATTAAAGATTTTTTTCATTACATCAAAATACTATGGAGTTTTATTTGAACCACATGCTGCTTGCGTAGTAAATTCGCTCTCTTGAATATGAAGAATTTAATTGAATATTTGTAATCTGAGCCCTCAAAAACAATATCATGAAGAAATTAATTTAAAATTCATAATATACCCAAGAACCCCAGAATATCAATTGTGGTTATAATAGGAAAAATGTAGTCCCCCATATTATATCTGCCATTTAATTTTAAGAAATGAACTCTTCAAATTCATAACCTATGCTCCCGAAAAACTTCTCATTACAATTTTGAAAAAATGTGAAATTTGAAAATTTTATTTAAAAAAAAATCAACACCTTCGAGAACCCCCAAATATCAGATTTAAACATAGTCGGGAAATTTTTAGACCTCCACATTGCATCTACCATATTGAAAAACCTCCCCCCTCCCTATCAACTTTGAACAAAATCTAGAGATGTTAAATTTCTAGCCGGAAAATTGAACCTTTTAAAAATTATTTTAAATTTATAATTTACACCCCAAAACACTTTGATAGTTTTATTAAAGAAAAAAACAGATTCTCATTTTTCAAATCACTTAAGAGAATCCAATTATAATTTCAATCAAAATTTCCAAATTTTACATATATAAAATAAAGACACTAAATTAGATTTGTTGAAATCCGTAGAAATAAATAAATTTAAAAATATCGATTCTTTGTTAAATTGTCAATTAGACCTAAACTACACCCCTTTATTGAACCCATTTTAACGACCTATTTCAATTACCTGTTTACCCTACCTAGACTTAAGAAATTGTATTCATTGTTGATATATCTACCGTACAGCGAAAGATGTTGAATATCTTTTTATTCAAGAATTTTTAAGTCAAAATCGAGTTTTACTGTTTTTTTTTTAATTTAGAAAGTATTCTTCAATATTTTTTTCTCAGCAAAATTGTAAGTGGAAATAATATTCGCCTTCTAGACTACTTACCATTTTCAATGTTTTCTAATATATTCCTTAAGATGATCCATTAAAAAGGACAATGAATTAGGATTTAATGATGTTGCGAGCATTTAATTTCACCTCTTCTTTCAATCCTTTTATTTTGGAAAAGGTTTGTGCGACAGGCAAGATCTCCAGATCTTAAGCCACTAGACTCTATTTATTGGGTCACCTAAGACAAAAGACCAGCTAATATTGATAATCTGAAGAAAGGTAAAAACGTTTGTTAGATTTCTAGTCCACAAAACGCAACCCCTATTTTAACATGATTACCACTTTTATGGAACTCATTGAGTGACTTCATTTTGATGAGTACAACAAATTTTTATTTGCGAAAATTCTCGTATACACTGCCTTTTCTAATGCGCAAATGCAAAACACATTAATATGGTGAAGTATTAAATTATTCACCAAAATCCTTGAAGGCATAATAACTGACTATTGCAGAATATCAGAAGAACAGCAAGGTTTCCGCAAAAACAGATCTACAGTAGATGCCATATTCATCGTAAGACAGATAGCAGAGAAATCTATTGAATTTACTAAGCCGGCTTTTATGTGCTTTATAGATCTCACTAAAGCCTTTGATAGGGTGAGACTGGATGATATTCTGCAAATAATGCGAATTAAAGGCATCCCAAACAATTTAATTAATATAGTTGAACACATAAACTTCAACACCACAACACAAATCTCAGTAAGCGGCAACCTAACTAAGGATGTACCGATAGCGTCGAGCATACGACAGGGGGACTCTCTGAGTCCACTACTGTTTATCATAGTAATGGACAAAATAACTGAGAACGTCAAAAGAGCGCCACCTGGGTACAGAATGAATACCGGGAAAATAACAATAATATGTTACGCTGATGACGCCGTCATAGTCTCGGAAAATGAAGACGATCTCCAAAGACTTCTATTTGCATTCCACACCATAAGCAAGCAATTCAACATGAAAATATCCATCGATAAAACTAAGTCAATTGTAATAAGCAAAGTGCCCTTAAGATGCAAACTAGTAGTGGATGACAAACCAATAGAACAACTCATGACCTTTAATTACTTAGGAGTTGAGATATCCGCAAACCAAGACAGAACAAGAGAAGTAAGAAACCAAGTAAACAAGGCAAATAGAATCTCAGGAAGCCTGGCGGATATAATATGGCACAACACATACATGAGCAAGGACGCAAAAACAAAAATCTACACGACCTGTATTCGACCGATAATGACGTACGCAATAGAGACGAAAGCTGACAACACAAAAACAAAATCAATTCTAAGAACTGCCGAAATGAAAGTACTAAGAAGAATATCGGGATACACATTAAGAGATCACATACGCAATCCAACAATACGCGAGGAACATGGAATGCAGGATATAGTAAGATGGGGACGGAAGCGCAGAAGAGCCTGGAATGAGCACGTAGGAAGAATGACGCAAAATAGGATAGCGAGAATCGCCCGAGATGGAACACCGGAAACCAGAAGACCAATAGGTAGATCCACCTAAAAGATGGAGAGAGTCCTGGATTTCAACATCAAACGAGATGAATGATTGAGTTGGAAAAAACAGGCTGTAAGCCTATAACAAGTGGAAGAAGAAGAAGAAGAAGTATTAAATTGGTATGACCAACATTTTCTGTTGCAGTTAAATTGTAGGATTATTTGATGCAACACCCGAAAAAAAATTTGTCTCTCAAAAATGATGTCAAAATAACTTGTACACGTTTTTTTTATAACTAATCAGCTGATTTTTTCACAGTTGTTTTTTTTTTCAGTCCGATTCGCGGAAATCGTCAATTTTTCTATACCATTTTATTGATAACCACAAATCTGCTTTTGGTTGTTTCGCTTAAAATAAAGCATAGGACGCAAATATATGTCCGACTATATAAGTACGGCATATTAACAAAACATAAAAAAGCATAATTTACAAATTGTCAATATGAGTGCATTCATAATTCTAGTTATGATGATACGAAAATATGTTCTAGATATTTTGCTTGGTAATCTACATAAAAATATTCTTATATTTTTTTTCGTAAAATCAATACTTTGCCTGTAAACTTCAATAATAAATTCTCAAATGTACATACGACAAAGTATTAATTTGACGAAAAAAACACAAGAATACTTTTTTGTATATTTTATCGAGAAAAATATTTCTTGTTTAAAATATTTTTCCGTCTCATAAATACTTTTTGAAATATAAGCATCTTTTACTTTTAATTGTTGAAAACAATATGTTGGCCTCGGGCTAGGAGCCTGGTTTCGGCTTTACTTGTCAAGTGTACATATATACGATATTTACAATTATAAAAAAAGTTTTCAAAATATTTTTGTGTCAAATTTCGGCGTGTATATCATTGTATATCATTAGGAAAATTTTGAAAGTCAAGAGAAAATTTATTATTTATGGATTTTTTTTGTGCATATTATGACATAATTATTTTGAATTAGAACCAAAACAAAAGGAAAATGCCAAAAATTTTCTCGAGATTGAACGGAAAACTTTTTTGAAGGCTTGAAAACTTGATAACCATACAGTTAACGATGTGTTACTGCCAGATAAATGGGATTATGGAAAAATGGGCTACTTTTCTTCTTGTTATAATGGCTTTGTTGTTAACAAAAAATATTTAACATAAGTCAATCAATATTGTTTAAAATATTAACGTTCACATAACTTTAGTAATAATATAAGTTTACTAAGTGCATTTTATTTACAATTTATTTGTGTGTGTTTAGTAATTTAAGGACACGAAAAACACTAGACCCTATTATTTTTGGACTAGCAGTACAGCGCGATATTTCTGTCGGACAGTTTATTACTTGGTCAAAAAAGATTTTTTGTCAACAAGTGATAATTAGTACAACCTTCTCGAGAAATTAAAAATTTCCCAGTGTCGAACTGGAAAAATGGAGCATAAAATTTGTCGGACAATATGGAAAAATCAGCTGGTTTATTGTAAAAAAAACAGATACCCGATATTTTGACATATTGCAGGCGATGGGTTCGACGATTTTCTCATCATTTTTGTCGGACACATTTATATCGTGTTTTTTATCAAATTATTCAACAATTTAATTGTAAAAAGAAAGTGATGGTCATGCCTCACCAAATTAACGTGTTTTGATTTTGCGCGTTCGGCAACACAGCATATAGGAGAATTTTCGCAATAAAAAAGTTGTCGGACTCGTCAAAATCAAACCACTCACAAAGTTTCATAAGAGTGGTGCAGCAGGTGTTACGTCCTATAGATTATTTTATTTCCGTAATTTTTTAAATTTAAAATAAGACACTTATAAGTATATGCGGTGCTAAAATTAAAAATAGGTGCTATTTATATTATAGAGAGAAAATTTTTATCAAATCATGGAAAAATGTCTAAAAATATTGGTGACTATTTCTTACAACAATGGTCCTTTTTCCTACACACATGAAGATACGTTACGGATTTCTACACAGACTAATGAAGATACACCGCTAATTAAAAACCAGTGTATTTTCATAATAGATTTGCAGAAAAATTTCGCGTGATGAGAAGTTCCGTGCAAATATGTCACAGTATAATTGTCCTTTATTGTTAAAGCTGCTACGGTTTCATTTTTCTTGTATTGTATCATTATAAGTATATTTTAAAACAAGAAACAAAGAAATTATCTGTTTCAATGAAATATGTATTTTATCACAGTTAAGTTTATTATCAAAGAATTAAAAACTATATATAAATATAGGTCGGTCTAACATGTTCTTCGATGTCTTCCTATTTGCAGTCTCTATTCCTCTCTATCCTTCCATAGATCCTTTCCGAATTCTTTCATCCCGACTTTCTTATCTATCCCTTCTTTCTAACTCTTTTTCCTTTTCCCCTGAGGCATCCAGTTCAAAACTTGTTTCGGGAGACGTCCTTCTAGCATCTGCTATACTTACTCATACCACTTAAGTTGTTTACATTTCATGTCGCCCACCATGTCACCATGATTTCCTGGATTCTGTCGTTGATAATTCTCTTCATTTTTGACTTGCCTGACGCTCGTCGCCAGTAATTTCCATAACGTTAAGATATATTTGTGATCTTTTCTTTATCTGCCATACTTCGCTAACATAAGTCATAATGCTCTTTATTATTGTGTTTTAAATTCGTCGTTTATTTGTTTTGATATATGTTGATCCCACAATATTCTGTTCATCAGGGATATTGTTCTTCTTCCTTGTGCATACCTATCTTTATCCAACATAACATAATATGTGATCTTCATTCCCAACTATGCATAGTTTTGACAGTGTCTTATGTGTTGACTGTTATTCAGGATCAAATCTTGATGTCCACCTGCAATACACATGTATTCAATTTTCGTTAGATTTATCTCGAGTCGCCATTCATAGTCTTGGGCCAGTACTGCTTAGTCATCCGCGAAGCATAAAATATATTCGACCATTTAAGGACATTTCTATGTTACAGCACTTTCTTTTCCACGATTTCAATACTTGTTCTAAATATATTTTAAAGAGAGTAAATGAAAGGTAGCATCCTTGTTTCAGTCCTTCATTGACTTCAAACTCGTCAGATTTTTTGCTTCCCATTTTAAATCTAATCTAGGCATAGCTTGTTTAGTGGTATGCTGTCGTAAACTTTTTTCAGATCAACATACAGCAAATGTACTTCTTGATTGAAAGTTATTTTTTTTTCTATAACCTGAGATATACAAAAGAAGTGATCAGTTGTAGCCTACCCTGAAACCTGCTTTTTCTTTTGCCTCCACATTGCAGTATTCCTTTTCAATTTGGTTTTTTAAAATCTTTTCATATAGTCTACTTAGGGTACTAGTGACAGCAATACCTCTATAATTGGTACAGCCATCTTTCGTTCATTTTAGTAAGGTTTTCCATTCCCTAAGTTCTTTATCAATACCGTTGACGTGTCCTCAGATTCAGGGGCATTTCCTGCTGTTCTTGAATTTCAGATCTACTTTGAGTTAACTGTCCAACAAATTATTGCTCCCACTTGTTGTTTGAGATTGGGGATATAATATATTTTTTCTTTTCTTGATGTAGTTCTCTTATCACTTCCCAGCTCACAGTATATTTTTATCCTTCCAGAAAAGTATTTTTCTGGTGATATTTCTTTCCCACATTTGGTTTTTCTTTTGGGTTATTTTTCTACGAACTAGTGTTTGTGATTGTTTGTTTTTGATCTTATTCTTATTTGAATTAGAACTTAGATATGTTTTGTGATTGTCCCTTTTTGCCTGAATGTCTATTTATATTTCTTCGTCCCACCAGTAGGGTTATTTGTATTTTAGGGCTTCTTTTATTCCGCATACATACTCAAATTGTGTATGGTTTATTAACTTATTACCCAGTCTGTTTCGATAAAGGATATTTGTACTATGTAGTCCCACCAAATTTACTTTTTTGGATGCAATTTAGCTTTGGATGAGGTTTGAGCTGGTTCATCACGCTTAGACCATGATTGTTTGTGAATGAGTTTAGTATAGATCGCAACTGATTTTGTTCCTATGATCCTTTACTGCGACCACAAACTGCAGAGTGGACTGAATCTGGTTATTCTACTTCGAAGCAGGCAAAGGGGTAAAAATCGTTCTAAAAGGTTAAATCATCAGTTTTTGAGATCCAAAATTGTTAATTGTTTACCTGCAAACCGGTGAAACAATTCCAGGAGAATACTGTTGCAACTTTCTAGACCAGTTGGATATAAAAATTTGGGAGAAAAGTCTGTGTTTCCAGAAGAAAAAAAAATATCAGTTCAGGACAATGCAGCTGCTCGCAAAAGCGTTTTGATGATGATGAAAATTATTGAATTACAGGTGAAAATTCACCGTATTCACGAGATTTAGCTCCTTCTGATTTAAGCTGGAAAAGTGTATTGAAGCCAGGAGATTTTGCTGACGAATAAACGTATTTTTGATTATTAACTTACCGATACTGCATTAAGTAAAGCTACACTTGATAATTTTCCTCTTTTGTTACTGCTTTTGAAAACAGGATGAGTCTCTTAGCTAATCTGGTAAAAATTTCTGATGATGATTGATTTTTAAGGATGAACTTTCCGTTGTTTCAGAAAGACGTTTTCCTTGCAAAGGATGCAAAACGAACACGGTCGAACTATAGGGGTTTCTAGTAACTAAGAAACCTGAAAAATGTTATCTGTGCAATTTGTATTAACTATTCACATCATGTCCCAGCTAGTCAAGATGTATATGTATATAAAAACAACGTTGTTGTCATTTTCCACAAAATAAACGAATGAGATTATATAAGTGTTCGAATAACGATTGAATTATATTTTATGTTATACTCCTTATAGTTTAATGATTTGGCAATAGCACCTATTACTACGTTTAGATTGATGATGAAACGAGTTTGAGTTCAAGCAGCTTTTAAAAGCTACTTGAAAAATGTGAAATAAATGCGCTTGATTAGGACTTGAATAATCCCAGTCGAGCTTAAAACGAAATGGAGTTGACTTTACTCACGCGACTTCAAAATGCAAACGCTTCAAGCTGGATTTTATAATTACGAACTCAAGTCGGTGATCGTCGCAACATATGACTTTTACATTCATTGGTTTTCGATTTAGGTTATGAAACAAATATTGATTTATTTTTGAATATTATAAAAATTAAGGAAACTGTTTTTACTTTAAGTTCAATTTGTTATAGTAAGTGATACAAATTCTTAAAAATATGACACAATTAGTATTTATTCAGGTTAGGTTTAAAATTTGTTGTAAAGCCGTTAAATTTCCAATTCGGCTTGAACCCATCGATATAAATGTGGTGGATTATGTTTAACTTCGAATATTTATATATTTACTTAGCACCAATCCATTTTCGGATTAAATATCTACTCGATACATTTAAAATTAATGTTTTTTTTGTGAATGGGTATATATATATATATATATATATATATATATATATATATATATATATATATATTAATAAATCAATGTGGGTTAAAGAATTAACTTATTTCATAATTTGAAAACTAAGAGAAGTTTAATAAAACCAGCAAATTATTTATTATGTCTTAAACAAGGAAGCTGAAAAACATTGCATGCATGATTGGCTCGATACAACCTCTGTAATTGAAATAATTATTGTTCTTTGAACACGCATGTTGTTTATATCCAGATTTTTTTACCATTTAAATTTTGTAATTATTTCTTTTTGGTATAGCTGGTTGTTATTCAACCCAGATAAAGCTCAAAATGCAGGTGTTAAAGCCTTAATTAACGTTTTTTTTTCTAAAAGCTCAATTACACTCAACTATTTTAATTGGCCGTGCTGGAGAATTAGGCCGTGGTAGTGAAAACTTTACATTTTACATTTAATCTAATGTTAAATTAAACAGTTTCATATACGCTTAAATTTTGATTAAAATATAAATATTTTGATCAAAATAATTTAAAGATGTCTATTTTATGATTGTTATTAGAAAAAAAATTTAAATTTATATTGAAATATGACAATTGTGTCCCATATAATTGAAAGAGTTGTATTTTATGGTTCTTATTAAAAACATTTTAATTTTAAATTTTAATCAGGAAGCTCTTTTCTGAATCTTATAAAAAATTGGTTACAAAAACCAACGAAAACGCAATATACTAGAATGTTATACTTCAGTTCAGTACACTAAAAATATTTTAAATGATTTCATTTAGCTTTCTTACTATGAACTAACATGGATCAAATCTTGTAGTTATATTTTCACTCATTTTTTATTGCCTGATTAAGCTGAAATTTTGCACGGAGACATAAAATTAGTGACGATTTAATATTCTAAATCCCAAGAGTCTGATGATGCAAGCGGATATCTGCAACGGGTGTTACTAGGACTTGGATTCATATGTTTAAAGTCATAGTCAGTTTCCGACTTCGTGAACCCTCAGAGTTGGATAATATATAGGAAAGTGTTGGAAAATCTTTGTGATGATTAGAGTTTAAAAGTCACGCTGAAACTGTGTTACACTACGGTGGCTAAAAATGTGAAACTCTCGTAAGGTAACTCGCCGAAGACTTGATATAATGTGTCTAGAACATTATACTATCGGAGCGTTAGGAATGCTCTGTTGTATGAGAGTTCTGTACAGAGACCCCTAGGGGATTCACTATCTAATTATGCATCGTTCGTAAAAAGAAATTGCAGTCCAAATTAAAATAAAGAAGCAACTCCAAAGCAAAGAATGAGTAAGATCAAAATATTAAAAAGAACGAGTTCCAGAACATGAACAAATACAACGTAAATGACTTAGATTCCGTTTTGAAACATCATTAAGTCGAGTAAGGTCTCTTGATGGATTAAACAATTAGCCTGTATTAAATAAACAGGAAATAAGCTGTTTGATAAGGTATTAGCACAAATCAACAGGATGCCAAGCATAATGCAATGATTCTATATATAAATTGTCGAATAACAGTTCTGGCTTCTAATTCTGTTAGGATCAATTTAGAAAATGTATTTATCTAAATTCTCATGAACACTAAAAAGCCAGATCTAAAATTAAGTAAAGAAAAAGTCAAATGAAACGCACTAAAAGGTAAAAAAATAATTTTTATTTCACTGCGTACTCATTCATCATGATACGTATATCATAATAGCAGAGACAGAAATAGCACATGACACTATTGCCCTCTGTTCCACCAGAGGATGCCTTCAGGGGGAGTAGCTTCTTCACTTATGTGGAGCTCAATTGTAGATCGACTCCTCTGTGATCTGACTGACCTCGGCATATCTTGTCAGGGCTATGCCGATCACATGGTCATAATCGCGAGGGGCAAATTCAAGAATACCTTTTGCAAACTGGTCCAAAGAAAACTTAAACGCACTAAAAAATGGTGCCAGATGATAAGATTAAATGTCAACCCGACCAAAACCACCTTTACAAGGAAAAGAAACCTCAATCTGAAAATGGATGGGAATGTTATTGAGTGGAAGTCAGAGGTTAAATATTTGAGTCTAACCCTAGATAATAAACTTCTTTGGAATAAGCATCAACAAGTCTACTAAAGCCTTAAGGGTCTGTAGAAAATTTGCAGGAAAAAGCTGGGACACAAACCCAAAAATCCTGCAGTGAATGTACATTGCAATAGTCAGACCAATTATCACATATGGGGCAATGATCTGGAGTAAAGAAACCAGTCTAGCCAACACGAGAGCTAACCTCTTGAAAGTTCAAAGACTGACTTGTGCTTGCATAACTGGAGCAATGAAAACCTGCCCTAAGTAATCCTAAACCTTACACCTCTGCATATACTTGTGGAGAGAAACAGATACTATATAGGATGAGGAGAGATGATGTCATAAAACGAAGGCACAGTCTCTTATCCAGAAATCAATAAATTTGGGACATGTCCCAAGACGAAATTAAAAAGAAGTGTGAACACAAATTTGAACTGTAAAAGTGAATAGGACAGAAACTCCATTTAAAACTTTACAGGAATTCCACTAGATGGTATACAGATGGCTTCAAAACAATGGAGAGAACTAGAATAGGAGTGTATGGACAGAACCAGACATCATGAAAGATTAGGCGAGTTACCAAGCATCTCTCAGGTGGAAATATACTCCACCAGGAAATGTATTGAATTCAGCAAAAACAAAAATTATCGAGGAATGAAGATTATTATTATGTCGGATAGTCAAGCAGTCATCAGTGTACTGAGTTCTCAAGTAATTAGCTCTGAGTTGGTATGGGAATGCTTAGAGGAACTAAACTAATTAACTAGGGTTAATGAAATAGTAGAGAAGTTCGTGAGAAAAGGGGCTGAGACACCATGTCTAGGATCAAAATTTTTCTATGGAATCAGTAGCAGTGTAATGCTGGAAGAATTAAAAAAGAGGAAGAGGACAAGATATCTAATTACTGGACGGATCTGCAAGAAATAGGACAAGTGAATATACTTCTTGGAAACTACGACCAGAAGAGATTCAATGAATGCATAAGCCTAAACAAAAACCAACTTAGAGTTCTGACAGGATTCCTGGTGGGACATTGCCCCCTCAAGGGGCACCTTATGAAATTCCGAGTGGTAGAAAGAGGAGTGAAGATTTTGCGAGGAAGAGGACGAAACCTATATTTACATCCTTTCAGAGAGCAGCGCCTTAGAAAACCTTAGAATGCGATTCTTGGGAGTACACTAGATAGAAGAAGGGGAATTACCACTTTAAAGCCGTCCAACATATTAAAATTCCTAAGGGAAATAGGACTGAGCAACCTGCTCTAGTCGGCAAAGTATCTCTAATGAGATGGTAGCAGAAGAAGAGCACAATAGGTCTATTAGGTCGCAGTGTACTGATCTACAATTTCACACACATACATACACAACATACCCTTGTTTTGCAAGTTGGTCTACATTTTCATTGCCTTGGATACCCTTGTGTCCTAGTACCAATGTAATAGTGACCTTGTTGTCTTTTGCTGGGGCAATAAAGTTGTTAAGGTGGGGGGGGAGGTTAATTTTTTTCAAACTTTTTGAAATTTTTTTTATTATCTTATTCGTTAGTACAACTCTTCAAGAATATCCAGTTAAAATTTTAGGCTGATCGGAGCAAAATTAACGGAGCTGCAGGATTTTGAATATTAGCTCTTCGACGCGTTCGAACGGTTTCTCGATGCTTGCGCATTGTCTTTCTCGTTATTGTAGAGTATATATATATATATATATATATATATATATATATATATATCATATGTATATATATATATATATATATATATATATATATATATATATATATATATATATATATATATCATATGTATGTGTGTGAATACCCTACATATACTCTGTATTCTGTTTAGTTCAACGTCATATCTATTACTAAGTGTTTATACACGTGCGTTATTTTGTATAAGTTTTTTTAAACGCATTTTTCCAACACTTAGCTTTTTTAAAGCCGGTGAACGCCCTAACTCAAATTCTATTCATTCGATCGTTTTAAAATTTTGCATACTTTTTCTTTACACAAATTATGAGGTAACGCCGTCGAGATAATTTATTACTTATCATTAGAATTTGTTTTACAATAACAAATTAATCGATTTTTCAATTGAAAAAAAAAACTCGTTTTTTTGACTTCATATTGATACTAAAAACTGAAAAATCATTTTAAAATAAATATCTCGATGGGGTTACCTCAATAAACTTATAAGCTAACGAAATCTTTTTGGTTTTTTGTCATCAGATGATCCAGTGATGAGTAGTGATGTTCACCGCAAATCAACTTTTTTTTTCAGGTGTCTGTGAAAATTTGCCGTCATTATTTTATTTCTCAAGATTTTCTTACAAAAATTTATCAGAATACTCTTAAAAAGTTGTAATATTATATAATTCTTTTAGAGATAAATTTATATTTACCATATTTTCAAAAAAAAATCTTAAAAATTATTTAAAATATGAAAAATGAACCCTACCTCCCCCCCTTAAGGCAGTAACCTTAAAATATTATGTTATAATGGGACACCGATTGAACCTGATCAACCAGAAAACTTGGGAAAAAATTTCTTTTCAAATCGATGCATAGGAGTAATTCGGATTTAGATATAACAAATAGAAGAAAAATTAACGTACCTATTTGATGACCTTGCTCTGGAAAATATTGAAATATGCCTAGGTAAACCTTTATAACTCAAAGAAACGTACTGACCTCAATACTATACAAACCCACTGGGTTATGTTGTTGTAGTTTGTGAACTGTACATATTTAGTTTTTAAAATTCAACATTTTTTTAGTTTGTGATTTTAAAGTTACAATTAACATTTTATTTTACAATTTTATATACAAAATTTTGTATTATATTGTCTTCTAGGTGGCCATGTATATAGAATATATTTCAAACTTTCTAAAATATTCTCTCTATTAAATTAAAAATAAACCCACAGGTTGCAGTATACCAACTTGGCATTCGGTTAAAATGTTTATGAAAGATGCGTTATCGGTTATATTTTAAAGCAATTTTCGTTCATAATGAGGCTAAAAAGGGAAACAAGCAATCAAGAAGGTCGATACAGCTGTCGCTTAAAACATACTTATAACTTTGCTTTACTAACTTAAACCGCATTTTGAGGTCCCTTTAGAATACGTTTTAAAAATATTTAAAAAAGATGTGGTTTTGTGAAAATACTAGAAGAAAAAAATATTTTGAAAGTTTATGAGAATATAGTCTTTTGGTTTTTATAAAGAGAAACTATAGACATCGAAAACAAAAGGGATATCAGAACACTTTATAATAGTTTGGAGCCTAGTATTTCAGAATATGCTTGTACCATGTGGGTATGTGGAAGATTAAGGAAAACTACAGACAAAAAACTTAGTGCAAATACATTACAGATGATGGAAAGACGAAGGATGATGGAGAGAGACACAGAATATTTTAAACAACTAAATAAAAATATCAAGAAAGAAGTAAGGAAAGGCATTAGAACGTTCAAAACAAAATTAATACACGAAACAATAGAAAGAAACGCAAATATGAAAGTTTTGAGGTCAGGTCTCTCAAGAAGACAAACCAAAATAACAAAATTAAGGAACAGAGAAGCGGTGACAGTAACACATGTAGATGACATTCTATGCAGACTTATACTCCTCGATCAATACGGATCCAGATCCAACAAAAACAGTAAAACAAATAAAAAATGTAGGATCAGAAGATTTGCCGGAGATATCGTTAGATGAAATAAAAAGAGCACCAAAACAGATGAAGGATGGAAAATGTCCGGGCGAGAATCAAATTACAACTGAGATGTTAAAGATGGGTGGAGACAGTTTTGAAAAAGTGATACAAACACTGATGAATAAATGCTTATACGAAGGTAGAGTACCAGACAGTGGTATAACGCACAAGTCGTACTTCTCTTCAAAAAAGGGGACACAACAAATATAGAAAACTACCGTCCTATCAGTTTATTAAACCACCTATATAAACTATTCACTCGCATATTGACAAATCGCCTGACTGAAAAGCTTGACTATTACCAGCCTATGGAGCAAGCCGGCTTTCGACGTGGATTTAGTACGATAGATCATATCCAAGCCCTACGCACAGTCCTAGAAAAAATCGAGGAATATAACATTCCTACACACCTGGCATTTGTAGATTTTCACAAAGTCTTTGACTCTATAAAAACATGGGCGATCTTGAAATCACTTAATAATGCTAGAATTGACTCCAGGTATACCACTATCATACAGAACATATATAAACACGCAACTATACAGGTTAAAATCGACGAAGACACACAAACCGAAAAAATAAACGTTATGAGAGGTGTGCGTCAGGGAGACGTCATCTCTCCGAAACTATTTACGCTAGCTTTGGAAGATGTCTTTAAAAAACTAAATTGGGATGAGAAAGGTTTGAGAGTCGACGGTTCTTATCTTAGTCATCTTCGTTTCGCCGACGATGTTGTTGTCATGTCTAGCAACCCAGAAGAGCTAAAACAAATGTTTCAAGATTTCAATGAAGAGACGAGAAAAGTGGGACTTAAGATGAACTTGGGGAAAACTAAGTTAATGAGCCCTGACGCAAATGTACAAATAGAGATTCAAAATGAAATTATAGAATGTCCAAGAGTACATCTATTTAGGCCACGTCATGAAACTGGGCGAAGAAAATCAAACGCCAGAAATACCAAGGAGAATAGGGCTGATATGGGCTGCCTTTGGAAAGTTGCAGTACGTATTAAGAGATAGAAACACACCAATCAACCTTAAACGGAAAGTGTATAACACGTGTGTCTTGCCTGCTGCTACTTACAGCATGGAAACGATAACACTAACCAAGTAAAACGCAAATAGGCTCCGAGTCACTCAACGCTCCATGGAGAGACAAATGTTAGGAATCTCGTTACGGGATAAAATACGAAATCAAGTATTAAGATCAAGAACCAAAGTAGTTGACGTCATTGAACGCATACCACGATTAAAGTGGCAATGGGCGGGGTACATAGCTAGACAACAGCCCAATAGGTGGACGAGTAAATTACTGCAATGCCGACCGCGAGAAACGAACTGAAATCGTGGCAGGCCACAACACAGATGGGTAGATGATATAAGACAGTTTGCTGGAAAAGACTGGCTCCAGAAGGCGAGAGACAGATTCCAGTGGAGGACCATCGGAGAGGCTTATGTCCAGGAGTGGACGTCAATGGGCTGAGAAAGAAGAAGGATAAGATGTGGGCATCTATATAACAGTGTCACATAGCTAGACTTAAGAAAATACGGTCAAAATTTGTAAAATTCTTGCTATACAAATATCGATTTCCATATGAGAATTTATCGCACGAAAATGGTTTGTTGTTGGTAGGTTTCCCAAGTTTAGAAATGCGTAGAAGAAACCATTATTTGTTCTTTTTGTACAAGCCGATTAATGGTTTGATTAATTGTGATAAACTTCTTGGTCAGCTCAATTTTAGAGTACCCAATAGATATACTCGCTAAAGTCATTTCCTGTAAGAGTACACCGAACAAATTATGGTTCGAGAGCTTTTACTTAACCAAAATGTATAATGAACATTTTTTAAAGATAGATATAGAATTACTGGGTAGCCGTTAATCTATATTACCAATTTTATATTAAGTTTTAAGGATCTGTGCTATTTGGAAATTGTTCTGTGATGTACATGTAAATAGAATAAATAAACAAATTTATTAGATCTGAAAGGAATGGTGCGGAAAAAACACTAAATGGACACATTGGGAAGAAAAATGGAATAGTGTTAGATTCCAAAGGAAAGAGAAACGAAGTGCTGGTAAGTTCCAAACGAGATGGAGTGATGACCTCGTGCGCAGGGATAAAAGCTTCAGCCTTCGAGCAAAATTGGTTCGAAAGATGTTGGTTAGGTAAAAATATTTTTTCGAAATATCTCGTTTGCAGGCTAGAATGGTACAGACTCAGGATGCCCTTATAGTCATGAAGATAATACGCAACATATATATTATACGATATAACTCTGTAGAAGAAAATGAGAAGGGCTTGGTGCAAGCTATAAATATCTCGTAAGCACAAAAACTTTTATCCGTTCCCAATGCCCTAACCAGTTATGGAACCCGAAGAAGAATATGACAACAGCGGCTGTACATGCTTTGAAGTAGAAATTATGTAGAGAAAGCTTCAATAATACGATAGAACAAGAATGGACATAAAAAGATAATTCTCTGGCCATTAAAATAATACTTGGTAAGAATTATAAAAATAACTTTGATTTATATTCTTTCGATTGACTTATGACACATCTCGTCATTTGTTGTACTTAATAAAATGAACCAATTTACCCAATGACTATTGTTTATGACGTTGAAAGAATTATCGGGTAATAACGCAGGCTATAAAAAATCAAAAGTGGTCTGTTTGTATGTATATGTCGATATAATCAATCCACAATTACTATAATAAATCACATTTGTTCAAGCTCAAAAGGTGGATTTCCATTGCGAATACATATTGGAGCCCTTCCCTTTACTTCAGTGGTTTTTACACTTCTTTTAAAATGTCCATTCTTGCTATTAAACGCTACCTGTTAATAATTTCATCCTTGTCAACTAATCCTTTCAGATGACCCCACATATAAAAATCGACTGGGATAAAGTTTGACAATCCTAAATGCTAAAGGACGGGAACGTTTCCTCCAGTCTACTAAATGGGTAATTTTGATTTAAAAATGCCCGTACCTTTCAATAGTAGTGTGTGGGGCATGCATCTTTTTAAAAAACATTATTCCTCCTGTATTTAAAGGTGTCTAGCAATGTCACTTACCAAGCGTTGGAGCGAGACTGCCTTAAATTTAATTTGAGATATAACGTCTTCAACCTAAAAAGGAAAGCAAAGTTGATGGTGATTCCAGAAAAGTGAAATATTTAAAATGTGATAAAACAAGTGTATTTTCCAAAAAAAAATAACATTTATTTGATCAATTCATAAAATTTTCAAGAATAAGAAGGTTACGGTTGATTTTAAAAAAGGCAACATTCTATTTAAAATTTTTCAAATTATCTTCAAAGCCCTCGACAAGTAGCATTAAATAACTAACAAAATTGTCTGATAAGCTTGTATCTTTTTTTAGTTTCCGATATCGTAATCTATCCGTCACCACACAGTATATTAATACTACTTTATCAGATCGAACCACGTTACCACTGGACGGGGTGATGGACCTTTTGGAGTGTTGCCTGCATAGTGCTTATTTTTAAGTAAAGGACAAGTTCTACCCTCAGGATGGCGGGCTTCCGATGGACTCTTCACTCTCTCCAGTCGTCGCCAATATATATATATATATATATATATATATATATATATATATATATATATATATATATATATATATATATATATGGAATGGTTCGAAACTCATGCAATAGAAACGGCAACAGTAAAACTGAAAGTCTGGTTGAGATATGTCGATGATACCTTCATCGTATGGAAGGGCAATGATTAAGAACTTAATGATTTCTTTAAACATTTAAATATCATTCGACCTACAATTAAGTTTGCCATGGAAAAACAAGTCATGGTGAACTGTTCAAACCAAACTATTAAAACTTCAATATACAGAAAGCCAGCACAATATCTTAATCATAGTTCTAATCATTCTGTTGTAACAAGACGGGGAATTATACGCAACCTCTATAATCGCGCTATATCTATATGCAATAATGCCAACTCACTGGAAAAAGAAATGGCAAATATTAAATCCGATTTACAACAAAATGGTTATCCTTTAAAACTAATTGACGATGTCATGAATAACTTTAGAACAACGAACATTGGAGAGCAAGAAACACATTCCTTCTTCACAATGCCGTACATTAAGGGAACGCCGGAGAAAATAAGATGAATTGCCAGCAATTATAATATAAAAACAGCCTTACACTTTGAGCTCATTTAACAAAAACAAAACCAAAAACCACCGATAAAAATAGAATATGTTTACAAAGTTCCGTGTGAGTGTGGTGAAATGTATATTGGAGAAACCAAACGACCACTTGAAGTTAGAATTAAGGAACATAAAACTCATACACAACGTCGAGATCAGGTATTGCAGAACACCATATAAAATGGTCTGAGGCTGCGGCAATATATATGGAACCCAACATGAAAAGAAGAAAATTTATAGAAGCAGATTACATTAAAAATAATAATGGAATCTTCAGTAAACCGAGTGTTGAAATACCTAATCTATGGCAACCACTACTTTGTAACATCAAATCACTGAGGTGTGTACAGTGAAGCGAAACTTTGCGCTTCATTGGACACAGTCCCTATATAAGCTCGTAGTCTTAAGACACAACAGTCTATTTATACTTGATAACGATTAGAGATATAACCTAATCGAAACTTTGCAAAAGTAAATAAAAATAAAGATAATGCAAGTTCGACAAACATATTTTAGTCATTATATTTTTATTATTGAGTCTTAAAAATACATACATATTTAGCAATTTTTAAATTTAAATTTTATTAATTAATTAAAATTTTTTTTTCTTTGGAGGCATATACCATCTTCAGAAATTTTTGCTTTTCAGTTGCGAAAGGTACATAAGTTGATGTCTCTATACAAGGTGCAGAGATATACACTAATAATATTATTATAATTAAATAATTCTAATTCTATTTAAAAAAATTACATGTCTCCTAAACGATGTCACTCACATACAATGCCCAAATTACTAGTTACAAGATTTCGTAGAAAAACCCTAAATTATTCTGTCAAATTAATTAGAAGACAAAATTGTCTTTTTGAAATAAACTAACCAACACTGAGAAAGGAAGCGAAATATTGACCATAATCGTTTTAGAGAAAAGGCCTTATTAAAAAAGGAATAACCAACTCGTTGGCCGTTTTGTTATATTCTAGGAAAATGGTCTTACACGCAAACTGAAAGGCATCAAGATGTGTCAAACCGACGAAGCACGGAAAATGCTGTAAATTTCGTGAGCACAAAATGTAGAGTCAATTCCATAAGTTATTATGTTGAAAATGAAGTTTATTACGTATGGTGGAATCCTAAGTTGGCATAATATAAGGCGAGGAAATGTCATAATAAAGAACTTCCATTTTTATTGAATGTGCGATACTGTAAAAATACAAGGTATTTGGTAAGAATGTCCTAATTTCTAGGAAGCATACATGGGTGGTCAAAATAATCCTACTTTGTCATAGAAAAAAAAAATTCTTAAGGTGTCTTTTAAGGGAGATACAGAACCCTAAAGAGGTACCCTTATCGGCTCTAAGTTTTAAATCGACCGGCATAATTTAATGAAATTTTAATAGTTTATAGAGGCCATAAAGACTCATTAAATCGTACTACAGTAGAGAAGTCAGGAACTGACTTGCAGCCACACTCGTTGGGCCTAATTTTTGACAGGTGTCATTTTACAGAGCTGAAAACTGATTATTTAAATACTTTGGTCATTCCTCTTCAAAAAAGTTACTTTTTATTTGGATAAAACTGACGATTTTCGAGATAAATTGAGTTTTATGTGAAATACTCAACACTTACTAATGCTAAACACAAACAAGTAAAAATAAAATACGCAGGGTGTGCTGATGTGCTCTAATTTATGGGGAACCGCTGTCAAAATCTTCGAAGGCTAGAAAACCTTATGCTAAAAGATTCCCAGCTCATTGGAAAGTCCAAAAACCTATTATACTATATATTACTGACAGTCCTTTAAATAGCGTAATAAAGCTCGCGACACAAAATAATGGTACAAAATGGATTGTAAATGAAACTCTAACAGAACAGTTACTTCACACGTACCACGTTGAAAAAGTACACGCTATGTCTCCGGTTGATTTTCCCGCAAGACTTCAATAATCCAACTGGTTTACATAGCAATATAACCTAAATCTATATTTTTCTTACCTTATTTTGTTTACCGATTTTACAAGAAATGGCATAATAAACTCACACAATTTACATTTTTGGGTTGATGAAAACCCGCACTCTATAATTCAAAACAAACACCAAGACAGATTTATTGTAAATGTGTAGGTTGGCATCATCGAAAATAACCTTGTAGAACCATTTGTTTTGTAATCAAGACTAAATGGTGCGATTGAAGCAAAATTTAAGTAATTTATTGGAAGCCGCACCTCTTGATAGAAGAATGCAAATGTGGTACATGCATGATGGTGCTACACCTCATTTTAACCATATAGTACGTCAGTACTTCACAAACCTTTTTAGTTCTCGACGAAAAGGTCGATGTGGGCCTGTTTTATGGCCACCAAGGTCTCCAGAACTAAATCCCTTAGACTTTTACTTCTGAGGACATCCAAAAGAACTAGTTAATTCAACACCAGTAAATACTAGAGAGGAACTACTAGCGAGAATATCACAGTATTCTTGCGAAGTCCGTAATACTGTCAGAGCATTATTTGCAGTACAGCGGGAAAATATTCGAAGTACGTTGAGCCCATATTGAACATTTGCCAAAACAATATTTAAACGTTTTCACTACTTTGCATTTTAATAACATTCTAAATTAATAGAGTACCGATTAACCCTTTGAGAGATTTCAGGATTTGACAATGTCCGAGCTGGAAATCTTTTAGTATAACATCTTCTTGCCTTCGAAGAATTCGACAGCATATTTTATTTTCCCTTCTTGGTGTTCAGCATTAGAAATTTTTAAATAAAAAACCGGTTTATCTCGAAATCCGCCAGTTTTATCGAAATAAATTAAAAGTACCTTTTTTGAAGAAGAATGACCAAAGTATTTAAAAAATTAGTTTTCAACTCTGTAAAATGACTGACTGACTGACTCCGTAGCATTACAACCCAGGGTGGGTCTTGGCTGCCTCGACTGTCTGCCTCCACTTAGAACGGTCTTGTGCCAGCTCCCTCCATTCTCCCTGGTCAACTTCAAGGATAGCTAGATCCTTGTGGATGTTATCTCTCCATCTAAGCCTAGGTCTTCCCAGTGGTCTTTTTCCTTGTGGTGCTTCCTCCCATACCCGTTTTATTAGTCGATCGTTTTGACTCCTTTGTATATGACCTGCCCATCGTAGTCTTCTGGACTTTATTTCTTGAATGATGTCAGGGCTTTGATATATTTGCGCAAGCTCTATGTTGCTTCTCATTCCGTGACAGCCTGTTTCAAGGTCTCGGTATGGGCCATATATTATGCGCAGGATTTTTCTCTCAAACCTTCTTAGCAGTTCCGTATCGTGGACTATCAGGGTCCATGTTTCACTGGCGTAGATTGCTACTGGTCGTATTATTGTTCGATAAATTTCGGTTTTTGCCTTTCTAGTGATAAATTTTGACTTAAGCAAGGTTTGTATCGCAAATGTACATTTATTTGCTTGTGTGATGCGCTGTTTAACCTCTTCCTGCATATTATTGTTTGCCGTTATCACTGCGCCCAGGTACTTGAAGACTCGCACATGCTCAAAACTATAGTCATCCATGGTGACGTTCTGCCTGATTCTGTCTCGGACGGGGTTGCGGGAAACATGCATGTATTTGGTCTTTCCTTCATTTATTCGGAGCCCTATTCTCTGAGCTTCTTTTTCTATATTTATGAAGTTTTCTTTCACACTGACTGTGCTTTCTCCTATCGCGCCCATATCATCCGCGTAGGTCAAAATAAGTTTAGGGCCACTTGGCCCAAAAACCTCCGCATCAACTGATACTGTTCTTACGGCTTTCTCCAGTGTAAGGTTAAACAGTAGTGGCGACAAAACATCTCCCTGTTTTAGTCCCCTGTTGATAGAAAATGTTTGGCTACACTCTCCTTCAATTTTGACACAGGTTTTTGCCCCCTCCAGGCACGCTCTACACAGTATAATCAGCTTGTGCGGGATTCCAAATTCTTCCATAGCTTCCCACAACCTTATCCTAATAACACTGTCATATGCTTGCTCGAAATCTATGAACAAGGTATGTAAGTTTTTGTTAAATTCCCAACATTTCTCTAGCATCTGTCGAATAGTGAACAGCTGGTCAACTGTTGACCTTCCGCTTCGAAAGACACATTGATAGTCTCCGATAATCTCCTCGGTATACGAAGAGAGACGTTGAAGGAGAATGCTGGAGAATAATTTATAGGCGTGGCTTAGTAAAGCAATACCTCGGTAATTTTTACATTGCATTTGGTCCCCTTTTTTGCGGAATTATTACCCCTTCTTTTCATTCATCAGGAATGATTTCTTGATTCCAAATTTGTTTCACGAGGTTATGTATTTGTGTGATTAGATCGTTCCCTCCATGTTTCAGACTTTCTGCCAAGATATTATCTCGACCTGCCATTCTGTTATTTTTGAGTTTTTTAATGGCTCTAATGGTCTCTTCCATGGATGGAGGTGGGATATTAACCTCTGCCATAGCGAATACTGTAGCTTCAGGTTTTTCCTGTAAAATGACACCTCTCAAAAATAGGCCCAACGAGTGTGGCTGCAAGTCCGTTCCTGACTTCTCTAAAAATTTAAAACATCTACTGTAGTATGGTTTAATGAGTCTTTATGGCCTCTTTAAAATATTAAAATTTCATTAAATTATAAAAGTCGGTTCAAAACTTAGTGTCGATAAGGAAAATCGCTGGGTTCCCCGTTAAGGCTCTGTATCTCCGTTAAGGGGTATTTTAGGAATTTTTTTCTATGACAATGTAGGGTTATTTTGACCTTCCCTGTATGCTCCCGAGAAATTAGGAGGTAATTACCGGACACCATGTATACTAGTGTAAGTAATCCCTTACTGTAATTCCAAGAGAGCATTTATCATGGAATAGTCTATATATTTCAAAAGGAAACAAATTTTTGTTATGGATTACACGTCACGTGTTTTGGCGCTAATACTCCTAGTGTAAATAAAGCGTAATTATTGTTATTAACGGTCTCTTAAAATACCATCAAAATATTCCGGTTAAAGGAATTAACGCAAGATGAGTTATGAATTGTAAATCAGCACAAAATTACCTACGACCTTAAGGTTTATTCCAAATTTCAAGTCCGTTAAAATATTTGCATAAATGGTAAAATTGGTGTGAAACTGTTATGTAATTTTAAAAGAATTTGCAGATTATTTAAAGTACATTTTTATGTTTTGGTTATTATTTATGAAAACAATAATTAATGAGAATTTTAGATTTACCGCAAGGATTTCAAAAAATAAAATGGATGACAGATTGAAATTGAGATGTTCGACCAAAAATTTTCGTGGTATGCTCGTCGCCATTTTGGGAAAAGAGTAATTTTAGCACGTCAAATTAACCGTCACAAGTCAAAAATAGTGTCATTGTTGTTGTTATTGTTGTAAAGTTATTGATTGCCATTAAAATCTTTGTTCTTTCCAAGAATTAAATTTATTTTATATTACTTAACTTCCAAGAAATATAGACCAAGCCATAAGTCAAATATTTAGATCACAAAATTATCTTAAATTGGCACTCTAGAACTGTTAAACAAAAATGCATACAAAGAGCCAAATACCTCAGGAGTTTATTATATAAAGAAAAAGGGATATAAAGGAAAACAGCAACTCACATATACAAAGCAGTATGCCAACGTCAAGTGAAATATATGCCCCCTATATACAGTAATTGCAAAAAGTCAGCACTGATAAACCTTACAACGGTGCAAGCCAAAGCTTTACGTCGAAAGACTAAAATCATCCCATCAATCCACTATATAATTATTATATGAAGTCACTAAACATCTAGCCTCTTATTGTAAGCCTTCCTGTACTAACAATTAAGTTTGAAAAAAGACCTGAAACTTGGTCAATTATAGAAGAACTGTGTAAGACCAGGGATCAAAATCAAAGGTCAGCCAGAGGACATCCATTAATGATATTGGCAGATCTCAGATTCAACCTTTAATATGCTTTTTTTTTGTTCTGTAAAAATTTGTACATGCTTGAAGATCAAATGTACCATAAATAAGGTTTTTGTGCTGAAGGACCTCTTTTGTTGACCTATTGGGTTCCTATTTATACGTCCCAATAAATTACAATCATAATAATATTTATTTCATCATGTCAACCTGGAGAACTAGGATCCATCATGTCAACCTGGAGAACTAGGATTCAATTGCAAGTGCCATCCAGCGACACCATCGAAACTAACACCATTCCGATACGAAGGGGAATATTTCAGGGCGATTCACTTAGATCAATGTGGTTCTGCCTTGCAATGAACCCACTATCACGCCGTTTGAACTCCACCAGATACGGCTTTACTATTAGAAATAACAACGAGGAGGTAGTAAGAGCGAATCATCTTCTATACATGGATAATCTTAAACTGATGGCTGCTACCAGAAGCCAGCTGGAGCAAATGCTTAAAATTGTAGAGAAGTTCTCCTGGGATATCGGAATGCAATTTGGACTTGACAAAAGCCGTATTTTGAACATCGTTAAAGGGAAGATACAACCAGGGGCTTTTAAAATGCAGAATGGTGAAACTATAGCTGCAATGGAAGCTGACCAAACATACAAATATCTAGGTATGAAACAGGCTAAAAGAATTGACTCTCGGACTATGAAGGCTGAATTGACAGCTGAATTTGTCAGGAGGGTAAGGCGGGTATTACGAACTAATTTAAATAGCAGAAATTTGTTTAAGGCGCTCAACACGTATGCTTGCTCTGCGCTGAGCTACTCTTTTGGAATTGTAAAATGGAGCAGGACGGACATCCAAAACCTGCAAAGAAAAATAAGGACACTTCTAACAAAAGCACAAAGACATCACCCTCGGAGTGCTATTGAACGTACAATGCTTGCAAGACACCAAGAAGGAAGAGGATTGATGGATATTGGTAAGCAGCTCGACCAACAAATAATAAACTTACGTTCATATTTCCACAGGTTAGCGGACTCTTCCACACTATATCGAGCAATATGCGAGGCAGACGATTCAACGCAGCTACATTTGAGAGAACAAGATATTACTTCTCACCACCAAACAGGCCAAGAGAAGTTACAAACCTGGCTATGGAAGCCACTTCATGGACGGCATCTGAATGAGGTCAATTAGGACAATGTCGACAACTCAGCGTCGAACTACTGGTTGATTTCAGGACGGATGTTTCCGGAAACGGAGGGCTTCTTGTTTGCTATCCAAGACCAGGTTATCCCGACGAAGAACTATCGGAAGTTCATCATTAGAGATCCCTCAATAGAAAATGACCAATGTAGCTATGGCTGAAGAACATTAGAGACAATCCAGCACATAACTGGAGGATGCCAAGCGTTTGCGGCAACCGAGTATAAGGAAAGACACGACTCAGCCGCTTATATACTCCACCAAA
The DNA here is from genome assembly GCA_034092305.1 of Diaprepes abbreviatus. Classification (NCBI taxonomy): domain Eukaryota; kingdom Metazoa; phylum Arthropoda; class Insecta; order Coleoptera; family Curculionidae; genus Diaprepes; species Diaprepes abbreviatus. Next base: position 38,699,115 of record JASJET010000103.1, on the reverse strand, counting down.
AGTTAGCAGAAAAGTTAAACCTATTACAGATAGGAAAAGTGCCTTATTACAAATACAATCCAGAGCCTATTCTTGAGAACAATCTCTTCAAGTTATACTGGGACCGAACGGTTCTGACGGATCAGACAGTTGCTCATAATAGACCAGATATTATACTAATAGATAAAATTTCTAGGCGGATTACACTAATCGACATCGCTGTACCTAACAACAACAACCTAAGACCAAAATACAACGAGAAGATCGCCAAATACAGAGATTTGGAGGTGCAAATCCGAAGACAATGGGCAATGAACAGCGTCCAAACCATTCCCATAATACTGTCAACAACTGGAGTGATACCAAAGAACCTCCTGCAGAACATCAAGGGACTGGGTCTTAGTGAGCATCTGTATAAACCGATGCAGAAAGCAACTCTCCTAGTAACCGCGCGAACCATCCGAACGTTCGTAGGAAATACAGCAGACAACGTCACCTAGGACCCGATAACACGGAAAGGGTTCCCACAGAGCTTCATACTTTTGGTGTCTTTGTATGCCTGGTATGAGTGGTATAATCCCAGGAGGAAGTGCAAAGCCGTTTTGCTTGTAAATCATGTATGTTTACTTTTAAATCTGGGCTTTATTTAGTTGTAGTGTGGTATAGTATAATAATACAGTCTAGTTAAGTGGAATGTTGTAGTTAACGTTATTTAAATTAAAAATTTAAATAAAAATTTCAAATATCTTACAAATTATTTCTCAAAAAAGTTGTGTTGATGAAAACAATTATGCTAGACTTAACTGTTTGAAACTAAGATGCTCTGCTGTTATGGATGTATGGATACAAGAATTTAAGTTAAGTCTATTATCAGAATTAGCCGTAGAAAAATATTTTTAAATAACACACTCACACTATTGAGATATGTACAGAATGTCCTGTAATAATTTTGTATTGCTGTAATCTGAAATTTACTTGGAATTTGCGAGACACAATCAACTTTCTAAAGATACTTTAATTACAAATTTGAAAATACTAAAAATAGCAGGATATCATCTATTTAACATTTCAACTGTTTTCTCAAAAAAATAAAACGTTTATATATGGTGATCTGGTGATCAATCTGATTTTTGAATTTCGATCGTACCGAGGTAGTTTATTCACTATGCTAGCTGAACGTGATCGAGCGATATCATGCATTAATACGAAAGTTTTGTATCCAATATAGCCGACATATATGACAAAACATATTCTTGTAACAAGTTTTCGATATAAAAGTCACCAGTCATTCGCCCAGTCACTTCCACGAGTTCTGGGCGTTTCTTTCAACTATACTTCTCCTAAGAATTACGCTGACCCCTCCAAAACCAAGACTGTATGAAATTGCTGGTGGCGTATCGACAACCAACTCTTCGATAGAGGTGGTTTCTTCTATCTTGTTTTCATAAATAAATTCTAGTCTCATTTGTGAGAAAAATATCTTTTGAATTGTCAATTGAACTTGTGTTCTGATAAATTCTGATGTAAGATTAGCTTGAAGGAATTTTTTTCAAATTTATTTATTTACACTACCTTACAGAACCAGAGTCCCTATTATTAGGCAGGAAAAAGAACAATATTATTTAAATCCTAATATTACATACATAATGCAGACAGTACAATAACCATAATAAAGGAGTCCTTTAGAATTCCAAATGTCCGGGATAATTTTTAAACCGCCTGCATAAAGTAGGCAACTGATATTCAGCTCACTTGTGATATCATTAATAACAACATTAAAAAGTACGGGACCTAAAACAGACCCTTGAGGAGCACCCGACATCACTACAAAATTACTAGATCTCTCTCTCTCTCTCTCTCTCTCTCTCTCTCTCTCTCTCTTTGTCAACCTCTGTCCATCCACTCCTGGATGTAGGTCTCTCTCAATTATTTCCATCTTTCTCTATTCCTCGCCAATCTCATCCACTGTTTGCCGCCACTGTCCTTATGTCGTCTACCCATCTTTTTTGAGGTCTTCCCGTGCTTCTTGTTGTCTCCTTCGGTCTCCATTCCAGGATTCTCCATGTCCATCTGTTGTCCTCATATCGGGCTATGTGACCAGCCCATCGCCACTTCATCTTTGCAACCTCCTTCACGATGTCTTTGATTTTCGTTCTGCGTCTTATCTCGGTGTCGTCTATTTTTATTTGAATGGTTGCATTTTCGTATATGTTCTTTATGATGTTTATGTATCTTGAATCGATTTTTGCGTTTTCTAAGGATTGTAATACTGCCCATATTTCGACGGAGTCGAATGCTTTCTGGAAAACTACAAAAGCCATATGGAGCGGTACGTTATATTCGGTGCACTGCTCAATTAGTATTCTTATGGTGTGTAGGTGATCTGTGGTGCTAAAGTGTTTTCTGAATCCAGCTTGTTCGACAGGTTGGTAAAAATCGAGTTTGTTTGTTATGCGGTTGGTTATGATTTTGGTTAAAAACTTGTAGGTGTGTAATAGTAGGGATATTGGTCGGTAGTTTTCAATATTTATATTGTCCCCCTTTTTGAATATTAAGATTACTTCGGAGTTATATCAATCCTGTGGAATTTTTCCCTCAATTATTTTATTAAATAGAATCTTCAATTTTGTTCTATTTTTCTGCCGTTAATTTTCAGCATCTTTACTGTAATTTTGTCTTCTCCTGCACATTTATTGTTCTTTAATTTATTTAGTGCTATTCTTATCTCTGAGTTTGTTACATCTGGTATTTCCTCTGAGCCTATGTTGAGTATGGTTCTTTTTGTTCGTTGTTGCTCTTGTTGTGCGTGTGGCGAGTATAGCTTGGTGTAGAATTCTTCTATGGCTCTGCTTATTTCCTTTTCGTCCTGGACGGTCACGTTTTTCGTTTTTTTTTTTTATTTTTATTATTCTTGTTTTGCCTCTTCAGTTTTTTGTTTTTAATACTTTCATGTTGCAGTTTTCACTTATTGTGTCTTTTATTAGTTTATTGGTGTAATTTCTATTGTCTTTTCTAATTTCCTTTTTCACTTCCTTGTTTAGAGTTTTGAAACTGTCCTTTCTCGTCTTTCTTTGACAAGTCTCAAGGTATTTGGTTGTAGTTTGGAGGTCTTTGTTATTTTTGATTTTGAGCAAACTTTTTTAACCGATGTGTTTATGGTTTCTTTTATTTTCGTGGCTAGTTCGTTTATTTGCATTTGCTTTGTTGTCTCTGTTGGTGTTAATCTTTTTTCTAATTCATTTTGATAGTTGATTTGTTCTTGTATCACGGTTTCCGTGGTTGGGTAGCGTTCTTGTTTGATGAACTTGTTGCGTTCTGTTCTCATGTGTATCTTGATCTTCGTTCGTACTAATCTGTGGTCGCTTCCGGTATAAAACTTATTCAATGTTGTCACGTCGATATATATGTTTTTCCTATTAGAGAAAATATAGTCTATTTCGTTTTTAGTTGTTTTGTCTGGGCTGATCCAGGTCCACTTACGTTGTTTGGTTTTTTTTTATAAAAGGTATTGAGACAAAATAGGTTTTCGTTATTCAGGTAGTTGTATAACATCTCCCCTCTCTCGTTCCTATCACCCAGCCCGAAGTGGCCAATATAGTGTGTGTCTCCCTGCTCTTTTTTTTCCGATTTTTGCGTTAAAATCTCCTGTAATTATTACGAATTGTGTTTTCTCTTTTCCTCTTGCCGTTACCAAATCTTCATAGATCTATGACCACAGTATTCAACAAATTGAGAGCGGTTTCATAGGTAGCTTTCAAAAAATCTAATAAGATTGTCATTAAAACTAAAATCCGACAATTTATAAAGTAATCAGGTCGATCAAACGCTTTGGAAAAATATGTGTAAACGACATCTACCTGAGTGCCAGAATCAGTACGCTCCGAGACATAGTGCACCACAGTAGTACAGATTGGTCACGATTGACCTTCCACAAGTAAAATCATGCTGCTAATCCATTATAAGAGGTGCTATATAAAAGGATATTTGCTCCAACACCTTTGCTGATACTGATTATATCACCTTTTTTAAACACTGGACATTTTTTATTCCTTCCATAGGTCAGGAAAAATACATTTATGAATGTATAAATTAAAAATTATAGACGAAGGCTTAGAAAATACCCAAGCACAATTCCCCATGACAAACGTATGAATGGAATCAGTACCCGCCGTGAATTTGTCCCTTTTTACAGACTTCCTCAATATCTTTAGGCATTATTTTAGATAATGGGATATGATAAGGATTGAAACCGTAACTAAAAGGTAGAAAAGGAGTGGAAACTATAGAGGATTCTTTGAATAATTTCGCAAATGAATTTATGTCAATGAGATTAGTTACTTCCTGATTTTGATACATAATTAACTTTGGTGGCTCATAACTTTGGAAACGATTGGATGAAATAATAAATGTAACATGACATATTATATCGCATTTTTGAAGACCTATTCCATGGTAATTCAAAATAAAGTCCAAAAGAAAAAAGTCAGTTCTATTTTCCACCACATATTTTTTTTTTCAATTTTGCTTTACGTTCGTTTTTGAGTTAATTGAAGGCATGACCTATAAAATTTTATCCCCATAAATAGAAAAATTGCGAAGTTTTCTGTTCAAAGCATTTAATAATATCAACATTTTTTAGTTATAAAATACAAATCAATAAAATGCGTCAAAAGTAATAAAATCTTTACGCTCCATCGGAACTCAGGAACGTCTGGCTTAAGATCTCGGAATTCGGAAATATCTTCTTTCAATCGCCGAATGGTGGCCATCCGGAACAGCTTAATGACTTTTGCCGTTCGGTCAATCAAAAGTGACCATTGACAGCAGACCGTGTGTTTGAAAGTGGGTAATGAAAGGGAGGGGTCAAACAGAGATAACAAATGTACAGGGTGGACTAAATAAATGTGACAAGCAATTACCAATATTTTAGGACATTAATATTTGCAATCAATTCCTACGGATTTAGTTCGAAAATAATGACAAAGTTTGAAAAAAAAGTGAAATTATATAACATTTAGGTATTGCGCCCTAGCTTTTGCGGGAAAAATTGAAGCTGTATAATAATATATTGTTGGATATAGTAATGATAATTGTTATTCAAGATGACAAACTTTATAAAATGAATCATATGTAAGTTTCATATACGATCCTTGTGTAATCTCCAATACTATGATGCGCCTACAAAAAGTATTACATCCTAATTTTTGATTGATTTCAACATTCTTTTTCTCCAAAAAGACTTACTTGAGTAATATAAATCATCTCATCATAGATTAAATTGGTTTCAAGATTGTAGACAATGGTTGTCGGATTTGCATTGTCTACTCGATGTTATAAATAACTTTAGAACAACGACCGCTGGACAGCAAGAAACACATACCTTCTTCACAATTCCACACATCAAGGAAACCTCGGAGAAAATAAGACGAATTGCCAGTAGTTATAATATAAAAATAGCTTTTAAATCAGGACAAAAACAAAACCTAAAACTATTTTATGAATAAACGCAGCAAAGTGTAAATTTATTTGTCTCTCCATTTAGAACAATCCTGGAATCCTTTTAACACGATTTTTTTTAATTAAGTTTGAAATTGGGCAGAAGATAAAATTTCAACATTGAAAAAGGACTATACCAGCCAATATACCTCTAGACTTTATAATATTCATAGCGTGACTGTTTTAATAAGTTTATATGGAAAGTGAATGTTAATCGATTAACCCATCGACAGATAATAATTTTATTATCATGTTCACTTGCAAGGATATATTAGCCCTCGGAAGGTTCATAAGTGCTTTTACCCTGTCGGCTTTGACACTTCCAATCACTGATATGGATTGATTTAATTTGAAATTACGCGTCTTTGACTCTGACATTCTCCCGTTCTTTGTGCCCTATATACCAGCCGATGTAGTCTGTATAGTATAAAATTAAAGTTTAATTGAATGGCATCAGCATAAGCGTGGTAGGAACAATTAATTACATTCTTCCTCATATTAGTTAAGTATATCAAAAACAAAAGGGGTCCTAGGGTGATCACCTGAGAAATATCCGATCTTACAGGAAGTGGATCCAATATTTCATCTCCAAGCCCATTCCTGTGTGGTATCGATAGATATGATTGGAAAAACTGTGTTGCTAGGTCGTCTAAATTATAGTGTGTCAAATTGGTACAAAGAAGAGATAATTTGTTGTATGAAAGGCCTTTGAAAAGTTCAACAAAATCAAACTCGAACCAGAACACAAGTTTCCAAAATGTGGACGCTCTGAAAAGCTGATCAAAATTAGGGAAAAATGTAGAAATTATAGTAACCTTGCTTGTGAATAATTCTCCATGACTTTGGATACCACCAATATTAGCTTATAGCCTTCTAATCAGTTTAGAATTCCGACCCGCCAATCTTAAACGGCGATCAACTACAACTTTCAGGCCCTAGGAAAATACCGATCTTCGGGTAACCCGTCATAATATGAGTCAAGAAAGGAAGCAAAAAACAACATCAGTGATATATTTTCTAAGTCAGAAGGGTTTGAGTTTCAGTATTTTTTTTAGAAAGATAGCAGCAAAATCCTCATCAGATTTTATGGCTTTAAAACCAGTATATGTCCTATTCTGATACTTTATTAATTACTTTATACCATCAACTAAGTCCATTCAAGAAGTTCTGGGAATAATTCTTTTAGGAATGAAAACAAAAGTTTAGAAGAAAGATTTTATTTAGTTTTCAACATAATCCCTTCCTCGTTCTACACAAATTTTGCTGCGCTCATATAGCCGCTAGAACGACCTGGAAAACTCCCCTTCTGGAATAGTTTCAGAGCCTTTGTCACATTCCTTTGAATCGCCTCCACGTCTTTAAAACGTTCTTCCTTCATCGTCATTTTCAATTTAGGGAATAAAAAAGTCTTCCGGAGCCAGATTTGGCATGTAGGACGGGTGATGAATCATGAAGATCGACTTTGCGACCAAAACTTGTGTAATGAGTATTGAGGAATGGGTTGGCGTATTCTCGTGTAACAGAAACCAGTTACCGATGCGGTGCAATTCCGGTTTCACGGGACGAATCCACTTCAAAAGTCGATCCAGGACATTTTTGTAGAATTGTGCGTTCACTGTTTGGCCCGAATTCGCTATGGATAATCTTTCGAGAATCAGAAGCCAAAAGAGCATATTTTTGATTTTCGATTTGGTCGCTCGAACTTTGGTGGGCCACCCTTCGGCCTTTCCTCGCCACTCAGCGGTTTGGCGTTTAGTCGATGGATCGTATTAAAAACACCATGATCGTCGTCGGTTACACTTTTATTTAAAATATTTTCATAATGTGTTTGCCCATTTAACTAAATCGCGTGAAGTTTCCGTTAACAAGTGCGAAACGTATTTCGCACACATTTTTTTTCGACGTAATCGTACAGAATGTGGTGCACGCTTCCTACACTGATGTCGAGTTTCTCTGAGAATATTTTAACCGTAATTCGGCGATTACGAGATAATGCGACGCGCATACGTTCGACATTCTCATCGGTAGTCGAGGTTAAAGGACGCCTCTCTCGTGGATCGTTTTTCAGCGACTCTCGACCGTTCTTGAACCGCGCATACCACTCGAAAACCTTATTTAAGTCCTAAAATAATCCTCACCATAGGCGGTTTTCAATAATTTGAATGTTTATTAACCACTTTTTCCCAATTCAAAATGAAATTTGATTGCGGCCCCTTGCTACATAGCGAAAATTGTGACGCAGGGTCAAAAACACGTCTACTTCAAAAGAACACAGTTGGCCAAAAAATGAAGTTACATCGCTCACATGTCCATTGTGGGTAACTAAGGCATGATATTACACAAATCTGTCGAATAGTAACAGATAGCACTAGTTTTAAATTTTATACAAAATTAGTCTCGCAACTTTTTGAATAAACTGTGTATATGGGGCTCAAGGTGCTTGGGTCTGGAGTTGCGTGCCCATTCATTAAATTTAAAAGCAAATTTGAAACTAATTAAATTTTTAAATAGATATTTTTCTCATAACTTATATTTATCCAGGGTTGTTCCTAATTTATTATGCACCGTCCACACATAACTTTTCTGCATACTGGATTGCTTACTTAAAAAAATATTTGAAATTATCTCTGCTGTAACAAATAACATACTATAAATAGCATCAATTTACTTTCTTTTCCACCCGATATTTGATGTGGAAAAAATCACCCCACGTTTCGCTTGAAATTTATTAGGACGTTGCGTTTCTTGGGGTGTTTATATTCCTTCCTATTCCTGACATAGGGTCAAGTAGGTGGACATATTCTCAAAAGATAAATGAGACCTCATGATTTTTTGCGATTTACCGTATCGTCGGAAGGGAGTCTTGAATATTTTATTGTTTTTTGATATTTATTTTGTTGAGATTCTTGGATAGATTTTTTTGGATATTCTAAAAGATTTGTCATATAAAAAAATATTTAAAAAAAACGTAAAGATAATGATTCTGATGCTGTAATATATTAGTAATCTATGATACTCACTTATGCACACCAGTTATGTTACACACCAACTCAAAAACATTAGAAATGAATGGGGATATTCGACAAGGAGGTACCATATTAACAAAATTTTTCATACTGACCATAGAAAATATATTTAAGAAACTGCTATAGGAGATCTTAACTAACTCACTGACGATGTGGTTCTAATTAAAAATAACTGTAGCGAATTGATAAAAACCCAGTTGACTAATATTGGGTATATGATAAGGATGGAAACAAAAATTAATATTCAAACTTCAATAGAAGAATCCATGCTAAAGTAAACTAAACCTCAAAATTAAACTATCGGTATCAAAATTAGAGAGCTCATATAATGCGTATTGTCTTATGGATTTGAAACTCAGACATTCAGTTAAAAAAAATTTGTCACAAAGTCTAAGTAACAGAAAAATATATGAAAAGGGCCGGTAATAGGTCCAAGAGATTAGAAGATTGTGATGTATGGAAATGGAAATCATCGAATGAAAAAACACCTTTAATATGTACGATGACCGACAAAACTGGATGGCGAAAGTTAAAATGAAAAAATATGGAGGAGACATATTTACATGTTGATGACAGATTAGATCTAGAATAAGAAAGAGTGCTGTACTTGTTTACTTTATTAACTTATAAACATTTCCACGACCTGACTCGTTTATGATTTTATCTGTTTTCTTTGTCCAAAATTTGCAGGAGTGTCTGTTTAATTTGTTACATTTCCACGACCTGACTCGTTTATGATTTTATCTGTTTTCTTTGTCCAAAATTTGCAGGAGTGTCTGTTTAATTTGTTAGAGTTTGCAACTATGGACCATACTCATCCAGTTTATTCGTTGCAGTCTTCGATAGCACCACATTTCAAATGACTCAATTTTCTTAAGCATATTTTCTGTCAAGGTCCATGACTCAACTCCATAAAGAAGTACAAAGAAAACGTAACATTTTATTATGCTTGTCCTAAGACTTAGATTTATATCATGACCGCATAATATCTTCCTGTATCGATAAAATGCTGATTTAGATTTAGCGATTCTGCATCAGATTTCGATCTAATGGTCCCACTTGTCATTGATTCGGCCCAAGTATGTTATGGCTTCTACGTTTTCTAGCTGATTACCATCAATCTGAATTACAGCGTCAATGACATTGTCTTTACTTATAACGATATATTTTAATTTTTTGATATTAAGACTCAATCCATCGTTACTGCATTTTTCTACCACAGAATCTAATAAAGATTGCAATTCGCTGTCGCTACTGGCAATGAATACAGTGTCATCAGCATATTCAAGATTATTTATTGGTTATCCATTTATTTGTATTCCACAATTTGTGTCATTTAGTGCATCAGTGAACAGTAGATGTCAAAATTAATGGGGACAAAATGAATCTTTGCCTTACTCCACGCCGCATTTCGATTTCCTCCGTATGATCTCCGTCTATTTTAACTGTTGCGTTCTGGTTCCAATATAACTTCGCTATAATTCTTAGATCTTTATTATTATTATTTGTTGACTTAAGAACTTTTATCAATTTATTGTGTGACACCTTGTCAAATGTCTTTTTAAAATCCAAAAAGTATAAAAACATGTCCGCAATTACATCCCTGCCTCGTTGTACCAGTACCTGAAAGCCAAACAACGCTTTTGTCGTGCCCAGGCCACTTCTAAAACCAAATTGTGTCTCACCCATTTGTTCTTTTATTTTTTTGTATATTCTTGCATGGATGACATGCAGAAAGACCTTGACCACATGGTTTATTAGGCTAATGGTGAGATGATTTTGACAATCTCTTGCATTAGGTTTCTTACGAGTTGGTATAAAGTAGATTTCAGTCAGTCATGTGGCAAAGTGCCGTAATTGTATACTGCGTTAAACCGGTCACCTCACAGCTAACTTCTATTTTCTCCTAGTAGTTTTAATACCTGTGGGTATTTCGTCTGGTCCCATTACTTTCTCGGTCTTTGCTAAATAGATAGCATTCTCAACTTCGCTTCTTGTTATTGGTGATTCCCTGTTAGCCTCTATTATGTTGTGTTTTAAAGGTCGACTATCCTGAAATAATTCCTCAGTGTATTGCTTCTATCTGCGTAGCTTTGTTGGGTTTTAAATAACAAATGACCATTTTGGTCAGCTATCGAATGATTGTTTCGAAATGTCGTTAGCTCATTTATTTTTTTGTGCGCATTAAATTAATCATATTTTCTTTCGTAATCTTCCATTTCATTGGGAAACTATTGTGATTTGGCATTTTATAGTTGATATAGGTAAACCTTAAAAGCGGGTTTTATTATTTTCCTGGGATGGTATTTGTCCTTGCACTCTAATTTCCCAACCAAAAAAAAACGTAAAGTAACATGTTCAAAATGGTTTGGGTAGTGACATCTAAAAAGATATGCAATTTTTTTTCTGCGAATTGATGTTTGATTTATTTACTTTCAATTATTTATTTAGCTAAAAATTAATTTTTTGATAATCGATTTTTGTTGCCGCTTTAGTTTTAATTTCTTCATTTTTTCACCAAAACCAGGCTGTCACTGGATTAATATATTCTTTGATACAAATTTGGAAAATTATTACATAGTTTAATGAAATGTGAAATGAACTTAAACCTTCGTATTCAGTTTTCATATAGTTCATAAAACCACACAATTTTTTTACCCATTCGTAACTGTGTGAACCAACCTTAAAATATACATGCGATTATTGGAAATAAGAAATAACTGACTGGACCTAGAATAAAGTCTTATCATATAGTGAGCGATTCAATGGCATGGATTGACCCTTATGGTTGCCAGCGGCGGATACAGCCTTTCTCTTTGGGGGGAGGCCTATACAACAAGAATAAAAAAAAAGATCTAAATTACTCCCAGCCCATTGGAATACAAAACAGTACAGTGTGACAAGCGAAAGCGAGGTGTTTCTATTTTTCTGAATTCGAATCTCTGAGAGAGGATCGTCCCCCGTGGATCGCCCCTGATGGTTGCAATTTGCTTAAATTTGAAACCAGCACGATCTTTATCTTCTTTTTAGTTTTCAGCTGGACCTGGTGGTCTCTTTATCTTCTAAGGCCTATTGGTTCTGTTGAGTGACTGCCATCTCATCTTTTCTTAGGTGGTCTTCGTGAGCGGTATCCAGAGGTTTTCTTTCTGAAGAAATATGAACTATTCTATTGGGGTTCTTTCTTTGTACATGATCACGTTAAAACTATTGCCAGAGCCAGGTATAAAGGTGGCTTGGTTGAATTGAGATTCTTTTGTTAGGTTATAATTACTTGACTGGTTCAATATGTTTGTCTTCAACCATCAACTGCACTTTACAGGATCTCTAATCACTTTAGTTCCTTTTATCATGATGGTTATGTAGGGTTAGCAAGCAATTTAATAGAATCTATGAGAAATCTTTGTAGGTATATATATATATATATATATATATATATATATATATATATATATATATATATATTACTAGGTACAAAGTTATAGTTTATTGGTATGTTAGCTGATGTCAATACTCTAATGTGTTGTATATATCTGGTAGAATTTTGTTACTATTGTGCACTAGTATCACTGAAGGTATATTTATTTATGTCCTTACTATATTTCTCTTTAATACCTCGTATTGATTCGTCTCAATTTTAGCGTTAAGGTCTTCAAACAGTATTATTTGTTCATTTTGATTGACATCATCCAATGTTTGGTGCAGTTTCTGATAAAAATGTTCTGATTATTCTTTTAGTTTCATTATGTTTGTTTTGCAGATACATCAGATATGTCCTGAATGTATTTAGTGAGACACTAAGTCCTCGTTTCATTGCGTGTGTTTTACGTGCAGCATTATTCCAACTCCAGAGTGGGCTCTTTCATATTATGATTTTTACAATAAATTAAGATTTAATTTCCACAGTTTTTTTGGTTTAGATATACCATATATGTCATTTTTATATTGGTTCAGTTCTATTATAGCTTCACAGTCTTTTCCATTTCATGTAGAGATATTCCAGCAGTCGATTTTAGACTATGTGTCTTCTGACATAGTTTCTTTATACTAGCTTGCCATCCGAGGCTAAGCTTTTAGTTTTATAAGCATTTGTTTTTTTTTTCATTCAGGCAAATCGCCTAACCCTCCTCCTTTCACCTCTGGACTTGGGATCAGTCGTTTCAATTATGCCCCTAAAGCTCGTTCATAGGTAGTTTTAATGTAATATTTTAAATCACTCGGTATGTTTGTCCGCACTTAGGTGTTAAAGTATCTTTAATTATGAGATTTATTACCATCAACTACTGTTCTAGAGCATATCATTTTCTGTAATTTTAGCACGTTTTCATTATCTACGATTTAAATCAGCACCATTTAAATAATTAAAAAGGTGTTTCTTTTTATGCATGTTGCCTTTCTGACAAAGTATACTGGGACAACGGGATAACAAATATGGTTTTAATTTGCTTATAAAGATAGTGTACTTTAAGGAATTATTGTTAAAAATAGGATATTACTTCTACACGAGAATATTACTGAGTTACAGTATTAGTTGAAGCAGTAAGAAAATTAGATAGCATTAAATAAATCAGTCAAGAAGTTGAATTAAAAGACACTATTTAAGTTTAATAAAATAAAATTGAGTCTTTAATTCTTGCTTTCAAAGTTTTTATATAAAAGTTAGGTGTCGTTAAGGAAAATTACTAAATAAATTCTGTGGAAGGATAATTTCTGAGCCTTTATATAAAAAATAAAATATTTTTATTATTTAATTTATGAGTATGGTAAAGTTATCCAAAGAGTAATCACGAAACCTTGGCAAAAAAAATTGGAAATGTTAAATTTTAAATGAAACAACAACTATATTTTTTAATATTTTTATTAAATAACTTTTCAGAACAAGAGGGTGCTCAAGTTTATAAAACGTCGTGAAAAAGGGAGGTACCTTTCAATTCGCCGGGTATTTTTAATTTACTGCAAGGGAACTGGGAACTGAAAAGACTGTTAGTGAACATTTTCGTGTATCACTTTTGAAAGGAATGAGAGATTTGCGGTTTTCAGTAGATGGTGGAAAATTCTTTCTAAAAAGATAACATCCTTCTACAGCAGCTTCGATACAATAATTCGACTGGACTAATATAACTCATTTTTCACTTCGGAGAACAGTTTTTTGAATTAGGTTTAATTAAAAAAAAAAATGATTAGAAGTGCAAAATTCTTTGAATACGCAACTTACTATAATTTATATTTAACTTTCTTAGTGATTCTAAATAAATAATAAACCAGTATTCTTGAGGTTAAATTACACTAGTCAACAAATACAAAAAAATTTGCGATTTATGTTATAATGACTGTTCGTGGGAGTTTCAAGCTCCCTGATTGCGAACTCACCACTTATAGCTTTTGAGATATAGAATGTATAAGTTATTTTAATTTAAATATAAACATTTTTATATAATATTTATACTCAAGTTCAAAACAATAAAAAACAAGATATTTTAAGGATAACGGGATTTATTTACAAAAATACACATGAAAATACATTTATAGTAAGTCTTTTGTACAGGGTGAGTCAACGATTGGATGAAGTAAGTTTGTGCCTTTTCGGTGAAATTTACAAAAAAACTATATTTATTGTTTGATACAGTTTATTTTTACGCAGATTTTAAAAATATTTAGGACTCTACAGGTTGAGCCAAAAAACTAGGACAGCATAAAGTTGTATTTTTTTAAATAGAACACCCTATATACGAATCATATTTTCGATTTAGCTTATAATTTTAAATATTTTTTATTAAGGGTTTACTATAACAAAACTTTATAGTTTCTGAGATAATTAAGTTTAAAGAAAAAAAGTCAGATTTTCAAGCATCAATTCAATCCTAAATAACGTTTTCAATTTTGTGACAAATATATTAAAATTTGGAATTTAGCAAGGCCAAGGACAAGTTAACATAATTTTTACCTAATATTTGCAATAAAAGCTACAGGGTGTTGAACACATCGGCTCAAATTTGAACAAGTTTAAATGAATAAATATCTTTTTTTTTAAATGGTACACCCTGTATATTTTCATGTTATTTAATAGAGTAATAAAAACCCTAAAAGTTTTGTTCAATATATCCTATACCTATTTATAATAGTTTTTGAGATATTTCAGTTTTTCTTATTTTCCAAACTTTTTTACAGAAATTGTCTTCATTATCATAGTAGCCATGGCAAAAACAATGTAAAAGAACATTTTTCTGTGTGTCAAATTGATAACCGCAATCGCTTCTTTTGGTTTTTATGTAGAGTAGTTTGTTTTTTTTTGCATTCATCTTATATTGTAAAATGAATTTTCCAAAGAATGAGTTAATAGATATGATTTATACAATAGGAGAGGCTCAAAAAAATTGCCTTCTTGCTCAAAGAATTTACAAAATGAAGTATCCTGATCGACGCCAGCCTAATACCCATACTTTTCAAAACTTAATGCAAAGATTTGATTCTTCTGGTACTGTTGATTATCCAAAACGTAAAGTGGTCAACAAACCAGTAACTAATGAAGAAAAAGAACTACAAGTATTGTTAAATGTTCAGGAAAATCCTTATATTGGTAGCCGTCAGTGAGCCGCATTATGTAAAACATCACAATCCACCGCTAATCGTACTACCAAGAAATATAGGTATCATCCATATCACATGGAATTACACCAAGAATTGCATGGACAGGATTTTGAAAGTCGTGTAAACTTTTGTCGTACAATAAATGCTGAGATTCAATTAAATCCAAATTTATTATGCAAGGTAATGTTTAGTGATGAAGCTACTTTTAGAAGTAACGGGGCCGTAAATAGACGCAACATGCATTATTATGCCACAGAAAACCCATTTTGGATTAGAGACGTGCAACATCAAAACCACTGGTCATTAAATGTTTGGTGTGGTATTCATCATAATCGAATTATTGGACCCCACTTTTTTAATGAACCACTAAATGGCCATAGTTACCTGAACTTTTTACAAGAAGAACTACGCCAACTGCTTTAAGGTCTCGATAGGGATGAGCTCGACAGTATGTGGTTCCAGCACGATGGTGCGCCTCCGCATTACCATCGTGAAGTTCGTGCGTTTTTGGACCAACGATATCCGCAAAAATGGATTGGACGTGGGGGTTTCATTGAGTGGCCACCAAGGTCTTGCGACATCACCCCATTAGATTTCTTCCTATGGGGTTATATTAAAAATAAGGTGTATGTTAATCCACCAACAACAGTGGAAGATATGCGAAACAGGATTAGGGATACCTGTAGAACAATAACA